>OU612074.1:3364727-4643894 GCA_914767715.1 Membranipora membranacea
TCGGGAAGTGTAGAAGGGTATGTGTTTAATCTCGAGTCATAATCAGCATAGTTCTCATATAGCTCTACCAGATGGTGTTTCTTGGCTTCTTTATGTGCCGATCCTAGTAGACAGAGAGATTCGAATAAGAGTAGTGTGAAAAGTGGCTTCAGGAATTTGTTTACAGGATTCCTTTGTCATGACCTTGTACTTGTAGGATTTCAATGTTTTAGGTTTAAAATGTTGTGCTCAGACTGTCTTTAATATGCAATATAGCATGCTTTCTGAATTTGAAAATCAGTCCGTGATTGAAGTAATTGCGAAATTACAAAATATTTCTTACAGGTGTGCACTTATTTATGGGTGGCGAACTCAACTAGGTGTTGAAGTAAGTTGTCACCCCTTACATCGTGAAACTAGGCAGTGATGAAATTTGTATCTATCTGACCATAGATATTATAGCGATGATGCACATATGAACATGGATTTACACCTGCAGCTGTCATGTCAGCAATACAGAGTGAGCTATCCCTCTAGAGTACAGGTGCTTGGACTAAGCCATGCCCTTTACCCTTACCAGCCGGCATTCCGGCTACTCCCTGATATCAAGGAGGCCAAGGACGGTCTTTTTATTGCATTAGGGTTGTCACACTCCGTAAAGACCAGGCTTGGAATAATGGCATGCCAGTATCAAATCAGGAATGATTGCCAGAGTAGAGAAACAGCAAGTACAGTTCTGCGATACCACACTACTTTATGCTGCATCCCAGTTAACCATTGGCACCTCAATCCCGACCAAGGACAATTTAGCAGTTGCTAATTGCGGAATAAAACAGCACTGAGGGGACGGATACAAAAATGGAAGGAGGGATACGACAAGTTAACAGTTGACCTTATGACGAGTAGGCCTACTGAGAAGGACCACTTTCAAGGGACGAATACGGCAATGAAAGAAGTAAAACAGTGAAGAGGAATTAGTTTTAAAGGAGAGGATACAGGTTCTTACTTGTTGCATTCACAGCATCATGAGTATAAGATCCAGCGCCAGCAGCTGATACGGCAACCGGTAATCTTCCTGTACCACATTCATCGAACCCTGCAGACCCACCAGCTGGTCCTGTCTCCTGGCCTATCAGTAAATATGACATACAAGTTAACGTGTGATATGTACCTACTACCCAGTGTTAGAATTCAGGGGGAATGCATGGGGATGGTGTCCCCCCTTCCTACTTTGTCTAGGGAGATACATCCCCCTATATATCATAACCCTTACATTAATATGAGTTTTCCACAATGTGGCTAAAATTGATGCATTTTCATTTGTAATCACCGCAGGGCTCCGGCGTCCTGGGGCCTAGGAGGTTGGCATCCCCCTACCTCATATTTTCCACTTCTAACACAGCTTCTACCTATCATCGTTATACTGACATAACAATGATTCTGTCTTTAGAGACAAAAATGTGGTTTCTCCTGTGAATTTTGACCCGTCAGAGTGTCAGCAAAACATCTGTTTTTGGCAGTTGATGTTGAGTTATAAGCTTTCATCTCAGCACGACACCCGATAGATTTTTGCAAAAAGTTTACACACACATAGCCTCACCCGACCTAGCGACAAGTATGATAATAAAGTGATAGGAATACTTACTCATCACAACAATGATGATAGATAGCACTAAGGTTGTTAGTCTGGTCTGTGAAGCTTTTGCACGCTGCAAATATGTGGTCCGTCTGGCTCAGTTTTCTACTCAAAAGGAACAGCACTAGCTGCCATTCAGATAGGTGTCTATAGTCATCTGGAAGTAGTCAACCAGTTTTACTCTCTCTCCAGTCACAGCAAAGAGCTGGGTACTTGATTCAGGACACGGTACTTGATTCAGGATACGAGCCTCTGTATATCAAGTAACTAATATGTTGGCAAGGAGTCACAAGCCTGTGTATATCCAGTAATAACTTTGTGTCTGTGTCTTCGTGTGGAGCTAGCAGTAGACTATTAGAGCAGAATTATGAATGAATAATACCGCCGCGCACACACACACACACTATCCTATAGTAGTAATACACATACACAGCAATCTGCAATCAGTTACTAAACTAACAGTCCTAATCTTAGCACAAACAGTCTAGTAGTACTGACTAATATTACGCAGTGTTAACATACCAGCATGAATCAATAAATAAGCGGAATGTCAATCCCTATGTATGAGTAATCACCCGACAACAAGGATGTATAATCATAGGCTATTATCTACAGCATTGTATTGTTCACTTTTAGCCTTAGAATCCGATTATGAGCGATAGTTATGGGATGTGGGGACGCCCTGGACTGTTGAAGCGTATACCACACCGCACTGCACTGCGCTGCACCACCGCATACACATGTGGGAGTTAATCTTTAGTGTTATTAGTGTGGCTAGGTTTTGATTTATCAGCCGAATGGCTTTAGTCTAATTAGTATATTATTTATTAGTAGCTCAATTCAGATGAACTTTGACGGCATGTAACAGATGATGTCTGTGTGTATGTATAAAACAAAGTGTGGGTGTTAGGTCACTATTGTTAAAGTAAAGTCCACATACAGCTGACTAGGTTGGTCAGATGAGATAAACGGACAACTGCAGCCAATACGGCCAAACAGCCAATACGTGTGTCTGTGAACTATGAGATCATGAAAAACGTCTAAGCCTGACTAAAGCGTCTAGAAATAGTTGTCGTCCTTGGGAAAGTAGTTTCAACCAATCAATAGCTGCTGCCCTGTTACTGCCAATGCATTGTAGATGCATCTTTCAAAGTCCCCAAGAAGAGTATAAATATTAGGTAGAATTTAGTTTAGCTGGATTGTGGGGGGGGGGGGGGGTAAACCAAGCCAGACCATCAGCCTCTCAATTTTTCATCGAGTCCCAGCATCTAGTTACCTTAGTATTTGAGTATTTTGACATTTTAAGGAGTTGATTTCGTAGTGAAAACATTTATTCAGTTCAGATAAGATTCATTGTTGTACATTAGCGTTGCTTGTACTAAATAACTGAAGCGATTGTCAATTTGTTTGAAAATGAAAGGGACCTCTTTGTAGCTAGGACAGTATCTTATCAGTGTTACCAAATTTAATTTTATTTTCTCATTGATTATTTACTATAACCTTAATAATAGCAAAGAGTGGTGAGACTGAAGAAGTTATTGATTATAATCAATAACTTCTTCAATAACTTCTCTACCAAACTTCTCTACCACATCAACGAGACAACTAAGCGGTATACCGCTTAGTTGTCTCGTTGATGTGGTAGAGAAGTCTGCAAACTATTAGCCCTCTCATTATTACTCCAGCAGTAATTTCAGTGAGTAACAGTTGCAGTGTACTCCAATTGATTCAGACTTGATAATTCAGTCAAAGAATGTTGTTCCTTCCAGCCGAATATCAATGCATTACTTCAGATTAGGGCAAATATGTTCAGAAGTTATGTTCTTCCAACACATGAATGAGCAACTCCAAATTACAACCCAGTGTAAATATTAGTTACTCGGGTAATACCGTTATAATTATTTTTTATTTGAACATTTATTTTTATAGGTGATTTATAGGGTCATCTGATAATGCGATGTTTATCTCGATGAAGTAACACAGCAGAGCATCACTCATACTGGATATGTGGGTGTGGGGAGGGCTGAGTTTGCTACACCCTCATATACTGAGTGGGGCGGGGCTGTCTAGCAGGAAGCAAGAGTCTGAAGGATCGGACTAACTGGGTGAGGGCGCTCATCATCAATCTCAACCCTACACTCTCCAGATGGACTATTATAGATAAGGATTCTCCTTGAATCTTTTGAATTTTGTGGTAATGTTTTAAAAAATCTAGCATTGTTGACATCTTTGTTATCATGTAAGAATTGATAAAGTTTATTCTCAATGACACAATAAAATAAAGATAAGAAGATAAGAAGAAATGCGTGAATGCTCTACTTGGCAAGTTATATGGACAGTTATACTGAACAACGATGGCTGATGTACAGAGCGCATATACTACTAAAGAACAGAGCTCCCTGGTGACAAAGCGAAGATTATTCTTTGTGCTTGTAGCAGCAGCGATCACCACGACAATCATATACTCATCTTCTAACTACATCAGGTCTCTATCATCAGTAGGACCTGCTTCATGTGAGCATTTACGGATAAGAGCCTCCTCAACAAGCACACTGGGCAACGCTACACGGGCTGAACACAGGGATACTCACTCAAGTTTAACAACAATCAACAGTTCTGACAGGGTGACAAAAAGAGTTACAATTAACCCCATGAATAATAGCTACATGTCACCGAATTGGCCGGAGTATTCCAGCTACGAGTTGTGTTTGAACGAATTTGATCATACTCAGTTAAAAACTATTCGGTTTCTTGATGGTTGGAGAAACTCGCCTGATGTTGTTGAGAGTGACCTAGCTCGCTCGTTCCCATCGACATCGTTACAAACTTGCGGATATCGGTGTGAGATTCAGGCAGGAACAACTCCAGCAGGAGCGGATATATCAATCTTTTTAGGTGCTGGAATGGAATCATATGGTAAGTCACCACCAAAGAAAGGTCCAGAGGAACTCTGGGTTTTCCACTCAGGTGAATCTCAATATGTAAACGCATTAGACCCCGAATCTTGGAATGGGATGTTCAATTATTCAACTGTTTTCATTAGAGAAACGGGCGAACACGGTAATCATTGGGGACAGGCTTATCGTAAACTATCCGTACCTACTAAAAGAAACTTCGCGGAAGAGAGACGATTGAAATGCGGGAAACCAGCTGTGGCTGATGCATTGTGGTTTGTTTCGAACTGTCATGGTGCTGATTTTGGCGGGTACCAACCTAAATCTGCTCGGGTTCCTGTTGCTCTTGAACTCAGCCAGTACATCAATGTCAGTGCTTACACCCACTCCGAATGGTGTACGGGACCTCTAGCCTCTATTATGAAAAAAAATGGCGAGGGCAGACAACCAGAGTATGATGACTTCCTGTTTTATTTATCGTTTGAGAACAATGTCTGCAGGGATTACATTTCTGAGAAGCTATGGAAGATCCTTCTCCAGGACACATATACCATTCCTATCGTGCTCGGTAAGTCAGAATCTCATTCACCTCGAGAGCTCAAGCAAATCATGCCATTTCGATAGATATAGTATACAATCAGAGACTATAGATAGATAACGAGACCTTCCACTTGCGTATAGCCAATCAGCGTTATTTAACGGTCACGCCCACTTTAGGTTGTAAAGTAAGCTTTGCTGCCTTGGACAGCAATGGCTTTCTCAATAAAATTTCAGGTTTTTCACCTGAGTTATTTGAGGCAATTAACAACCATCTTGATGACAAAACCAGATCAGACAGCAACAAAGTCACTATCAACTTGATATTGCATTCTTAGCCAGAGATCAATATTATACAGGCCTGCATATTTGTGAGAAAGTAAAGGGGGTTGGCAGTATAATCCATTATTGTTGCCCACTGCGATGTAATGATGGCCTGACATTGGTTAGCTGCTGTGATGAGTTTCATAGACAAAGTTTATCATGTGTGAGTGAGAACAAGGGGATACTCTTAGCTAATGTTCATTAAACCACTAGGTGGCTCAATATTACTTATGCATCACATTACTCTCTGATTCTTCACCTCAGTAACGATATGCTTCTTTAAAAAATTGGTCCACTCTAAGTGCATTATATATCTATCGCAGTAGAGGCCTTCCTAAAAACGCTCGCATAAAATTAACCCTGAAAAGGGTGTGATATTTGGCGTCACAGAGCTGTTAGTGCGCTGTGTTGATAGAAATTCCTCAATAACTTTGGCTAAATAGGTCACGCATCGACATCTTTGTTGACTACACACAGTATCCTAGTGGATGCTGTTATTTCTACATGGCCAATGTTTTATGATCTTTGACAAGGCTCTCCCCACATAAAATATCACATTGCTGTCAGAACAAACATTATTTCGGCTCATAATAAATTACCTCATCGATGACTGCAAAATATGCTCACAGAGTAAAGATATATCCTTACTCTGTGATATGCTCATCGTATAAACATCCATGACCATAGAATGATACAAGCCCCAATTCACAAAGCCAGAGTTAGTTTATTAGCGACGATCAATTTGTCTAACATTATTCAACACACATTATTAAATTTACGATCCTTAGTTTTGGGCAAAATATTTCAATGGCAATAATGTCGTCAGATAACTGATGTTATCTAAGTGACGAATCTGTTGATTCAGAAAGTGAAGCTTCTGGGGCCATTCTAGAGGAATGGGGCAGGCAACTGATGGTGAAGGAATATGTTTCTTCACTGACCGTGGAGGATATGCATGCAGAGGTAGGCTTGTTTCTCAAGCGAAATGACAATAATATTTCAATGGACATTACAACAATTGATGACAAATAGATTTTGATTTACATAACCAGCAAAAATTTGGGTCTTGGTTGATGTTTTGTGTTCTGGCCATTTTTTACAAAATATCAAGAATCTTTGTCACAGTTAACCGCAGCACAGTATTTTTCGGATTTACCTCGGCTCGCCATCTACCCAGCATATTGTTTAGAATTTTATCATCACATAGAATTTTTGTCTGCTGATTTGTCTGTCTCCAATCATAGATGGCAAACAGCAGGTCCTCAGTAAAGTTCACATAATTATACATAAGGCATACTATAAGCTTGTCAGTTTCAAGAATATGAGAACAGTAACACAGTTAATGTCTAAAGCTTTATCTAAAGTTTGGTGCTCTGTGTTGACCTACATTTGCAGAAATCACACAAATAAGCTGACTTTTTAGACCATCATATCTCAAATTTGGGGATGGGGATGCCAGTGCCCTTCCATGAGGTTGCATTTGAGATGTGGGTGCATAAGCTCATAGTGGAAAATGAAAATCAGCACCATGGATTTTCTGCTGTATTGAATACAAGATAGCTCTGTTTGTTTTGATTTTACAATAGGCTGATCACTCAAACAGCTCTCTGATGTCACAAAACGTTAGCCTGGCTTGATGTGAGCGTTTTCGGGAAGGCCTCCTCAGTTATTTAAATTCAAAAATGCTCAGTTGTAGTTATCTCCTCCTTACTTTTCCAAAAGCTATCTCCTTCCTACAGTTTTTAATTCAGAATAACCACATTCGGTCACCTGGATCGTTAGTCAATCAGCTAACTATTCATTTATCTTTTTCTGCAAAAAACTCCAAATCTGATAAAAAATCTCCAAGTTCGTGTTTTTCTGTTTGGGCAGAACTACATTTCGACATGGTAACTCACAGAGATCTGGTTTTTTTGGAGCATCAGTTCATCACATTATCTAAATGAGCTTTTGAGGGCATGTTTGAAATATTTTTTTAACATATTTAAAATTGCGATTTACTTTTTCATTACGGTGTTTATTTCATCCATCAGTGCAGTGGCAATGTTGCGCAAGGCAGTGCAAAGAGCCTATATATTTGCAGTTTCTATGCTAGAATAAACCGGAAAAAATTTAATTTTTTGACGATGAGATTTTCCCAGACCTATGCTATAGAGAATTTCTGTGCTGGCCTGACTGATGAATTCAATTCAGTCACCAGAACTGGAGAAGATAACATCAGTGCTTGTCCACACTTAACTATTTTCACATTAAATTGAAATTCAGTTGTCTATATATATGGGGGTTACATTACAAAAAGGTTTTTCATCCACCAAGTTTTTTGTTTCTTTGATGCCTACTTTTTATTTAAAAGACATCTTAGATTTCAAATGTCCCAGTTGATATTATCGAAAGTCCTGTGTGAATGTACTTATGAAATATACAATTAAAGCGTTCACCTTGTCAATTTTTGATAGTAAATTCATTGCACTGTACTGGGTACGCTTACCTCCAAGCGATTACCACCAGATAGGGGGGAGCCTAATTTTCAATGTGTTCGCATCGGTTATATACGTTATCATGGCAAGTGGAAGGTCTCATTATCTATAGTCTCTGATACAACCAGAGATAAGCACCAAAGTAAAATTAATCAAGTTGATTTCACAGCGTTAATTGAGCAGATATCTTGTTAACTCTAAGAGAATGTTTAGACTAGATGTCTTTATTAGAGATTCGATCTGGTTTGATATCATAGTGTTTTGGAGTTGCCCCCTTAGAGAAATTCACTTTTACTCAATCCAGCATAATATTCAATTTATCGATATCGTTTGGGTTTATCGTTATCGGGTTTGGTTTAATTTGATAATTGACCAAAAATAACAATTTATGGCTATTCTTCACAAGAGAGCAGATAACAATGCAAAAAAATTAGCTTCCCCCCACCGGGTCTTTGCCCAAGTTCAAATTTATCTTACAGGTGGTAAGGACATAGCAGATTACACAAGAATAGCTCCACCGAATAGCTTTATTCATGTGAGAAACTTCACTTCTCCTAAACACTTAGCCGATCATCTCAACTATATCGCCAGTAACGATGATGCGTTTAATTATTATCATCAGTGGAGAAATGAGTATAAATTTGAGAGACTATACAAACTTGGTATGTATTGATGTTTGGGCTTTTTTGTTGATATTTGCTCCTTCCAAAGTTGGCAATCAAACTAAACATTACTTCGCCTTTGATACCAGAGATGGATCTCACTCACATTTAATGCAGAAATATTGCTATTCTCTCAAAAAGTTTAAGGGAAGAAGAGGTATACACCTGAGGGTGCTTGGGGCTTGAACAATTAATCTCGAAAGCTCCCCCAATGGGCTTCTTCGCCTGGCAGTGAATAGCAAGCGCGCTTGCCGATTGCGCCATCTCACAATCCCCAACAAAGAATGGGTTGATGGCACTAATTAGCATGCCCGCTATTCACTACTAAGAGTTGTGTTCTCTCTATCTAATATTATTATCCTGGATGACTTTGTAGAAAGAAAGCTATGCTTTTACTGTATGTTAGCCCATGAGAGACCGCAAGGAATCTGGAAGACTTTCAGTAAGGACTTCAGCACTGATGACTGTACAGACCTAATAAAGCCTGAGAAATACTGTAAATACTACAATATGAGCTGTAGGAGTACTGTAAATACTGCAATATGAGCTGTAGGAGTACTGTAAATACTACAATATGAGCTGTAGCAGTACTGTAAATGCTACAATATGAGCTGTAGCAGTACTGTAAATGCTACAATATGAGCTGTAGCAGTACTGTAAATGCTACAATATGAGCTTTAGCAGTACTGTAAATACTACAATATGAGCTGTAGCAGTACTGTAAATACTACAATATGAGCTGTAGCAGTACTGTAAATACTACAATATGAGCTGTAGCAGTACTGTTAATACTACAATATGAGCTGTAGCAGTACTGTAAATACTACAATATGAGCTGTAGCAGTACTGTAAATACTAAAATATGACCTGAAGCTAGGTTCTGAATGGTCCTTAACCGCAGGTTTGGCTACTTTGAGTCAGGACAGGGTCTTGCCTTGTTAATACCCGCATTCTCAGTCCTAGTTAGTCACACCGATTGTACAATCACAAATAGTAGTACACTGTACCTGGTCTAAACAACTCCCCCTTCGAATCACAGGTATTGATTTTTGGTACTCTTCCGGCTCTATACCCAATAGGGTTTGGTGGCAGTAGAGTAGTATGTATTGTACAGCTTGTCAGTAATTAGGCTCTGATAATGAGTTGGCTATATACAGCGCGGGGTTTACCGTGCGTCGAGAGGCACTGTTCTTTAGTGCAATTTCTGTTGCTGAACAACACCACATGATTGAATGATGTTAAATTTCCCGTCGGTATCATTGGGTACTGAGGTAAGAGTTAATTCTAAGGCACTCAAAAAACATCTGACACAATTGAAAAAGTTCAGAATAAAGCAATTAGAATCATAATATCAGCACCTGAAAAGTTTTCTGTCACAACTGGTAGATCACTCTTAAACTTACCCACCCTAATAAGTAGAAGACATTACCTATTTCACAAATTTACACATAAAAAATTATTCAAAAATAAAACATCAAAGCATATTCTTTGCCTAGCGCAAAAGTCCAATAAACACCAACGCTCCCTTAGAAGTAAATGTTCAGTAATAAAACCCTCTTTTAGGACACATTTTGGCAAAACAGCTCTCCTAAATCTGCTGCACAATTTCAGACTGAAATGCAAAACAGCTGACAGCCTATTATCTTTTAACTAATACTTTTGATAATAATCGTGACAAGAACAATAATTTTTTATATATATATATATATATATCATTTTCTATTTCTATAAAGCCATATATAACTACTTCCCCATTTCTAGAACATCGTCATTTATTTGTGTATAACCCCCTCCTTTTTTGTGTATTTAGCTGTGTGTAGAGGTCAACAAGTTACTTTTTAACTACTCTGTTATCTGTAAACTTTCTAGAAAACCTCTTTAAACAAATAAATAATGCATCAAATTTATTTTGTCATTACGCTAAATGATGTTAATTGTATAATCTCCATATTGCAATTCGCTTTTTATCTGTATTTTATAATCCAGTTTTTTCATTGTAATATTCCTGAAATCTGAATAAATAAACCATTCACAACATCAATATTTTTGTGTACCAGACTGGTTGCCTGACAGTAATATCCAACATCTAGCTATTACAAAAACCGTCCTGCGGTTATGTAGTATTAACCGACAAACACAGTCACCACACAATAAAACACAATCATTGTAGAGTAAGAATGATAAAAAAATTAAGCAGTTGACTTGGCATTTCTCAGTTGCTAAGAATGGCAGGTAACCAGGTATGGCTGTATTAGTTGTAAACAATGATTACACAACCTCTTCCTTTCAACCCTTGGATATCATGCGATGACTTAGTTTAAGCGCTCAAACGGTGGGGGGATGCTGGTAGAGGCATTTCATTATCAAAGAAATTCCGCTAGCAGCATCCCGCCACCGTTTGAGCGCTTAACCTAGCAATGACTACTTGTCTTGTCGCAGTAAATCCTCATTTGGCATTGGGCATTTTTTACAAAGTTCCCATTTAACATGTCACTTCTGATTTCCACATCAATCAGCTCTGCATTAATTCTCACTATTTAATACACAGCTAGTGACACTGTATACCATTTTCTCATCAATGAGTAACCCTGTTACTGCTTGATCTCATATCAGATAGATTGTATTGCATCAGTTTTGTGAAACATTACCTAGCAAGTCATAATGTGATAAACAACCAACTGCTAATATCAAAACTGTGAGCTGTAAGGCCATGCAAAAACTGAAAATATGATGATAACAGTTTAAGTGAACATCATTCTTATCTGTAGGGTTTTCGCTCATGTTTTCCGTCACTGCGTACACACTGTCACCATAAATCTCAATCTACCCAAGAAAAGTATGTATTAGCCAGAGTTCAGTTTAGCAAGATTGCGGAGGGGGGTCAAATGGTATCTAGCGTCAACGGTCAAGTTTGTGTGAAATGGTAAAATTTTCCTCCCATTGATACTTTATTCCTCTAATGTAGAAACCTAGCACAACAATCAGATATTTGTACTGTATGAGTTGTCTTCACCTGTCACATGACAGGCAATTTGTATCCATGCTGGGCCCTTCCCAAGAAATCCATTGCCATTTACTGCTTTGTCTTTTGGTATGATCCCACATGATCTATCCACGAAAACACCAATGATATCATGCTCAGAGCCCAGGCTGATGATCAGTGCGAACTAGGGCTGTGCAAGATTAAAGAAAATTGATCTTAATCTTAATCTTGACATGTTCAGTTAATCTGCGATTACCCTTACTTTTAGTCTTCCCATCTGGTTGATAACAGGACCACTCACCGAAGAAGAAATCAAGCAATAACAATATAATTTTAATAGATATGGACTTATGATAGGCTTTCCTCCCAAATATGAAACTTTTGTTGAGTGATTGAGTCATTTTTTTATAGCTACATGTAAATGTAATCACCTTTAGTTTTGTTTTTGGAAAACTTGACCAGACTTTTAAACCTTTTTTTCTTACAATCAGCATAGTCTTATACTTTTCATCTTGATATCGCATGTTCTCTGTGGCCTCAACAGCCAATAAAATAAAAACAAAATAAAAAACAAAAAAATTTAAAACCAAAAGATTTTTTAAGATTAAAATTAATCTTTGAGATAATCAGATAAATCTCAATATGGATTAATCGCGTTAATCTTATAAATAACGCGATTTTTTTCCCAACCCTAGTGCGAACTGAACCTATACAATGAACTCCATTGTGCTTTCCACATTTCAGAGAAAAAATCAAACATTTGTCAAGAGGCACGTTTTCAGTTATCTTGAAAAGGGCAATGAAATATTCATTAGCTGCAATCCATGCCACCTGTCTTGTTTCATATCTATCATCATCATCTTTGAAGCGGAGAGAGTTATCCTCTCTTGGTACAGGTACCGGGACCCATAGTACTCATGCCGCACCCTATACCCATGCCCACCGAAAATCCGGCTACTCTTCATATCGAAGAGGCAGAGGGGGTTCTTTTTACTGCGTGTGGGGTGTGCAAACACACAGTGGACCTCCAGTATTTTAGTCCCGTTCCGCAAGGACCTGGCTAGGATGAATGGTGTGCCAGTACCAAATCAGAAATGAAAGTCTGTACCCTTAACCATTAGACCACTCCTAACTCCTATATATCATATCGATACTATTGGCCACCATTACCCAGATCTGATAAATATATACAAACAAGGATTGCTAATACTTATGACAGCGGCTTATTGCCGTAGTGGGGGAGCAAATCCAAATAAAGGCAAACTGTATTGAACTTGATATATTAGGTTTGTAGTAAATTTGTTTTCGTTAAGCTTTAGGTATGAGCTTACATAGCTTTTCTAAGTTTTGTCTGAGCTCGGACTTGTTGCAAATTCAATGCTCAGACGAGCATCATTATCATTGTATTATTTATTATTGTATTATTTATTTCATGTCTAAGTCATAATCATTTTTCAGTATTCTGCCGAACGGTCTAGGGCTTCAATTATCTTCTTTTATTTTATTTTAATTTCATTGCTTGTTCTGGCACATTTGGAAGAACATCATTTTAATGATGACTATTTTTGTTAATAATTGTTAAAAAAAAAATTATTATCACAGGTGAGTTTCTCATAAAGAACCAGACAAACTATGAATTGTAGAGTTTGAGAAATGAAAAATTATGAAACTAGTATCGGCGATTACATCACAGGTAGGTCGTTGGGGTACATGTTAGACATATACAAATCAGTTATGAATAAATAGTAGTTAGTAAAACCTCATATCCAACTGAAATGTAGAATCAAACAACAGTGTGATTGTGAATTTAGAGTCGGCAAGTACATCGCAGGTAGGACGTGGGAGTACGGGTAATACTGATACATACAAATCAATTATAAATGGAAGTAGTTTGTGAGACCTAATATAAAAAAGCAGTTGAGGGCAAAAACTAAAACATTCACACTAGATTTTTGACATTGCACAGAAAACTGCTGAATCTGATAAAAAATGGAATAAATGGAATAAAAATGAACATAATCATTCTTCACCAAACCAAACGAAAAGCGGAGAGCAGATCTTTCCCCAATTCAGTTGAGGAGGGGCATCCATTTTCCCTGAGCATAGTCCCTCATATTTGCAACGGCCTCAGTCTTAGACATTTGTAGATACCTGCACAACTGCAGTGTTACAGCTAACCCTTCACTCCATTGAGAAGATGGTATTGCAATGGGCCGGAATGTCCTTGTAACTTCAGGACAAAATTGAAGAGATACTTGAATGTTCAGCTCTGTGAAGTAATCTACCTGTGGGTAGAAAAAATATGAAAGTAAACAATAGTTCTGGAAGGAAGAGCATCAGATACTTACATATATAATATAATATAATATTTGCTGTCCGTCTAGGTAGACAATGACTGCACCGAGGTGCGGCATAGGAAGAGGTTTATAGTGACGACTAGGTTTCCGAGTCGTTAGTGCCACTTTTCAACCACTGACAGCTTTAACCCAGCATGAAATAGCGCTACAAGGCCGGAGCTGCCGTGGTTGATGACAGCATCCTCCTGTATAGAGCTATACCATACAGGAGGGTTCTTTAATCTGCATGCACGATGGTGTTGTACACACAGAAGACCTCCATTATTTATAGTCCTGATCCGAAGGGACTGTGTGATCAGTTAAAGTCGAAACGACTTTCGGTCCCGGACAGGGTTTGAACCCACAACCGGCTGGTCAAGTGACAGACGAGCTAACCACTGCGCCAAACTGGCATATACACTAGAGTAAAACCCAACCACAAATCTTAGATTCGATAAAAATACTACTTATTTCCTCTTAGCTGATACATTGGGGTTTTACATATATAATATATATATATAATATATATAATATATAATATAGAAATGTTCGGCAAAATCGAATAATTCTGTTTTAGCTTTACTGCTGCTTGTTCAAATTTTAGCGGGTATTGTAAATACATTGTTATGATGAGCAGCGACAGACAAAGTCTGTATGGTCACAGGTGCTATCTCCTTACAGGCCAAGAAATTTCCACTTTGACTCTTCCAAAAAATTATAACTTGAGGATAACGATTCTCACAGTTTTGGTTTGCCATGTCCTACAGTGAAGATAATGACGGTTTTTGTTAGTGAGTTTGACTTTAGGTAACAAGAGTTGCCCTGGTGTTAGTACTAGAAGATGCAAGTACTGACAACCCCACAATACGGTTAAAGTCAAACTTCCACTCTCCTTGCTCCAACAAAATAAAAGAGGAGGAATAAAAGTCTGAGTGAGATATGCATCCCAAAGGGAACGATATGATGTTATAATAATATCATAAGATTCTAAATGAAGTAAGAGAAACCAAGGATGACTCAGGTATAGGTGGAAGATTGTGATCTGGAGGGATCACAAATCCTATTCCCTCGGCGAAGAAGATGCGAAGAACGGCATTATGATGGAGAAGTTTAATAGAGCTAGCCCTCAAGCAGGTGCATGCTACCTGATCAGGACAGAGCGAAGATAGGGAAGGCCAGATTGTGTCACATCTGAATTACAATCACTCACCTCTTCCCAGAAGTTGTTTTCTCTCAGCTCCTTTTGTTGCCACCAGGTTTTGTTGAGTGACTCGTACAGCCAAAGGTCACCAATATTGACCTCTGGAGATAAGATTCTGTTTATAACATTGTCCGTTAGATTGGTTGCTGACCTGTGTCTGTTCTCGTATGTAGTGTAGAATATATCTGTATAAGACCAGCAGAATCGTCTTCTCATCACTATGAGTGAGGCATCAAATTGGTCGTTCAGTATTGGCATGTCAATTCTACAATTAATATTAAGGCCAATAATGTGAATGTTTACGTAGTTAACATAGCGAAGTAGTCAGTTAGTTAGTAACCTTTTATTTTCGTGTACAGATTTATAATAGTACAGAAAAGGCCTCTGTTTGCAGGCATATTATGAATAACAATAAAATATGAATGCAGTAGCAAAAATATTCATTTTGGCTGTGTTCTTAAACGAAGTAATTTTGTTCAAGGATAATATTATTATCCTAATATTGAAATATATTAAATATGGTCAATTTGATAGTGATGAGCATGTTGTAAGGTACTGGTGAGTTTACACGGCTTTAATAATACTTTTATATAGGCAGCGACCCATGCCTCATTTTAAAAGTCCCATTCATCAACAAGTCTGGTGACTAAATAAGTAAGTTAAGACGGTGATCTGAGATTAAACTAGAACTTCTTACCGTGACACAATCATGTCCACATGTTTCCTGATAGAAGCGATATCATGTCTCTGAGAGTAGTCAAAGCCCAGCCACTGTAGTTGTGGTAGGTGAAAGAAAGACTCGATACCCGTTGCATCTTTTCGAGGCAGGTATACAGCTTCTGTACTTACCAGCGTCTCTAGAGGCTAAAAAGATAAAAGTGGGGATCAAATCATTTTCTCAAGTAGGCTATGGTTCGAAACTCACTTCATGGTAGGACAGATTTGGAATTACATTCATTTCAATTCACAAGATGAAAAGATATACAGATATAATCATGACTGCAAACTGGTGCAAGTGTCTTCATCA
Source organism: Membranipora membranacea (assembly GCA_914767715.1). Classification (NCBI taxonomy): domain Eukaryota; kingdom Metazoa; phylum Bryozoa; class Gymnolaemata; order Cheilostomatida; family Membraniporidae; genus Membranipora; species Membranipora membranacea. The sequence continues at coordinate 3,380,784 of OU612074.1, forward strand.
GTCTGTATGGCCCTGCGATGAGAACAAAGTACTTCAATGGTAGAGAAAGACTCGGGTTCAAATCACTCAGATGGCAGTTTGTTTCGAGGTTTCAGCTCAAAACTTGACCATGGACACGGTTAGCAGCTTTCTAGGGTGTGCCATGAAGCCCACCCAGCTCGAGCTGGAAACATAGTGAATGGCGTCCTAACAGCACAGCCAACCTACTTGTAACGCATGCACTATGATTTCTAGTTGGGCTACTACCACTGTAGGCACCAATCAGGCTCTCATCATCATACTTCATAATTTAACTAAACCTCAGTCAGCAATAATATATCTTTGACGTCCTTTTCAATTCATAAATGTTTTTAAATAGGGTCTAATGTAACAAGGAATAATCTGAAGCTTACTGAGCAGAATAAGAAAGTCTTAGACATACTGAATACATATTTTCATATGGTTTTAGAGAGCAGATTTTGATAAAGGCTTATACTAGAGATCCTTGGACAATGTGGCATACATGGTGATAAAATTCATATCAATAATAGGAGCTTTGCTTTTTCAGAGCCAACAGGAATGTCCTTACAAAAGATATATAATCTAACACCCTTCTACAAGGTAAAGGTAGCAATGTTAGGGTTCTGTATGAAGAGCTCACCACCATTATTGGCATGGTAGTGACCAGGATTCAAACCTTGGACTCTTAGATTGAGAAACTTGAGTCCTGATGACAACGCCCCCCATGCCTGTCACACCCTGCCTAAGCCACCCTGCCTAAGCCACCCTGCCTGAGCCACCCCGCCTGAGCCACCCCGCCTAAGCCTCCCTGCCTCAACCACAAACATAAAAATAAATGAGCGAGATATCAAAATTAACTTGCACTTTGTATTTTTACTTTCCCTTAGCAATCTATCAGAAACTTAGTTAGGAAAAATCATTGCGTAACATGTAAAAGGGAGTGGCTGTGGCGCAATGGGTAAGGTATGGGTCTTTCAATCGAGAGGTCCGTGTTCGATTCCCGGCGAAGAGTATCCTACCTCAAACGCTTCTGTGCCCGATCAGGATCCAGTCCGTAGATCCGTACTGATACCGAGAAAATAAACCAAGCAACATCATGGATTCTCACACGGTATCACACGGTATCACAGGGTATCGTGACTATAAATGGACTTGAGCTTACTATGTGTCAAGTAACCTGATGCTCAGATAAGACAGTGAAGATTTTGCCAACTTACCATATCTTTGACAAGTTTGAGGTCATGTGTGAAGTAATTGATTGCTGACGTCATCCACTTCAGCGGGTCGCGTACAGGTACTAGATACTTGTAATCTTGTATAAAATACTTCTCATATATATCTCCATTGTATTTTGCGTGACATATCATCACCTCTGCTCTGGTGCTGTTCCATGGTCCAATCACCCAGCCTGAGAAAAATAATCATTCACTGTGTTTGTTTGTTTAATTTTAAAAAACCTCTCTCTCCAGAGATGTTTACATAAAAAATTCTTTTTACTGAGTGCATAATATTGCTGAAATGAATCCTCCTTGAATAAGTTAAAAGAAAAAATATACAAATATGTAAAAATCGATACTGATTGACTATATGTAACTTGGGTTGCGCAGTATGGCTTGGCTTCGTTCTCGGAATATAAAAATCAGATAACGTAGCGGTGGATTGTGTAGCCTACTTATAATATTCCACTATCTACCAGCGCTAAACCAGGAGGAATGCCATAACCTGAAGCTGGCAAAGTTTGATCTCTCAAACTTCTCCGGGCTTTATTATGAAAGTGGATAACTTGTTTACCCTTGTTACAACTTACAATACAGCTAACATTATATTGTATATCATTCCCCGCTATGAGCAAAAAAACCTTCGCCAGGGGGCCTTTCAATTAGAATGAGGGATGCTTTACTAAAGCAAATAATCACTATCGCATCGCTCAAAATTATCACTCACTTGGTCTTTCAATTAGGCAAAATTTGCTCCCAAACGCTCACTCAAAATGTATAATATAGTTACATCATTGACTGAGTGATTTGAAAGAAAGAGCCTGGCAGGTATCGCTTACTCACTGAGTGAGCAATCATTTATTGCAATTTGGGCTGTTTCCAATTGAAAGCCCCTCCTGTATCACATACCTTGCTTGTAACTAAGTTTAGTCCAGTCAATGTGGTACCGGCTAGTTTGACTTAGTACGTTTAGCTTGTTATTCCAAACAAATCTAGCCAGCAATCCGAAAATTGTTGACGAGCCCGTCTTCTCAATCTTATTCATAATGAAATGTTTGACTTTGTTTCTCGGGTCAGAGCACCTGTCACCGGTCTTCGCATGAGGAGCTGACAATGGTCTGTCAGGAGGTTTATATATAGCTTTCTCATGGTTTGTGTTCTTGGCTTCTAATGTTGATGCAGTCTTTAGCCTCTGATCTATATTCTCTACTACAAACAGACCACATATAATTCAGGGTTCAGCTTCTATTTAGCAGCACAGGAAACTGTTATCATTGTATTAGACAGGCAAATTTTCATGTTTATGTTGAGTTGCATAAAAGAGAAGTTCTATACTTTACATGCGTCGAAAGACTTAATGCCATTTCACCATGAAGAAAACAGAGCTTTACAAATATCCGCAACATCACAGTTGAAAAGGTAGTTTCAGTTTCAAGTACATGATACGTATTTTTACTGTGGGTTGTATCAAGGAGTAACAGTTACTCTTTGGTTGTATTCAGACCAAACATTTGTGGCCTGTGTTGGACATGGATTTGGATGAAAGGAATTACGCACACTATGAATGCTTGTGGATATTAGAGCAAGGAGTTCGAGACAATGTCCCTTGTTGAAAGCATGAGGAATAATCATTCACTTTGCTAGTTGTCTTCTCATGTACAGTACAAGGCCTCTTTACAATGCTTTATTTAGTCTTAGTTTCTCAGACTCTTTGGTTTCTTATCCCTCTAACGTTGCCGTGGGTTGCTCGGTTTTTGTTCTGTTCGGTTCTGTTGTATTTTCCAAAGGTTAAGTCGATACCGGGGAAGCCTGGGGCGTACATTTCTTTTTGCTTTAGTGAAATATATTGTGACCTAGTAAAATCAAATATCAATTATATCAAAAGTATTTTACCTTTTCCAGAGTACATGCTGTTGATGACATCGACCACCGTCTTTGTGAGTTCTCTTGTGTCAGGTGTTTTATCTCTCAGCAGATTATCTTCCCTCCGATTTCTACAAATCCAAAAGCAGATTAGGTGAAAGAGGATAACTTGTTGAGCGCGCTGACCTGTCTGAGCTCTGACTCTACCATGTAGCAGACAGGTTCTGAGTAGCCCCACATTGGTTCACTGACCACATAGCAATATTGCATTAACCGGCTACTCACAAAAAAGGTAGCCGGGAGACAAGGCTTATCTTGCATAACAGATGCCTCCAAGCTGCTTGTGAACTAGTGCTGTCACGATTCATTTATATCGGGAATACCTAATCGGTCACACCTCATAATCGTGATTTAATTAGGTGACAGCTGAAGTCGATCGCACAGCGGTAAATTCATTGTCACGGGTTGGCCCGGTTACGATGGCACGATAAAATATGGTTATTACGATTCCTCTTTTCATTCACATACCTTATCACACTTCAATTCACTCACTAACTAATCTCAAAGATTATAAATACTCATAGTCATTGCTAATCGTGCTAAAACTTGTTAACATCATTAAAACCATATATCTATACCTAAAATCGAAAATACCGATAAGGAGAAATCGAAAATCGAAATTGGGACAAGGGCTGGTTGAAATCGAAGGTGTAAAATCGAAATCGGGAAAATCGATGCCAAAATCAGAATCGAGGCATCACCAGCCAAAAAAAAATCCTGACAGCGCTATTGTGAACTGAGAGGAACCGGAGGCATATATTGCCGATATAATATATATAACTTGTTGCGTAAAATTCAAGAACATTGGATATGACCTGTAGCGGTCTGTTGGCATTCCTGAAGTCACAATGATCATTCAAAGCATTTTTGTAGATGGGAGGTGTGCCACAATCGAAGTTTAGATTCAGATCAGCCTAATTTTCCATCCAACAATTCATACTCTGGACCGCAGGCATGGCCAATTATTATCTGTGCAAAGGAAACCAAATGTGTTAACAGGTGGAAGATAAACGGTAGAGAAGTACTTGTGATTTGAGGGAAACATACCCACATGCACACTGTCCCACCCTCCCTGCTGTCATGATCTTTGATTGGAGCCATCGTAACTACCCGGCATTGTTATTTCAGATTGTCAAATCTACCTTGCACTGTTTTGTCTAATGGGATTACCATAACTCCCACTTCTCATCGGTTAAACAGTAATTATAATGTTTAATAATTTAAATATGGGAAATAAGAAAACAGTAATTTCTAATACTACAAAACACTGAAATCGACAGGCCATTAGCAGCTAGACTGATTTCCAATATCTAGACTGGTATTATTTGCTCACTGTCAATGTTGTGTCTGTGTGAGGTGCATTAGTACCATTTCAATCAGCATGAAAACCCAATTATCATTCCCTGTTCAAAATTTGGTAAGTGAAGTGAATGATAGGAAGAAGCTGCCACCAGACCAGTTGCGTATTTAGGGTCTTATAGTGACATTAACTCATCTACTCTCTAAGATCTAACCACAGAGTAAGGATATACAGAGGGGACACTTCAATGATCATTATAGTGCCTGCGGTTTTTGATCCAGTGGGGGAAAATCATCAATCTGGCCACCTGTCAATTCATATTTTATATAAGTTACAATGGAGTTTTGTGATGCAGACAAAACCACTTATGATAGGTCATAATTCATTCTGTATTTATCCTTAAGACTGTGATTTCCAACTTTTTTGAAATGTCCAAGCTTCAAGCTATACACCATATTTTTGTCATTTTTGCTAGGATGCATAGGCTATGAGTAATTCCATTTCATCACTTACACTGAAACAATTTCAGGAGTTTATATTATTATCAAGTAAATATGTGATTCCTGTGATTTGTTGTATTGGAGAAAGCTGCAACAACAGAGGACAATTTAATTTTCACCACTGCACATTGTACAGCGAGCCATTTCAATTCTCTTCAGTCTGTTTTAATTACAGATAGTGGTATTAAAATTGAAAGATTCATGAGTCAATGAAGATCGATAACCTTTCCAATGACGTTTATTTGCATGTTAATATGCGCTCAACCAATCAGTGATGATGCTGTTAGCTACAATGTCGATTGACTGCCAAGCCTCTAGATGTTGAGACATTGCCCGCAGACAATTAATATTTCTCAAAAAAATCGTTTCTGACACACAAAACAAACATTCTAACCTGAAATTGAGAAGGTTAAGAAGAGTACCTTCCTCCACATATACGTTCAAAAATAGAACGCAGCATTGTAGTGATGGCAATTTGTCAGATTTTGGCGAGACAGGACAAGACCGAGACAGCAACAAAATTTGAGACATATATCGATGCCGCTAAAATTGAAAACTGGCACTTTTTTGGTGTCTTTTTGTTTCAAAGACCTCAAAACCGAGGCAAAAAGCGTAACAAAAACAGTGTTTATAATGAACAAGTCTCGACATGAATCAAAAGTGTGTGTCTCGACGAGACAGTGTCTCGTGGGGACAAGTTTCACGAGACCGAGACTTTGTCATCACTACAGCATTGTCAAAACATACGTTTCCAATTGATTGAGTTTTTTCATTTCATTTTAGGTTACGGTATTTTGTTGCACACTATTGGGGGGACTCTGCGGATTTTTTTTTTTAATACGGATGATGGTGAATGCAAATAAAACTGTGTGTGTATATAGATATATATATATACCACTGTATGGAAAGGGAAAATATACTGTGAGGATCTAACGCAAACTAGATTTGCGATTCAGAATAGGAACAGTTCTGCTTTACTTACGTGTAAATCATCATTAAGATTGTCAAGAAAACTCCGATAAGAAAGACAGAACGATCAGAAAGTAATTTGGCCATTCTTCTGCAAATGTAGTGACGTAACTTTTCTTGATAAAATCTGTAAAAAATATAGTGTCGATAATATAGATGCAGTAAGTTAATTCTCTGCTAATCCTAAAAGTAACCATTGGCTATACAAGAGATTACGGTATTGCTCATGGAGTGACTACTACTACTAGATACCCTAATAACTTTTGACAAGAATGTACCTCCAAGAAAACCTGCTAAAACCCTCCCATAAAACTAAGATACACCCTCGAGGTGTGAGACTGTTTAAAACTACCCTTAGCTGTACTTTCCATAGGTTAGGATTGGGGAACTTTTAGATCAATTTTTAGAAATTTAATCAAGCCACGCCTCTTTCATAAATAACAAAGGAATAGGCCAGGGTTTGCTGCTCATTACAACCAATCAGCTTGCTTATGTTATCTGCGTGGGGGGGGGTCAAGAGTTTGGGGCTCAGACTAGGTATCTGCTCATGCCTGATACAGTTCTTCAAATTATCTTTTCTTAGATTGACTACTATCTCTTGTTTTGATAGGGGATTTTGGGGTTTGGTAAGCTATTCGGCTTCAATGGGTCATATGTTGCCTTTCAAAACTGAACACAATTTATCAAGTACAGCAACACGGTCACTATACTGCCTGCATGCCATCTCTTTACGTGACTCCCAAGTCTGGATCATTGATTTGATACTGCTGATTTTTCTGACTTCTTTCTATCATTTCTATATCCATATCTATTCTTTCCTATCATTGTGAGCGACAAATTTGCATTCTATGGTAATGTCACCAAATTCAGATTTTTAGTTGCTCCCAATGAAAGGTTATATGGAAGAAATAATCTGACAAAATAATCTGATGGTAAAAATGCACCTTTAGAATTGAAATTCATCTGGAGGTTTGAACTGTTGACTAACTACCTTGTTATCTTGGAACTATTTCCGTCATTAATAATTCATGCCAAGTAGAGCATTGAATTTTTTTACCATGCAACTCTGACTAAGCTTTATCACAATTTACTACCTGACTGTAAGATGCATTGGTCTTTGGGTAGGCGTTACAGTCTAACTAATAATTTATAAAATTTCACTAGGGTGTTATAATAACTGAATATATACTGAAATTTTATAAATTAGCTTGTTACATACAAGCTTATATGAACACAGGAATATGAAATTTCACAGCCGAGGTCACCGGACTGTCATATAGATCAAGGATCATTTTATCAGTCAAAAATCGTATTTCCCAGATAACACTTTCTTTTCTGATTTTATATCAGGAGTAACTAATTTGCGATGCACTCAGTTGTATTGGAGGTATGAAAACGTGCCTAACATCGCCGAAGATTTTTCCATACTTATCAGACGTCATCAGAAAAAAACAAAGGGATGGTACGATTTATCTTAATTAAAACTCATAGGAATCGGTTGCTCAGTGACTGAATAATATTACGATTGTCATCGGATAGTCTAAGCAGGGAGAAAGGGAATTCTCCCCGGTCTAAGGCATTGTGGGTTATGCTTTAATCAGAGGAAACTTATCAATCTACATTTGACCTGATTTTATACACTCATACTTACTTACACTTACACTCATACTTACTTACTGTCACATCTGTGAATATGTAGTGTTTGTCTGTCTGCACAGTTCTCAGTCTTGTTCTATCCTTATATCCTATAGTTCCCCCGCGATCAGGTTTATTGGCTTGCGAACCGAGTTCTAATGCTTATCTTACTGAATCAATCAAATTCCACACAGAGACCTAGAAACCAACAGGAGAAGGTATATGCAGCTCCAAGTGACTCAAAAAGTTTTAGGTAAAATAGGTGTGGAGCAACGCCACTGCTGTACACCAGCAGCCAACCTAAAATGTCACTGGCATTGAAGTGAACATTTACACCATTCAGGTCACAATAATGCAATAAGTAGGATTAGAAATTAAGCCTGCGATTGAATGGAGGGATTTCGAGTTGTACTCAAATAGCTTCTTGAGAACATGTTGTTAAATTACTGAGACTCCTATACTGGTTTGGAAATAATTGACTTGACCTGCACTTTCTATTGTTCTATGGCTACTCCCTCATAAGGTTAGAAATGACTTGACCAAATGTGTGTAGGAGAAATAGAACTTCAACATGACATAACATATAATGGCCATATAATTTACATTTTGTTGCACATGATTGTTTTGGGAATTCCTTAGACTATACCAAATTCATAACTTATTGATGAGTCTATGGCTATACTAGAGCAAGTTTGTTCCCTCTGTGGTGGTCACTGGTGGCGGAGGGATATTGCAAATGTTTGGTATTAAGACGCCGCGATACCATATATCATTTATAATATCCTCACTAAATACCAAAATCTGCTGCACCATATTTCAAGCTGTAAAATATATCACATGTGATGGTCAAAACACAGTTGACAGTGTGACCTCAGAGGTTTGCACAGCGTCGCCATTACTAACTTATAAACTGACAGCAGCCTCAGCTGATCCTCTGAGGTTGGACCAGGGGTTGCAACCTCAGAGTGCAGAGCGGTTCGCATCACATCACATTACTAACGTATAAACTTCAGCTGATCCTCAGAGGATTAATGTGTATATATAACAGCTCATAGAGGAACTGCTGAAGTTGCGACCTCTGTCACTGTGCTTAGGCCATTCTGGCACAAAGTAAGGAGTAAATCCGCTAGACAAGTCTAGTCTCGACAGTTTATTTAGCTCTTCTTTATAAAAATAAACCATTTAAACCAATGATTTCAATTTGTACCCATAAGAATGTCAGGCAAGCCTTACAAGATCATACAAACGGCTCAGTTGAAAAAGTCTTCATGATTTACAGAAAATTGCCAACTGTATGGTTGTCTTAATGCTCTGGCAGGAGTTAAAAATTTGTTATCACATTTTTCAAAATTTCTGAACTTTGAAGACTGTTTCTCAAATATCCATGTAATTAAAATGTGATTTCAGTATAATTATAAGTTTTGAGTCTACACTTTTCATTAATAGCAGAAACTACTGAGGATATACCAAGGATTGTTAGGTGCTATGTACAACTGTCTATAACAGGCAACGAGATAGGGCTGCCACTTATAAGAAATGCGTGAGTAGCTGGGTTCGGGAATCTAGCCCTGGTATAGGTACTGAGACCCTTCCTGCTGAAACTGTTAAATAAAATTCACTATGGCTGGCTAGAGTTGTCTACCCTGTCTAAAATGAAAGATAACTCATATAACACTTAATTTCCAAGTTGCTATATTCACATAACTATGAATATAGTGGTCAGGAGGCTGCCAGTGCAAGTCTGTGGCGTTACAGTAATTCAAGAATTCTTTGTTTGATAACTTTTTGCCTCAAACTCGCGCTTGCAGATGTCTGAGCACCTACGACTACCATGTACATTGCATTTTACCACTCATACATTCAACATCACATAGCAGTATTAAATGGGCTTAAAATTAATATTACAGACATTATATTTAGAGGTAACATTGATCAATGAAGTTCTAATATGAGCCAAGTATAGCAACAACAAAAAAGTTTTAATAAAATTAGTAAACTAAGCAATGAAGTGAAAAGCATGTATATGTTGTATATGTTTATATTGTCAGATATGGGTTCATTGAAATGGTAGTCCAAGTTCTCAGACCGCTGGAAGTGCTCAGAGTTTGTGGCATTACATAGGTTAGGGATGTTTGGTAATGCAATGCAACAAACTCATAAATCCAGCCGTCTGAGCACTATGTGGAGACTTTGTGAACCTGTGGTCAACAATACAGTATATCTTCCAACAGCCGAATAATTCTTATGACTTCTCAAAGCAGCTGACCAAAGTGTGGAGCACATGTCCCTACAATTTTGCATCACCTTGACAACAACATTTTCATGTCAGGACAGTTGAAGATTTTTTCACCAGACCTTAGATAAGTAGGGGATACAGATAAGGGTCCACCATACATGTCGGGATGTAAAAGGTGGACCTCAACTATCCACATATATATCCACATATAATAAGAGAGTCTATAAAATAGACTGCTTGATGGCAATACGACAGAATATCCAGTTTGAGACCCCTGTTCGGGCAAAACAACAAAATAACTGATCCATAGACTCAATATTATTGTATACCAAGTCCATGAACTGAGCTAAAAGACTAAAAACAGGACTATATTTTATTCAATTATGCAACCACCATGTTTATTTGAGCAATACAACTAGAGTACTTGTTGATATAATTAAATGATATATTGGACATTTTAGCATCACAGTGAAGGAGGGAGGATGATTAACATCAATACTGTTTAATATATCATGTAAGGCCTCCGTAATAGAATGGAATAAGTATTCGTGCATCAAAACTCTGTATAATAATGATATATTATATGAATATTATTACTGTTCTGATATTGTATCTTACTTGGCCCCGAAAGGTAAAACTGATAGTAAAATAAAGTGCATATCATGTCGCTGTTGGAAAACTGATGAGGAAGATCAATATGTTTGCAGAGCCGCACGCCCGTCTGTCTCACATTGTGATACCTCTCCATCTTGACTGAATTCATAGACAGATGTACTGTTATACACAATGCCGTACATAGCATCATACACAGCGCGATTCGTGGTGTCAAACACAACGTTATACACAGCGTCATGCGTGGTGACATATACAACGTTGTACACAGCGTTATACACAGCGTCACACACAACGTCATACACAGCGTTATACATGTTGTCATGCGTGGTGACATATACAACGTTGAACACAACGTTATACACAGCGCCACACACAACGTCATACACAGCGTTATACATGGCGTCATGCTTGGTGACATATACAACGTTGTACACAACGTTATACACAGCATCACACACGACATCAAACACAACGTTATACACAGCGTCATGCGTGGTGACATATACAACGTTGTGCACAACATTATACACAGCGTCACACACAACGTCATACAAAGCGTTATACATGGCGTCATGCGTGGTGACATACGCAACGTCATACATCATGCTGTGTGAGGGGGAATGTTACTATCTGGCCGGCTGTTTGATGTATAGATGAGATTAGTATTATACCAGTATTGATTAGCTGAGATTTCCTAGAGGACAGATCCTATAGACCTGGAAAGAAATAATATAAGGTTATGTAAAGCATAGCGCATAAAATTTATAGATACAATGTAGTTATGTACATTTCACATATATATTTATTAAATATATATATATAAGACCCATGCGGCTAATTGATAATAAAGTATACAAATCTCATATTCTGTAGCAATTCATGGTTGATTTTATATTTAAAGTTTTGGTGCCTAAGGTCAAGGTCAATGCACATTGATACTATAATACCATTCACTGCCCCCTACCTAGGTATTAGTCCTAGGGCTACGGATATGTGTAAATTATGTAGCTAAATAGGGCGATATAAACCAATTATCACATACAAAAGCAACATGGTTACTCACGACCAGATTGGCAATACTATAATTATAAGGTAAATTCAACGTTGCTATTCCCTTCCCATTTTATAGATAGAACAGAAGGTCATGTTTTTCATAATATTATTATACTATATTATATTATATAGGCGGTCTTACGCCAATCACTTACTTGTATTATGGTTGTCATGGATACTTTCCAGCTGCTTGTTTGAGTTCAGACTCGCGCTCACGAGCTTTATTATATATAAATACTCCTACAGTAACCATTCCCATACCAACACCGGCAAGTAGAGTGATCTCATTACCAAATATAAACACTGATACAACTATCATCAGTGCTCTCTTCACTGTGTTTGCCACGCTACAAACAAAGTAACAGATCATTTTAGCAGTAACAGGTATGTCACGGACAGGTAGGCCAGGGACAGTTTAACACTAGGGTCAGGTAAGTCAGAGATTTACACGCCTAGACCAAGTTCGCCTGCATTCAGGATTGCTTTCCCCTCTGCGGCTTATCAGTAGGAGGTTAGACCAAGTTTGGTCCATTTGCCTTCATTCGGAGTTGCTCCCGATCCACTGGTCACACTGGCGTGACCTGTGGGAGGGAGCGACTGGAATGCAGGCAATTGGAATAAAGTAGAAGGGGAGCTAACATGAAGGCAGACAAACTTGATTTTAATCTAGGCCACGTCAAGGAAAGATGTGAGATTCTAGAATGATCATCATAACCCTTTTTATATAAATGGTGAGTAAAGGGGCTTGTTAAGCTGTTGCAATTGTGGTATCTGTTTAGTTAGAACTTGACGCATGTGGCAGCCTCAGTAGATTGCGTGATAAAACAATTAGGTATTATTAAGACATCTCAACTTGTCCACATGCTGTTAATTTACCTTACAGCGGTTTTGTCTAAATTAGACCGAGAACTCCAAAATGGTACCAAAAACCTGATTCTATCATAATCACTTTAATGATCTGCCTAAAAGAGCATGCCCTCCCTCGTTCACACATGATTCTTATAGACAGATAGAAATGATCTCTTACCTGTGAGTAACAGGTGATATATAGCCCATCAGACCGTAGGCAGTAATTGTCTGCCCGTGGAAGAATATACCATTAATAAACAGACACATCACCATGTGACTGTCCAGTCTCTCTGTTAGATACTCATAGTCTATCATAAAGAACGCTACAGGTATCTGAATAACCATACTACACGCACTAGTGTAAAACTGCATCTCGGCAGGTCTATAAGTGTAAGAACAACAATAGTACCGGTAGAATAGGGAAGCTATGAACATGAGTGAATAGTTTACTTAGTGCCGGCTGACAGCTCAATAACAATAGGTATTTTGATAAATATGGTGTTATGGAGTACGTTAACCATTTTATATTCCATTTCAGTCTTCACATCATGATTCTAAACTTGGCATGGAGTTGTGCTCTTAATATCAAAGAGAAGACAAATCAAAATTATACTCATAACATTAATCATACACTCCAAGCAGGGAGTTTGGGAACACCCTGCTCCAAAGGCATGGCAAGAATGAATAATATGGCTGAATATGAATTGCCAACGCAGCATGTCAGGAAATTGTTGTTCCTGGTGTCATGGTGATATCAAATGCAGATAAGGTCATAAGTTACCAGAGTTAGCATTGGTATACTTACGTATATACATAATCCGATGCATTGAATAACATTTTAGCTGCTACATTTTGCACACTACAATAAAAAGCCAGTTTACCAATGTTAGATATGTCAATGTGTTACACTGCAGATACTTGACACACATGTTACCCTGAGAAAAGATGCTGCTAACGACACTACTGTGAGCGAAGACAGGGAATGTCAATGTAAGCTCAATCTATATTTACATATATGCTGGGTAGCTAGTTTGATCATCGTTAAATCGACCAATAACAAAATGTATTCCCTGTCAGTTCATCAAATAAAATGCAACTGGTACAAGGCAACCAGCAATTTTCAGGCGTTATCGTTATTTATTCAAAGGGTGAATTCCTACTATCTCTCCCGTCAATAAAATCAGAGTGATTATGTTTAATCGGTGACTTACCATTCACTAAAGTTGGTGCCGAGAGCAGCTAGTAATCCTATAAAGTTAAAGCTGACTTCATAGACACTGGTCAGCGCTAATCCTCCCATTATAGGTATGAGAGATAGTAATACAGCACAGCTTGTGTTCTCCCCTGGTAAATACAACAACCACAACAAATCATGACTTATACTAAACATACTGATACATAATTGATCTTGATCTTTTACAGGTGGGCAGCCAGCAAAATCCTGTGGCTTGACTCAGGGGAAAATAACTCCAATTCAGGTTATTTGATCACTCTTTATCAAGATACAGGCCAACCAATATATACCATATCATTTGGTATTATAGTCCATCTCAGTGCATTGTTATCATCATCATTACAAAGGGTATTGCGCTGAAGGTGTACTAGGAACTGCTAATTAATCACTTAAGACGTTTTGGCCTTCTTATTCTTTAATCTGTAGTACACTGATGACGGGATGTTCTTGAATTATTGCTTCAAATCTTATATTGAAAAGGAGAGTATACTTGAAAGCTGGAGAAATGTACTATGGATAAGACTCATCGATAAAGAAAACAAAGTATCATTTATAAGGTCCTGACATCAGATGCATATCAAACTGTGCCAGAGTAGCTGGTAGTAGCATAATAAAATGCTACTACCAGCTATTCTGCCACAGGCTGAGCTTTTAAACTAGGTGCACATTTTTTATAACAATGCTAATAGATGGTAAGTAATCTTCTCTTGTACTCACCAAGCATAACTTTAGCTATCCCAACAGTGAACAAAGGAGCCGAGGACTTGACTGTCTCGGTGAAGGAGACAGCCACATACTTTAGAGCTATAAGACCTAATATCACAGTTAGGAACCTACAACAAAAAATAGCACATCACAGACACCACACAAGGGGGCCTTTCAATTAAAAACAGCTAAAATCCGCAATCAAATCGCTCACTCAGTGCAAGTGCAACCAGCCAGGGGCTCACAAATCGCTTATTCACTGATGAAACTATAAACATTCAGAGTGAGCGATTCGGGAACGATTCTGTCTAAACGAAATACCGAGTGAGCGATAATTTTGAGCGATGTAATAGTGATAATTTGCTTTAGTAAAACATCACTCCTCCAGAGTAACAGATATGAGTGAGCGTGTCTATTTTCTGTGATTGGACATCAGACAGGCAGTGTTAGGTTTGTAATGTAAAGTAAGTTAGAAAGTGTCGGTCAGATATCCAGGTACTCATAGTCAGGCAACTGGAACTGCCGTATGAAGATTTTTGCAGTAAAAAACAATTCATAACCTTTCTGGGAAATTGTAGGTCCCCATCTGTAAGAATCTTGCATGAACCTGCAGTCCTAGCGGCCTGCCTAGAGAATGCTTTGGTATGTGTGTATAATTTAATGAATCGGTGTTACCTTAAGCCACCAATGAATATCATATTTTTGTAGAAGCCAGCTGGTTTCACTCGACCAGCTTTCTGTTTTTGATATAATCCACAAGGAAAATACATGTTAACCGCTCCGCCTAGTGTTATCATAACCATCTGAAATACACCTAAAATAAAAACAGTAAACCTAAAAATAGAAACAATGAAGCCAAAAATAGATATAAAAAATTTGTCACTGTGTAATGTAGGAATTAATTCTGTCACAACTAAGTGTTTGAATGTCAACTCCCTAGTTACTGAAAACAGAATCCAGAAATATTCCCAGTGAACACATATTTTCATCTATCGTGAATGGGATCTTTGGTTGAATGCTTAGCTTCACATTGTGTCTCGTTTTGGAATAAAAAGTCCTGAATTCTGGGCAAGACTAAAACAGGTTTAATAAGCTTAGAGTTGTCTACCTCTTCAATATAGGCAACCAAAAGCGTTTGATATTTCTGCATCTGATTAAGCTAATGTTGTAATTTTGCAGGGCGTGATCGCTCAACAGTGTTGTGCATGCTCATGTTTAATGACGCCATACAAATATCCAAGTAGTAGAGAGTACTCCTATTAAAAAGGTAGTAAAATAACAACAAGAGCAGAGAAACTTTGACGGATTGTTCCATCCAGTGCTGATATGCTTACCTAACAGGCCAGCGTCGCCTTTCTTAATATCCACTATATATTTATTCAGGAAGAGTGTGAGAGAACTGAAGAGATACCACAATCCACAGAACATGAGAGCTTTAGGGTGCATAATACCTAACTTATCATCATTCGTCTCTCCTACAGCCAACTCCTGAAATAACATATGAAGGCACATTACAACCGACTCCTGAAATAACAGTGATGTAGTTACCCAAAGACCAGTGCATGTTATAGTCAGGCAGCTACTTATGATAAAGTTATGTCAGATTTGAATGGTAAAAAATTCAATGCTCTTCTTGGTATTAATTATTGATGGGGGATTTATTAATGAAAAACATTAGTAATAATGAATTGTTGCTGACAATGAAAGTATAAATATATATTGTGCTAATTCTCATTCTCTGCATTATGATCTCACAGCGAACAGTAAGCTCTTGTTTCCTGTATTGCACAACCTTTTCACTGTGACATCATAATACAGAGAATGAGAGTTACTTTCCCTTATGGGAGGCACTCTTTCCACCATCAAAAGTCATGCCAAGTAATACTTTGAATTTTTTACCATGCGAATCTGACAAACTTTATCATATGTATCTGCCTGACTATAACATGCTTTGGTCTTTGGGTAGTCTTTATGTAGTGGTTAAGTATATTATGGAGAAAAAAGAACTTTATTTATTTTTCTGTCAGTATTCTGGGTTACAATCATGATGTTGGTCGGTTAAGAACACAAGGTATTAGGTAGTATTAGACGCAAACTTGCGCTCAATTTGCTGGCAGCTCAGGCCACATGGTGCATGCACAGAGCCCAGTATTCAATAGGCTGCAGTGGACTTCAAACTATTATGCGTTTGAGCCAACTGGCAACTGCACTACTGTCTTCACCTATTACAGAAGGTGTCACAGGGCCTATGTCTTATTTGAAACACTTATACAATTTAGCAATGACATTCTTTTATTGGGAACCAAGATTGCATTACAGCAGCCTTGGGTGAGGGAATGGAATCATTTGTGGAGGGAAATTGCTTCCCATTTAGACAGGTTTGTTGACGTCGTGATTGTTGACCCCTTAATTGATCTTTAATTACAACCTTTTAGGAGTTGGTGATTCATATCGACCTCCTAGCTCAATGGGCTATCATGTGTGGAGATAAATTTCTGTAAACAGTACCTATATAATTATTAAAGTATGAAAGTTGTCGTATTTAACCATTCAATGCACAATCACGATTACCTGCTCCTGCGACATCTGGGACCCCATACCCAATAGCCGTTATTTTAGCATAAAGACAATACATTCTGTCATATCCAAAAGCATACCTATTAAGCCAATTAAGTTTTAAACAAAACTATACAAACCCAAATATCTAAGTGACCTCATTTGAGACGGAACAGCAAGAACTTACTAAATGATCTCAATCTCTTGTGTAACTCTAACTCGCAATAATTCAATGCACGGAAATTCCACACAGTGTTATTTACTACGTATATGTTTCACACACACATGCATACATATACATCATATATTATAACGTATATATAAATAACATAACATGTATAACATATGTTTATGTAGGGACCCTCCTGCTACGCTAAGTACCCTGGAGTCAATTCTCTTCTCAACAAAGGGCTGGAATGCCTCAAAACTGCCTGTTTTTGAAAGTTTTCTCATACCAGGAAGGTGCTACAGCGCCCCTTCTGCAACCGCACCGCCTGACCCTACCACCTCAAAACCCATAAATACAGCCCTGGGAGGATAAACCCACCTTGATGGCAGCAGGAGAGGTACTTCGGCGGCCATTTTGTTCACTCATAGTTTCTTCTTTTGTATCTTTGTTATCCTCGTCGTATTCTTCCATCATATGCCGCACTCTCTGCTGTAGGGCCAGTATCCTCCCTCTAGTGACCAACAATACAGTTATTAACAGCAATACGAGTTACGCAACAATACTGGGATATACTTCAACATGAAACACACAACACTGCCATATACAACGCTGCGATATATGACAGTGCAATATGCAACACTATGCAACACTTGCAACAATATGAGGTACACAACAATAGCCTACAATGCCTACAAAAATTCTTGACAAATAGATATTGATGGGTATCTAAAAATGACACATAGTACGCTGATGAAGTAGTACAGGTCTTCATGGTGACGATGACAAAAAAAGGGTAGGTACTGGGTAATAAGTTTGAAAAGCGAGGAGAGATCTTTCCCAATAGGCAAATATCTATGTAATACCTACTAATCAACCAGTACCAGCATAAAGCGGCTTTTAAATCAAGCTTGTATCTGAACAAGAATATGTCATAGGATGGAACTAAGACCAAAAAAAACATGCAACGGGTTTGTGGTTATGGTACTGATCTGGATCAGAGGGATGATTTGATAATTGATAATAAGCCCACATGTTGCAGGCAGACTAGTGCACACCACAGCCCCCACATCAGAGACTTGTACACATACATCGAGCACAAGGACTTCACATGCATCATAACCAGTGGGTATACAATGACCTCAAAGTGTAAACATGAGAGCTTTTAAATTAGTACGGTGGTCATCATCAAAGGTACCTAATGGTTAACAAGTTAGAGCCGATATCCTGTCATGTAAGTAAGCAGTGCTACAAAGGATGTTGATAAATGTGTGTTACAATCCTCCATCATATCCTGCCTATCAAAACAATGAGGTATTACAGTGTGTGGTGATCTTGTCTTACCTGATGAAAGATATCACTAATACAAAAGTTTTATCCACTCACCAGTTAGACCGATATAGAGCTGTTACACATCTGTCAGTTAGTTATAGAGTGAGTCATCTGTGGTTATGTTAGCAGACACAAAGATTCCAATACCACACATTCATTAAACCGCCCAACACTTAGTATGAATTAACTCTGTAAAATAGCAGTAAGCGGTGTTTAGTTATGATTGATTGCAAAATAGTGATTTGGTATAAGCATGGTACGTAATAAGAGGTAAAGTTTAACATATCAGCCACCACCACAAAGGAGATACACTGTCAAACTACCTTGCTATAATATATCGGCGAAGTCAGTCTGACATAGCTTGTGCTTGTTTAGTTCATTGGTTGGAGGAGAGCAATATCTTATAAAAGGCTTAATTACAATCAGTAACGAGTTGGGCACAAGGAATTCTAGGACACTAATATTTGGTCAAAGTCCATCAACAACAAGGAGATCATAGAACCATAGGGCCACCTCAAAAAGCCACTATATATATATATGACCTACTACCAGCAAATTTCAAGCTGGCGTCCTTGGCCTGGTCCATACTTTACTATAGGGCATATACTTCCCATGCATACTACTAGTGTGACTTGGTAGCCTAGAATACTAGTGAAGTTTTAGCACCAAGGAGTAACACCAACCAAGGAAATAGGATAATTTGTACTCCTCATAAATAAACAAGGAATGTCGACTATATTGAATTATTGAGACACAAGTCTCAGTCACAACATAAGGTCAAGTAAGGCGAAGGAGTCCTTGGTTACTAGTCGAGTGAGAAGCGAATTCCATGACCACCAGTTACCCAAATATGTCAAACAGGGCACTCATTTGATTGATTGTGAAGTAACAGCACTAATTATAAAATAATGGTACCATATATATAAATATTTACACTCATCATTTACGATTTAGTTAGTAAAGTTGGTAGTGTCTACTTAAATTAAGCTTAATTAATAACTTCCCAGTAGAGTAGGCTTACCTAAACAGGTTGAGGAATATTAGTATCAATACCATTAGAACCTCTAAAACTGAAATGAGGGACCAACAAGCAGGTAAGAGATGGTCTCATCAATGCACAGCAATGAGGAATAAATTTTGATCAAGCAAGCGGAGAGGTTTAATTGCTGTTGTTGTCACACCCAAAACAAAATTTCCTTCAAATTTGGTTTTCCACGTTGGTAGGCAAGCTACTGTGTGGTAACAAATTTGATATCCAATCAAATTGTAGTATGAGGAATATTGGCCAATGAAAACTAACAACATTAAAGAAAGTTTTCGAGATTTAGTTTTGTGCAAACAGAGGACTACTCAAAAGAAAAACCACCGAGATTCTCAGATGGAGTTATACTGCCATACAATGAAAGGGGATAACTTACAACAATGATGATGTTATCATAGACTTTGTGGTTTGCCAAAACTTTCTTTTTGGATGCTGTTAGGCACAGAGTAGGTCATAAGCATAAATGCATACGGTGATAATTTGCGAGCCAAATCTGACTGAACTGTACCTAATATTACACACATATATTAAGAACCCCCTCCACGGACAAACAGCCATGCTTGGGCCCTGGTGTTAGTTATGTATTTCACTGTCAATAACCTTCTTTTGTAGCATGGTGATGTTGTGAGTAATCATAAATCTGGTACAAACTTTAAAAGAATAACTGCTAACGTGGAAAAACTCATGTGCCCATAATTAATCAGTTTTCCATCGGCTCTATAAAAGAGAGGCACTGGTGGGTGCTCACTCATCACCAACATGAGAAGTAAATTCGGATGCAGCATGTGCTGACAATCGAATGGATCATGACATCTGTATGAGTTATCATAAGATACTAAAGATATATTATAGATAGCAGAGCTAGTTTTTTTACTAGCAATGGAGACAATTTAGTTTCACCACAAACGACATGACATCAGGTGTAAATGAAATTTGAGAACTGTATTATATTATTTTCAAAAAAATCCTCAAGAAATGTATGGGGGTTGAAAGTGTAAAGTTTAAACTCTGTGACTGACAGCACCACGCAAAAAGATCTACTTCAGTTTGTGTGACAAAATAACGCAAGCAAAATCTCTTTACATAATTGTGTTAAATTCTGTGAAGACTTTTCAAGTTTTGTTTTGTTTCTTCGAATGTAGACATTTTGCCATTTTGTCCATGGCTGCTTATGTTCATTAACGCTGTGCCTGTAGCCTTCAAAATCTCACGTATAAACTTAAATTTCAATAATTTAAATCTAAAATCTTCCATATTTTATCATATTACTCAATTTCTCTTATTCCATAAACATGCTTTATTTTGCCTCCAACTCACAACATATGGAAACATGATCCTTTGTATATGAATTGATTTTTATATGGAATGCATTATTGCTCTCAACATTTTATACAAATTACAATACATTTTATACTGATGACAACCACAGTGTGATTGTTTGTACGCATTCAATATGATATCGGCAATCAATAGTAAACTAAACAGCGCCAAGTGGACAAGTGTGACGAGACGATATCAGTTAGAATATTATACTAATACATATTATAAGAGTCACTCTTCATCAGGTGGAAAGTAGCTGTATCAATTTTATGAACAACCGAGATCTCTAGCTAACGATTCTCGACTCATAACAAAAGTTTAACGACTCCTGAGTACTTAATTATTCAAAATCGCTGGTGGCAGTAAACATTCAAAAGCGATCTGCCAGTAAAGTTAATCTCTATTTCTCTCTCTCTCTCTCTCATCAGAAAGGTACATTTGTTTCTTATACCTGGCATTGGTCTCTCATTGTAGACCCAATTCAGGTCAGGTCGCTTCAAACTTTGGTGAGTGAAATAAAACTTAGTAATTTAAAATAAAGGAGTAAGAAAGAAAACAACATTTTTTTGTTACATATCACAGGAAAAATCTGAATTCAACTGACTGGCAAACTTATAAATATTATTCTGAAGCTTTTTTGTTTGTCTTGGCCTCGTTTCTCTATAATCGTGGCTAGAGACAATAACTTGGTGGGCTTTCAAGCAGCAGCTGAGCCAGTGCGAAGTAAAAAATAATGATCCACTAACCAAGGAGTTAAACTCCTTGCTCTAACTAACTACTAAATACTCATCTATTCTATACTATATAAGTTATCATAATTTCAGGTTTCTGATGTTAGAACACATCAGAGCATTACTTCTGGTGACTGGAGTATGAATATGGCCATTCGTCGGCCAGTGTGAGAGCTGAGTGGACAATGCCGAGGGCAAAGTCGTCCTCCTCATCCAGTAGTTCCAGCTCGAGCTCTTCCAGTTCATCAAGTTCATCATCGAGTAGCGATGAGAAAGAAAAGAAGAAAAAACAGCTCCAGCAGCAGCGTAAGAAGAAAAAGAAGAAAATTCTCCCTGATAAACAGCCTCGTAGCCGTGGTTCTAGTCCACGTTCCCCACCAACCCAACAGCACGTAACACCAAATAAGACTAAAAATAAGAAGAAAAAAGAAGCTAAAACCAAAGAAACCAAGAAGAAAAAGACACCAGCAAGACCCAAAACACCCGTCTCTCCTTCAGTCAGCCATCCTAAGAACAGAGCTACTGCTGACAGAGATAGAAAGTCAGCAGCTGCCAGACATGAGAGATCGCTGTCTGCTGACTCAGCTCTACCTGATAATGTTAGTACTAAACTAAACTATCCTGAGAAACCTGCCCAAGGGAAACATTAGCCTATCTTGACAAGCTTTGTTTGCTCGCAAGAGTTGATAAGCTCTGACCCCCCCCCCCACCAACCGAACAATTAGCTTGTCAACTTCAGTTTCCCTAGGCTGTCTTGACAAGCTTTGTCCATCCCCAAACCACCGAACAAAGCCTCCATACCTCCCCTGACATGCACATAACACAACTTACTGTGGTCAATGTTAAGATTTACTTAGACCTAGATCTGGTGGGTAGGTGGCAAACCTAAATCTGATATATCAATTATTTCTGGCATCATATGAGGTGAACTATGTAGGTTCAGTTTGCTTCGGTCTGGGCAGTTTATTTAACCATCAGCCACATATCGGTACTTTGAAATATTGGTAATCTTATCTGTGACTCACTGTGACAGGTGCTTCCGCTTATTCTTGAGAATGTGGTGAATCACACAGAGACAGACAGGTACGCTGTCGATAAGGATGATACCGTGGAGGCGTTTCTGAGAACTATCGGAGACGCTCGCGGACAGTACAGCACCAACACCGCACCTGACATAATACCCATACCTACACCTATACCTTACGGTCAAAGTAAGTGTCTACTTACATTTCATATTCCATCATTTCGGTGTGATGTAAATATTCCTACAATGCTGCCTTGGCCCAGAATTCACTTTAGCAGGTCAACTCCGTATGTGTCACCATTTATCTCATCGATTTCCCTGGAGTGCATGAAAGCTGCATTGTGGGATACTCCTTTCCAACCTTGGTTGTAAAGTGTATGATCTATAAGTAGTTTCTCACACATACCATTAGAACTCCAATAAATATATTTTCGGGTCTCAATCATACTTTTTGACTATTTTGTCTATTTTATGGAAGCTCTGTACACTAAGTTTGATGAATCTTGATTCCAGATTCCAGGCCTTCCAAAACTGACCCGCCATCAGATTCAGCTAAAGTACAAGCACCTGCTTATAATGGGAGGGAAGCACCTGCTGCTTATGGTCATGATGACAGCGATAATGACACTGGGATGTACACCGAACCACACTCTAAATACAGTCAAGGGACACAACTACTCCGACAGAGAATTCAACCACCACAAAGTCCAGGTAGGGGGAGCCAAATTATGTTTATCACCTGCCTTTTTAAAAGAGAGAGTGGCCGTGGTGCAATTTGTAGGGCATTGGTCTTTCAATCAATTAAATTCCCGGCGGATCACGGTGGTCCCAGGAAGAGAATTCGACCTCAAATGCTCCTGTGTTCCATCAGGATCCAGTCCATAGACCCGTACTGATACCGAAAGCAAAAACACCAAGCAATATCTAGGTTTCTCACATGGTAACACAGGGAATCGAGTGGTTGTGAGTTATTTTTTTATCTGCCTTTTTAAAAGGTTATCACTTTCTTGCATTATCTCACTCTGACACAAGATCACCAAATAACATTGCCATGATGTTTTCGTAGAATTTGATTCATTCAGAGTTTTTGTACTCAGATTGGACAGAGCAGCGTTCTTTACCGTCCGTTGTCTCGAGTCACACCATCTATATTGAAACAGCTATTGTTCGAAAAACACAAAATTATGTCACAACACGTAGAGACAGCGTTGGTTATCTCCACCTTTTTTCTCCAATGTGAAGTATAGAGGCTGGCTGGCAAACAGGACCTAGTAAAAAGGCTGAATAGGTTTTTTGTGTAGCACAGCACTATAATAGTTTGTTTCTCAGCTTATCTATGTGTCACAGGACTGTAGTTTAGGTAAAATAGTAGGGGGGCAAAAATCCTTGAAGTTACACCAGGTTGGGTATTGCAAGCTCCCTGCCTCAAAGTCCAAAGTGTTTTAACTACTTGGTTTTAATGATATAAATAGCAGATAGAAGTTCTAAATGAGCTGATTCTGACTTAGAATACTCAATTGCAGCATTTTTAGGCCACTCTATTGAGCATTCTAGTGGTGGCAGGGCTACAGGCCAGTGTCAGTATTAGAAGAATAGCCAGTTTTGTCAATAGTCGTGGGGACATATCCCAGGAACCTGTCTCAAAGATCGAAAAAACTTGCTATGAGTGGTACTTATGGTTGTCTGCAGGTCATTTAGTGTATGGATTATATATTTTCGCTGCACAATATGCTGTAATGCCTTTAATACCTAAGCATAATCAAAACACCTAAACAATGCAGCAATCACTCAGAAAATCAATGTTAAAACAAGGCGGTATTATTTAATGGGTAACTGGTAGAAAGCAAAATGCATCCTTTACAGTTATGCCTTTGTTAACAGACAATTAGGCAGTTGATTTAACTGAAGAATGAAGAAAGATGGCAGAATGCCAGACCATTCATACTATAGTATGTAGTGATCTTATCGGTGACCTTATCGCAAACATCATAAGTTCTAAAAAGTCTCCTGCAGAGTTGTAGGCTTGCTGTGGAGAGGAAACTGTCTATTGACTTTGACTTTGACGTGTTTACATTTCTTCAAAACATTGCGTGCGTGAGCCCCAACAACAGTTAGTAAATATCCAGACCCTGCAGTCTCCTCATTTGGTTCCACTCCCAAACTTTTACACCTTAAACGCCCATTTAACTAAAGACATAAGCGTACCACCAGTAGCTACCCGCTGGCTGTCAGTGTGTTTTAGCACCTCAAATTAGGAACCAGTTCCTCAGTTAGATAGTCACATTGACTGTCTATCGAACTCTTCTTATTTAAATCAGTGACATAAAGGCAAAGATACTTATAAATAGCCAGTGATATCAAAGTCAGTTTGATATGTAACAGTTCGGTAGTCAACTCTTGAGTTCTTTAGGGCGTTTAGATTTGCCTGCGATTCATGTTAGCCTGTAAGCCATCCACTTTGTATGTATGTAACTTTAGTTCAACCATGGAAATATTTAAATGCGGGGAGATTGAAAAATTACCATAAAAGCTGTTTTCTGGTTTAAAAAAAATGGCGAAAGTGGTCAAAAAGTAAAATGAAAAATTTTTGTCTGAACTAGAAAAATTGTAAAAAAACTTAAAGGCATCCCAGAAATGGATTTGAGGGGATTTCTCCCTAAGTTGATTTCTGGTTTGGGGTTTTGTTTTGAAGATTTGCACTCACGTGATGGGCTCGCTGAACATGATGATTTGTGCCTTTGGATCAGTTCACTTTGATATACTGAGCTAATTCTGCACAGTCTCAGTAACCAACAATTTTTGATCATGACATTTCAAAAAGGTAACATCGATAATCTCAAACTCTGATATACCATTTAGAATTAGAAAAAACACTCTTTCTTTTGTTTTCTCTTTCCTGCTGCTGGTCTTATCAATCAATAGTCACTCTAATAACTGACCAGACAGAGGAATAAAAGTAATATATATATATAATATTATTATATGGTGTATTCGCGAACTTAATAAATTACAGTATTATTTATTAGGTCTTCGCTTGTACTAGTATTACTTTGCTGCCGGCGTAATTGGCCATTCTTTTTAATTTTGAAATAGTCTTTGATTGATTTATAACAAAATAGAATTTCAACCACTTGTTACCATAAACCAGCATAGACTGAGAGAAAAGTGCATTAATCTCTTTATTTACCTTCAGACTCAGCAGATCATAGAGGGAACAAGTATCCTCCCCTAAACTCTCACGACTTAAAGAAGAAATTCGAGGATTTAGTTAACATTGGTGCTAAACTGAAAGAGGAAAACTCAAAAGCCAGAGAAGACGAGTTTAAACAATGGAGAAAAGATAACAGGTCAGTTTCTGTTTGTCTGTATGTCTGCCGATTATTCAGACAGCAACTAGGGGTGATATTGTTTGTGCTCAATTCAATTATCGTACAGAAACCATTCATGCAGAATACAGTAACTGAATCTGCACCAGGCCGGTAGTTCTAGGGAAAGCAGGTACGCTCTAGAAATGCAATATATGCCATGACTGAATCAGCTCATTTCGGACTTCTGTTTGCTATTAGTAGCATAAAATCGATTTGGAGGCTGGAGATTAACTCCAGACTCCACAGGAGTAGCTTACAATACCCAACCTGGTGTTACTTCTCACCCTCAAGGATTTCCGCCTCCCCTACCATTTTTCCTAAACTACAGGCCTGTATACTAGCCCACAAAACTTTCCTGGATGTTGCCAAGTATGATAAAAGACAGCGGTCAGGTCATATGATCCAATTTTGAGGAGACTAGTCTTAGATGAATTTGAGTGAGAGTTGGCTCATACCGGGTTCTCATCCAATCAGAACCTTTTGATAACCGAGTATTGTGCAAAACATCACTAAGGCATTAACTATTTATTAGACATCAGTCAATTTGTATAAATTTGCCATACAAAATATATCATGGTCAGTCCTTGGGGTGTTTTTGAATTGTTTTTATCACATGAAAGCAGACAATGTGCATATTTTAAAATATGTTACATGCTCTGGTGCAATATATCAGTTTCATCCTCATCCAAAATGTCAGGACTCTCCTCAACAAAGAGGGCATGTGATGTGTAGTTAGGTCTCTGCCCCTTGTTTACAATGGAACTTATAGATCATAATGTTTTACACAACAAAAAACATTTATTCTAACCAGGAGTAGTTTTCAGCTTATTTCAGTTGTTATCATTCCGCTATTTATATGCAGCTAAAACCATATTTTCCTTATTTTCAGCACTTTTGACTGTTTAGTTTCGGTATTTAATTTCATACTAATGAAAATTGACTGTCTGTATCAAGCTGTTGTTGCTAATAATTGTTTTTAGTTACTGGGATATACGTGTAAGGTAAACAACCTTTCATAAGCATGTAATAAGGCATAGCCTGCATTAACATAGAGCTGCCTACCAGCTCTTCATGTACAAGCACCCTTTACTAAGAACTTTTTGCAGTTTTTGCTTTATTATCATAATTGTCCTCCTCTTGAATAGTAGCACACAACTCCTAATACACTCCATTACCCATAATCCTCTTACATGAATTAACAAGCTCTTTTCCTGATCCTGACTAACACAAACTCCCAGCTAACCCAACACCAATAGAAAAAGCAATGTTGTTGCCTCTGTTGTTAACATCCCTGACATTTGAACTAATATTAATTGAGACTAAACTTTGCAAACTTTTTATTTAGTAGAATCTTTTGAGTTCACACCTAGATTGTAGTGGCTCATTAGAATTTAGTAGCAATAATGCATGCAATTATTTTCTAGAAATGTTGTAAAATATATTGTAGTTTAAACCTCGATCGGTTTTTAGTGGACTTCTGGGAATTTCCTTGCAGTCTAATGTGTGATCCAACTTGGCCAGCTCCTAATAGTCAGAAACCATTATGATTTGTGGTTTGTAATGTTTTATTACATTATTTCATTTGCCAATCATCCTCCTTGATGATAAAACCATAGACATATCAATCAACACTCTATTTGACAATCACAAAAATAATATATGGAATCACGCAGGGAGCGCTCCTTTTTACTTCCGAAGCTGCAAATATTTTCAATTTTTATGTAATTTTTTTCAGGGAAAATCCAGATGTGTCTTGGCCTCATCAAAACCCCCCACCACCATCTGATACTCAACAAGTACCAGTAGATAAAATAAGAGGTGAGACAAAGAGGCTATCATAACCCCTGCTCTTGTATTTTATCGTAACATAAAGTGACACACCTTCCTTATAATCGTATATAAGTAGCCCATCCTCATGAAGTGATATAATTTTGAACTGATACTGTGTAAATCCCAAAGACCCGCCAATTCTTATTTCCTTTTTTGTCACACTTTTCATGACACCTCTGCTGTTAGTCATGTTTAGCAAACAATGTAAGCATTCATTTTTATCAACATCATGATATCAGATGCAAAAATAAACTAAACTATTTTATTTCTTCAGTGAGTAACAGAGGTGTCGGAATAAATAGCATTCCAAGAGATCATTTTTTGGATTCAGGATTCAACACTGCTAGTCACAACTCTTCCCGTGACCTGCCGAGAAAAAAGGTCAGTGTTAGTTCTCAGCTAGGCCTCCTGTACTCTATTATACCAGCATGAGAAGCGAGAGTGATAAAGCATTACTATGGGTGTTACTAATTTCTTTCGATCACACTCATGTGGTTGATCTCTTCATATTAGCGTTTAGATAAACAATTCTGTCATTCTGTGATAGAATAAATCATATGGAAACAAAATCATAGATGACCAGCAGGGGGGGGGGGGCTGAGTAAGTTTGTGATTAATGAAGAGAGTTGGCTGGCCATCTTTTGCGATGAGATAATTTCAGGCTTTATTATTGTGAATATTTTATGTGTATTAATGCAGGTTAGCAAATCAACTAGTGGAGCGCAGACAGAGGAGCACCCGGCGATGATACCTAGTCACTTTACTACTCCTGATGTTCTGATGTTAGATAGCTACACTCAAACTAATGAGGATGATAGACTAAGCACCAAACCTATTCTTTGCAGAAGGAAGAATATGACTGATGCACAGACTGACCCCCTTCCTGTAGGTAGAGAAGTAGTGAATCAAAGGCCTAGTAGGCCGAAACCTATGACAAAGCGGGTCTCCTTTAATGACAAAACTGAAGAGATGAGGCCTCGTAAGTCATTTGATCTTAATACAAAGCCTGACATTGTGGAAGAGACAGCAAGCATCAGCTTTGAGCTTAATAGAAACTGTAGGCATGGTAACGAGCGATCGCAATGTACGCAATGTAACGCTAGTGTTGTCCACAAGAAATACAGATCACCACGTATAGAAGGTAATGTAGAAACACCAGTTCCAGCTGAAAAACCACTCAAACAGACATATCATGATGAGGGAAAGTCACCGAGGATAACTGTGACACAAGCAGTACCAAAAGATGAATCACATGACTCGGGACAAGAATCTGACACACCCCAACAATCGAGTCCAAGGATAAGTGACGCTAAACTGGCTAAGATTAAACATCTAGCTAGAGCTAAGTTGAAGCAGATAAAAGAGCCAGAGGAGATAAATATGAGAAAATCCCTGGACCACCATACATTACAGAGACAAAAGGAGGATCTGCATGAGCGATCAATAACTGGTAACCAGTGGCGCAGAAACAAACCAAGGAGGTATGATGGTGTAGAGTCATGGACTTTGAGTGATCTACCCACATTGGCAGATCAGCCGCCTCGGAAATTTTTGTCTACTCCATCTGAGTCTGCAGACGATCATTATTTTAGCGATGGGTCTTACTTCAATAAAACAGCTCAACAAGTTACAAAGCACAGGGAAGATAAACGCTTGGCCGATGTGACTAGAGCCAAAAACTTTATCAAACATTGTATAGACAAACCAATAGATGAGCAGAGCGGAGCTAGCGGGTACAAACACTCTAAACGTCATGCTAACAGGAGAGATAGCGGTGTATCTAGTCTTCCTGTTATTAAGAGCAATCGTAGATGTGAGAGTCAACCTCATAAAAAACGGGTCAGAGGTATCGCAGATGACGTAGAGTCGCGTAATTGTGTGTCAGAGGTGCCATCGGGGAAGATGCAATCGTTTAATGTCAATTATAAAGCATACATCAATGCGCTAGAGAGGATTGTCGACTCGAATCTCAGCACTCTAGCTCAGGCAGAAAGATATTATCAAAAGAAATAAATACACTCTACACAGATATCTCAAACTATCTTTCCTAGGAGCTCAGTGTGCATAGAAGAAAATACCTGTCCGGTTTGCTATCGCCTTTTGTAATTTTCGATGGTGCGATAAAATGTATCATATTTCATACAAATTTACTGCAATTCATTAAGCATCAATTATCGTATCGTGAAATTAACATATTTTGAAATCAATTACCTAACTTGATTTAGTGCTTTTTTCGATTGAAAGAGTTGTCTTTCTGTGCGGGCATGGCTGGTCAATCTAACACAATAAGAATGATATAATACTATAAATGGGTCTTCAGTTTTTTCCTTAAATAAATTACTTTATTTTCAATGGATATGCCTTTTGTTTTGCTGCTCAAATGTGGAAATATGCAATAAATTAAATTGATTTATGTTTGGTGACCTTTTGAAAATATTATGCAGTTACAACTGACTGTAAGTCAATTAATAAAATTTGTGTATTGAAAAAAGTGAATGATGGAACCCCAATAGAATACGATTTTTTTGATAGCGAGTAGGAAGGCTAGACAGGCTGTCGGGGTGGGTGGGTGAGGGGACAACCACCCACCCCTGACAGCCATTACAAAATAAAGTACAGTTGTGAAATACCCTTTACCAGTCGTTCCTACATATCGTAGCAGCGGGTGGATTGTGTATACCCACAAATAAGTGTAGCAAAAGTAGAGAGCTGAGCCTAGCATACACGCGCCCCAGCATGCAATCACATGAATCCAACATGCATTCAGACAAGCACACTTTGCCTGCCATTGTGCTCCTTTGTTCACCAAACAAAAGGCCTTTTGTTACACAACTCTCATAGGTGCATTGGGGCATGTCTCCCTGACATCGGCCCCCAGGGCCTATCCAACATACTACAGCATAGGTGTACTTTATTTTGTAATGCTGCCCAGGCTAGCAAGTAGGGTCAGGGCACAGACTTGAATTCAAACAGAGAGACATGCTACATACCACTGCTGAGGTAATTTGAATGATATAAATGTGAGGAACAAATCATGGCAAATAAAAAGTGTGCAACACACCGTCAATACTGAAACAACCTGTGAAAACAAGGGTGAAAATGAGCACAATACAGTTAATAAAAGATGTCTTTCCCTTGCTCATATTTTTGGGAGTTGTACCACCACGACAGCAATTCACGTGTGAGTTTAAATATATGGCACTGAACAGTGACCAGCACACAAACACTAGTATACTACATTATGGTCGAATTTGTCATTCTGCGCATGCTCAGCTCTGGGCATGCCCAGTCAGATCACGAGAGCCAGTATGCGAATTTGTGAATATTATGCATCTGTAATCATACTTCATTCAAAACTTGGAAGAGAGAAAATAGCATTAAAAAGTGTGTTCACAATATTTTTAACTGATTACTGAGTCATTTATCTTAGAATCATACAACATTTGCAATGGCCAGCTCAGTACTTGGCAAATTAGCAACCTCTAGTGTGTGCATAAGTTCAATATTTAAATCACAAACACACAGGATATTATGTAAGTATATCAAAATAAAAATGCTTTCATTTATTTTATTATTTTAATTAATTCATATCATAATAATAGTACGGCTTAGCTCAATCTGTCCTGTCTCATCTCTAGACCCTAAGTCTAAGTGTCTTGAGAAGCTTTGTGCCCAACAAACAAATAAAGGCTAGACCTGCCTTGTGACTAAACTCAATCTTGTCTGTTATGATTGATCACTGTTGTTTGTAATGTTCAATCATTTTTTTCCTTGCAATCCACAGGCCTTCTGTAGTTGGTACAAGTCCAGTGGTAGAGTGCCCCAGTGGTCAAAGCCTTTTCTCTCTCCAAGGTAATGAGATATTTCGCTAAAATCAAAATTCAAACTGCTCTCATATTCCCTCAGTCACAGTGGCATATTTTCACAAACAAATGATTGATTCTTCTGATAGAATGAAACCTAGTCTTCAAATGTGGATGGATGTAAACACTCAACTAACCCTGTTTATAGGATCAATTTGACAATATTTTTCTGCAGCGCTCATGTCACCACTCAAATGCAAACTTTTTTATGAACACTTTTTTGAAGCAGATGATTGGGCAAGATTGACCAATGACCTCTAGTGATATCATTGTACTCAGGTCACTAAGTACTTTTGTTTTACTAAATAGCATGAGTACAATGATATCACTAGAGGTCATTGATCGCTCTTGCCCAATCATCTGCTTTTATAAAAGTGTTCATAAAAAGGAGGCCCAACAGTCAAACATTGAGATGGGGATGGCCAGTGAGCCAGATTTTTGGGTATACCTGTGCCCAGTCACTAGTGTTCAACAAATCGTTGGTCTCACACTGCTCAGCTCAGCTTGCCCAGTCACTGGTGCCTCAAAGGTGCGTCAATGCAGCAGTGAGTAACACTGACTATCACTGTGTGTCAGGGGGGGTGTCTTTCAATTAAAAACAGCCAAAACCGTAATCAGATTGATATTAGGGGTCTCACTCAGTAATGGCTCACTCATTGGTAGAACTATATACATTCTGAGTCAGCGATTTGGGAGCGATTTTGTCCAAGTGAGTGATAATTTCGAGCGATGTGATAGGGATAACTTGTTTTAGTAAAGCATCGCTCGTTCTTATTGAAAGACCCCCTAGAATGACGCCCGTGTTTAGTCAGTGTACCAGTGATCAGAGAGTTGGGGTAATTAATAGATAGGTGTGACACTGACTATACTATATATACTTTGATAGTGCATCTAGTGTGTATATTTGTCATTATTCAGGGTTCTTCATTTACACAATGTAAAATTACCAGTACAGGACTATAGATTAGCTGAAGGATTATTCAGCTATATTAGATGACCCTTCAGCTAATCTATATCTGCCAAGCTGTTGCCAGGGAGAAGTCTTTCAATTAAAAATTGTCTTATTCTTGTTCTTTGCGGAAAAGAGAAGGACGTCCTTCAAGAGGTTTCCTACCAAACGGTTTCAGCCACTAGTCGATTTGTAAAAAAACTTGCCAAATGAAGAAGATTCAGCTCAAAATGCTTCTCTCATTCCAATAACAAGACGACCACTAAAATTTTCAAAAATAAGACTATAATGGGAATTCCCTGTTGAGAAAAGCCATCATATATTGGGAACGCATTGTTAGGCTGCACTAATTTGTTGGGTTGCAGCGCAACTAAAATGGTATGCAACAATCCAACACATGTGCTAGAGCAAGATAATTGTTCCTAATTATTCTACTGCCACAAAAGCAACTCACCATTCCTTCTGTATGTCAGACCATCTGTTAATTGATAATATAGTATAGTATGGCTATTTTCTATATTATCATATTACCTCTCTGCCTTCATGTTGATGGGCAAACATCAGCGTCAATTTGGTGCAGTGGTAGGATGCCTGGATTTTGCTCGCCAGCCCTCGGGTTCGATTCCTGGTGGGAGATGAGTTTGAAACAAAAACTCTGGCAGACTACAGTCCCTTCAGATCAGGGCTATACATATAATGTGTGCCTAGAGCGCGCACGTTAAAGGCACACACTCTGCCTTTTATAGGAAGACTCGAACAACCTAACCACGAAACCACCAAACTTTGAATCAGATGATCTGGAGCTGCGAGTTGATACCGTTTGCGAGCTAATACTGATTGTGGAGCTTCGCAGTACACATCGTAAATTTATATGAAAATTGCCTTTGATATTTCTTCCAGGTAGCCGCACACTTATGGATGACCACTTCCTTAAACTATCAAATTACAAAGAACGAGTGTCAAATCAACAAAAAAGGTAACCACTTGTATTTACCACGTGTAATATATTATGTTATATTAAGATTGATAAGGGAAACAATCACTGTTTTTCCATGTGAATTTCACGGTCAGAATCTTGAGTTGTCACCTCTTGGTTTGTACAGCAATTGTGTACATTCCGGTGTGGCAACTTCAAATGAGACCATCACAAAGGGATTTGTACTCTGGCCTACGGCTTTAGCTTAATTGGTCGTCCAGTATTTGAGTACTGCAAACTCAGTCTTCACACTGAGGGCGACCTAATTGGTGTTTGATGGTTCAGACAACCAATCAGCTCGCCCAAGATTGCCCTATCGAAATCTGTGAATGAAGTACCATATTGTAAGATAACACCCTCAGACCTCCAGCTAGGTTTTAGTGATGATGTACTTTAGATAATATGAGCCTTGCTAAGTGAGCCATTACAACATTCAGCATTCTTGTCATGAGGGAAAATTAAATCAGGCAGTCCCAGTCAGTCCTCACAATATGGCCTACATGATGATAACGCGGCAAACAGCATTTCAAAAATTTCTTCAATCCATATATTTCCAAACTGTCAGAATGTAACCCTGCTCACATGGGATTGAGATGCACATAATCTCTCCGTACATCCTTACCCCTGGACGGAGCACATCAGAACTTAGACCGGGTCAGATATGGCACCACTGTTCAGGTTGTGACGCTGATCAGTTTAATTATGATTATTATTATTTATAATCTGGCCACTTGTACAGGTGATTTGGTCTATCATCACATGAGCTGCTGTAGTCCGACCCACGTACCCCTCAAGTTTTTGAGATTGATGAGATGATGCGGTATATTGTAGGATAAGGGTTTTCTGTTCTTTATATAGGTTTGGAAAGGGAGCTGAGGAGTTTAAGACGCAATTCATAAAGAGGTTAGGAGACCCGAGCTCAATGCTGTTACAAGCTGATTATGAGGCATTCGTAGATCTTGCTGACGCAGACGATACCCAACATTTCCCTGCTGTATTAAAAAGTAGGTTGAAAATAGATTTGGGTCGATGCATGTTCCGGAATGCAACTTGCCCTAAACTAAAAAGCGTACAAGAATATCGGTTGTCATAAACAGCGTAAGAAACTGAAAACAGAAATTGTTTTTCAACTGTATCTTGTCACCTTTTAAACATGACATACAGCTGGAATTATGAGATGAGCACAGCCTGGTCCAGCACTTGGCGGATTCAACAGCTTAAACTGTGTCACTTCTGTCATTCATCTTTAAACCAGCAGCACTATCTGTATACCGACCCTGCTATTTGTATACAAGCAGCGCTATCCATATACAAGCAGCGCTATCCGTATACAGACAGTGCTATCCGTATACAGACAGCACTATCCGTATACAGACAGCGCTATCAGTGTACACACAGCA
The DNA here is from genome assembly GCA_914767715.1 of Membranipora membranacea. Taxonomy (NCBI): domain Eukaryota; kingdom Metazoa; phylum Bryozoa; class Gymnolaemata; order Cheilostomatida; family Membraniporidae; genus Membranipora; species Membranipora membranacea. The sequence goes on from OU612074.1 coordinate 3,415,577, forward strand.
CTATTCGTAAATACACAGCGCTATCCGTATACAGGCAGCACTATCCGTAGACAGACAGCACTATCCGTATACAGACAGCGCTATCAGTGTACACACAGCGCTATCCATATACAGGCAGCACTATCTGTATACAGACCCTGCTATTTGTATACAAGCAGCGCTCTCCGTATACACACAGCGCTATCTGTATACAGACAGTGCCATCCGTATACACACAGCGCTATCAGTGTACACACAGCGCTATCTGTATACAGACAGTGCTATCAGTATACAGACAGTACCATCAGTATACAGACAGCGCTATCAGTGTACACAAAGCACTATCAGTATACACACAGCGCTATCCGTATACAGGCAGCATTATCCGTATACAGACCCTGCTATTTGTATACAAGCAGCGCTATCCGTATACAAGCAGCGCTATCCGTATACAAGCAGCACTATCCGTATACAGACAGCGCTGTCAGTGTACACACATCGCTATCCGCATACACACAGCGCTTTCTGTATACAGGCAGCACTATCTGTATACAGACAGCGCTATCCGTATACAGGTAGCACTATCCGTATACAGACAGCACTATCCGTAAACAGACAGCGCTATCAGTGTACACACAGCACTATCCATTTACAGGCAGATCTATCCTCATACAGACAGCACTATCCGTATACAGACAGCGCAAACCGTATACAGGCAGCACTATCCATATACAGACAGCGATATCCGTATACACACAGCGCTATCCGTATACAGACAGCACTATCGGTATACAGACAGCGCTATCTGTATACAGACAGTGCTATCCGTATACACACAGCGCTATCAGTGTACACACAGCGCTATCTCTATACAGACAGTGCTATCCGTATACAGACAGCACTATTTGTATACAGACAGCGCTATCAGTGTACACACAGCGCTTTCCGTATACAGGCAGCGCTATCCGTATACAAGCAGCACTATCCGTATACAGACAGCGCTATCAGTGTACACACAGCGCTATCCGTATACAGGCAACACTATCTGTATACAGACAGCACTATCCGTATACAGACAGCGCTATCAGTGTACACACAGCGCTATCCGTATACAGGCAACACTATCTGTATACAGACAGCACTATCCATATACAAGCAGCGCTATCCGTATACACACAGCGCTTTCCGTATACAGGCAGCGCTATCCGTATACAGGCAGCACTATCCGTATACAGACAGCGCTATCAGTGTACACACAGGGCTATCTGTATACAGACAGTGCTATCAGTATGCAGGCAGCACTATCCGTATACGGACAGCGCTATCAGTGTACACACAGCGCTATCCGTATACAGGCAACACTATCTGTATACAGACAGCACTATCCGTATACAGACAGCGCTATCTGTATACAGACAGTGCTATCTGTATACAGACAGCGCTATCCGTATACACACAGCGATATCTGTATACAGACAGTGCTATCCGTATACACACAGCGCTATCAGTGTACACACAGCGCTATCCGTATACAGGTAGCACTATCCGTATACAGACAGCACTATCCGTAAACAGGCAGCACTATCCGCATACAGACAGCACTATCCGTATACAGACAGCGCTATTAGTGTACACACAGCACTATCCATATACAGACAGCGCTATCCGTATACAGAAAGCGCTATCCGTATACAAGCAGCGCTATCTGTATACAGACATCGCTATCAGTGTACACACAGCGCTATCCGTATACACACAGCGCTATCCGTATACAGGCAGCACTATCTCTATACAGACAGCGCTATCCGTATACAGGTAGCACTATCCGTATACAGACAACACTATCCGTATACAGACAGCGCTATCAGTGTACACACAGCACTATCCATTTACAGGCAGCACTATCCGTATACATACAGCACTATCCGTATACGGACAGCTCTATCAGTGTACACACAGCGCTATCCGTATACAGGCAACACTATCTGTATACAGACAGCGATATCCGTATACAGACAGCAATATCCATATACACACAGCGCTATCCGTATACAGACAGCACTATCGGTATACAGACAGCGCTATCTGTATACAGACAGCGCTATCAGTGTACAGACAGTGCTATTTGTACACAGATAGCGCTATCTTTATACATATAGCGCTGTCCGTATACAGACCCCGCATATCTATTCTCTCTCTCCTTGGTAGATTTATGATTGAACAGAAGAAGATATCAGATATTTGGTTAGAAGATGCCATTTTCGCCATGGATCCCCTCATGATCAGAAAATGTCACCTTGTAAACTCACCTGATGCAGCTATAGCTGTCCTCAAACAAGCTGTAAGTTATCTGCTCTCCTCATGTCAGCATAATATACGATGTAGTAAATCAAAGGAATACAATAACCGTAGCGACATTGCTACAAACTGGCCCTATTGACATTTTGCCCATGAAAGCTAACTTTTCCCCAGTACAGGTGGGGTGACTTTTCAGCTTGACAACTCAAGCACATTTGAATTAGTCCAGTCACTACGGTGCAAAGGTAAGCAACCTGAATTGATTGGTGCACATGCGTATTATCTATTGTGATTTCCAACAACCGCGTGGCTATGTGTGTGAATGCATAAACGTATCCAGAAAGACACCCAGAATACTTCAAAGCTCAATACTGTTTATTTCTCATGATATATCTATTTTCAGTTCAATCCATATGCCAAAATGACTGGGCTCGACTACAAGCTAAGAAAATATATGCTTATTATTCCGATGATTTGTAGCGTGATTTCGTTGATGTTGCACATATTCATGTTTATGATTGCAGACTAAGGCCAATGATAGAGCTGTACATTACAGTTCACTGTTGCTCACAATGGATTTACTCTTTGATAATGAGATGTATCAGCAAGCTTTGGAGATAGCAGAGGCTAATATAGAGAAATGTGTGGGAAATAATGCCATCCTTAGACTATCGATACTATCAGCATATCGCCTTGTAAGTAACACATCTATTAAAAGACCTTCCAACTATTGTTCATACTGAGGAGCCTTTCTACTCACTTACTCGCCTTACGAATAACCTACTGACAGGCTCATCAACCTAGATAGTTGCTAGTTGTAAGCTTGAATTTTATTTTTTTGGAGTTGCTTTCTCCTTGAAAGTAAGCACAATGAGTGGGCAACTCTTATGTCATCAGCAGAAATGATACAGTTCTTTACAGTGTACTTAGTTAGGTCAAGGAGTGACTCTCTAGTGAGCCAGCATTACCACGGCTCAACGGGGCAACTCCAAATGCAACTGAATTGAATAACACTTGATCTTCCGATAATTTTAGTCATTAACAGTAGTCTTCATATCCTCACTCACAGAATTCATGTTTGGTACTTTGCCTGTTACTTAGCTGCTCTTTATTTCCATTTTTCGACAGCTATAAATTGAGCATGTGTCTATCTGCAGGCTTCCATACAGGGATTGAAATTTTGTGCGAAAACACTCGATATGATGAGGAAGAGAAAAGAACCGCGACAGCTTGGACTGACGAAATCTCTCGAGTTGCTCATCGTACTATACTGTGTAGATCAGGTATGTAGTCGACTATAGCTCACAATCTCTGCGGGGGAGAAGTGGGAGTAGGACTTTGGTCTTTACAACCTTGGGGGGGGGGGCTTCTACAAGCCTGGGAGGTTTTTCAATTTGAAACTGTCATAAGGGTTACTCTTTTTCTGAGCTGAGTTAAACCGGTCAGATGTCCCAATTCGCTGACTGTTTGACTTAGAGGATTTGGGTCACAAGGTCTTGCTCATAGAAATTAACAGACCCTTCAGGTAGCCATACAGACATTTATCAATGAACATCTTCCTGTTACATATATGACAGGCTGGGTGACAGAAGGGGACATGAGAGATAAGCTATCAGTATGTTGACACCATGATATAATTAAATTAGAGCTATCACACCCAGATCACGCCACATTTAACCATATTATAATGCCAGATATTCTCAGAGATTATAAATTAATATTTGCTCTGTTATGTTATGTACTAATATGTATGTTAGAATGCCATGTTATGATGACATGTTCTCTCTGTTACAGGGACAGATAAATGCTGCCCTCGCCATGTTTAATCAGATGAGTTCGAAAAACCAAATTCTGACAGGTAATCTTAAGGTGAGTAATAAATAATAATATATATATATATATATAGCATGTATATTACATCATGATATCTATTATACACCTCCGGTTAGTAGTAAACACATTATGAATGTGCACTACCATACTATTATACCTAGTTTTGTGCGCAAGATTTTAAAATAAACTGTTGCATTAATAATTTCAAAATTTGTTACCTTTTGCTGAGGGGCAAAAGACATGTAACTACAAATCTTTCAATGCTGTAATTGTGGACATGTTTGTGCTATTTTTAAACCAACTTATTGATGAAAAAAAGATGAAACTTTGATACGATGGCAAGGTGCATTGTGATATAATATATCACAATGCATTATATATTATAGTAATCAGCTCACATGTTACTCTTCGTCCAAAATAACAGCATTAGATCTTGTGTTTGGTGCCTGTAAGAGTTACCTGCCCATTTTGCAAGGAGGAGATAACTGAGGGTTTTATTCACGACCGGAGTTTAATCGCATTACTAAACACAAATTGTTTTGACTACATGCTGCTGTTTGAATCCAGTAAAAGTATTATGGCTCTGTGTAAAAATCATACTGAAATTGCAAGGTTACTTACTGTCCTTGGACTTTTCGATATTCACACTGTAATATTGTAAGTTGTATTGATTTTTTTCTCCGATTTGTGATGTAGATGTACGTTCTGCTGAAGGCAGGCAGACCCACAGCAGCATGTAGGATACTCCAGGCTATCATAAGTAGGCTCAAAGCTAAAATTGAACAAGGAGAGTACGACTCAGTTAAAGATTTCGCAATATTCGATGATGTGGTGAGTATATTGTTGTTAGAGCAGTTATGTTCTCTCGTTATCTAGAGGCAAGCAAAAACGAACCCATGAGCCAAGACAGTATGATGCCATTTTTTTTCCATTTCCATAAGACAATATGATAGTTCTCTTGAAAGTAATCATGGTTCCCAAGCCTCTCCATAATGACAACTTAACCAGACAGATCTAACCTGTATGCCCGTTGTCGTTGTAGCTGACGATGCTGCATGACACAGCTGCAGATGAGGATAAGAAGTTCCTGGGTTTTGTGCACGCTCTCCAGAGGAAGCATGACGACGATCCTGATAACAGCATAAGAATGAGGATGAGAAAACCCATGGAGAAATATCTTCTTCGTACTTTTCTACCTATGGGGACGAAAAAGGTAAATATTTGGTACTTAGACAGTTTGAATAGCCATGTAGCTCTGACGTGAATGTTGCCTCGAGTGTAATATAAACTCTGTCTGTAAGGATGAGGAGTGCTACACAAATTAACAAATAAATTTAACAAATCTTTTCATTGCTTGTTCAGTCTTCAAAATGTTGGCGGACTTAAACTTTAAATACATATCACAGAAAACATTTATGATTAAACTAACACCTGACATTATGCTAGTCTACATATAAAACTTAATAATTAGGCCAATTAAGTATATTACATCCGATCTTCAACACAAGCACTAGATTAGCTCTAGTCTACGCTTCATAAGTGTATAGTAGCGCCACAGGTAAGACAATTTACCTCTCAAGCTATCATATTCTTGTTTTTGTTATTTTATAATACATGAGGAGTGAATTGGGATATTTTTGCAGTGGAGAGATGACATGGCTTATGTCGGTGTGTAAATAACTCGACGAAAAGGGCCTGACACATATAAATGTTTTATATAATTTATGGGTGAAACTTATAAATTCCTTGGCTCATGAACTGAAGTCATGTGCTAGTTTCCTGTAACTCGTGACTTATGAATAAAATTAATTCTGATTCATAAACGAAAAGAAACAAAGAGGTATTGATTGATAGTTGTAATTGTCATATGTATAAAATCGAATCCTACTGTGACATTGAATGATAAATAATAATATGATATGAATAATATTATTAACATGAATATTATTATGAATTTTAAATACATTGATAATATTACTATGAAATACTTTTGCTATCATGCTTGCCCTTAGTACCTCACACTTTACGCACATGTTATATTATATTATATAATATGTTGAATTTTATTTTATTTAATATTCAATTAATAATATTTTATGTGTTATAAAATATTATATATTATAGGCAGACAGCACTACTGTTGAGGCTGAGTCAGCATCTCCTCATATCACTACAGACGACTCGGAGTACGAGGTCGAGATATCCGGTGGTTATTATGTAGATGACAGTAAGTAAATGTTATTGTTATTTAATTATATTTTTATAGTAATTGAATATAATAATTTTCTTATATTTTCAGTAGTCATATATATTAATTTTGTATAAATTTATAGTAGTTATACATATTAGCTTTTTATATATTTAATAGTAGTTATATATATTAATTTTTTATTAAATATATTAATTTGGTATGTTTACCACAAAACTGATGCATGGATCTATGTTAAAAATATCATGTAGAGCTAATTGTGAGGAAAAAACATCAGTATATAACCTTTGTCAGTGTTTGAATCTAGCTTAAAATCTTCTAGCTTATATGCTATGCATTGATCCACATGTGATATACTTAGCCTGTGTATCTATGTGTAGCCTCAGTACTGTAACAAAGAACATGATGTGACCACCTGAAGTCTAAATCCATATTTAGGGTGGGTGGGTTCTTTTAGTGTTATCATGAAGTCCAAGTGAAAAATCGAGCAAGCTTCTTTATGAAAGGTTTTCTAGTTTTCGGCTGTAGCATTACAGATCTAAAATTTACTCAATTTTTCTATATATAGTTTTACACACTGGCTAGCTAACATTAAGCCACCTTTAAACAACCTAAACTAAACTCAGCTAATACCCATCGAGGGTACATTAGTGAATTCTGGAGATAAAGCACTGCTCTTATAATCACTATTATTATTGCAAAGTCTCGTAATAGAGTTTAGCATGGTGGTTTATCATTGAAATTTCTAGTCGGGATAATTTTGTTGACAGCAGCAGCACTCTGTATTATATCTGATGTTCTTGTAGAGTCAGCAGGAGAAAATTCAGCAGAAGGTGCTGATGACAGCAGCAACAGCTCCGACAGCAGTGACAGCAGGGACAGCTCCGACAGCAGCGACAGCTCCTCCTCTAGTGATGAGGAGGATAACAAAGATAGTAAACTGAGGTTAGTCTCGTCACCTTCATGATAAATATAACAGTGTGAGGTAATAGTGGAGTCTGTGTAGATTATGTCCATAGATAATTATAATAATTCATCACTATTTAGTTTGTGACTCCATCGCGAGCCTGGCCTGTTAACTACTTGTTATTACATACTTTTAAATGTACATTTTAAGTAAATGTACGCCATCAGTAGTACTTGTTTATATTACCCCCTCTTGTTACTCTAAAAACAAATAACATCTGCGAATGTAGATCTGCTGTCCAGAACACACAGTCAATATGATGAGGAAAGACGGCTTTATTATATCAACTATCATGTTTACTGTTGGATATTTTAAACTATATTTTGTTCTGTGAACTGTCGTCTGTTTTGAATTTGCCATTTTTAGAATTCGTTGGTGAGAAAATTATTCTCAATTTTAATTCCAGTACTCGAATCTTTTCTGACCAAATTATCCAGCTTAAAGAATTCAGACCAAGGTGCCTTTGTTTTATATTGAAATGGAGCAAACTTGATCAAAGACATCACACATTAGTTTTGGCTTCGTTCCAGTTATTAGTTTTTCCAAGTAATTTTAAAATAGAAGATTTACCTCTTCTTATCACATCTGACCTTCAAATGAAGGTTACATTTTGTCCATTGTTGGAAAAAAAGATAAAAATACAACTTGATCATGAGTTGGTTGTCAGATACATTGTCACTACTTTTAGAAACAAGGCATCAACAAATATCTTAGAACGCCATCATGTTTTGCCGTAAGAAAATGTGAAATAATGTCCCTGTGTGAAACAAAGATTGATGTGGGACCCCTGTGTCTCTGCGAACGCTGCCAGATTTAAAGTTGGAAACACACTGGCGATTATTACAGAGCAAATCGTTATCAAAGCAAACAAAGTTGTTATCATTCGATGCTGGCGTTTTCATCCAGATATTATATTATTTATAAACTGAGCGTATTTGCCAGCAACACAATGGTTTTCACCTAATGCAAACAAATCGCTTTGCTGATTCGCTTGGTAACAATTGCCAGCGTGTTTCTACCTTTACATGTTCACTGAGCGATGTAATCAGATGTAACCTTCCACAATAACTAAATAAATGTACTGGTGTACTGAATTTTAAAATTGAGTCCTAAAATTAAACCTGTGTGTTCAAATATATGAGATAGCCTGAATGTTTTCGTCCTGTTCAGTTTGCCATCGATCTAATCGATCGAGCAAAACAGTTTCAATAAAATCAACCGCAACAGACAATACCTTATGGTGATGTTAGTACACTTTTATTTATCAGCAATGTCTTGTGAGCTCAGCCCATGTGAAAGTATGTATGTGAAAGTGACCTAATCTTCTCATGTTTTTATCACACAGTGAGACGAGGGAAGAGAAAGCAGAACCCAAAGAGGGAGCGGCGGTGTGAGAATACTGATAGATCAGTTTTAGCTTACTACGATAGTATCCCTCGCCAAACTAGAGCCCCGATCGACAGATTGACTGCCGTGTATGGATAATAAACTAGGGAATTAATGTGTCATCAATGTATAAAAAGAGTGGAGTGATTTCATGCTGTTAAATATTGTTGCAATGATATAATATGACGACTATGTACACTGTATTTTTGTGTTCATGATGTAATAAATAAACTAACACAGTGTTGGTATCCCATCTTCTCCGACTTTATGATTGAAACAATGAATTAAATTCTTCAGGGTTCAATGGATTGAAACCTGTTTGGTTGCGTGTCAGATAGTTTTGTACCTCGACTGGGGAAATGTTGAAAACTAATGGTTTTCCTAAGTGTCTATCTTCGTCCCTTTATGCGCATATTTAACTCTTGAAATCATGGGTGTACGTCATCATAGGACAAGAAAAACTTGCATTAACACATTGTTGTCTTATTTCTCAACATTGTAAATCTGCAAACCTTATTCATTGCTTAGTATTTTTGCATAATATATCTTAGACAAATGACTCCTTGATGAAATAGATGATTCTCTGGAACGCTCTGGCCTCTATAAAGTATCACCCACCATTGTTAGTCACCTCAGGGGGTTCTTACATTACAAGTTAACTACAACATCTCATTTATAGTTTTATAAATGACTATGGATCTATAGCCTCTGGTAATACGATAAAAAAAACCTCAAATTGAAGAGAAGTTGAATTAATTTTCAGCCGCAATGTCTAACTTTACACATTTGTAAACACCCATACAGGTAAAATCTTGTTAACAGCTAGCCATCGAGTAGTATTAAGAATGTCCGGACTAAACTAAAATGCTTCATGTCTTGAAAAATTGATCAGATTTTACTCCAACTGATAAAATATGTCAGGTTGGGTAAATTAAAACACTGTAAGATCCTTAATATTCAGTTACAGCATTTTTAGGCCACTATTCAGCATTCAAGGGGGGCAGCAGTGCGTCCCTGCCTCCCCTAGAACTAACGGGCTGAGATATAAGGTTAAATCTCAAGAGTAGCTATACTTGCTCCCCGGGTACACAGGCACCTCCTTCAGATATGCTAGTTCCGGATTGTAGATAGGATCAGATCAGTTGTTTCCAAAGTGTAAAGCTAAGTAGCTGCTTCTGACGTTTATGAGGAGCATTGCCACAGAAGATGCTTCGATCTAATGAAATCTTTGTATCTTAAACTGTGGCTATACAGCATAAGCTGACCATAAATCTGATGAAATAAGCCAGCTCTCTGCACACCTTTAAATTTACTGTGAATAGCGGTGATAAGACCTCAATTGATGAGTCATTGTTTTAGAACCAAGGTTGAGGTGCAAGCAGGATGCATCAATCAACCTTCTTCCCTGCAGAGTACGTGATGATTCTCCTTTCCTTTAGATTATGTTAATGACTTATTGATGGAATAAAAACAACACGGGCAGTTTATGCTTGGCTGGCTCACCATTCATGGGACGGTGAATTTTCACACGGCCAACAGACTTAATGCATATTAGGATGGATTTTATCTTGCAGGATATAGTAGGATATGTCAGTCTATCATTTAGTAGCAGTGTGGAAGCGGAGTTAGAGGTGGAATAAAATCCTGGAATAATAAAACAGTCAACTTTTATTTCTGAGGTAAAGATGCGTTACTAGACCAAGTTTGGTCCATTGGCCTGCATTCAAAGTCGCTCCTGATCCACTGGTCACGCCGCGGCCTGCGGCGTGACCAATGGTTATGGGGCAACTGTAATTCAGGCAATTGGATTACACTTAAGGATCTAATGTGTTACACACGTATAACATATTGATACAAAGGTAACTTACACAATTTATCACGTTTTTATTTTATAATTTATACATTGGAAAATTGATTCAATTCTTTAATTGTGTCATCAGTTGCCAAATATATTTTTTTCTGGAACAGTAAATTGAGCTGAAGGTCTGAAGCATTGTTTTTGGAAATGCAATACATCATTCAAATTTAGTTTGGCAACCATCAAGGTGAACGGTGAAAACAGGATATGTGATAGAAACTTTGATCACCTAATAGTTGTCATGCCGTCATGGTTTTATAGGACAGCTGTGTTGCGTAGATCCTTAGATCCTTAGATCCGCAACCACCATACTAATTAACATTCATATTTAAGTTTTTTGTGTAATTTATGATAGATACTGCTAAATGTGACGTAGTCCGGGAAAGCCAGTAGAAATCAGCGGCACAGAAGATTACTGCTGCAAAGGCTGTGTACATATATATAGGAGGTTATTAGACAGAGAAGTACAGTATCCTACATAGTAGAGCAGTAGAGGCAAAGGCGCACAGTTCATAACGAGATAAAAATGGAGATGAAACTATTGGTTACTCTTTGCTTGATGACATTCCTGATGCTTAGTCTGACATCTTCTCTCACATACGGTGCTTCAATGGCGGTAAGTGGACAGATATCTACCTCTACAAATTTTTGGGCTGGGAAGCCAGCAAAGCTAACCTTTCGCTGTATGGTGTTGAGTAGAATCAGATCAAATGGATCACATCGTAGAAGTTTTTCAAGCCTGCACCCTTTGTACATTCTATTTTGAGCTCATAAACTGAAGTTTCAAGCGACTGCACAATATCAGCTCAAGCTGAATATATTTATGACCATAAAGACACTTGTTAGAACATAGTTTGTTTATGTCACCTGTTGCTGGGATTAACTACAGCCTTGCGAATCTCAAGTTGACAGAGATTGCCACATGAGTATGCATATTAAGATCGGATTTGAGTATTTTGTCAGATTTTGAGGACAAATTGCAGAATCATTGACTGGGTGAGACCTGAATAAAAACATTTTTTGCAGAGATCTGTGAACCATTGGCAACACTTACACATCATCGTGTTGATAGCCTGGTTAATCCTAGAACATGCTTGTTCTCTCTGTGAATGCGGGAACACCCAAAAAATGCCAGGGGCGCGGCGCCGACTTTTGCAATAGCACTCCGCCACCATAGAGGGAACAAACTTGTTCAACGTTGTTCCATAATTGGACCAGCTGTATTGTTAGACCTCGTAACTTGAAAAACAGTCGACCTGTAATTCTGAATCAAATTCATCAACACCAAAATTCAACTAGGCAAGTTTAGTGGAAAATAAAAGGAGTGCTGGTGTGCTTTTTGCTGTGAAGAACTTGTAAAACAGCAGCTATGGCAATGTGATCAACAGAATTCTGTCAAATCGAATCGATTACCAGTACGGAAGTGCATTTTCTGACTACTATAATACATGGAAGTTTGCATGTCCTGATGGTAATATAAAGTCTTACGCCTAACAACAGACTGAGATCCTGAACACGCAGGTAGCTAGCTGGAGACTATCCTGTCATCAACAACAAATTTTCTTGTCAAAAATATTCACTAATATTGTTTTAAATCTCAAGCCATTCCAACATTGTCAGGAAACAATCGAATAGTTGGCGAAGTAGGCTTCTACTAGCCTAACCAAAAAAGCCAAGACCTGTGGCCACGTGACAAGGTTAGTAGAAACCTACTTTGCCAACTTTTTGATTGTTTCTTGACGATGTTGGAATAGCCTGAGATCTAAAACAATATTGGGGGATACTTTTGACATAATTCAGACAACATGGACAAAATGTAATAGACCTAATGCCATAAAAAAATTCCCATATTCGACAAAGGATGCGTCTTTGGCTTTTGAGGGTAATGTTATTCAGTTTTGATTTGTGCCGACCTACATTCATCACTTTGGCTTGCATTGAATTTGCAAAATAATGCCTGAAAATAAATAATTGACTCAATGAATTAATTACAGTCAGCAAAAATTTTCCATTTGCTTATAGTTTCTGATATTGTTAAATTTTGCTGGTGCAATTTATTTGTTACAAATGCGAGACTTTTTTCTCACAAGACAAACAATTGAGGGGGCTCCTTTCGCACGAGGCTGTTTTCAATTTCTTTGGAGAATATTGTACTGAAGTTCTCAGCCTATTGGCCTAGGATCAAAGTGCCACTGCCAATGGCCGATTAGGAGGTCCACCATGGCCTCACCTCTAGGATGCATTGTAGTATACTAGGATGTATCACACTCTCAGTACGAGGACTCCGGGCAACTTTCTTTAGGGGCAGCCCACCCTCTGTTTTGTCATAAACAGGGCAATCTTCAATTTGAAAACTCATCATCAGAATAAATTCTTCAAAACAACCCATTGACTGGTCATCACACTGAACCTAAATCTGAAGAACTGAGCCAGCATTGGGCTAAAGTTTAGAAGGAAATAAAGGTGATCTTCTCTTCAATTTTCCTTCGAAATAATGATATCTTCTCTTCAAGTTTCATTCAAACTGTCCAAAGCTTTTCTTCAACTTTAAAACTCACAATCTTCAGTGAAATAAGCAGGGAGCCCAATTATCAGAGTCATCAAATTACATCATCGTCTACCTTTCGATGTACGCATTACAGACGCTCAAATAAATCAGTTTTGCAATTTCCAGTGAACTCCCGTAACCACCGCTGATCCATTTCTTTTAAGTTAAGGGATTAGATAACCAAAGTTTTTGTTTTGATGTTTGAGCTGATTAGCAATTTTGTTTAGCTCCTGATACCTAGAAGTATTTTTTAATCCTAATTAGATGAGGATACCCTGAGAGACGAAAGGCGATTAGCCTCTTGATAATATGGTGATGATGATTGATTTTGAGATAATCTGACATCGATTTCACTGTTCAGACAGGAATTAAGTACGATCAATCGATAGCAATGGAGGCAAACCTGAGAGAACTCTGTCTAAATGAACCATGTTAACACAAAGTGAAATAACTGTCATTCTTCAATGTCTAGCTGCAAACTAGTTGAAGCGCATAAACGTTGTCGGGATAGCTGGTAGTAGCATTTCGTTATCATCCACTTTCCCAACCAGTGGTTGATAAGGAAAGTGGTGGATAATGTAATGCTACTTATAGCTATACACTATCTTGATTTGATATTACGTTATATTTTTAAATTATATAATGTGATCTATATATATATAATATTTTATATTTTTTTATTATATTATGTTATATATATATGTATCATTTTATATTATATTATATTATATTATATTATATGATGTTATATATATATATTTATATTTATATTATATTTGTTTCAGTCAAAATGCTGCCGTTACAGCAAGAGAAATGTGAAAAAATGCCGTAATTGCAGGACTGGGGAGACAACAGGTACTTGTGGCCAGTCTTCAGCTAATAATAACAGGCGTAAAAAATCGTGCTCCTTCAAACAAATATCGTACTGTGCAGATTATTGCAGGGTGAGCGTGTAACAGCTACACAATAGCTTATGGGCGCTGTGTTATCAGCTCAAAACTTTCCTTATTATTGCAACAGTATTACCATCACAAACTTGTGCTTTGCTGACAGTTTTATCAGGTTTGACCAGTAGCAGTTTTTCAATTCCCATGAGGCAGACTCTATTTCATAGCCGATATCTTGTTCGGGGTAAGGAAAACAATTATATTCGTATCAGAAATGTTGACCTTTTTCTTTTCGTATTGGGCTTTTTTCTCTCATATTATTCCCAGTTTTTTGCCTAAATGTTACAAATATTTTAATATCATATATAAATATATTATAAAAAGCAACTCAGAACCACGGCTTTCCACTCTGATCACTAGTAGCTACATCTATGATGATATAACTTGAGATGGCTCATTTTAGGATTTAGGTTCTTACAAAATTTGTTCAAGTTTGTCATTTTTAAAGCGTATTTCTCTGGTGTAGGGACAATTTAGTTCCACCGCATGTCAATGCTGTTTAGTAAGAAACAGAATATTGGGCTGCCCCTAAAGAGGGACGCAAGGTGTCCTAAATCCTCATACTGAGAATGTGATACATCCTAGAAAACTAGAATGCATTCTAGAGTTAAGGCCATAGAAGACCTCCGGAACTTGGGTATGTGCAGCAAGCTGCCAAAACTGTACTGGCACTAATCAGCCATTGGCAATGACACTTTGATCTTAGCCAATAGGCCGAAAAGCATGTCAATGAGCTGGTCCTTGTATGTTTCCTGGAAAAGACCATTGGTGATGACCTTCTCTTATTTGAATCTTATATAATTGCAATAAAGTGTGTAGTGAAATTGTGCTTTCATCCCTGCTGAAATGGAAAAGTTTCAATCAGTGTCTTTCTCTGTTTTTACTTCAATTAATACTGATACCTTGGCATGTACTGATCCATATGGAACTTACAATCGGCATAAAATCTTATCCAGTTTTGAATATTTTGTATATGAAGATATCATGTGTGATTGGGAATATATGGCTCTACATATCGGATATGATTTAAGCCATTTCCTTGCTGGTTGGAGGACATACCAGTCATTACTTTCAATTATCTGCCTTTATGACAGAGTATATGGTGTAATCTTTAACTAATCCTGCCCACTATTCCCAAGTTATCATCACCTCACCATTTTTATATTTTTCTGCTGGTTTTATGGTGCTGCCTAACAAATTCAACAAAAAATAACATGGTACATTTTCTGGATGAGTAGATCATACACCACTGCTATCTAGTTTGAGATATTATCATTTTTAAGTTTTTAAGGCCAAGGTTTTCAAAAAAGCAAGCAGATAATTTCTCGGCCTATCGGCTATATATTAGCAAACTGAGTGTTCACGGCCCATTGGCTTTAGATTATTTGACCGCCCTATTCAACGGGTTGTTGGGCTGTTGGCCAGGAAGAATAACATGCCTGTGCCAAATCAGAAATGATAGCCAGCGCCGGGAATCGAACCTGGATCATTAGATCACAAGTCCTTACCCTTAACCAGCAGACAACTCCTATATATTATATATATTATGTTATATATTATAGCAGTTTGCTGCATGTTTTATAATGCAAATTATTATTGTTACTGCTGGGCTGTTGGCTGTTGGCTAGGATGAGTGGCTTGCCTGTGCCAAATCAGAAATGATAGCCGGCGCCGGGAATCGAACCTGGATCATTAGATCACAAGTCCTTACCCTTAACCATTAGACAACTCCTATATATTGTATATATTATGTTATATATTATGGCAGTTTGCTGCTTGCTTTAGAAGGCAAATTATTATTGTTACTGCTGGGCTGTTGGGCTTTGAAAAGTGCTTTGTTTCTGTTTGTTGCAGTATATTGGGTTGGCTTTATATTGCGCAGCTGGTAGCTCACACACTGATAAGTCTGCTCAGTCTTATTTTTCAAACCCTACTTAAGAAAAGAGTGAAGTGCTAATAAATAACTAAACATAAGAGATATCAACCGTAATTCACGCTTATCATGCATCTCTACACCATATATGGTACTATTATCGTGACGCAATGTACACTCTGTACACTCCTGAATGGTTTCACAATAATCCTTCCAAGCTTGCAAACATTGATAACAAAATGAGCGTGATATTTCTATTCCACAAAAACGTGATGCCAGAAGAAAATGTGGGCTTATATGAAGGTATGTAGAGACAAAATTGAGTCATACTAGTGTTAAAGAACAAACTGATCACGTTAATTTTTAGTCTCCTCTACCCTGATGTGATGTGATACCTTGTGAGAAACCTTGGAAGAAACCTTAGAAGAAACCTTGATGTGAATTAGTCTTTTCTGTGTTGGTACGGTCTGTGGACTGTATATACTGGTGTGGCACAGGAGCATTCGAGGACAGATGCCCTTCCCTACACCACCTGATCCGTTTGAAATCGAACACGAGACGTCTCTCATTTGAAAGATCTATGCTCTACCCATTGCAACACCGCAACGACCTTCTCTAGGTAATTAAAGCAATGTCAACAAAAAATCTAATCAAGCTATGGCTATGCATTTTGTATTCGTAATATGACTTTTGTCTTTTCATAGTTTCTTTATCTCACTCGTTGCTATGATTAACTGCAGCCTTTCAAATCTAGAGTTGCTGGAGATTATTGCACATATTGTGTTCAGGTTTCACCAATAAACCACTTACGCATCATTTGTTAGTATATATTTTTAATTTTTAACTTTCTTTTCTGAGATGTTTACAAACATGAAAAGTTTTGCTAGGTGCATATTTTAGTATTGCTAAAAAGAATCCCCCTTAAGTAAGGTAACCATATCGTTTGATTTTTGTTGCTGTGATTCAAAGTTGAAATATGAAATTAGGATTCATATCAATATTTCGGTTTTCATCAATAAGAAAATCAAAAAACAAAAATTGACTCTGTTATCATATTTTGATTTGTTGTTTTGGAACAATAAACGAAAAACAAGTTGTTTTTATATATTTGAGCATCAGTGCGCTAAAGTGAAAAACAAACGATACTAAGTCCCCTTATAGGTATAAGGGGACTTAGTATCGTGTCGTGGTGTGTTACCGATGGTGTGCTCAGTGTGCTGCCGATAGTGTGCAGTGCGTTTATTTTAGTTTATTTTTTCAACTGATATCATGGTATTGATAAAATTGTATGCTTACAATGTTGGGTCAAAAATGACTGAGAACGGAGATTATTAAAATGAGTCATAAAAAAAGGAAAAAAGGATTTAGCACGTTTTTGGGACCTACGTAGTTTAGGTCTAAAAATAGTTGTGCAGCGAGATGACTACATTCATTTCTGATAATACAATTTAGTCCAGTGGCAGCCTACCAAAAATGTGGCTAGAAACGCAACTTCATTTACAAAATTGGATGGATAAATTCTACGAGTGGATTCTAGGTTAGTTTTTCGAGGCCATCGCAATGGTGATGATGTAAATTACACAGTTGCACAATAGGCAGCTAATTGCCAAAAATGGCCAAAATCACCGTTATGAGTTGGGCTACTCAAACTCTGCAATCACATTTATACATACCTTGGTCAGTTTTTTTGTATGATATCATCGTGATATCTCAAATATTGAGTGAATGGCCAACCTTATAAAAAGTGATAACACCGCAAAAAGAGAAATTGATAAAAAAAATGATGCATTGGTTCAAAACATCCCAAACATGAAAGAGCATGTCAATTCATTAGTGGATCTACAAGTTCAAATGGGTCTGCTATCATAAGTAGCCGAGACATGGCCAACAACGGTTGCAATACCCCTTATATCACCTGTATGTAAACATCATTGAAAGGACCCTATTTTTTTAATTTTGCAGTCGCCTCGAAAACTGTCTTTGAATGTTCCTATCGACCTGATTTTTTTATTGTGGTTTCCTAGTGACTCCATTAATAACCAAAAAGATTTTTTTCAGCACTACACACCTTTTCGATGATACTTGAAGGAGTTCACTTTTGCTTTACACTTTATATAACCTTATAAAGACGCTTTTTATGATACTATAAAGGAAACCTAAAATACGCACTATTTGAAAAACGACACACTCAGAGCATTAAACACTGGTGTTATGCAAGGGGAGGATCAATACAAAATCGTTTCAATGATAGTTATACGCAAGTGATATAAGGGGCATTGCAAACGTTGTCGGTCATACCTCGGCTAGTTAAGATAGCAGACCCATGTAAAGTTGTAGATCCACTAATTGTGACATGCTCTTTCAGATTTTGGATAGTTTGAAACCATATCATCATTTTTTGATCACTTTCCCTTTTACCGGCAGTGTTTTTGGCAATTAGTGGCTTATTGTGCAACTTAGAGTAAGGTACAAAATTACCATTGCGATCAGCTTCAAAAACTTTACCAGAAACAACTGACAAACCTTATCCATCCAAAATCGCAAATGGAAGTGATACGTTAGGAGGAGGCTGTCACCGAACTAATTAAAAAGAGGGTGTGTTTGATCAGCAGCTATTTCTACAAAATGCCTCTTGCTCTGTTAAAAAAATCATAATGAGGATAAATTCAAAAACTCCACCCTTTCTTCATAACATAGGTTCGGTAAAATAGTGATGTGCTTCCGCTGATGTGCTGTCAATTGTACTCTCAGCATATATCCTCTGGTGGGTGTGCTGCCAATGAGCGGCAGCACACCTACCATCAGCAGCACACTGAGCACACCATCTGTAACACATCAGTGGCAGCACACCCACCAGAGGCAGCAAGCTTAGCGTACAATCGACATCAAACAAGCGGCAGCCACCAGGCGGCAGCCCAACAGCATCAGCAAAATTCTCTACCAAGCACCTGCGCCGAATACCTCACATCTTCACCCCAGCACTGTAACATACATTGTGTGGCACCCAATGCAGACAAGCCACACAGTAGTCTCTCATCGCAGCTGACTTGACTTGACAAATTATCTCAGCGTGCCAACCCCAGGCAGACATTCCATATTTGGCGGCAGCATCCGGTAGCGGCAAGAAATGCAAAACCCAGCAAATCCCCATGAGAAAAATAAGGATTAAGGCTACATTTGCAATGTTTGATTTTTGTGATTCAAAGTTAAAATATGAAAATAGGATCCATATCAATATTTCGGTTTTAATCAATAGGAAAATCAAAAAACAAAAAATTGACTCGATCTTCATATTTTGATTTGTTGTTTTGGAACTGAAAACAAATTGTATTTTGTTTTTTAGCATCAGTGCGCAAAATTGAAAATCAAACAATACTAAGTCCCCTTATACTCAAATCCTCTATATTATTGACGTATCAGATTGTATAGTAAAAGGGGAAATAAAAAATTCCCTTTCTATGTGAATAGAGCGAAGTTTTGTTTGCCAACATAAATTTTTAATCAAAGATAGTTTGTTTGACAAGCTCAAATCCTCTATATTATTGACGTTTTAGGTTGTATAGTAAAAGGGGAAATAAAAAATTCCCTTTCTATGTGAATAGAGCGAAGTTTTGTTCGGAAACATAAGTTAGCTGCACTGAATAGTGATCCTAACATGGGATGAAGCTTTGCTATTGCTGCTATAAAGCACCTTTCCATATTTCAATACCCATTATATTATTTAATTGATGGTTCATTTTACAAGCTCAAATCCTTTTGTTGAGGTGAAAGGCTCTATGGTAAGGGGAATTAAAAAACCCCCTTTTGATGAGGAGGGATCAAAGTTAACTTTGCTAACATTAGTTGGCGTTTACGTTTATATATGCAATATAACTATCTTATCTATCTGTGCTCTATTATTTGAAATCAAATGGAGAGAGGGAATGTGATTATCCTTCAAATAAAATATCAAAAAGAGGTAACGAGCATGCTTGCTACCTGAGCCACTGAAACTGAAAGTTGATTTTGCGTAAGGAATAATCAGGCCTATGTTTAGTAAAAACAGATTCATCATGAAAGTTCGAGCACATGTTATATGCATAGGGTCATGATTCCGACATATGAGCTTCTTTATTTGGCAGTTGCTTGCATTTGATCTGCATTGTAAGGACCGGCAGTTGCTTGCTACCAAATCCTCTAGATCTTTACGAGCTGGTAGTGGTGCGGTGTATACAATATTGCAGCCAGCCCCATCTATGGACGTTGACTATATGCGGTTTGTTTTTTTGTTTCTGTTCAGTCCTCATATATGGATGCCCTTTAGTCAGAGTGTCAGATGTCAGAGGATGAAAGTTAAAAATCTATTCATTGTTTTGCCTACCAATAAAATAATCGTAATGGTCACCACACTTCATTAGACCTTGGACTGTTTGCAGCAAATATGACATATCGATTGATTTTATCATGTTAACCGAAGGAGAATGCCATTAGTAACCATTACATTGGAGAGAGAAAAGATATTGTAAAAAAGCATGCTGTTTAGTATTTTCTATTGGTGTTTGGTAATAACAGCGTGTGGGGAGTGATTACACTCATTGTTGTATATTGAACTGGGTCTGGATTAATCGATTCCCTAGCTGCCTAATAAATTGAAAATTTCACTGAGAAAATTATATAAAGCTTCCAGAGAGCATTGTTTTGTAAAACAGTGTTCGCCTATCATATTTATTGTGTATTAACCTCAATGTATTGTCTCATTGTTCGCTTTATTTTGTGCACAATTTTCAGCTTTGTTCGTAAAATGGTTTTATCACGGGCGTGAGAACAAAATAATGTGGCATGATGTTTTTACTCTTTGACTATATCACTGTAGAATCCCAACACAGCGCATTTTTGTTTCCTATCTCTGATGCGGTTAGCCTTAACTATGGTTTTTTTTTAGGTTGTATGGTACTCTTCAATCGATTGCAGTGTTACATGTATTAAGGGCCATTTAGAAGGAAAAAGTAGTATGACCTATCAGTTTTGCTACGCTGTAAGTGTAAACAAAGGAGTATTTAATACCCGCTATGCGCCCTGCATTACATCACTCTTGTCGCAGTCCTCTCACCTGCACTCACCTGCCGGAGTGAGCCTATGCATAGTAATAATAGATTGATTGTCAACAATTGCTTTCGGAGACTGAACTTGGGTAAGTACACTGATCCACAGTCAACATGGGCTGTTTCTGTACACTACTTATTATTATATCATCAAACTAATGTGTATGTATAGATATTCAAGTTTGTAGTTTAGAAAAAATGTCAGGGAAGGTAAAGGTCTGAGGCAGGTTTGATACATCGCTATCGCTAGGGGTGCTTCAACCTCCCCAAAGCATTATAGGTTATAAAAATAACAAATTGAAATCAAAAAGGAGCTGTTGGTGACACGGATTCTTCAATCAATTTGCTTATAGGCCACCTTATTTAGCTTTCTAAGGGAGGCAGTGCCTCCCCTAAAACTACGGGCTCGTATAATATTGTAAAATTCTGAATTGTTGTTGACTGTTGAGACAGCTACAACAAGCTGTGATATTGATATTGAATTGCTACTGGCTGGGTAGAGTAGATATTTGGTGATGGCGTGCAACTCTGGTGTACCACATATGTGGAAACGTTAGACCTCAATAACTCAAACATGTTGAAATTGGAGAACGGTTAAGCCTGTTTGATATTGAATAACCCCTACCCCACACGAAACAATTTTGTTAAAGTTTGATTAAAATTTATTTCTAGACTTTTTTAAATTGTTGAAATGATGCAGTCACCGCTGAGCTCTGTTTACGATCTCTTACATTAGTTGAAAGGTGCTGAGCACATGAAAACTGAAGCTGAATGGTTTTAGATGACATGTGATCAGGACCATGGCAAATTTTGTTTTTGGATCACCTAATAAGTACATGCCTACCATGGAATATGGAAAATTTCTTGCTTCTATTTAAATATTAGCTTCAGTATTCAAATTGTCCAAGCAGTGCACACTAACCAGGCACTTTCACGTAGATTGTGCAGTGATGTGTTTTTACATGCTATTCATAAAAAACGATACCACTGACAAAATATGACATTTAGGCTCAAAAGCTCAGCTGTTATGTAATATCATTGATGATGACACATTAGGAGGTTCTCGAAACCTTGGCACTCTTTCCATGTTTTAGATTACTTTGACACAGGTTGCTAAATTTTCTTTCAGTGAGTGTTTTCACACTGAAAAGTAATGAAAATATGTTTTTATTACACCGCTCATGTTATTTTATTGTGCTCTTTGCTGCATGGCATGATTTTCTTAATTAAAATCTCCTGCTTATAACTGCCTTGTGACAACTAATCTGAGTGAGTATGAAAGATGATTTTCTATTTATAAACTATGCTCTATTCATAATCTAATAGCATGTTTTAGTCAACCAAGCCCAAATGCATGTTTTTTCTGGTCTTTCTACTAGTAATGACTGATCAAGTGTTTTTGTCAAGTGTTTGGTTGTTATTTATACCAAATAGACTATTGATAGCTGGGTACACATTTATTTAAATACACGCAAGACGACAGCTCTGTGTGTTATTGCATTGCACTAATAGCACCAACCGCACTATTTTTGTGTTAATGTTTGTTGTGAGGCATCTGAGCCAGGGGGAAGGGCACGATGTAAATTTCCACTTTTTCCCTATACAGTGTATCGGCAGCAAATTGAGTGTCTGTAGTTTCCGGTTGGGACCCTTGCAATCAGCGGGGTATGACAATACATTTCACATAGATTGCTTTTCTGAATAAACTGATAAAATAATTCTACAGTATAATTCTGATAAAATCCATGTTAACTCAATTGATTACATTACAAACAGTTGCAAATTATGACTAGGCTGTTAAGGTACAGTACAGTAGTATTTCATGGAGTGTAGTGAAGCTTCGTACCCGGATTCTGTGTTCAAGGAAATTATATAGCAAATTGTATCAAAGTAATTGCAGTCATTGACTGAAATAGCAGATAGAATATATAAAGCATAGCACAGGTGACAGAGATCAGTTCAGTCAGGATTTGAGGTTGATTTGTCCTACAAAAGAGCAATCAACAGTTTATCAGTAATCAAATACCAATTGCATATGCAAGTTAGAGATATACCTTGGAGAAGATATATCGGTAAGACTGTGCCAACAAAGACCAGTACAATTTAGGATTTATCTCACCCTGTGAAATCGATATTTGGATAGAAACATTGAGAATATTATAATATAGCTAAGCTCTTAAATTTTATTAGGTCAGATTACCTAATCTTGTGCATGGCATGCTGAGTACTCTGTTGTTTTTATCCCACCATCGGCATCAACAAAAATAGATGATCGATATTAAGTCATCACCATTTAATTATTTAATTTAATTCATTGTTATGGTCTATGGGTTCACATTCAAGATAAATTGTCTGTGTGTAGGGCTTGAATCAAATTTGTTGATAGCGTGTCAGGAAGATGCACAGGCTCTACTTGAATACATCTATCTTTATAACTTTTTTTGTAAGTGGAGCCTCCTTGGAGAGGATGGAGTTCACATTTTGTCATTTTGTTGATCAACATGCACATGACATTGAGGCATTTGAGCCTACACAATCTTCATGTAGAACAATAGATTAATTTAGATAAGCTTTTATGATTCATACCTTGTATAATCGATGAGGAGCATGGTTCTGTGGTATCAGAACCTTGAGTTTACTGAGAAACCTTTTTACTGTATTTAAGTCTTAAACACCCATATTCATAACTGTAATTGATTACAATCCTACTTTCACTCATTGGTGGAAGCACAGCCCAATTCCCAAGTCTGACGCTCATGTTCAATTGACTTGTGCATGCTATCCTAATCATTGGGCAGATTGAAGTGATTATACAAGGAATCTTATTTGAGGCCAATACCTTACATATGAACCATAAATGTATAAATTGTATATATATATTAACTGGGTTACAAACATAAATCCTGAAATTTCCTTTTTTTCATTACAGGCAAGGAAAGAAAGGAAGATATTTGATGAGCAGGCTTGTGATTCATTGTCCTGACTCAGAGACTAAATTGAGAGTGCATAAAGGAGCGAGCGACCTGCGTTTGCATTAATTGATATGGGCACAGGCTGATCCGAGTACTCACATATGTTCAAATAACCTCATAGGACTGATTTAGGTGAGTTAATTAACACGGTATGCATTCCTCAGAAGTCAATTTTGGTCGTGGTTGTAAGTAATGGACCATTAAGGTTATGACAACCCTTCAAACTTATTGTGAGAATTTATCATCGTTTCCCCTTTTTATTTTCTTATTTCTCTCTATTTGTTGGTTATCAAAGCTTTCTCACCGCTGCTCACAGGGGACATAAATTTATCAGCACCCTTGTTGGCTCTAATCAAAGAAGCAACAATATTTCAAATATTATAATGTTCCAACATCCAATTAATTAATTAAGTATTTGGCCACATTAGAGTGTAACGGGTACAAATTACCACCAGTCCGTGCAATCTAAATAACAACACATCTGTTGATTGGTCTATTTTAGACAGACTTAGCTAGTGCTTGCATAACCAGATTGTGCCTAGAGACAGCACAGAAATAATTAACAACCAAGGCTACCATTTTTGGTTACCACAAATGACAACATATGCCCGGCTGGTACAAATGACATTCATTATAATGGCAAATGCTTGTTCCCCAAAGGTGACACTCGCTGTAACCCATAAAATTTCAGATTAAGATGTTAGGCACAGGACATTCCAGTTTTTCAAAGCAATAACGAACATTAGTCAATTAGAATGATGCTTGTAACTGTCTGACTCACTCACTGTTTTTTATGATTCAGCACCTCATCGCATGCAATGCGGTGAGAGGTGCAGATTTGCTGGCTGTAGCGGTTAGTGATGAGGTGCTGATATGTGGAATTCCTTTGTACTTTACATCTGCACATTACAAATTCAACACTTGCTCAGAGATACTGCTAGCCAAAGTCTTGGCTGGTTAAGAGGGAGAGAGGCAAAACCATGTCAGATGGTACTTTTCAGAATGTGCCGGTTGTTATATTGTGTGTGTGAAAGTGTAGCAGTTTACTTCCACCATATTATATTGACAGGTATTTCCGATGACTTGGCATTGGCTCTCTTTTCCACCTAACAACCAACAAGATCAGAGGCGATACATTGTGTAGGATTGAAGCCAACACCCCCCCCCTCGTCTTTTTTTTAGTAAGCAGCTAAGCAAGGGAGCTATTTGTTCAATTAGTTACCAACAGCCACTTGTCATAATAAATCATGTGGGTCTGGGACTGATATCCAAAATAATTTGAGTTATAGGATGAACAATAGAAGAAACCGAAAACTGATGACAAATAGGTTATAGAAAATTCTGAGGGCAGTGAATGGTCTTTTTGACTGACACTTTGCTTCATTCAACTACTGATTTATAAATAACATTAACACCCATGGGCGTCAGAAGGATTTACTAAGGGGTGCTCCTTTTAGCTGTGGAGTAGTTAGTGGCATGTGTAAGCAGGGAGGGTGCGGTAGGGGCGCCCAAGCGCCCTCCTGCCGACGGAAATTTTTTGAAGCATTGGAGCTCCCTGCTTATTTTACTGCATATTGATGATTGGGTGTTTTGAAGTTCAAAACTGAAGCGAAGATCACCTACATTTACTATTAAACTTTTGTCCAATGCTGGCTCAGTTCATCAGATTTAGGTGCACTTTTATGCCCAGTCAATCGGTTGTTCTGAAGAACCTGAAGATTGCCCTACTTTTCTTAGGTGGTTCAAGGGAGGTCAGATTAGTATATCAATCATTGCTTTATTACATAAATTGAGTGCAACCAAATATTTCATATAACCTAAGCATGTGGTTGTTGTTGTTATATACTATACACTATATATATATACACTATATAATAACTGTTTACTAAGTAGTGTGTTGGGATGATCTTCAACCAGATCAGCATCTCACACTGTCAACTGCTACTTCTGAGCTTCTTGCTGAGCTTAGAGTTGTCTTCAGTATTGTTTTGTAGACTATTTTATAAAGACAATTTATCTAACAGCACTGTCCTTTGCTTAGAAAGTGTTAAGACAATTTAAAATCAGTGCTCATATAATATGTGAAATATGCAATGCAATTTATTTGAAATCTTTGGTGATGCACTTTGCATTTTATATAATCGTTATATTGCTATACTCTTAATTCGTTGAATATACCACTTTAAACAGATTCACTCCTCATCCTAGCGATGAATGGAAATTATGACTACATATAGTATTATATGGTAACATGAAATGAATGTTATAATAATGATGTACAAATGTTTTAAGATGTGATATCTGGAAGGGATAACAGAGCGAATCCTGAGCCGGAGCCGGTAGCCGTAACAGCACAGAAAGAGAGCCACATGGAGTGCTGTTCTTCACCTCTGGGGTTCGTGTAGTGTACTCATCTTTTTAGCTGAATTTTTACATGCAATGTGCTGCAATAAGAACCGAACCGAACGTCTCTTTTGCTGTTAAGAGTTTGTAAAACTATGGGATTGTAATAAAAATAGGTTTGTAATACAAATTGTTGTATTCCAGTTGGGTTTGTAGTACAAATACTGGCTGCAAGAAAGCCATCTAGCTGCAAATTTGTAACGAAATGGGTGCTTGAGAGTCTCACTTAGAAATCGATAGAGGGTGAGATTATAGTCAGCACTGCAGGATAGGTATTCATCATAAGAGGATGGCCCTTTTACAGTTTTTGGCATAAGACCATTTACCAGACACATTTTCGGAAACAATACAAATTTTATTCATTTCGAGGCTACTCAATTAAGACTATGTAAAAAATTTCACACAGCTTAGAATAACTAGCAAAGGGAGTATAGTAAAATACAAAAGAAGTATGACTGCAGTGCTCGACCATAACCGTTAGCCAGTCAGTCATCCAGTAGTGTGTTAGTGCCATAGGCATTGGCTTACTCTAAGCAGGCCACCTCAAGGTTGGACCTAGTTTGTTTAGCAGATTTTATTGCCAACCATATCATGCTCACATGCTCAAGACATCCAGGAAATTCTGGGACGCATGCCTTCTGAACTGATGGGTCATTGAATCCACTGTTCATAAAAAAAGATCTGTCTGTGATACTTGCTTTGCTTGAACAAGAAGAAAATCTTGCCCTCCACATACCACATTACGAGATGATAACTTTGTCCTGAAAATAAAGGAAACTGTTGAAGCACAGCATATCTATAGAAGTGACCAATTTCATAATATCTCACTTTGCAAAGTTCAAGGTACAGCAATATCACAAACAAGGATAATTTTCATCGTTGAAGCTGAGAGAGTTGAGTCCCTTGGGTAAATGCATGGGAGCTGGGACCCATAGTACACATGCCGCACCCTATACCCGTACTTGTTGGAAGCCATGCCTTTCTTTATATCGAAGAGCCAGAGGGGGTTCTTTTGACTTTTGTGTGGAGCGTGCAAACACACAGTGGACCGTTCCCGTGTGCAAGTACCAAAACAGACATGACTGCCGGCGCCGGGAACCTGGACCCTAAAGATTTCAAGTTCATACGCTTTACCACTAGACCACTCAAGACTCAAACCAAGGAAGATAAAAAACAGTACAAATTGCAAAAGTGGACAACCATACAAATATTTTAAGCAAGCAAAATCTGATTTCATCTCCAATTACGATCTGTACTCAATATATATACTCGACATAAAAAATGTATTCTTTTAATTTTCTTTTTAAACTATTTCTGCACTCATGTAAATGTGTTCTTATTGAGTTCTGTATAGCTCAAATCTAACCAAATGAGGCTGCGATCTCAGCATTGTCACATAATGGTTAAATAATATGCTCGAGCTGATCATCAAAATCAGGGTATGAAATCCATTGTGTAGCTGAAATAGTGGCGTAGTTACCGTCTTCCTAATTAAAAATAATGACAAATTTAATATCCTGATTTTGACTATCAAATTGGTGCAAATTATCTGGCAGCAATTCTGAATTTAAAGCCTCAATAAGTTTTCCTTGAGCTATAGTGACAGCAAAGATCACACATTTCCTTGAGTGGCAGCAGTAATGTAATTCTGATTTTACCCCATATTGTTGATTGGCTTGACTCAATATATAATGTAAATGTGAATTGACCCACCTATGATATAAAAAAAGCTTATTTATATTTCCAGAACTGCAGAGCAAGTCACGGAGTCTGGTCCAGAATGGGCAGACTGGGATTTGAAGGCATGGATAGAAAAGAACATGAAAAATCCAAGGAACATTGATGATCAAAACACTCAGGGGTTCTCTGATACAATTTACGCTGTGACAGATAAGCAAAAGCGGTCGGCAATATGCCAACGTTTTCGAGATGGCGAGAAGAAGTCTGTTCTACACATCATGGCCGAGTTCAGCTTCATTAATCACCTCAAAATACTGCTCTCATCCATTGGAAAAGAAGATGTCATTGATCTACTGAAAAGCCAAGACAAGCGAGGGCAAACACCACTCCATATAGCAGCATGCGCAAAATCAATGTCGCATGAGTTGGTCCAAGGTATCATTAACTTCATCGATGGGAATGATCTTGCTCGCCTACTTGTCATTCCCAACAAACAAGGGCGCTACCTTTGGAAGCTTATCTCTACTGATACTTTGCTCAAAAAAGTCATACCATTCTCCACCAACAGTGAAGGTATGTGAGTTTCTTCTAATGAATGATGAATATAAATTATGAATTTACAAAGGGTGATTGACAAAGCAATTATTTAAGAAGGGAGTCACCCCTTAAAGGGCAACCAAGGTTTCGCAGCAATGCATTAATGGGTAGCAAATAATGTGCTGGGCAGCATCAGCTTTGTGCATTACGCGATGCAAAACTCAAAGTAGTTGCTGACTCTAAGCTGGGTAACACTTCAGTTTAGGGGAGGTTCCACGACTTTGCTGTAATAATTATAGAGCACAGGCTAAATAATAACAGGAACAGGAAACTGCTATGTGGTATTCTCTTTTAGCTGAGTTTGAGTACCTGATGGGAGAAGTGTTTCACAAGAATTCTGACTGAATAATCATCCGAATTATATTTTGTCTTTTTCCCCATGCAGAAGGTGCAATCTGCTATTAATCAATGGCCATCAATGAGAAGTTGTTTGAAACCTTGGTTGCCCTTTAAAGAGCAGTCTTGCTTACTGCACACAACAAGCAAGCTCTGAGGCTGAAGTAGCTAAGCAGAAGAGAAAGCTTAAGCTTTATCCAGTTATTTGCTTGATTGGCAATCAAAGCTCAGGCCCCATAGGTGTTCAGGAGAAGGTAGCCAGTCGTAGAATAACAAGTGTTGTCATTGACGAATCCATGGAAAAATTGAGTGAATATTAATAAAACAGTATAATATTCACACCATTGTCATGAGTGGTCAACGCAGCACACAATGGAGTAGGAGGTAGCTCAGTTGGTTAGAGCGCCTGCCCTCTACCGCGCAAGCGTCGTTGGAGGTCCTGGGTTCGAATCCCGTTGCGGTCTACTGACTACAGAGCTCATATGACGCCCCAGGTGGGCTCCGACCTGCCTGCAAACTGAGAGAAACTTGGCGCCGAATATGGCGGCCGCGCCCTAAAGGCACTGATATTTCTCAGTCCTGGGACAACACTTGTGATTTTAACCCACATTTAAAAAACATAGGTTCAACATAAAATGTCGAATGCCTATATTGTGTAATTAGGGTCATTATGTATAACATTCTTTTCCTTTCTTTCTTTCAATATGTCAATTGATATAATACATGGTATAATCTGGTGTGTTTTTACCAGATTTGATGTCTACACTAGAAGAGACCGTGCCATTAGGAATGCAGGATATTCAACAGCTCTTTGAATCTGATAGAATTAAGCGCAGGAGATGTATTGTCCCTTATAATCAGAAGAAATGTAAATCATTTGCTCTCCTGCTACACTGCTATGATGACGAGGCTAGCATTCCACTCAACCTTGAGGGCTTAGTTGACAGGGAACAGCTTATCTTGGTCAACTACACCAGAAATCAAAGTAAATTGGTTGATTTCTTCTGCCATGCTAAAACAAATTGTGCCTATCTCACTATCTGGATGCTAGCTGGAGAAGATAAAGGGAACATCGAAACTATTCTTAAAACAATCATCAAGGGATTGGAAGATGTAATGAGTTTCGTCCCAGTGGTGCGTTATTATTGGTTCCTAGTGGATATGTATTAGCATCAAATGCTCAGTTTTCCTCTCTGAGTTCAACTCATGAATCCAATATGCAGGTCTAAGATACTCGTAATTGTTTTTTCCACTGGTCAGCATAAAGAAATTTACTAAGGAGTTGACTACAAATATTTTTTTTGCATTTTACTTTACAAATGATTCGATTGGCGACATTGTGGGCTTCAAATCAATGGGGGGACCATAATATTTGCTTTGTTGACCTGTATTACTGCCAATATCAAATGCAAGCCTGTAAAATTTTTACCTCTATGTTAACATAGGGATTTTATTTATAGATTATAATGGTCCAGCTAAGCAGCAGTCATACGGAAACAGCACTTTCTGAGTTTAAAGAAGAATTGATGAGACTAAACAGGCGTAACACAGTCTTATACGTTGAGGTGCTAGATGATTCACAGAAAAGTGAGGAGTCTTTTCTTTGGGACATGGCTGCAGAGCTCAAGAAATCAGATGGTTCAAAGGACATCAAGGATATCCTTCAAGATCTGACTTGTGACATGAATGATAGCCATATTCCAAAAAGAATCGGTAGCATATTGTCATTGATTGAACCGAGATCAGCAAGCCACGTGGAAGGTATAATAGTTGGATGAAGTTATGCAGCCTTGCTCATTTTCAATATTCTTCAAGACAAATTTAAGCAAATTTTCTAATCACTCTTTGAGCTCTTAAGTTTCATATTGAGATTTTTATCAACAGCTTCTCAGATTCATTGATGATCGAAGAGCTAAATTGCATACAACTTAACAACATGTCCAGACTAAATTTCTTTCTACTGTTGTTAAACAGCGGATGCACCAGGAAATAATAGACCTCTGCATAGTTTTGGAGGTAATGAGACAGTGGATAATTTGGCAATGGGAGATGGAGTGGATACTATGGAAGAAGACAAGAGCTTGTGTAGTGGAAGTAGGTATTTCAAAGAAATGTTTGAACGTTTCTTTCAGTGTATTATTCACAGTGTGCTCTTGGTAAAAAAAACCTTGGACTAAATTGATAACATTAGCAAAGCTCTAAAAATTACATTGATACATGTGGCCAAAAGTCAAGTGTATGCTGACTCTAATTATGATCCATCTTTCATCAATAGCTTGCCAATGATTAATGTTGCAATAATTGCTCCATGATTAATAATTACTCTGCCTTGCTTTGGAGTTTGGAGAAAAGAGGAAAAGGTTGGGGAAGGAGGTTATGGGATAGTGTTCTTGTATGGTCATTATAAAGATCCAGCCAGGAAAATTGCAGTAAAGCAGTATCATTCACAAGTAGAGGTTTGTAGCACACTCACTCATCAACAAACTAGATTTACTTTGATCCAGCGCCCTCCATTTTAACATGCTGCCCTCCACTCATAAGCCACCGGTGAAAAGTGATCAGGAATTGAAGTATATTGATCAGTATCCCTGGCAACAGCTGTATTCATACCTGTCAACCCACCAATATCTGTTGGAAGTATCCATGTATTTAAGCCACACTCTTTGCCACACTCCAGATTGTTTTCATTAATTTACTCAAAAAGATGCTACTTTTTTTGGGACCACAGTCATTAAATCATATTGTTTTTAGTCACAGGAATTTGTCAGATCAATCAAAACTCTTAAAATATGCAATGACAGCAAATTCATTGTGGAGTACCTCTGGGCAGAGGATATACTTACGTCGCTTGTCATGGAGTTCATGCCGGGCGGCTCGATTGAAGATGCGATAGCATTGGAAATAAACAAGAGACTTTCCAATGACAAAGCCAGACTTTACACAAAGCAAATACTTGCTGGACTGGAGTTCATGCATGGCTGCAAAATCATACACCGTGACTTGAAATGTGAGATCGCGAGTACATTCATTTACTGTGCCTGGTGCATTTAATGTACATTTTTTATGTATTGGGATCGTTAAGCAAAACTCTTCTTTGAGACATGGCATGTTAAGAAATGTTTCAAAGTTCTGATAACCATCATGATGAGATACTGAGCCACTACCTAGGAGCTCTCTTTGCATATAGTTTTGTTCTATTATTATCTGTCTTTTGTATTCTAGGCTCCAATGTACTGCTGGATGCGAAAAAAGATAAGGTTAAACTTTCCGATTTCGATACCAGTAAGTTGTTTGAGAAACTAGATGCTTCAATCAAATTGAGTGTCCAAACAAACACTGGTGAAAAAGGTTCATATTATTGGATGGCTCCAGAGGTTTTATGCAGAGGAAATAAAGGAGAACCAGGCTATCATCCTGAATACGGATTCCGAGCAGATATCTGGTAAGATAGTTGAGAAAAGATGTGTTAGTCTTAATCCAATTGACCATTGTCGGTGTTGATCAGCAAGAAAACAATGTTCAAAATTGTTATTACTATTTATTTGTGAAAATTGATGAAATCACATGGCTTTAACAACTCATTGATTCAGGCCAAATAGTGTGACCTTGCTGGAATGACCTGTTTGCCTTAACAACTAAGGTACAAACTGTCTGCTGAATGACATGCGCTGAGTTTCTGTTTCTGTCCTGTCATTGGCATATGTTTTTAAATTCGATTCGGTTACATGCGTTGTTGACCCTGTGTCAAGTGGCGATCAAGACTAAAAAAACTCAACAATGGTTAGAGTACTTTGTAGGCATTTGGCTATAATATGAAATGGTACATGCACCCCTACCACACTATACAAATCCGAAATGACTAAGTGTAATCGAAAAAGCTTATTTTCAAATATACCTGAGTTATGTCCGGATTAAATTCAAATCTTAATATTTATTTATTATTATTTTACATAACTAAATTGTTGCATTTCAACACAAAGCCAATTTCATTCAGCGGTGTCGGTGTGTGCTAAATGACTGGTATTTGGTGCATAGTGAAATACACAGATATAAGAGTAAGATATAGCATAGCATATCAACATTGTGGTAGATTGTTCGCTTCTATGATGTATGTATCCAGGAGATTATTCCAACTTCCGTCATGTCCAAAATCAAGGATGGCAATATAAAATCCCTCATCGTCCATTGTAGTTAACAAAGTAAAAACTAGATCATCAGTAATGGCTATTAATTGCAGATCATATGCACATTTCCTATTGATCTTGCTCAGTTGTATTCTGCATAACGGTCTCACCATTCTCTTGAAATCAATCAAATTTTATTGTTATAAAACTCACTACTTCACTATTACAACAAGCTTTTCGTAATCTACCAAGTAATTAATTTTTAATGGCTTTATGATCCTTGCTGATCAATGTGAAGTTATGATTATCGAATCATTATGCTGTTAGGTGACACTTTGTTCCAGTCTTACAGTTGCAACATTAAACATTCCGTCACAAAGTAAGGATATATCCTTACTCTGTGATTCCTGCTCTCACAATTAAATGTGTCTTTGAGTTGATGATACTATCAGATATGGTCATTGACTTGTTAACTGATTTATATTTGAAGGAGTGTTGGAGCGACAGTTTACGAGATGCTGGTTGGCAAACATCTGCTACATAAGATGAGTACCGCTGGAGCAATCAACTTCCTTTCCAATTACGAAGACAACAAATTTGTGGATCTGGTTGACGAGAACAAAGTCTCAGCTTTGGCATACAAGTTCCTCCAGAGTATATTCGTCAAGGACTATGAAGAAGCCCGGCCAAGAGCGGAAGACTTGAGAGACAACATGTGGCTCTCAGAGGAGTAAGATGAGTATTATTTCCCAACTAAATATCCATTAACTGTTCATCCCCTCATGGAGCTGTTTTGGTTTCATCATCCATACATATAACCTATGTTTACTCTCTTTTTTTTACCACAGTGTATTGTATAGACCTTTATTCCATGTTTAGCGGTGATTTATCTGGGTTTGCCATAGTAATCATAATTTTAGCTACACACTTTATCACATAGAAAACGATATAGACTGCGATTTTTACTGTATCCTCTACCATAGACCACACCCACTTTCCGGGATAACAAAATTTTTTTACAGAATTGTAGTTTCATGTCTAGGATGCTTCTCTGAGAATTATAGAGATCTAAAACAATCATTTGAGACTATATTTGATTTAATTATTGCCGGAAATATTACCAGGATAGCAAAAGCGGGTCTGCAGATCCTGAATTTACAGTTTGTCAACTTCACAATGACGAATCGGACATAAGGTGACCTACAATGAGTCAAAACACGCCAAAAATGGGCCTTGGTACCCTGACTATTAACTGATAGATCATAATAATGTAGAAAAAAGGTTTTGCTTTAATTGAGGTATTATTGTTATGCTTGGAAAACTTCTGACGTGATATATATTTTAAAGTTAACAAAAGTGTTTTAAAATTAGGTAGTACTGTTTCTGTAGATTTCTATTGATCAATTCTTACATTCTTTTGCAGAGGAACAGATGTCATAGACAGTCATCCAATTCAGAGTACTGAAGAAGTCAGTAGTAATCATGACAATGTTCAGGAACTGATAATCGGTAAGCTATCTGCCATTTTCTGATGAGCTCTAGACCCTTGAGTTTGTTTTCTCAACATGCTTCTCTCATTGCTCTCTGATCATGTGATTATCGGTGACATGTGGTATTGAAGAGAGAACCCATCTCATTTGGAGGGAGAATTTTCATAATATTGTTACAGATCAATACCAGCCAATTTATATTTTGTCATCAGACAAGGTGGACCAGCTTAAATTCAGTCCTCTAGTAGGGTAAATCAAATTCTAGCTGCCCTGTACATGAAAACTTGCAAATAGTTCAAACCACTCAGCTTTCGGCAGTTTAGTATTGGTCTTAGAATGTTTTTACCGTAGGATGTTCTGTTATGGAAAAAGAATTTTATCACACCATGCTTACAAATCTATGTGGGAAGAAGTTGTTTTCATCAAAACTTCACAACCAATACCATCCCTGATTATTTTGGGCTAGAAATTACTGATCCCTCACAAAGTTCACAATGTAAGTTGTAGAAGCGACACCAACCAATTGTGTTGTTTTATATATCATTGGAAAGCACTCAACACGAGGATCCCAAATAACTCGCTTATAATTGCATCACATCATATGATGAGATGTCTCAGCCATAATAAATCCTGGATCCAGAAGATGAACATCTTTTTTTTTCATAATGGCTTTTATTTGCTCTAGAATACATTTGACTACAAATATTTTATTCCAAGGAATATTCATATCGATTTGTGAAATTTGAAGATCATAACTATATTTTAATGTAAGTATGTATGCACCAATCACAAATAAACTGAAACTGGCCCTAAGGAGGCATTAAAAATTGGTAACCCCACTATGACCAAGTGTTACCGGCTAAGATTATGCATCTTGGATACTACGTCGGAAGAAAAATAATGTCTTTTTTGGGCGAAACATTTTGCGTTATTTTTGTTCCGACATAATAAAGGAAGTATCCCAAAGACTAGACATGATCAAGTACATCTTGTGAATAGCGACTTAAGAATATTAAAGTTGCTCCCCAAACTCATTTGTGTTAACCAATGTTTTCTCAAAGTATTTTTTTTCATAAATTCGAAAATCTTTTACAATGTTCCAAAAAGGTCAAAAACTGTGTTTCTGGTGAAAAAACTAAATTCTGGTGATTGGAATAAATTTGCTTTGCTGATGATGAAATAAATTTCCTACGTTCTTTTAGAATGCTCAGAATCAAGCTCACCAAGCTATTTGATATTTCGAAATGCTATTGCGTGTATGGCCTTTTTCAACAACAGCTATGAAAATTCTCTTGAAAGGCTTACCCTATCACAAATAAGTAGTAAGTCACTAAGATCACTGATCTCAAACTCGGTAAATGTAACGTGACTTATAATTGCATTATCACACTCATTGTTTGAATATAAGAAAAGCTGCCTCTACTGGCACTTATACTCAAGCTAAAAAGACAGATGGCAGATGATTTATTAGATTTAGCGCCATCAAATGTGTAGTGTATGCAGATTTTGTTATCAATACAATCAATTATGCTAAAGTCGGATCGGGATAACCCCAAAAAGTGATGCGTTCATCAGGGCTCCAATTTACTAACTGATTTCTAGTACATTGCTAACAGGAAATAAGTCAAAAAACTTCACCCGCCTAATATGAACACTAAGCTTCCTGAGTCTATATGCTTGCAATGAAAATGCAAGCTATATTTTTTTCATTCTCATCGGAGAGGAAAAGAAATGACTATATGTATGCTAGGTCTATAATACTTGGATTTTCAAAGTTCAAATACAAAGTAGACCGTATCAAAGCTATGAGCATAATAGCTAAAAGTAATCGTAAATATTGTATCATGCCAAAAACTATAACATCAAGATTTTTTTGTAGCTTTTTTGCCTTTTAGTATTCGTCTTCTAAACAACTGAGAGATATGGGTCATGTCTAGATTGTAATGTACCAGTATAAACTCAATTCAATTCAGCTTATAGTTTTGATTAATCTTCCATCTGGCAAGTAATAATATTATTGAGCTGTCGACTGTGGTATGTAGTAAGTATGACTACAATAACCTATTTTTCATCTTCCAAAGAGGGTCAGACTTGGAACAGAGTAGATGAGCTTGGCCAGGGATGGTTTGGGGTAGTAAATCTCTTCAAGAATGCCGAGGAGAAGGCAATAGCTGTGAAATGGTTGAAATCTCAAGACAACACCCCGGTATGTTATCAATTACTATTGTATTTGTTTGTAGTGTAGAGGATTTGGTGTGATACCAATTTCATCCCTCTTTTTTCACATTATGTCATTCACTCACCAGAAATCCTATTCCTACCGACTGGCCGAGAAAGGCATTCATCCATTCACCGATGATTTCGCTTTGTTATTTTTTCACTATAAAAACAATTTTTTGTATTGTTGTCATTTTTCTAGTTGAATATGGCTCTTATAGCCTGTGGAAAGTTTCAAATCTATATTTAAATCTGCTCTCCAAAAGATCGCTTCATTTTCCCCTACCCAAAAAGATTGATGCTATTGGTTCTGAAATCAATTTTTTTTACTGTTCCTCAATATCTATTCAAAGTCACTAACTGTCTGATGTTTAGTTCTGAATTCCATAATTCGTTTTTAAGTATTGTGAACTTCTCTGACTTACAACCATAGCACCTGTGTCACAACCAAATATTGATTATCATTTTAAAACTATCTTTATATCTGTTGTTTCCGAGACGTAAAATCTAAGCCTATGCTTCTATATTCTTCCAGATCACAGAAAAACAGCATGATGATTTCAAAAAAGAAATGGAGACCCTCAAAACATTAGAGCATGATCATATTGTTCGGTATATAGCATATGTTGACGACCCACCTAGCCTTTGCATGGAGTACATTGACGGAGAGAGTTTAATGCATCTTGTACAGAATAAAATACAACTAAACCAAAGGGACACCAAGGAATATTCTCGTCATATCCTCTTAGGATTGGAGTACCTACACAACCGAGATCCTTCTATTATTCATCGTGATCTAAACTGTACGTATGCTTGGTGCTTTGCTAGTTTACTGTCGATATGTTTTGCCGTGAAAGGGATAGTTTTTTGTTCTTTTTGGTCGAATGTTGGAGAGTAGTCAGACTTGCAGTGTGTCGTGTTTGTTTACTGATGAATGTGAAACAGCAGGGATGATTTCAGAAGAAATGCATCAACAAACTGATACTATCTAGAGGATATAGAGAAATCAATGAGACAACCTTTAAATATTTTAGTTTGTTTTTCTCAAACTAATTCGAAAAATTCACACACTGAACATATGCAAAATATGAATAATCCTCTTTTTATGTTCCCCCAAATTTGTCTTTGTATCAAAAGCCATTCCCATTAGCAAACCAACTCACTGGTCAAATATTTGATATGATAAAATTGATAGTCCTTTAGGCTGTGATCCGGAGTTGATACTATTTAACCAGTGGCTAAACTTGAAATAAATCACAATATAATAAAAAACCTTGTATAAGGTTATAGATTCAAGAAAATCCTGTCACTGGCTTCATTAATATATTAAAAAAGGCTATTGGTTTAATGAGAATTGTCCTGAAATGTTTCAAATCCTAGAATTAGATTATGTCTCTGAGTAAACCTGAATTGTTTACCTACCTAAATTTGAAAATCCTTGGCTTATAATAGTCAAGATTGAAATGTTGATGACACACACAAGCTGTCTGCAGTCTAATTCCATGCTTGGATGCTTAAATTTTTTATGAACATTTAGCAATACACATGGCAGTGAAAGTTTGAAACGAGTAAACTTGGTGCCTATATGCCCTCTTCAAACTCCTTGCTTGAGCCGAACACACAATTGTTCAATTATTCACATGACCCTGACTAACTTTTGAAATGTGACATTTAACAATAACATTGAGAAATTACCGTTAGAATTACATTTAGAAATAACATTTAGAAACTAAATTAGAAATTAAATTTAGAAATTGAATTTAAAAATTATTGACTATAGGGCAGCATGTCAACATATTTTAGTTGAATCTAGTTTCTTGCTTGTAATTGAAATAATCTCAATTTCTAGGCAGTAATGTTATATATGACTTTAACAAGCGAACAATGAGGATCATGGATTTTGGTGTCGCAAAGGATCAAAAACTGCCAAACTTGAATGCAGACACCTGGAACAAGCACACAGGAATGATTGGAACGGAACAGTTTATGGCTCCTGAGATGGTTTATGAATATAAGGGATTTGCTTGCAACCACTACGGAAGGCGTGTGGATATTTGGTGAGTGATAGCTTGCAAGCCCCAGCCCCAAGCCACCAGCTGATTCTGTTATGAGTTTTTGAAATTATCATTTAGCTCTCTATTGGGAGGCCTCTCGAGCACTACAGTCATGTGTAGTGTACACATGATGTTCCTTCCACATTCCGTTATATTCATGAATTATTCGCTTCTTGCCTTTCACTTAATTTAATTTCAAGTTGAGTAAGTAGCACTGGTCAGAACAAAGTTAGTCTCAGGCAACTGAAAGAATAGCTGGAGGGATATCTTTTTCAGCTTTCAACTAATTTCTGTTTCTGGCTACACCATGGATCAGGCTTAAGACACACATTGTATACAACACCTGTTCATTAGTGACAAATTTGTTCAAGGGTGTGTGTGTATTCTCTTTCTTGCCAGGTATACATAGGCCCCTTGTACCACGCACTTCGACAGTGTCATGTCTTGATGGCATGCCAGATAGGCATTTTAAATAGGTTAATTACCATTGGTTTACCATTCTTCTCCCAAATTGGTGAAATATGATGACGCACAATCAATTGTCTAACTATTACTGCAACGTATCTAAGCCTGTCACATATTGCACTATCTCTGACTCTAAATAGTTTTGTGTATTAAGACAACAATGTTCTCACAAACTGAGTTGGGCGCCAATATAGTACCCAAAGGCTCCAAACATTGTTAATTGAAGTTTGCAAATTTAGAATGTTGAAAATTTTTACACAAAATTCACAATGCAATCGCAGATATATGCTTTTT
Source organism: Membranipora membranacea (assembly GCA_914767715.1). NCBI lineage: Eukaryota > Metazoa > Bryozoa > Gymnolaemata > Cheilostomatida > Membraniporidae > Membranipora > Membranipora membranacea. Next base: position 3,455,188 of record OU612074.1, read on the forward strand.
GCATGCATACTATTATTTGTTAGTTTAATTCATTACTCTCTCTTTAGAGACATTTACAAGTAAAGGAGCTTCAAGCGTTGCAGAAATTCTGCAAGCGTATGGAAAGCCGTGGTGTAATCAGGGTAATTTATGGGCACACCATCAGAGAGAATTGCCAAAATCAACCCTGAGCTTGAGATCACATAGAGTATCCTGTGGGACCTCAATGTTGTCTATACAATACAGAAAGTTTTCACTGTTACATCTCAACAGCACACAATGTCATAGTTTGCTGAGATAGTCTGCCACCGGAATATTTAGCAGTGTTGAGATTATTTGTCTTTTTAATTGCTTTATAGTCAAGGTGGCATTAATGGCGCTATTTCACACTGCTTTGGAGCACACAATTCACATTATGAATATACTGATAAACTAATAAATTTCGTAGGTAATTAATAAATAGAGGCTTTGGCTTTGATGGTAAAATATCCAAAAAATCTCCTGCCTCACAGTTAAATCCATAGGCAACTATTGATATAGCATACTATACATAATCACCCATTGAGCTTTATGCGCAGAACTGTTGTTTTTTGGTCAAGGTCAACATCTATCATCAATTTATTGTTATAATGTCCTCACCGGCATGTGTATTTCTATGGGTAAAGTAAAGACATTACTATTTCAGCTGTATTGAACTTTGTGGCTTAATGCACTACTTGCATGGGGGAAGGCCGGGCATGTTGACCCAACCTACATTTTACAAATACCAATTTATGTTTTATATTTTCCCCGCCATCATAGGTCATGTGACCAAAGGCACCCTTTTTGAGCCAACAAAAAGAAAGGAAAATACTATGGGACGATAATTACTTAGTTTCTCATCATTTTTAGCGTAAAAATTAGATAATGCGTCATTCGACAGAAATGTCATCTATTCCTAAAAAGGCGTGGCTGAGTGGATGCAACTTTTATTATGTCATAATAAAATCATAATTATTTAGTTTCAATTTCACATATTCTAAACTTATCTCTGATGGAGAGATTTTGTTTAACTCGAGTTGAAAGTGAAAAACAGGCTGTTTGGCACGTTGAGCCATGCCGCAGTATACGAATGTTATAAATGATGAAAGTATATATGAATTATATTTTTCAAACTGTTCTACAACATTCACTATTTTTTGATGAAATTAGTAGTTATGCTGAGTTCACTCTTTCGTTCTCTTTTCACCAAATTTGCCACCTGTACAAATTTTCCTCTATCTACAAGTTTCAGAGATTTATCTTGTGTTGTGGATTATAATTTATAGCTAATTCGAATGAATGCGCTGTTGCCATCAATTTGGTTGTCTTTCATTATTGCTTACGGTTGCAATGATTTGCAAAGTTATTACCAGCAAATTGATGACCATAAAATAGTGGCTCAACGTGCCCATATCAAATTAAGACCCGGCTCACCGCTTTGAAACAATGATACTTCCTTTTCTTGCTACGATTGGTTGCTGATCTCAATGGTGTGGACCGAAAACATGAAGACTAATTTCTGTGCCAAGTCTTGTTACTCTGGCACAATCCAACTGCATATTACAATCAAATATATAAAAACTGGCTCAACGTACCTTGCCTTCCCCTACTGTGTTTTGCCAATGGGATTTCAAATGTTAAACCCGATTACATTGTCCACCATGGAGACGACATTCAAACCTGGAAAACCTTTTGAATATGCAGGAATGAGACGAACATTCATAAAAAATCTGCCATACTGAATCCATTTGTTCCATCATTGAACATGTGTTCTGTGTTGCAGGAGTTTTGGAGTACTGGTTGTTTTCATGCTGACTGGAGAGTATGCACTGCATGATTTAACATGGGAAGAACATGGAGCAATGATGATCAAGTATAATGACGAATGCTTTGACCAGCTGAATCGTCTGCTTGCCCTTGATGACCAAACTCAAAGGTTTCTTCGTAAGATCTTTGTTGCTAGAGAAAATCGAGCTGATGCCACAGAGCTTCTTCGAGATAGTTGGTTCGCAGTGGAGGCAAGTGGCTGAGAATTGTTCCCATTTTACCGTAAGCTAAAAGAAGTCAGGGAATAAGCCCGCGCATTTCACATTCTGTAGCCATATTCATTAAATATCAGCAATATTTTCTTTGCTCCATTTGCGTGATCAACAAACAGAACTTTGACAACCTGAGGTTGAATAATTCTTTATACTATAAGAATAACTGAATTGTCATAGAAGCATAAATGATCATACATTTATCTACCATTTCTTTATAATGGAGCATATTTTTGTACTACATGAATGAGGCTCATGAGTGTGAAAATGGGCCATAAATAATCATGTAGTTACTAATTTCTAATTTCTAATTTCTAACATCTTTTCGCCTTCGCATAAGAAGTCACTCATCAGATGAGTAAATTTGGATTGGTCAAATGAATTTTTATCACCCAATGTATTTTAATTTTTCGAGGCACTGTGTGTTGATTTATACTATAAAAAAAATGGAATCTGTCAAATAAAATTCATTCGGAATGATATCTCAGCTTTCTCTGATAGTATGTTGATCCAGCTTAATGCAGGAGTCACTGAAAATAATTCTCAACCAAGCTGATAAGACAGCACAGTAATCTATTGTCCGCAGTTCTCTTCTTCAACATTATCAGAAAGCCAGCAGCATTTCAGAAGATCATTTGCATAGGATCGATGCAAACATACAAATATTTAATTGAGGGTGGCCTTGAATCTTTATGGCTGGTACAGTGAGCACTTCAGAATCCTTTGCATTGTAACATGTTAATACTCCTGGGAATTTTGAAGAGAAAGATTCCAAAGGTTACAGGTTCTCAATACCAGAATTCATGATTATATATGGATTACTGAGGCTAGGCCTGAGCAGCCTGGCTGATAAATGGCAAATTAGCGTTTTGTACTTAGTATGTTGACCTTCCCTCACCGTCTTTGTTAAATTCCGGAGCTCATTGTGTAATCACGTTGATGTAGTTCCACCCGCTACAATTTGTCTCTCCATACCAACTCTATACGAGCAACGTAAGAACTGGGTTTAAATGCAGCTACCCAATCAGTTCTACTTCAAGACCTTGTCATCCCGTTTCCATGGGAGGTGGATTGGTGGTAGATTTTGGTTGCAAGTAACTGTTAATTTTTCAGCTGGCCAGGGACTGTTTATTGCACCCATACTGTGCAGTCAAATCTCTTTCTTGTCGAGCCAAGACAGAGAATAGAGAAATACTAACGACTGTGCTAGAGAGTTTTCCTCCATCGTCAAGATGGCTATGACCAACGGCTGGTAACTCTCAAGCTAACTGAAATAAATACTCATCTATATATGTACAGTATCAAGAACATTAGTATAATCAAGATCCAGTTTGTCTGCCTTCATGTAAGCTCCCCTTCTACTAGAACAAGTTTAATCCAATTACCTGCATTCCTGTCGCTCCCCTCCACTGGTCATGCTGCAGCAGGGTGACTAGTGGATCGGGTGCGACTCGGAATGCAGGCAGATGGACCAAATTTGGCCCAATTAAAACTAGACCAAAACTATCCAATATACGCTTTACTGACTGCCGCTACTGATAATCTATCTGACTTTCTCCACAATAAAGAATTATCGAGAGCAAAGCATTGTACTGCACTACTTTGGAAAAGCCTATTTATGAAGTTTACACCGATTTTTATTTACATATCACTACTTTAGAGCTAAAGTATTGAATATTATACTGTCACCGTGAAATGATATTTTTTGTTCTCTATTGTAAATAGAGGCCTGACTACTTGATGAACATGTACATATATTATGCACATTGCCTGGAACATGATGATATTGATCAGTGAATAAAATGGATAAGTAAATAATAATAAAATAGGCCACTTCCACATTGTAAATAAGCAGGAGGGCCGCAATAATTAACACTATCTTTTTTCTTATATCAAGATGAGATTTGTATTTTACCAAAAACTTGCATAACTGTATATAACTAATATTAAAAGCTGAAAACTTCTCAAGTTGTGTCGGTTATTCATTTGTAGGCAGATTAACAGACTACAGGAAAAATATTACCACCATCACAGGATATGTCTGCGAATAAAAACCCATAAGTTGGTCTGTACATGAGCACACAGGATGTGAGTTCATTCGGGTCACCGCCACCCCAAAAATCATAATCCAATGTTGAATTTGCCTTTCCGTGCCAGCTGTAGTTCCCAGTTTCACTATCCCTTAGAAGTCCAATCCAAGCTGTGTGGTGCCAGGCTGCAATGAAAAAGAAAGTTTTAACTCACAAAGAAATGTATATAAACACAAACACAAACACAAAGCTGTGGGCATTTGCAATAAAGTACATGTAATTCCTTTGTTGTAATTTGTACCTAATAAACAAACCCTAAGAGGAAAACATCAGCATTCAGGTGAACCGTTTGCAGTGATAATGAATTTGTATCAAGCTTTGCCTGGTGTATCTTATGATGCATGTGATAACACACTAATGGAGTAGTTGAGGTAGTTTACATTAGGTCATATGCCACTTCGAGGACTGTTTAATGAAGTTTATAAACCGCATGAAGTTTTGTATCATAAAGTAGTGTTGAAATATATGAAATTGACACAATCCCAGTCTGTCTGGGTCCGTCTTGGACAGTATCTGGCAAGTTCGTGATCGTCAAACTTTCCGATACTGTCCCAGACATACCCGTACTCATTTTACAACTGGGTGCTATGTATACCAAACATTGGGGTGATCTGGGACCATCTGGGACAAGCATCTGGGATGGCATCCCAATGTCATCCGGGACAATGGGAATCACACTTAAGGGTACACTATGACTCTGACACAAAATATTGTTTTCGTCTGACATTTCTAATGACTAGAAAAGCCCACATTTTGTTTCATCAATTTTAACACTTTCCATTTTTGTCAGTGAATGAATCGTAATTACAAAATTTATGTGGATGTGCTTCAAACCAGGCCAGAATTAGACCAAGTTTGGTCCATTTGCCTGTATTCCAAGTCACTTCCGATCCACTGGTCACGTCGTGGAAGGGAGCAACAGGAATCCAATGCATGCCAATTGGATTAAACTTGTTCTAGGCCAGACTTGATTTGAACACAATAAAACTCAAAGGTCAACACTGAATCTTTCATGAATATATATATCATGAACCTCTAAAAAGGCGAATTGTCAAAATAATTTCTGCTAATTGCTATGTTCCAACTGCATATTGTTGTCATTGTCTTAGCAAGTCCATGATTCCTCACCTGGGAGGTTTTGCATGATGTTTTGCATCCACATAACTGATTCCAGTGTCAGGAAGCTGGCGAGGTTTTCACCCATCCCCTCACAATAGGCCATAGCCTCAGCGTGACTCAAGCTGTCTGTGTTTATCCCGTAGCATGATTCAGTGTAGGGATTTAATAGGTAATTCTCCTTGCAACCTAAGTAGAGTTACAATAATGAATTAGCTTGATGAGATAAAACCAAAAATAAAAACCATTTGCTGAGTGAATTTTTATGGGAATCAAACACTTTGATATAAGGCTGATTTGCTTATTTTCTTTTTACATTTATTAACAACAATCTTCATCATCCAAACAATGTTCTTCCCAGTGAGAGAAAAATTTGCACACATTGTGTTGTGCTAAAACCTCTAAAATTCTTGTTTAAATGCAAAACGTCCATTGAAGCGAAGAATTGAAAAGGAGTGTAATTTTGAAAGCAAATTTGATGAAGGAAATAAGAAAGAAGATCTTTGATTCCTTTACGACACAGTGCCACACCTTTATCCTTAAAATCCTGGTTGATCTGCAAACTCATTATTTGATTTGCTTGATTGGTGCGCTGAAATTTTGTTAAAGGCGGTATTTTACTTTCCAAAAGAACAACAGTGCGGACAGGTAAACTTCTTACCTGATGTTACAAGGGTGTAGGTTTGAATGAGTGACACACTCACATCAGTGTTTTGGTGTGACACATTCCCTGGATAAGAGGATAGCGTACATGTTCTATTGATTGTATTGAAACTGAAGCTATGACAAAGGGGTTGTGATACACCACAACATTCTAGTGCGCATCTGTTCAGTGTTGACTTAGAACTTATTTGTACAGCATCAGTAATGGTAACTTCTGTTTCAGCTTTCTGATAATTACAGGTCTACAATTGAAAAGCTGACAAATAAATATTTATAATAAATATTTGTCTTAAAAAAGTTCCATAGGAAGAGGAAGAGTTGATAGAGAATTATAGAACGCTAAGATTTCTACTCTCTACTCTTAGGGATGTGAAGCCCAAGTCATGTAGCGTATTTTACATTTCGGCTTAGAATTATCAATCCCTCCCACCCCTAGATGTTACGGTTTATTCATTTCAGATGTTGAAATAGAGCATGGTAGGTTGTGGACAGTAACATTAACAGGTCAATAACAAACACTTCACCTCCAAACCTGTGAAACTTACTGACGCTCAATGGCATTCCCGGGGAAACGGGATCAACAAATAGCATATGCAAACCCAGTAAAATAAGAAAATCAACCTGAGAAGATTCGTGAAACTTACAGAAACTTCAGAGTTTCCCTGGCAAATCGGTACGATAAACAGCACAACCAAAAGCAAACCCATACTTAGGAGTAATGATTAAGACTGTTCTACAGTGGGATAAGTAACTGAGATGGAATGAGGTCAAAACATTCACTCGGATATATTAGTCAAACTCAAAATATCTTAGCAATCAATACCAGTGCCACTTCCAACATTAAATACTCTTACTGTTTTTTCCAAAGCATTAATTTCCTGATTATATATAACCAATAACCTAACTAACCCTGATTGTGTCAAATTTCCTAAAACAGGAAATTAAAAGAATTTGAGGCTATTGATGCTTTTGAAGGTATATTACACTCATATTTTTTTAGCCTAACTAATGCAGTACTTGACCTATTTTCTATCACCTTATCCACAAATCATGTGTAACATATAAATCAGATGACCCCCTCCATGGATACGACCCTGGCTGCTAAAGATGTGAAAACAGCGGTTCTTCAAATAATCCTTAATCACAGGAGTGTACGCTTAGCTGATCCTAGCTGATCCCACTTTACTTTACTTTGCTTTACTTTAATTTGCCTGGTTTTATCAAGTGGTTTTAATTTGGATAACGGATTGTTATGATTGTTACGGTGATTTTTTTGATATGAGCTATTTCCTGAAAGCATTACAATCTCGTTCACAAAAATTTGTTTCAACTTAATGACAAATAGAAGAAAAAATACAAGCCAGTTGGAGCTTTTTGGCTCCAGCACTCCCTCAAAATTGGTAAGCCTTTAGCGATATTGCTGTTTCACATTTGTTACTTGACCAAACATAAATTGACATGTAAGCATTAGACATTCTTATCATTTATCATTTTGTTGAACTACTCTGTTATGGCCCAAAATTGTTATTTTGCAGTCGCTATGATCTCTGTATTATCGAGGCATTGTCTGGCTGTAATCTTTGTTATACCTTTTTCTAATAATTTTTTCTTTCTTTGTATTATATATAGTACCACTATATTGTTATATTTTAATTTCAAGTAATTGCCTCTCAAGGGTTAGTCATATGATTGACATATTATGAAATTCTCTATATAACTTAATTGTGATAGAAAAATTTTAGCGTGAAGTATAGGTATATTTCTAATTTTTTGCAGAATAATTCTGCACTTGGAAGTTTCCCATTAACTGGATGTAAAGACAAAAAACTCGAAGCACATCTCAACGATAGAATGTGACAGGAATTTTGATGATAGATTCTACTTCTCACTTGAAAGAAGCATTCACCGAATCAAAAATCAACAAAAGATCAGTCAACAAACATGTCTTGTTCGTGAAAAAAATGTGATATGACGGACCATCGATTGCCACAAAGTCGTTATTCTAAAGGATTAACTTACAGCTCAGCAAATTTATATGAGAGCATAATGTCCGACACCTCATCCTGGTCCGCTTATTGTGTAATTATATTATCCCATTGTGGGATACAACATACAGTGGTGCGCGTACCACTGCACAACACACAGGTCTTCAGCTAGAAACCATGAGTCAAGCGCTGTTTCGAGGCCTTCTCTAGTACAACCTCCTCATGGCCGGCCCCAGCAGCATGAAGCCACCCCTGTGTGTTGCTGAGCATCTCAATCAATCTCATCGATCCCTCAGTGCATTTTGTAAGTTTCGGTGGTTTGACATAATTGGTGTGTTTACGCTGTTGCGCAACCAGGGAGGCTGCCAACTCTTCATTGTTTCAGTGCAACAATGTTCGCACCATCACTCTCATGCTTATACTCTAAGCCAAACCAGCGCAGGGAGGTTTGCTTTCCATCAACTCATCGGCGCAAAGTCGCTATCGTCAAGGCACCCACCCCTCGTGCCATAGTTCACTACTCAAATTCACCACATTGAGCATAGTACAACTCATACACAAGTCAGAGAGATGACTTGTTTGCGCTACAGCCAGTGGGCTGACTGTGATTTCCTGTCTCGCTCTGCCTGCCTTTTATGCTAGGGCCAAGCTTTTAATCCTATGTTTGCAAAACCTTAGATCTAACTCAGACTCACTTTGATTTTTCACCCTTCAGAGATTAAACTACTTTAATCTTGCTTAGCCTTCTACCCCAAGCAGAGGAGAATAGAATTATTTCTGACATATGGAGTCCCACTACAGAAATCAATTATACATTGGAATAAATAATAATTTTCTTTGCTATGCAGTCATTTATACATCAGCGATTGTTGATATTCAATTAATTATTTGTAAACCAACATAATAATAATAAAAAAAAAGAAATGTGAGGCGGTGCTATAGCTGTCTGATAGAGGACAATTCCCTTTTTGGCCGATCTTGTCAGACTTGATGAAATCTGTATGTTTGGTTATTATGTTCTGTTTAAATCACTTTCCTTTGTTATTGTTGTGTACCATGTGGGTTGGCTCTTATTGGTTCCAACCCAAAAGCCAATCGCAGCTGACGGATGGCTATAAAAGCGTGTAAACTGTCAGTACTCTTCTATGATTTTGTTGCTGTAAAAAGTGCTGAAAATAATAACTGTGAATTGGTGCTATGGCAACCTAAAAGCAAAGGTTGGAGGTTGGAGGTTGATCCTATCACAACAAATATAACAGTCAAGAGACGGTTTTCACATACTTTAACTTCTGGTTTGTTATGTTGAAGGGGGATTTTAGTCACAGTTTTCGTAAGTTTAGAATTACGATACTTCGAAGCTGCAAAAACTGCAGACCAGCACATCGTTCATTTTTCATTAATACTGAACAGCACTGGGCTAGTGGGGCAATAAAGTAAAGGAAAAATCTTATGGGGGCCGCAGGTTGGATATTGTAAGTCTGGTGTTAATCCCCAGCCTCAAGATTTAATGATATAGCAAATTTGAAGTCCCAAATGAGCTGATTCTGACATGGAATATTCAATTATAGCATTTTTAGGCTACTCTAGGGGAGGCAAAGTGTCCCTGCCCCTCCCCTCCAGAACTGCTTGCCGGGCAAAGTAAAATAAAAAGTAAAAAGATCACAAATAAATGCCAAGAAATTTTATACTTTCCTCAGTAGTTATCTTCTCCCACTGCAGGTAAAATAATGTAAATCACCGGTTTTATTAGCAGCTCCCCAGCTGTCTTTACAAGCTTTACCTGAACGTATTACATAGAAACATATACACACAAGATTCAACTTAGTGAAACCTTGTTCAAGGTAGGAGTCGGAAAGCTAGGCTAATGTATGGAGAGCTCGCCTCCATTACCAGCTTTGGTAGTGATTGGGATTTGAACCGGCAACCTTCAGATTGTCTAGCTCGAATTCCAACCACCATCCACCTGGTATATGACTCATTCTGGTGGACACAAAAAGTGTTTAGCCCTGAATTTTTGGGATCTTACGTTTGCTCATCACAACAGCAGGTCACCTCGTGGAGCCGTCAGACGGGGCCAAGAGTCTGGGGGTTCAGACTAGTCACTTAGCTGATGGGATTTTTGAGATCTGGTCTACAGATGGTTTTTATAGGCATCCTGCAAACTTGATGGCTGTGGTAGCTATGCATTTGATGGAATCTATAACAAAACCAGAATAGCGGCCACATCATAGCTGGTAAATGGTTTTGGTGATGAAAATGAACCAGATACGATGAATTGCTGTTCATCTTATCTGAAGATTGTGCCAAAGTTAAAATTTATTGTATTTCAGTTGCACTCAATTATACTTGTTGATCAAACCCTCACTGCAAAATGCGTTCCACTCCTTTAAAGAGAAGACAACATGATCATACCAAAAGGAAAAGAGGTTGAAAAACTATGGGAGCTGTAGATTACATTCAGCGCTAATGTATACTGCAATAAAACAGCATTAGTGGTAATTTCAATGATGAAATTATTGAATGTGAATAGCCCAACTTAAAACTTGTTTTGAGGAAGCAGTGTCATGTAGTCTGATAATTATGGCAGATAAAGCTGTTATTATCGATGCATATAGCAGAGTTATTCTCATTGCAAGAAAATTTTAAACATTCATAGAACCGTTAGAACTGAACAAGGGTTAAGGTCAGGTAGGAGGAATACCGATATTCATTCATGCAAAGACAAACATGTCATAATCAAGAATATGGTTTGGAAGATTCCGCTCAAAACAGACATGATTTGGAGAAGGTCCAAGACCAATACTTTTGCGCAGACCAGAGCCAATTGTATACAAGGGCTTACTAATCTAATCACAGAGTCCTACAAAAAATATTATGCTGCGTTGAAGGTGGCAGCTGATTATGTGTAACCAATTAGATTTGGTTGCTGCTATCAATTGTCCAATCATTTGCTCACACCAGGAAAGCTACTGATTTTACTTGATATATAATAACTACACCATTGAGCTGGACATCAGACAATCAAACCTTAACTAACGCTCATGAACCCTATTACTTGCTATCAGCTCTAGCTAGTTGCCTCATCTGCACACTGGATAAATTTAATAGTATCTCTCAAAGAATAATCAAAGGTAAGCATTTGTAACCAAAGTCAAAGTCATACAGCTAACACCATAATTGTGAGAGAAGATTTTGGTAACATTTGTTGCACCCTGTGGGGAGATTGTGAAACTTTGTTTTACGTTTTATCCTCTTTTGCAGGAAAAATGCTCGGAAAACTACTGATATCAAGCTTCACAAACTCATCGAAGAAGATAACAGAGAAATCTCCATGGGAGAAGATGTTCCTACATTGCGTCAAGTCATATAAGAAAACAGGAATCAAGATTTTAGAGGCTATGCTATTGAACCCCAACGGCGCTACTGTTGCGAGGGACGGAGACTCCACTGGCCTTACCAGTAGCGATATTATGGTAAGTTCCATGGCTAATTGGCCTTTATATTTATTTAGCATGAAAAATATTATGTATCAATGTCCGCTTATGCATCAATGGCTTTGCCTCTGCAAAACCAGCTGCTTCCTTACCTGTGCAACTTCAATTTTTACTGACTGTATACATTGGCATGCGCTGAACTCAAATGATAATCTATACAGTCAAATAAGTCAAATGTCATCCAACTGTGACATTGTTGGGCTCTGAGATATTAGCCAACATCCACACCATCTATCAATACAAACAGCACCTCACTCTGTGACCTCATCCTGGAAAACATCCAAAAATAACTGACCATATCAATACCAATCATGGACTGTCGTTGAGAAGTGTTGGCAATGGTGTTAATTTTATGTTCGGCCGTTGAATCCTGTCTTATGTTAGTTTTGCGATGGTAGAATTCAACTTTGTTCATGTTTACGAAAAAACCATATATTTATTTGTTTTGTTTTGAATTTATAGAAGATGCGCAGTATTGTAATGCATGGAGACGCGTGTCCGGACATACTTCATCTCGAGAGCCTCTATTACTGTGTCAAAGAACTATCAGACACAACAATGGTGCTATTCAATGGCGCAAACTATGTCATCGTCTGTCTCAGCCAATCAAAGCATGTTGTCATTGTTAGCCTGAGAGCCAAGAAGATTGATGGTGCCCGGTCTATCTTGTGGGCAAGAAGAGTAGCTGAGAGCATCAGGGGAGACGACCACCAATGACTAGGCGTGGCATTATGGGACAGACAAGTCTGTAGAAACATTCTTGACTGCACATGAGTCGTTTCTTATGAAAGCGAGATGATTTGATGGCAGAGTGTTGGATATTGAACTCGGCACAGCTCCACCACTCAGCTAAGGCTTCTGTTATCCTCCCTTAGGATCGGGAAAGGCTCAGCCAACAGTTGTCTGACAAAATACACGGAAAGGACAACTTTATCAGGTCCGCAAATACCTGCAATCGACATTTCTGGTCTAACCGAGTAACTGTGCTGGCCTCTTTGGTGCCTACTGAGAATGCATAGAGTTTCATTTTGAAGAATGAGCCCCTCCAACATACAGGCAAAGTGGGATATTTATTCCCCTGAAGGCAGTGTCTAATTGTTGAATAAACCTTTTTGGTTTATCGATTTGTGACAATCTTTTCGTTTTTGATGGTATTAGACGCATACCACATCACTATTGGATCAAATTCCTTACACTGCCAATTTATGACATTAATTGGTATTTTGATTGTGAAGATACTTGCTATAAACAGTATTTTAATATTATGCAAGTATTCAAAAGCCTCTATAGTAATATTTTGTACGAAAAGAGGGCATTAACCTCATTTTTCTTTGTATTATTAGAGAAAACATGCATTCATAATATATTTTTCTGAGAAATTTTGGTGTAACTCCCTTATCCAAAAATATTAACGGAAAATAAACATGACAAATATGCCACATATAAACATCAACCAAATTCTTCCCAGCATTATGCAGACCTTTAATAAGCATAAATGGTTGCCAAATATCACATCCAAATATATTCCTGTTCTAAAAATACATTTGCAGCATTATTGGTGTAACTCTAGCTGTATATACATGTTTACTTTCTCCATATAAGGGCATCATATTACACACCATAATAATATGGGTCATCGTTTGGTTTACCAGAAATCAATTATGCAATAAAAACACACAACAGGAATGTGCTTCATAATATAGCTTTTGTTCTTACCTAGTCCAAAGGCTCTATAACTGGACTCATGAACATCTCTTTGGGTGGCCAAGAAGAACAGTTACATGTAATGATCATGGAGGCAAATACAGGTCCGATTATGAGAGTTGAATAGCAACCTTTAATTATACAATCAACTTGAAACTTTGATTTGCTATTGCACCAGCCAAATTATGGTCTGATTTTACATGCTGACTTAGCCCAGGTTACTTTCCATAAGCGACCGGCGGCAATATTTGCTCGCCAAGTCTACATGTATCGTGTGCAGATGATGACATTGACGTAGGACAAGTAATTCTAATCAGCTTATATATTGTGTTGATTGGCCTCAAAACTGGACAGCAGTGTTACTGTAACCTGTCTAGGAAGGAACTGCCATCGCAGACCCAGCTGACAGCCCACAATGGCTGGTTAAATCTCCATTTAGTTGTTTATATTTGAACAAGGCTTTCCACCTTAATTCAGCTATTAAGTCAACAGAAACTGATGAATGAAAACAAGATTCTGTTAGAATAATAGCATGACAGTGAAGATGAGAATTCAATCTTCGGTTCAGGGTCATTAAAAGGTCACTCAAAGCAAACTCCTATTGGCAGCAAATCTGCTCTTCTAAATCTGTCACCATTTGAACTGCATTTGCATGTGGCGGTTGCTGTGTGATTTTGATTTTGGCCATTTAACTTCAGATTCAAAAGTTAAACTTGTAATTCAGGCACATATCTTAGACAGCAGGTAGCTGACTCATCTACGATTGTCACGTAGCGACTATATTGCTGTAATAAGGATTTAGGGATGTAGTGAAGCGTTTACTATGTGACGCTATTTTTATTCCATCAGGCAACTCCTCAACTATGTCTTGGAAAAGAAAGATGAAAATATGAAGAACATTTTGATAAACAAAGCATTCCATCTATATCCACAATTAAAAATGCAGACTAGATAAAAATGAGTAATCTGGTTATTGCAGCGCGGTATAAACCATTAATCATGCTGTACAACATTCAGTATAAAGGTAGTCTGGGGGGGGGGCAGTCACAGTTAAGCGACAATGACTGCACTATAAACCATCCTAGTATGAAGTGGGTGATAGTGGAGCATTACAACTAATGCCACATTTACTAAAGTATGAGCCCCTTAAGAAGGCATACTACAAAGCACTTGTTTAATACTCAAAATATCTAAACAGCTATTGTCAGAAAATTGTAACAGGAGATCGTATAAAGAATTGTTTGCGGTTTCAAACAAGGTCCTTTGTACATATGGAGTGTTTGAGGTGCTACCATTCTGCTACTGGTAACTGAGCTTAGGATCTGCAGCTTGGCACAACAGGGCCATCAGCAATCCATATTTTTTGTGCGGGATGACCAGTCAGTCATCCTTCAGCTCTATAACGCACCATCATGATGTAAGCACCAGCAGATACTTCTCAATAGTAGAAGATCATCCTTCTTCTCATGTCGCGTAACATATGGGGACATAATCCCAATCACATGGGTCAGGGGATCTAATCCATATCCCATAGGACAGGGGAGATAACCCCTATCATAAAGGATAGAGGAGATAATCCATATCACATAATTATGATCACTGATACCATTTAGATTTAGCCTGAGCAGTCACTCCGCTCATATTACTTCTGTATTTATCTACAAGCTTATCAAACTTGTCTGTCTCGTCAACCTTCTTCTGTTTTGGCTGTAAAAACAAAAAAGAGACATGTTGTTTAGAATGCAATTTATGTACGATCCTGAATCAAGTGGCATATAGCGACAGGGAATTGGTCTCGGTCTATCTGATTTTGCAACCAACTTTGTCCCAAACTTTGGGTAGAGTGCTGAAATGGAGAATTCCTATTTGAGATGATTTTGACTGTTTAGGTTTAATTTCTTCCGGCATAAAAATTCAAAATTAAATCAGAGCTTAATGCTGGTTTTATAATGACTCTGATGTCTTACATTTACCTACGAAAAAGTGCGCAGTCGGCAGGATTCGAACCTGCGCGGGCAGAGCCCAATTGATTTCTAGTCAATCGCCTTAACCACTCGGCCACGACTGCTTATGGATTCTAGAATCGCAACGTTCTGATGGGAAAACCCCTAGTGTTATTATAGATTGTATAATGACGTTTTGGGAAAACCACTGATAAGCTAGTATGCTTGATTTGTGCAGGTTTATTTATCACATATAATGGTTACTGTTTGTGGTTGCGCCATGACAACCACACATCTTAGTTACCAAAATTGACACCCTCGTGAAGTATTTGATATCTTCTCTCTAAGTCCACTAAATTAAAAACTAGGAAAACATGCAGACATTTTAAATAGAGCACAGCTGCCATCTTTGAAATCCTAGTCGAGACTGAGATTGTTTTAGCACTTGGTAATGCGAAAGCTACTACTGTTAGGTAATAATACAAGACAGTCATCGGCCAGACATGAAAACAAACACTACTCCTTATCCTTTAAGAAAACTCTGAGATAATATTGTTATTCTGCCGACCAAATGCATACATGCATTCTAACAACACTAATATGGAATAGAATATTTGACCACCAAACAAATAAATACTGGTATATGCGTTCTTAGGCTGCTCTAGTCTAATGCTGGGCAGGCAGCATTAGTCACCTCTACTATCAGACCTACTACCGACTGCCAAAGTGCAGGTTTACTTTTGAGCCGAGAAACCGGATTTCTGGGAACGACCACAGTGCAAAACATTGTCTGTAACGCGGTAAAACAATAACATTGCACTGCTGCAAGACAACCAAACAACAGACTACTGCGCAAAGCTTGGCTAAGAACTGTTAGCGTAAGATATAATTTGTTCTTAAAATTTGCAGCTACATCAGTAGTTTTGATGCCATGCAAGGTGACTGCATGGCATAATTTCATTCTCGCCCTGAGGACAGCCAGGTCAATCTGGTTGCGTTGCCTAGCACCATATATTCTAAGTGACAATAACAATGAGCAAACAGCATAGCCAACTTTCTCACTCAGCAAACTTATACCCAAATCACAGGTGTCTGATGTGATGGCACCATGATTATGGCCGAGTGAAACAATCTTACATATGCAATTTTGTTTGTTGAGTTTTTTGATGCTGTGGAGGAACAGATGCAACTGCAGTTTCTGTAGCTGAACTTCATGGTGACCATTCACTACAGCTCAGACACTCAGACAGAGCCGGGCTACAGTTGCAGCGTATTACATTAAAAGGCCTACCTTTGGTTGTTGGTTAGACTCCTTTTCTCGCCGGTTGATTTCTTTCTCTTTTCGCTTCTTTGCCTGACGGGCTTCCTTCTTAGGATCTACAGCTGCACCGGGACGAGGCTTATGTCTTATCTGTAATCATCAGTCATTATTAGTGTTATATGTGCACATGACAGTGTCAAGAATGCATAGATGCTGTGATAAAAAAAGACCTTATATACATTTTAACAGGTTTTGGCCATTTGCCTGCATTTGGAGTTGCTCCACTCCACTGGTCAAACCGTTGACCAGTGGAAGGGAGCAACTGGAATGCAGGCAATTAGATTAAACCTAATCTATATATGCACTGATGATATGGAAATATGCAACCAGTAAGGTGTAAGTATGAATGCTGTTGCCATATATATAATATGAATGATATTACTGCAAGATACGAAACATGAGCTTCAAGCTCAACAAACATGACACTGAATCAAAGAGAGGAATATTATTTCACAATGTACAGGACAACGGTAAAGTCAGAGTGTAAATTTAATACATACTATCCTGGGCATTGGGGGATTGCAACTGTTTCTGTTTGCTTTGCAAACACAGCATTCCAGATAAAAATAGACATTGTGGTTACAGTCTTAACTATCTGACCTCAATACACAGACCAGCTCGCAGCAGGTCAAAGTGTACAGGAAGAGAGACCTGATAATGGGCTTTACTGTTGGGTCTGCTTCGTTACATTAACAGATTAAGCTCAGCCAACATGGTCACAATAACAAATCTGATGTAATGGGTCTGGTGTGGACCTAATGGGCATTGTCTTGGCTACCAACACAATGGAATTTGACTTGACAATCAATCTGAGATTTTTGAAAGGTCAAAAGGAGCTGTCAAATTTTAACTTGACTGGTTTTGTTTGGTTATGGCAGCATCAATTTTTTTGCGCACTGTCTATCTCAAATGCAACATTTACCAATTCAGTTTGACTGTACTGGCCTGGCCCTGTCTACGTTTGTTGATACCCTCAGAATGACACAAAAAACATTATTTAGCATAAGAAATAAGATAATTATAGGTGAGCCATACATACTTTAGGTCCGGAGTGACTAGGTAGTCCAGGTTTGACTCCAGCAGGTCGTTCTATCTGAGTAGAGGTACCTGTTACAGCTATCTTAGTGCTAGGCTTAGTCTTAGCAGGGTTACCTTTAGTATTACCAGTTAGTATTGATTTGTTTGCCTGCTGTCTCTTCTCCCTAGCCTGAAGAGCTTTAGTATTCTCAAGAGAGAACTCCACTATAGGTCTCTGCAACAAATTAGTATAGTAAAAATTACAATTTATAGGCGAAATTAATATCAGCTCGATCTCTACAGATTTCAAACTGAAAAGCCGATCGAAATTGATTGGGCTATCAATAAAAATTCAGGTATGTGGACTGAAGTCAGTGGTAATACCATTGCTACTAAACAATTTAAAGTCGTATGTCGCCCCCAATAAAATGCCTCAGTGCTTCAATGCTAATGCTCAATAGTGTTCTGCCTAAGTTTATTATCAAGTCCATGGTGATATCTCATAGTTAACCCCTCTACTGGAATTGAATAAAGTTGTCATATTTTATCTTTTGCATAATGTAAGTCGGTGATTATTGATTAAAATGACACTATTGGAAGTGTTAATGCCGGAAGGAAACAAAAACTTAATAAAGAAATACAATGACAAATAAGAGTTGTCCCATCATTGAAGTTCATGTTCAAAGAGAGAACAACTTTGAGCTTAAGGAATGTTTTTTTTTATTAAGCTTGCGTTGTCTTATATCAGCCCTGTTCATACAATTTCGATTCTAGGAAAATCTTATATGCAGTTGTGCACATAGCATTATGCAAATCACCGAATAACTACCGCATAACTACCATAGGTACTTTTGGTGCTGAAACAACAGGCTTAGTGAATTTTGTAGTATGAAGCTTTCCTGTCAAATTAAAACAAGCAAGATAATCCCTTTATAATTCAAGCACTTGCATGAGGAACATAGGTTACCTTGTCGTTAGAGAATATCTTTGGATTATTGTTTAGCTCGCGGAGACAGGCCAAGGCGTGCTCATGTTCTGTGAAGTTAACAAATGCGTAACCTCGAGATTTACAGACTCCCTTCTCATCAGGGCGATCCAGATCTCTCATAATACGACACTATAACAAAATACATATATCTACACGGAGTAACAGGGGCCTGTTTCAATTTGATATCAGGATGTAAAAACTGTAAAGATGATTATAATCAAGCTGAACGAGGTATAGAGTCTGTGTACAGGGGGCTGTCGGACAGGGGGCAATAATCAGTAACAGTAACAGAGTACGGAACAGCCATCAGCTGACAGTGATCAGGCCTACTCAAAGAAGGATCTGGCTGTCACTAAGAATGCCATCGATAACAACGAAAATAACCATTATCTAACCAATCATTTGCGCAGCTGCAGTATGTGACAACTTTAACCCGCATGTCTACCATTAGTATCAACAGCGCAAAAAACCATATTCTACTACACCCAAAGTTTTTTCAATAAAATGTACAGCCAGGACTGATTCAAAAATACCCTGGTACATACTATGAGAGAAATCTATGTTTCGGAAAGCGAGAATTGTTCAGTCATAATAAAATGATTATCTATCAATGTATAATCCCATACATCAATTTTTTTACAACGGAACAAGATGCACTTTTGCCTAATGTTGACTTACCTCTATAATTTTAGCAGCCTTTCCCTGTGCTGTTGACTTGAAGCAGATGGCCTTCAGGGCACCATCTGATACTTTAGGAGGTAGATTGTGTATGCAGAGTCGGGTAGGGGAGATAAACACTAATGGGTTCTTCAACTTTGCCTTCATTTGCATGACTAGCTGTAATTAACAATAATGATAATAATAATACCATGATCCGTATTAACTTAGTCCTTATATGCATGCAACTACCCGTGATGATGCATGAAAATACAATATGTTTCATAATAATACCGTGCTGTGATCTATATAAGCATTAGGCTATTCTCTAGTTAAAGCTAATTGTACTGCTTTAATTTTGGACCGTGTTGCCGTCCATGATCAAATACAGGCTTGCGGTAGTATAAAGCTATAAAGCCAATTACAGCAGAATGTTTAGAAGTCAACCGATGGAACTGAGTCAATGTGAGAATGTGCCAAATAAAATCACTAAGCATGAGTACCATCAGAAGAAATTAAGCAGACGACCCGAGGTTAATTTCACGAGAACTGGTTAGGTACTCAAACTAAATAGACTCTAACAATCAGAGATACACATGATAATAGTGTAGTCTCGACAGTTACATAACTACAAGTCTTACCTTATTTCTCTTGTTCATATCCTGTTTGCTGACCCCGTCCGCAGCCTGAGTACCGTCTCTGATCAGACCTTCTCTAGCGAGGTACAGGTTACGTTTATCTTTGGGCTGCTTCTCACTAGACTTGTGTATCTCCGTCACCTTCTCCCTACTTATGGCTAACGCTATGTTCAGATCTCGGCCTCCCAGGAAAAACTTATTCTTCTACAAGATATACACAGAGTATATAGACCTACTTGAGGGGAGATAGGAGTACTTTATACATATGATCAACCCTGCTTCATATTTATGAATAGTTAGTCATTAGCCACCTAGATTTATTCCAGCTTGTTTTTGGTGACCTAATGGAAAATAGCACCATTAGCTCAAGTCTGAATTTATAATAAATTTATGAGGCAGTGTAAATATAAGCTAGCCATCTAATTTCACTATTTCAAGCCCAATCAAAACATCCAACTTTCCCCCAAGTGGATACTTACTCCACTAGTGTATGAGTTATCAGTAACAAGTGACACAGAGCGGGCCTGGTACAAGAGGCAACTTATCCCCTGTGACCCTCTGACCTCACAGAGCAGGCCTGATACAAGAGGCAACTTATCCTCTGTGACCCTCTGACCTCACAGAGCGGGCCTGATACAAGAGGCAACTTATCCCCTGTGACCCTCTGACCTCACAAAGCGGACCTGATACAAGAGACAACTTATCCCCTGTGACCCTCTGACCTCTGTAACCTTATTACATAGTTACTCCGTACCTGTTGAGGGTCATATTTAGCCTCTGTGACCCTCTGACCTCACAGAGCAGACCTGATACAAGAGGCAACTTATCCTCTGTGACCCTCTGACCTCACAGAGCGGGCCTGATACAAGAGGCAACTTATCCCCTGTGACCCTCTGACCTCACAGAGCGGGCCTGATACAAGAGACAACTTATCCCCTGTGACCCTTTGACCTCTGCAACCTTATTACATAGTTTCTCCGTACCTGTTGAGGGCCATATTTAGCCTCTGTGACCCTCTGACCTCACAGAGCAGACCTGATACAAGAGGCAACTTATCCTCTGTGACCCTCTGACCTCACAGAGCGGGCCTGATACAAGAGGCAACTTATCCCCTGTGACCCTCTGACCTCACAGAGCGGGCCTGATACAAGAGACAACTTATCCCCTGTGACCCTTTGACCTCTGCAACCTTATTACATAGTTTCTCCGTACCTGTTGAGGGACATATTTAGCCTCTGTGACCCTCTGACCTCACAGAGCAGACCTGATACAAGAGGCAACTTATCCTCTGTGACCCTCTGACCTCACAGAGCGGGCCTGATACAAGAGGCAACTTATCCCCTGTGACCCTCTGACCTCACAGAGCGGGCCTGATACAAGAGACAACTTATCCTCTGTGACCCTCTGACCTCACAGAGCGGGCCTGATACAAGAGACAACTTATCCTCTGTGACCCTCTGACCTCACAGAGCGGGCCTGATACAAGAGACAACTTATCCCCTGTGACCCTCTGACCTCTGCAACCTTATTACATAGTTACTCCGTACCTGTTGAGGGTCATATTTAGCCTCAAGTACAGCTTCAGCAGAAGATTTCTTTTTGTACTGTACAAATCCTATCCCTTTACTTCTCTCCGTCATGTGATCGACTACAAGCTTAACATAAGACACCTCTCCGAACTCTGAGAACAGGGTAGTTAGGTCCTCCTCCGTCGTTTCGTAGCCTACGTTCCTACAGTGTGATAAATAAGAGTGAGATACAGATGGGTGGGTAACTGCGCTGTTTGAGTCGGGCGGTTGTGTAGGGTATAGAGTAGCCGGTCTTTTCAAGTATTGTTCGGTTACCCCCCACCAAACAAAGCTTGAAAAGACAGGCTAAGTATAGAGGTGGGACTCGAAGGTTAGAAAGTCCGGCCCCACATGCCGTACATCTAAGAACACACCAACACCTACTAGTAATGCACAAGTATGGATTCATTGCATTGCGAAAATAAACGAGACAATTTTTTCGGTAGCCGATCGCATTTACGCTTTGATACTACAAAATTAGTGATGATGTGCTTTATCTACAAAACAATTTCATAATCAAATTCAAAAATTTGACAAATTGCAGATTAAAAGCTACAGAACCATTATCTAGAATAAGTATGAGGCTGAGCTGATTTAGCAGCAGACCAGACCAAATTGTTTTATTATATTATATATTGTTT
Organism: Membranipora membranacea; assembly: GCA_914767715.1. Taxonomy (NCBI): domain Eukaryota; kingdom Metazoa; phylum Bryozoa; class Gymnolaemata; order Cheilostomatida; family Membraniporidae; genus Membranipora; species Membranipora membranacea. The sequence continues at coordinate 3,477,052 of OU612074.1, forward strand.
CATCATCAATATGCTCCCTCTTAATCCCTCGAAATCTGTTAGTGTTTTGATCCTGGTCTCATAGCAATTAATAAGTCAGTTTTTTTACACACACACAGTACACACAACATATATATAGTTCGAGCTAATTTATTTCGAGTAGTTCCATTGTAGTAAGAAGCCACAGGCAAAAGGCCTGTTACTGGTGCCTAAAGGGAGTTGAAACTCCATATGCAGGCAAATATGATGGACCATGATCTTCACACGACACTACAGAGGTCTGCTGTGACTGACTGACCTGAGAAATAGAGTCCTCTCCTGAGATATATCTGCACTGCTCGTCTTGTGATTTTTAACTGGCTTCTTTTTGGCTTCTGTAATGATAGATCAGATATCAGTTTGATTTAAGAACGGTGTGTCATCATCTGGCACGAATCTCAGATTCTTTACATTGAAAGGCCACAAGTTTTGACAAAGTCGCAAGTATTCTTTTCTGAGTAAAACACAAAAGGGGTTATTTCCCATCCTTGTGGTACCAAGAAAACTTGTTTGTGGCAAAACTAGGACATAGCACAAGTAATGGCAATCTGTGTTCAACACAAGAAGTACTATAGTGATCCACAGGTGGATGGTGCTGCACATGGGAATCCATGAAGTTTGTAGATAAGCTCAAGATTATTTTCCTAAGCTATAATTATCCTTGCAATGTAAGCTTTTATCACAATAGCTAATACTCTAATTAGACTGGAAAAAACCGCTTAGCCTAGTCATGACAAGTCATCAGACCCGCAGTGAGCATTCTAAACAAGCAAATAAACAAAATTTGGAGGGAAATTTTTTGACCGGCTATGTCCCACTAATGCTCATGCTCGTTTCTTCTTGAAACTTCACGGTTTGAAATAGGGGACATCCATGGATATGATGTGAAAGTAAGAGAGCGGTGGATCAATGAGCCTAAAAGTTATGAGTGAAACACCATGCAGAGAAGCATGTAGGTTCTACTGTGCATTAGTTTTGGGTAGCGATACACACTGACAACGTCATATACTATCGCATCGATAGAGAGTGAATCATTTCAATTAGTAGTAATACCATCCCAAGGAATTTTGTATGACGACCCGAGTTCAATTTCATTAATTAAGGGTGGGTACATGTTAGGTACTGCTACTAAATTGACTCTAACAATCAGAGATACACATGATAATTAGTGTAGTCACAATGTCAGTGTGGTAATGATATTCGACCAATAAGAAACTGACTTACTGTTGTCATCTTCATCAAATCCTTCATCATCACTATCCTCTTCATCTTCCTCTGACCCAATTTCTTCTGATTGGCTTGCGTCATCATCGCTCTCTTCTGATTGGCTCTCATTGTCTGACTCTGATTCATCTCCCTTACTTTCTAAGTCATTATCAGAGTCATCCATACTTGACTCGTCTTCATCATCAGAGTCAATCTCTCCAGCTGAGTCTACTTTTTGTTTAGATTTTGTTGGACTAGAAGTCAATTTAGAAGTTTTAAAGTTTTTCTTGTCGTCCGTCTTTAAGGCAGGCTCTGGTTTAACATCACTCTTTAGCTGTGTATCTGTTGAGCGGTGGAAAGAAAATGATTACATGTTTGAAATGAAACAGTCCACCAGTGTCACTCAACATTATGACACGCTTCCAAGGAATGACAATACATAATTATCCTCTACGATTTAAAAAAAGATGAACAATTCGCATGATGTACCATGATTGTAACTCTATTGCAGCTAAGGTAAGGTTGTAAGGTAAGGTAAGGTAGTGCAGCAGCTAAGGTAAGGTAGTGAACCAATTTCAGAAAAAGGTGAACCCATAGACAAAACAACAACACTAGACTGGACAATACACAGTAAAATCACTGAAGCATGTGTCCAATAATTACTGGATATTCTGTGACGCAACGCCATCTCACTGTGGTAGAAAAAGCAATGATGCATGTGTTTTTTCGGAGTAATCTCCCCTTGATGCAGATAATTTTATAGATTTTATAGAATTTGATACAGAATAGCGGCAGAAATCTTTTGCAGCACAGGTAAAAGCTTTGTCTATATTCTGTCCAACTTTGTTTGAGAAAAAATGGCATAGAAATATTAGTTAAACAGCATATCATACTTGCCATGTAATCTAAATTAAAAAAATGGAGATTTCAATTTACAGCGATACTGCACATCATCGCAATGCTCCGAGGGTACGAAGAGCCCGTGCGATCCACCTTGGGGTTTGAGGGCAGTGTGATCCCCAAACAGGGTCCGGGATAGAACCCGGCTGCTGATGCTCTGAGAGCGTTTATGGCCACTAGCAAGGACTAAAAACGCATATTTGTCTATATTCTGTCTAACTCATCACTTATTTGGATTAAGCAAAAATGACATAGAAATATTAGTTATACATTGATTGTAAATATAATGCTGATACTTAGTACCAGTTGGAGCCTAAATCATGGTACTTAACATTTTGAATATGTGGATGAATGTACCTGCACGCTACACTGTCTCATCTGGAAGGCCATGATTAACATATATAGCTATTTGCACTTGGAATCAAACCGAGCATTGTTGTTTTAGGAATATCCAAGGTTACCCATTTGTTAAATACAATGATTTGAAGGATTGTTTGACATGATGCTTCAAACAAATTATTTGGAATGAATTCTTCATTTTCTAAGACAACTGCTTAACACCGGGTCACAATAACCTTGCTGAAATATACCATAATACATACGTAGTGGTTTAATTCTCATCAATATATAATATCATTAAAAATTTTCTCCCAACCCTTGTATTGTTGAAAGAATATCATCTTCTGGTATCAAGATTATCTTGTGTTGGATTAGTTGATGCATCAGTTTTATTTAGCCAAGCATGTTTGAATGACCCCGACTGTCTTGATTAGCTTGTTGAACCCCCTACCCCTCAACAACGCTTGCGATAACATGCCCACCACCACCATAGACCACCACATGCTATTTTTTACCAGCAAAAATATAATTTGTATGGTTGGTATATGCCTATATTGATATACCTAAGTGCATCAGGCTGGCCGCTCATTATTAGTTCTTATTATACGAACATTTTTAAGGTGAATACATTCTTAGAAGCCGAAAACTCCACAGCTCTGAGTGTGCAGACATTTTAAGTACAACTAGTGATCCCTCTGCATTGGACTGTTCTCTATTCGTCCGCAAGAATCGGGAGGCCTATAACCAAGGAGTGCTCAACTCACTAACCCAGTTATAGACAAAAATTTCCATGCAGCAAAAAGGGCAGTCTAACACACTATAGGTACCGTAGGGCTTGCGCCAAATTTGACTAATATGGTTGTCACCGGTACATTATCATATTACTTAACAAGATTCATGGCACATTTAAATGTGTATCCCACTGTACTTCACTCTTTAAAGCTCTTATTCTGCGGTATGCTCTGATTCCCAGCCATCACAAAATAACAAGGCTAGCCCTATAACAACAAGGCTCGGTCTGATTCCAAGTGCAAATAGCTATATATGTTATCATGGCCTTCGAGATGAAATTATTTGGGATCAAATATGCGTCTTTAGCCCTTCCTAGTGGCTAGAAACGCTGTCAGATCATCAGCGGCCGGGTTCTATCCCGGACCCTGCTGGGGATCACACTGCCCTCAAACCCCCATGTGAATCGCTCGGGTACTTCGCACCCTCGGAGCATTGCGATGACGTGCAGTACCGCTGTAAATTGAAATCTCCGACTTTCGAATTTAGATTACTTGGCAAGTATGATAGGCTGTTTAACTAATATTTCTATGGCATTTTTGCTTAATCAAAATAAGTGATGGGTTAGACAGAATATAGAAGAAGATTGCTGCTGCTATTCTGTATCAAATTCTATAAAATATCTGCATCAAAGGGAGATTACTCCAAAAACACATGCATCATTGCTTTTTCTACCACTGTGAGATAACGTTGCATTGCGTTGTAATAATTATTGGACACATAATAGGAGCCCTGTTGTCTAGTCTAGTGTTGTTGTTTTGTCTATGGGTGAACCTCTCAAAAAGTGATCGGTGCCACTGACCAATGCTCCAATGATAAAGCAGCAAGTACTGTAGATTCCGCACACATGACATTAGTAAGTTGTAGATTTAGTGGATTTAGCAGATGTTACCTGAGATAGTTGTAGATTTAGTTGCTGTGTTGAGTTGATATTTATCCTTGTCTATAGCGAAGTCCACAGCCACCTGTCTCTCTGATACTGTCTTCAGCTCAGAGACAATCCTCTGAGCTGCCTCATGTGTGGATAGAGACACAAACGCGAATCCTCGCTTCTTACCGTCTACACCGGGAAGATATGAAACAGGGCATGTCAATCAAAACTTCCGAAAAGTGACAGTAAAACACTGATATAGTTAAGCTCGAGCATCAAGGCTCTACTCCAAGTGAGTTGTTTATTTTGAAATTATCAGAGCTTTATTGGATAAAGGGGGGATTATGTATAAAAAATTTGAACTTGAGTAGAATTCACCATCCAGTGGAAGCACCAGGATGACTGAAACCCGCTTTTAGACAAAAAAGCATAATATGGAGATATTATACTATGATATATATATATATATATATATATGTAATGTATATACTACTGTATATATATATATATACATCTCACATCTCGACATCGATAGAGCTTGAATTAACACTTGTAGCCTGAGAGTACTCAAACAGGAATTGATCTGGGACTACTCGAAGTCGATCTCTAGAATTAGGGGCTATCACGTGTTAGGTACTTATACTCTTGATGGCAATGTGCAATAGCATGATATATTTTCAGGAGTACATGGAAGTTGTTTTGTGCGATGATCCTGAGTAGGCCTACAAACACCATTTTGACAATATCGTGATTTAAATCTCAAAAAATGCTCAGTTGGTTGGAGCACTAAACTTCAGCATGCAAGTGTTGAAGGTTATGGGATCGAATCCCACTGCAGTTCACTGACTACTGGGGCTTTGAGCAAACTGGCGCAGACGTTGCGGCCTCGCCCTTAATGCACAAACTATTTCGCCACCCATTCCTCAGAATGAGATGCATGACTGAACCTTGCAGTTTTAACCAACATTACTTATGATGATGTCACACCTTTGAGAGGAATATCCACAGCTGTCACCTCTCCATAAGTCTTCAACTCTTTCTTCAATCCATCCTGATCTACCTGCAATGGTTCAATTCTATAATGTATCAGACAATATACACCAATAACTCAATGGTAACAGATAAATTATCATAAAAAGTCAGTTAAAATGAGTTTAATCATTCAACCACAGTTCAATTAACCAACTTATATTAGGCAGAAGCCGGACATGTTCAATGAAAATTGATTATTCATTTAATCCACTTTCTTTCCTTGGAACAAGCCAAGCCGGCTTTTACTTTTCAAATGCCTCTTTCTTGGAAAAAGAAACAGGATACTGTGTTGTTATAGCAAGGAATTACTCCTTGGTTATAGCACAACCATTCAACCTAAATTATGAAATGTACCATTAGCAAAAAATCTGGTCAAAAAGTAACAACAACACCTCAATAAATCATGAGTTTATCATACACAGTAAGGATATATCCTGTTGAGAAGGACAACGACCTCAAACTTTTGAGGTAAACAAGTACCTGTCATGTTGACCTAAGAATGGAATGTCATTTAATGTTTGTAATAATGAGCTTAAGTGCCTACATATATCACTTGAGCTCATTGACAAAGGAGGACTAGAGGTACAAAACAAGAGTATTACAGGAACATGACTGCTATACTATTTCCATAACAGAACGCACATCATAACAGCAAGGAGTAATTTTAGAGAAGGTTAGCTCCACAGCAGAGCCTATGGTCTCTAGGCCCACAATTTCAAAGACATATTCTACGCTTGGCAAAAGTCTCGTGATGTCTGTCTTAGATGAGACATACCAAGAAGTCAAAGAGACAGAGCTACATGCAGAGAGAGCGGAGGGGGCGACACCCAACACACTGCCTCAATATCTCAACAATCATTGCATGGCGGGCAAATATGAATACAGAAATTACTGTCACAAAACCGGTGAGTAAAGATAGTGAGCGTTTATAATGATGTGCCTGTGTTGTTGGCCCTATTTATAGTTTGGCGCGCATTGTTAGAAAGCGACCGGGACGAACTTCACTGTACTAATTTGCAGCCAACAAAACATAACCCAACAGCAGCTTCTGCTGATCAAGCTGGTATTAATGGATCCCTTTTCGTGACAAATGCAAGCAAGCGCAGAACCCATAAGACTGTAATGTATAATGAGGAAATGAGAAAATTGCCTAGGCCCTCAGCTGACATATTCTTGGAAAATTTTGCAGCTCAGTGTGAATCCAATGTAGAGGAAATATCAAGGTTGGTTGAATTTGGCTGCATCTTGTGCTGCCCAACTCTAGCCGCTGTCTAAGTAGTGCAATGCAAATGCTTTTCAGTCCCAAGACAATGTCGAATTTCGGATTACAGGTGTTTGGAGGCCGATGCAGGGAGACTTTATGATAGAGATGTCACACGGGCCGGTGTTCGGCATGCCTACAGTGTTCAACACAGAACTAGATCCGTTCCCTCGTCTACAACAAGTGACAATGGAGAGCAGGGACTTCCTTCTAGTCACCGGGCAGAAAACAGGTCAGTCAGCTTCTGACGAAATTATGTCAGCCAAAACAGTTTTATAACACAGAAACCACATCTCTCCTATACAGTAAATCTGTGCACATAACGGGATAGAGAGAGAGAGGCCGACAGGATGAATTAAGGTTTTGGGAAATCCTTGAAAACAACCAATATAACTACACTGAGCACAGCAACTAAGATTCGTTAGGCCTAATCACAAAAGCTTCATTTAATTACAATAAGCCCAGCTATTGGGATGGATTTTAAAGAATTGCCATAATTACACAAGCTCTACACAAGGACTCCAATGAATCAAAATATTCTGCCAATATTTGTTTATTTTATGATTGGGAGCCTCAAATTTTGATGTCAGGATTGAGAGCTCCCCTATGCAATGGGTAGGGCATGGGTCTCTCAATTCAAAAGGTCCTGTGCTCGATTCCCGGCGGATTACGGTGCGGTCAAGCTCCCGTGCCACATTAGGATACAGTCTGGAGACTCATACCGTAACAAAAACCTAAGCAACATCAAGGTTTCTCACACGGTATCACAGGGCCTCGATACTATAAATAGACTTGAGTTTTTTATCTGTTGACAGGCACACACTTAGTGAATGAGATAATGATGATGCTGATAAATGGTTCAGCTGAGTACATCAGAGAGAACAAGTGTAAATACTGGATAGATATACTATCTTATGATACTGTACTAGAATCTACTAGTGCTCCTCGAGTACTCAATACACACATGGCTCTCAGCTGGATACCTCCCAACTTCAGGTAGACATCATGGTGTATGATGGAGGTTGTTATATGTTTTGATTTATAAACTCATTAAGTTTTGTCTAGAATTTAGTACAATCAACCAAGCAATTCAGTTGGATATTTTAGAAGTGGCAATAACTAAACTTCAAGCAAAGACAATGGGAGACAAACAACCATAAATTGTCTTCAGTATTACAATGGTAGATTCACAGACTTAGCTATGGGCAGATTACAATCTAGAAATGGATGCCATTGCTACAAATTTTGCTGGACTCTCAAAGTTTTTTCTTCCATAACTAAACAGGAGGACAGACACAAAAGTAATATTCACACTTAGAAACTTCAAAGACACGTTTGTCTCATACTTTAATCATCTAAGAGCACATGTCCCAGAGCTGAGAGCTGAACGGCCAGACGCAGAGGCGGTGAGGAAAGAGTAGAATAAATACTTCATATGGCTAACTAGAAACGAATACAGTAAGTCATCGTAGAACGAAATCGTTTGGATCCTCGGTTGCAGCCTGATAAGTCATTACTTACTTAGGTGTGCAACGAAACCAACTCATTACTACGATAGCTCTATATAACTATGATTGATAATAGTATGTGGGCAATTAACTGAAGGGAGTTCATTGATGTGGGCCTAGTAAGTGTTAGTGGAGCAGATAAGAATTGTGATGTCTTACTGGTCACTACAATACTGATAAGTCAGCAAAAATAATGCAGTTGACCTGTGTCAGTTTCCTCCATATATCTACTATAAACAATTTTGTTTTTAATGCTTTTACTCTTTTTTTTTGGCATAGAACTAGAAATGTTTATACATTCATTCAGTCATAGCAAACAAATATAACATGCCAGGCTATTTAGACATACTTGTCATCATGTGCACATTCACAAAACAACTATTGTCAAATTGCCAGAGAAATGTGTTGAGTTTTGGCATGGTCCATCAAATTCAGCCATTGCACCACTGATAAAATCAGTCACCAAGATCAACTCATCTGCATATCGTATAATACAACTGGTGAATCATTATCCTCCTCAATTTACATTGTAGCTCAAACTTGGAAAATCGTCCAATGTAGACAAATAGGGTCAGACAATGAGTCCTTTGAATGAATATATTTTATCATCATATAAATCTTCATTATTATTATTATGACTATTAATTTCACCTTTTTTCACAGAGAACTGGGGAAACTTTTGGGACAGAACAGCAGATGCCTGGGATAATCACCGAGATGACCCAAATGTATTATTTGTACATTTCGAACAAGTCAAAAGAGTGAGTAATGCTAATTATTTATCTTTTTCCCTCAATTTAGTCTGATGATGCTGTTTTGGGCAATGCTGTATGATGCTGTCGGATACAATATGAGAAACCAATACATCCTTCATTGGTGCCCCCGATCACTGGAAAAGCATGGCATAAATTTCTAGATCCTTAGATTGTCAAATTTTTCATCGATTGCTGCTCTCTCCCATTTATGGATGCTAGGATCCTGAGGCAGAGATAGTAAGAATAGCAGAGCACATGGGGGTCAGCCACACACCCGAACTTGTTTCACAGATAGCCTCAGCTCTAGATATAGATAAGATGAGAAAGGGGAAGTATGAATCTGAGGCTTTATGGAGAGAAGTCACAGGATTTGATGAGTTCACAATGTTTCGAAAAGGTGAGTTTAAGCAGAGGCTGATTATGTGAATGTACCATTAGTTCTTTAAGCAGAAGCCGATTATGTGAATGTACCATTAGCTCACAACAGACTTCAATGATTGATAGTCATAACTTGACAGTGCCATGCTTGTCAGGTAAAATCTTGACAGGGTTCACTAGGGACAACTAATATTAGTACCAGATGCTGTATACATAAATTACCAGGTCAAATTTAGTTCAAGTGCTCGTACTGTGCTTGACTTGCTGGTGGTGGCATCTCATAGCAAACTGATAGGATGTGTTATCTGAGCACCCCAGACTCTTACCCCCCCCCCCAACTTGAGGAGATAGGGATGTGGTTAGTAATGAAATGTGACTATCATCAATCTGAGTGAAGTTTGAGCACTAAAACTACTTAAACCTGATCCAATGATCATATGCTGCAAACATTGTATAAATCATCTTAGGGAAAAGATTAGTGAAGTTTGATAACAACAACTAGGTGAGAGTTCTTACTTGTAACAAACTGCGCAAAAGTTGTACAAACTAGACTGCTATGTGTATACACCTTATATACCATATATTTTCTGTATATATTATTTTCTATATATACTATACATTTTCAATAGGCCAGGCTGGTGATTGGAAGAATTGGTTCACAGAAGAACAGAATGAAGAGTTTGATAGAAAGTTTGAAGAGTGGAACAAGGAGAGACAAATACCGTTTATATTTGAGTGATACAGTGTGATCAGGAACGGACAACCTCGCCCCTCGCCTATATCGATACAACCTACAGAGTTAACTTGGAACCTGTCACTATAACTACAACTCACAAAGGGAGTGATCAGTTATAGCACTCAATTTCTGAACAGACAAAGCTGCGACATTTTCTTTACATGAGGGCTGCATATTGGTGGTATTGATAAAAGACACAGGAGCTCACCTTGAATGGTAGATTTCTAATAATAACTCTATGTTTGGTGTTCTTGGATGTATTTTTTCTATCTGTCACTGGTACACCTTAAGGTTAAAAAAATGGAATTTTGAATGTGATAAGCTAATCAGTCACTTTATGACAAATATGGTAACACATTTCTAGTTGAACTAGAACAGCGACATATTTGCTGATATTTCTCGCAGGCTGGACATTCAGACTGTTTCTTCGGGTAAACAATGATTGTAAATATTCAAGCTGTCACAAAATAGCAATCTGTGAGCAGACTAGCTCAGTTATTGCCAATAAGCAACATCAACCAGTTGGTTTTGTTGGAGAGTTGGGGAAAATGATTGTAAGTTCAATCTCCAGGCACCGGCAAGGTGTATCTACTTCTTCTCCTATCAGACCACATGAAGTTTAAATCAATTTTCTCATAGCAATTTTAATGAAAGTCTACTCCTGAAAAGTATGGCCATATAATGAATTTCCGATCCAGGCTGTCATAAACATGAGTTAAGCTCACGGTACACATACCTGGTTCAGTTTTGACGGTGACTTTCTCACTTTTAACCCCCCCTGCTGCTGTACCAGTAGGTGTTGTCTTCTGTGACTTGTTATAATCACTGGATGATAGGAACCAGCTGACTGAGACGTTACGACCCGATATCTTCTGATTATTTAGAGATGAGATGATCTTCTCTCCCGGTTCTTTATCAGAGAGAGTCACTAAAGCGAACCCTTTACCTTTACCTCCTGTAATAAAGAGTATGGTATGTCTGAGTTGTGTATTGTAATGATTAAATTTAAATTAAATTTACTTTCGGTTGTTTTTCTTTGCACATCAAGGAAAACATATTCAGATGAAGGTGGATGCAAATAAAATGTATAAATATATGCTTATATATATATATATATATTATGATAAGGCAGTGTAAATGTAAGTTGAAAATCACTAGAAATCCTTCGGAAATAACCATTTCCTTATATGCAGCTGAAATGGACTGAACATCATGAATTAAAGTGGGGGAAAATAAATGCTTAAATTTCTATCGCCGCTATATATTCATTTGGGGCAAAATATCATACTGATCTACCAACGGAAACATATTCATACACAGATACAAAATGATGAACCTCTTTCTGCTAATACGTTACTTTGTTACTGTACTCTTAAATAATATATGGGAGTTGTTCTTTCATTGATATTAATGGGACAACTCCAAATTTGAATCCTTGTGTTTGGGTCTGTCTCAAAAGAGCCTGATCATCTGGAAGTTTGAATCATGGTGGTCAGTAAAAAATATGTAGATCTATCTAAATTCAGCTGTAAAAGCAAAAGAGAGTTGACTTACCCAATACTCCTATTTGTCCCTGAAGACTCAATCATTATAACAAAGACACTCCCAGACAAAGTGGTTATTGATTATTAAATTGTCATGTTTTCTCGGTCAAAGAGTTACGTCGGCATGATGCTCACCTTGATCTTTAGGAATGTCGATTTTTGTGATGACATCACTACCTACACCTTCTATCTCTGATATAGTACTTCTTACTGTATCCTCACTGGCACTGAACGGCAGGTTCTTTATCATTACCTTCTGGCCTGCTCTTACTAAAATGAAAAATTGATTGGTAATGTCATTTAAACGTCAACCCTCTGGTCTCATCTCAATTCGATAATCTAGCTTATTGCTATTCAAAACGGACTGTAACAGCAATGAAGTGTGATGAATAAAAGTTTGCTGAATGTAAGTGGATAGGCGCTTACCAGATGAAAGAGGTTTCTCCTCCCTCTTTTTTTCCTTTCCTTTGAAGACAACTTTCTTAGGGTCGGCCAATGCGATTTTGATGACCCTGCCTTCGATTTTTTTAACGCCCTTCAACGCTTTCTCGGCATCAGCACTAAGTTGCAGAGAAAACAAAAAACTTATTCCATGTACAAAGACTAAGGTGGCTTATGCTGTCTAGTTGGAGTTTGTGAACATATTAACTAGTCTTGTGATGATAATTGAAAAGTGGATGGAGGATTTTTGTTGGATTGTTTTAGGTCATTGGTGAGTACCAAGCCAATTGGATTATTTTCTTCTTCGCTATGGAATGTTTTTGACGTGGCATTCAGTCAAACTAAAATGAAGTTCTGTCTCTTGATTCAAATGGGAACATATAATATTACCAAAAATGGTCCCAGAGATTGCAGAGCACCATGATTTTGATTAGGCTACATGTTGGATCTTTTCTCAGAGCTTAATTTTGCAGTCTTGCTGAGAATTGGAATTGAGAATTTGAAAAGTAAGATAGTTACACTGAAAAAAGGTCATGATGATATTCTTACCGTTCTGTGAACCTAACATAGCCAATACCTCTGCTTGTCTTAGTACCTGTAAACAGTTGAAACTGAGTTTAATAGTGCAATGATGATTCAGTTACTTGGTGAAAGAATACATGGGCTTCACATGGTTAAATCCACATTCGCATTCAAGGTCTGTACTCCAAATCATTACACACCGACCGAACTTAATCTTTAGTTGGTTTTATCGGCTTAGACTCTTGGCAAAAACACACACTTATAAATAAAAACCATACATTCAACTATAGGCCTACACTCAATACGTCTCACTCTGGGAGTGTGACACTTTACTGGTTAATCTCTTGATCAGTGATTGTAGGTAGGCAGCCTACAGCCCTATGAAAAAAAACTACATAAACGCTTTTCACAAGAAATCACTTTAGATTGAGCAGCCTGTGATTTGTGTCACAATTATGTCTTGGTCTCAGTGGAAATTAATGATACTGGAGGCAGGAGTAGGAGGTGGCTTAGTGGTCAGAGCGCCGGTCCTTCAGCAAGCAAGTGTTGAAGGTCGTGGGTTCGAATCCCACTGCAGTCCACTGACTAATGGGAGTTGTTGGACCCCCAGGTGTGCTCCGATCAGCCTACAAACTGAGAGCAAACTGGCGCAGACATTTGCCGCCACGATGTGGTGAGTGACTGATTATTCGTTATTGAGATTTTAACCAATATTTTTTAACCAAGACAAGGTTGTTTGATTGTCATTCCTATTAATTATTTCATAAATTTGTAGCCATGTCAAGCCCGATTCACAGAAGTGACATTATAAAATTCAGTAAAGAGTGATAGGCCTAAAGTTAGGACCTTCTGAGACATGTTAAGAAAAGATTGTATAGATAGATCAAGGAGTTGAAGAAAAGAAGTTAACTCCTTGTCTTGTGTAGATGATGATGCATTGGAGGATGGCTTTAAGCCTGAACCAAATATTCATGCCACCAGTGACTGATGAGCCTATGTATTACTTACTTGCTCTCTCATAAAGACTTCAATAACATGGTACTAGTCTACCTACTACTCTGTCTACTCGACTACTCTCTACTCTACTGCTGGCAAAAATGACATTCATCCTTACTTATTTTATTGAGCTATATTATAACCTACCATTGTCATTTACTATATAGGAGCCATTAATTGGTCCAAACTCTTTGAAGGCATCGGTCAGCTGTTCATTTGTGAGTGTGAAGGGGAGATTTCTTATGAAAAGAGTCTTGCTTTTGGCACCCTCCAGGTTTTTCTTCCCTGCTTTACCCATGCTGATCCACTGTTATTAACGGATGTCAGCTCCGGTTGTCGCAAAAAGGAACAGTTATTATGGAAAATTTATTTCACTCCCTATATATAAAATGACCATAAAAATAATCATCTAACATTGAATCAAGCATGCTAAATCTCATCTCAACCGCACAAATGATTTAGTGTGAAACAGTCTTGGTTGATTGGATGTCATGGACCCAGATTATTGGTGAGAAATAAGGATTCAGTGCTGCTAAAGGTGTTTGATCATGAAAACTTGAGAGTCGTCCCCTCATTGTCTTATGGTAAAATCACTCCGTTATTAGTCTAAGTGCTCAGACTCCAAGGCACAGGGAGTTACTTACGCAAGCTATCAAACTCCTCTGAGTTTGATAGCTTGCGCAAGTAACTCCCTGCGCCTTGGAGTCTGAGCACTTAGACTACTCCGTTATATTAAACTGCCTTGTGTCTACCAGTACCATGTGAAAAGAATACGGAGTGGTGAAAAAAGCGGTGTTCCTAGCCTCGGGAGATGAATACTGTATATTTTGTACCTGACATCCAGAGGTACCCCACATGTGGCATAATAAACACTTCATATTATTCTCATTCCCCATATTGCCAGGGTCAGGGTATCGGTCGGCTATACGAATTAGGAGGGCTGTGACCATTTGCGCGAAGGAGTAACAGGTGCCTCCTTGCCTGCATTGTGACTAAGTTCATAAGCTCATTAATGGAACAATACGCATCTGCACACGATCATTGAACTCAAAATTGTGAGAAGCGTACAAAAGGTAGCCTGTCTTGACAGGTTATGACAGACCCAAATCCAGGTATATTCAATATCCTTCTAGCTAGAGCATCTGATTAACTTATTTTGCTTTTTATCATCACACATTGTTCACATTTATCACTGGCCAAATATATGCAAAATTTTAGTATATAAATGGTTAACACATGGACAGGTGTAAGCCTTTGTGGATGGGTAGTTATTATTTTTTCAAAAAAATGGCAGAAACATTAGCGAGCAATGCTAAGTCAAGTTCACTCAGTGGTTTTGCCGCAGCGCTATATTTAGACAACAGCATGTGAGAAGGATCTTAATATTGTACAGGCTTGGGCATTCAGAGTGTGTATTGAAACATAAAGATTTAAATATATATATATATATATATATGTAAAATTATGATCAGCAATATGCTTTCCTTAATTAATGATCATAGAGTTGAGCCATGCTGACTTCGAAAGTGGATATACACAATATTTTTATCAATAATGATATTCATAATGCACACATTGCTGCAACAAAAACTAATGTCCGAATATTCCTGTACCTCAGATACTTTGATGGTCCAGTCCATCTCTGTGAATAGGAATGTTTAACATAATTAAATTGTCAGCACAAAGTAAATGACCAATAATTGAGAATATGATACAAGATCAGCAATCGACTGATCTAATCTCTGATTACTGCTTACTCTTAGGAGGCTGGAGGTAACGAGGCAGCACGTCTTTTTTAGGTGGCGGCTTTGCGTCTGCAGAATCTTCTTTGGGTGGCTGGCTCTTTGCTGGCTGGAGGTAGCGAGGAAGAACGTCATTCTTCTTAACAGCAGGTTTGGGATCATCTGATTCTTCCTTTGCCTGCTGGCTCTTTGGAGGTTGGAGGTAGCGGGGTAGTACGTCTTTCTTTGGTGGTGCAGGTGTGGGTTCTTCTTGTTCTTTCGGTTGCTGGCTATTTGGTGGTTGAAGATATCTTGGAAGCACATCATTCTTTGGAGGTGTAGCTTTTGGCTCTTCTGGTTCTTTTGGTGGCTGGCTCTTCGGTGGTTGCAGGTAGCGTGGCAGCACGTCATTTTTAGGTGGTGCAGGCTTGGGCTCCTCAGACTCCTCTTTCTGTTGACTTTTTGGTGGTTGTAGATATCGAGGAAGGACATCATTCTTCTCTTTGATGGGCTCTTTCTCTGGTTCTGGTGATGGAGATTTACTCTTAGCAGATAGGACCGAACCTGGTCGCTCTGATGGAGCCTGTGGTTCTTCAATAATCTCAGTCTTCACAGGGGGTACGCTGACCGCTTCTTTAGGTGGAGCAGGAGCTACTTTAATCACCTCAGGCTTCTTCTCTTTGGCAACTGGTTTAACATTCACAACCTTTTTCTTCTCTGGATTTATTTGCTGTACAGATTCTTTGTTGAACTGAGCTATCTGGTCACTTTTGATAGGGAAACGGGCAATGTGATCATTCGGTAATCGGAACGACCCGATGTGATCAGAAGACTTTTTGAAACGTGCGATGTGATCACTTGGGACGGGAAACTTTGCAATATGATCATTTGGTCCTTTGAACAAAGCTATATGATTCGATGGATGGTTAAAGTTAGCTATGATGACCGGGTCTCTCTCAGTTTTCTGAATGGACATTGCGACATGAGCAGCGCGCTTATGCTTTCTTAGGTGTTGACGATATAACACGATGAAAACTATGAAGGCTATCAGCAATATGAGAAAGACCACGACACAGACGATAATAACAGTGTAGTGACGTGCGTTCTCCCCGGTCGTTAGCAGTCCTTCATGCGTCATCTGAGATGAGGGAAATGCTGTCAACGCCCTGGAATCAAAATACAAAAGAAAAACTAGATAGATAAGGGCAAAGGCAAGCTGAGTGAAAAAATCTTGACCATTCAATAGGCTCATGGCTATCGAACCATTACCTACACTTATCACTGTTTGGTTTAATCTAGCATTTAATTTCACGCTGTCAAGAAATAAAATCTCTAGTTAATCTGAATGTGGGACAACTCAAGGTTTGAGTTGTAATCTGTAATGTGGATAATGAGATGAATAGATCTAATATTGTTTTTGCATTTCCATGCAGGAAGAGTAATATTATGCAAGTATGGCCGTTTATGAAAGGATTGGGACACAACATATTACAAAACAACAAAATAATATAATCATATAATGAGTCATACGCTAACACATGCTACAAGAATTAATAATGAATTATATCACATTGCTGTAGCAGTCTACACATTGGTGTGAGTATAAATTACTCACCTTAAAATGTTTCCCCAAAGATTAAGGTAGTACTTGCTATTAAATGTATATTTGCAGTTACTGCAGCTGACGCTCGGTGTGGATACAACCTTCTGCTAAGGACAGCCCGAACAACTAGAAATCCTTATCCCTTAGCCTTACCTGTATTTATATAGACCTGGAACCCACACCTAGCAACTTCAAAGAAACGTAACATCACTCCCATTCCAGGCATTTCAGTCTAACCATTGGATTAAATTTTACAACAAAAACTTGTTCCTCCCATCAGAACACCTAGAAGTCCTTTTTTTCTCAGAATTCCATTATGTATGGATTAGCAAAATCTGGGGTGGAAAGGTCATGATATCCACGCAGTAATTAACAAACTACATCTAAAAACAGACCATGCCCTAATGTTGTTTAAGTTTATGCAAACATAGATGTGTGAATATTGTGTAAGCTTCCTGGAACTCCTTTGTTACCATTCAAATCTAGTAATACCAAGTAACACGCCCATCCATAGAAAGGACTGCCTTTGACAAAAGTCAACTGAAAGACAATGAACATAAAAATCACTCCATATTACCTTTTATTTGTTTTTGTGAGGTGACCTGATGTTGTATGTTGATTGTTGCTCATTGGTACAATGGTGACTAAAAGCTAATGAGTATTCCATGTAATATTTATATATAACATTACACGGAATCCCAATCATTTTATTCCCAAGCAGCACAGCATAAGAGGAAACATGTCTAGCTCTTGTATTGACTAAATTACAATTAAGTTACCATTTAAGCTGCCACTTTGGAAGGCACAGATACGTGCTCTCGTCCAGTCTATAATAGTACCTCATGATCAACAAAATAGCCAAATGTGTGCAATGCAAATATCAAAGAAATATTTTATAGTTTTAGTATGGAATCATATTCTTAGTGTAGAGCGTATAAAGTGATAAGTGCGGACACATTACAAGTGCTGTATGTGAGAATTAACCATTTTTCATTTGACAAATTTTCTGGTATCCTGAACAAAAAACAGTACTATAGAAGACAATTTCACCAGCTCACCCTCACTTTGAGAGTTTGGGAGAATCAGATATTTAGGTTTAGAGCTACGACTTGGAGTGAGTAATTTTGTGGAGATTTTTTGCCACATAAAATATTTGTAACAAATCTTGTATGTAAGTCTAAGCTTAGTATAAGTTTTACGAAATTTGCCTAAAAGTATAAGCCAGAAGGATTGATCTTTATCCTCAAACTCTACAACTATGTTCCATTGGATAATAACTTTTGAGAATAAATCTCAGAGATGGAATTTACGTCGGCTCGAGTCCATCTCATGACGCTTATGTATCCACTCGTATTCTCCAAATTTGGAGTCAAAAGTTCCTTTCTGCAGTGATCTGAGTTTCAGAGTAAACCTTGGCCCTAGTTCCTGTAACCCAACTCTCTTCTCATTGCGAAACTGCAAATGAACAGAAACATACATCATTATCTCACTCTACCAGATAAGGTAAAGCAAAGGGCAACTAAGCACTACTTAAGGATTCTGGTTAACAAAATATCTAAAATAATCTAAATTAAGTACCTTAGTTTATCAGCAAGCCGGAGCGTATATCGATAAATACAATTCGAAGATAAATTATCAGGATCGGAGGAATCACCTACTGTTTCTTACTAGACAAGGCACTCAACCACAGAGACAGACAGCAATCGATAGTCATTATAAGATGCTATGTTCCCCTCTACTGGTGACCTTCTCCTCTCCCCCCTGACCATTTAATCCAAACTGGCAAATCGGAGCACACTTAATGAAGTTTAGATTCTGTTATTTGAACAACAGGAACCTATTCAATTCCTATCACTCCCATGCAGTGAGCATGATCAGGATAGTTATGACATCTTACCTGGTATCTGTGATGTCTGAAGAATATAAAGTCTCTCTGGTTGTGGAAGGTGATGACCTGTCGACCTCTGAACTGTGGGTCATGAGGAAAGAGTGAGGCAAACATCCTCCCCACAGTCTGACCAAGTCTGGTGTTAAAGTTATTTAGTATTACTTCAGGTATATGAATACTAGGGTTGTCTGCTTTCTTTATCTCTGTCTGAAATATGAGAAAAAAAGTTATGAATTGTTTGAGGTGCTCAAGGTGGTTTTATCATAATAAATTATACAACATTTTCAGTGATCTTTAGTTGGAAAAGTACAACTGTGACTTTTAGCATCATTACTATTACTTACTGTGTTACTATATTTGAAGTACCAGGTAAAGACTTCGCTCGTGATATATTGGAAACCAATTAGACCAACTAGCTGACACACTATCACACAACTTCATATCTAACAATCTTAATTGAGATAGTTAATAGGTTGGAGTTGTGTCCTTTGAATCAATGAGAGCATGAATCCATAAATCTTTGTAATTGTGAAATAAACTTTAGCAAAGGAGAACACTCACTTGCGTGTTGAGGTGCTTAAAATGTGAAATTGATAATAGCAGCAGCAAAGGAACTCTTACTACAAAGCACTGTAAATGACCATTCAAGATCAATTACAACTAAACCAAATGAACTACGAGACCTGACTACGGTATTATGATATACATACCCTGATTCTAGATGTGGTAAGTTTGAAGTGCAGTGTAGGACCGTCGGGTAGATGAGATATCACCATACCGTTCGGCTTCTTTCTATCTTCGTTTATGACTTTCATGTCACTAGAGTCACTAAAGCGAACCCTTTACCTCCTGTAATAAAGAGTATGGTATGTCTGAGTTGTGTATTGTTTTGACTAAATTTAAATTAAATTGATTTTACTTTTGGTTGTTTTTCTTTGCACATCAAGGAAAACATCTTCAGATGAAGGTGGATGCAAATGAAAATGTCTAAATATATGCTTATATGTATATTATGATAAGGCAGTGCAATTGAAAGTCGAAAATCGCTAGAAATCCTTCGGAAATAACCATTTCCTTATAAGCAGCTGAAATGGACTGAACATCATGAATTAAAGTGGGGAAAATAAATGCTGAAATTTCTATCGCCGCTATATATTCATCAGGGGCAAAATACCATACTGATCTACCAATGGAAACATATTCATCCACAGATGCAAAATGATGAACCTCTTTCTGCAAATACATTACTTTGTTATTGTACTCCTAAATGATATATCGGAGTTGTACTTTCATTGCTATTAATGGGACAACTCCAAATTTGAATCCTTCCAAATACGTGAGTTTGGGTCTGTCTCAAAAGTGCCTGTTCATCTGAAAGTTTGAATTATGGTGGTCAGTAAAAATTATGTAGATCTATCTAAATTCAGCTGTAAAAGCAAAAGAGAGCTGACTTGCCCAATATTCCTATTTTTCCCTGAAGACTCAATCATTATAACAAAGACACTCCGACCAGAGTGGCTATTGATAATTAAATTGTGATTGTTGTTTTCTTGCTCAGATAGTAATGTCGGCATGATGCTCACCTTGATCTTTAGGAATGTCGATATTTGTGATGACATCACTACCTACACCTTCTATCTCTGATATAGTACTTCTTATTGTATCCTCACTGGCACTGAACGGCAGGTTCTTTATCATTACCTTCTGGCCTGCTCTTACTAAAATGAAAAATTGATTGGTAATGTCATTTAAAAGTCAGCCCTCTGGTCTCTTAATTATCATCGATAAACTTTTGCTATTCAAAACAGACTGTAACAGCAATGAAGTGTGATGAATAAAAGTTTGCTGAATGTAAGTGGATAGGCGCTTACCAGATGAAAGAGGTTTCTCCTCCCTCTTTTTTTCCTTTCCTTTGAAGACAACTTTCTTAGGGTCGGCCAATGCTATTTTGATGACCCTACCTTCAATGTTTCTCACACCTTTCAACGCCTTCTCGGCATCAGCACTAAATTGCAAAGAAAACAAAAAACTTATTCCATGTACAAAGACTAAGGTGCCTTATGCTGTCTAGTTGGAGTTTGTGAACATATTAACTAGTCTTGTGATGAAAATTGATAAGTGGATGGAGGATCTTTGTTGGATTGTTTTCGGTCATTGGTGAGTACTAAGCCAATTGGATTATTTTCTTCGCTATGGAATGTTGTTGACATGGCATTCAGTCAAACTAAAATGAAGTTCTGTCTCTTGATTCAAATGAGAACATATAATATTGCCAAAAATGGTCCCCAAGATTGCAGAACGCCATGATTTTGATTATGCTACATGTTGAATCTTTTCACAGAGCTTAATTTTGCAGTCTCGCTGAGAATAGGTGCCTTGTAAATGTTGCAACAGCATAATTTGAAAAGTAAGATAGTTACACTGAATCAAGGTCATGATGAGACTCTTACCGTTCTGTGAACCTAACATAGCCAATACCTCTGCATGTCTTAGTACCTGTAAACAGTTGTAACTGAGTTTAATAGTGCAATGATGATTCAGTTACTTGGTGAAAGAAAACATGGGCTGCACATGGTAAAATCCCCATTCCCAAGGTCTCCAAATCATTACCCACCGACTGAAGTTAATTTGTAGTTGGGTTTATTGGCTTAGGCAAGCGCAAACACTTATAAATAAATACCCTGCAATTAACTCTACACTCAATACATCTCACTCTGAGAATGTGACACTTTTCAGGTTTATCTCTTGATCAGTGAGCTGGCTACAGGCCTATGAAAAAAAAACTACATAAACACTATTCGAGAGAAATCACTTCAGATTTAGCAGCCTGTGATATGTGTCACACTCAAGTCCTGGTCTCAGTGGAAATAAATGATACTGGGGGCAAGTCAAGGTTGTTTGATTGTCATTCCTACTAGTAATTATTTCATAAATGTGTAGCCATGTCAAGCCCGATTTACACATGTGACATTATAAAATTCAGTGAAGAGTGATAGGCCTACTGATTGAGTGAGGCACAGATACAATTAAATAAAATAAGGACCTTCTGAGACATGTTAAGAAAAGATTGTATAGATCAAGGAGTTAAAATTAACTCCTTAGTCCACTCCTTGTAATGTATAGATTAGATGATGATGATGATTGATGCATTGGAGGATGGCTTTATGCCTGAACCAAATATTCATGCCACCAGTGACTAATGAGCCTATGTATTACTTACTTGCTCTCTCATAAAGACTTCAGTAACATAGTGTGTGTCTAATAGTCTACCTACTACTGCTTTGTTCCTTACTCTAAAGTCTACTCTACACTCTACTCTACTGCTGCCAAAAATGACATCCATCCTCACCTATTTTATTCAGCTATATTATAACCTACCATTGTCATTTACTATGTAGGAGCCATTAATTGGTCCAAAATCTTTGAAGGCATCGGTCAGCTGTTCATCTTTGAGTGTGAAGGGGAGATTTCTTATGAAAAGAGTCTTGCTTTTGGCACCCTTCAAGCAATAAACTAAAGGTTTAGTTCATTGCTCCAAGTTTTTCTTCCCTGCTTTACCGAATCTATGTCGTTTCGTACTTGTGCACATTCGTACTTCCAGTTCGTACTAAGGTCAGCTCGTACTTCCTGTACAAATGCGCAGGCGCAGATACAATTATTAGCATGAGTGAGGGAGATACTTTTACATACTAGTCATGACTCATGTGTGGAAACCAGACACAAGCTCTTCCAACTGAAATTTGGTAAGACAGGCTTTTGTTATCATGCACATAAACATCCATGTTATATTCATACCAATTTACTCCCTGTTCATACACCCAGTCTAGATGTTAAAGCAAGGAGTAAACAAATACCTAAGTCTCATTCTCCCAAGAAATAATTGTTCTCAATCCAGTGGGACTCAACTGGAGCAAGCCCTAGTTAGTAGCTATAATATGGCTACTAACTAGGGCTTGCTCCAGTTCAGTCCCTCTGGCTTGAGAACAATTTATATTCCTTTGGCTGTCCCTGGTGACCTTTGGTGCATGTTTATGGTTGGGCCTGCTAGTCTAGTCCTTGTTCCTGGTGTAACCCCATATTCAAACCTTCACAATAAGAGCTCTATGTTGCCAATCCTAAATTGTGGAATATCCCCTTACTCTTATGGCTCTTTAATACTTGTAGATCCTTCTGTTTGAGAGGTTCCAGTAAATTTGGAGGGCAAGTTATTTGATGACTGACATGGACCGATTGATGAGCCTGAGGAAACATTCCTGGAGCCTTCATCAGTGGAAGCGACTACTCCAGTCCTCATTTCTCAAGTTAGTAGTCATGGTACACCAAAGTACCAATTTGTATTCAGAATATAACCAACTAACTGCGAATCAGTCTTGCTATGATTTTACTGATGTGTGTGTTTACTTGCGGACTGCTCGTTTTACCTGCGTTTTATGTCATTATGCCGCCCCTCCACATTACTGTTAGATTTTTGAGACCAGTCCTTCACATGCTCATCACTCATTATTCGAATCACTCTATATGTGATCAGTCATTTTATGAAGATAAACTTCCTGTATAACAAAAAAATTTCAATTCATGTTTATTCATGATGTTCATTCCTGCATGTCATCATCAGGGGAATGGTTTATCATTGTAGAGATCGTCTATGAAGAAGTGGCACTCAACAGAGAAAGCTTACCTTGGAATGCAGGATTGACATCAATGTACTTATCAGTAAGTCTGACAGTACGGAGTGCAAATACAACTCTTCATAGATAAATATGTTGCTGATATGCTGCCTATGTGTCCACAGGGGACACTTGTGTCATCCTTTGGCTTTCTGCCTTTCATTGCTCTTTATCCCGCAAATACTGCAGGAATCAACACCAGCCTAGCTCAATCAAAGTCCCAATCACAATCACTGCTGGAGAAATAAGACGCCGATCAGTGTGTCCAGGCTCAAATGAGTCTCTTGTATCCTTAGTACTACTATGTTGAGATCTTCATACGCAGATTGGTTGTTCAATGATGATATTTCCCTGTGCAACATCTACATGTTTTAAAGCTTCGATCTTGCATATTGTTCTAAATATTGCTTCTATGTGACAAATAGCAATGGTGTTTCTTTATCCTCTCATGTAAGAAGAGCAAACGACTCCATAAGTATTGAGTTATTTTCTTTTCAATTTTCAGTTAACTTTGATAGGTGTGTTGTTTGAGGTACATGATGAAGGAAGGGACTTTGAGATTGGTTATGTTGATATGTCAGTTATGTACAACAAAGCTACTGTTGCTCCTCCAAGAATGTAATAGGAATGAGCTTTACCTTGGGAGGATTCAGAGAGACATCCCCAGAAAGCATTAAAATTGTTTATGGAAGTCAGGCAACTGTCATATTCTTGATTGTTTACAGTACCTTGCTGCTTCTCATTGATTTTCAATGTTTTATGTTTTGTTTTACTTCTTCTTGTTGATACATAATGTATTTTTTCAAATGTATTGAATTCACGGAAATAATATGTGACATGAGACCTTGATTGCAGACTTTATTGATGAAATGTTGTGAAGATTTTATGATTACGTTTCTATATATTGGTCTATCAATGATCATGCTTATATTTTATGCTACAGTGAGATATCATATATACAAATTATGAGAAACTAAAAACGATTCGCTTGTATTTGTGTCGACATGACTAGTAATAATGATGACTAAGTAGAATAATAATCGACTGAAAAAATAGAGTGGGGTGTCACAAAAACAGGGATAATTTTTGAACCTCTGTTTCTCCCCAAATTCTGATGTCATATTTGGAATTATCAGGAAATTCTGAGTGTTATTGTTGTATCTAAAGAAAAAAAGAGCAAAATTATTTTTTTAGCCTCTGTATTTTTGGCCACATAAAAGGCTATATAAGAATTAATAAGGAGTTGTGCCATCATAAAATAAATAAAAATGAGAAAAAGTTGGGAAGTACGAAACGTCCGTACGAATCGTCCTCAGTACGAATCATCTATGTACCGCTTTACCAATGCTGTTCCACTGTTATTAACGGATGTCAGCTCCGGTTGTCGCAAAAAGGAACAGTTATTATAGAAATTCTATTTCACTCCCCATATATAAATTGACTATGAAAGTAATCCTCTAGCATCGAATTAAGCACACTAAATCTCATCTCAACCTCACAAATGATATAATGTGAAACAGAATTGGTTGATTGAATGTCATGGCCCCAGATTATTGTTGAGAAATAAGGATTTAGTGCTGCTAAAGGTGTTTGATTACTAAAACTTGAGAGTCGTCCCCTCTTTGTTTTATGGTCAAATAACTCCAGTATTATACTGCCTTGTGTCTACTATGTGAAAAGAAGGAGAGTGGTGGAAAAAGCGGTGTTCCTAGCCTCGGGAGATGAATACTGTAAATTTTATACCTGCCATCCGGAGGTGCCCCACATATGGCATATGTCTAGACTCTAGAGCATGGGTGGGCAACCAAATATATGCAAAATTGTAGTAGATAAATGTAAAATACATCGGTGGGTGTGAGCCTCGTGGATAGATAGTTATTTTCTTTGAAAAAAGTGGCAGACATATTTGTGAGCAATGATGTCAAGTTCACTCAGTGTTTTTGTTGCAGTGCTAAATTTAGATAAGGATTGCCATATTGTACAAGGTTAAGCATTCAGTGTTTGTATTGAAATATAAATATGTATATATATGTAAAATTATGTACATCAATTACTTCCTTAATTTACGATCATAGCGTTGAGCCATGTTAAAGTACATATACATTTATCTTGATAAATTGTAATATTTGTAACACACATATGCAGGGACAAAAAATGATTGACATAATAGTCCTGTACCTCAGATACTATGATGGTCCAGTCCAACTATGTGAATAGGAATGTTTAACATAATTATATTGTCAGCACAAAGTAAATGACCAATAATTGAGAAAAGGTCAGCAATCGACTGATCTAATCTCTGATTACTGCTTACTCTTAGGAGGCTGGAGGTAACGAGGCAGCACATCTTTTTTAGGTGGCGGCTTTGCATCTGCAGAATCTTCCTTGGGTGGCTGGCTCTTTGCTGGCTGGAGGTAGCGTGGAAGAACGTCATTCTTCTTAACAGCAGCTTTGGTATCATCTGGTTCTTCCTTTGCCTGCTGGCTCTTTGGAGGTTGGAGGTAGCGGGGAAGTACGTCTTTCTTCGGTGGCGCAGGTGTGGGTTCTTCTTGTTCTTTTGGTTGCTGGCTCTTTGGTGGTTGAAGATATCTTGGAAGCACATCATTCTTTGGAGGTGTAGCTTTTGGCTCTT
The DNA here is from genome assembly GCA_914767715.1 of Membranipora membranacea. NCBI lineage: Eukaryota > Metazoa > Bryozoa > Gymnolaemata > Cheilostomatida > Membraniporidae > Membranipora > Membranipora membranacea. Next base: position 3,502,859 of record OU612074.1, read on the forward strand.
CTGGTTCTTTTGGTGGCTGGCTCTTCGGTGGTTGGAGGTAGCGTGGCAGAACATCATTCTTAGCTGGTGCGGGTTTGGGCTCCTCAGGCTCCTCCTTCTGTTGACTTTTTGGTGGTTGTAGATATCGGGGAAGAACATCATTCTTCTCTTTGAGGGGCTCTTTTGCCGGTTCTGGAGAGTTACTCTTAGCTGATAGGACTGAACCTGGTAGCTCTGAGGGAGCCTGTGATTCTGCAATTATCTCAGTCTTTACAGGGGGTACGCTGACCGCCTCTTTCGGTGGAGCAGGAGCTACTTTAATCACCACTGGCTTCTTTTCTTTGGCAACTGGTTTAACATTCACAACCTTTTTCTTCTCTGGGTATATTTGCTGTACATATTCTTTGTTAAACTGAGCTATCTGGTCACTATTGATAGGGAAACGAGCGATGTGATCATTCCGTACTCGGTTCGACCCGATGCGATCAGGAGACTTTTTGAAACGTGCAATGTGATCATTTGGGGTAGGAAACTTTGCAATATGATCACATGGTCCTTTGAATGGCCCTATGCGGTCAGATGGCTTTTTAAAATGTGCAATATGATCACTTGGGACGGGAAACTTTGCAATATGATCATTTGGTCCTTTGAACAAAGCTATATGATTCGATGGATGGTTAAAGTTAGCTATGATGACCGGGTCTCTCTCAGTTTTCTGATTGGACATTGCGCTATGAGCAGCGCGCTCAGGCTTCCTTAGGTGTTGACGATATAACACGATGAAAACTATGAAGGCTATTAGCAGTATGAGAAAGACCACTGCACAGATAATAATCACAGCGAGAGACGTGCGTTCTGCTCGGCTGTCAGCAGTCCCTCATGTGTCATCTGTGAGGACGGAAACGCTGTCAACTCCCTGAAACCAAAATACAAAAACTTGATAAATTAAGGCAAAGACAAGCTAAGGGGAAAATAATCTTAACAATACTATAGAGGTTATGGTTATCCGAAAATTATTTAGACTTAGCTCTGGTCCAATTAAATGGTGTAGTATGCATAACTTTTATGGGCAAGAAATGAAATATCTAATTATTCCGAAAGTGAGAGCAACTCCAGGTTTGAGGAGATGAAAATGTTAATGTAGCATACAACCCTGGCACCACTAGATATAAATCCACTTGCAATTTGCCTTCACAGATAGGCAACATCTCAACAACGAAAATCCTAGGTATAAGCTCTGGTTCTGCACCACAGGGCAGTCAGCAGCCCGTAAACCCCAATGGCTGCAAAAAAACTAAATTAAATTGGGAAGCTGTGTTTTGTTTATAATCTCATAGAAAAGCGTAATTTTTTTTTTGAAGGCAAAAATATTGTTTCTGTAGATGAATTTTCAATTGACATGACCGTTTTTATATTTAGATTAAAACAAACAAAAGACTACTGCTTTAATTCTTGAAGCAAACACTTTTCTACATCAATTTTTTCCAGCAATAACGTTATTTTGAGAGTATTAACACTCGGCCTATCATATTGGGTATGCCTGTTACTGAAACAAAATGGTGGAAGAGAGTTTGCAATTAAAATAATTAAAATTTTCTAATTTAATTTTCTTTTATAACATGCAAATTTAGAAGGAGTACATCATTACGCATCAAAATCAAAATATAACATTTGTGGTTGTCTGCTACTTTAATGTGGCTGATGAACTGAATTGATCTAATATTGCTTTTGCATATCCATGTAGAGCAATATCATGCAAGTATGGCATCTATGTACTATTTGGAACACAGTATATTACCAAAAAAAATTATCATTTAATAATTGAGTCAATACACCACTGCATCGTCTGCTACAAGAATGAAGATTGAATTATATTTGATTGCTGTAGCAATCTACACACAGTGTGAGTTTAAGTTACTCACCTTAAAAAGTTTTCTTCAAATATAAAGGAAGTATATACTATTTGATACTTAGGATATGTGCGGTTCCAGCAGCTGATGCTCGGTGTGGATACGACCTTCTGCTAAGGGCAGCTGAACAACTCGAAATCCTTACCCTTGGCCTTACCTGTTTTTATATAGACCTGGAACCCACACCTAGCAACTTCAAAGAAACCTAACATCACGCCCATTCAAAGCATTTCAGTCTAACCATTGAACTAAGTTTCACTTCAACAACTTGTTCATCCCGTCGGAACACCTAGAAATAACTTTGTTTTCCGAATTCCATTATGAGTGGATTGGCAAAATTTGGGGTAGAAAGGTCATTATGGCCACACAGTAATTAACAAACTAAATCTAAAAACAGACCATGACCTGACGTTCTGGTGGTGTTTAAGTTTATGCAAACATGGATGTGTGAATATTGTGTAAGCTTCCTGGAACTCCTTTGTTACCATTCAAATCTAGTAATACCAAGTAACACGCCCATCCATAGAAAGGACTGCCTTTGACAAAAGTCAACTGAAAGACAATGAACATAAAAATCACTCCATATTACCTTTTATTTGTTTTTGTGAGGTGACCTGATGTTGTATGTTGATTGTTGCTCATTGGTACAATGGTGACTAAAAGCTAATGAGTATTCCATGTAATATATATGGGTAATATTACACGGAATCCCAATCATTTTATTCCCAAGCAGCACAGCATAAGAGGAAACATGTCTAGCACTTGTATTGACTAAATTACAATTAAGTTACCATTTAAGCTGCCACTTTGGAAGGCACAGATACGTGCTCTCGTCCAGTCTATAATAGTACCTCATGATCAACAAAATAGCCAAATGTGTGCAATGCAAATATCAAAGAAATATTTTATAGTTTTAGTATGGAATCATATTCTTAGTGTAGAGCGTATAAAGTGATAAGTGCGGACACATTACAAGTGCTGTATGTGAGAATTAACCATTTTTCATTTGACAAATTTTCTGGTATCCTGAACAAAAAACAGTACTATAGAAGACAATTTCACCAGCTCACCCTCACTTTGAGAGTTTGGGAGAATCAGATATTTAGGTTTAGAGCTACGACTTGGAGTGAGTAATTTTGTGGAGATTTTTGCCACATAAAATATTTGTAACAAATCTTGTATGTAAGTCTAAGCTTAGTATAAGTTTTACGAAATTTGCCTAAAAGTATAAGCCAGAAGGATTGATCTTTATCCTCAAACTCTACAACTATGTTCCATTGGATAATAACTTTTGAGAATAAATCTCAGAGATGGAATTTACGTCGGCTCGAGTCCATCTCAGGACGCTTATGTATCCACTCGTATTCTCCAAATTTGGAGTCAAAAGTTCCTTTCTGCAGTGATCTGAGTTTCAGAGTAAACCTTGGCCCTAGTTCCTGTAACCCAACTCTCTTCTCATTGCGAAACTGCAAATGAACAGAAACATACATCATTATCTCACTCTACCAGATAAGGTAAAGCAAAGGGCAACTAAGCACTACTTAAGGATTCTGGTTGACAAAATATCTAAAATAATCTAAATTAAGTACCTTAGTTTATCAGCAAGCCGGAGCGTATATCGATAAATACAATTCGAAGATAAATTATCAGGATCGGAGGAATCACCTACTGTTTCTTACTAGACAAGGCACTCAACCACAGAGACAGACAGCAATCGATAGTCATTATAAGATGCTATGTTCCCCTCTACTGGTGACCTTCTCCTCTCCCCCCTGACCATTTAATCCAAACTGGCAAATCGGAGCACACTTAATGAAGTTTAGATTCTGTTATTTGAACAACAGGAACCTATTCAATTCCTATCACTCCCATGCAGTGAGCATGATCAGGATAGTTATGACATCTTACCTGGTATCTGTGATGTCTGAAGAATATAAAGTCTCTCTGGTTGTGGAAGGTGATGACCTGTCGACCTCTGAACTGTGGGTCATGAGGAAAGAGTGAGGCAAACATTCTCCCCACAGTCTGACCGAGTCTGGTGTTAAAGTTATTTAGTATTACTTCAGGTATATGAATACTAGGGTTGTCTGCTTTCTTTATCTCTGTCTGAAATAATATGAGAACAGAAGTTATGAATTGTTTGAGGTGCTCAAGGTGGTTTTATCATAATAAATTATACAGCATTTTCAGTCATCTTTAGTTGGAAAAGTACAACTGTGACTTTTGGCATCATTACTATTACTTACTGTGTTACTATATTTGAAGTACCAGGTATAGACTTTGCGCGTGATATATTGGAAACCAATTAGACCAACTAGCTGACACACTATCACACAACTTCATATCTAACAATCTTAATTGAGATAGTTAATAATTTGGAGTTGTGTCCTTTGAATCAATGAGAGCATGAATACATAAATCTTTGTAATTGTGAAATAAACTTTGGCAAAGGAGAACACTCACTTGCGTGTTGAGGTGCTTAAAATGTGAAATTGATAATAGCAGCAGCAAAGGAACTCTTACTACAAAGCACTGTAAATGACCATTCAAGATCAATTACAACTAAACCAAATGAACTACGAGACCTGGCTACGGTACTGATTATGATAGACATACCCTGATTCTAGGTGTGGTTAGTTTGAAGTGTAGAGTAGGACCGTCTGGTAGATGAGATATCACCATACCGTTCGGCTTCTTTCTATCTTCGTTTATGACTATCATGTCACTAGAGTCACTAAAGCGAACCCTTTACCTTTACCTCCTGTAATAAAGAGTATGGTATGTCTGAGTTGTGTATTGTGTTGACTAAATTTAAATTAAATTGATTTTACTTTTGGTTGTTTTTCTTTGCACATCAAGGAAAACATCATCAGATGAAGGTGGATGCAAATGAAAATGTCTAAATATATGCTTATATATATATTATGATAAGGCAGTGTAATTGTAAGTTGAAAATCACTAGAAATCCTTCGGAAATAACCATTTCCTTATATGCAGCTTAAATGGACTGAACATCATGAATTAAAGTGGGTAAAATAAATGCTTAAATTTCTATCACCGCTATATATTCATTAGGGGCATAATATCATACTGGTCTACCAATGGAAACATATTCATCCACAGACGCAAAATAATGAACCTCTTTCTGATAATACTTTACTCTGTTATTGTACTCCTAAATAATATATGGGAGTTGTCCTTTCATTGATATTAATGGGACAACTCCAAATTTGAATCCTTCCACATACGTGAGTTTGGGTCTGTCTCAAAAGTGCCTGATCATCTGAAAGTTTGAATCATGGTGGTCAGTAAAAAATATGTAGATCTATCTAAATTCAGCTGTAAAAGCAAAAGAGAGCTGACTTGCCCAATATTCCTATTTGTCCCTGAAGACTCAATCATTATAACAAAGACACTCCCAGACAAAGTGGTTATTGATTCTTAAATTGTCATGTTTTCTCGGTCAGAGAGATACGTCGGCATGATGCTCACCTTGATCTTTAGGAATGTCGATTTTTGTGATGACATCACTACCTACACCTTCTATCTCTGATATAGTAATTCTTACTGTATCCTCACTGGCACTGAACGGCAAGTTCTTTATCATTACCTTCTGGCCTGCTCTTACTAAAATGAAAAATTGATTGGTAATGTCATTTAAACGTCAGCCCTCTGGTCTCTAAAATATCATCGATAAACAAGGTTCTTGCTATTCAAAACAGACTGTAACAGCAATGAAGTGTGATGAATAAAAGTTTGCTGAATGTAAGTGGATAGGCGCTTACCAGATGAAAGAGGTTTCTCCTCCCTCTTTTTTTCCTTTCCTTTGAAGACAACTTTCTTAGGGTCGGCCAATGCTATTTTGATGACCCTACCTCCAATGTTTCTCACACCTTTCAACGCCTTCTCGGCATCAGCACTAAATTGCAAAGAAAACAAAAATCTTATTCCATGTACAAAGACTAAGGTGCCTTATGCTGTCTAGTTGAAGTTTGTGGACATATTAACTAGTCTTGTGATGATAATTGATAAGTGGATGGAGGATTTTTGTTGGATTGTTTTCAGTCATTGGTGAGTACTAAGCCAATTGGATTATTTTCTTGGCTATGGAATGTTTTCGACATGGCATTCAGTCAAACTAAAATGAAGTTCTGTCTCTTGATTCAAATGAGAACATATAATATTGCCAAAAATGGTCCCAGAGATTGCAGAACGCCATGATTTTGATTAGGCTACATGTTGGATCTTTTCTCAGAGCTTAATTTTGCAGTCTTGCTGAGAATTGGAATTGAGAATTGGAAAAGTAAGATAGTGACACTGAATAAAGGTCATGATGATATTCTTACCGTTCTGTGAACCTAACATAGCCAATACCTCTGCTTGTCTTAGTACCTGTAAACAGTTGAAACTGAGTTTAATAGTGCAATGATGATTCAGTTACTTGGTGAAAGAATACATGGGCCGCACATGGTAAAATCCCCATTCCCAAGGTCTCCAAATCATTACCCACCGACTGAAGTTAATTTGTAGTTGGGTTTATTGGCTTAGGCAAGCGCAAACACTTATACATAAATACCCTGCAATTAACTCTACACTCAATACATCTCACTCTGAGAATGTGACACTTGTCAGGTTTATCTCTTGATCAGTGAGCTGGCTACAGTCCTATGAAAAAAAACTACATAAACGCTATTCGAGAGAAATCACTTCAGATTTAGCAGCCTGTGATGTGTGTCACACTCAAGTCCCGATCTCAGTGGAAATTCATGATACTGGGGGCAAGTCAAGGTTGTATGATTTTCATTCCTACTAGTAATTATTCATAAAAATGTGTAGCCATGTCAAGCCCGATTTACACGTCACATGTGACAAAATAAAATTCAGTGAAGAGTGATAGGCCTACTGATTGAGTGAGGCACAGATACAATTAAATAAAATAAGGACCTTCTGAGACATGTTAAGAAAAGATTGTATAGATCAAGGAGTTAAAGTTAACTCCTTAGTTAGCCCACTCTTTGTATAGATTAGATGATGATGCATTGGAGGATGGCTTTATGCCTGAACCAAATATTCATGCCACCAGTGACTAATAATGAGCCGATGTATTACTTACTTGCTCTCTCATAAAGACTTCAAAAACACATAGTGTTTGTCTACTATGTGATACGTGGTTGGATGCTAATCGCAAGGTGCTTCAACTTAGCCCAGCTAAGATTTATATCAGTATGCAAGAAGGTTTAGATGTAAATAATAATTACCAGAGAGATAGATGTCGAGTGAGTCTGTCAGTATGTCCAGGTGAGAGTATGAATGGCATGGATTGGATACCAATGGTGTATGATAAGTGTGTAACCTTGTTAGGTCAGATAAGTGAGCTAGTTAGTTGTAATGGCCAGTTGACCATCTGTATGTATGCTCGATATATGTAGTGGAATACCACCAGTCATGGGTTTTCCCGGCGAAGCCGATGGCATCCCAGAATGCCAGTCAGGGTTTTCTGACTATGTGTCAGCGACAGCCCAGAACGCGCCCCTTCCCAGAGCTATGGCAATGTTTAGACCCCACCTTTTCAAAGTTACAACTTAAATAGTGTGCTATTGTGCTGGCTGGAGGAGATAATGACTGGAATAAATACAGTTGAGAATAGCATACAGTAATTATGATGATGACTCAGTAGCTATCAATGCAGAAAGCCTTAGTTGAGTGTAATAATAATTTAATTACTACAGGTTGTGTGTAAAAGTATCTCAGTTGCCTCAACATAAAAAATAGTAGGTTTTAAACTTCAATTTTTATGTTTAAGCCCAGTGTTAAAGAGTTCCAAGTCTGATATTAAATAAATCCTAGGAGGCTATGCCTCTGCCCAGTGTAAGATGCTGCCTAGCATCTTAACATAGAATAGCCTGAAAAGCCACCACCTTCAGCTGTTGTATGAGAAAACGCAATGGTTTTGATGAAAGATCTGAGTAGAACCATAACCACTTGTAGTGCCAGGGCAGGTATGAACAATAGTGTTTGCAGAGAATGTGTGTGAAACAATGTATGTCACGTAAGTTACACAACATAAGTAGTGGCTGGTTACATGTCCAGGGATACAGCGCAGCACACGAGGCGATAGTGGTACCACATAGTCAGATGTCAATAGTTTCCGAACAGTTTATTGTGTATGCAGCCTCATGGTTCACATTCAACATTGGTGTCAGATTGGCAGCAGTCACATAATGATTTGTATCAGCAGAACAAAACATATCTGGGTGTAAAGTTAAAGTTTGTTCAACAGCAGTTGTCAACACAGGTGTCATAGCAATGACAGACATAGCCACAGCAGTAGCACAGTTAGCAACAGGTCTCGTAGCAACGAGCAGTGTTTCAGATTCGATAACCTTAGCAAAGGTCTCGGATTCCTCAACAGTTTCAAAGTGAACAGTTTCTTGACTTGACGTACAGATATGGACAGGGTTTACTGATACAGTTTGAGATATCTCAACGCCATGATGAACCATAACTGGCAATGGAGTATGACAACTGACTGGTACATAAGAAAAGGAGAATCTATCTTCAAAGCGTTGAAGATAAAATTTACAACCTCGTACATGAGCTTCACTCTGAGCATAGAGATGAAGTCCTAGCTGATGGTCATTATCAATCATATTTATAGCCTTCTGTAATGTAAGAGTATTGCACTGATACTCACCAAATATCCTAGACATAATTAATAACTCTGCATGGTAATCCCATAGTTGATGTTTTTCACAGAAGTTCAGTGCTTGGTCAAGTCTGATCCGTATATTCGGCTCAGCAGGTAGCAGCTGCCTCTGCCCAGTGAAGAGGTTATCCATAAGTTTGCTGAAAGTTTCACCTGGATAATGTTCTTCGTAGGGTAAATCCATTTTAGCTTAATTTAAGAGTGTAACTGAGTGTACTGGAGGCTGTAAATCGAAAGATTTTTAGCCCACCCGAGGACGCCAAACTGTGATACGTGGTTGGATGCTAATCGCAAGGTGGTTCAACTTAGCCCAGCTAAGATTTATATCAGTATGCAAGAAGGTTTAGATGTAAAAAATAATTACCAGAGAGATAGATGTCGAGTGAGTCTGTCAGTATGTCCAGGTGAGAGTATGAATGGCATGGATTGGATACCAATGGTGTATGATAAGTGTGTAACCTTGTTAGGTCAGATAAGTGAGCTAGTTAGTTGTAATGGCCAGTTGAGTTGACCATCTGTATGTATGCTCGATATATGTAGTGGAATACCACCAGTCATGGGTTTTCCCGGCGAAGCCGATGGCATCCCAGAATGCCAGTCAGGGTTTTCTGACTATGTGTCAGCGACAGCCCAGAACGCGCCCCTTCCCAGAGCTATGGCAATGTTTAGACCCCACCTTTTCAAAGTTACAACTTAAATAGTGTGCTATTGTGCTGGCTGGAGGAGATAATGACTGGAATAAATACAGTTGAGAATAGCATACAGTAATTATGATGATGACTCAGTAACTATCAATGCAGAAAGCCTTAGTTGAGTGTAATAATAATTTAATTACTACAGGTTGTGTGTAAAAGTATCTCATACTAGTCTACCTACTACTACTTTGTTCCTTTCTCTAAAGTCTACTCTACACTCTACTCTACTGCTGCCAAAAATGACATCCATCCTCACCTATTTTATTCAGCTATATTTAATATTATTTATAACCTACCATTGTCATTTACTATGTAGGAGCCATTAATTGGTCCAAAATCTTTGAAGGCATCGGTCAGCTGTTCATCTGTGAGTGTGAAGGGGAGATTTCTTATGAAAAGAGTCTTGCTTTTGGCACCCTCCAAGCAATAAACTAAAGGTTTAGTTCATTCATTGCTCCAAGTTTTTCTTCCCTGCTTTACACATGCTGTTCCACTGTTATTAACGGATGTCAGCTCCGGTTGTCGCAAAAAGGAACAGTTATTATAGAAATTCGATTTCACTCCCCGTATATAAAATGACTATGAAAGCAATGAACTAAACCTCGGTTTAGTTCATTGATGAAAGTAATCCTCTAGCATCGAATTAAGCACACTAAATCTCATCTCAACCTCACAAATGATATAATGTGAAACAGAATTGGTTGATTGGATGTCATGGCCCCAGATTATTGTTAGAAATAAGGATTTAGTGCTGCTAAAGGTGTTTGATTACTAAAACTTGAGAGTCGTCCCCTCTTTGTTTTATGGTCAAATAACTCCAGTATTATACTGCCTTGTGTCTACTATGTGAAAAGAAGGAGAGTGGTGGAAAAAGCGGTGTTCCTAGCCTCAGGAGACAGGAGATGATTACTGTAAATTGTATACCTGCCATCCAGAGGTGCCCCACATATGGCTTTATAAACACTTCATATTCTTCTCATTCCCCATATTGCCAGGGTCAGCAGGGTATCGGCTATACGAATTAGGAGGGCTCTGATCATTTGGGGCATAGCTTGCATCAAAGGAGTAGCGTGGGCCCTCCTTGCCATTGAGCTTATTAATTGAATAAAGACATGTGCACATAATCATTGGACTTAAAATTGTGTAAAATGTAGCCTGGTCTTGACAGGCTATGGCAGAATCAAATCAAGGTGTATTTGTTATATGTCTAGACTCTAGAGCATGGATGGGCAACCAAATATATGCAAAAGTGTAGTAGATAAATGTAAAACACATCGGTGGGTGTGAGCCTCGTGGATAGATAGTTATTTTCTTTGAAAAAAGTGGCAGACATATTTGTGAGCAATGATGTCAAGTTCACTCAGTGTTTTTGTTGCAGTGCTAAATTTAGATAAGGGTTGTCATATTGTACAAGGTTAAGCATTCAGTGTGTGTATTGAAATATAAATACGAATATATATGTAAAATTATGTACATCAATTTGCTTCCTTAATTTACGATCATAGCGTTGAGCCATGTTAAAGTACATATTCATTTATCTTGATAAATTGTAATATTTGTAACACACATACGCAGGGACAAAAAATGATTGACAGAATAGTCTTGTACCTCAGAAACTATGATGGTCCAGTCCAACTATGTGAATAGGTATGTTTAACATAATTATATTGTCAGCACAAAGTAAATGACCAATAATTGAGAAAAGGTCAGCAATCGACTGATCTAATCTCTGATTACTGCTTACTCTTAGGGGGCTGAAGGTAACGAGGCAGCACATCTTTTTTAGGTGGCGGCTTTGCATCTGCAGAATCTTCCTTGGGTGGCTGGCTCTTTGCTGGCTGGAGGTAGCGTGGAAGAACGTCATTCTTCTTAACAGCAGCTCTGGTATCATCTGGTTCTTCCTTTGCCTGCTGGCTCTTTGGAGGTTGGAGGTAGCGGGGAAGTACGTCTTTCTTCGGTGGCGCAGGTGTGGGTTCTTCTTGTTCTTTTGGTTGCTGGCTCTTTAGTGGTTGAAGATATCTTGGAAGCACATCATTCTTTGGAGGTGTAGCTTTTGGCTCTTCCGGTTCTTTTGGTGGCTGGCTCTTAGGTGGTTGGAGGTAGCGTGGCAGAACATCATTCTTAGCTGGTGCGGGTTTGGGCTCCTCAGGCTCCTCCTTCTGTTGACTTTTTGGTGGTTGTAGATATCGGGGAAGAACATCATTCTTCTCTTTGAGGGGCTCTTTTGCCGGTTCTGGAGAGTTACTCTTAGCTGATAGGACTGAACCTGGTAGCTCTGAGGGAGCCTGTGATTCTGCAATTATCTCAGTCTTTACAGGGGGTACGCTGACCGCCTCTTTAGGTGGAGCAGGAGCTACTTTAATCACCACTGGCTTCTTTTCTTTGGCAACTGGTTTAACATTCACAACCTTTTTCTTCTCTGGGTATATTTGCTGTACATATTCTTTGTTAAACTGAGCTATCTGGTCACTATTGATAGGGAAACGAGCGATGTGATCATTCCGTACTCGGAACAACCCGATGCGATCAGGAGACTTTTTGAAACGTGCAATGTGATCATTTGGGGTAGGAAACTTTGCAATATGATCACATGGTCCTTTGAATGGCCCTATGCGGTCAGATGGCTTTTTAAAATGTGCAATATGATCACTTGGGACGGGAAACTTTGCAATATGATCATTTGGTCCTTTGAACAAAGCTATATGAGTCGATGGACAGTTAAAATTAGCTATGATGACAGGATCCCTCTCAGTCTTTTGATTGGACATCGTGATATGAGCAGCGCGCTCAGGCTTCCTTAGGTGTTGACGATATAACACGATGAAAACTATGAAGGCTATTAGCAGTATGAGAAAGACCACTGCACAGGATAATAATCACAGCGTAGAGACGTGCGTTCTGCTCGGCTGTCAGCAGTCCCTCATGTGTCATCTGTGAGGACGGAAACGCTGTCAACTCCCTGAAACAAAAAAAAAAACTTGATAAATTAAGGCAAAGACAAGCTAAGGGGAAAATAATCTTAACAATACTAAAGAGGTTATGGTTATCCGAAAATTATTCAGACTTAGCTCTGGTCCAATTAAATGGTGTAGTATGCGTAACTTTTATGGGCAAGAAATTAAATATCTAATTATTCCGAAAGTGAGAGCAACTCCAGGTTTGAGGAGTTGAAAATGTTAATGTGTCTGATGAACTGAATTGATCTAATATTGCTTTTGCATATCTATGTAATCATATCATGCAAGTATGGCATCTATGTACTATTTGGAACGCAGTATATTACAAAAAAAATTATCATATAATAATTGAGTCAATACACCACTGCATCGTCTGCTACAAGAATTAAGATTGAATTATATTTGACTACACACAGTGTGAGTTTAAGTTACTCACCTTAAAAAGTTTTCTTCAAATATAAAGGAAGTATATACTATTTGATACTTAGGATATGTGCGGTTCCAGCAGCTGATGCTCGGTGTGGATACGACCTTCTGCTAAGGGCAGCTGAACAACTTGAAATCCTTACCCTTGGCCTTACCTGTTTTTATATAGACCTGGAACCCACACCTAGCAACTTCAAAGAAACCTAACATCACGCCCATTCAAAGCATTTCAGTCTAACCATTGAACTAAGTTTCACTTCAACAGCTTGTTCCTCCCATCGGAACACTAGAAGTAACTTTGTTCTCAGAATTCCATTATGGATGGATTAGCAAAATCTGGGGTGGAAAGGTCATGATGGCCACACAGTAATTAACAAACTAAATCTAAAAACAGACCATGACCTGACGTTCTGATGGTGTTTAAGTTTATGCAAACATAGATGTGTAAATATTGTTTAAGCATCCTGGAACTGCTTTGTTACCATTCAAGAGTAGTAATACCAAGTAACACGCCCATCTATAGAAAAGACTGCCCTTAACAAAAGTCAAGTCAACGGAAAGACAATGAGAACATTAAAATCACTCCATAATATTACCTTTTATTTGTTTTTGTGAGGTGACCTGACTTTGTATGTTGATTGTTGATCAGTACAAGAGTGACTAAAAGCTAAGCTAATGAGTATTCCATGTAATATTTATGGATAATATTACACGAATCCCAATTCATTTTCTTCCATGCAGCACAGCATAAGAGGAATATGTCTAGCTCTTGACTAGATTACCATAAGTTACCATTTAAGCTGCCACTTTGGAAGGCGCAGATCAGTACACTCGTCTCGTCTATCGTAGTACCTCAAGATCAACAAAATATAGGCAATGCACATATACATGAAATATTTTACAGTTTCAGAATGAATCATATTCTCAATTAACAGCTTAGTGTTGAGTGTATGTAGTGATTGGTGCTGGCAGATTACAAGTAAAGTGCTATTTGTGTTTTTAATTTGACAAATTTCCTGGTATCCTGAACAAAAAACAGCACTGTAATTACAATTTCACCAGCTCACCCTCATTTTGAGAGCTTTAATTAGGTTTAGAGCTATGACTTGGAGCGAGGAATTTTGTTGAGATATTTGCTGAATAAAATATTTGTAATAAGTCTTGTATGTAAGTGTAAGCTTAGTATTAATTTTATGAAATTTCCTATAAATTCAAGAAACAAAGATAAATCTTTATCCTCAAAACTCTACAGCAACGTTCCACTGGATAATAACTTTTGAGGAAAGTTCTCAGAGGTGGAATTTTCGACGGCTCGAGTCCATTTCATGACGTTTATGTATCCACTCGTATTCTCCAAATTTGGAGTCAAAAGTTCCTTTCTGCAGTGATCTGAGTTTCAGAGTAAACCTTGGGCCAAGTTCCTGTAACCCAACTCTCTTCTCATTGCGAAACTGCAAAGCAAAGGGCAACTAAGCACTACTGACAGATTCTGGTTAGCAAAATATCTAAAATAATCTTAATTCAGTGCCTTAGTTTATCAGCAAGCCGGAGCCTATATCGATAAATAAAATTCAGAGATAAATTATCAGGATCGGAGGAATCACCCACTGTTTCTTGCTAGACAAGGCACTCAACCACAGAGACAGACAGCTGTCCATTCATTATAAGATTCTATGTTCCCCTCTACTGGTGACCTTCCCCTGTCCCCCATGACCATTTAATCCAAATCGGAATCGAATCGCAAATCGGACCACACTTAATGAAGTTTAGATTCTGTTATTTGAACAACAGGAACCTATTCAATTCCTATCACTCCCATGCAGTGAGCATGATTAGGATAGTTATGACATCTTACCTGGTATCTGTGATGTCTGAAGAATATAAAGTCTCTCTGGTTGTGGAAGGTGATGACCTGTCGACCTCTGAACTGTGGGTCATGAGGAAAGAGTGAGGCAAACATTCTTCCCACAGTCTGACCGAGTCTGGTGTTAAAGTTATTTAGTATTACTTCAGGTATATGAATACTAGGGTTGTCTGCTTTCTTTATCTCTGTCTGAAATAATATGAGAAAAAAAGTTATGAATTATTTGAAAACCTCAATGCGGTTTTATTGTAATATACAACACATTGACTTATCTTTAACTCAACCCCACAACCACAACAAAAAAGTACCACTGCCAACCTGTCGGGAACAGTATGTTGAATATAATTGGTTCTATTAAGGTGAAGACTTTGTCCATTACATAGCCCCTCATATTGGGAAACCAATATAGATCAGGGTCAAAGAACAGACAAATAATGATGCAGCTCCATATCACCAACCATAAACGAGAGAGCAAAGATCATGGTTTGGAGTTGTCTCCTTTAAATCAATGAGAGAATGAATCTTTTGAGTGATAGCGTGCAACGGTAGCATCAAAATATCAAATCTAAGATGGTGACTTGCAGTGGCTGGAATATGAAAGTCTCAGATCAGCACTGAGTAATGATTTACATACCCTGATTCTGGACGTGGTTAGTTTGAAGTGTAGAGTAGGGCCGTCCGGTAGATGAGATATCACCATACCGTTCGGCTTCTTTCTATCTTCGTTTATGACTATCATGTCTGTGTAATTCCTCTCCTTAGCTCTCAATATGATCTTCTTCAAGTCTTGATCATGACGACTGAAAAACTCAGTGTTTGGTATTATTTTTGCCAGCTGTTTGCAAAATACCTACAAATAAACAAAAACCCTACAGTTTTAGAATAACCGATTTCCATCAAATTGAATACTGGCAATTAGTTACAACAAACCACTCTAAAATTCTCATTCAGACTCATATTACACAGTTATTAGTTGCTTACTGAATGCAGAGACTCACAAAGCTGCAAACATCCTATTGACTTGTTAATGATTTGAGATTATTCATGGGTTGGTGAACACTATCCAAGAAACACAAAGTACCAACAAGGTAAGATGTGAAATGCCAACCAATCAACTCAATCTCTTATTATCATACTAAAAATTACTTTACCGTATGATATTGCTTTACCTGTAAATAACCTGACAAAATATAGACTTCCTAAGATTTAAAAATGCCTTACATTGTTACTGGCTGTATACAGTGTGACATTATATTATGTGTCCTTTTATTCTATTTCTGTGCTACTTACCCTCGACCTAACACAAGGTTTATCTGATGTGGTGATTAGTATTTTAGGTTGGGTCTCTCTGTTGAAGTATGGAGCTAATTCATCATTCAACTGATCTGCTGCCACCTAAAGTCATGATGAGTTTATCATAAGGATAACAAAGCTAATGTGTACTCACTGATCACAGCTAACGATACATAGATACACATTCTTTGAATGATGCTTATTACTGTAGGGCAAGAGCTGTGATCGTTCTATAATGCGATGTGCGAACTTCAGTGTTTTGGTTTATCTCAGGCTACCATTGGGACTAGCAATCATTATTGGAATGGTATCATAGCTTGGCGTTACAGCAACGCGCTATAGTTGGGCTCATTTAAATAGCTCGATAAGACAAGTATTTATTGACTATTAAAGGCTTATGCTAGACAATTCTCCTGGGCAAGACGTAGGCTTAAGTCATGAGACGACCTGACACAGCAGTTTTGAGAAGAAAGACGAACTAAGACAAGTTGTGGTGGACTACTGATGAAAGACCTCATTATTTTAAAAGGTTTATTGCCTACCTCTTCATCAATACCATGAATTATGGTTTCATCGGGAACTCTCTGATTCTCGATAGTCTTTGGTATCCCCTTAGGTACAGCATCCTCTCCTAAAAAAAGCGTGTATGCATATAGAATATAATGTGTCGCTGAGGATATAATATTCAGGCAACCATGGTTTGTGATAAGGCTTGTATGTAAGCCAAACAAGGAAGCACAATAAAGAAGCTCGACCTCGTTTAAAACAACTAATCATGGACAAACATGTGAAGACACCACATTCTGAATCTTATACCAGGCGCTACAAGTCCCAATATAATATCAATTGTATAAAGGTCACTTTGTGATGCTTCAACTGGACTTCAACAAATTGTTAATTAATCCTATCATTGGACGTTGCAACTTATTCATTTGATGCTACACTCTCATACTAAGCCTCGAGTTCAATAAATTTTGTCAATCAGCAAGTGAACAGTAGACAGCGAGAAGAGCCGAAAAACTACATTAATAACATGACATAGCCACATATTCTACAGATAAGAACAGTGGGTACAGTAGCTGCAAGGAATAACAATGTCTATGGTAAGTGTATCAAGATAGGAAATCAAACTCATTCATCGGTTATTTGCATCTAGTAGATCTACCCATTTGTAAATGTGAGACAGTGAGTCTAGCGAAGTTGTTGCAGTTTCATTCATTAAAGTAAAGGCCAAATTGGTAGACTTATTCCATGCGCACACATGCACAGCAAAACAAAAATCTTGATTGAATGGATATCAAGAATACTTTAGACCTACCCTCCTAAACCTTTGCTTTTGGGTGTTACTAGTTCAGTAGTTGTGTTCCATTCTCTGTCTATGACAACTGGGTTAATTAATGTTAATTAATGTTGTAATATATTGTTTTTTTCATACTCATAGTCATAGGCCAGGGCGTGGTGCCCATCAATCATCACCAACTTGTTCTCCCCAGTCGCTGTGACTGAGCGAGACACTACCTGCCAAGTTAGTACTAGCTAGAAAGAAACAAGGAGTGAGTAACTAGCTAGTAGGAAGGTAGTAAGTAGAAGAAAGAAAGACAAGAGTAATGCATCATCAGTCCAGTGACTGAGTAAGGATAATGCATACCTTTCTCTTCAATTAGTTTCTTTTTGGCCTTCTTTAGTTTAGATTTTGCTTTCTGCTGCTCAAACTTAAGCTTCTGGTATAGTTCTTGTCTCCTCTTCTTATTCCTGATATTTGAGACATTCCTTGAAGTGTTGTCAATTTGAGACAGCTCCTTCTTTTCTGTGTGATCGTTTTCAGCCATGCTTGGGTCAGTGAACTAAGGCAATTAAAAATTGTGGGTCTCTACCTATAATCACCGATTTTATGAAGGATTTTGTGCTACTTTGAGAAAATGAACAGCTGCTCAAGCTAAGTTCTTTGTTTCAAGGAGGAAACAACTAATACAAAATAATAATAATAAATAAGATTACTTTTTTATAGCATCCCTGTGGACATGGTCTGCCAATATAGTGGGTGGGTTGGGGTGGGGGGGGGGGGAGGGAGGGAGATTAAAGGGATGGGTTCCTTCAATTAGAATGAACAATGCTTTTTACATAAAAAACTAAGTTATCATCACTGCCATTACAAAATAAAGTACAGTTGTGAAATACCCTTTACCAGTGGTTCCTACATATCGTAGCAGCGGGTGGATTGTGTATACCCACAAATGAGTGTTGCAAAAGTAGAGAGCTGAGCCTAGCATACACGCGCCCCAGCATGCAATCACATGAATCCAACATGCATTCAGACAAGCACACTTTGCCTGCCATTGTACTCCTTTGTTTACCAAACAAAAGGCCTTTTGTTACACAACTCTCATAGGTGCATTGGGGCATGTCTCCCTGACATCGGCCCCCAGGGCCTATCCAACATACTACAGCATAGGTGTACTTTATTTTGTAATGGCACTAAAAATCGTGTCGGTGTGGGCGCTAGCTTGGTGTGAGAAAATGCTGATCCCACTCTACCTGGTTCCATGATTTAGTTAATGGTTGTTTTATGTCAAAAATAGAAGAACCACAGTAACAGTGAGAAAATAGTGAATGCACAGCTGATGTGTTTTGCCTTGACTGGCGGCTAATGAAGAGCTGGGAGACCAGTTTTTGGAAGTTAGACTAAAAGCCAATATACTGTTTTGGGGAGGATCTTTTTATTTTCTGAAACATCTATATCGTCCGAGCACAAGTTTTGATTACAGACAAAATTGTGAATATAAAACTTCACACCGATTGAAATTCTTCTCTCCTGACCTCATAAATAAATAGAACCTCTATGATGATAGCCACGGAATACTACCTTGATATCCACTAGGCTACCTTGGATTAAGATGCATTACAAAAATAATGCTGTTCTGAAACGGCACTAAAAACCGTCGGTGGCCACAGGTGTCGTAAGACAAGTTGCAGGTGCTGTATGTCTTACAGCATTTAAGGCCTATACAGCATTGTTGTTGGTGCTGTACGGGCCACATGAGTGATGTAAGACATTCCCCATACAGAACCCCCCACACGTCTCAGAGCGCCTCAGTGACGGATTGAACTAAGTACCTAAAATATGTCTTAGCATAAAACATGGGCTGCAACAACAAACCCTCTATTGTGACTTTTCAATAAAACTGGCTACTGTCCAGTTCCTCAGTCCGGACAGGATTCAATTGCTAATGAGCCTAAAGTTGAAGCATTGGTGATGCGAAGTCAGGGTATTGATCAACCATATCCAAACATAACTGATGAAACTAGATGTTTAGTAGAACCAAGGACTAAAAGAGGACCCCCCTGTTACTCCTTGGTAAAGTTAAGTGGTGACATCATCATTCTCCCTATCAACTTTTAGTATTACCACTTGGCACATCAAACTGAACTTATATTTAGTTAGACGTATGTTGTTATCAATCGTTTTAAATTTAGCATTAATGCATCATTTATTGTTTTAGATTTTTATGCAAAGAATAATCACCCATACCATACGGCAGCATACGTGCCAAATAAATCATTTTGATATAAAATTTCTAATATACGAATTAAAAAATAATGAAAGAATAAATATGACAAATACGAATGGCACTCTCCCACGTGAAGCATTTTCCCATTTCCCATTTTAAATGATCCTTCTAACCTTAGGCAACAGTGTACTCAATGATGTTCAGTGGCAAAATTTGATCTGGATCAAAAATGACAAATATGGTGGGAACATTTTGGCGATTAACAGCACTTTGATATCCAGGTTGAGGTTGTCTCATCCCTCTAGATCCCAGGCATGACCGTCCTGTGATGACTTTACAGAGAAGCATGGTATGGGTGTTGCTAGGGCCAGGCACTGCATAAGTATGAGAGAAATCTGCGACTCTGGCAAAGTAAGCTCCCAACCCATAAGCAGCCCCTTGAAAAGTACAAATAATGAATAAAATGATGACCAACATCAAGACCAACTTTTCAATCCGCCAGAGAGTTTCTGGTCTTCTGTCCATTGTTAATGCTGCATACTTCTATCCTGGGACAAGCTCAGTAATCAAAATATCCTGCACCTAAATTTTTGGGAAATTGTCCCACTATATGTCATCGGCAGACAATAAGTTATCCGCATTTATTCATCGAGATCCTATACTACCAGATTGACAATTTCCTTAAATTACAATATTTGAATATGTGATGGGCTATCTCAGATTTAAGTTTTTATTTGACTCTTCTCTACTCAGTATGAGTTGTTGGGGTTTCTAATCGCTAAATTTTCATTACCATTTTTCTTACAGGCAAGAGCAATGTAAGATTAAATTAGCTATACAGGCCCTGAAAATCTTTATTATTGTCTCACCACACACAGATCCAGCCTTGCCAATGTTGAATCTCTCCTTAACAATGGCGTTAGCACTTTGTCCGTGTGTTCCATGCCAAAGATGTCTTTCAGCATCCCCTGAGTAACTTCTGGCCACTTGGGCAAGCTTTGCTGTGTATTGGGTATAGTGTGGACTGGCCGGTATGGGTAATACCTTGAAATTTAGAAGAAGGTAACATGAACAATCAAACTAACCAAATATCCTCTTTTTTTAAAATTTTTGATTCTAACGAAATTTCCATGAGTTGCTAAAATGTATATGATTGAAAATACTATATTATGGCTGTGCTGTGGTATCGATAACTAAAATTTACCTTCACTGAAGTGATCCTTCTGTCCGTGCCCATTGACTCTCTGAATGCCCTCTCCACATCACTGAAGTCAGTCACGGTTCTTATCATCTCGCGGTATCCATTACCCATAGGAGTGTAGGATCTCAGCGTGGACAGTGAATCTCTTAGAAGCTTTAAATTATTAAAAGCATATACAACTTATACAAGTATGTTTAGAGTGAATATATTGAACAGGGTTTCTATAAAAAGTACAAAAAGTGAAATTTTGAGGTTTTATTAGCACATCAGCACTAAGTATTAAATCTGATTTGCATGATATCTTAAAAAAAGATACTGTTCAATCTTATTCCAGCTACTATTTATGCTGTGGAGTGTAGGGTATGCTGACTTTTGACAGTAACATTTGAGAAATTTAGGCGTGGAGTCTTCATTTTGTACATGGGTGGATGCGAGTGTCACCATTTTTATCACCTTTTCTGTCTTGCTGTCTTGATCCCAGACAACAATGTAGACAGTCTTCAGTGGGCTGTCTTTTTCTCTGAATAGTGAGCAGGCATCAATAAGAGCTTTCATCAAGGGGAGGATATTTTAAAACTCCAGTTCCGATAAACGGAAAAGCTATTGAGCGTAGCGAGATGTCATGTGTTATATTCATGGCTCTCTCCAATAATGATCTGATGATCTATAAAACGAAAAATAAAAACACAGAATGGTGAATTTACTGCACACCGCAATAAGAGAAGCTTGTTGCATATGATATAGGGTTTAGTACTTTTCTTTAGAATTCGACAAACATTGTGTTAATATTCAAACAAAATCATCTGAAAATATTCTCAATATCGAGCTGTGATCGCAAAATGGTGGGTTTATTACAGTGATGGCTAGCATTATGAACACTGAAAAGCGATACTGATGAAATGGGAGGGCACTGCCACTAGTGAATAGCACGTTATCAAATTAGCGCCATCACCCCATCTCTTTTCGGGATGATGAGATGGCGCAATTGGGTTAGCTTGCTTGTTATTCACTGCAAGCCGATTAGAGTTGCAGGGGTCGTGGGTTTGAATCCCAAAGGCGGAGCTTTCAAGTTCGATTGCTCCAGCACCTTTGGATGTATATCTTCCTGAAAAGTAGTATTATTACAAACACATTTTCAATTGTTGGTATCCGAGTTTTAGCCCTGAACTAAGATTACAGCCTTCGTGGAGCAATGGTAATTGGCATGTTGAATCTGAATTATAACTTCAACCTTTTTACAAATTTCAACAGTGAGTACATGACAAAAGCGTCATGAAGAAATATTTAATCAAATGACTTTTTTAATACAATACCTCCATTTCTCACGCACATCTCCTCTTACTAGTTAGGCAACTGCATAGTTAGCTATGTTATACAAATTTTGAAGCCAAAATGACAACTGGAGACTGCTAACTTATAATTATAAGTGACAAAAGGAAAGGTAATTTTACCTGGTAAGTGTTTGAGCCGTTCCAACTGCTCGGTAGACAGAAATGTATCACCTGTGCAGGGGTCCCTTCACCTCTATTCATATCATAGGATGGAGTGGATTGGACAACACCAGTACCCCAGCATTTTCTGTTTGAACTGGCCAAGTCATCCACCAAATCTTGTCCACATCTCTGAGCAAATTGCGGTGCCAATGAGCCACCAGTTGAGCTACTCAATACATCTTCTGTAGGGCTTGCTTTCGCTTTCACAGAGTTAGCAATAACATCAACCTTCACGCAAAATATGTTGATGTTTTAATCACCAAATTGATTAATGATGAAAGTAATAGCTGAATGAATAGGAAAGTTATGCTGCCAAACACAATTTCTTGATATAATTAATAGTGAGATTGATAACAACACTCACACAGACACTAGGGGCTCTTTGTACGTCAAAAAAGATAATGGCTGATTGCTGGCAGATTATAAGAAGAAGAAGAGCATGTGAGTGTTATCAGGATCCTACACCACGACTGGCTGTCTTTGGGGCATTTTGTTATTCTGTTGCAATTGGTCAGCTGTTTTGTTTCTGAAGATAATGTTCTACTGGTCGTCTTTTTTCCCCAATAAAGGTTTTTTTAGCTATAGCTATATCAAATGTAAAATACATATTACTCGCTTTCAAATTGAAGATATTTCCTTGGACTAGAAGATGCATGGTGCCTCCATTGCTGAATGTCTTTGAGAAAACTGAAAGAATAGAATCACTTACATTGGTTTTGACAACCAGTATATCAAGTAAGACTTGCCCCTACTATAACTGGTAGACTATTTGAAACTTCTTATCTAAGGGCATTCAGTTGCTGTAATAAAATTAGAGTTGGGCTGAAGTCACATTGCGTTGACACTGCTTGACACCTGTGGACAATTTTTCCGGCTACCTTTATTAAAGCTCTGATAACTAAACTTGGCAGCAACACAATATTACCAAACCCGTTACTTCTAAGGGCAACCGTAATAGTAACCAGTAACCAACAATCAACCAAAACAGTTATCCTATTTGTTGTAAAACACAATATATAACATGCTCTACTCGCTGTCAAGTTTAATCACTGAAGCATTCTGGCAACCGCGAGGATTATGGCTGCATTTTCCACTAAGAAAGGCCACCATCAAAGACCATGTAAAACTGGGAACAAGGGGAATTTTTTACCAAGATTATTCCTCATAATTAATAATGAAATGTACAAAGCAACTTCCCCCTTCTTATCTATGTCCTATATTTTCCCCATCAATTTCCATGGTCTGGAATTCGTATTTGCAGTTTTCAGTACAGTATTGTTCCACAACTGTGATTTTCCCTAGCAGGTTTTCTCGGTTTCTCCTAAAATAGATTTTCCCCCATTAGATAAGACGAGAACAATGTTGATACGAGGTTATTCTGTTTCATCTTATCAAACTGTGGATAAATGAGAAAGAAGGTGGTAACCACTGATAAACATTCCCAGATTTGGAAACATATCTGACCTTTCACAAGTACATGGCAATTTATGATTGGTTATAGGAATGAATTTTTTTCCATTGACTGGTCATGCCAAGCAACAGCCATCTGCTGTTAAACGTTTATAGAGGCTGAGATTTGGATGGTTGTTACTGGGGCGACATTCAACACGTCACATAGATTTTTTTTTATCAAAACTTATTGGGTGGACATCTCCAGGATGCAGTTGATATCAGTGAACTTGTGATGTTATTAACACACATAAACAATGACTGTACACAAATGCTTCAAAATATATAAGCCACCGCCACCTGTATAAACACTCTGAAAGCTACAAGAACAATTCACAATATCTCAGTGAAAACTAACAGTTTCCAAAACAGCAAGTGATATGAAAGTTCACATAACCCCTTAGTCCCTACCATGGCAGTGAGATATTGAATTTGATCAATTGACCTTGCTGTTTCATTTTTGTTTCTATTGAATGTCTCATCTAGCTAGTCTGATATGTATAAAACCATATTCCCTAAAAGATATAGTTTTTTTAAGGCATCTGCTATTACATCCCAGTTGAAAAATCTAGTAGTAGCTATGTTGCTACAACATAGCGCAACAAGTGATACCACGTGGTATACTGATAGGCAAACAATACCTTTTATCAAGGGGATAGTGTCACAAGTAAAACACTTAGCTACCAAATATTTACCCCGATGTAGCAACGTGTTGACCCTGTGGTAGTCAAGGGATAAACCCATTGCGCCACCCCATAAGCTTATGATGTTTAACGGCCCAACATCAAAGTTATGTAGTACAACAACACACAGAACAATTTTGTAATTCTCTTTCAAATCGGTATCTCTGAAAATCATCTTCACCCTGTTTCCTGACTTTAAAAAGTTCCAGAATGTTTAATCCTGTCATGCATATTCCAATCAATGTCAGGATATATCTAAGGATGTTACCACAAGTCAGGGCTCCTGACATGTGTTTAGATTTTAAAAGAAGCCTGTTTGACCACTACATTGAAATCTGTGAATAAGGTTACCTTGGTTATTTCACCCCTACCAGTGGTCGAAATTTTTTCTCTTTGCGGGTACTCTACTCTCCGGGTCGAAAATTGCTTTGAAAACTTTTACGAATATCGATATCAAATTTAACAACGCAATTATGCAGAAGTATAGATATGTAACACAAGTAACAGTATGAGTGATAATTGATAATATGATTGATATCTGGTCAAAAAGAGATATTTTCACACAGTTTTTGCACAGAATCAAGTGGAAACTGTTTTCTAGCAGTTCCCTATTCATATTATTTTGTGTGTGCTCAGTTCCCACTCACTTTAAACAATGCTCTCAACTGAACGGAAATAAATCTGGATATATTATGGTTGCTCACCACTTGTCATTGTGTAGTTTTATCACTCCACTTCTCTGTAAGCAGCTAACTCATTCGCTATTGAAACATGGAATGAGTTAGGACCAATCTTGCTGCACTCTTTTCTTTGCATGAATATTGTGTCTTTTGCAATCTCTCGGGATTTTCCAAATCAAATCGCTACCATGGTTATTGCACATATCGAAACTTACAGTTTCAAAAATATTCTTGTACATGTCTGTAATCTGGCTATCATGAGGGTAAAGTATATTGTTTTACTGTTGTGACCTTGATAACCGTTCCTGTTATCACCCTTCAATCCCACTGGCTCCATTTCCATGGTTATCAAATTGAATAGTCACTGGTACTGACTACTGATTTGAAGGAGTATTTCATAGATAAGAGAACGACTTCAGTTGACTGTCAACTGATTTGCACCCTGGAGAAGCGGAGCAATTAATCATCAGCGGGCTGCCAGTAATTATTGCAGTCAGAACCTGTTGATGTCGTGGATCACCGACTAGCTAGTATATATATATATATATATATCATATATATTTATATGAATATATATATATATATTCATATATATGCTTACGTTTTTATTGCAAAAACCATCATCCGAAGATGTTCTCCCTGATGTGCCAGGAAACCAAAACAAAAAACCAATCAAAGTAAAATCAAGGGAATAAAACGCAATTCAATGAAAAGTGGTAGATAAGGGGATTTAGGTTATTATGTCAGGCAGCCATAACAGGAAATGGGTCACCTCAGTCTTTCGTTATTTATAACTAGCTCATGCGCATTATCACAGTATCATCTGGTTATAAATTCAAGGAAGAAAATCATTCATGAAAGTGGAATTTGTTAAAGTGTTTGTAAAGGAACAGGGTTCTTGGTATCATTTTTGAGCTTGAAATGAGATTAAGACAACTATCACACATGCATTTGCATGAAAAATAAGTCTTCAGGGTTACTTGGTCTGGTAGGTTTGGGGGTTATAAGTTAACACTATTGAGTTGCCTACTCATGCACAGCCCAACTTGTCCAGGCGATTTGTAATGAGCCTATTATGGGGGAAATACAGTAATATTAGTGACTATTGTGGTCAGATAACAACATTTGCAAATACATGACAAAGTCACTCACAAGTCTGTCGATGACATAAAAGTTCAAATTTAATGAGTTGAGACCGCTAATCAAAACAACCTTCATTTCTGTTATGAGCCCAAGTTGAAGAAGAGATTAGAAGAACCACTGTACCAAAGATTATAAATACTGACTGTACATTACAATCAATGACTATGACCCATTCCCTGTCCACAGCTTTTCAAGCGAGTGATTTTCATTTCATACCGCTGCGCTTGTTTGCTCTGTTTAAATAAGATTACACTGGAGCAATGGATTCTTCCTTGCTTATTTCAGATTTACCTAAAAATGGTCCATACAATGCTTTATGGTTAGTACCAAATCTTGCGATAATATCTAACACTAGCCCCCAAAATAAGATCCATACTGATGAAATAACTCAAAAACTCGACAAATTAATTTCCTATGTGACTGATGTGTGCTTTGACATAGGTTCTCATATGGCATGCTGCACTCAGTCAGTAATATTGATAGTCCATGTTTAGATGTGCTGAGTATCTGTGATGCACAGATGGACAAGATCTGATGTAAAATAATATAGAAAGTTTCTCAAGGTATTCCACTGCTTACACGATTATCAATACTCCTCTCTTTAGGAGGCAGTCAAATTCATTTACATTTTTCATCACCCTGAAGTCCGAAATAACTAGATGACAATTTTATTTACTTTAATTTACTTTGTGACTTGTAAATTCCAGTTTTTGATGTAAACAACAAAGTTTACCCGAGAAAATCTTGTGAGTCCAAACATCAGAATATTTGCAAAAATTGTTGTAAAGATTCTCAAAACTTCAAATCACTCAGTATTAATCATCGCATGCTTTGGATTTTAACATCATCCTAATGCCTGAAATGTCGAGATTAAAAAACAAATTATTTTAGATTTTTGTGCAAATTAGAAAAACATCCAGTCTACATGTGTAAATTTTGTATCTTCCATTGAAATTCTATTGAAAGCCACTAATCATAAAGCATAACGGCTGAAGACAGAGTTTGATTGGAATGTCATATCTTAGTATTTATAATCTTCAATACAATCCATGTAGCCACAATCTCATTTATTCATCAAATAAATATAAACAAAACCTTGAAATACTTTAGCCATGTATTGATCTGCCTTTATATTGCCAATTTCTATCTCGAGCAGTAACCATGGTTAACAGAAAATGTTGTATCTGTCAAAGCACTGTGGGTTATTTCAAGTGGCCGAAATCATACAGATTTAAACTTAGTGGTGTGACCAATTAACTAAGTTCATTGGTGTGACTACCTCAGGGACATTTTCCCTATGATAATCACATGGACTCGACATCGATTTGCTACAATTGCCTCCTGAATGATATTCAATCTCACTCTCACTGGATCTGTTAATCTCCCTATAATTTTCACTCTCGCTGTCGGATGAGCTAGAGTTGTAATTTTTGCCGTGCTTGATTTCGATCGTTTCAATTATGAAATTTTATACACTATCCCATTTTACCAGCTAAGCCACATAACATGGGACAGATAAACTTTGCATTTTATTCACTCATTCATTCAATAGATAAATTCTGTGTGGTTTAATATTGTACGCAGGGAATATCAAAACCACTGTGTCATAACAAAATGTCTTATTTACGAGATACTGTATATTCCCATTATAATCTAAGGTACTAAAAAGGTACTATTTTCTACAAGTGATCACAATTCCAAAGGAGAAAAATAGTACCTTTTTAGTACCTTCTCATCCCAACTTTGAGTGAAAATAATTCTTAACTGGGCCACAGGCTGCTTTTGGACATAGCATAATGTTCTAAACTAGACTGAGAGCTCTAGAATGATACCAAAAGCCTGTTTCCTTTACAATCACTTTAATGTTTTATGAAGGGAGCTGAAATGTTCGAATGAAATGTAGCATTTGTGATATAAAAGCATCTCAAGAGGAAGGGTGAGGTGATACCTCCTAGTGGATGCTAGAGTTAGTAGTTGTAGTGCTTTGGAATTGGTAGCTACACCAAGTTTCAGCTTTGTGAACGACCACTAGCATCTAATTCAGAGCAAAAGAACACAAATAAAGTGTTGCTAATAATAGCATTTTATGGCCTCAGACCTTTTTTCCGTTGTTGGATATGTAAGGTTCATAGATTACATAAAAGTCATAACATAACATATGCTGCAGCGCTAACCATGACCCGACCCCACTTGACATCACCTTACCTGATCTGACCTGACCTGACCCGATCTGGCCTAACTCAACCTCACTATGAACTACACTGACACTAGGGACAGTCATCAAGACACCATTCCTCTAGAATGGTGGTAAAATATTTCCCATATATATTTGCAGGGGCAAGTTTGCATGACCTGCAGTATGAGTTCATAAACGGATGAAAATTTTAAGGCTGCATTTTATTGCGGTTTATAGATGTTCTAAAACTTCACAAAGCAACCAATGCATTTGGAGCAAAACCCCCTTTCTTATACAGTAGATGGCTATGTAGCAAGAAATTGTTTCAAATGGTTTTAGACAAGTAATTAATTATCGATTGATTATCTTTTCTTAAAATTCAAAACTGATGAAGAACACAAATCAATGGAGCCTAACTCATGATCATCATCATTGATCGTGCAGGAAACATCTTTATATTCCAATGATAGTTTCTTCCTCACTTTGATGATGATAAAGAGTAATAGTGGAAACATGCGATTATAATGTTTTAATGCTTTAAAAATACCCATCTAGCTATATTTTTTCAATCAATCCAAGTCAATCCAATCTATTTGGTGCAAATAACACACTGTATCCACTTGTCACTTGAATAAGGAGGACAATGGCCGATATCACCATCTCCTGTACATGCTGTCCTCACAAAGAAGAAGAGAGCACCGTCGTTGTTGCCCTGCTGACCTGTTACATACTCAGGTGATCCATCAATACACTCATAAGTAGCTGGATGGGTGGAATGAGCTCTCATCAAATATCTTACAAGCATAGAGGTGAGACTAATAGAGTGAACTACTAGATTCCTGTTACAGTCGTTCACACTAAGGTGAGAAGAGAAGAAGTTGAAATAAGGCAAACTGATTATGAAAGAACTTGTAAACCCTACTATGCTTAAGTGTTACTGAAATTTTCAAAGCAATATGAGGAAGCCTGTGCAGGCTGTGGAGGGTGGATGGGTGGGTGGGGAGTGAGGACGGCCTGGGTAAATACGTTGCGACCTTTTCATGGTCACAACACAGACCTGTCTATCATTTTCATAAATTTGGACTTATGATAAAGAGCCCACTATCACAAATATATTTGTTAGTTTGACCATGGAGTAGTCCTTGGTTTGACTTTTCGATTCTTCTTCTCATTTCCTGTTAACTTGACAAGCTATACTGTTTGTAAATGTATAACTACTAATTACTTTGGCTAAGCTAGTAGAGACTGGCCATGGAGTGGAGTTGACTTTATTTTAATTCAGCATTGTGATCAATAGACATCAATACACAGACATGGACTTAGTCAATATCTGTGTTGTTATCATATGACCAATGGACTATAGAATCAAATCGAATAACTCCTATTTTATTCCGAATTCACAACTATTGCAAATTAATTTCGGATTGTCTTCTCTTGTCAAATGGATTTAACCAGGCTGTCCACCCCTCCCCACCCATCCACCCCGACAGCCTGCCCAGACTAGATATGAGGGATTTGGTGGGAGACCGACATTGATGTAAGATGAAGCACCCAAATTAAGTCACTGGGTATTTAATCTTTTTTACTTTTTGATGCCTGTCGGCTTTACTTCCATTCAATTAAATCTATTTTGTGAGAAAATCTTAGTCTCACTTTATAAAGATAAATATAAAATTGGCGGAGCAAATTTATTTTCATGGTTTCAACATCAACATATTATATTCCCTAGACCATCATGACAGCAGAGTGAGTTGACTAGCAGCGATCACATGGTACGTTCTTGTTGTGGGCTGCAGATGGGATCGAACTAGGGTAACCATAAGTATGATACTCAGTACCATATAACAAGGCAACCCAGCCTTCAGAATAGGTGAATTGATCAAACTGAGGTTCAAGTGGCAGACATTGGTAATCCACACCCCCTCCCGTATGATGGCGGTTTCCTCTAGCAGTGAATCCTATAAAACAAGCTTTGCAATATAACACATAATCACTTTCCTGAGTATATGTTACATAACACCCCAAGCTGAACATATTTATAACTTGATTTGGATCTTATCAGCTACATGATTAATTTATTTCCAGGATATGTCAAACAATCAGATCTATTCCTACTCAAATAATATTTCTCACATATTTCTGGAATATAGGAATAGGAATAACACAATGGAGGAAATTATAGAAGAGCGCAACAGAACTCAATATGTTCATTTTGTAAAAATACAATTAGGATTCTGTTTCCAATCTGCCCAGCATTGGGTTTTCCACTAATTATGCATAACGAACCGGATAAGAATGATTTCTAAAACCAAACCTTCATAAAGTCTAGATGAGTTGTTCCCACATGATATCCGTCCCCATCTTGTGTAGACAGATCCAACTTGAGCTGCTTGTCCTGATTCTCCTGTACTACCCTTTACTCCAGGATGACCTGTCAACCCTCTGGGTCCTGTCTCACCAGGTGCTCCTTTAGATCCACCAATACCCTTAGGTCCAACAATCCCATCACTACCTGTCAAACCAGTGTCACCTTGTTGGCCAGGTGCCCCTTTAAGACCACTAACTACCCTTAGGTCCTGGTATCCCATATCTTCCTGTCAAGCCTGGCAGACCATCCCTCCCATCTTCTCTGATATTGAATACAAGAAAACATCAAATCACAAATCATGATAATATTTGAACACAATACATCATCATTAGCGTTAGTATCGTACTTTGATAATGTATTCGAAAATTGACCATTTGACTTGTAGTTACTAATATCAAACTCTCATCTCCCATCTCCCATCTCTTCCTCTGAGTAGAGAAACCAGGTCTACAAAATAATAAATCCAAATATACTAAAAATAACAGATGATGTATATATGTAGACTTGGGTTAGTGTCTACCATATGAATAATAATTTGATTCCGAAATTGTTCAAATAAAACTGGATGAACAATAATGACCCAAGCATCCAATTTGGTTTAAAGTAGCAGACAACCCTGGCACCACTAAATATGAATCCACATGCAATTTGCCTTTACAGATTGGCAACATATAATCAGAATCAAAATTCAAGGTATAAGCTCTGGTTCTACACCACAGGGCAGTCAGCTGCCCCTAAACCCTAATGCCTGCAATGAACTGAATTAAGTTGGCAAGCTATGCTTTGTTTATAATCTCATAGAAATTGCGTAATTCTTTGTTTTAAGCAAACATATTGTTTTGTAAAAGGTTTTGTAATTGAGATGACTGTTTTAGGTATTTAGATTTAACAAACAAAAGATAACTGCTTCAATTCTAGAAACAAACACTTTTAAACATTAAAATTTTGCCAATAATATATTTATTTTGAGAGTATCAAAATTTGGCCAATCATATTGGGTATGCCTGTTACTGAAACAAAATGGTGGAAGAGAGTTTTAAATCGAAATAACTAAAATTTTATATTTGTTTATAACATGCAAATGTAGAAGGAGCACATCATAACGCATCAAATATCTAAATATACCTTTTGTGGTTGTCTGCTACTGAAACAATCTAGCTGAGATCCAACCTTTATCAAAGTGTTTTATCTCAGCTAGATCTTCAAGGCCCCTGATTGGTCAATGTGAACTTTTGTCATCACTAATGGTGGATGGCTGGGGAAGAAAAAACTCCCTACTTTTTGAGAGCTCATATAACTCCGTGCAAAGCTACTGGCTAGATGTTTTGATGCCACAACTCTCTATTTAAATTTTTGACTGGCTGCTCTCCCGGGAAAAGCCCAGCTGTGTCCGCAGTGGTTTAAACTCCTGGTCTTGAATCTCATTTAAATTTGAGTGTATGCTTAAGGTTATGTCAAAATCCGAACCGAATATCAACAAATCGT
This sequence comes from Membranipora membranacea, assembly GCA_914767715.1. Classification (NCBI taxonomy): domain Eukaryota; kingdom Metazoa; phylum Bryozoa; class Gymnolaemata; order Cheilostomatida; family Membraniporidae; genus Membranipora; species Membranipora membranacea. The sequence continues at coordinate 3,534,876 of OU612074.1, forward strand.
ATATCTTTTGAAAGCTGTCGGGCTATTGAATATCAATAATTTGATTTGATTATATTGAGTCATTTTAGTGAGGAAATCAGGTAGAAAACGCTGTTTTTGTTAATGTTGATGGCAGACTCACCATTCAGTGCAATATAGTCTAGATAAATTCCATCCCTCTTCTACAGCAGTTTTCACCTTTTCTCCTCTCGCAATCTGTAATAACATAGTTATATATAGTACTGATGGATGTATAATACAGCACAGGAATGTGGATGGCTGACAGTTTAGGTGATAAGGTCTGCATGCAGATCATTTCTGCTTGATGAACATGTGTTAAATAGTTGTTTATTTATTAACTTATCCTTAGTACCTTTCGCTTGTGATTAGGCGCTTCAGGTATTCCAATTTTCAGGTATGTCCAACCAAGGAGTAAGAGACTCTAACTCCAACTAAAAACTGCCCACTTTTCAATATCAAATCACTAATCTGCTAATCACAGCAACTAGATGAAGTGATGAACTTGCATGGTTCACTAACACACTCTTAAAACAACAACTCACTTTTATGGCAGAGAACATTTTGCTGAATGCAGCTTCCAATCTTGCATTCACAGACTTTAACTCTTCAAGCTCATTATCCATCGTCTTAATCTGTTTCATCTCTGTCTTCTGATCGGGTAAGAGCCCGAAACTAATGCCCATAATGGCTCCAAGAACCATTATGTGCATTAACATGATTCTGAAATCAACAAGAGATCTGGAAACACAGTGAAACTTATACTGACAGATAAAACCACAGGTAACAAGAATGAACTGATAATGATAAGAAATGAGAATTCAATGTAAAATTCTTATTTCAGACACTATATCATATAATTATATAAAAGATCTAACCTGCACCAAGGAGTTAGAGGGAAGGAGGGTGGTCACGTGACCAATCTAATGATACTATATATGACCTATCTACCGAGCCACATGAAAAACAAAATGGCTGAACAAGATGAATAATTTCAATTGCACATTGTGGCAGTAAACACATTATAGCACATATTATCAAATAAAGTATCCTCACCATTAGAAAAGACTTATATCTTTCTGTTGCCAAGTATACCAACCTGAATTACTGTCTTGTTAAGAAGATTATCATGGCCAAAGTTGTAAAAATCCTGAAATCAAGCCATTTTCACCTTTGTACTCTATGGAAATCCCAACACATGCACCTAGCACTTGTTTGTTGATATCATATGAAAGAGCAAACTCTGATTGGTTACCCAAACTAAATAAAATGAACAAACTATATTCAGGGGTAGTATGTATCAAGATTTTTTTTTTAGTTCTTCATTAATCGGCCATTAAATAGTCAAACTTTGTCGAAAGTAAACTTTACCTTAGTTACAGTGAAGATGGTAGTACTCTTTTTCCCAGAATGGCAAACACCTCATGATCACCCTAGGCATTACCATTTTTCTTGGTTCTACCCCTGCTTTTTTTAAGTGGTGATTCTCTTCTTGACCCACAAAGATATCAGCCTCTCAAATTTGCTAACCTTAGCATGTACCTCCAAAAGCAGAGGGGAGTTTATAACGGGTTATCCTCTCATGTTAATTTAGTTTCGACCAATCATATTGGGGCAATTTTTCACGCCCCTATTTATGCAAATGAGGAAACAGTCTGAACATAAAATGCTTAATTGTCACGTGACCACCCTCCTTCCCTCTAACTCCTCGCCTGCCCATTTTGAGTCCAGATCACAGAATGACTTTCATGAGATTAGATGAGTGTTAGGAAGGTAGCTCATACCTATTCCTCTGGGATTTCATATGAGAAGCATAATAACAAAGCCTATCCAGTGATAGATGTCTCTTTGTAGAAGAGAGTTGACATGGATTTCAATTGAAATTCTCTGCGTAATGTTTCTGTAAGAAAACTCCCTGATAAAGCTCTCAAGCTGACCACTGTGCAAAATCGATTCCTATTCCATGCAGGGGATAATGATTGTATAAATAGATGAAGTTATACCTACATTGTATATTTACAATTGGATTGAATAAGTTGTCTTCTTATACCATACATTGAATAATTATAGTTGAATAATTTTGCCAGGAATGTGGTATAATCATTGTATAAAGTGGAATAATGAAGGTATAAACAGACTTATGCCCAGTGTATAATCATTGAATAGGAACTGATTTTGCACAATGGACATTATCAGCAAAACAACAATGAAACCTGAAACATCAAGTGCAGGGTTACGGTGTTATAAGCTGATTCTTCCTCATAGACATTTCCTGCTTTTGAGTTACTTTTGTCATTGTTAGTGTCAAAGTTAACTTATTTGATGATTTTGAACATTAATGACAGTTGTTCCTGAGCAAAGAGAAAACGTTGTGTGGTACAATTTTCCGAGCATTGAACAAAATGTCGCCTATAAATCATGTCAAATCATGTTTGAATCAAATCCTCAACCCAATGGAAATCTGTGTAGAGAGCTCTATCCAGCAGTGGATCTTACGGATAGGACTGATCATTGGCTAGGATATACCTAGAACTTCTTTTTGCCAATCAATGCCAATGAGCTTCCCCCCCCCCCCCTTCTGCTGTGACTGATTGAAGCACATTTTCAGCAATTACCAATAGGCAGTTTGTATGTTGTTAAATTGTATCTTCGGTAATCTGGTATGCCAAAGAGAGCCACATATCCCCACTTCCCAGCAACATATCGAAGTGGGTGTAGATTCTTCTGATTTCCAACTGTTTTATCTTGCCCTGGGGATAAAAAATGCAACTTTTTATGGTTTGACTACATATAGCGAGCATCTAAATATTACTGTATTTTCTATCTATCAGTAGGGTCCACTATGGGTATCATAAATTACCGCCAAACAGCCAGTCTTATCCGTTCCCCTACGGGCCTTATGCATTCTGCCTGCAGGATAGCTTCATGACATAGTCTATCTGTGCAGCACAGCATTATTGGCGCTGCCTTCCATCGAGAAAGACAATTCCGAGAGTTCAAGGTTATGAGATAGCAATTCCATTTCCAAATTATGAGTTTTCCCAATTTAAGTACTCAGTCTATATGAATCAATTCAGGTGCTATGCTGCAGAAACTAACATATGCCTCAAAGGCTAATGCTATACCTTTTGTGACTATTGTGACTTGTCTATGGCTAAGTTCACCAATACAAACTATCTTGTCTTATCTTATCTGACTTCCTTCCCTCAGAGGGATATAACACCGATATTTGACGACTGGAATATGTTGCTTCACATCACTTTTGGCAGCACCTTCCAGTGATCCATTCTGGATCATTCCTCAGCCTCCCATGGTATCCTCTTCAACCTCAGCTAAAATCACTAATTGCATGCCTGCTGGGAAGCACATTTTTTCGGTTTTATCATCACAATTATCATTCCCTGTTAGTACCCTTCAATCCCTTGCTCCAAATCAAATTCAAAGTCCTTCAATAGTATTGTTGGTATTTGACTTATCACTGGTTCTAAAATAATGAAGTGAATAGTGATAGATATGATGATGTGTCATGTGTTGACTTATTTGCCCTCTGGTGAGTTGATCAAGGGAGTGTCAGAGTAATTGCTGCCAGCCAAAATTTCTCCATGAAGTGGAAGTTTTGCAACATGAAATACACACTGACACAAGGATCAGGCTTCTGGATTCGATCAGTAGGATTTGTTTTAGAAGAATTTAGAGGCTTCCAGCATGTTTAGTCGTGCGACATAAGTTTTTATACTTCCAAAGGCCGGAAGATCATAGTATCCCTGTTATTTAACTGTATTACACTTGTTGGTAACAAGGTGTCGCAGGGAATCATTGATTATATATCAGACAATGTTTCAATAAAATACAAAGCTCAGGTGTGAAAGGAATTCATACATTTATTACGATTATAAAAGGAAACTTATATATCAATACAGTGTAACTCATTATTATTGGGGATGTGGCACACACTTACACGATGCATAATGGAACTAGGACTGTAAATATCTATAAATATCCGATGAGTTATCTCAATCAATCAATATTTTTATCTATTTGGTACAAACAACACATTGTATCCACTTGTTACTTGAATAAGGTGGACAATGGCTGATAGTACCAGTTCCTGAACATGCTGCCTTGACAAAGTAGAAGAGAGCACCATTGACGTTCCCCTGCTGACCTGTTACATACTCAGGTGATCCATCGACACACTCATAAGTAGCTGGATGATTGTGGCCATGATATGCGCTCATCAAATATCCTACAATCAGGGGAATGGGATTCATAGTGCGGACTACTAAAATCATGTTAATTTTAGTCTCGCTTTATAAAAATAATTGTAAAATGGTGAAACAAGTTTATGCTCAAGGTTTCAATATCAGAATATTTACCTCCATATTGCTTTGACCAACTTGCTGGACAGTCACGACGAGCTGGGACCATCATGACAGCAGAGTGAGACGAGTAGCAGCGAGCACATGGTACATTCTGGTTGTGAGCTTCAGATGGGATCGTACTTGGGTAGCCATTTGTATCAAACTCAGTGCCATATATCCAGGAAATATCTCCTCCAGATTTTGTGTAGTGATCAAAGTGAGGACTGAGTGGCAAACACTGGTAATTTACCCCACCTCCAGTTTGGGAGAAGTGGCCTCCAGCAGTAAATCCTATATAACAAACTCACCAATACAACAAATAATCACTTTTCTTGGTAAATTTTACATACGACCAAAAGCTGATATATTAGTAGCTAGATGTTGATCCTATCAGCTACCTGCTTGTAAATTTTATCAAGACAAGTTCGGCAATCATCCATTTTTACTCAAAACTTTTTTCCCACATCATCATTATATATTATAGAAATATGAATATCACAGAAGGAGAACTCTACAGAATTCAACGTGTTCCTTTTGTAAAAAAACAACAACTAGGATTCAATTGCCAATCAACCAGCGTTGGGTTATCTAATAATAGTTGCAAAAGAGACATGGATTCGAAAACAACACTTAACCACTTTTGAAATAAATGTTACATAAGACCCCAAAATGAAAACTTAGTACTTTCTGGAATGATAATTTAGCACGATAATATGACTTTGAATAATTTCTGAACTCAAACCTTCATAAAGCCTTGTCGAGTTGCTCCCACATGATTTCCGTCCCCATCTTGTGTAGACAGTTCCACCTTGAGGTGCTCGCCCTGGTCCTCCAGCACTACCCTTCACTCCTGGATGTCCTTTCAACCCTCTTGGTCCTGTCTCACCAGAGACCCCTTGTTGACCAGGTGCCCCTTTTGATCCACCACTACCTTTAGGTCCTGCAATCCCATCCCTTCCTGTCAAACCAGTGACCCCATGTTGTCCAGATGCCCCTTTAGGTCCAGCTCTCCCATCCCTCCCTGTCTCACCAATTTCACCTTGTTGGCCAGGTGCCCCTTTAGGACCAGCAATTCCATCTTTACCTGGCTGTCCATCCCTCCCATCTTTACCTGGTATGATATACATTGCAGCTTATAATCATCGAATCACACATCATGGAGATCATTGAACTTAGTCCATCATCATTAGTATTAGTATCATACAAAGATAATTTAGATTCAAAAGTTAAATACTTGACATGTAGCTCTTGCGTTCAACTTACCATCTCTTCCTCTAAGTAGAGAAACCAGGTCTACAAAATGGAGAATCCAAATATACTGAACATTTCCATCAGGTGAGTTACACATGTAGGCCTTGGTATATGTCCACAAGATCAATTATAATTTGATACTGACATTTTTCCAATAAAACTAGATGAACAATAGTGGCCCAATTTTGTTTAAATGATTCACAATGTTTCATAATATCAAGCACAGTTTATTGTGTGACTTCCAATTTTGAACATGTTTAGCCTGATAGATATATCTCATAGAGTTGACCTGTCTCCACGAGTTTATGCTGTCCAAAGTGTTCCGTATGAATTCCCTTAATTTGAAACCAATGTTTCTGATACAAATTTGTGCATATGCCTTTGTAAAAGTTATCGTAAATATTAGGATACACCCCTCCCCCAGCGGAGTTGAGATAGTGCCACAGTCTTATGGGTCACCTCATACATTTTTTTGAAACTCACCACTCAATGAAATATAGTCTAAGGAAATTAAATCGCCATCAGTCTCTACAACGGCAGCTTTCACCTTATCTTCGCCTGCAATCTGAAATAGGATCTTTATTGTTTGTACAAGATATGTACAATTACCATTGGAATTAGATTTGTTTAGAGCTGTTTGAATGATATTGTCCAAATGCATAACATTTCTGCTTGTTGTACATGGTTTTCATAACTTTACTCATTAGCTGTTTATAATTGATCATTATTTAGTACTGTACGCTTGGTTCCTCACTTCAGACGTTCAAATTATCGGGTGTATCAACATTAATCCCTCCCGCCGTAACCAAATCACTAATCTGCTAATCACAGCAGGTAGATGACAACAACTTACTTTTATTGCAGATAGTAGTTTGCTAAAAGCAGCTTCGAATTTTGCATTCACAGACTTTAACTCTTCCAGCTCATTCTTCATCGACTCAATCTCTTTCGTCTCTGCCTTCAGATCAGGTAAAATCCCGAAACCAAAGCCAACAATAGCTCCAAGAACCAAAATGATTCTGAAATCAACAAAAGATCTGGCTATACAGTGACACTTATACTGACAGATAAAAACAAGAATAATGAAATGAATAAGAATAAGGATAAGAAAGAATAATGAAATGATAGTGATGAATAAGAAAATTGTAATCAATGTGAAATTCTTATTTAAAGATTGCGAGCTCACCGCCACATTTTGCCCCTCATGCAATACAATTCAGATCACAAATGAGTTTCCCTATAGATGAGAGGAGAATAAGGAAGGTAGCTGATACCAAATTATTTGTAATTTTATCTGAGAAGCTTAATAACAAAGTTCAGTGATAACTGCGTCTTTGTAGAGGAGAGTTGACTTAAATATCAATTGCAACATAAGCAGTGTTTCTGTAAAAAAACTACCTGAATAAGCTCTCAAGGTGACAACAACAATGGGCTGTCACAAACTCTGCATGACTTTGAGCAGCTACTGAATGATGTCCATGATCTGCAGTTACCATTAATCAATTGTCAAACAAAATAATAAAAATTAATTCTTCAATCAAAAGTACTGAGTTCTGGTATGAGAGCGATGACATTGTGATGTTGTTGAGTCAAAAGTAGACAGGGAAGGTTTAGGGTAACTTGAAACCTGACCACATACTAATTAAATTTAGTGTAAATGTTATATTTCCTTGTGTAGAATCATGGAAAGTGGTTGTCTTGCTCACACATTTATCATGAAAATTGAGAAACTTTTAATGAGTGTAAGTCTTACCTGGGCATGCTCAGGTGTTACATGACATAATATCTCTTGAGCTTCCTGGTGCTGGGTTGTTACATTTTCTGCTTCTTGCCTCCTCTTTTCTTTGTGCAACTGCTGAATGATCCCTACATACCATTCACTGTAGGTCAGGAGTTGTATTTGTCATAAGGTCATTCATAAAACAAAAATTGCACTGCCTAAGTTATTTGCAGATTGAAATTGAAATTTACCTGAAAATTGTATGCGGTGACATTTCTTATTTGCTATCAGCCAGATAGTGGAAGCTATACACATGCCTAGACAATAAATAAGTCAATAACCTTAGATCTCACCTGCAGACACATTACCCAATAATATTTTACATGGCACACACCTTTTTACCCAGTGCAATACACACAGCTCTCCTGAAAAACCTTGCTTTTTCCCTGATCTACGGAGAAGGGAAAACAGAATTAATTAAAAGACAATTCATAGAGCTGGCAAAAGAAAAAGGAGGCATGGGCTTATATGAACTGAAATCCTACTGTGAGGCAACTTACCTGCAGGATAACCTATGCCTACCTGTACAAGAGTCCTTCGAACACCAAAGACTTGATCTTTTTTTGTATTTTTTCTCTTTCTGGACAAGAAATCTGTGTCCACATACATATACTAAAGACAGTGCACACTGTTTCAAACTTCTGGACCAATATAAAAAAGCACAAACTGTACTAGATAACATAGACGAAAAATCTAAAGACATTCTTAAAATAAGCCTTGTGTCAACCAATCAACTTTGTCAATTTCTCATAGAAGAGGGTGATCTCTTACCCATTAAAATTCATCCAAACCAAGAGTTAAGTGAAATTGAGAAAACTCGATTAATTAAAATATGGAACAATTATAAAGTCTCATCACAAAATTCCAGCTTTATGTGGAAGACAGCCATGAATGGCATAGTAAATGGAGCCACCCTTTTGAAATGGAAAATACAAGGAGTGAAAACAACTTGTAACTTTTGCATAAAACCAGAAACGGAGGCATTAGAACAACAATGTATTTGCAGGAGACAAGAAATATAATGATATAATCTGTTAAAAAGCTGGGAACACACATTAATACGGATAAAAAACAACAAACAAATCCTTTTCTGTTTAGGTTTGACTCATAACGAAGAGGGAAAGACCATCAATATGAATGTGTTCGAATATGTGGCAGAGCGCAATAGGAAGATGTGGAACAGCAGGCATGAAATAGTTTTTGAGAAAGCAGATAGGGAAAATAAGATAATTGAAATAGAAAGGAAAAAAAAACCATTTAGTGACTTCTTCTACAACGAGAGAATAGTCAAAGAGAGTAACTTAAAATGTAAGGGCAGGTGAGGTTGATAAAGGAGTAGCCTGTCCTGGTGACAGTAGTTGAGTAAACAGTACAACTCATGCCTTAAGCAAGTCACCAAAGACCTCTGCTCATTTTTTAGTTTTTCTTTTTTCAGCAGCCACAATTTTTTTCTTTTTCAATGGCTAAGCAGAGGTAGTTTATTAGATAATTTTTACCATCATAAAAAAACACCTCCTAAGATAAAAACTAGTTTCTAAAGATACAGTAACAGATAAATTAAATTTTTTTTTATTCGTTCGAGTTCCTTTAATAAACAGGACCTGGACACATTACAGTGTCTGGTTTGTGAGCTATCTCCTTTCCAGCCAATTAATTTACCGATGAAGTTCTTTTAAGGCTTGGAACAAACTCTGGTACTGCTTTGGTCTCCCTGTTCAGATTTTCTTGCTGCAATGACCCCATGATCCACAGCATTTGTCCACTTACCAGCAACCTAGAATTTGAAATCATATTATATCTTATAACTCATCAATGCTACCTCTGGAAAAATGATTATAATATGAGTTGTTTGAGAGTTAATTACATCATTGCCCTCTCGTTGTGAACAACACAACAACCTACTATAAAAGCTTCAAATAGCTAGAGGTATTTAATTATAGCTATTCAGGCTATGTTAGGTGTAGTTTAAACTACAGTCACCAGTCAATGTAGTTTTTAGATCAAACTTCTAACATTGTACCTACAATCAAAGTTAGTGCTTGGTACACACACAGCAGGTACATTAACTTGAATTTTGACATCAGGTGCTTCGTTGATTATGATTTTTTAGTCCAAGCTGAATATAAAAATGCTTCAAATGATAGTCGCGTCTATATGCTACTCTCTTACTGCCGCCTTCACTTATAAATCGCGTGATCTATACGTGAGGAATTACGGTAAATCTCAATGGCTAGAAGCTTGCACTCAGTATTAAAAGCTGTATGGCTTTGACGAATTCTGGGTGCAAATTATCCTTCTACACATTCAATCCATATTTCACTGCTCATCTCAATTAAGGAATTTGTCTTTCACATCAAATAATCGTGGCCATGGTTGAGTTCAATATTGTTGAAGGTTTCAGTTATTTACGAGCAATCACCTAATTGCAGAAAAATGGCAAGTTTTCCCTGGCATAATTGCCTTATTTGTAACATTACGACTCCTGATTTTTATCAGACTGAAACCAATCCAAGCGGAGTAGCTTTATGCTTACCTACTCTGACAAAATGAGTAATATCACAAACGAATTCATCTTCCTGTAACCAAATCAATTAGCTACGTGATGTGAAATGTGAGGGATACAAGCATCGAATTCAACTTTTTCTAAACTTGGTTTGAATCATTAGCATTGAGCTTGGTATTGAAATTGTAATGCTGGTTATCACAAACCTAGACTAACGACAATAATAAGCATGGCTTTCAAGACCACTTGTAATGGAAAGCTTTTGCAACTGATCCAAGGTAAGTAGTGCCGAATGATATACAGACATTCCGGTAAGTACCATAAAACTCTTTCAAATTTCCTATACCAAAAAGGTAATTACTTGTTGTATTAGCCAATTTTGTTTCGCGTTTATGACACTTCTCGCAGCGATAGACTCATTCACGCTCAGTCCTTGACATCAAATTTTTATGTATTAAAATGAGTATCTGATGAAAGTGGAGAATGTCTATGATTTTCTTTCTGGAATCCAGTACACTGCTTTTATTTCCCCAACCTTGATAGCACATCATGGTACCATGGTAAGGCACGTGTCTCCTTTTCCTTGTGCTACTGTGGGTCAGGTTGTAAGCAATCCATTACCAATTGGGCCACTACATTTGAGTAGACATCCAAGCAATAAAGCTCAATGTCTGGCATTTTGGTCAAGGGAATGATAATGATTTTGTCATATACCACGTAAGGCTATTTCCTTATCCTTTGTAAATGACAGTTATTTGATGGTGTAGGATGGGGACTAGGAGTTTCATCATTATCGTCTTATCAATCATGTTGATTAGACACTTGAAGTGTCGTAGGTGTCATCAGTAAGGATTTGGTGACAGTGTACATGCAACACTCCTGTGACTGCATCAAGTCCGTCCGAAATCATTTGCTGTCAAAAGACTTCGACAAACAAACAAGCAAAGAAAGCCATTAAAAGAAAAAACCAAAAAGGGTTGTTCCGATAATCAGTTCAGTACACACAACAAAACTGAGGTATGTTGGAGAATGGTTTCAATCCAGAGCAATCATTGCTAAGCTTTGCCAACTGTAATGAGTGCGTCAAATTTGTACATTCACTACAAATCATCATGATTACATTTTGCATCAATTGCATAAGATATATTTTGTCCTTGGTTATTGAGATAGGGTTAAGATTTTGATTCTAATCAATCGATCAATCTTTTTCAACGGCTTAAATGTCTTCTTCATGCAGAGCCGATGAAGTTCAGCTTGGTCAAAATCCACTTTATACATAGACTCTGATCAATGAACTCCCTCTTCCTCAGGAATAACAACACATAGGAATTGTGGGTGTGGCCTAGTGTGATGTCCTGGACAATTGGCCTATCTATTTGTGTCCCTTATAATATAGGATGATTGTGATGGTCTATATAGGAATGGCTTTCATTGTGAATGCCACTAAACAATAGAGAACAAACAATAGACTCACTGCATCAAATAATATCAGGGCTTTCATTGGCTGAGAAGGTTCACTGCCACCAATTCAGAGCAGGGCAGATCATGTTTCTAGGATTATTGAGGGGTAGTAAGCTGTATTTGATTCATAATTGATCTCAATTAAATGGGTGTTTACCTGATAAAAAACCATATGTCTCTAAGTGCACTATGACTGAAGATATTTATTGTGAAATTGTATCATTTGTGAAGTATTTTGAAGACATATTTTTGCTTTTGTGGCTTGCTACCCCCTCACATGGACAATGTTTTGGAAAGGTTAAACATAGTTGATTACCTACAACATGTGCTCTATCCAATGAGCATAGTTTGGGGCCCAAGAGACCACCCTAACTATATTTTCTGAGCCAACAACGAAATAAGCAACAAAATACACACATGTGTTGATGTTCACATAATCAATAACACTACCATCAGGTATATTGGGCAAGTGATGCAGCTGTAGAATGGTAGGGTGAGATGTTTTCTTGAGATACAACTGATAGTCATGAACTCTTTTGTAAGGAATATGGGCTTATTGGCCATTTTTTTTCATAGATGTAATATTGATTTCATCACTTGGCGGCCATTTCGATTTCCACAAATGTCCCAGACATAGCTCAAGCGATACTGTTTGCTGATTGGTCAATATCGTCCCGTTGTTATTCCTGAGGAAGAGGGAGTTCATTGCTCTGATAGATTCCAATTCTTGATTTGATGATGTGGTGTAGAGTCAAATCAACTTCTAAGTAGTTAGATATACAAAAAGATGCTAATTGCTATAAAACTCACTATAATGTCTTGCCTTTGGTGGAGGAAACACAACAAATATTGAAGCATCAGGAAAATGATCCAGGTACCCTTATCACTCAAAGGCATGGGAAAGAAGTTTGCTCTAGCACCTGATGGTTATCAAACTTGCATGACCGGAAAATAAAGTTTTCAAGATCTTATACCTGTTTGAGTTATTAAGCTGGCAGATTGTCTATCCATGGTATTGATGATTTTGTATTGATGGTTATATTTTCTTATTATGCTGTTGTATTCGGGGCGATGGTATATTTGATGAACATGGTCATTTTGACTTCCACCATAACCGTGATTTGGTGCCAATTAATCAAACTTCACCTCAATCAAGCATCTGTCTGTGAGTGATGACAGCAAACCTTTCTTCACAAACCAGACGTCTTTCACACATAAGAGCTTCAAATAACAACTGGAATTCTCGAAAACTAGATCTATCAGGTACTTCATGAAAAAGTGGCTTAATACACTCAATCATAATGTTGATGAAACACCACCACCATCCCCTGGTACAGCTTGGGCCATCATGGTGGCAGACAGATAATCATGGTATGCTTCAATGAGGTGCTCTGACCCGTTTAGCGTGATCATGAATATCTGGGCCCTTGAAATAAACAGTCAGAAATCAGGGGGATAGTTTACAATAGGGGGGGGGGGGGACAGTTTACAATAGGCCTGTGGCTATTGCAAAGTGTCCCATGGACAGTTTATAATATTGATAAGTGTCCCTGGGTAGTTTTCGCGGGGGGGGGGGGATAGACTGTTCACAATAGTACACCATCTTTGAAAATGACTTGGGAAAAGCACAGTTGGTTAGCAATCAATTTCCAATCAATTGTGTTTATTCACATTAATAAGTTATTGGCATTTTTTAAAGAAAAGCCAATGAATTTATCATGTCATTCCACATTCTGCTATTTCCTCACCCCTGGTTGATGACAATGAACGGTAGAGACTATGCGATAGATCATGATTGTTAGAAGTTGGAAGTATGGAAAGTACCATCAGCCTGGGTTTGGTTGATGTCACTGAAATATATTATATCCGACTCGCTTCAGTTTATTGATAGTTAAAGCAAGCACCTGTATGAAACCTTTCGATTATTTCTTTGTCATAATACAATTAATATAATATAATAATATTATTGTTATATTTTTTCATTGTACTATTTCAACTGCTGGCAGTGGCACTCTTTATCACAATTCTCCACAATACTCTTGCAACGCTTCAATACTGCTACACTGTGCAAACTGAATATTCGCAACAAGAGAATTTCTACCCTTTCGCTCTGTTTTGTGTAGGAGGAAGCGATAGACTAATTATAGTTGATAATCGGTTCTTCACTCGGCTAAATGTGCCATAATTGTAGGATGGGTATTTAATGGTGCCTACTCTGAATGCTGCTGCATTGAATTGATAAGATGCTATCAAGATGTTAGATCCAACACTTTTTCTTCATAGTGAAATAATTTTATTGCATTTTATCTGTTAACCAAATATAAAACAAAAGACAATGATCGTTAAAAGTATGAAAGTTTAAACTAAAATCAACAAATTGAAAAAGAAAAATGTAACAGTTAAATTTAAAAATGAGAATGTTGCATCACGTCTCAGTCTTATGTTCGATAATCAGGTCGGTTTACGTCGGTCAGCTTTAGGTGAAAGGATAGAAAATTCACCGAATCAGTAGTGGCCTACAAAACAAAAATACAGCTAAAACACCCTCATCATCTTAAAACTATTCAACTCAGTCCTTCGATTATAAAGGAAATTATTAGCTTGAAGCATAACATTTACATTTAAATCTTGAGCCAATATGTGCAAATTCTCTGATAGAAAATACACAAACTACCCCCTTGGGCCATGTTAAGGTAAGAAATTTTCATATCACAAGTTATAGGTATCTTGATCTTGACTTACGACAACTTTGGTGGTTGCATTTCACCTTGTCCCATGCACTTCCTTTACAAGGTTTGCCTCCAAAAGCTGGTCTTGGGTTTGTACAGCTTCTATCTCTTGTCCTTACTCCTCCACCGCAAGGTTTGGAACAGCTTCCAAATGGACCCCAATTAGTCCACATACCATCAACTGTGAAACAAAAGTGTACACTGGTTTAGTTAATAAAGGCCCCATGGTTTAATTAAAAGACACATTCAAACTATTGTTTGGGAATATTGCAAAGGTTAATTCCATAACTTTTATAATCCTTGGCTGGCTAGGTTGTATAAAGCTCAGAGCCTCCAATCTAAACTTTGCACGTAGAAAACTCTTTAAAGTAGGAACTGGTTTGCCTGTTATCCAACATTTGTACCATAAAACATTAGCTTTACTCCACATTAAGGCATTCTGTAGTGTAATTTTTTTTGTATACAGGTTAACACTATTTTACCTGGGCATCTGACATCCTCATTACATCTCATTGAGTCACGTGATGATCCTGAGCAGTTTCTTCCACCATTAGCTGGCCGTGGGCTGTCACAAATTCTAGATCTGGTCTTTGATCCTCCTCCGCATGACTTTGAACAGCTAGAGAATGAACTCCACGATCCCCACATACCGTTCACTGTAATACAACGATTTGACTATGTCATAATGCCAATGAAACCAAAGAAATCTGCTTATTTAGAAATTGATGTCTTTAGTATAGTATAGTATGCTGAAATATTTTCTAATATTTATTATCGTGAAATCTATACACATTCCTTGTTTATAGCCTTAGATCTCACCTGGACATGGGTGGGTGTTACAGTGTCTAGTTTGTGAGCTATCTCCTTTGCAGCCGAGGAATTTACCAATGAATTTGTTTTTAGGCTTGACACAAACTCTGGTTCTGCTTTGCTCTCCTCGTCCGCATACCTTGCTACAACGACCCCATGATCCCCAGCTGGCCCACTTACCCTCAACTATAAATACAACGTAATACAAAATCAATTGAAAATAAATTTCTATCAATCGACATGGATATTATTTAATAATTTCAACATTTCACATGTATGCTAAAGTATTATAGTGAATTCGTAAGTGAGTCAATCGACTTCAACACAACTCCACTCTTGTTATACAAAGGATATCAGGTTAGTTTTACAGCTCCATGTGGCATGTAGGCTAATCTTAAATCTCTTGAATAATTGGTACTCACAGTCAAAGTTAGGTGTGGGTATACGGATATCAGGTATGACTATATCAATACCACCGCCGCCATGTGGTGGGTTGGGATTTCCACCTCCATAGCCACTACCGGCAACAATACCTGAAAATATAAGTATAATGAATTAATAATCATACAGCAAGATTGTGGTTTCATGTGAATGTACAGCGTTAACATGGTAATGATTGTGTTATAATAATATCATCGATGGAGTAATCTGTAAAATTCGAGAAATAGAAGTAGAGTGGATTTGAGGGTTTGTTAGGGCTAGTAAGAATTACAATTTCCGAAGTCGCATGTTGTGAGTGTTTATGGCCTGATACGATTTTTTTGAAACCAATTGGGATTTGACATGAGAGCACAGTGATGCATCGATCGATGAACAGTCTTTCCATCAGCCCTGATAGGGCTAGTGAGTGCCAATGAGAGGCTTTTCTATTACTTCAAGCAAGATTAATAAACCTATATCTTATCTTAGGGTTAAGAAGAAAGAAGTAAAAACCGGGTAAAAGAAACAATAAATATCCTGTGCTTACCAACAACCGCCAAGGTGAGGAGAGACACAAAGGTATTCATAATCCTGTAAGTAAAGAAAAGATACTAAATTTAAATTTGGAGGATGACCTTCAAGAACACCATTACCAATACCAATAAGCATTTTCATTTTCCTCAAACACAAAAGGTTTTAAAGTTTGATTCAAACTGTGAGCAAATAAATATTTATGTCATTGAATTCTGTCCATCCGAGTTAATAACTCTATTCTATTCTCTATAACTATTCTTTATTTGAAGTCGGGAACAGATCAGCACTGAATTGGGCAAGTAGGCTAGCAGGTGTGAGTCGCTATTTGAAGCATTTCGAAATATGTACTGATCCTATTATTGAACATTGATAAGTCAAGTAAAGTACCAAAGCAACAGACAAAAGATTCCTTACAGTCTTAATACAAAGATAGATTTTCTTACCCTGCTGTGTATCTGAAGAGACTGGAGAATGTCTGTGATCTTCTTACCTTGAAACAAGCTTCTTTTATACCCCCCAATTTCCTCAACTTAAAAATTTACATATCATCCCACCAAGGTCCGTAGTGACACGGTAATAAGGCAGTCTGTCTCCGTTTCCTCGTCATACTTGTTGTGATCTATTTATTTCTCATTTCTCTTCTTCCCACAAAAAAATAGCACAATAAGGAAGAAAAGCTGGCTTTGTGTCAAGGTAGGGCAATAGTTTTCACATTTTTCACAGTTAATACTTTTCCTCAAGCCTGATAGGGTAGTGACAGAGATTTAAGTGAATATATTAACCATTATTTACAGATCAATCATTATAGTTTGAGTTCTGAATTGTGGATATACACTAATATCTGAGTCTATGTCATGATATTATAGAAATAATTAGGAATCCACCGGCGTTTTTTTGTCATATCGGTGTCAGGGCTCATCTCATTTATCAATATTCGTTTGGTCAGACGACGCAGAT
Organism: Membranipora membranacea; assembly: GCA_914767715.1. NCBI lineage: Eukaryota > Metazoa > Bryozoa > Gymnolaemata > Cheilostomatida > Membraniporidae > Membranipora > Membranipora membranacea. The sequence continues at coordinate 3,551,679 of OU612074.1, forward strand.
TTGGTTTGTCGTATGCAATGGAGATAGATAGCATTTTCACTTTATTTGCAGATGATATAAATACTTTTAGTACAGATAGCTGTTGATGGCATCCCAACTTCATTTAGTGAAACAATGGTGCATTTCAAATAAACTTGTTTTAGATCATGAGAAGACCCATCAAATTTTATTCAAAGCCCCTAAAAAGCAGTGTGACAGTGTGACATTTTAAATCACACTTCAAAGAGTTGGGTAAATAGCTTTATTTAAACCTGCAAATGATGAGAGCAGTTAGGCCATTCTTTGATGATGAAACAACACCTGATATTTACTATACATTTTTTTATCCCCATCTCTTATGAAGCATTGAGTTCTAGGGCCATGCTTGTGAAGCAAACCTAAAACTCGTAAAAAATTTACAAAAAGCTGCATTGAGAGTCATTGTTTGCATAAACACCTGCAGATTATGTTTTTACATATTTTGAAAAACTTAAAATAATGCTTTTAAGAATGATTTTTGAATCTATATTATCAAAGTTGCTTTTAAAAGCGTATCCAACAGAAGAAAATTCAAAGCTTTTGCCAAAACAATTGAAGCTATTCAAACAGCAAGGGTGAAAGGTCCCTGATGTACATAGGTGTAAAACTGTACAGCAGGAACCTTTTGGAAAATTGGATAGGATCTGGGCCTTTGGGCGCTATGCTTGGGATACCTTTTAGTGGCGTTATTACTTAATTCTTATTTTGGTTGAACACTGTACCGAATAAACTACAATCACCTCCATATCAACCTTTTCTTTTTTCTGCATCATGTTTGATATGAGAGTGAGCTCTATTTTCATTCAAAGCAAGCTTATCAAAGGTGAAGGCGGATAGTATGGATTAAATATCAATACTATTCTAATTCAGGATGGAACAAAAAATCACACTGTCATAATAGTCCTATTTTGTGTATGAGGATCTTGGTTGCTGAGCATTGACTGCTTACCCAAAAATGTGTAATGAGGAAATCTTGCAACATTGATTAAATACATGATTGGCATGTCAACCGGCGTTTGTTGGTAGTGCAAAAATTCCAGATTAACAGGTGGGGTTACAAACAAAAAAGGTTTGCCAAACTCCTTTGAATTTCTATAGCAAAGTTATCTGTATTTTTTGGGGTAAGTTACCCGCCCCCTATTCACTCAAATGACTACAAGAAACTACTTGACGGCTCGGAAGGCTGACAACATATAATATAGATATGGCTGGCAGGGTGGTGTAGTGGTTTGGATTCAAGCTGTTCAATTTGAGAGTTGCAGGTTTGAATCCCGGTCACTACCCTTGCTGCTACAGGAGGTGAGTCCTCTGGACAATAGCCTAGCTTGCCCACCCTTAACTTGCACAAGGGTGCGCTAATTAGATCAGTTGTTCTTTGTTAGTAAATGTAGGCATATTGTCATTGGCCCCAAAAGGGGCACTGAACAGCAATAAAGTGTATATTATTATTATTATTATTATTATTCCCTGTTGATTTCCTCAGCTCTTCAGCAGGTGATATGTTGGTATCGGGTTAGGACCCCTAACCTGGGATATCCAACACCTTTCTCAGTATTCTTGCCGATCCTAGTAGAGCAGAGAACTGCACTCTGTCTACTTCCTTCTTCTCTATCTCCAGCATCTCCATTTGTTCATGTAGGTTAGCCACAGCTCCTAGTGCTCTTACAATGATTGGTATAACTGTCACTGATGTGTCTTGCCATATCTTTGCCATCCTTGACATGTATCCTCTCCTCATTGGCTCATTAGAATAGTAGCACTCCATAATTTTGTTGTTATCTTCCCTAGTATAGCTCATTCGCTGAGTTGCTGGTCTTACTTCACCAGTAGTAAAATGACGACCGACTCCTGGCTGGTTCACCACAGGTAGCCTGCCGGGCGAGACAGATCGAGCATTGCTCTCCCTCTCATTCACGCCGTTACTCTGTATTGTACTTGCTGGGTTCATCATGAGATATGAGTTTGTTTTCTGTCAGGGTTGGCTCCCTTATCTGGTTTCTGTCGGGGCTGGCTCCCTTAGCTGATGATTGTAGAATCTGTCCCACTCAGCAGTAGGGATTTTCTGTCAGGATTTTCTCCCTTAGGTCCAGCGAAGCGTCGGGCACAAAGCCGATATTAGTGGATCCCGGTTAAGGCCAATCCACTACTGGCGCTAAATTATTATTATTATCATTATTATTATCAGCATTCTCATTATAATATTACTTAGATTGATTCTCTAGATTTAGCCCAGTGTCAAATTGTCCTTCAAAAGCCTGTGGACCATGTTTTTTATGTATTGATTGGTAATTTTTATTCGTTGGGTTGCTATAGCTGTTGTGTTTGCCCATCACAAACCGGAAGGAAAGAAAAAGAGAAATATAACAAGCCACAAGCTGGCTAAATAAGACAAGAGACATTTTTATACCATGATCTCTAGCACTAAAAATATCTACTCCAGCCAGTTCAGTGTTAAAACTCTAGTATCAATGATCACTTGAACTAGTCAGAAATTTTCATCATGTACCAGGTCAGATTTGGAACTAGAAACATTTTTGTCTATCATTTAGTGCAGAGTCACTTAAGACTCAAAATATTTTCTGAAACCTTCTTAATTGCCGGAAATGGAAATGATAAATCCCGATAACGTACTAGCAAACAAAAACAGTTAATAACCTAACAGAAAAATGATGTGGGCACATTTTTTGTTTTTGTGACAAAATATATTCCCTGGATAGAAAAAAAATATTTTGGAAACTTGGTACATTAAAAGATGAATCAAAGACTATTAGCCTATCTTAGTTGAATCAAATCACATACTGCCCTAAGCAAGCTGCAAGCTGTAAGCTGTATAATGTGTTCAGATATAAGAGGTAGTGATGTGTCTGTATGCTATGGAGTATTTATCACCAGGACCTGCCTAGAATCTTTTCACAGAGTGTGATAATTAGGGCAGACTATTAGACAAACTTTAACTGCAGCTTTATTCAATACAATTCATCTAGGAGGTGGTTGGCTCAATAAACGCTCATTAACATTTAGAACATAATTGCACCCCACCTGTATGAGGCTATCTGCAATAGTTCTTGCCAACAGTTGTGTCAAACCATAAATGATTATTTTCATGTCCTGAATGGTACCGACACCAGATCCACAGACACAGTGAGAAATATGCCATCACTGGAATATGCCGCCTGTCAAATTGAAACTTGACAAAAGAGATGAACCCAAATTGAAAAAAACTACTTTGATACTACTCTTATTTCCTAAACTTGATAATTATCGTACCAATACACTCAGGTACGTAAAGAGACAGTCACAGGCTCACTGTCTCCGCTTCCTCATCATATCTGGGATACTGTAACCTCTTTATTTCTTATTTATCTTCTTCACATACAAAAAATAAGGCACAATAAGGAAGAAAAGCTGGCTTTGTGTCGAGTTAGGGCAATAATTTTGACATGTTGTTCATTAATCTTATTCATGAAGCCTGTTTAGGGAGTGACAGAGAATGGAGTGAGGAGATTATGCATTATTTACAGATCAATCATGTTAATTTGAGTTCTGAAGTGTGGATATATCCTAAGATCTAAGATGTTAATCATTTCATGACATGATAGAAATCATTAGCTGTTAAAGTAAGAGTTGATGTTAGAGTACACATAAACTATCAAGTATTTGAGTTTTCATACCCATATTTGGCTATGTGCTCTGATAAAGCCCAATAGAAGTTATATAGTCTGCTACAGTTGAATTGTTTTGGTGTGTCTTGTGACAAACTTGTGTTTTTTTATGTTGCCAACATACAATCAATCCTTACTCATTGAATTCCTGCTTTTTTCCCATTTTAACTGACAGTCAGCTGAAATCTTTGGAACGATTTCAGAAAATGTGCATTGAAATTGTTATTTTACCCCGCATAGAGGATTTTTCTGAGAGACTATCAGCACTAGCCATTCCTGAGTTAAGACTTATTTGGTTAATCACTTATTCAGAATCATTTTATCAATATAGTACAAAGCCTTTCGCCTGCATGTTATTCAAGAGTTTTATTCGCCATTCTCACTTACTGCCTACTTATTTTGTTCACTAGTATCTATTCACGAGACAAGAAAGCGCTGAGGAAGTTTTTTAAACAGGGTGACAGACTAGGTCTCGATATTGGGGACCTAGATTCTGTCATATCAAAACGAACTAAGAACTTGGCCCTGCAGGTAATACATGACGATGAACTTTTTTTAAAAGATTTTCTTCAGAAACTCCCCTCAGGCAGATATTGAAGCCTTAAATACAGAACTGCCTGGGGGAAAGACTCCTTCTACAGACATTAGATTTTAATATTACAAGAGATTTTTTAATCCACTAGAAGTCAGACTACTTCACTCATTTCTTATATTTCTTTTTGTTATTCCCTACTCATGTAACAGTATTAACACTCAATCTCGCAGCATACCTAATGTTTGTGACAAAATAAACCAACCAACCAGCAACTGCAGGCATAGGCTTTACACATTAGTCCCTGAGAGGCAGTCATTACAGTTTAGACATTTGAGTCGACTGAAGGAAAATTTTTCAGTCAAGGCGAATACTGCAAACTTTTTTACACACATCACAAATACAGCACCATTCCATAAATCGTCTTTGCATTTAAATATCTCGGCAACCAATAAATCAATTTTGATTCTGTTTTTTTTTTCAATATACATACAGAAACAAAAACTTACTGAATATTGCTCGAAGACCCATAAAGCTTTGATTATAGGATTTATAAAAAACAATCAGCGGTGATTGGAAATTGACACCATTTCTAAAAGAGCTAGGATTAAAAAACCTTCAAGAATTTGTTTGATATGATCTATCTCACAGTACCCTCAAGGAATGAGGGGAACGTATCTGACCCTGAACAAAAATATGGCTCTCCATATTCAAAATCATCTTCAGATTCTGAGCCACGATCAGAACAGCTTCCTGCTGTAAAAGTCCTGTTGCCTCCAAAGAAGAGTTTATCATTAAAACACTATTTTGATCATACAATGTTCCTTTACAGTACTTACCTTTGCAAAGGCTCTTGTTCTATGCTAAAAATACAAAGACTCCTACTGCCATACCTTCTTGCTGTTTAAAGCAGGTAATAGGCAATGATCCCAATTACCTTTGGAGAACTTTCAGTTGCGTTTGTTGCGGCGTTTCTGAGATTTAAATAGTAGCAGGTTTGCATTTTACTGCTGCTATGAAAACTAAATATAAGACTTGTTATAACATAACTACCTCCTGGTCAATATATTTTGGATCTGGCAAACACTAGAGCCCTATACCACAGTGTGATTTGACCGAATTCTGCATCAGATTTGCTCCTCTTCAAGCTGTGTCTGATTCGAACCGGAAACAAGCATCACTTTTGTAATTCTTTCTCTGTTGGTAGAGCGGTATTGACAAACTCAGTTATCAAGGCACTTTGCTATTTTTTTTTCTCATAGAGACAACCCTGCCCAAGCTGAGTAACTCATGTATCACTATGCCTTAGTAAGTGAAAAATTGTTTTAACATGAAAGATTTTATGTGCAATATTAAACCATTTTCAAAGTAGCGCTGTACTCACTAGCGAGGCATGACAAAAACACCAACTTTGTGCTAGAAGGGTTACATGGATGTGCGATTTACATTTGGCAGAAGGCGGCATATCACTGCAAAAGACTTCCAACGCTGTTGTGTTAGAAGGTCAGCATGCACACCCGATTTCAATTGTGCAAATTCACAAATTCCTTAGTGACACACCGAAATAAATCGTGTTAACTCATACAAAATTGTTAAAGCAATTTGAAGAAGATTTCCTTCTGGCAGAGCGAAATGTAATTCTGGGGAACTTTTAATTCTAGTTATTAGTAATCCTAAACTTAAAAACCGATGCTATTTTATTTCTCTCCCACCCATGTGTATTGCTGCTGTGTTTCAGAAAATGCGAGGCTATCAATACTAACATCATATATTTGTTTTTGAGTTTTATCCAGTTCTAACAAAAACTAAAATTGCGAATTTGACCTGGCAGAACTCAAAAACTACTAATGTTGTAAATTTTCAGTAAAATTTCTTTCAACTCTATAGTTCTATAGACTCTAGTGACACTTCTGGAATTCAATCATAATAATTTATGCTAGCTGCTACTCCAATAATGTCATTTAGAGTTCGTAGTGTAGACTTGCAATACAGAAAACCGCTGGATAAATAGCGATACGGATTTGGGTGATATGCTTGGGATACCATTCAGTGAAGTTATTACTGAATTCTTATTTTGGTTAGCTTGAGGTTTTACCAAATCAACAACAAGTTACCATCACCTACATATCAACATGAACTTTATCTGCAACATATCTAGTACGAGAGTAAGGCCTATTGTCGTTCAAAGCAAGCTTATCGAAAGGCAGATAGAATTGATAACATCATAATCTTATTCTGAATCAGGGTGGACTAACAACTCTGTCATAATAGGCCTAAACTCATATGAGGAGGTTGGTTGCTGAGCATTGACCACATACAAAAATAGCGTAATGAGGAAATCTTGCAACATTGATTAAATACATGATTGGCATGTTAACCGGCATTTGTTGGTACTGCGAAATTCAAAATTGACAGGCAGGATAACAAAAAAACCGGTTTGCCAAACTCTTTCAAACTTCTGTAACAGACACATTTAATGACAAAGTTATCTGTATCTTTTGGGGTAAGTTACCGACCCCCTATTCACTCCCAGTCAATGTAGAAGACATTAATAGAAGGCTCGGAAGGCTGTCAACATATATTATTAAGAGTGATTTTCCGGAATGTGTTAAAACTCTAGTATCAATGATCACTTCAGCAAGTCAGAAACGCAATACTTTTCATCATGTATCAAGGTCAGATTTGGAACAAGAAACATTTTTTGTCTATCATTTAGTGTAGAGTCATCACAAACTCAAAATATTTTCTGAAACCTTCTTAATTGTGTGTGATGAAGATGATAATTCCCGATAATGTGCTAGTTAACAAAAGCAGTTAATAACCTAACAGAAAAATGATTTGTGTTTGTGCCGAAATGCATTCCCCGGAGAGAAATTTTTTTTTTTGGAACTTGGTACATAAAAAAATGAATCAATGACTATTATCCTAGTTTAGTTGAATCAAATCACATATCTACACTAAGCAAGCTGCAAGCTGTCAAATGTGTTTAGATATACGATAATAGTGATGTGTCTGGATGCTATGGAGTATTTATCACCAGGACTTGCCTAGGAATTTTAGGCACAGTGAGATAATTAAAGGGTCGCTCCTATTAGAAAAGTGGATATACTACCCCGGTAAATCGAATATTGTGAGTTCATAGGGTAAATAAAAACAATAAAACGACTTTTCAGCCTGAGATTTTTCAAACCATTCCAAACATGACAAACAAGCAGGACTGTCACTTTAAGGCAGACCATTAGACATAATCATATTTTGCGGTGGCTTTATTCAATAAAATTCATCTTGGAGTTGGTTCTCAATAAACGTTCATTAATATTTAAAAAATAACTGCACCCGAACTGCATGAAGCTATCTGCAAAGATTCTTGCCAACAGTTGTGTCAAACCATAAATGATTATTTTCATGTCCGGAATAGTACCGACACCAGCCACCCACAGACACAGTGAGTAAAATGCCATCACTAGAATATGCCGCCTGTCAAATTGAAACTTGACAAAAGAGATGAACCGGACTCCAATATGACAAAAAACGCCGTTGGATGTCTAATGATTTCTATAATGTCATGACATGGTAAAAGAGACTCAGATATTAGGGTATATCCACACTTCAGAACTCAAATTATCATGATTGATCTGTAAATAATTAATCTTAGTACTTAGCCCTCGTCCATAACCAATCAGGCTTCAGGAATAGTTTTGATGAGAAAAGTGTCAAATTCACTGTCTCTACCTTGATACAAAGCCAGCTTTTCTTCCTTATTGTGCTATTTGTTTGTGTGAAGAAGATAGATGAGAAATAAATAGATCACAATATCCCAGGTATGATGAGGAAGCGGAGACAGAGTGCCTTATTACCGTGTCACTATGTACCTAGGTGGGATGATATGTAAATTTTCAAGTTGAGGAATTTGGAGGGGTATAAAAGAAGCTTGCTTCAAGGTAAGAAAATCACAGACATTCTCCAGTCTCTTCAGTTACACAGCAGGGTAAGACAATTTATCTTTTTTATAAACACTGGCATAAGTTTCTATTGATATTGCACTTTATTGGACAAATCAATGTTTGAGATTGAGCTAATAATTTTAATTAAATGGGTTCACCGCGTCGCTTCATCACTCTGCACATCTGTAAGCTTTGCTCGTCTGACTCTTAGCTGATCTGATCGCAGCAACATATTGAGGAGATATTAAACTTTTTAACTCGGATGAACAAATGAATAGCTTGATTATATGACAATTCCCTCTTATTTTGGTATTGATTAAAGGACATCTCAGCTTTCTTTGACTTAATACAAATTCATTTGTTGGTTCACACTTTTTATGAAAACTTAATACCTTGTGTGAGGTTCATGATTGAGGATAAATGAATATGCTTATGTTTAGCACAGGAAAGTTCTCGAAAGTCAATCTTACAATTTCCATTTAGCTATTTTTCTGTACTTACAGGATTATGAATACCTTAGTGTCTCTCCTCACCTTGGCAGTTGTTGGTGAGCACAAGATATTTATTGTTTCATTTACCCAGTGTTTACTCAATCCATCGTTACCCTTATATAAATAATATAGGTTTGTGGATCTAACTTGAACTAATAGAAAATCCTGGCATTGGCAATCACTAGCCCTATCAGACATTGGACTGTTAATGATCAATGCATTACTGTACTTCAAGTCAAATCCATCTTGGGTTCAATAACCTATCAGGCCATAATAAACACACAATAAAGGTGTGCAACAGCAGAAGTTGTATCTCATACTAGCCCTATAAAACCTGATAGAATGACTGTTCTTTTCCACGTCGGATACACACTACTGCCATTTCTTGAATTGTACAGAGTACTATATATATGATAATAATATAACACAATCGTTATCACGTTGACGTAGTAACAATCTTACTGTGCGATTATCAATATTCTTGCATATATTTTGCAGGTATTGTTGCCAGTAGTGGCTATGGAGGTGGAAATCCCAGTCCACCACATGGAGGGGGTGGTATTGATATAGTCATACCTGATATCAATATACCTTCACCTAACTTTGATTGTGAGTACCAGTCATATCGGAGATTTGAGTGTTGATGTTGATTGACTCTGAATTACCAGTTGATATAATATTTAATAGTATACATGTAATGTTAAAATTATGGAGTAATATCCATGCCTATGATAGAACTGTATTTTTTAACGCATTTTAAATTATTTTGTATTTATAGTTGAGGGTAAGTGGGCCAGCTGGGGATCATGGGGTCGTTGTAGCAAGGTATGCGGACGGGGAGAGCAAAGCAGAACCAGAGTTTGTGTCAGGCCTAAAAACAAATTCATCGGTAAATTCCTTGGCTGCAAAGGAGATAGCTCACAAACTAGACACTGTAACACCCACCCATGTCCAGGTGAGATCTAAGGCTATAGACAAGGAATTTGTATGGAGTGTACGATAATAAATATAAGAAAATATCTCAGCACACAATTATTTTCCTTTTTTTTACTTTATTCGCATAATTTCCATCCGATGAGAATGTTATACGGGTGTTATACAAAATCAGCCATCGAAAAGAAAACCAAAAATGGAAGAAAAAAAGGTTTCAATCAAGATGATGAAAAATATAATCAGAAAAAATTCGTTTTATTATCTATAAAGTTATATAAAGTTGGGTGTTGGTTGAACATATCTCTCAGATTTGTTCATCCAACTGATTTTTTGAACTTTAAAATCTGTTCCTAAGTAAGCAGCTCCTCTTTGGTTTCTTCGGCCTTATGACAAAGTACATGCTTTGTATTACAGTGAACGGTATGTGGGGATCATGGAGTTCATTTGGTAGGTGCTCAAAGCCATGCGATGGAGGAGTGAAGACCAGAAGCAGAAAATGTAACAACCCAGCACCAGCTAACGGTGGACGAGGATGCTCTGGTAGCTCAAGAGACAGCATGTCATGTAACACCCAGGGATGCCCAGGTAATATTTAATGACATGACATTGAGTCACCTAACAGTCTAAGACCAAGTAACTTATTTATTTTCAGTATTGTGCGAGGAATCTTTCATTTATTACAATCAATTTGACAATTAAGGTAAAAGGAATACATTTCCTACTTTATGTGTGTTCGCCATACATTTGATTGAGTTTGGTCTGATATCATCTAAACAGTAGTTAAACCCTCATTTACTTTACAAATACGTTTCCTTGTAACTAGTGAATGGTATGTGGGGAGAATGGAGTCCATTCAGTAGCTGCTCAAAGTCATGCGGAGGAGGATCAAAGACCAGATCTAGAGTTTGTGACCGCCCACGACCAGCTAATGGTGGAAGAAACTGCTCAGGATCATCACGGGACTCAATGAGATGTAATGAGGATGTCAGATGCCCAGGTACAAACATATCCATGTATACCAAAATGTATACATGTTTACGAAAATAAATTTCCTGACAGAATGTGTTAATATTAAGTGAGGCTTATATTCCATGGTACAAAAAAATATGAAGTTATGCTTTGCAATATTCCTTAAACTGTATGAAGCCGCCTTAAAATTAAACCATGAGGCATGTTAGAAAAGAGTGGAGCTGGTGTACCACAAAGAAATATTTAGGATGAACTCTTAGAACACAGTTCCCACAAAATTCTGCGCTTAAAACAGTGTGAAAATGGTTCTTTATTACCAGATTTCAATCATACTATTGCATATCTATATTTCTGCATAAATTTTATGCTCAACAGCATGGATTTGCATAATTTGACATCAATATTGCGAACAATTTCCCTGCGGCTGCATTGAGAGCATTTTGGCTGCTGTCGACCCAGAGAGTAGAGTTCCCACAATGAAAAAAGTCTTCTTAGTAGATCATTGCCATGAGGCTTATATTTACTAAACCAGCATGCACTTTTGTTTTCACAGTTGACGGTATGTGGACTAATTGGGGACCATTTGGAAGCTGTTCCAAACCTTGCGGTGGAGGAGTCAAAACCAGAGATAGAAGCTGTACAAACCCAAGACCAGCCTTTGGAGGCAAACCTTGTGCAGGAAGTGCATGGGACAAGATGAAATGCAACCACCAACGATGTAAGTTAAGAGCAAGATACTTATAACTGGTGACATGCAACTATCTCACCTTTACTTTCTATCCAAAGATTTGCATTTAGTGCCTCAACATGAATATTTTCAATGCCTACAAGCTAATATTAACTCAGTATTCACAGCACTCTGTGGCATGGTACTGAGATATATTTGTAGTATGCTACATTTTCGTCTTTGTAGGCCACTACTGATTGGATGAATCATCTATCCTTCCATCTAGAGCTGACCGACAGACACCGACCTGATTAACGAGCATGAGACTGACATTTTATACCACCTTGCCAGATTCAAATCTAACTGTTGCATTCATCTTTTTCAAATTTTTTGATTTGAGTTTAAACTTTCATACTTTTATCATCATTGTCTTATGTTTTATATTTTGGTTAGCAGATAAAGTGCAATAAAATGAATTCACTTTGAAGAAAAAGTATTGGATTTAGCATCTCGACAGCATCATATCAATTCAATGAAGCAGCATTCATAACATGCACAATGAGTTTCCCAATTCTACCAGTATGGGGTATTTATAGCCTGGGCAGGCTGTTGGGGATGAGTGGGTGAGGGAGGGGGGGACAACCTGGGTAAATCCATTTGACAAGGGAAGACAACTCAAAAATGAATTACAATAGTTGTGAGTTCGGATTTTATTATATTGTATATTGGTCATATGATCACATCATAGAAACAAACTAAGACGATGCCCATGTATCTATGTCTATTGATTCCAATGCTTAAATAAAATAAATCTTCTACACTCCAGCCAGTCTTTACTAGCTAAGCCTAAGTCATTAGTAATTTTACAAACAGTATGGCATACCAAATAAACAGGGAATCATATGGAATAAGAGAAAGAATCAGGGAGTAAACTAACACATGTATTTGTGATAGTTAGCTCTCTATCGTAAATCTGAATTACAAAAAATGAGAGACAGGTCTGTGTCGTGACCTTGAAGAGTTCAGGGCAGGTTTACCCAGGCTGTCGACTCCTCCCTCACCCGGCCCTGACAGCCTGCCCAGGCTAGGGTATTTATCCCATTGAAGAACTCATTTTCAAATCAAACTAGTCAATTTTTGACATGGAAATTAATCTCCTTGTGTTACATAAAAAAAGAGCCAAAGGGTACCAAATACCTTTACAACATTTTTCTTGTTGTGTAGAATCATTATGCACAGTGTAACAGTATTGAAGCATTGCATGATAATCAAGTTAACAAGTGAATGACTAAGAGGTCGCCAATCGACAAAAATATATTCCACAGCACACCGTACAGCATCTGAACTTAAATGTCAACTATTAGGATGAGATAGGGCAGTCTTATGAGCATTTGAGCAAATGATTGATCACCAGCCTAGGGCTATTGATAGTATGAATGATGGTGTTTGACTGCCTTTAACCATGTGATATAATGTTTATTTTATCGCATTTGGCCTGCCAGCTGATGTTCCATACTCTAGGCCTATGAACTTTCTCAGCTGCGAATTTCACCCAAATTAAAGTCCAGTTGGCAGTAATGAATTTAAATTTCTGGTTTCTAGGTTTTCTAACCTAGCTGCTTAATTATCCCCATTTTACCGTGCTAGCTAGCTAAAAAAGTGTAATCATCCTGTCAAAGCAATGTTGACAATTTACTCTGGATTCACCTATTTATAGGGTGAAAGGTACTTCTAATTTAACAGAACAATGGGTTATTCTTTAGCATCTGTGCCAGAGCATAATTGACTCTGAAATCACCCATGTTTTGTGACGGCACTAAACCACTATGCCGCACACTGAGCGGTTACTAGGGTGCATTGACGAGACTTTTAATTGCACACCAGCATCTTTATTGCTCTCTCAAACAACACACACTAAACTGAGTAAAAACAATCTCTTATATAGTATTACCAAAAGGATGTGAAAATAGGATATCGTATGATATCAATTAAATTGCAAAAACTAGGTAATAGCAAAGTGATAATTAATTGGCTCACACTCATCAAGATGGCAAAGCGTAACACTACACACCAGGACACAGCCCATCAGTTGGTCATTATTAATGTAATAAATGTCTATTAAAAGGTTATTATTTCTGCCACTGGAAGTTAATAAAAAATGTTTATTATTATGGCATTTCCAGTGACAGCCAGAACGGTCACTGTCATGACCTGATACATGACAGGTGATGGCTGTTACAGTTTAACCGTTAAAGCAACAGCCACTAATGCTCCCAAAATAACTGATAAAATAGGTAAAATATCGTTGCAATTTACTCTGTTATTTTTCTCTGTGCAGAGGTCTATTGCGATCTTTGATGTTAGCGATTAAGGCCAAAACTCTTCTGTAACTTGATACCTCTTGAAACCCTCTACAACTGGACACCTTACATACACCTAAACATTCTATAACATCCTAACATGAAAAACACTGCTGGGCAGGTTTATCTACAGTTACTGTAATAATTACTCTAAATTTTCTAACTAATTAAAACAAGAATATAAATGTATGTGTAGAATCCTGTATTTTGTAGGAATTTTGAGTCTTGAATCTGTTATGTTTATTTAATTTTGGAAGCTGTTTATCCAGTGTAGAAAGAAAGGCAAATCCTAAGGTATCAGCAAACAATTAACTACACATTCAATGTTAACGACTACTGCATGAGTTGACATTAACATAATATGTTAAAGTCAACTCATGCAGTAGTCTTACTATGATATTCCAAAGTTGAGGAAACAAACCAATTTAGCCACCATTGACTTCACATTGGTTGCTTTTAACGCCGCCCATATTGGAATGTTCTGAATTTTTAAATTGTTGTGTTAAAGTCTCTTTCTTGCTATCAGTGAAGTGTTAGAGAGTACAGGAGATATAAAGTTTATCAGTTATCCATATCACTACTATTATAACCCAGGAATACACTCACATCTGGAGGATAAACGGAGATCAGACTAATAAAAGTTTCGGGTGTATGATAAGTAACTTCAACACAGAGACCCTTGATGATACAATATCTGTAAGTTCTTAGACTATGGCTCACCCTTCTTACTACATGTGGTGTATATTATGGTAGAAGCTTAGTATATGGTGATTATCAAAAAAATTGTGCAAGTGTTTCTCTAGCATCCACTCAAGCAAAACTGACAACAGCGAAAAACAATGAAAAGCAGTGATATGATATTCTCTCTCTCAGCAGTACTTCTATCATCAGCCATATATGAGTCGACCAGAGAGACAGTCATTCTTAGATTCACCACTGACTCCACTACTAACTTTGAATATTTGTTGTACTCACTTGACACTAACTCTCTCTCTCTCTCTCGATCAGAATGACCAGACCACACATATCAGATTTCTCCTGCTATTATGAGACGGACAGTCACCAAACAATCCACAAATTGGCCCTTCTGGTGACAAGAACGGTTATGTTTATGTAAACTTAGCGGTCAGATTTATACCCCAGTGCCGTGTTTGCATATATTATTACCAAGAGCAATTTGATAAGGCTACCGGCATCTTAGATTGCACAGTCACACAAGCAAACTTTAGGCAGGCATTAATATCGTTCGAAGTAGCTTAAAGGCTAAGATGGTCAGCTATGTTTTCCTTTTTGGTTTTATATTACAGTACCAGATTTGGCAATACCATAAACATATAAATACTCTAGACTGGAAACTATTGGCTATTTGATACAGGCTCAGTGTTTTCTCTAATTCAGTGACGCGACGTCACTGCGCAATTAACTTTTTCTCTGTAGTGCATAGGTCAGAATAGGAGGTATCTCCACATAAATGTAATGTGCGAATAAAAGACCTTCTTATTTCTAAATATGACCACTACAACTGGGTAAAACCGGTGAATTATACAGAACATGTACTAATGAAGTATAAAATGTGATCAGTATACCGTGCCATCAAATATTGTGTGCGCCATAACAACATATGCTATAGCATGTTTCTGGTCTTAACATTTGTATGAATAATGGTGCGTCAACTTTTCTTAGTTCCAAGGTTTTGCTCAGAATGTTACCTATTAAGCTGGATGTGATCTCTCTAGCTGTCAGGCTTGTCAACAAAAGATGGAAAACACTAATGGTCCTCGAGTAAGGTCCGATTTCGAATGTATTTTTGTCAACTAAATGCTTGAAAGCTCAGAACACTTGGTCTTTGTTCTTCATGGTTCTTGCTCTTGGCTACTGATAGAATTTTAGTGCGGTGAACTAAAAAAAACATCTCACCAGCCATCACAAGTAAATATAAACTGTAGATACAACACAAGCAAGTCACCTTGACCGCTGTGTAGACGTGAATGGCACATCAGATTTTTTTATCTTTACCGGTGATATATATAACACTAGTTTGTTCCCTCGGAGGACGGTGCTGCAACATGAGTGCGGCTTCGTCTGGTTCAAATCTTCTAAGGTAGGAAAGGCGGAAGATTTTTCTTCTGTCCGCGACTTCCTAATGTATTAAACAGAACCAACAGAGAGCCATTAGAGTCCAGCTGCTGGAACTCAGAATTTGCAATTCGCACCCTATACCCATATCTACAATACCCTATAGAATGCAAATATTCACTGATTTAAATTTTGCGACCTGGCCAAGAATAGGAAAACTTACTAGTGAATCATCAATGAATCTCGATTTTGTAAATCCACAATGTGTAATATCATTGGTAACTATCAAAACCTGTCACAGATATTGTGGAGTATATTGGTAAGTGAGCATTCTCTTGAAAAACCAATGCAAATGCTGCAATGTTACACGATCTTAGTACCCTTGAAGATCTTAGCTTTTCAACTTATCTACAAAAATGCTGAGTCTTGATGATCTAGAAAAAAAATTGTCGAAGTTTCTAAATGTTTGATTTTTGGATTCGAAAACAAAGGCGTGATATAATGAAAACATTATAAAGTAACATATCAATTAGCCAGTTGTACACATAAATACATATTTAAATAGATTTAATACATACAGTATTAATTACTCAATGCGTACATGATTCTTTCTCTGATAGGAGGTTTCATAACCAGAACGATGCTACTAAGCTGTAGCCTTTGTGTCGAGAATGTGGCAAAAGGGAGGGAAGTTGACATGCCGACACTAATTAAACTTAAGAATCATGGTGGACTCAAAACCCCTTCCGAAGCAGTTTTTAGAGTGTGTCTTTTGTCAGAGAGAGTCATCAGATCATTGCCTAAAACAGGTTTGGGTCGGCCGGCTGCACAGTCTATCAAAGATTATAGAGTCAGGCCATCTCTCTTTATTCAGTTGTGCTGAGCATGCAAGCAGCATTGTGAGGGAAATAATCGATCGTTATGTAAGGATCTGCGCTCATCATGAGGCCGTTTTGAAAATGGATGCAAACACTCTTATTCGATCCAAAATGACCCGCCTCCCTACATTCAGCCATGTCTGATAAGATAAGTCTCGGTAAATACACAGCCAATAAATTATCGATTGATTGGGCCAGTCTGGGCCATTTTTTGAATCGATAAGAATCTTGCTTAATTTTTGAAGGTCTTTAACTTAACAAAAGTTTTTCTTTGAATTCATTGGGCCAGTCTGGGCTGCATTTATATTATCCATGATAATAGTTCAATTTCTTATCCCTATTAAATATTTATTCATGTCTTATCGCAAGCCAGCGGATTATTCCCACAAGGTGAGTTAAATTGTGGTATTTTATCAATTCTTTCTTGTGCGATGAAGAGACCTGTTGTTCTGCCAGTTTATTTTCTTCAAAATTAAAGTCTCAAGAGGAATACCCGCCAAATGTTGGGTCATTGATACATGTGCATCATGGAGGGATGTGTAGGAATACCATATCAATCTAAGACCAGAATTTCTAGATTATGCTAGTTTAAAATGTCAGATGATTGATCCAGAAGTAGCTAATCTCCAACAATATTATCATGCAAAATCACTGAATCGATATGAAGAGCAAAGACTCAGTGCTCTGAGCTCAGATTTTAAGCCTTTAGTTGACAAAATACATATGAAGTTAAACCATACTCAAGGTCAATCAGTATTATCCATCTTACGGTTACATGTCGAACAGTTGGAAATATCAGATGCAGTTAATTAAGTGAAAATGCTGAGCAAAACCTTAAATTTACAATAGTCGATGCACCGTTTTTCATACAAATTTTACAGGCCAGGAGCACGTATCATGTAAGATGTTATTGCACGGACAATATTTGATTGCACGATATACTGATTACATTATATACTTTATTACTATATGTTCTATAAATTCATTGGGTGTACCAAGTTTTAGTGGTCATATTTAGAAATATCAGGGTGTTTTATTCTTACATTACATGTACGGGGACATAATTCCTGTTCTGGCCAATGCGCTACAGTGGAAAAGTGAATAGCGCAGTGACGTTGTGTCACTGAATTAGAGAAGACGCTCTAAGCCATTAGCTTCCAGTCTAGAGTATTTCTATGTTTATGGGCAATAAATACACAATCTGGAATGTGGGCCTGTGGTAGTGTCGCCTGTTTGATCCTCTGACTATTACCAGACAGTTGGATCACCGTGTAATATGTACCCTTGTAATATTGTAATGGTGTCTGGCAACCAATCAATCTACAAATGGCCTAATGATTATGCCAATGCTAGTTTCAAGCTTGGCTCTCAACACATTAGTGATTTGTGTAAAACAAGTGCGAAAACACACCGAACTGGCTGTTTCCAGTAAGGCAATGTTTCAATATCTAAAATTATCAATGTATTATCCGTGTGTGGGTAATTTTACTGTCAGTTTAGTCTGTGAAACTGTTCATAATTAGCCAAATCTGTACAGAGACAATCTTGAAACCAACTGTGGCGTCCTGCGATCATTGCGCTGAAAATTGAAAGTGTGAAGGTTAGATAAGTAGGCTGTTTGTTGGTTGTGTGGAGATGTCACAATTTCAAACTAACGGTTTTTCTTGAATAATATACCACCGAATTTAGATTTGGGATGATTCACAATATGGCAATAATTAATTTTTCAAAAACAAACTTCAACCAACGACTCTTGCAAGTCACCAACATCTTAAACTCAGCAGATCAGCCGCAGTTCAGCCGCAGATCAGCCGCAGTTCAGCCGCAGATCAGCCGCAGTTCAGCCGCAGTTCAGCCGCAGTTCAGCCGCAGTTCAGCCGCAGTTCAGCCGCAGTTCAGCCGCAGTTCAGCCGCAGTTCAGCCGCAGTTCAGCCGCAGTTCAGCCGCAGTTCAGCCGCAGTTCAGCCGCAGTTCAGCCGCAGTTCAGCCGCAGTTCAGCCGCAGTTCAGCCGCAGTTCAGCCGCAGTTCAGCCGCAGTTCAGCCGCAGTTCAGCCGCAGTTCAGCCGCAGTTCAGCCGCAGTTCAGCCGCAGTTCAGCCGCAGTTCAGCCGCAGTTCAGCCGCAGTTCAGCCGCAGTTCAGCCGCAGTTCAGCCGCAGTTCAGCCGCAGTTCAGCCATTTATTTACGGGACCCAACCAAATAGTGCCTCGTGTGAAACAAGTGTGTAAAAAAGCGAAACCACAGGTTCCAGCAAGGCTGTGTTTCCAATATGTACAATATCCTGTTCATTTTACTCGAGCATAATTAAGTAGATTTAAACAATGTAATCTCTTTGGAATGGCAAGTTTTACTGGTAGTTATGTCTGTGAAACTATTCTAAATTAGCTGAATCTGTACAGAGACAACCTCAAAACGCTTTTTTCCTCACAGCAAACTATTGCATCCTGAAAACATCGCGCTGACAATTGATAGCATGATGTTTGGATAAGTAAGCTGTTTGTTGGTTGCGCGGAGATGACACAATTCCAAATCAACTGGAGTTCACAATCCTTCACTGGTTTTTCTTCGACGATATACCACTGAATTAAGATTTAGGATGATTCAAATATGGCAATCATAAATTTATATCAATGACTGACCCCTACCCCACTAGCCCGCAACATAAACACAAGATTGTACCTGTTATCTTATACAATTTAGGAAGTTATTATCCACTGAAAAAGGATGGCAACACCTAAGAAATCAGCATAAATTGAGGGACTTTTATATGGTACAAGTATCAAGATGGAGGGAGCATGAGATGAATATACTGGTGCAATATTCCTGAAGGAATCCTGCAACCTAAGTAGGTAAAGAAGTATTTCAATAATCAGTATCACTGAGCATATTTCGAACAACAACAGCTAACTCCGCTTACTGCAATCATTCCCACGCCATCAAATAAATCAAAAATAGGCAAAGTTTAGCCTAATGGTAGTCTAAGTGCTCAGACTCCAAGGCGCAGGGAGTTACTTGCGCAAGCTATCAAACTCCTCTGATAGCTTGCGCAAGTAACTCCCTGCGCCTTGGAGTCTGAGCACTTAGACTAGCCTAATGGCTACCCAATAGCATGAAAAATGACAGTGATTGTGGAGCTGAGGTAGGTAGTTTGACCGGTCTCTGTCAATCAACTGGATGGATCACTTGATACCTTCATATAAATTTAAATATAAATGGCATCAAGCAAGCTATCCCCCTTTTAATACTTACCCTTGTACTTTATTACAAAGGTAAGTATTAAAGGTGATCAAATTGTCAATTAAATGGCAGAGGATCAAACTGGTCTCCCTGTTTATGACAAAACAGAGGGTGGTTGCCCCTAAGGAGGGACGCAAGTTGCCCGACGTCCTCGTACTGAGAATGTGATACATCCTAGAAAACTAAAATGCATCCTAGAGGTGAGGCCATAGAGGACCTCCTAATCATAAGTGTGCAGTAAGCTGCCAAGACGAGAAGCGATCTTGCTGTTTGCTAAGAAACAGAAGATTGGGCTGCCCCTAGAGAGGGGCGTAAGGTGCCCTAATCCTCATACTGAGAATGTGATACATTCTAGAATACTAGAATGCATCCTAGAGGTGAAGCCATAGAGAACCTCCTAATCATAAGTGTGCAGCAAGCTGCCAAAACTGAACCTGTACTAATCGGCCATTGGCAGTGACGCTCTGATCTTAGCAAATAGGCCGAGAAGCAATCTTAGCCAATTCACTACCAAAGCCTCATCACTAAAGTCTCGTGTTTGGCACCCAACCAAATGGTGCTTCGTCTAAAACAAGTGTGAAAACACGTTGAACTGCCTGTTTTCAGCAAGGCTATGATTTCAATATCTAAAATTGTTTGATCATTTCATTCAAGCACGATTAAGGAGCTTAAATTAATGTATTCTCTGTGTATGGGCAAGTTTTACTGGCAGTACAGTATGTGAAACCATTCTAATTTAGCCAAATCTGTATGAGACAACCTCAAAACACTGTTTGTGCGGAGAAGACACGATTCCTAACCAACTAGAAATCCCGATGCTATACCAGTTTCTCTTCAATAATGTATCAAGGACTTGAGATTCAGGATGATCTGAAATATATCAATCATTAATTCATGCCAATGGCTGATTTCTAAGCCCCTAGCCCTATATCATAAACGCAGAATCTATCATATAATTTCGGATGTTGTTTTTCCAGTGAATAATGTAGGCAACTATTAAGATATGGGTAAAAACTGCAGGATCATTTTTTATGGTACAGATTTTCCACAAAAGTAACATGACACTTTCTAAGAGAGGCTGCAATAATCAGATAAGGTTCTTATTTAACATCACTTTCCCTGGTCAAAGTTGCCTAAACAGTGAGTAAGTATGGGGTTATGTAGGTATTGGCAACTCCTGTTTGATAAAGGTTATATAGACTTTCGTATTATGTATTTCGCATTGTCGACTAATTTCAGTGTGTTATTTATTTGTAGACAGCTGACATCACCTGCTCCTATACTAATACTAGTGACGACCGTCTCTTGGCAGGCTGCTAGTCTGAATCTGTGTGCAGTGCAACTCTCATGTATTCTTCTGTGGCTGAGTAATAACCGGTTGTAGGTATGGATATAAAATGGATAACAATGCTATGACATTCATTTAAGCTATAATTCTGATAATGCTTATATTCTTTTAACAGAAATGAAATCAAGAACCAACCATAGTCTCTACAGCACACCCAGCAACCGGAGCACTGTGCGATGTACTTCTCTCACCAAGGCAGCTGTTGCAAATTCCTTTTCCTGCTGCCTACTTCAAGTTTAGCCAACAGAACAACATATCAGCATGAAAAACTTCTCAATAGGAGAAAATTATTCATTTCTTGTTGACGTTGACCAGCCATTATGTTGTCAGAGACCAGAAGGAGACTACTCCACATTTGTTGAGCCATCATTCATGACTAAATATGTGTGCATATGGCTGGCTGGGCAATTAAAAGATAATAAATTAAGGAGGATACTGTTCTTCATGATGTGCAGTGATGGGACTCAGGAATGTGATGATTACCTGGAGAGGCCATAAAAATCGTTTAGAAGACTTCTCCACAAATGATCCGTATATGTTCATTCTAAACTAACCTTGGCATAAGCATGAACACGGAGACTACTTTCCTCGAGAAGTGAGTGCAACTGTGAGTGCGACTTCTATCATCAGCTAGATGTATGAGACGACTAGTAACTAAGTCACTCAAAGATTCACTACTGAATCCATTACTAACCAGTGCGGCTGGAAGGTTTACTCTGAGGGAGTCCTACTACCTACTGTTACAACATCTACATCTACTAGTACAACAACTTGTGCCTTTGGTAAGATTTATAAATCAATGTCATGCTTGCATGAATTATTACTATTTGCTCTCTGACCAACGTACCTGTGTCTCAGGTATTAATATTAACCAACAGGTCAATCTCATCCTTCACAGCTCCAAGTGCTGTTAAAGGCTAGGATGGTCAGCTCTGTTTTTGGTTAAATACTACAGTACCAGATGTGGCAATACACAATCTGCACCGTGGGCTGGTGGTAGTGACACAGTTTGATCCCCTGTCATTTAACACTTACCTTAGTAATAAATTAATGGTGTCATGCTAATGTGGAACCTCACAGTTCATCCACAATTCACCCGCAATTCATCCTCAATTCACCCACAATTCACCTGGAATTCACCCGCAATACATCCGCAATTCACCCGTATTTCACCCCCAATTCACCCGCGATTCACCCGCAATCCATCCAAAATTTACTCGCAATTCACCCACAATTCACCCGCAATTCACCCGCAACCTATTAGTGCTCTGTGTGAAACAAGTGTGAAAACTGCCTGTTTCCTTCAAGGCAATGTTATCAATATCTGAAACTTTCTGTTTAATCTACTCAAGCACGATTAAATACATAAAATATAACAATGTGTTCTCAGTGTATGGGCAAGTTTCACTGGAAAAGTATTTTATTTTAGCCAAATCTGTACAGAGACAATCTCAAACACTCTTGACATTACAGCTACTATGACGTTCTCCAGTCAATGTGCAGATGATAGAAAGCGTGAAGCTTAGTTAAGTAAGTTTATTTTTTGTTGTGTGTTGGAAACACAATTCTTAAGCTACTTGATATCACACTGATTTACTGGCTTTTCTTCAATATTAAACCTCGGAATTCCGATTCAAGATGATTCAAAATATAACATGTTAACTGAGACCCTCGTCCCATATCATTAAAGTGTCTAGGAAAGCAAAAAACAACCACTGTTCATATCAAAGCTTTGCCATTGCAATACACAAAAAAAAGTAAATTTTTTCGCACAAGGACATTATTGAATGATGTAAACTAATTTAAAGTGCGGAAATCCAGGGTCTAGAAGGGTCAAGAGCATGTTATCTCCTCTGTCATGGATTCACATTTGAATGATGATCCACTTACAGTATAACAGTGAGCCTAGCTCGGGCTTACCTAGGACAGGTACAAGGCTGCTCTACTTACACTAGAAATTATCAAAAAACAGTATTGGACAACGGTAGCGTGGTCAAAGCTATTTTAGTGTTAACCCTTGTCAGGGGAGATAACATACTCTAGACCCTTGTAAACCTGGACTTTTTGCACTTTAAATTAGGTTACATCATTCAATAATGTCCTCGTGCAAAAAAAATTACTTTTTTTGTTCATTGCAATGGCAAAGCTTCGATATAAACAGTGGTTGTTTTTGCTTTCCTAAACACTTTAACACGAAATTTCGTATATCATTTTATTTTATTTGGAATTTGTTCATCCTGTGAGGAAGGTAGGACGCTCCTAAGATATCAACAATAGATTTCCAACAAAATTATCATGGCACATTCAAAGGGAGAAAATTTTAATAATCACTCATATGAACTATATCTTCTGATGAATCTGGCACACCAACCAGTCAAATTTGTAAAATCATTTTTGAAAACTAGATAGCACAGTATCAATGTTTGACAGATTTTTCAATACGGGCAATATTATTCTATATTCTGTGTCTGGTGACATCTTAGCCTTCTCTCCTTGAAGAAGAAGAGTAGGTCAAGAAATGTAGTCAATGTAAAAGGTCTACCCGACTGTATGAAAATCAAAATAGGGTTAATGGTATTCACATATCTCCTGCTTTTTTGGGAAAAAGAGGAACAGTGATTTTTTGTTGAAATAGAATGCGTCAATGCATAATTATTTATAATTGACTGGGTTTTGAACTGAGTGCAATTTTGACATTTCTACCACTCATACTTATCGATACCGATCGCTTCTCGGCTTATTTGCCATCATAGTGTCACTGCCTATGGATGATTGTGCATGGTTCAGTTTCTGGCAGTTTGCTGCACACTCACGATTAGGAGGTCCCCAGGGCCTCACTTCTAGGATACATACTAGTTTACTAGGATGTGTCACACTCTCAGTATGAGAACTTCGGGCAACTTGCGTCCCTCGTTAGGGTCAGCCCACCAATCAATCAATACGGCAGATCACCCAAGAAGAGGCCTCACTATTGCTCTTCGGTTTGGCCGGCGATTGCCCCAATGGGTAACTCAGGTGCATAATTTTTGGTAGTGGGGGACTGCTTTCGCGCCATCCCTCAGCACAACTTTACAGTAAAAATCAGTACTCCTCTTTTTATAGATAATGTTTTCATAGATATTTCCGAAATTATTCCTTCCCTTAGTAACTATGTATGATTGTCTTGCTCACATGGGTAAAATGATCATTATGATTTGTCAAGACTCACTGTAAAAAACTTAAAATGATGTGGTGACCCTGCATTTTCCATTACCTATAGAATATAGCTCTGACCCATTGTTCATTATATACAAACATATTATAAAATATTATAAACATTCATTCATTCACCTCCTAATCATGAGTGTGCAGCAAGCTGCCAGAAACTGAAACAGGCACTAATCAGCCATTAGCCATGGCACTTTGATCTTAGCCATTAGGCCGAGTGTAGTATTTGACTACACAGTGCATGTATATCCATTTGGTATTTAGATACCTAGATACCTAGATACCTAGATACCTAGCAAGAAACTTGTCTCCGTTCCGTTTATTACCGAAGCCCCAACATTTAAGTTTCATGTTTAGGACCAAACCAAATAGTTATTTGTGCGAAACAAGTGTGAAAACACGACAAACTGCCTGTTTCCAGCAATGCTATGTTTTCAATATCTGGGATTGTTTGATCATTTTACTCAAGCACAATTTAGGAGCTTAAAACCGATGTTTTCTCTATGTATCAACAAGTTTTCCTTGTTTTTTGGTCTGTGAATTATTTTAATTAAGTGAATTATGTACAGAGACATTCGCAAAAACTTTTGTCATCACAGCTAACTATGGCATCCTGCAATCACCGCGCTTACAATGGAAAGAGTGAACGTAATAAGAAAGAAGTTTGCTGATTGTGTGATGATTGAGAAGACACAATTGTTCACCAAATGGAAATCACAGTGCTTTACCGGTTTCTCTCCAATAATAATATACCACTGAAATATTCCAATCAGTGATTCAAACCGATGACTGATTTCTAAGCCTCTCGGCCCACATCATAAAACCAAAATATCATCTATCATTTTATACTGCTTAAAGTAGCAGACAACCATAAAAGTTATATTTTGATATTTGATGCGTAATGATTTACTCTTTCTAAACTTGCATGTTATAAACAAATATTAAATTAGAAAACTTTAATTATTTGAATAGCAAACTCTCTTCCACCATTTTGTTTCAGTATCAGGCATACCCAATATGATTGGCCAAGTGTTAATACTCTTAAAATAAATGTATTGCTGGAAAATGTTGATGTAGAAAATTATTTGTTTCTGGAATTAAAGCAGCTATCTTTCGTTCGTTTTAATCTAATACATAAACAGGCATGTCAATTGAAAAATCATCTACAAAAACAATGTTTTTGCCTTCAATAAAAAGAAATTACGCTTTTCTATGAGATTTTTAAACAAAACATAGCTTCCCAATTTAATTCAGTTTTTTGGAAGCCATAGGGGTTTAGGGGCTGCTGACTGCCCTGCGGTGCAGAACCGGAGCTTATACCTAGGATTTTCATTGTTGAGTATGCTGCCTATCTGTGAAAGTAAATTGCAAGTGGATTCATAACAAGTGGTGCCAGGGTTGTATGCCACTTTAAGAAGTTTTTCATCCACTGAAAAAGGTGGGCAACTCCTAATCTAACAGCAAAAACTGAGGGACCTTATCATGGTACAGATGTCTCACAAAAGTATTATGGCACCTCTTAAAGAAAGCTACAATGATCAGAGAAGATATTTTGTTATCATCTGAACTAGACAAGAACCAAATCCTTTATGTAGATCCCTACATAATGTATCGATCATACATTGTCAGCAAAATTATTCATCTGTGGAGATTTTAACGACCTGGATACTGAGTCAATAACAAACATTATCCCAGTTCAACAGATAGTGAAATTCCCTACTCGATATGACAGTTGTTTAGATCTCATATTCACAGATATTGCTGAGTACGTTGAATCGGGTTGTGTGTCTTTGCGGCCAATTTTGACTAACGATCACTGTGCCATTTCTGTGCCTTCGGTAATAGTAAGAGAGCTCCGAATTACTATACCATAAGAAAACTCGTGCCTCGAAAGTAGCTGTAACAAGAGAGTTGTCCTCCCTCTCATGGTCAAATCTATTCAATGCAAACACAGCTGATGAGAAGGTTGATATCCTTCACAACACTATCAAAAGTATACTAGAGAAACATTGTCCAGTTAGGAGCGTGCGCGTTCCTTCTGGGAAACCGGTATTAACCAACTACTAATCCGCAAACTTCAGCGTGCTAAACAGAGAGCTCATAAGAAAAACAACCAAACCTGGAAATTCTTGGCCAAGATGCTGTCATCACAACTTAAACAACAACTGGCTAAGCAGACTTCGGATAATGTGAATGAGACTGTTCAAGGTAGCAAAAGCTGGTGGAAAAACCTCAAACAGTTCACTGGAGACTGGCACGATGCACGTCCTGCACCGTTCATATCGATGAATGGTGAATGGCTGTCCCACTCTCAGTTTGTAGAACGGTTAAACACCTATCACCTCGATGGACATCAAAGCTATGTGCCATATACCCTTCTTTACCTGATGATTGTGTTTCTGTCTCTGTCAATGAAATAGAAGCCTTCAAATATTTTAGAGGTATAAACCATAGAGTTATTATATACTCTAGAGTGGACAATGTGTACAAAAATAGCATCAGTTTTTGTCCTACTTAATTATTGCGAAATCCATGACACAGCGCAATCTGCTAGTGCCTGTATCATATAGCTTATCATTGAGAATAATACGTATTGGGTATGGAAATTTAGATTTTTAGAGCGCTTAGAGCCATTTTTTCGGAAATTTTTTCATGTGACACTATGTGGATCACTTGCAGGTATTCTCACTATCAATTCTATGACGCAACGAAATCTGGTTGAGCGTGGATAGTGCATGAATCATTGACTTTATCATTGAAAATATTAGAATTTGACATACAACTAGTTTATGGAGCACCTATAGCCATTTTTTTCAGAGAATCTCACATGTAACACCATTTACATCATCTGCAGGTATTTTCTCTTCCAGTCAGTATAAAAGTTTTCTTATTCTCCCATTAAAATAAGCCAAATATAAACCGCAAACACATGAGCTTGAATTGCAATGACAGGGCTAGCTGTTTTCTGCCACTTGCCAGGCATTTAACTTTGTCTCTCTGACTAAAATGTTACACCCTCAATGAGTTCATTTTATCTGTCCGCTATTATGACTTCCAATTATACAAGGTGTACAAGTAACCCGTGGTTAAATAATTTTCAGCTTTAAGATCTCGGGTGTTGGTTTGGCTATGTCATTTAAAGCTCCGAATTCCCTCTTCGGGGTGGCCACTCTTTTTTTTTTGCCAATACTTTTCAAGCCAACACAGCAGTTTAAATCAATAAATACATAAGCTCTTCTGCTGAGTCGCTGAGTATCAAGAAAACGTCGAATGGATAACTCAAGATACATGCTTGTCCAGATTGACTCGTGGCAGAAAATAGCTAGCCCTGTCAATGCGATTTAAGCTCATGTGTTTGCGGTTTATATTTGGCTTATTTTAATGGGAGAATAAGAAAATTTTTATACTGACTGGAAGAGAAAATACCTGCAGGTGATGTAAATGGTGTTACGTGTGATATTCTCTGAAAAATGGCTATAAGTGCTCCATAAACTAAATTTGTATGTCAAATTCTAATATTTTCAATGATAAAGTCAATGATTCATGCACCATCCACGCACAACCAGATTTTGTCGTGTCATAGAATTGAAAGTGAGAATGCCTGCGAGTGATCCACATAGTGTCACATAAAAAATTTCCCGAAAAAATGGCTCTGAGTGCTCTAAAAATCTAAATTTCCATACCCAAAATGTACATTCTCAATGATAAGTTATATGATACAGGCACTAGCCATACACAACCAGATTGCGTTGTGTCATGGACTTCGCATTAAATAAGTAGGATGTTTTTAGCACTGCATTGTCCACTCTAGAGTATATAATAACTCTATGGTATAAACACTCACAAGTCTACTAATAGAGAGGATTATCCTAGCTGGGTCAACAAAAACAACGCACATCTGTTGTCACTTTCAATAACTAATATAATCAACAAAGTTCTTGAAAGCGGTCATTTCCCCACGCTCTGGAAAAGAGCAGAAGTTACTCCATTGAATAAAGTGAAGACACCTTCTACCTTCAAGGAGCTCAGACCTATCTCGTTGCTCTTCCATGTAGGAAAAGTTACGGAGAAAATCATATCTGAGCTGATCAATGCGGAACTCCCCAGTTTTGATGATCAGTATGCATATACCAAAGTAATGATCACCACTGAAGCTCTAGTGAAATTTACAACGGAAATTGCGTCTAGTTTGATGATAAACAGAACGTTGCTGTTCAGGCTTTGATGCTGGATTTCAGCAAAGCTTTTGATAAAATGCTTCCACACATCGCTATTCAAAAACTGCTAGCCTTAAATACCGGTCCTAGTCTCGTCAGACTGATGATGAGTTTCTTCAATGATAGATGGCAGAGAGTGAAGTACGCAGATGTATATTCATCATATGAGTGTTGCAAAATCGGAGTTCCACATTGTGCATGATATACTGCCCGAGATACCTTGTATCAAACACGCAGATGACACTACAGTTTATAATGTGGTAGAAAGCTCGGAAGTGTGCATAGAAAGCTCGACATCTCATAAATCATCTCTCGTATTTCATGACGGTCCTCTACAGTCTGCAGCTGATTATGCGGCAAGCTGGTGTGAAGAAAATTCAATGCTGTTAATCAAGGAGTTTGAAAAAGGAGTGGAAACAGCCTCTCATTTCAAATTGTTGTTTGTCTCCACTGATAATTGTCCTCTCTTTATCAGCAAAGGTTTCCATGACCACAGCCAATCAGAGCAGAGACTGCAGAGAGTGACTGCCTGCCAAAAAGAAGTACAACTTGAGTTGCTGTAATAATTTTGATGAACTGTCCAATCAGCAAGAGCATAGTTGTGGAATCTCATTTATCAAGATGGGCTCTACCAAAAATTTCCTAAAGTGTTTGAACCTCTTGAAAAAAAACTAAACTAAGTAGCAGAGAAATATAGATAGCACTCAGGTATAGTCCATGCTTCAAACTATAGTCTAGTTTTACCTGGGACTCCAAAGCCCTCTGCTACTCATATGAGAAGGGAAAGTTCAACTGCAGACATGGCCATAAATTTGCCTCATAATATGGTAATCAATGGCGGTTTTCATCAGTCAAACGTGGTATGTTATGCCTCCCTTTGTCACTTAGGTGTTAGAAAGGGCTTATTTAAGTACTTTCACTACTTTTATCTGGTCTAAGTTCCTCACATGGTTTTTAAATGGTGAATGAATTATTTATTTTCAGTCTCTCTATCCCCCATCAAACATTTGCATTGGAATTATAATTCAATACCCTGCCAAAGTGGTTACTATATTACTAGCTATGTCTCATCTACACTTGTGGTGATTTAAATCATGATATATTGTCTCTGGGTGTCTGAATATACCATTGAGTAAACATGTCAAATATTTTAATAATTTTCAACTGGAGACAGAAATATAAAAAGACTGAGGACTTAAATGAATTTTAATGGAGGGACCATATTAGTACAACCCTTGGAAACAGCCTTGTTAAGTCACAGGCTACATTTCGTTTCCACTCCCTCTCTGTAACTCCCTGTGTTAATTGTCACTAAGTCACAATCACTGACTATAACCCTTCAAAAGAACATCATCTGTGATCCTATCAAGATAAATGACATGCCCATCTCACAAAATTCATCAGTCAAACTTTTAGGAGTTTGCTTTGACAATCATATGAGATTCAGTGCTCACGTTGATTCTGTAATAAGTAAGTTAAGGCCAGCTGTGCATGCCATTATTCGGCTCAGGAAAGTTGGGATCTCCATGTCTAGTCTGGTCACATTTTATAGATCAAGAGTTCTGTCAGTGATCTCGTACGCAGCACCAAGTTGGTTCCCATACTTATCGAAAGGGGACAAGGAGATTCTTGAAAGACTACAGAAGTTATGTCTCAGGGTTATTTTGCCATGGTTAGAACATTATGATGAGCGTCTTGCGGCATTAAATTTAACAGAACTAAGTGTTTATCTGGACATATGCTGCCTAAAGTATGTCAATAATGTGAGAAAGAATCCCAGCCATCCACATCGCCATAATCTACATCACCTAGCAACAAATGACAGGCACCATCATAAAACCACGACCCTCCCTAAATCCATTACTGCTCTTTGCAGAAAAAGCCTTTTTTATAAATACTCATAAATACGTCAATGCCTTCTTATTGCTTCTTTTATTTTTTTGTTTTCACATGGTCTTATTTGCTTCATGCATTGATCGGTGGTTAATAAAGTTCATAATATAATATGCATACCAGACTAAGATAAACTCTCCATTTCATAGAATGACCAGGTAGCTTATTTAGATATTCAGTTATGGAGAATGTCATAAACTGCAACTCTCGCATGCATGTTTTCGTGCAAAGCTTCGATGAGGTTGGTAAACTTCTTTGAGAAGCTATATCTATTTAGTAGCTTTCATTAGGGCAGTCCTATTCACAGCGCCAAATGCTTAAGTTTACTCTGCGAACACCATTAACATTGGCTTGTTTTGCTCGATGCACTTCTCTTTCAGCTTTTTACCCTAGCATTTTTTAGAAATGGTGCCCATTTTCGACCTGAAAAGGTATTTTTTAAATAGTCTTAATTAATCAAATTTTTTATGGGCTTCGCACAATATTACGAAAATCTTTGATACTCCATGTAAAATGAAGAAAACATAATCAAAATCGGAGTACCGGTTGCGGAGAAATTCACATGTGAAGTCAAATTTTGCAAAAGTGCACAAGATCACTGTGTACGATTCCTAACCAACTGGATACCACAATACCTTATAGGTTTCTCTTCAATGATATAACAATGAATTCAGATTAAGGATGAATCAAAATATGGCATTTGGTCATTTTAAACCTTGAATTGAAAATATTTAAAAAAGTTGAATTTAGCAAAGCAGCAACCCAAAAAATTTCAAACAATAAATTGTCCATCTATTATATTTTGAATGTGTGTACCCCAGCCTCAAAGCCGTGTAGCGCCTATCCTTGTTGGAAAGTTCAGTTTGTCTTTGAGATGTGTGGCTTTGTTGATGATTGTGATCAACGGTTTTACTATTTTACTATAAGTCCCAGTATCGATCAAACCTGGCTGTTATGTTATTTGATGTAAGTTTATTGAGCGGTACATTGCAATTTGCATTGTTTATTGAGATCTATTATTTGTATTGTTGTATTTGTAATGGTTATTTTGTTACGCTGATATATTACCGCATTTTCTTGCATAATTATAGAATTGAAATGGAATAATTATTGCTAATGTTTATATCATTTATAGCGTGCTGGCTTTCAACTTCACTCTACTTTGATCTGTGGCTCTATGCTATGAATGTTTTCTCTACTCGGATAATTAGCAATCAGGATACGGTATTAATTGTAAGCTAGTTCATGAGGAAGATTTTCAATAATGTATCATGATGTTATTTTGCTGGATTTTTTTCTTTGTCTATTTGTGTCGATTATTTTTGCATTGCAGTTTGTTCCACATTTCATCATTGTCACGATTATTGACTCATTCACTCTCAATGCTATGCTTTTAATTGCAGAGTACTACTTCAATACCATATCAGCTGCTACAATCCATCTTTTGTTGGTTCGAGTACAGTATGTACAGACAAAAATGCCTATTTTGTTATGCAAAAACCTTTATGCTGCTCAATTATACATTTTAAATTGAAGTTGTGCATCTCCAACAAGAAATAAGATAACTGAAGGAAATAAATGCCAATATTTGGAAACTGTTGTTTCCATAAGGATACATAGAAGCATTTGCATAACTTGCACTAACTTACAGGTTGTCATTTTCAGACAGCAGACCGCAAGATCTTTGTAGGTTGCAGAGCTCTTGCTGACAATTTGAACTTTTTTTCTGAAAAGTTGGGTGTGTTAAGATAAGATAGGTATCATCAGCCAGCATAGAAAATGGTTGGCGTCAAATTGCTGATGAAAAACAAGACATTAGCTTCATCTGATTGGTTTTTAAGCTCACCTGAGTTGTTGCTGTTCATCAGATTAACATATAAATATCTCTGGTCTGTATATTCTGGATAATTGGTAACTTTGCTAGAAACATCTTGATACAGGAATCCCTCTCAGGGTTATAGTACCATCTGTCACTGAAGTTGCAAGAACTCACACTTGAAGTTTCTACCAAACAGTGACATCTTATGAGCCGAAAATTCAATAAAATTGTAATGCAAATTTCTGTCGAATCACGAATCAAATTTGAAAAAAAAATGAATGGGAAGACAGCAATCATGAAACCCAAATCCACAACCATGTATATTTTTTATAGGGCTGAATGTAATTTTTGTCTTATTCATCATCATGGAGGATAATCTTGAGTCATCAAATAGTATAAAACAGATAAGCAGATAAAAAACCGAGACAATTCAAATTACATCGATGGCCAACCCTTATACTCATTATAGTGTAATTTCCCCTTCATCAGTTCACTACATTTGTGAAATTTTACTCACACATAGTATAATGGGTTTCCTCCAAAATAATTATAGTTTACTACAACACTGTAAGAAATGATATTCTGTTCACATCCTTAATAATTATCTTTGAAAATAAATTCTAATAATAAAAAAGATAATGAGGCTGGCTGTCCGTTAAAGCTTCCAGTATAAATGCTGAGAAACATTCAAATATTTGTTTAAAATACAAAAAGCATATCGTTGCATTTGAATGTTTTAAGAAAAGGACCTCACACACAAGTTCTTCATTTAGTTTATTTGTGACTTCTAAAAATAACCTTGCTATGCATTTTTTTAATGACACTCTCAGTTATCTAGCTAAGTAAGAATCGTTATAATCCTGATGAAAATCTTGTACTATACGAATTGGTAGTTAGGGAAACACACAAAACTTTGCTTCATATCTCATGTTCCCTGCCTCGTTGTGTGTATCAAAATTCACAATGAACATGTTGCTACCAATTCCTTTGTTTCTATTGTGCACCACTCTCCAGCAGTATTGATTGATTGATTGATTAATAATTTATTATCGATCTAAATACGATGAAAAATGTATAATTATTATTTATCTGACTTGTTCAGCTGATCAGTTGTAAACTATTGGATTGAATGTGGGGAGATGTTGCATTTCGGATTGAAGTGGATGTAATGAGGTGTGTATTTGTATTCATACACTGATATTGGTTGAACAACATCACAGGCGCAATTACCTGGTCGGAAAACTGACTCTGCAGTTACAAAGATTGAGTCACTGGTTACTGAGTCAATTGGCACCAATCCAAGTCAACATCATGCTGAACTTCTATCATAACCAAACCCTCTACATCCCTCCACTTTAACACATCTGGCTGCATATCTGATCAGAGTCAGGTGATGCAGGGTCTCTATGAAGGTGCTACTCAGACTACAGTTGGTGGTAGTCCTGAAAGTCTCAGATTGTTGTATCATGCTGCCTGCATGGCGCTGAAATAATTGAAAATTCAGGAATTATAAAATATTAGAGTTTCATCGGGAAATATTTAAAATAATTGTTTGATGGTACGAGAAAGCTAATCTAAGATGAAGGCTTTGTTGTTAAATCTTACTACGGTACAGATTTTTGTCAGAGTCAGTGTGATGCCTGTTGCGATGAGAAAAACGGCACAGTTTTAAAAAGAAGCTGAAAATAATGGTTGAAATTGTTCGTTGAAATCAGCCCAAATGTTTAGAAATTGCCAATCAAAACATTTTGAGCTGAGGTACACTTGATTTGGAAAAACTACTGAGGAATTCGATTCACAATTTGTTATAATGATTCATAGTTACATGGACTAGAAGCGAGATTAGGTAAAACAAATTTACCTGCTTCCTGCGGCCTCTATGAATTATCACTGTTGGATATCCCCAGCGACAAGTGTATGTTGCTACATGAACTATATTCATGTATTAGAGATTAATCATTGATTTTCAAGAATGATGAGATAAGTTTGTGAATATAAAAGTATACATAACTATTTTATGTTGAAGGGGCCGGCACTACTGTAAGCCAAGTTTGAAATTTATTCATCATTTCATTGACAGCTTTGAGCTTCTCATTCATAAATGGAACCAGCCAGAATTCAGTATGAACTACTCGTTGAAATCAGTGTATGCATGCCAGTGTGCTTCTTGTGAATAAGTTACATTTGATATAAGTGAAGGTTAAAGCCTAGGTTATAACATTATAACCTATTGAAGAGTGTAAAAACATGTGGTGCATTCTTCGCAAACTCTGATATTTTCATTGTATATTCACAGGGAGATGATTGCATGTGTTTGATAATTGTTTGATATTTTTATTGTACAACTTTTGAAAAAAACAAGCAACACCGAATCTATAACCTGAATCAGCCGTATGTAGAGCAAATTTTTTAGTACCAAATGAAATCAATAATGAGGTAGGTTCAACGATGATGCGGATTGTGCAGAAAATATCATCTGTGTTATTACTACTATATAATTCTATGCCATTATTTTACTCATAATCAAGTGCCTAACTCAAGCTGTATGTGATGACCCGCCTAGGGTTGTTGATATACCTAACATTAAGTCACATGCTTCTTAGAAATTCTCAAATTATTTTCGACAGACAAGTTAAATCTGATCTTTGAGAACGTTCTGTTAAACATCATTTATCTATTTGTTTTTTGGTTGTACTTTCAAATGTTTTATTGTTACAATGAATATAAGTGCTACAACAGTAATTATTCAAAAAGTATGGGCACACAGATAAGTTTTTCTGCACAGTGGTATAAAGGTCAATAGTATACACACAAAAAATCAAATACATAGGTACGCATAGTCTAAGTGCTCAGACTCCAAGGCGCAGGGAGTTACTTGCGCAAGCTATCAAACTCCTCTCCCCTTCAGGAGAAGGGGAGAGGAGTTTGATAGCTTGCGCAAGTAACTCCCTGCGCCTTGGAGTCTGAGCACTTAGACTAAGGTACGCACAACATTGTCAAAATATTCCATGAATCATTTCAATTTTTCATATTCGTTTATGAACAATAGGGAGATAAAACCTTCAATAGAAATAATGATATTCATCTGAGATGTAGGCGCCATCCATGATCCATGTATTTATTACATTCTTTTGCTATATTGAAACAGTCTATATCATAAAATCATCCAACTAAGATAATTTCTTCAAAGCATTAGGCTAAAATAAATTGAAGTAGTACTGTTAAGGTGCGACAATACCAGGATATATTTTGGACAATTTGAGTAGTGTTAATAATTTTGAGTAGTTGCCTACTCATGCACCATCCACCAAATCAGAACATGAGAAAACAACTCTCTTAAAAACATCCAGCAAATGTGGGCATTGCCACAAAGGATCCAAAAAAATATTCCCAGTATAAACCCACCTCTCTCGGAACATCCCCAAGCTTATAACAGTTGACTAAGTTTCTCACAAATATATTCATTTATGTTGGTACATGGCTCATCATCCAGTAACATGAGGTCATATCTGAATTTGGTACATTGTCCGTTTCCAGATGGCTCACCAGGTGCCCACATATTGGTTGTTACATTTGTGCCATCATTGCATTGGAATGCCATAGTTGCAGGGACATATACAGCATCTGTCCACATTCCGGTAGACGAGCCAGACCCACCTGAATTGACATAGAAGGGAATATTGAGTAATAAATTGGATGTGCTAGTCAAGGTGATTCTTTGATTGGCTTTATGTGTGCTTGTTGCTATGCTTGTTGACATGCAAAAAAGGTTCTGATACCAGCGTTGGCGGGTTTACTTGCAAATTATATAATCCTATTTTCAGTATCGTTACTGACACAGTTTTGCTAATTATTGAGTAATAATATATTTTAAAGAGTAGTTACATGGCTGAGGTCTGCCCAATTCTATGTGAAGAATACCTCCCAGGAAAAAAAGAGAGCAACAGGAAGTTTATTGGTATAATAGCCAGCTGTCAGCTGACATTATGGAGTTGTGCAATGCACCACATCTAATAAAATCATTTTGAACCTAACTACACATAACTATTTGAGTAGATATGTTATTAGTTCTTGGCTGAAGTTACTCAAGCCAAAGGATTTCTGTTGTCATTTTATTGAGTATATCTATCAGTGTCCTGACCTAACTTGTGAACATGCAACAATTATACCTTAATTTTGATATTATTCACGATTATTACAATTAAACTTATTTACCTTTGAAAGTTGGTAGGCTTGATTTATTCAATTAGTAATTAAGCATTGGAATCAGCATGTTTAATAAGCAATCTATGCTTCTAGATTTAGGCATTTTATATTGGTGTACAGTGAACTCACTTGGGTTGATCATCAAACTAACATAAGTATCTCTGGTCTGTGGATTCGGGATGCTAGGTAACTTTGCTCCTCTGGTCTGACAAACTTCTACAGCCTCCTGGTGATTCTTCAACCCAGAGAACATTTTGATACATGTATCCCTCTCTGAGTTATATTCCCATCCATCACTTAGGTCACATGAACTCACACTTGCACCATCTTCAAAGGAGTGATTAACTAATCATTTAAGGCTGTTGTGTTTGACTTCTCATGTGATAAAGGTGATACATGATACAACGCCAATGTTTACAGGTAAACATTGCGCTAAAATAGTTCAGGTAAGACATATATTCTAGAGCAATGATCGGAATGGTAAAATTTAAAAACTATGATAATAAATAAGTGGCATAGTGTCAAATTTCCTTTTATTTTAACCATAATTGATTTTAGGCAAGCAACACCTAGTATATTCATTTCCTTGCAAAAGATTTGAATTTTTAGTTGTATTGTATGTGATTCAATTGTTTTCCGTTTGCAGCATTTATTTTCAGCACAGGAAATATGCGCAGTAATGAAAAGCGAATAAGACTTTTTATCTTTCAAGCTCTTCAATATTGTGAACATTAAAAGGTCTCTGGGATTTTTTATGTCACTCGACCAGTTTCATCTCTGTGACCATATTGTCAAGAATTATCTTTGATTTGAAGGATGTCAAACTAGTGATTAAAGGAATGGACAAAGGCTAGGTTATATCACATGCTCCAAGGGTATTTTAGACGTATCCTGTCTTAGAGAAAATAAAGCTTTTGTCCCCCTCTGACAAAGTCACAAGATGTGAAAGCAGGTTTGTCTTTGCGGTTGAGAATGGTTAAATTGAGCTATTTATTGTAGCTTACCAACCTTATTGCCAAATTATGCTCAGATACTCACAAAAGTTAATTATGTATTCAAGACAACATTATTGCAAAAAAATTATAGTGATGAATTACCTGACAGAAGAACTGATTCTCCCACCTCACAGCCTGAGTCACTTGATCCTGATTCAACCATCACTGATCCAAGTCGGCATGTTGAAGAATCTCTATTATAGCCAAACCCTCTGCATCCTCCAGTCAATGCACATCTGGCTGCACATTTGATAAGAGTCAGCTCATGCACTGTTAGTATGAAACTGCCACTTCTTATGCAGTGTATTATGCCTTTGAATCCTTCAGATTGTTGTAATAGGTTACCAGTAGGAGTCTAAAAGAAGAGATTTCAGATATTGATAATGTGCCACATTGAAAATCCATGAGTTTTTACTCTACATCTTCACAGGCTGTTAAATAAACAAATCTATCCATGGCAATTTCTCAAGTTCGCTGTCATGAAGCGTTATTTATACTTTGAAAGCAGTCTACTCCTCAATTAATACCACCTTTTACTTGATATGCCATAAATATAAACTAAAGGATACATTAGAAACCTTATCCCATAGACTTCAGAAGAGATCAATATTCAATAGGGCACTTTGTTGCCTTTGAGCGTAGAGTTGAATAAATCCTTGTGCCTATATTATCGACGCTAAAGCCTGAATGGATTTTGACTTAGCATATAACATATCGGAATGTGAAAAACTTTTAACCTTCCGAGTATGCGAGGGCATCACATTTCAACATAACAATTCAAGATAGACAATAAAGAAGTTTAAACTATATATTTACTTTCCACCTGAGTTAAGGTTCATTTCTAATAAAATGGCGGGCATGATTGGATTTAGACAGCAGTTATAACCTTTTATACCTACATGGACAAGAAGCAAAATAATTTGAACCAAATATTTTCTGTGTGATGAGCCTTTCTCCATTCTGTCCTTATATCCTGCGTCCTAACAACAGAATAGTATCAATGCATGAATGATGACACTGCATGAGTAATTAACTTTATATTGATTATCACAAATGTTTAGTTAAGTTTGTGTTTAAAATTGTATACTTGGATGATACAGTTAACTTATCTGATCATTTTTATTTTACCTTCAGCGCTCTCAGTCACTCTCGCACATTGATCATGTTGATCATTGACATGTGGGCATTCACATATGATTGAATGAGTATACTCAATTCAAAGCTTAGTTGTTAAAGAAACACCTCAACTGATTTCACGGTGTAACTTACAGGCCCTCATTTTGTGATTATGTAAACCAAGCACTACGACCCTGGTCAGTGGCATACCTTGGCATCAAATAATCCTCAGGGTAGTGTTGTCTTCGGGTGTGCCTTCAATGTTGTGCCTTGCCAAAAGGTTTTTTCTAGGATTCTCAATCTACATGATCAAATAAGTCTTCACACAAAATTTAGCTATACAGAACAAAATTGAATTTTGACATCAGGTCAGAGCCCTTTTCTACTATTCTCCATATAACGTTGGAAGCTCGTTGTGCAGTCAAGGCTGTCATGCAATCAAAGGCCTTGTATCATGCAGCAAGAATAGTACAGTAATTACATATATTTTTATTGCTTGATAAAGATGACAATCGAAATCACAGACTGATATCTAAACCATTAGTGTTGATAGCGCCATAGAAAAAGTGAGCTGTGTCAATCGTTGGCCAAGGTGTTAAAATGGGATTACCTTATTGCCCTCACAAGCTAAGTGCTGAACAGTAAAGCGATGCAGTTAGCAGTTACGCAACAACTATGTGACTTAAAAACTGAACAGTTATATAGTAACATACTTTTGATATTTTTCTGACAAGTCTATAGTTCCATAACTGTTAGGACGGAAGGGCATGTATTGTATAAGTTCTTGAAGTTATATTTACTGAGAAATTGTTTAGCATTGTTCCATCAATAATCTCTTCACGGGATTTATAGATGCTCCCGATTATTTGTGATAAAGGTGAGAAATTATGATTCATTTCAAGAGACAGCTGTCAAATCTTTGAGTGAAGTTTAGCAGGCCTGTCCAACCTGATCAAAGTTATATCGAGAATTGTCTAAACCTCATAATTTTTTTAATCTCTTTGGCTTCAATACTATATTAAAGTTGGGCTAGGAGTTTACAAAAAACAACAAAAACTGAATACAACGTAAATGTGCATTCATTATTTCTCCCTTACGAGCAATGAAAACAAAACTAAAGTTTGTGCAGAAAATTTCAAAATTTTCTATAAAGCATTGAAAAAGATATCTCCTTGCTCAAAAAGAAACCAGATTATTTATAAAAAGTGATCATGTAAATTTAAGCTGCGAATCCACTAAACTACTGATTCATTGAGTTGCTTTCTCAAATACATATTCTTTCGCCTTCGTACAAGAAGTATCATCTAGTAACATGGGAGAGTACCACAGCTGAGTACAGTCTGCATTACCATGTGGCCCACCAGGAGCCCACAGATCAGGTATAACATTAGTACCATCAGACCATCGGAAGGACATATCAGTTACAGGGATAATCACAGCATCCGTCCACATTCCATTAGTGATTTTATTCCAACCTGAGGTTACATCAACATGGTTTATGATTGGTACGCAACAGGTTTGATAAAAATTATCTCATTTACAAACAATTGGGACCACATCTCCATTTGAAGCATAACACTCTACATTAGCAGCAATCATTCATGTGGGAAACATACCCAAGGTCTGAAGACCTGGAGCACTAAATGGGTCTAGCCAATCTATCTAGCCATATGTGATTAATTTTCAGATATTATTCATTTGGGCATTATTTACAAACACTTATATATATTCACGGATTAGGGGAACATATCTGGTCCTGAACAAGCATATATCATTTTATGCATGGTTGATGTAAACAATTTCGCATATTTGATTGCTCCACAAGTTCAGTGATGCTACAGCTGAACCCTCAATAACATTTGTTGTCAAGTAGATTGCCTAGGCTTTTACTGGGAGGCCAGGCGCTGCATAACGCTAAAGCTGCCAGAATTTTAGCTATATCAAATCACTTACACAAAGATATATACTGACGTCACTATATCTCCATTAAAAGCCATATTGTGTATTTTACCACTAATCAATGAATTTCAATGCCTATTACATTATGCAATGACCTCCCTTTACAATGATGTTGCACTAATTATTACAGCTATCCCTTGTAAGGTCATTCCGAAATAAATTATTTTTAATATGAGACACAGAATCAGAACAAGTGTAATCTGTGGTTCCTAATAATTTATTTGAAGTCGAATCCGGTACCAGAATATTTAGCCCAGCAATGATACTCAAAGAATATAGCCTGGTTCCATTTTGTGGGATGAATAAGATGGCTAACTGCATTGCTCACCTGGGTAATTTCCGTTTAATAGACTAACATAAACATCTCTGGTCTCGTGATTTGGGATGGCTGGAAACTTTGCTCCTCTTGTCTGACAATCGTCTTCAGCCTCCTGATGAGTCTTCAGACTGGAGGACATCTTGATACAGGAGTCCTTCTCTGAGTTATAACACCATCTATCGCTGAGATCACATGAACTCACACTTGAATTTTCTACAAAACAGTGAAAATCAACAACATGAAATGGCATGTCCAACCCAATAGAAATGAAAAAAAGTATTGCATTATCTGAGTAGTTTGCAGCTGAATGAAATGTCCTGGTGTTTCAGGTTTCGGTCTTGGGTTAGTATTATTTGGTGGTGGAATTTATGTGCTGCTGATGCTTTTGTGTAGCCGTTACAGATAAGATATATCTCAGAAGAGAATACAACTAAGCAGTAGGCTAGATTAAAAAGTTCAATATTTAATTTCTTATAATTGCCTTTCAGTTCAGGGAAAATGTATTATCAGCAATAATGTAAAATTTAAAAAGGAGATGTGATCCTATTTCACCCGTTTTATGAACATATATTGCACCATTGGGGCTCCCTGCCCACAAAGCTGTCTTCAATTTCTTCAGAGAAAATACATTGTTTTGTTTTGATAGGCTGATGAGTTTCAGTTTGTTATTGCTTGGAGTTGTCTGTCCAAAACACCTTATCTGAGTGGCTAACACCAAATTGTTGTACTGAATTGAAGTCTAAAATCTTTAATTGATTTTTCATTTAAACTGACTAAATCTTTTCTTCAACTTTAAAACACTCAATCTTCAATTTTCAGTAAAATACGCGGGAGCCCCACCATTATTACATCACAGTTTTGCAATGTGAAAAAGTCTGTTACTTATGCATTTTTCATATTCGACTCCTATTTACATAATTTGTCATCAGTACTCAGCCCATACTGCATGTATGCACCTGCAGTAATACTATGAACCTTGCAGGCACTCCGGGTCCCTTTGTTTAGCTTTATTGAATATAGATGTATGTAATATGCCTTTTCCTAATGTCAGCTTAGCATTGAATTGAAGTGTCAAGATTGATGTAATTATGCCAAGTTTAAATGTCAATGTAGCTCAGTGAAGGATGTGGCACAGAAACAAAAACTGCTTGTTTGTTATTCCAGTAACTAGGTCATGACTTAGAATTGGAACAGATCAGATTTTACATCTGGTTTCCTGAAATTCAATTTTCTTAATGGAAATGGAGATGTTCAATTTCCTTGATTAAATTAGATTTCCATTTTCACAAGCTATCATAAGCAGAATAAATGTTATTCATAATTAAAGTAAAATCTTGTCTGATGAGAGCAAGCCATTTCATTTGACTTGCTGAGTATATGAAACAATTGTGCTTGGTGTCAATGTACGTGTCTTAAATGGTGACATGATGGTTTCAAACTCAATGCAATCAGCTAATGTATGTATTTTGTATCAGGCATATGGATATTGAGAACATACATTGATTTTAGTTGTCAATCATTTGATTACAACCTGGAACTGCATAGACAGGGTTTCCAAATCATTGGAGGATTGAATGTTGATAAATCTTAATTTTAGTGACAAAACTCATGAAAGATTGTGCCAAATGGTCCGCAAAACAGGTGAAAAATGCTATAATTGACTATCCAAATACTAAAATTTATTTCCCAAACTATGTCCATATGAGTTTTCAATGGTGCAGACTCTGAATCAAAAATCATTTTTATCCTACATTAGCGGTTTTCAAGATAACCCTCTTTTCAGCACGTTTTATCTAAGCGGCGTTGGTTTAAAGTACCAAACTGGAGAGAGGACAACTCCAAATTGAGGCCTAAATCAGAGCTCAGAAAACTGTCTATTATTGACAATATCTGAAATTCAATCTTATACTGATAGTTTTTAGTTTACTTGATATAAAGTGAACCCGGCCTTGAAAATTTCAAACTATATCAGATCTTGCATACTCTACTAAGGCTTAACTTTGTCAGATATCATGACTTTCTTACAGCAAGACTAAGCAATTTTATTATGCGTTATATGAGCTATCTCAAAGTATTTGACAACAAAGATATTGTGTACCATGGTGGTAATTATTTGCTCTAAAAAATATATGGGGACAAACTAGAAAAGCCTGGAAACCGAAAAGAGGGCAATAAATGGATTTTTGGAAAAATCAAAATTATCATTATTTTCAATTGCCTTTTTTAAAGGCAGAACTTCAGAACCTGTAGCTGTATTATTACTATATTTATTGATAATTTCTGGCATAGTTGCGGCCAAGATGTCAAAGAGGTTTTGATTTTACTGACATATTAGGATTTACTTCTAAAACTGTAAGGAAATAACAAACATAATAAACAAGGATAGAAAAATAGCATTTATAAAAGATTTTCTGAAATAGTACTAAAATAGTGGATGTGTTCATTTTTTTGTTGATATGAATTCCTATTATGTAAATTAATTTTGGTAGATAAGAATAGATGAAACTTGTTTTTAAGAAGTCTTTTATATTGATATGTCATATTTTGTTTCCCGTTGAGCAATTTCGTTTCTTTGGTAGGTGCAATAATAGTATGTTTACATAAAATGAAGAGCTTTCTCATTGTGAAACTATTCATGGTTAAGACAGCCATACATCTGTGTTGAGCTTTGACAATCAAAATAAAGGTCACCAATAGTGAGGGAATCAATCAATTTGTTTTCTCTGAAGGCTTATTAATTCTTAGGCCAAAGCTTTGACATGTGCTTGAGAAAGAAAATTGATCATTAGTAATTATTGGAAATTCCTATACACAGTAGAGAACGAGTGCTTAGGATATTCTCCATTGATTATTAATAATCAATTTTCTCTCGCATAATCATGTTGAGGGAGGGAAGGGGGCCTGCCTTGCTTATTATTATTAAATACAAGATATAATTTGAACAAAAATGCATAACACATTGGATGCATACTGATGAACTTGTTTAGTTCATCGAAACATATTTACAACAAACTATTACTGATCTCGTTTGGGAACTTTCAATGAAATGTTTTCAGGTGTTTCAGCAACTACTAGTGAGCACACTTTTTCAGTCATAATTAATGTCTTTTATGAATAAATTTTCTGCCAGAAATAATGGCAACACCTATTTGAGAGTACGCATGACACTTTCTGAGGATAAGCTAACACAATTAGCAGTATATCAGTCCAGCGACATAGTTGGCTTAAGATTGACCATGATTTTATAAAGGGAGTTGCGTGCCATTTGACAGCAGTAGACAACATACAAAATGTGAAATGTATGTCTTTGGAAATACCACACCTGGTAAGAAATAGTCTAACTTATACCTGTTTGACTAAGACCCCTTCAAGTGAAACGAGACTGTAAAGGGTCTCAATGGCCAAAACACACAGGTGTTAACAATTGGATGGAAATCTCTGAGTCTCCAATAAAGACTTCGCAATCTCTCTCAATATCTCTAACTTTTGGCTGATCACCTGGAAACACAGTTGTTTCTGTTGTCCCAATAATTTCCTGTCTTGTCTGTCCCGTTCTCTACCCTCGGACCTAAAATTTAAATGTAACAACAGCAGCATTTGCAAAGGCATAAGCAGCAAAATAATACATAACCAATTCTATTCATC
Organism: Membranipora membranacea; assembly: GCA_914767715.1. Taxonomy (NCBI): domain Eukaryota; kingdom Metazoa; phylum Bryozoa; class Gymnolaemata; order Cheilostomatida; family Membraniporidae; genus Membranipora; species Membranipora membranacea. Next base: position 3,596,170 of record OU612074.1, read on the forward strand.
AGATCCAATGATCCGTCTCTAGATGAAAAATTGACAGTCTCCACTAGAGTCACACTCACTGTTATGAGGTTATCATAGAGATGGGCTCCATGATACAATTTACGCATATCGATTACCCTGAGACGCGCGACACAGTAATCCTTCTTGAATGGGAGTCAGTGGCATTGCATTATCACACACTAATGCCACTAGCTTTCATGTGCAGTCGTCTGAACACTGAGACTTTTGTCAGATGTCAAGGTCAAATGGTTAAGTGAAAAGTTGAATTTAAACCATTCAAACAGAAGAAATAGTATCTAGAGTAAAAACGATAAAGGAAGTAGACACAAAATAGAGTAAGAGGACACAACATTTTACCATAATGTAAAAGAAAAAGATGCCTAAAGGTTTTTCTTGGCCTAAGCCAGATGTTGCTGCTCTCTAGCTCTTAATACGAGCATAAGATTGTAATTGTAAACTTTGTAACTGTCCTGTCGACCAGAAATAAACATACTTAGAATAAAACCATCTAACCTACACAAGCGCAACATTTCATTTCACTTCCATTTTATCCCTATAGAGGAACAAAATTGATATGAAGTCTTAGCCTTGTAAAATTGAATGAGCATTTGTTACTGGAGAAATATTCTTTAGCAACAGCAAAAAAATGTGATAGATCACATAAAGCCAAAAACCAACTTAATTCTTCAATCGGTCACAGGACAGAGATTTTGCCCTGTATTGCCATTCATTGGTCCAAAGGCGTTCTGCTAAAATCTTTCCTATGAACAGCCTTATCCAAATTTTCTGTAGAACACTCTACTCAAGTCACCATTAGGTTGATAAATTAAATATATTTCAATCTATTTTTTTTAATATTTTACTGATCTCGGAGTAGATTTGATCTAATGATGCCATTATCGTATGAATAGTTTTTACAATTTATAACCTCTGACCCCACAATCATTTTACATCTATATATGCATGCTTTATAACATTCAATAGAACAAGAATCAGTAAGTCTTAAACCATAAACAAGACAACATGTTTAATCCAACCTCTAACTATAAGCTACATCCCCATTCAAATGATTTTATAATAATCACACACCACATCAGTCCACATTCAATATAGACAACAAACAACAATATCATATATGGTGGAGCTGCTCTCTTAAAGATCCTACATAAGGGAAGAACACACAACGGATTATCCGAAGATATGCCTCTGAAAGCTGACAAGTCGAAGTGATCCATATTATAAACCAAAGAAAGCGGCAGATTGAAAGCGGAATGCTTGGGAAGTAAACAGAGGAGATCGATAATTTAAATCAATGACGATCACTATTGCGTATCTATGGAGCAAAAATTCAGAGCATGCTGATGAGATCGATAATTTTAATCAATCAATCACGATAACCACTGCGTTTCATACCCAAGAATTGTCTGACAATTCTGTACAATTCTAGAATTGTCAGAAACTGACCTATATATCATTACCCAACCAGCAACCATTATTGTGTAATTAACCCTGCCTGCTAAATAAATTACTTTCATTATTGCTATTGTATAGTCGTAGTATAAGCCTTTACAGTTCTAGTCAATATCATACAACTGGATTGACATTGTATTCAATGAGTTTGTATTTAGATGACCAGGCAAGATATGCTGTAATGAATAGATATTGCTGTGCAAGGTAGCATCAAAATCTATATTGCGGGAGGCCCAGGTTCAAATCCCCGCCGGGGCAAATCTTTTCCTTTCGTTTCATCATGATGGAAAATGAAAGCATTCCATTCGAATTGTTGGCTCACAATTTTTGTAAGCACAGAAAACTTTTAGTAATGAGTATGATGACCCGACAAAATGCTTATGTTCAACTCTTCTGTGTTGTACCATACCCTACGTTATATTTTGTGCAATCTGTTAATATTGGCAGCAACTGCATAAATAGAATACATCAGCTAAACAATGCTAGCAGAATTATCCGAAAACTTTGCTACTAATATAAATGTACAACATCGCTCCCAAGATGAGCGAGGAATTACTTTGTATCAACTGTCCTACATGCCTAAGTGGAGAGAAGTGATAATATGTGAATGAGGCCATATTATCCACAGAACCACTAACTACTGGAAACATGCTGACTGATGCTAAAAAAACTCAAACTTGGTGTCACAGCAAGTAGTATGAGTACTGATTATTGGCATAGTCTAAACTACGCTCCTTGTGATTATTGAGAGTGAATGGCTTTCAGCTGTTTCTATTTGTTGGCCAAAGGTGCTCTGAGCATGGAGTTAGCTCTGAATGTTATGGTATGTGGGCTGAGGGAGGCAAAGGTAAATCAACTATCGTAAGCCTGGTATATATTCATTACCTGTCTGCAAAGGAGCTCTTGATGTTATACTATATCATTCCCAGCCATCTCAGTTATATGGTGTACAGGAAGCAATTTTGGCATATTTCTTTCTCACTCTTGGATGGTAGTTCCCTAGTAGGTGTTGGCACTAGTACAGATAGTATTAAAATGTTAGACTAGTGGCAACACTGTTTAAGTAATAATTTTTAATCTGTCAGCTTGAGTGCCACAAGCAGGGAGGTTAGCCAATAACAGGCATAATTACATAATTACCTGGATATCTTTGTTGTCAAAATTTTTAATTGTACAATAAAGTATAATTAACACTGTTTGTTAATCCTTCATACACATTCCATTGCACTTGTAACAAGTCATCATGACACACTTGTGGAATCAGAGAGACAGGAGTTATTGTAAGCTGACCTAACTTCCTGTCTTTTGCTGCTGATAATGAATGCCGTGAGTTTTTAATTTCGCGAATATTCATTTTTATAATGATGGTTGTTTGGGTGTAATTGCAATCATGAGCATTCTTTGTCAGAAGAGTGAGGGGCGGGAAGTTGTAACATTTTATGCAAAGAGCTGATAATTGTCCAAATTACATTTGTACATTTTTATCAAATTATTTCACCAAACTCTGCTTCAAAGCTCATCATTGTACAGAGTTATTATGTCAAGAATGAGATTGCCTCGCAAAAAAACCTTAAATTCTCTGGCGCCCTTATTCTCCAGTATTTACAAAAAGTTTCATTGATTTTCCACGCTTCTTGGTCAACTTCAAGAGTTGAGCCAGCATTATATGATAATCTGTGTGTTTATCCACAGGGTTGTCCATTTTTAAATCTACTGGTACCTTATAAGTTCTTTGAAGGTCCCCTATGAATGCCAGTGTAAACAAAATGAACATTCTTACTGTCTTACCTTGATTATGACTTCATGGGTAAATAACTTGGATACCAACAATACATCCAATTATGCTTGGCTAAGATGTTGAGGTCAATTGAAAGGTAAACAATTGGCAAATGACACTGTGAGAATCTTGTTCAAATTCAATAAGCTAATCTCATTGAAAATGATCAGGCAGATTAAACTGTACATTGTAGCCATTAATTGAATTTTATGGTATATGAGTAGAGAGAAGCATGAGTAAATCAAACAGGCCTATCATTCAATGACACAATAGAACTCGTTTGTACAGAATGTCTGGTGGTCACTGTAAATTCTAAATTCATCAATGCAGCCGATAATAATAATCTGAGAGCTTTGAAAGATAATCGGCCAAGAGGCTGTCCAGGCAATAATTTATCGCTTTCAAATTTAACAGCTGTAATGGCCCTGCAAGCCCCTAATCTGAATTTGTTGAAATGATTGGAATTTCAGGTTGATAGAACCTATAACATACCAAACTCTTTGATGCATGCAATTAATGGCTACAGTGTACAGTTTGATCTGTCTGTCTGATCATTTTCAATGAGATTAGCTTATTATTGAATTTGAACAAGATTCTTACAGTGCCTATTTGCCAATTGTTTACCTTTCACTTGACATCAACATCTTAGCCAAGCATATTTGGATGTATTGTTGGTATCCAAGTTATTTACCCATGAAGTCATAATCAAGATAAGCCAGTAAGAATGTTAATTTTGTTTACACTGGCATTCATAGGCGACCTTCAAAGAACTTATAAGGTACCAGTAGATGTAAAAATGGACAACCCTGTGGATAAACACACAGATTATCATATAATGCTGACTCAACTCTTGAAGTTGACCATGAAGCGCGGAAAATCAATGAAACTTTTTGTAAATACTGGAGAATAAGGGCGCCAGAGAATTTAAGGTTTTTTGCGAGGCAATCTCATTCTTGGCATAATAACTCTGTACAATGACGAGCTTTGAAGAAGAGTTTGGTGAAATAATTTGATAAAATTATACAAAAATAATTTGGACAATTATCTAGTATTTTGCATAAAATGTTACAACTTCCCGCCCCCTCACTCTTCCGTCAAAGAAGATCATGATTGCACTTACAGCCAAACAACCATCATTATAAAAATGAATATTCGCGAAATTAAAAACTCACGGCATTCATTATCAGCAGCAAAAGACAGGAAGTTAGGTCAGCTTACAATGACTCCTGTCTCTCTGATTCCACAAGTGTGTCATGATGACTTGCTACAAGTGCAATGGAGTGTGTGTGAAGGATTAACAAACAGTGTTAATTATACTTAATTGGACAATTAAAAATTTTGACAACAAGGATATCAAGGTAGTTTTGTAATTATGCCTGTTATTGGCCAACCTCCCTGCTTGTGGCACTCAAGCTGACAGATTAAAATTTATTACATTAAACAGTGTTGCCACTAGTCTATCATTTTAATACTATCTGTACTAGTGCCAACACCTACTATAGGGGACTACCATCCAAGAGTGAGAGAGAAATATGCCAAAATTGCTTCCTGTACACCATATAACTGAGATGGCTCGGAATGATATAGTATAACATCGAGATCTCCTTTGTAGACAGGTAATGAATATATACCAGGCTTACGATAGTTGATTTACCTTTGCCTCCCTCAGCCCACATACCATAACATTCAGAGCTAACTCCATGCTCAGAGCATCTTTGGCTAACAAATAGAAATAGCTGAAAGTCATTCACTCTCAATAATCACAATGAGCGTAGTTTAGACTATGCCAATACTTGCTGTGACACCAAGTTTGAGTTTTTTTTAGCATCAGTCAGCATATTTTCAGTGGTCAGTGGTTCAGTGGAAAATATGGCCTCATTCACATATCACTTCTCTCCACTTAGGCATGTAGGACAGCTGATACAAAGTAATTCCTTGCTCATCTGGTGAGCGATTTTGTACATTTTTATTAGTAGCAAAGTTTTCTGATAATTCTGCTAGCATAGTTTAGCTGATGTATTCTATTTATGCAGTTGCTGCAAATATTAACAGATTGCACAAAATATAACGTAGGGTACGGTACAACACAGAAGAGTTGAAAATAAGTATTTTGTCGGGTCATCATACTCATTACTAAGAGTTTTCTGTGCTTGAAAATATTGTGAGCCAACATTTCGAATGGAATGCTTTCAATTTTTATCATAATGAAACGAAAAGAAAAGATTTCCCCGACGGGGATTTGAACCTGGGCCTCCCGCAATATAGATTTTGATGCTACCTTGCACAGCAATATCTATTCATTACAGCATATCTTGCCTGGTCATCTAAATACAAACTCATTGAATACAATGTCAATCCAATTGTATGATATTGACTAGAACTGTAAAGGCTTATACTATGACAGTACAATAGCAATAATGAAAGTAATTTATTTAGCAGGCAGGGTTAATTACACAATAATGGTTGCTGGTTGGGTAATGATATATAGGTCAGTTTCTGACAATTCTAGAATTGTACAGAATTGTCAGACAATTCTTGGGTATGAAACGCAGTGAACTGTCTCATATCTATGAAGCAAAAATCATTGGAGTATCACAATGAAGTATCCCAGACTACTCAAGCCGACTGAAGCCTCCAAAGCTGCGAATGTCGCCACAACACAACCAGCTGTGTCCGTAATCAAGGCTGTGCTGCTGCTATATAACAATCTTCTAACTCAGAGACAAACTAGGAACTATACCAGTAACAGTGAAAGTGAGAAGGTGAAAAATGGATATGAATGTGGTAGCAATAGCTGTGGTGGTAGCAGTAGTGGATTATATGTAACAGACTTTGACAGGTGTGGTAAGTCACATATGAGTACTGCTTGTTGTGCTTATGGTCGGACTTGTAGGGGCTATGGGGAGACTAGACACTATCGGTCCTGCTGTCTCTGGTAGTGCTGGAGCTCGGACTTGTGATGGAGCCGCCGCTGTTGCGGGAGGTTCTACACAATAGCAATCAGCGGGCCTTGTCTGTGTTGGCTGTTTAGGTTCGCTGTTCAAATGTTTTGTTCAGGTTTCCTTTGGAGGACGCAACAAACAGGCTTTGCTAGACACAGGGGATCAATCAGTCATCATATATCACAACAAAATTATCAGAAAATATTATTCCTAATAACTATCAGTTTTTATTAGTCACATGTAACACTCCCACTGTCAGTAGTGTAGGGAATATTGAGATTCTCATCAGGTATTAGGTATTGAAGAGCTAGATTTTAACGTAGGTTATTTTAGCTGTTCTCAAATAATTCACGTCGCTGATTTTATGAGATACGATATAGTATTAGGTTAGATTTTATGGAATCACATAATAGATGTATAAAATATAACAATAGTGAGTTTAATTTGTATTTAGAGGGACAATTTGATAACATAATACTAGCTGGAAATTCCATAGGCTGAAAACTCTCTCTGCTTCAAAGATGATGATAGGCTGCACAAATTTTGGGCGCCTGCTATATAAACTAACAAGGTAGAGAATGGGTGCAAAGCCATTCATACAATAACCAGGTTTCTGTTGTTTTCATAAACTCGGGTAATAATCTGGACAGTTCAAAGGAGACGCAAGATCATTGAGCTTTAATGCCAAACTCTGAATACTTAGATGACAAAAAAAGTACTGCAAGATTTGTTATTTCGACATTGCATGATTTTCCAGCAGTTACTTTACTCTACGTCTGAAACCAATCAGTCAGCACCTATACTAAGACCTCGCAAACAACAGAGCACATCCGGCTAGGCCAAACCTTCTACAAGCTTGTTACCAGATGGTCGCATCATTCTGAATGTTAAGTTTTTGTTAAGTTAATTTGCCTTACAAATACAAACCATGCCCCCCTGTTATCAGACCTGGAACGTTTAATGACTTATGGCTTGCCACATTGCTGAAACCTTCTACGAAGAAGTTCGCGATTACTCTACAAGTACCAAGTAAGTACCAAGTAGGTATTGTCCATCTAAATATAAGATCTTTGCCTAAACATTTTGATGAGTTCAGACTAACTCCTGATTTGGTCAATAATGACATAATCTGTTTTTCGGAAACTTGATTTAATGGCTCTCATTATGACAACAATTTTCAACTACCTGGTTATGTATATCGATTCGTAAGGATAGGGGTTTGACTTCATGTGGTGGCGGGCTGACTGTTTATGTTAAACAAAACATAAAATTCGAAAAAGTTGATTTGACTTCGTGATGTGGGACCGAAGTTCTATGCATCGAAATTGTCATTGCTGAGTCGAGATTTTGTTTGGTCCTTGTTTACAATCCACCTTGTGCTGCAAGCACCGATGTTTCCTGTAATTTTGAAAAGCCATTGGATACTCACAATTTACGAAAGCCAACTGTAATTATAGGTGATTTTAACATTGACTAGTCCGGTAATTCACAAGCTAAAGAAAATCTTGAAACCTTTATGAGACTTCATCAATATGAACAGCTTGTTAGAGAGTATACTAGATGTATGAAAGATTCAAATACTACAATCGACTTACTTTTCTCAAATGTTCAAAATTTAGTACCTGAACACAAAGTTATAAAAAGTGATATCAGTGATCATTTTGCAATTCAAATGAAAGTTTATCTAAAAAGGCCTAAGGCCGGCTTTTCTTATGTCACTAAGCGAGATTTCAGAAATGTTGATGATCTTTAGTTTTTTTAATAGTGCGAAATCTCCAGATTATAATATTGTAGAGAATGTTCACTGTGTTCACGAAGCAGCAGATATTTTAGAATCAAAAATAGAATTATTGGTGGAGCAGTTTGCACCATCTAAAACCCAACGCTTAAAGCAGAAAAACAATCTTTGTTGGAAGTGTCCAGTGGCATCTAAACTAACAAGCCTTAAAAAAGATGCATTTCAAAAGTTTGTTGAGACGGGATTTGATAAAAATTCCACTGCCTGGGAGTATTATTGTTTAATCCGTAACAAGGCAACAAATGCAGTAAGAGATGCCAAAAAGCGAGCAATGAGAGCAGTTCTTAATGATACAACATTAGACCAATGGCAAAAAATCAAAATTTTGTCATTCATGTCATTCAAGAAATTGAATCTGAAAATTGCACCACTTCTGGAAGCCCAGTGATCGCTGAATGTCTAAATAGGTATTTTTCTAGCATTGGTGCCAATCTCATCAATGAAGATTCTAAACTATTGTCCAACAAAAGTTACTCAGGCTTTGATAATGATGAAGCTTTCAGTTTTTTCAAGAAATTACATCGAGTGAGGTGTCTAAATATCTGCAAACATTGATATCACGTAAAACTGGGGGATTAAATCAGATCCCTGCCTTTATTTATAAAATCCTGGAGCCTTTGCCCAATATTAAGTAAAGTCCTAGAAAAAACAATAAATTACCAAATTTGTGATTACCTGGAAATTAATGATCTAATAGCCTCTCGCCAATCTGGTTTCAGAAATGGAACATCCACTGATCAAATTTTAACTCAACTAGTCAACAAATTTCGTTCCCTGCTGTCAAAGCACAAGTCAAAATTTGTCACAGTTTCTGCACTTGATATCCGTAAAGCTTTCGATTGCGTAAACCATAAGATCCTTGCCAGTAAACTGTTAACGAGTTTCAATTTCCACTCTAATGCGTCAAATTTAATTAAAAATTATCTTTCAAGTCGAGAGCAGGCCATGAAAGTTAATGGTTGTGTATATGAATGCAGTCGAGTAATAACTGGTGTGCCGCAGGGGTCTGTACTTGGACCCCTGCTGTTTATCATGTTTATTAACGATCTGATGGAGCTCAAAAATTGTTATCTATATGCTGATGACTGCCTACTAGTCACCAGTGGGGAAAACCCAGACATTTCCACAAAACTTATGGAAAAAAGCATCCATCAAGCATCCAGTTGGTACAGTGAGAATTGCCTTGTTCTAAACAGCGGTAAAACGGATGTCATAACCATTTCCAATAAACGTAACATCAAACCTCCGGAACTTAAATTTGACCAATCTCATTTTCAAACAATCAGACAAAATTAAGTACTTAGGTGTGATTCTTGATAACAAATTAAATTTTAAATCCCATACCAGTAAAATTAAACAAAAACTTTATCCAATAGTCACCAACTTTCAACATAATAGAAAATTCCTGACACCTAAATTAGCTAAGCTTTGGTACATTGGACTTATACATTCTAATCTGGAATACAGCTCTCCTGTTGTACTTACCACAAACGACTATGTCAAGAAAGAATTTTTTAAAATTGAGAACAGATGTATGAAAATTATAGACTATAACAGTTCTAAAGATAATACTCGAAAGGCCTACAACATCCCTGTTTTAACTTTGCGTTTCGAATATTTGTATCTGCTGACGTTTTATAAAGTTGTTAATAGTTTAGTCCCAATAATTGATACCAATCTGCTCCCCGAGAACTTAACTAGTGAAACTCGGCTTGCTAAAAGTTCTGGGTTCAGACTATCCAGTGAAAATTTTAGATTTGCTTTAGCTAATATCGGTGCTCAGAAGTTTAACGAATTACCCAATCATGTTAAGCTGAGTCAATCCCTTGCTGCATTCAAAACTGCCACTCGGAGCCATGTCCTCAAACTTCTCAATTAATGAGTCAGTTCTTATCATTTCATTTTAGCCTACTGCTACATTGTTCTAACTTTTCTTTACCTAGCTATTGTGTATTAATTTGTGTAATATTTTACTGCTAACTAATGTCTGCGTGTACTTTGTAATTTTACCTGTCATTGTTCTTGATTTTTAGTTACATGTCTTTTTAATTCTACACTATAGTTTTATCAATTTTTCTGTTTTCTGGATACAAGTCCTAAGGACCTATTCTTCTCCAGAATAAACATGGAATATATAATATCAAAGGACACACCTTACCTATTGTAAGATAACAGAAAACGAATTCATTTTGGCACCCCATGTATCAGGATGCGGCCAATTATTCCAGGAAGGGAATGAAAAACCGAAATTTGAAGAAAAAAGAAGACAGCAAACGAAAATAAGATGGAATTTGTGTTTGGTTTGAAGCAATGTTAATTGGGAAGAGAAAAGTCAATTCCTGAGAATAAATTAATTACGTCACAATCAACTCTTATTTCCAGCATTATAACTATCATACTATTATTCAAGTAAATAACCATAATAATTATCACTAAAATCATAATTACCATTATAATTAACATAAGTATCATTTTAGGCATCATTTCAAGACTTTTAGATTAGATTGGGAAACCTTGATACAGGCTTGAGTAAATTAAAGGCCAACATCCAACAATTTGATTAGGCGAGGCATGAGGACATGATTATTTAGCGGATAGGACTAAATAACAAACATTAGATATTTGAATTGATATGATATCAGTGATATCATATCAACAGCCAACCATGTAGGCTTAGCATAGCATTACCTGTACCGGGAGGGTACTTATCAATAGCAGGCTTAAAAAACGCCAGTGATAATTTGTTAACAGATAGCAGTTAACAATAAAAATCATTAGTCGCGTGACCTTTAGCCAATCTTATTTAGGAGTTGTGATGCCATGATGATGCTCACCTGTGTCTGGGGATGCTAAGTGTTGGTGCTCCTGCCTGTGGATCGTGGATTGGGCATTTGGACTGATCACCCATTTTTTGATACATACTGGGCCTGCGGCTTGTGACCTGTGTGGGAACTCCTGTTGCAGCGGGGCCTCCCTCATGTCGGGGGATTGTGTAGTGGTTTGTCTTCTTGTGCCGCTGCATTGCCGGCTGTGGTACGATAGGCATTCCTTGTACGTGACTTATTATATCTTGTTTTTTTAAAGTATGTTTGTATCATGCAATACCAGTATTTTACACTATACCATTTTTAGTGAAATAGTCTTAACACAACTTGTTTTGAAACTTTATCAGAGTTTTATTTTGACATAATTTGAGTTTAATTTCCAGAGACCAATTTTGATCAAGAAAGAAGGGGCAAATATCGTATGAATAGTTTTTACAATTTATAACCTCAACCAAAACCTCAAAATCATTTTACATCTATATGCATGCTTTATAACATTCAATAGAACAAGAATCAGTTGGTCTTAAACCATAAACAAGACAACACGTTTAATTCAACCTCTCACTATAAGCTACATCCCCATTCAAATGATTCTATAATAATCAAACACCGCATCAGTCCACATTCAACATAGACAACAAACAACAATATCATACCATCTTCAGTATTCTGCTTAAGCCTGGTACCCATCAACTGCATAACTGTCCCAGGAACTCATCTGCGATCATGCACGACCACTTGCGCATTGCTGTGATTGATGGGTACAAAATACACAGAGATCGTGCGTTTACAAATACCTTCGCACGAAAGTAGAATTGATTCTACTTTTGTGCGATATGTTGTGTGATATGTTGTGCTGCATTTTGTGGTACCCACAAATTCTTTAATGATTGCCAGTGCAAAATCTTAAAAATTCCTGAGATTAAAAAAGCACATTGGTGGGTACAAGGCTTTATTGTACAGCACAAAGTTTGTTCCTTTATCAAGAGCAGCTACCTTGTATGTTAACCTTGATCAAAACAACGCGAAGTTTGATGAGAACAGTAGAAGCTACAAAACGAACTAAAATGCAGGAAATGTTTATCAGGAAGAATCAGCTTAAAACCAAAACTCAGCACCTGATGTTTCAGATTTCAGAGATTTTTGTTACAAAAACTTTGGGTATCTCACTCATGAATAGCACAATTGAAATCTAAGTCAATCAACTCCAAAGAAAATAAGGTTTTTAAATAGTCTTTGTTATTCGGCTCCTTAGATCAAGTGTTTATCAACAGCTTCCTTAGAACTGAATTCACCTTAGTGAAGAACTCATTTTGTTGTCTGGACTCAACTGCATCACAAGCAAAATGTGTCGGTGAGTTTGCAACTTACTGTCACAAAATCAGATTTTAATGACTTGATAGGATAGTGTGAAGTATTCATTTGCATAGGTCAGTTCAATCATTCATTTATTTCAAGTTTTGCTCTGTCATTTGACTTTATTTCCTATTTCGTTGTCGATTTCAGAAGTATGTTACTTCATATAATGGTTATTGGAGCTGTTGTCAGCATTGGTTACGGGTTAGTATCTGAGCGAGAGACAGAGATGAATAAGATTAAATCAATGGAGAAGAGGCTGGAAGAGCTAGAATCTGTGAACGAGAAATATGAAAAGTTAGAATCTGTAATAAGCAAACTTGTATCTGCAATAAAAGTGAGTAAACTTAACAATCGGTACGATTGTACAAGAATACTCATAAGTATGACCTGCTTTGATTGGTCCATAAAACATAAGCAGCTGACATCTTGCTTTGGGGTGGATAACATTCATATGCCCTTGAAAATGTGCACATATGAGGTCCGGGTCTCAGAACCACAAAGGTATAGCTCTCATGAATGACATCATCCAACTGATTTTAAAAGCATTGAAACAAATTCACACACCCTCGGAAATGATAATACATGTTATCGATTTCGCTCACTCAGCCATCTTTGTTTTGAATTTTGATGACTGTCTCTTTTTTAACCTTTATTTGGGTCTGATTCAGTATCCATTAAACAACTCTCTTTGGTGTTATCATCTACTGACTATTCCAAATTGCTGTTATTTAAATAAACATTTATCCTTACTTTATATATATCTATGCTATTACAGATTGCGAGTGAAGATAAGGTGAAAACTGCTGTTGAAGAGACTGATGGTGATCAAACAGCTTCTCTAGACTTTATTTCATTTAGTGGTGAGTTCTAAAATCAAAGATCTAAACAATATAATATAACTTTACACCATAATATCTGATTGATTGATTGATTGATTGATTGATATTAACTTTATTAAACCGTTCAAAAATTTTTGTTTGAAAAAACATTTGTATCAGAACATGTTTTACATTAGTGTGATGATTCCAGTGGTTCCAGTCTAATCACACAGACCACTTTCCAGGTAACATATACGCTGAATCAAATGAGTAAATGGTAATGATTTCTTTCAGCGCTTCGGTGGGTCAATGGGATACAGAGTGTTGGGAATTGCCATTTCCACTCAGGTGTTAAGTCATTGTGGGGGAATTGATTAGTATGAAATACAGCAGGAATAGATTCAACAAAACTGCAGAACAACGTATAACTACAGACTCATTATTTATAGTAATATTAGGTTAATTTGGCGATTGGGTTGAGATGAGTGAATGAGTGAATGAATTTGTGGTGGATTTTCTACCACAGCTGGAAATTCAAAATTTTATTTTACATGCTTTATTATTATTAGTTGTCTTCCCATCTCAGCATTTTAGTAACTTTTCTAATTTTCACTCTTACAAACCCATCTAGAATGTTCCATGGATATCTCATCAGCCAGTATCATATGACATAATATGTTTTTAATGACTGAAAGCAGTAGAATCAACTCAGTTAGTATTTTGCAGCCGAAGAAGCAACACTTCATATTTTTAAACAAGTCTACAGTAGCCAATAAAGTGCCATTCTGATTTTCAACACATTTAAGTAAGTTCTTGAGTTCTGCCTGCTGGTAGACCTCCATGCCTTGCCTTGATATAATGTTGCCTTGTTTTTACTCTGTTGTTAGACTGTAGCCTCCCTTGAGTAGAGGGTAGAGGCTAAGTGAAAACCCCCATTGCACCACTGCAACAATTGACCTGAATCCCAGTCCAGTTATCCTCCCAGCTATCTTGCACAGATAGTTAAAACCCAGAGCCATTCCGTTCCCCCCCCCCCTCATTTATTTTATCTATACCCCTCCCCTCCCATTTGTTGCGCTGAACAAGTAAGGTAATATTTTGTCCAAGTCCCCCCCTCATTTGTCTTGCCGGATAAATAGGGTTACTACCTTGTCCATATCCCTCCCCTCCCCTCCCCTCCCATTTGTCTTGCCAGATAAATTAGGCTATCATCTTTGTCCATATTTCCCCCTCCCCAAGCCAGCCCCAAAGTCAGGTCAATGTTATTTCCTGATAAGATATAGTCGGCACAACTTCTCTTATCATATCCCTCTTCTTTATCACTTCATATGCTCTGTCTGTCTATGGTGCCCCTTAGCGAAGATGAGGTTAGCCTGTATGATTCAAGACAGGCCTGCCTTGTTGTACGTTTCATTGCATGTATGTTGCGCATATAGCGTCTAGTTTTAACTGTTGTATGTACTTTTATCAAGGTGTCTTTGCTCTAGCCTTTGGTTTTTTTTGTCTACCTTTCCTACGGTTGGTAAATAAAACCGTACCGCAAACTCACAAGGTATGAACCTTTAAAACACCGAAACTTCAATGTGTCTGATACATAGACTTAATAACAAACCTAGACAGTACATTGGAACATTGGACATTGGACATTGGACATTGGAAGGTGTAGAGGCAATGATGCTTTCATTGATTTACTGTCCAAAATCCAGGGTTTTTTGGTCGATGCCTCGATCAATTTTCATCAGATTTTGAGTTTGTGTGCCGCACTTCAGCTGTATATGGTGTCCTGTCTAGTTTTATTAATAAGTCTACGGTATGTTCAGTAATCTTTGATTTCCTGTTTTGTAGATCTGGTTTCACTACTCAGAGGGAGAGATGGTAAGCTAAATACAATAAATTACAAGTCATGTGGATAATTTGCAAAACTTAATGAAATGATACCTACAACAGCGCCAGTATATGACCATCATAATGTATGATTGCTGATAACTTAGAAAAAATATTTAATTTCAGGTAAAAATGAACTGCATGGGAGGGACGGCTCTGATGAAAAGGATGGCTTGCCTGGCTTAACAGGGAGAGATGGAATCAAGGGAAGTACAGGAGAATCAGGACAAGCAGTTCAAGTTGGATCTGTATACACTAGATGGGGACGGAAATCTTGTGGTAGCAAATCAACTACACTTTATGAAGGCATGATTTAAGAAATTATTCTAATTCATGTTTTTACGCTTAACAAATGCTCAGCCCACAGCGCTAACATGTTAAAATAATAAGCTAACGCATCCACAAACTCGTTCTGTAGTGATAATGAAGAAAGAAAACAAATTTCCATAATATGCTAATGTAAGGCCTGTTTATTCTGATATTCCTTTTCCATATGTCAGAAATGTGTGAACAAAAATGCAACATATAGCTTGGATATCTTACTGAACTTATTCTGAACAAGTTTAGTAGCTGAAAAAACCATCCAAAACATCAAGCGTTCAGTCTTAGCTATAGCTTATTTGAAAAATAATAGTAATATTATAGTAATAATTGATACTCTTATATTGTAATATAAACACTCAGCTGTTTTACAGGGTTCACTGCTGGAGGACACCAAGAAAGTACCGGAGGTGGTGTGAATTACCAATGTCTGCCACTCAATCCTCAGTTTGATTACTACACGATGTCTGGAGGCTTTGTTTCCTGGATACATGGCACTGAATATCAAACTCATGGCTACCCTAGTTCCATCCCATCTAGAGCCTTCAACCAGAATGTACCATGTGCTCGCTGCTACTCGACTAAATCTACTGTCATGATGGTTCCAGCTCGTCGTGACTGTCCATCAAGCTGGTCTGCTGAATATCGGGGTACGTGTAAGGATGTTGAAAACATTATAAAGTTAAAAAACGAGACTAGATTTTCTCACAATAAATGTTTAAAGGATCGAGTTGAAGAAAAGTTAAGACTTTGAATAATGTTAGTGTTGACAGGATAAAAATGTTTGATAGATTCAATGCATTGAATCTGAAATTGGATACTTTGCCGTCTGTCTCTCAAAGTACTACCGCTTCAATGTGTGCTTTGCTGTCTCCCTCCTGTCTCCCATGATTTTGCCTATTATAATTGTTGAAGAGAAATATATGCGTGCAGTGTATGTGATATTGCTCTCATCTAGGAGTGCAAGACAGCTCATTATAGATTCCATCCCGATGTTTGTAGGATATTTAATGAGTGCTTTTTACGATGCCCGCCATCCAGCTACTTATGAATGTGTTGATGGATCACCTGAATATGTAACAGGTCAGCAGGGAGACGTCAATGGGGCTCTCTTCTACTTTGTGAGAGCAAGTTGTGCTACAGGCCTTTGCCCACCCTACTCAAGTGACAAGTGGATTCAATGTGTTGTTTGTACAAAATAGATGAACTGAAAACACGCGTTGATTGAGAAACATAAATGATTAAAACTCTTTTGCATTTTGGTATCTATTTCTCACAAGCCCATTGTATCAGTGAATATAATTGTAACTTTTCTTCATCAAAATTCTTATTCTCAATCGTCATTGTTGTGATGATGAAATTATAAAAAAAATAGAAATATGTTTCCTGCTTGATCAATAATGACGATCATGAGCCAGGCTGCATGTGTTATTTTGAACATTCGCTTGGAATCTTATAAAAGGATATCACCTGATGCCTGATGGAGAATAAATGATTAGTCTATCAAAACTCAACATGTTCTTACTGTAACGTCATCTGCTGGAAGTAAAAAGGGGTTTTCTTTCAAAAACAATGATTGTATTGCCATATCATATCACTACTACTGTTGGGTTTTTTGAGCATCCGGAGGAAAGATACACCCAAGGGTGTTTTGGGCTGGAACAATCAACCCTGAAAGCTCTCCAGTGGGACTTGAACCAACGGCTCCAGGGCACCAATCAACTTGCAGTGATTAGCAAACGCCAACCAATTGCGCAATTTCGCCGTCCCTAAAAACAAAAGGGTTGATGGCGCTAAATAGCAAACCCGCTATTCACTTCTTGGAGTTGTGCACACTTATCCCATGAACTCATTCAATTTGTCAATCGCTACCATGTTAACACAGCGTGAGGTTTGATCGGATTTTATATGGCCCATTGCTAGGTCCCAATGGTAGTGTTTTGCTATATTTCAAGATTGGCTCATGTATTTCCATGCTGTCTCATCTCTCTCCATTAGTCAGTTAGAAGATGAGGACACAGAGATGATATACACCTGAGGGAGCTGGAACAATTAACCATAAAAGCTCTTCCATGACTACTGCGGCACGGCAGCGAATGGCAGTCACGCTAACCAATTGTGCCATCTTGCAATCTTGCAATCCTCAAAAGGTTTTTTGAGCACATAAATGGAACGAAAGTTGAAGCTCAATAATTTGCTAGTTCAAATTAGAACATTAGCTACATTATTGGTATTCAAATTCATCAATTAATATCCAGTAGTTGGTGCAACACGTGTAATTTGATGTACAAGCAGTTGTTGAAACAGGTTGTGAATTTATCGCTTAGCAAGATGGCTCAAGGGTAATATTGGTCTTGTATCAGGTGTTAATATAGCAGATAATATATATATTCTTCCTGTCAATCATGACATTTAGATTGTGCAAACTCAGTCGCAGTCTCTCAAGCTTAAAGTTATTGTTACCACAAGTGCAATTCAGAAGTTTGAGGGGAAGAGACGGTGGAGGAGATGCATTCTAGAAAGATATACTTGGTATCATTTATTTCCACGGACCCCGATACACAACACAAGTCATGCACAGAACACAATAGGAAAGAAAACACATACATTAAAACAATGATCAACACCTCAACAGTGTGCTGATTACAACAAAAAATAGAAGGTGTTTACAATAATAACTAAATCAACTTGGTAGTTGCCTCACGCGCTAGATGATGAAGGAGAAGTGTTTTGAGAAAGAGCTAAACTCTTAGGTCAGTTTTCCAGTGATCATCGTGATGCGCGGCCTTTGAGCTGTCAATGCTCTCTGGTCGTTCAGGTACTGATTATAGAATTTGATGATTACTGTAATAGAGCCAATGGTCAACAAGTAACCAGCAAAAAATAATAGTAGACATTGAATTTACTTTGCATGGAATGTACGGTTTAGATTTCTATCACAGTTTTGCATAAAGGAATTCACTGCCTCATATTGCACATTACTTGAGTGATATGATCATGTTTGATGTTGTGGAAGATGTGAAGGTCTCAGAACATTGCATCAGATAATGGTGCAGAGAAGCAGAAAATGTGAACCACTAAACATTATTGGAGTGACACATGCAACGCTTTCCTTTGCAGTCTAGACCTAGGCTGAAGTAATACAAGTGCAGGAGTCAGGCAAAAGTATTCCAGAGAAACAGCAGAAACGGGGATAGATTGCTACAAAATGTATTGTCATTTGTTGGTCCAAAGGCATTTCGCCAAAAACTTGCCTATGAAAAGCCCTATCCATATGTGCAACGGTATTGTAGAGCGCTCTACTCAAGTCACTATTAGGTAGAGAAGTGTCAGAAGACAATTACAATTTATTTTTGTAAGATTATACAGATCTCAAAGTAGATTTAATGTGATGCCATGGTCAGTATTTAGCTTAGCTTTGATCAAGAGCAACCATCATGTATGTTAACCTTGATCAAAACAAAGCGATGTTTGATGCGAACAGAAGAAAAAACAACACAAACTATAATGCAGGAAATGTTTATGAGGAAGAATCAGCTTAAAACCATAACTCTACACTTGAAGTTTCAGATGTCATTGTTATTTTGCTGGTAATATTACCGTAAGAGCTTTATCAGAAGATTTTGTTACAGAAACACTGGGTGTGTTATGCAGAGAATTGCAATTGAAATTTTATTCAGGCATCATCTTCAAAGAATAAAAGGTTTATGCATAGTCTCTGTTATTTAGCTCCTCAAATGTAACTTTATCAACAGCTTCCTTAGAACTGGATTCACTTTAGTGAAGAACTCATTTTGTGGTCTGGACTCAACTGCATCACAAGAAAAATGTGTCGGTGAGTAACGTTATGTTTTAAAATCAGATTTGAATGACTAGATATGGTAATGTCCTTTTTATTCATAGAGATCGGTTCATTCCTTCATTCTTATTTCTATTTTTATTTGTCAGTGCTACTTTATTTCCTGATTCGTTGTCGATTTCAGAATTATGTTACTTCATATAATGGTTATTGGAGCGATTGTGAGCATCGGTTATGGGTTAGTATCTGAGCTGGAGACAGAGATGAATAAGATTAAATCGATGGAGAAGGAGCTTGAAGAGGTAAAATCTGTGAACGCAAAGATAGAATCTGCTTTCAGCAAACTCGTATCTGCAATAAAAGTAAGTAGACTTAGCAATCAGTATGATGGGCCACATATCACTGAAAAAAAGTAACTGACATCTTGCTTTTGGGCTGGTTCTATCTGATTGATCTGATTACCCGAGAAAATGCACATCTGGTGTGCAGAACCACAAGGGTATAGTGCTCATGGTAAAGTAATAATTACAATACAATATCAAACAATACATGGTTAGATCATTGAAATAAATGTACAAAAATGTAGAAGTTATTTGCATGCTCACGAATTTTACTCACTCAGCCATCTTGTTTTAGATATGGCCTGATGTGCCATTTTACCTCTATTT
Source organism: Membranipora membranacea (assembly GCA_914767715.1). Taxonomy (NCBI): domain Eukaryota; kingdom Metazoa; phylum Bryozoa; class Gymnolaemata; order Cheilostomatida; family Membraniporidae; genus Membranipora; species Membranipora membranacea. The sequence goes on from OU612074.1 coordinate 3,615,831, forward strand.
AGTCTGAATCAATATACGTTGAGCGATTCCATTATAAATATATCTGTACTTTATATATAACTATGATATTACAGATTGCAAACGGAGATAAGCTGAAAACTGCTGTAGAAGAGACTGATGATGATAAAACTTCTCTCGACTATATATCATTGAGTGGTGAGTTATAAAATCAGACAGAATGAATATAACATTAACTTACATGCACAAACCAATGCTCAGTGATTTACCTATCCGACTGAGAATTTTTTAATTTGAAGTATTCCAATTCTCTTACAACAGTTTAGGAATCGAATTCCCATTCATTAGATGAAACCTTACCCACTGCCTACATGTGTTAATCACCTCATGAACATTTCATTTCATCTGGATTTTCTCTGTTGTAGATTTAGTTACACTACTCAGGGGAATAGATGGTAAGTATAATTCAAAACATTATAAGCCAAGTAGATGATTTTGGAAACCTTCCATCATAGAATGGTACATGTACTTACTTAAATATTGATGTATATGGATGAATGATCATCATGATGTATGATGATTAAAACCAAATATTTTCAATATCAGGCAAAGATTGACTGCCAGGAGTTGATGGTAAAGATGGCTCTGATGGAAGGGATGGTTCTGATGGGAGGGATGGTTCTGATGGGAGGGCCGGATTGCCTGGCTTAACAGGGAGAGATGGGGTTGTTGGTCCTAAAGGGGCCCCTGGCCCACAAGGAGTCACTGGTGAGACAGGACCTAGAGGGTTGACAGGTCATCCTGGAGTGAAGGGTAGTGCTGGAATACAGGGACAAGCAGCTAAAGTCGGATCTGTCTACACAAGATGGGGACGGAAATCATGTGGGAGCAACTCAACTAGGCTTTATGAAGGTTCGATACCAGAAATTATTGTAATTCCTGTCATTTGTGCTTACTCAGAAATGGCAGGTTGAGAATAGTAAGCTTATTTATTTACGAAGTACAAGTTTTTTAGTAGCCTATGTAGTGTTTATGAAAGTGACAACAGATAATAACAAAATATGTTCGTATTGGCAGTCATATTCCAAATGTCAGTGATTTGTGAAAAGGTAGCTCAGAGGTGTTCACTGAACAAGTTCTAAAAAAGTTAAATGCATGAAGATGATAGACTCCCTCAAGATTACAATCATTCATGTAAAAGTAAAAAGTTATCCTCAAATTTTGTATTAAGCACTGCTGTTTTTTAGGATTTGCAGCTGGAGGAAACCACCAGGATACCGGAGGTGGTGTGGATTTCCAATGTCTGCCACTCAATCCTCAGTTTGATCAGTACACCTATTCTGGAGTCTCTAGTTCCTGGATATACGGTACTGAATATCAGAATAATGGCTACCCTAGTTCCATCCCATCTGGAGCTACTGACCAGAACGTACCATGCGCTCGCTGCTACTCAACTCACTCTGCTGTCATGATGGTCCCAGCTCGTCGTGATTGTCCATCCAGCTGGACTGTGGAATATCATGGTACGTATAAAAATGTTGAAAAGAATCAATATTTGAAATGTGGGATCACTACTTCAATCTAGGTGTACATGGCATATTCAACATTGCTGAACAGGTATATAGTCTCGAGTAATGCACACTACAACTCACCTGACCTCACCTCTCTGCTTGTAGGATATTTGATGAGTGCTCATTACATTCACCCCCATCCAGCTTCTTATGAATGTGTTGATGGTTCACCAGAGTATGTAACAGGTCAGCATGGGAACGTCAATGGTGCCTTGTTCTACTTTGTGAAGGTAGCATGTACAGGAGATGGTGCTATCGGCCTTTGTCCACCTTATTCCAGTGAGAAGTGGGTACAATGTGTAGTTTGTTCCAAATAGATGAACTGAAAACATGGAATTATTGAGGCCAACATAAATAGATAAATGTAACATGAGCGTCCGGCACAACTTAAATTGTGTCAATAAATTTGAATTCAACTTTTCTTTGTTTTAATTAAAATTCTATATTAACATTATCATCGTCGAGGAAGGAACTATACTTTAATTCTAGAGATGCTTCCTCCATAATCAATGATGATGATCATATGTCAGGCCATATTATTATTATATTAATATTATTGTGTTTCTAATTAAAAATGATTTCATAATAATTCATGTCACCTGCTTTGAGATAATCTGATGTAGAATAAAATGATTTGTCTAGCAACATATGCGACAACTTCTCAATACAGAGTCACCTACTATACAGAAATAGTTGGCTTTACTCCAAATATTATAATCTGGTTTCCTTTGTGCTGACCTTGCTTGGTTAGAATTTTTTGCACATAAGGGTTGCAATAAGAAGTATAGCACATACATCAACACACTGAAAGCCTTGAAGTGCCTAGCCGTAGAAATATCAGAGACTATATATATATCCATAGCCTCTGGTGTTACTCCTTGCGGCTCTTGAAAAATTGGTAGATCCGACAACTCTTCAAATCGTTCTATAAGATCATGTCCGCTACAGGCAACCCACAGACATGTTTAATATAACTTGATCTCTGGTATTTGGTGCTACACAAGTTTAGTCTTACCGGGGTGGGGGGGGGGGGGAGGCCGTCGTGCGTGGGCAAAAGTCTGGGGGGCTTCGACTAGTTTTATGTATATATGTTCGACAGAACATGTTGTGACTTTATCGTTTAGCCAGATGGCTCATTGGTAATATTGGAATTGTACCAAGTGTAAATATAGCAGCTATAATATAACACACTTCCTTTAAATCGAGACTTTCAATGTATGCAAACTAAGTCACAGTTATCACCGCTACCACAGGAGCAACTCAGTGGAGGGGGTGAATTCTAGGAAGTTATACTCTAGTACTCTAGTAGATCATCACAAACCTCAAATGTCTCACAAAGTCTTTTTTCGGCAAGACTAGATCAACTTTGATCCATTTTGCCCGCATTGGAACACCCCCCCCCCCCACGTGTCAGTAGAGGGGGGTGGCAATTCCAATGTGGGCAAAATGGATCAAACTTTATCTAGGCAAGACAAGGACCCAGCAGGTGCCCCTACAAGTACAAGCACTATTTTAAGCTCCACAGACATTGTGTTAACTGCTCTTTCGGTGAATAAACTATACACAAACTTGAAAGAAAGTCAAACTGTCTATGCTGACTCATGGTGCTGTCATTGCTAGTCAGCAGGCAAACCCCTGCTCTGTGTACATGTTTGATGGTCTCACTGCAACTTCACATTGTTGAACAATGTAGAAACCAATAATACACTCATGGTTATTTATGCTTGTTCGAAGTTCATTGAAAACTGGTTCACAATTCAAGATTATGGGTCTAGAAGTCAGTTGCCACCGTTACGATATTTCGATCCGGGTTTTAGATGTAGAAGGCACAGTCAAATTTAAATTTTTTAATTTATATTTAATTATTATTTTAGTATAGCTGTACAACATATTAGGTTGATATATATATACCAATAAAATGAGACATAAATTAATGCAGCACTGTCACGCATTCATACATTCACAAACACAGAAATTAATAGTGCTGCTGCAAAACCAAGTATGTGTAACTTGTTCAGGAAAATCCTAAATTCTCTCAGTCAAAAGAAATGATACCGTTCGAATAATACCATCGATTTATAAAAATAAAATTGATTTCGACTGTATCTAGTTTCAAAAGTGTTTAGTATTCAAGTTTTTAGTTAAAAAGGCCATCCCTGATTTTTGTTGCATCATCATTTTTTTTACTCGGCTTCGATTAAGAAAGAAAAAGGAACCATACAGACTAGGCTACATACATGAATAAAACAATTAGAGGAACTAGGGCTATAGCCTGATAATCAGTGGTTGATTTCTGAAGTGAGTAGAAGGGAAGGGGGCGTTAATCTTGTAATTAACTACAACATGACTAGATACCATTACGATGTTAGATTAACAAAAAGCACCATACAACTGGAACAAAATCTAACCAGGAAAAACGGTTCTATAAGAGAATCTAGCACTGAACACAATAGGAAAGAAAACGCACACATGACAACAAGTATCAACACATCAACAGTGTGCTGATGACAACTAAGAATAAAATCTATTTACAAGAATAATCAAATCAAATTAGGAGTTGCCCCACCCTGCTAGGTGAAGAAGGGCTGCTACAATACTTTGATGACTTCTAGACTGCCGTGCAGTGAGTTATGGCTGCCGGTTGATGAGATGCTGCCGGTACTTTGAGCCACAGATAGCTTTGGTATTACCTCATGACACAAACACTTATCGATACTGGAGCATGTTAAACACACCCTATCCGCCTTGTTTAGACTGTCCTCCAGACTTCGAGATTTAAATGTCTCCTGGCTATACTTTAAAATCATGTCCAGGTTACTGGGGATTAGTTGAGGGGAGGCTAGGTAGTCTTTAGTAGGGGTCATAGGAGTGGCCACCCGCTCTTTGGGAGAGTTCTGAGCCAGGGCTACACTTTTAGGTCTGATTTTCAGTGATCTTGGTGACGTCTGTTCTCGGAGTTGAACAGTGCTCTCTGGTTGTTTGAAGTCTACTGGTGTGGTCAGTGAGTTAGACGTAGCCTGTGATACAGGCACTCGGTCAGTTTCAGACGGGGGTGTAGCCTCTGCCACTGTAGTCGAGATCTGATCAGTGCGGCACTCTTTGAGTTGGCTTACTGAAGCGTCTTGTAGTGGTGTAGACTTCGCGCCAGCGAGGCTTACAGGTCTCTTAGGTGTCGTTGGTGTAGCTTCGTCGAGTCGTGTTAGACTTAGGCTCATAGGCCGAGAAGCCTTTGAGTTTGGGGAGGGTGAGCCTTCTGACCTGTCCATGCTACTATTGTTACTGTTGTTGCAGTTCAGTATATGTAGACTGAGAGACCGCGGGGCTGCTGTCGGGGTGCTGCCGGTTGAGGCGTTTCTGTGTTTTGTTTCAGAGCTGTAACAGTGCATAAATTCAGGCTCTTCGTTGATAGGTTGTGCAGATGGTTTGGGAGTGAGTGGCAGACCTTCTGACGCTGTTAAGGCACCAAATCTTAGCTTGGCAAAGGCTGCTGTAGGTGAATGCGATCCCTAAAAATAAAGAATGGAAAATATAATTAATGATATTACAATTCAGAGTTACCCTCTCATTGAACTTGAACGTCAGAGACAACACAACTCTTTCACAACACTTACAGCCAACAAATAATTTAAATTAGCAACACAGAACTTTCAATATCGTCCAACAAATAGTGTTATGAACTTATCACCATTCACAGAATTTGACGTTTCACTCCCCTCTGAATCTGGTCAAATACAAAGTTATATATTTTACAAAACCAAACGAGAACAGCGTCCATCAAGTAACCATAATATCCACACTTGTTCAGATTGATAGGGTCGTACTTTGGTCAACCAAGTTTAAGTATTGATGAAGTTTAATTACCTGTGTGACGCCAGCTGTAAGGCAGTGCTCGAAGCGTAGCTTAGCCAGGGCAGCTGTCGGAGAACTAGCAGTCCTACTACCCACAACACCGGCCGTCCTAGCTCCGGATGCAAACATAGCAGGATCCAGACTAATAGACTTAGGCATACGTGGTGTACTGGATGGTGAGCTGGGGGTGGCTAACTCGGCCCGCAAATCCTCTGCAAAATGAACATCACAAATATTAGCTACGATCTTGATGGTTATAATGATATTATCAAATCAATGATATAAATCTCAAACTTTGGACTCTATCGGCCTGACAATAACTCCAAGGGCATCTAAAGTTTTTAGGCAACATCTTGTGCTCAAATACAGCGTATTAGCTGAAGATTCTAGTTGTTACTCACCTATACATCTTCTCTTGCTGCCGGAGAGATGAGAGCTTCCCTCTCTCTCCATCTGCTGCTCGTATTCTAGTAACTGTCCCAGAAAGTTGAAGTTAGGAGAGATGGTGATTCGCTTCTCCTTCACATATCTGCAAATCAAAAATAAGAACAAATAAGAGTAACAGTTAAAAAATCTGAACTGGACACACAAGTTTAAATATGTTGGAAATAATTTTACCAATCATGGGTTTCTTTGAAGACTTGCATGAACCTACTTGCTGCTTTCGCCGCTTTTGATCTGCACAGGAAATGAAATATTTGTCAAATTTAACAAAACAAACAGTGATTATGCACAGCCAGCTCTTTTTGTTGGCTGATCAGATTCAAAAGTGATCAACAAATAAAAGAATGCATTGTTCAGTTACACAATCCCCCAGTTATGTAAGCAAGACTATGACTAATCTCAAACTTTCACACCAAAATTCGGATATTTTGTTGGTCTTTGCACTGGATGAAATGCTTTGACAAGGGATTGAGTTTATTTTTAGGATTGTAATATTATTCTGAATGTGAATCAGACTTTACTAGGGCTATTATTACACGGACCTCTCAACACCAGACTATGCTTTATTTCCATAACAGCACTGAACTAATGATGGTAATTTTGTGTGTGTGCCCCTGTGACTGGTCTTGTCTGTGATTTGCACAGAAAAGTTTCCTTTGTCTTTGAAGCGTTTTCAAAATTGAAATTAAGATAAAAGGTTGCCGTTTTCCATATTGAATTTTGATTAGATTTGAGAAAAGAGCCAGAGCTCAGTTCGATACCATGTGACTTTTACTGCTGCTGCTAAATGTTGTCATGAGTCAGCATACGCTTAACCGGCATCATCATGACAGGAGTAGCCTAGCAACTATCGATAGAGTTGAAAATCTATAATGCTAATAATTATTCTTGAGTCCTATCAAAGTTTGCTGAACTATCAAGGTAAAGATAACTGATTCCACAAGTAAAGATTACTGAACTGGCAGGTAAAAGTTTACTGAACTCGCAGGTGAAGATTGCTGAACTCATATCCAATAAAATATCTCGTTATCGACCAGTTAGTCATTGCTGTAAAATTTCCCATTTCCCAAACCGCCAACACCTAACACCTATAACTGGTTTATTCGATCGATCGTATAAAACCAGAAAAGCACCACTAGAATATTTCCTATCCTCATAACTGCATGTTAATCCGTTTGTTTGTGGCGTTTGTTTGTGGCGTGAAAGGAAGGATTTTGACACTACATTGGCCACATAGGTTCATAGAGTGCATAAATAGCATAATACTTTGGTGACAGGGGGGGGGGGGGGAGATTAGAGATCACTGTTTGTTGTGTGGCTATGACTCATAACTAAGGATGTGACATTTAACAGATCATCATCGTCTCCCTCGGTGCACACACCAAGCAGGCCAATCAAACACTCTTTTCTATATGTCATCACAATACGATTTGATATAACCAAGTTTTTATTTAGGGGTATGTGGGGTACAAAGCTTGCCTCTGTGCCTATGAGGACACTTTACTGTACTACCGTAGATGATAAGTGATAGTCATGAATACATGATGAGTATTAGATTATTTTTTGGTGCACATTTAGCGACTGTGTGGCTTCATTGTTTGAGGGATTGTTGATGTATGGACGTATGGAATCCCCAACATCACAAAGCCATTATCTTTGTGATGAAATATTCTATTTTAGCCAAATTATGAGACCCATTATTCATCTGCCCAGTCAAATGAGTGTCAATGACCAATTCTACTAAAATTACCACTGGCTTTTAATCTCCCATCAAATTTATGAGCCTTTGATTCATTTGGCTTATATATTGCTCCATATTGCTTTTTAATTAGCCCATTTTTTTCAATTTATGGAAAATTGAATTTGATAATTACACACAGCAGAGCGAGAATTTTTCTGGCCTATGGTTTGATCTTGTGATGGACTAGCTTTAGAAAATTATGATGATCAATGTTATGTCTGCTGTGTGAGTCACTACCCACAATGCAACAGTACTGAACAACCCTAACTGTGGGATTTCCAGAACATTGCATTGTGGGATTGTTAGCTGACAGTCATTATTTACCTGTATGCTTCCTCAGACACCATGTGATAAGTTCTCATGATATAAGCTATAGCCAGAGTCGGTGATCGGGATACTCCAGCTAGACAGTGGACCAGTACACATCCTCCGGATTCGCGTACTTTGTCTGAATAGATTTACAAATAATTATAACAGAAAATAAGATTATTATGTTTTGGTATGTTGACAGAGGTAAGTGTCATATACCAAGTCATGTAAGTGTTTAGGTTTCGCACTTACTCATATTTAATGTTGTTAACAAGATGGACCTAATTGTCGTGTGGTAGATACTAAATCTTATAAAATCGGCTTCACAACAATGAGGGTGGGGTGGTTTGTGCCCCGTACTAGGATTCTCGGAGAAAGACCGGCGTTCAGTCAATTTGTTGTGTACGTGCAAAACTTAATATGCTCGTGGATATTTTCCACCTGACTGGTATGGCGATAAAGACACAAAATAAGACTCTGGTTCGGTCAGGTTCTGACTGGAAAAAGATTTGTGACTCAGTAAAAGCCTCAATCACATCATATCATTCACACCCCGCCTACCAGGCACCAGGCACCAGGCACCAGGCACTGTACATACCGATGAACTGGAAGGCCTCGTGAAAATGAGGTAGAAGTTTCTCGCTGTAATTATCGTTGACTGGAATGCGTAGAAAGTTGCTGTCTTGTATATGCGCTGGTTTGGGGCATGTGTTGCTGACGTTCAGTACGTATGTTACACCCATTGACTGAAAATAACAATAATAATCATTGAGCTCTTTGAAAAGTAAGAGGTGACAGTATTAATCAACAGGAGAGCCAAATGGTGCAGGGTAGCGGAGCTGTGGAGTTGTTGCCAAAGTGTGATTGCCATAGAGAGTTCCATCTTGACGTCTTATGATATCCACCATGACTCACTGTCACACATTTATTGTAATATGAGGGCTCCAGAGCAAAACAAAAAAATATCAGTAATATGAAATATCCTCAGAGGTTCAGTTTTATAGCATATTTGTGCCACTTCCCAGAGATGTCTCACAGCCAGCCACTAACACAAGCACCAGGTGGTGGTGTAATTGTTGTGACATATTTCAAAGTTTGAGGTGGTGAGTTGGTGAGATCGTGACTCATTCACAAGATCAAAATAATCCAACAACACGACCACGGCCACAGTACCACTGCCTCGAGATCGCCCTTGAACAACCAGTTAGTTACAATTCAGTGAATTATCAATGTCACCCTGACTGGCTGAGAACTGAAGGCGTCGGCTCGATATATAACAGGTCATGTATGTGGTGATAGGTGGGACTGACAGAAACGTGAGTTCCACTGCCGCATGATTTATACCGAACAGTTAACCAGTCAGCAATAATATACTGTGACAGCTAAATGAGTCTATCCCCTCCCTCCCAGTTTCCACCATGTTGTATCTAGATACACCAGATCATGTCATACCAAGCGTATGTAAGTAATGTATGTAAGTAAGTGTATGTAGATAATTACCTTGGCCAAGTCAGCGTTGAGGGCGTCTTTCATAGAACCCAGGAATAGATAGGGTAGTATTTTAGTAGGTCCTATATTAGTGACAGGCATACAGGGTTGGGACAAAGAGGCTGCTGCTTGCTGATTGGGTGTTTTTGTCTTTGTCTCCAATAATGATGGATGATTCTGTTGGAACTCCAAAAATCCACCTAGAAAAAAAATAAGACATTGAGTTAAGAGATTATTGCATTTACCATCACAGTATCTGTTACTGCAAAACATGTAGATAGAATTGGATGGGCATTTGGTTATTATCCCATAATATCAGTGGAGTTAAGATAATATTGTGATCAATGGGGACTGTTTTGCTAGTAAATGATTTGATATAATGCAATTGGAAAACACAGATCACCCAATATTATCCTAAGCATTAGTCATTATTGCTCTTAGAAGTGGACAACATACTTTAAATTTCCTATAATGCTTCCCTACCAACAAAGTCTTGCCAGCTAAGAGATTAGGATTATTGCACAATTTGTTTATCATCTATTCAATATTCATGACTAAACTTTCTAAGCATGTGCTGCTATTGGCCATGACAGTAAAACAGCAAACAGCTAAGGGATGTTGCCTCATAGCCAGCAATTAGAGGAGTGACACATATGACATCAATGGACTTCGTCACAAACCCAGGACAATACCTAGCAATCAGATGTTGTTGTGTCTGAGTTGTAATTATGTTATTTTGGTTGGCCAAACTACCTGCGTAAAATGCAGCGTAATCACGGATATAGGTCTCTGTGGTGCGATTTCAACAGCATTTATGAATGAATAACCAAGCCCCTATATAGATCGATGACTGGCGTATTTGCTGTAGTGTGCAGTAAATACTTCTGGGTCCGATGATTCTATGGCATGTGGTTATGGTGATGATGATGACCAGTGGATATTATAATACATTGATGAGTAAGAATTCTATGAAATATGAATAAGGTATTGTGTTGTTCTTACTGTAAATTACACTTTGATAGTATGCTCTGACTTTCAGAAATGTCCCAAATTTATACCCAGTGACAAACCTGTTGATGAGGCATTGGGCAAGTATTTCTTGAATGTATGAAACAAAACATAACAGGATCTAGAACTAGATGAGATAATCCTGGGCATTCAGAGGAGAACAATACAATCATATAGTAATATCTGTACACAATTCTGGTGAATGGACAGAAACAATACCCACTTTTCCCTCAATTTTGAGTCAGCATAGGAATGCACTGATGTGGATTTATTTACCCAGCCTACATAGCCTGAATGCACTGGGAAATAAAAGAGGCACTGATATCTTGAGCTGATAATGTTGAGTATCAGGATGAGTTTTAGAATGACAGAAGGATGATGGGAAAATGATGAGTAATTTCTCTTTTTCTGATACCAGCCAGGGATCAGGGATGGATTTCCTTGTAAGGGATTACTGTAACTCAACTAAAAAAACTAGCTATTTGATGAATCCAATGCCGAATACTTAGGCGATGATTTGCACCCATAGTAACTACACATTTTTCCAACCAGCAGTTAACTGGTGAAAAACAGATATAAAACAACAATGCGTGGGGTCGTAGGCTCGGCATAATAGCCATCACCGCTATTATTTTTTAGCCAAGCCTCCAGGATGATGATTGGGATGATGTTGTTTTTGCAGCTATGTTTAATGGGTCGAACATCCGACGGGTTTGTGATCACAGAGTCTGACGCGATGCTTTAGGCATCGGCAGCGCTAGACTAGAAGCAGCACTGTGTTGAGGTTATGACGTACGTACAGAGCTAATAATTAGATAAGACTAACACATCGACTTACTAAATATAGGCCGGTGTGTTATTGGAGGTGTATGCAGCCTGCGATTAATTCTACACAAGGATCAGTTTGATGTTATTATACAAATAGCTGAAGAATTAGTCAGCGAGTCGAGGCGGTCAAATAAGAGAACTTTCTCACGATTTAGGAGTTTCGGCCAACGGAGCTCCTCAGTACTTGACTTCATGTCTAAACTTCACACATCAAAATGATGAAACACCCAGTTAGTTTTTAATTCTTTCCAAGGGGCCAACTGATGCTGACCCTTTGTGACTCTCTCTTTGCACACAACATCCAGCAACCAACAAAGTTGTGAGTTACTCATTGCCAATGATGTGCAGCAGATGTGCACCACAAGCCAGCAGGTCATCCCGAGACCAACCATAGACAACATCAGTATCGCTAAATACTGTTTATGGTCAAAATATGAAATCACTAAATTTGTTATTTTATGGAAACCATTAGTGAATCTAATGCAGTAGGCTTCTATTTGTGAGTAATAAGGTTTTGTTTGTTATTTTAGGCTTCAAAGGTGCCGATGAGCATTATTATATCCATGGGGTCAAATAGAGATCAAGCTAATCATTAAATTGGTTTAAAACTGGAGTAAAATAGTTAATTTTTGATGATTCAATCAAAATATTCTTGAAATTGTTCCAAAAAAGTTCTGGCAAATGTGAAAAACAAATTTGATTGTAAAAAAAACTTGGTCAATATAAGAGGCTGCCTTCCAAGTTCTCAAGACATAAATAATATCTCTGAAGACCAAATTTTCAAGTTAATTCCCCTCAAATTCCACAAGTACTATTAATAAATTGTGTGAATGGCTCTTTTGATGTTGGAATTTTAACAACTGATGTGGAGTGTCTTTGTCATCTATGACTGAAGATCTAACAAGCAATAATGTAAACCTCACAAGAAGATATTTTGGGCTTGAGATGAGGCCCTCTGACTCATATCATACTTTAGTTGGCTCAGTTTTATTATTATACCTCCCTGTGAATTAATTAACTCATTTTGCAAAATAATTGTCTCCCAACTTGATGTGAAAATTTACATATTATTACCATTTTAGCCATTGCATTGCATTGTTAAGCATTCCAGAGATAGGCTTTTATGGCTGGTTTCAGCCCATAAATTGCCTGTACTTGAGCAATGAATGATTTCCAGTTAAACTGTGTTGCAATGATTTAAATCGTTAATCCAGTCATGATTTTGAATTTTTTATGCACTTTTTTGGTTACCTTTGCCATGGCATTGTTCATGCTAACATGGTGACTAAATACATTGCAAAATGTCTAGCCAGCATGATAATAGTTACAAATCATGACCCAATATCTTTCATCATCATTCCTAATAAATTGTTTTGGATACCAAAAACCGTCCCAATGACTTCTCTTGAATGTCGACTGAATGTACTAAACGTGAGCCATGCGGCAGAAAATCTCTTCTATAACCTGGCTCAGTGTGACATGACGTACGTTGTGCAGATATATGTGTGAATGACAGTGACACAACATAAAATTTCCAAAATACCATTTGGTCCAAAGTTTCCAGTTATACAAGCCCGCTCAGTCAGAAACCAAAACACCTTCAATTTTAAGCCAGTCTCTAACTCCTTTTGTTGCGGAAACCCCCCTTTACTAGTACTTACATTTCCTTTTCTGTTTATACATTCCGCTGATGGGAGCGAGCGCTGCGTTGTTACAGAGTAGTTTCTGTGGGTAGGTACTCGGACGAGTAGCCCGGCTAATCTTATTGTTCTTAGTTGTAGATGAGGATGAGATTTTAGTGTTATTACTACCAGACTTTGTGGTCGATGTGAGATCTATTAGAGGTAGATTAAATCCAACTCGTCTGGAATGAATGTCGTGATGATGACTACTTTCTACTGCTAGACAAGGCATTGTATGCATCACCCGTCTGATCCGTTAGATCTGCGGATCCTTCGTTGTTGTTGTTGTTAGTGTTCGGTGTTGATTATAGAGCCTAATAATCCTGTCGTTTCTCGTTGATGGTCGCGGTATGAATGCCTGTTACTTCCCGAGTGTGTCCTTGTATATGATGGATGGTTGAGTCACCAGTCCTAGAGCTATATCAGAGTACAAAGTGCGAGATCCTACGACTCAGTATCAAATGAATAAATAGAACCCTAAACCAGCGCTTATCATATGAATCGCCGTCTGATATTATCCAGATATGCTCAGCTGATTAACATTCCAAACCATGTGACCATTATATTCTATATAGGTTTGTATAGTAAGCTTCGGTTTACACAATGTTTACTGTAGCGTGGTATGAGTCATAGCTAGCATAACCAGACCTGCCATATGATAATCACATCAAAAGAATCGAGCCACACTCCTTTAAACAGCAGACAAATTATTACTGAATTATGATGGATTGGAATGCCAATTATCCAGGGAACGAATTAATTAATGCTAAATCAAAATAAAGCATGTCAGGCTCATAAAGGTGCCTGACGTTTATTAGCTGTGTAGTTGAGAGCCAGCCGGTTTTAGTGTCAGTGGGATCAGTATTTGACATCTTTCTGTGTATATGAGTCACATGCACCAAAAAGACAGGCCACAAGTACAAACAGAAGACAACGGGATGGTAAGATCAGAGACCATATATAGCTATTATCTATGGTCTCCTGTACGACCACCAAAGAGAATTCTCAATGATCTTTGTAATCACGGCCATAGACCAACAACGTGTCATCGCATGGTAACAGTCTTGTGGAGTTTTCGATTCTTCATTGAACCAGAATACAGGGCATGTTCTTGAGCATGGATAAGGAAAGGTCGGAACAGGGGGCAGGCGAGCTTGAAAGCAGGCGGTCCAAGAATAAAGGGGGATTGGAAAACCGTCTTTAACAATAAATTCTCTCTGGTCAAACCTACAATAGCTATGCGCATTACATTGACGAATATGTTCTCATGGCAGGTCTGTGTTTGGTCAGCTCTGTGATAATGAGGGGTATCCCTATAGTATGATAATTAGTAGACACACAGACGCCATATCCAAATACCAATCTCAAAATCAAATCAACTCAAAATATCACATTCACTTCTCTCCAAACCTGACATATTATTATCTATAAGTAGATCAACATAATATGATAACGCTGCAGGGCCAAGAGCGTCACCCTAACCAATCAAACCTGTGATGCTTTACTAAACAAAACCTCAGTTATGGGAATGTATTTGGGTCGCTAGTGGCACTGCTTCTCAAAAACAAAAAGGCCCGAGAGCGCTTGAAAGCATTCTAAAGTAGTAGAGATGTCAAATTAGATTGAATGTAAACAATAAATTGTCTGTGAATGAAATTCTACAAGGAACTCATGAGAAAAAAAATTACCCATGTAATGGATATCTTATTTTTTCCCCCACAAAAACTTCTCATTCGTAAGACAGAATTGTCCTACAGTGCACAAAACGTGCAGAGTTGATTCACAATGCATCAGCTGAGTAGCCTGGAGAAAAAGGGTTACACATCCAGCCTTCACCGGGATTTCTTAGCCTGAGAATTTTACAAACTAGCGATAATGATCTAATTACCGAGATGAATTGTCTCTATCCATCTCTGGCGATGACGCACGGCGTGTCGCGCTCATGTCTCTCGTGGAGACAGCATTGCTAAAAAAGAGCTAATTGGTCCCTCGAGCTATACTGGATATATAGAGAACAAGACAGCAGCTGATGTTTGGCGCCTTAGTAGGTGTGGTGTGATAGTAGGCGAGACGTCTGAATGTGCAGCGATGACTGAACTTTTGTTCCGATGCAACTCTTGAACAACCCCCGAGAAAAGAAGGGACTCTAGTTAGATATGGGTATGACGTCTAACTAGTAGTCAGTGCCTTGAATCAGATCAGCTCAGTCCTGATTGTGATTTGTAAGGCGGCCCATAAAAGGGAATCAGCCTTATACACCAGCAGAACCATGTGCCTGTGGTCTGGTGTTTGTTTGTTTGCAGTGATCTCATACCTATTGTATTATAAATATTTGTTCTCTGTTAATAATTCAGCCCAACTTATGGTTATTAATTACACAATATGTATGTTACGATGATTTCAGAGAGTTATGGATAAGAATCACAGAGCTCTGGTAAAATGGATAGCACATTTTCAGTGTTCTAAATGCTGAATCCGACCCGATAGAAGCTATGAATGTGCTCACCATTATAGGCCTACCATAAGTTCACAAGAACCAGATGAGTGTTTACAATTTTTTTAGAGATATGGATCAATTTTTATTGACTCACACATATGCTACTGTGCCAGCCAAGTGTGCGAGTATTACTCAAAATGTCCTGAGAATGTCTCAAGACAATTCATGTAAAGCGCAATTAAATTAACTGGATTTACTAATTGGTGATGATTAATTAATTTTCTTCTATTCATATTACAGCATATCATCCATAAGCTGACCTCATAGCTGTGAATAAAACCCTTATGCTCATATAGAATATAATCCACTCATTGATACACTATTCTGTTTGCTTATACTCTCCAGTTTATACTCTTAGTTAGTATTACACAAGACCAAGCTTGTCCCAAACAGGATATGACTATGAGACATGAAAAGCCGATATTACACTCGTGAGCTTGACTCAGTGGTAAAATGACTGATGGTGGTTCAGTCATAGCCTTTCTAGGACCTATTTTGGAGAGCTTCACCGTTACATCTGCTGTATCAAAGCGATTTCATGATTAAATTGATCAGATTATGGGCCATGTATTTTTTTAATATTTCGCTTGAAATCATTTCACAATTATACCATACATTTTCAAACGCTGCTTGATCCTTTGAGGCATTAGGCATGGATAGATCCAGAAATGGCCCACTGCCAACATGATTGCCAAACTTCCTGCCATTTTTATGCCAGGTAAATTGAATCACCAGTGAGATGCTTGAAAAAATGTGAGAGTGAAATGTAAATGTTTGATCAGGAAAACTTTATTATCATTGAAGAATATTCGAGACACTCTCGAAGCACTCTGCAGTTTCTATTGTAGAGAACCATCAATATAACGCTTTAGGAGATTGTACCCTGAGAGTACCACTATAATGACGAATCTACCATCACATGACGATGAGCCGGTACCCCTTATCTTATCACAGAACCTGTCGCAACACTTGCAACAATACTATTAACAATGACACACCAATGTTTAATGCGTCTAATTTTCAAGGACAAGCGGTAAGGGCTCTTGTTGAGACCAGTAGGGTGTTCCCCAAAGAATTCCAGCTTCTATTGTTTGCGTGACTATATTTGGAGTTGTATTTCGTTGTGAATGGAAGGCGCTCCCATTCACGTCTTACGACACAGCCCCTAGAGATAACATTGATGTTTCAAGAGATTCCTACGCTCCTCTAGCAATAAACCTTTGCCTCATAACAGTACCCAATGGGGCTTTCAAGAGATAATAAAGGAAATCTAAAATTAGCAGCATGGCCTACTACACTGCTTATCACTGACCATGTTTTAATAAAATTAGGCTTCTACTCGTTTTGAGTGCAATAAAAGGGAACAGATAGGAAAAATAACAAACCTCTGGACACAATTTGTTGTCTGAATGAAACATTTCAGCTGTATTAAGCCTTAGGTTAGCAGTAGCATCATTCATCGGCTGCAAATTAGCAGCATGGCCAAAGTGAAAACCATGTGTAGATCAATATGTAAGAACTTGGCCATATGATATCAGGGCTTAGTGGGCCCTGAATCACCAACAAACAGTTCTAACTTAGAGAGCGCAGAGCGCTGCCGTATACTGACTAATTTGAGAGTACAGAATGCTGCTGCATAATGACTAATTCTAACACATAATGTGATGTAATGTGTAACAATCCAGTCAGCGGTCCAGTCAACGGAGGGGGAGGATGTGAGAGAAATTATTCATAGGGCTGACAAACTCAAAACCTTCCGAACCCTCCTCTGTAAAGCTTTCCAGGGCGACAGTGGTGAACACCCTGTCATGGTGTGGCGGGCTGCTCACACCGCCTGACCAGTTATTCCTTCTGGACGACACAGCACAGTTTTAACATGTTTCTATCAACGTGCTCAACCTTGGTGCCACTCTTACTCAGAGGGGAAGGTTTGACCGTATGTGAACTACACACCAATCAATTTAGTATTCTCACCTATCCGAAATTGGACAAGTTTCATCGGAAAGCTTTATTACGAAGTGTTGATGTGATGTTATGTCATGCTGCCATCTTGAATTATTGTCCTGACTAAGACGATGACCTACCCGATAAAATATGATTCATATTTTACACACAGGCCTAGTGTTCAGCGTGCAAATCTGAAACCTGACTCTCAGGACTATGGACTGTTCAGCCATCATAATCATAATTATCTGTCATTTTCTGACACGTTACAGCCGGTTATGTTACAGGTATCGCTGCAGCGATCATCATGAATTCTGATACTTTGCAGGACTAATTGTGATATTACTCATAGAATGAGATCATTTTACCTGTAAAATGCTAGCAATGTTAATACAAATAGGGGGAATGTGTCATCGGTCCTCTTCCATCTGACTGTGATGGAGTTCGTCGCTCTAAATTTTACAGTTCAAAGTTTCAGATATACTCTTAATAATCAGTTCCTATTTAAAGAGAAGGTCAAAACTCTCTAGGCCAAGATTGGCAAAGTCCCTTAACCTGCACTGTGAATTATTCCTAATCAAGGATTATAAACAGGAGAGGCTAATATTGCTAATGGTTATAATGTTAATATTTACATCAGTGGCAGCAACCTGAATTATACTTATGGGCTAACAGAGCTATAGATAGAAAATATCCAGATTTAGAAACAGCAGCAGTTACGTTTAATAGTGATCTTATTACCTATCGATTAAGCTAATTATTGACAAGTAACTGGTATTTAACCAGGAAATACTTTATTGAACATTGATATGGGAGTTTGCTAAGCAGCATCTTATTGGCTTATTATGAGGTCAAGCGGCTTTCTAAGGCTCCCTTATGCTGCATTACGAATAAGTGAGAATTAATCCTTGTTGTCCATCAATTCTTATTTAAACAGCCTGTAAAAAAGGCATCTAAGCCTGCGAGTATCATATCTCGATTAGATCTTAGCTTCCCACGCCAATAAGCCGCCGCAGGGAGATTGAGTGAAGGCTGAAGAGGCAGCAGTTGATAGCAAGGGTAGAATTGAGTTCACAAACATGATGGGTAGCCACGTTCGAAATGTTTGTTGAAGGAGAGTTCTAGAAAAAATATTGAAATGTCAGCTGAACCTGGGTTTGACATTAGCCGGTGCATATATATCGCACTTTAAAAGTTGGGTGGGTACAAGAGCGACCGGTTAGATGTTAAACCTCAGGCTATAGTCAAAGACATTCGTGAATAATAAAATGTCAACTCTAGCTGTTCAATGACGAATCTAGCTCAGAAAAGAGTTAAAATAGCGCAGAGACGGGTCATCCGATTGCTCAGAGCTAATGGCGCTCACACCTCCAGTGCTGATGCCGTGTTAGAAGGCCGCCCACACAATCACGTGCCATCAACACTCGGCCTGCGCGCTACCAGGACTATGAATCAGTCCCGGAATTTACTCAATACCATCGCGTTGGTACTGATTTGGAGGGGTATAGACAGACGGTGTGTCCTTTAGTAACAAAGGCCCAGAGGCTGTACATTCATCGGGAGTCTGTTTCAGTAACATGGAGACTGGCTAACATTCCTGGCATTTAAATTGTAATACTTTAGGTAGACTTTCTCTGCTAATCTGGCTGCAATGACACCCTCTAGGTAGCAATTATGAAATAATTTGTGAATCATAAACACACAAATTCTTTTGTGGAGAGTGTTCCTGCATTGGCCTGACTACCTGAATGTTGAATAATCCATTATTATATGCTTGTGAATGCAAACAAAAGCAGGGTCAAAATCCTGATTCATAATTCCATATTGTACAATCTGATTTAGACAACAGAAATGTTGGAATTTTGGCAATGAAAGGGTTTTTTAGCAGTGAGTCAATGGGAACCTTGACCAGTCTTATGTAACCAGTTAAGCATCTTAAAAATCTGCGCTGAATGACCTAATTCTTGCACTTAGGTTCACAAGTTCAGGCGCCCCATTCTGCTTTGTCACTTGTCCTCGTCCGGAAATCAGGGTCATTGTGAATGAATGAACTGGTAAATCAGTGATGCAACTTTCCTGCCACAGATTGGATGATGAATATAACATTTCTACGGACTGATGAGGCTGTGCCACTGATGATATTTACAGATAATTTCCAGGTCAAAATCATAACAGAAAACCACAGAATGATTGAAACCACAGCGGGACCACACTAAGACCATTTAGTTAATATCTGAGGCCTTTTGTTCCATAAATAAACTGACCACTATCCCTACTATAAAGCAGCTGATGACTAATATTACAGAAAGATGGCCTTTGATGAGTTGCAGCCGAGAACAATCACTAGGTTATAAAATAAGGCCACTCCAGAGAAGAGAGGAATTAGTGTCTTATGCAAGATTCACTCTTGTGGTTTGATGCAAAGACAAAGCTGTGAAGATGAGACAGTAGGAGGTGAGGTGTGAAGGTTTATTTGTGTCCAAGTGTTGAAGCGTTGGAGTGTCTGAGGTGGATCCAGTGTGATGATTCATCATCCTTACCACCTCGTAGTCACCTCAGGGTCATATGAGGAGTGTATTATGGCGGTGAGGGCCTGGATGGAGACCCTCAAAGACCAAACAGAAATGAATCATTCCTATTAGGGGTCTCTCCAGGCCCTTAATATTTATGATATCATCACTCCCATAAGCTGATTTAAGCCTTCCCGATTGGAAGCCTCCCCGATTAACCCTTCCCATATTTTTTTGCATCAAACAGTTTTCACTTTTTTTGTGTCAAGCATTCCACTTACCGTAGAGGACCCTAACTCTCTGGAAGGTCTGGCTGCACTTGTTACCGAGGATAGAGACGATGTTGTCATCTGGGAGAGCACTTGCATCTGTTGTCGACGAGTCATAGACTATGATAGTGTAGGTTTTATCCACCTCTACATGGCAGGTGGAGGATAGGTAGTCCTGAATCTTCAACTATAACAAAATAAGCAATAAAATAATCGATGGGGTTTGCATTATTGAAAAAGTTCAAAATTTGCATTTTCTGAGCTTTTGTTGCAGACAATGTGACATGTTTTGAAGCCATGATTTAAAAGTTAAGTATCACAGTATTGCATGTGCGTGCTAGCATGCTATTGGCTACAAGGTTTGCAAAATTTCTAGGATTTTTCCTGGATCAAATGAATTATATAATGATCTTAGCAGCAATGGGCGAGAATTCCCACCCATCTAACCCAGGAACGAGGAAAACTTTGCAACACACAAACAAACAATGGGCGGCGAGGCACTTCAGTCTCAAATTGTGCAACTTTTGTTGACACAACAAATACCACACGACTTAGATCCTAGATTTGACAGTTTCAACTCGAAAAACTGCAACCTCATCGAGGCAAAACATATCAAGGGTCGCCAACAAACACACCAACACCACCGCCACCTGTCCTCAACTCAACTCACAACATGCACAAATTTGGCCTCAAGCCAAAAGGCTTGTCAAAAAAACTCATCTTAGCAATATCTTATTGACAATGCTAAGATATAAATCACCGAAAAAACTCATTCCTCACAAAAAGAGCTTTGATGATTGAACAACCCTCTTGACACTACTTCATTCCAAAGTTCAAACTCTGATCAATTAGCAGATTGTCTAAACTTTCACACCTCTCCACAAAAAATAGCAGCTCATCAAGTTACAAGATCACTTGAGTTGACAAGAATGAAAATAGGGAGGCTGGTGATGATAGTTAGAAGTTAACGATTGCCATGACTCAGTTGATGGAAATGGTGCTTCATTTTTTAATTACTTTGCAACCTTGCCAAAATGCGATGTTGGGTTCAATGAGAATATTACGAGTGCTATTTTTGGCCGACAAACTGTGTTAAAAGGTCAGTGTGGTAACATTTTCACACCTCCTTATTACCAGGGAATTTCTTTGCTTGCATACACATCTTGATTTTGAAATTGTACAGATCTTTTTTCATCGCATAAAATTTTTCAGGCTCACTTCAGCATCCGGCATCCATGCAGCATCCGTGTGTTACAATCACCTTGTCCTACCTAGCATGATATCAGAACTAAGCACACTTTGTGACTGCACATTACCATTGTTTAATCATCGCTGTGGAAAATCATCAACTCCATCCATCAGGGAACTACAGGTCCTATTCATCAACATTAGTCACTCATAATTGATGAGACAAGATGTGAAAATAGGTAAAATGTGTACTACACCAGTAATTACAGATGCATCTGTCGTAAATTGTTTTGTTGATGGTTGCATAGCGTTGTGGAAACGATTCCTCAATCATCTACTCCCATTATCCCTGACTAACACTAACACTTCCCCATATTCAGATATTCATTGATTATTTTTATCGTGATTTGGGTGTTTAAAGTGTGCTGTCACCATCTGACCACAAACATAAGATTATATGATAATTAATCACCTGGACTCAGTGAGAATGATTGTCTTATAGATCTCCTTGTGTCAGTACTGAGAAGATATATGAGGTAGGGGGAGGGAAGGGTAATCTGATACATTACTCAAGGGTAGTAATTCTCTCTCTCCGACGTTGACTAACGAGACTAAATACACTACACACTTAATACCACCGCCGTATTTACCACTTTGGATGAATCACCAACATCATTATTTTGAAGAGAAGCTGGATTAGAAAGCAAATAAAGAGCCTCTAAGACCCTCGCACTGGTTCCAATCTCTCACTAGGTCCAATGTGTGAAAATATGTATCATGATTACGAGCTGGTCAAGTCATAGGCTGCAACCAGAACTTTTCAAAACTCTCAGCATCGAAAAATACTAACTAAATCATTCCCTGGGAGAGTGGAAAAACCGTCTAGTCATTCTGATTCTATAAATAGCCGATGACCAGTGCCCTGGTAGTGCTTACTATCATAGTATGGTAATGAGAGGTGATGAACAGGGAGGAAATTGGGGCTCAAAGCCAACAGTACAACATGAGTCACTATAACGGAGGATTTCCTTACAGACTGTCATATCCATCCTTCTCCTTTGAGTATTTACTACGATCAGAGACGGCCTCTTCCTCTGCCTATGTCCCTGTGTACCGAATGATACAAGAGGAAATAGTGAGTAACCATCTCACTGTACTGTAGTCTGTAGCCGAGACAAGATCATAATCTGGTGTTACGAATTGGTAGGAAATTACACTCAACCCTAGACTAGGGCCACATGCAAAAGCTTGCCTGCCTTGCTGACGATGATAAAAATATCGGAGATAATGTAGCTGTAGCAGTGCTGGTAATTTAGAATAATCCATTGTTTTCCATCTTGAGTGGAAATTTAGCAGACTTATATTATTATAGCAGATGGGTTGTATTATTCCTAAGTACCAGCACTGCTGATCTTTGCAAGGCAGCCATATTCTCAGCTATTTTTTGGCACTTGGCAGCAGTTGATGACTAAACACCCTGCAGGTTGTTGGCTGTGCAGACAGAGTTATGACAAATCGAGCCTGTATCCCATCACTCACAACTCCCATTCTATAATATCACTGTATGTGAACTAAACTCTATAATGTACAGGAAATATAATCATCACCTGGCATTAGAACTACTGTCAATTTTTGGAGAGGGTAGAGTCGGCGCCAGGACCGCTTTAGATGGGCAGGATACTCATATTTAGATGGGCAGGATACTCATAATTTTTATTGTAGACCCTCACGGTATGTAATGTAGATGGGTGGCCAAAGTTGTGCAGGTAAAACATCAAGATGATGTCACTTAACTGCTGACTAACTACCAAAGGCATCTTCTTAAATTAATTCCAGTGGGCTGGGAGAGCAATGAGTCACCAGATATACTAGTTCCCATAAGGACCAGCAGCAGACCTCGATAAGCACTGAATGGTCCACCAGATCTCCATGTCTAATTTCCACCGAAGGTGAGAGTAAGATATGAAGGGAAGTATTTATCTCTCTACTGTCTGCCAGTCTGGTCAACATATGACTCATCGTTTTAATTGAGTTGACAAATTATTATAATCCAAGATATATATCAAATTGGCTTAATGTCAATTTGATATATTAAAAATGTTAAATTATTCCATCCGATTGGAGTGAAAGGGGACAATGATAGTAAAAATACAGGACTGGTGCAGCGTGAATCTTACTCTACTCAAAACTGTATGACAGTACAGAATTTATACAAGGACACAAATATTGCTCAACATAGCCCTACAGCAAAAGGTGTCACAAAACTGACACAGCGAAGATGACAGATGTCCTTCAAGAATAGATGTTGGAGATGATTATGCGACGAGCTGGGCCAATATGAAATATTTCACCATACCCCAGTACACTAAGACTTTAACACCTCAGAAGACAGATTAATTGGGTTATTGCTCCCCCCCCCTCCTGTCTCAATAATTATTCTCACACATTAAAAATCTAGTGATATGGTGACAAGATAAAAGGATTAGAACGACAACAAAATAATGCCTTGTCAGAATTATGGTCCTGCAAGAGCCTGGATATAACGCTGCCAAGAAAAACAGGGAAGCTCTGCAAAATCTTGGAAATTTGAAACTGGTAAATTTGAGCATGCAAGGAAGTCAGACAAACTTGGAACAAGTTCATTGAATAATGACAAAGCATTTGGCTACAAACTTCAATAACAAGGAACTGATTTCAATTTGAGATAATTCTATTTTTGTAGACCTTGGTATATTTACAAGATAAACTGACAAATAGGAGAATAGACTTTTGTTATGTCTAAAGGCAGCTGGCATCGAAGCGAAGCTGAATCGCCTTGTTGTAAACAAGTTAGTCACCAAAACAAGAAAAAATTGGCAAAGTTTCAGCTCCAAAGATAAACTTCGGTGTAACCTTTTATTCAAAGCCAATGAAAGATAACGCCCGTTCTGTCTGCAAACCAAACACTTCCTTAATTTGACAACAGGCTAATCGGTTTATACTTCGCCGAACTCGATATTTACCTGTTCCAATTCATTACATAACAAAACAGGTAAAAAAGGCGAACCAAAACACCCAACCAAAACAGCATGAGTCAACTTTCCCTAAATAGTAAAGTGAGGATCAGTGTATTCAAATAGTCATTCATCCACAAATCATCTACAGCAATACACATATCCCCAGGCCTTCCATGTATCTCAGCCTTTCATGATATATAGTTGACATGATATCAATAGATTTGGGAGGTTGATTACATAACAAATCTCACTTTTTAATGGACTCCTACCTATTTGATGTGAGTCAGAATGCTAAAAAACCTTGTTATCCCTGGTAATAAAAACCCAACAAGGCCGATGCAAAATAGGTGAAACAAGAACTAGCAAGCTGATCCAAGTGTCATTATAACTCTCTCATCTACAATTACGGACAGTTCGACCAACCACATGATGACCTGCTAGCAAGCCAGCTCCTCGAGGAATAGTGCTTGTTTGGAAATTGCTTGTTTGAAAGTATGAGATGATTAGAATATCAAAAAGATGAGAGCTATATGGGAGAATTTTGATTGACTGGAATTTAGATAGAGATCAAGAGAGGATAATCCTGAATAATATATGGATGCAATAGACAATTACTGTGTTTAGACTTGACTTAGCTTTAACTGGAGTTCAATAAAACTTTGAGAAGGGTCATGATGAAATCTAATCTTAGGCCACAGGTAGGATGAGGCATACACTTCAAACACTATGACATGTTTATTTTGACAATACAACATTGTCATCCATATTGCAAAGCATGACATAAAAGGAAAGAAGCTGGTGAACATTCTAGACTGGTATCTAATTATTATTGAACTTTAGTCATGGAGAGCTTTTAATGACCCAGATGTTAATTTTGTAGAAAAGCTTTCCACCTTAGCAGCTCCTGAGTCAACAAAGCGTCGAAATGAGTCAGCACG
Source organism: Membranipora membranacea (assembly GCA_914767715.1). Lineage (NCBI taxonomy): Eukaryota > Metazoa > Bryozoa > Gymnolaemata > Cheilostomatida > Membraniporidae > Membranipora > Membranipora membranacea. The sequence continues at coordinate 3,641,051 of OU612074.1, forward strand.
ACACACAATTAGACTCATCAACAAATAGCCAAATACTTATGTATGGATAGATGGATCACGGGCAGTCATATGTACACCCTCATAAGTAAAGTGGAAGCCTGAGGCTTGGACAACAGAAAGGGCAGCAGAACCCATTTTCGAATCAATAACGAGTCAAGATGCCTTTGCGCCATTCATCAACACAAGGGGACTACATCCACAGCCCCTTCCTACACTGTCAAACCTAGCCCAAGATCTAAGAGTAAACAATGAGTAAACAGAGGGAGAGCAGGTGTTAGGCAGCTTGTCAGAGAGATAAGACAATGGAGTGCTCTTTCTGTCTCACTGAGTATAGAGCATTGATTAATAAGCTCGGAGCAGCAGGACCCTAAAACATGCTATGACTCATCGATGTAAACAAAGCAGCTAGTCAGCAGGCCCCAAATATCAATACTAAGTAAGCAGCTGAGAATCCTAACAGGCCTTCTAATGATATAGTGAGAATATAAGGGAGAATAGATAAAAGGATGACCTGATCTATAAGGCTGCAATTATACTGTAATTGGAAATTCCTTGTTGGGTCAGCATCATAGAGTTTTCATATAGGCTACATATAATAACTCTATGGTCAGGATTGTCACAATGACATTTGAACAACTTTTATCAACTCAAATAACAAACTAAGAATTGTCTTTCCATGATATGATGAGTTAATTTGATTCCTGCCACCAGTCTTTGGTGGCTGTGAAACGGCTTTACTTAGAACGCATCTATAATTAGCTTGTGCCCTCACCCTCCGGTATCACCTGGGGCAAACCCATGGACAGCCGGACACAAGCAGCTGATTTTACTCCACTTGAAAGTTATGAATGGAGTTACAGAAATCAATATCTCTACTATAATAATCTTTTAAGTACTTAGGTTTGTTCTTGACAGATGTTTAAAATTGCAGCGTTGTAATCTTCTTTGATGCCATATTAATCAGCCATAGCCCTGGAACCAACTTGAAACATAAATATAGCAAGAGCATTCGGACAGACCCACAATACCGATTCTAAAGTCAGATTCAAGGCTATGTTCGAGGTGTGAATAATTCGTTAGAAGAATGCAATCATTAATTCCACCCAAAGCAACGAATCAAACAATTTGTAAAGCTAAAGTTTGACTCCTCCGGATTCCGTATTTATTCAGACAAAGCTTGAGTATGACTCAGCAAGCTCAGCTTACCAAACATTGGCCTGAAACACAGCCCAGTCTCCTGGGAGGGTTTGATGCCGAAATGAATACAATATAAACCCTGATTAATAATTTGAGTCTATGAAGACAATTGAAAAATGTTTATGTTGGAGCCAGAATCGGTGACTAAGTAAATCAAGGATGCCAAGTTTTGGAAAATTAGATTCAGAACAAAGACATGAAGGATATCATCCCTGATATCACACCACCGCTAAAGAGCTGCAATGTAAACAACAGCTGCCATATTTATCCTAACCAAGAGCTCTGACATGCTGGAGGGGGAGGCAAAACACAATTTAGAGGTTAGAAAAAAAGGGGGGTTGTGATGAATGAATCGAAATGAAGAGTCCAGATCACACAGAAAACACTAATGAATAATGGCACCACTGTCTCAATGTTGACTGACAATCACAAATTGTAATGAAAAGTGCAACACTTGTAATTTGTTTTAGGGCAATAAGGATTTACTACACGCTAGGAGTTGTCTATTCATGTGCAAAGGTAGGACAACTACCAACTAGTTCAAAAGATATTTAGTAAACTAATAGTTTCCAGACAAAGTGATTTGATACCAGCCAGGCTATGTCAATAAATAGCCAGCAGTGGCCTTTAACTGAAACCTACATTCTTAAATATAAATCTACCAATAGTTTTTGTTTAAAAAAAATTTGGATTCCAGAAAGATTGCCAGACAAACCGAATTCATGAGAAGGGCGGGGTGCGGTCACCTATTACTGTATTCAGGGCACAAAATGTGCTACCCGAAGGGTTCATATGTCATGTATATAAGGATGGTACGCCAGAGCAAGATCATTCACACATGCTGTATATAGAGTTACATACTGTTTATAGCTTGAAAATATTTTGAATGCTGAGATATTTCGACATCCTGTTAATTGTTAGTTACATCAAGGAATGTTGATGTTCAGAGTGTTGATTGCATCACAGGGTTGTTAAACCATTGCTCAAGCAGCACAAGTATTGGTAAGCCCTGGTTTCAGGCAAATCGTTTAGTGTTGCAACTCCAGAAAACCAACACTCATAGCGTGCAGACAAAATTAAACTCATGCGGGCTTATAACACATCATGTTTTCTGAGTTGTGCAACGCAATTATGTGCCGGAGACAAAAGAGTTTCATCACAAGAAATTTAAAATCTAAGTTATGAAAGTACTTGGCTTAGTTAGCTAATATTTTTATGGTTCTTATTTAGCAGTAAGTCATTATGTCAAACGGGTTGAGATCATTTTCAAAGCTAAACCACCAAGACTTATGATTGCGACATGGCAATGATAGCTGTTGCAATCGCCTGGTAGGTCTCAATTACATAGTCTTAGCAGGCAAAATCTCCAGGACCCTGCATAGAGCGATTAGATATATTTACATACTTATTGTCAATATTTTAAACAGACCAGGCAAACCAATCAATTTAAATTATTAAACACAGTTTGCAAAATTAGGAATCTAAACTAATCCCTAGGACAGACTATTTAAATTTTGAAATAATGTTGAATGTGAATTTAATGTTTGTCAGGTGTGAAATATCTTGTTGAGTAGAGATTGATGGCCGTAGATCAGACTGGGACCTGCAGGGCGAGGCAGGCAGGGAGCTATGAGTGAGAGTAATCGTGGTATGTTGCAACACTAAATCTTACAGCTCAGTTATTATTAGCATCGTGTAGAACATGAAGATTAAAATGTTGCACAAATAATAAAAATAGGAGATCAGTGTTTAATATTTGGAGATCAATCACCAGCTGCAATTATTACAACATCTTATCCACATGATATCCATGTTATCGAAACTTACTAGGAAGGGAGATAATAGAGACTTACTACAGCTTTAATGAAGTGTTAATGGACAATAATCAAGCCTGAGACCCTGGCCTGAACCGGCCTATATTTCGAAATATAGGACATGGTACGGTCAAAATCTCCTCAAGAACTACACTGACAGTCCTATCAAACAACATGCAGCTCCTAATAAGGTTAGCACCAAACTAGAGAGTTTGGGACAATCATGCCTAAGACTCCATGATCCAACAACTCAACTCCTCGCATCAACACAGTTTGGAGTTGCTCCCACTTTGCAACTGAAGCAGGGCCTATGAACAGACTACCTTACTTCTGCCATCTCAGCTTAATCACCACTCACTAACAGGGATGCATGAGTAGTTCCAGTCAGGACAGAGTCATTCACTAATTTATGACCCTGTGAGGAGGTTAGATAAGAGTTTAGGACGTTTAGAGCCCTCCCCCCCCCCGTAAATTAGTAATCAGAGACTTACCTTATTGGTCTGGAGTCGTCTTTTCACGATTTTATTACAGCAGACGTTGATTGAGTTGACTATGTTACTTTGGTTGAATTCTATAAATGATCTGCAGTCTATCAGTAGCACCTATAACATAAAAGGCATCAGGGTATCAACAGTGATATAAAGACTCTCACTTACTAAGAGAAGGCTAGGTTTGGGAAAAAATTTAACTCGCTGAAATATTATGGCTATTGTATTCTTGCACCGAACAACAAAAACTCAGACTAACAACCAACGGAGGCCTGTATTTTGCATCTGAGTCATTTCCAGAACGAACAGTGATTACAAACACACTCATTATTCATATATCGGTCAATAAAACTTGATTTCATTTCTTAAATTAACTAAAATTTTGTTTGTACATGGCGTTCCTTTTTATAGCAGTAGGTTAGTTAATCAGTATGGTGACACTCATGCTGTCACACATACTGATACACATATGTGATAGCCCTGTGTCATATTGACAATATATGGGCAAGGACAATAAATTACGCAACAAAAATGCAAATAAAAACTTGGCACATTTTCTTGCCATGATAAAATGCAGGGTTGTGGGTCGTAATATTGTGGCGGCCTTGGTTATCTTGGTCAGAGGTTTGGAGGGATAAGTAGAACAAAATTGTTCGAAGCCAAACTGGCTGACTGCTTGACATGTGCCAGCAACATTTTCTCAAAAACAAACACTATGGTGATTCAAAAAGTCTCAAAATATACTGTCTATTGTGACATACAGATTCTCGATAAACAGAATGTCTAAAATGGAGGAAAAATTGCTGCGATAGCGCAATAAATGACACATCGCCGTCATTAAAACCCATGAAGGCTTCTAAAATACACAACATTCATTTTCAAATCGAAAGACAATGGATAAAGAGTGACAATTTGAATGATGTAAGTTATCCTGGTAGCGACCCTCTTTGTAAGCCACATATTTTATTGTCACAGCCGTGGGTGTTTTTAGAGGGGGTAAAAGCACCAATCACTCGTGATAACAAAATGGATGGCTTACGTAGGAGATGCTTCGCCTTATCTCACACAGTCATTCATTCCTATCAATCAATCAATCAATCTAGGCCCAAAACTTTTAAGAACATCTCTTTATAATGTAACTGGTGGCGCAGTGCCTACATTGCTGGAGTGCCTAAATTGCTGAAGGGCTTTTGTTTCACTAGGGAGGTGGTTCTAGACATGAGAAGCCTCCTGGGTGCTTTGACCAAGGAGTTAAAGACAACTCTTACTCATCGCTTTGACTCACTTTCTTTACCAAGAATGCGGTCATTGAATTTCACAGTTTGTTTGAAGCAGCACACATTGGTTATAAGTAGCAACTGCTAGTCCAGAAATAGGTATATATGATGATTATCATGGTAAGGTACTACAAAGCTGAGATTGGTAGAATGGTAGGTGTTATAGTTGTGTAATTCTTAGCTCATAGTAACAACAACATGCTCCTCATACAGGATGAAAATCAGAGCGCACCAAACCTATTAATAAATGCTTACTCTAAGCTTGAACCTATAGGCCACATTGCATTGCGCAACACCCCACAACGTTTATTTGTGTTTTCTTTAAATATTAGTGATGTTGTTGTTGAAGCAGTTATTTATTGACAGGGACGAAATTTTGTGAATAATAGTGAGGTAATTTTGACGTACTGAGATTTTGACACTCATACAGCACTGCACAGAGGTAGACACTACCTTCATAATTTTCAAGTTATTCAGTCATTTCAATAAGAAAATCAAAGAGCATAATCATAATGACCCCAAAACTTTGGTCAGCAGTAAGATTGCAAAATATGATACTCATGGTGGTCGAGGAGTACAGGCTGTAAAATAAGTGCACAGATCTACAAGTAAGCCAGTGAGGTGAAGCAGTACCACCAGATATTAGGCTAGACAATAGAATCATTGTTGGTGTAGTTCAGCCTGATACTGTCAGCTAACACCAGGGTCTGGAGGTGTGGAGAGCTCACTGTGGACAGTTACTGTCACATCAAAAGAGACACTCCAGGGAACATCACCATTTTTTGACCAGACCCTAGCCTAAGGTTTTTGGATACCATAATTGAACTAATTAACCCATCACACATAATGGTGAGACTGGCATTCATAATGGAGGGGAGATGGGCAAGGGGTCACTGAGACAGGGTGGGAAAATTCTGTTAGAGTAGGTGCACCACCAAATTCTGTCCTACATCGCAGTGTCAGATTGATCAGTCAAATTCATAACTAATAACTCACACATAATAACCAACCAGCCTGGAGGGATTTATTCACACAGAAGATATTTAGAGCTGTGGCTTGATCGAATTGCATCATAATCAGTTACCATAGTAACTGAGGGTGAATAAGGAATACACTGTTATTGCGCCACATCCCCTGCCCTCTGTTGTAATCAAAACACAGCGAAGAGTACCCATGCTGGTTTAAAAAAATAGTTACAAGCAGGCTTTTTGAGAATGAGGGAAACTGAATAATGTTCGTGTTTACAAATTTATAGCATTGGATGACAAACTTCAATTTGATGTTGATATTGTACCCAATCCCTTTGATTAATGACAGGAAATTTAAACTGTTTGTAACCTTTGCCAACTAAAAATTGAAACCAATCAGTTCAATTACCGCAAATCACAGCTTAGTACACAAAAATACCTGTTTGACAATATACCAAGCAGTAGGTACATTTTGATTTTGTTTACTAATCCATGAAATGATGAAAGGCTGATTGATGATTGGTCAAAAATTAACAAGTCTTTTTTATAAATCAATCATTACCCAATAGGCTAGATGGGGCAAATCACAGTCCTATCTGATCCCATTTGAAAAAAACCTAGATTTGATTGTCCCATATTTGATCAGCTGTTTATAACTGAGCGATCCATGTAAGTTACAAATGACCTTGACATTTTGGTGTCATATCACTTCAGGACAATCTTACCTTTTCTGCACAGTGATTGCGTATGAGATCAGCTAGCTCGTGAGAGTCCACTACATCAGCCCACCATGGTAAATCCTCCAATCCCGTCGGCGGCGGAGGGGTAGTCACCTCGTCCGGAGGAGGGGTGGTAACACCGTAAGGTACCTCTGTATCGGTCATACCGTCTATCTTACGCTTCCGCGTGATAGCAAAGCCTGTGTAAATTAAAATTAACTTTTGAAATTTGACACAGGAGGCTGGTACCAATTAGGGATTATCATTACCAGGTATTTCTAAATTTGACATTGAACACAATGACAGGAGAGCTATTCATCGAGTTTTGAAAACACCCACATAAATACAAAATATTCCCATTGCAATATATTTAGCCTAAAATATAGTACCAGCAGTTATTCCAGGATCCAAGCGAACCATTTTTGCTGTCTACGGAATACTTGCACTGCTTACAATCACGATAAACAATGTGCACTGCCGTAGACAGAATTGTTTACTTCTCAGTTAGTATTTGGCTACCGCTGTTTGAGATTCAGGGGCACAGCTTGTAATGATGAGTTTATTGAATTGTGATGCAACCATATTATCTGCATGTGAGGCCACGGCTGTACTTCATACCTCATCTGACTATAATTGTCAAACATATGAACTCACGAAACACATGATGAGGTCAGACCACTAAATCTGTGATTAGCTTCAGATCAAAGTGATTGCAACATGGGACAATGTCGAGAACACATTTTTACTCTATTAAAAATGTTCAGACTTGACTGAGCAGCTTTTGAATGGGCTGAGAGGTTTGTAAAAAAAGTATGGGATTATGATTGATGGAGAGAGAATATGTCTAGAGCTAGCCAAGAGATTACAGAAAGTCTGACTGATATCCGATGGGATTTGAGCAATTGTATGGGGAGATCAAGGCAATTTTCATGGATTTGTCTGAGTGAACCGATTTAAACCTATCCAGTTTAATTACTCACTCAAATTTTTCAGCAATAAGTATTTCCCTGCTTGGTAAAGCGGTTACACCATTAACTATGAAATCAAATTGTGTATTATGGAAGTAAGTATTAATTAAGTCTATGTGTTATGCAATAAAAACAATGAGTGGTGTTATCTCTAGTCATACAGAGAATTACCCTCAGCCCACCCAGAAGATGACACCTAGAACACCCAGAAGATGACACTTGGGCCACCCAGGTAGTAGAATAGTCAGCCATAATTGGTAATGGAAGATTCCGGCCAGGGGATTACTCATGAAGGAGCCTCCCTGTCTGACTAACCTAACAAACAATCAGGTTTGTGGGTTTTTATTGTGATGTACTATGGGGGAACCAATATCTTCTAATATCCACTTTGTTAACTCTATTCTTTGACGCCTTACTTCAATGTGTTACTCATCTTTGCGATACCTGGGGGAAAGAGAGTGTTTCCCCGATTAGTGAAAAGGTGACATTTCATTGAAAATGAGATTTAAATTCTCGGCAGACATTTTCTTATTGATCCATAACAGGAGCCACACAGATATTATATCGGTCTCTAGTAGTAGCAGACCGGCTTGTGCACCAAGTTGTGTAATCGGACGACACCAAGAGTGCCTAGAAATCATTCCACTGGTATTCCGTAACACAAGAAAGCACATCTTATGCCAACTAATCTATTGTTTGTCTCATGTTTCAACGTCTGCTGTTGATCTTTGTTGGCATCAGTGAGAGTGCAAGGCAGCAACAGTATCCATAGATAGTGGAAAGGCAGCATTGTGCAACACCATTTACATTATACTAGCCTTGTTTACTCTATAAACAATCCTAGTGATTAAGACATCTCTTGGTTGGTCTAACGGTTTTTTGCTTTTGGTTTACCTCTGCACAATAAATCAGACCATACTTTGGTAGTATGTCTCTGTGTTTGACCCTTGCGGCTGAATGGTGGGCTGTAAGCACTTGGTTCTGTTGCAGACTTCCATGACAGGAGGTTGAACTTTACAATATAACACAGACAACTAAAATGCTAACACCTCTCACGACAATCCTGCACTGCACAGTACTGCTGTCTGCTGCCGTTAAAACAACAGTTGTGCATTATCTTTGTTGCAATTAGGGTTTGACAAGTCTGCCACCTCCCTTCACACCTAATTAAGCCACACACACAAGCAATGATGTGACAATGGTGACAAAATTTAGAATTTTAGCTTGATACCGTCAAAAACTCCAGCGACAGGTTATCCTATCTGTCTCTATATTATGATTGTAGGATGATAAACATGGGTGGATGTAGTAACACTCAGAGGATATTGTGTAACATTCTATCATTGTTTACATCAAATCCTGGTCAGAATATGACACAACGTCGCTGTCATGTACCAGGTGAGTTTTGTGTAAGCAGCTGACTGGACTGGGGTGAGATCATATCAATCTCACAATAGAGATGGTTAAAATGTTTTTAAAAATATGTGTACCCAAAGTTAAAATTAGCACATAGATCAGGGAGATTATTAGTTAATAGAAATATGATGAATCGAGCCTGATGAAACCAAATTAAGCAGGTAAGTTAAAAAAACCGTCGATTTTGAAATTGAGAGCAATTCAAGGGTACTTCTGGTACGGTTTAAAAGTTTAAATATCTTCAGTTCATCATGATTTTCAATCACTGAGTTTATTGTGTAAATCAAACCAAATTCTGAACTTGACACACACAATTTTCCTTATGATTAAACATCCTTATAAATCAGGTATTTGGTATGACTAGACAGCTTGAGATTAACTCAATTTAGATCATTATTCATTTACTTTCAACAATAGAAACCACACTGGAATATTTTCCAAAAGTTTTTGCTATTAAACAAGTTTAAAACATACCAACAAAAGTAAAAAATGGAACAATGTTATTCTTTGCTTGCAGTGGTTAATTTTACGTATAATATGAACATTAGGAGATTGCAAAACACCAACAAACCATGTGTATCATTGTTTGGATAGGATGTCTCTATAGCCATGCAACTTTTATCAACATAGAATCATCGAGTTGCATCGATCGTTATTGCTGGTGCAATCAAGACGCAACACATATTCTGTTTTCATTTCACCTTTAGGACATTGTCCATTTTGTTTGGACCTTCAATTTAACATCCTTATGTAGTGTACAGGATGTGTGAAACAAAAAGCCTTTAATTATACAGCATGTCCTTTCCAACCCTCACTGTGCCAGTCATCACAACAAGCAAACAAAGCAACATATGGATGGAAGCAATAGAATTGCATATGACAACATGACGATATGATTGAAGTTAGAAAGCCTCTCTTTGGAATTTAAGTTAGAAACTTCCAGACAATATAGTCTTCTATCAAATTGTCATTGAAACTTTTGGTGATGATGTTAGGGGAGAACTTATTGACTGATATAAAACCTTTTGTTACAGCCATAAATCATGCAAAATAGCGCTTTAACGAGATGAGACATCCACGAACTGATGCAACTACGCAAATACATAAAATACATCCCGAGAAGAGGAGCTCTACGACTGTAACATGACTGCAACCCGTCATTTAGCTGTCTGTCTAACTCCTTGGTCTGACACCCAGTATATGATTAATACTTTACCCTATACTGGTAGTTAGTTAGTAATTCTCAGTGGCGCAATAATTTAACAATGCTCAAGCTCTTATATGAATGTTGTCTGTATTACTCAACACAGAACAGGATTTGCTATTCTTTGCTTGCTTATGAGTGTCTGACAAAAGTTTATGGGAGGGGTGGTAGGTTCTTTATGAGCCTGCGATGAGATCATCAATCTATTCCGGGCAAAGATAAAAACTAATGACCATAATTTAAGATCGGTTATGTAATCAAAGACCGCCTTGGGAGATGTGTCATTGCTTTTGGACAGTCCACTTCAACGAAGTTCCTACCATGTATCGCTACATACCCTGGTGTTAGAGGTGTGAACAGGAAGAGTCTTTACAAAGTCCTACAGAGCGATGGTGGTAAAACTTCAAATCTAGTGCAGAAGCACCGATACGCAGTTTAACGTGGGGGGAAAGAAGTAGACCGAAACCAAGCCGTCAAAATGGGGCACTCCGAAGTTGAGCGCCCATAACATGATGCTGCTGATTGCTCAATCTTGGGAGGTCAAGGTGTGAAAATAAGAAGCAAAATTCAAGTATCTTACCGCAAAACATATCTTTCTGTTGGTCCACTAGCATTTGGTCGCTGAAATCTGCTCCGTGAAAACTGTCTGTCGATGACGCCTAGTTCAGAAGTAATAAATGCTGCCTGGTAACGCAGCAGCAGCTGTAATCCGGTAATGATCTTTAGATCTGTATTAGTGAACAGATAAACACACTTGGCATCACATATGACTGATACCTCACACACTTTCCTCTTCACAGCTTAGCGATATCACTTCCTTAGGCCGCACTGCTTTGGTTGTTCGTGACTGGGTATGACGGAGATAAGTAGTCAGGAGCTAGTAGGGCCGTGAGAACAGGCTTAGGCAAAGTCCAGATAATAACTAACTCACTACATATAACTATACCAGACTAAGGCATTGATCATCTCACTCCCAGATTGAGAGGATGTCGAAATAGTATGATTAGATGCTAAACCTTCATGATTGAAACACAAGAAATGATTGCATAGCCCAACGAACTTAGAATAGAGGGGCGTATATATGAAAGTCTCGTATTGATAAAATCCAGTGATGAAACAAACTTAGGCTAGGTATTGCTCAATATCGCAGTATCTCCTCAACCTTTAGAAATGCTTTATCAATATTTGACCTGATAGACCGCAGCCAATCATGTAACTCGATACAGCCAGTCTATAGGCTTGAGTAGACCCATCAGATGATGAAATATACAAGGTATTTCTGCTCTCAACAAAAACTTCATGATGGTAATTGCGATTCGGCGGTGATGCAACCCTCTGAGCAAGTTTCATGGACAATGTACTCTTTCAACAGCTTACTGCATAATCATTGCAAACAAGGAAAACATCATCAAACTTAACATGGCTACAGCTTGACACAAGACTTTCATAAACAAAAAACTTTGGGTATTGCATTTCCAAAGTAAACAGATTTCGGTGACAACAGACCCAATGGTGGTCAACCTTAGCAGTAAACACTGTTGCAAAACTGTAACTCAAGCCCAACAGGTATTGTGTGGCAGTGCCGGTGATGTCGTTATGTATGTAGTAACGCTGTAATGACCTATTACAGGAGGCTGTTAGCCTGTCCTCAAAGATGGTTTATCAGAAATGTCGCAGACCTTACGTAATTTACCAAACCTGGTTACATACTCAGCCAGCTGTTATACGATGCCTCACAGCAGATATCATATGTCGAGGGTAATGTCGCCGCTGTGTTTGGGCGAGTCGGATGGCCTTCTCAATGTTCTAATCCAGTGTGAAGGTAGGTGTGCCGAGATGAGAATATACATGTACGACGCCTCTGTCAACAACCAGTCAAATTGTGTCTCATTTGTGTAAATTTCACTGCGAATTATCACAATTTACAACAGTTTCCATATGAACTAGCTGTAATTTAGGATTGCATGGATTTGTGATCGATGATGACTATTATATAAGACCATCAAAAAAAGAAAAGAAGAACAACTCCTGAAGTGACAACAACACATTATAACTAATATAATGTATAAATCGATCTCGTTGAAAAGTTAGAAGCAATCTGGCTGGATTGATTAACGGAAGCACTCATCCGCTGTTGCGACAGAGCTAATGAGGAGGCTGTAAAAGGAAATTCAGGAGTTTCATTTCATCACGGTGTGGTGTGATGTGAATGTCGTGATGTGAATGTCATTATCGTAGGTATGAGGAAATGAATTTGAATGAGAAGCAGATTAGTGAGATAAATGTACCTGTGGGAGTTAACAAGAGCACTAGCAGGAGCCTGCCCTCTTCCTACATGTCCACTTCCTGTGAAAATGAATAATCAAATTCATTCACATCATTTGCGGGCATTCCTAGAATTGGAATTCGCGACGAGGGTGGATGAGAGAATATGGACGGTGTGCATTGACGTCGTTATGCTTAAATTGCAAAACAAAGCTTTTGTATGGAGGAAAATCTTGAACTACTACTGAGCTCGTCAGCCGGACAATGGTTTGAGGTTACCAAGAGTCATCAACTTGAGTTTTTTACATGATCATCACGTCATGGCTGTAATCCCATAATCCTCATTCTGGGCGAACAATAGCACTTTTTTTGCCAAGTTGTCCAATGAGTTACCACCGCTACAGTCTGCTATCTCACTATATCTGCCCTTTATCCATGTTAACATGAATGTTTTTGATTTGAGAAGCTCAAGTTTGAGACAACCTCCAAGGCCCGCTTCTCAAAAGAAACAGCCCTAAGCTAGAATCTCCAGCAAAACATAGACATTTGGTAATACAATCAATGATGATAGCACCATGGACATCAGCAAATACATAGAGGAGTCACATGTTAGCCTGCTCATGTCAAAATCCTCACCCCAGGGTCTAAAAAGAAACCCTCAGTCACGATGGGAATTAAAGGATTTCATGTTTCTATGAATCCCCTGTCATGCCAAAGTTTAATGAGAATAAATTAGCCTTTCTCTGGATCCTGCGTTTAGAGTTCACCGATGAGCTTAGGCGGTGAAAAGCTGGAGCCAAATTATGCATCAACAGGAGTAGCCTACACATAATATAATTTATTCTGCTTCCTCAAAATTTAAGACTACCGCTCCACCGTTCCATCAATCTGTCAACATTTGAAGTTTAAATGTTTTCTATAATTATATTTTTAGTAACATTATAAATTACGAGGTTGTTATGGGATTAATTCTCTGGAGATCCAGCGATGTGGGAGTTAAAGGTCTAACGTAAGTTTTAAAGTGCGCTTCACTTGGTATACTGGCATTGCATGACATCTTTGATCCAAGCCAACTTATACAGATTAGATGTGGGTGGCTTCGCTGACTCGGCAAAAACTTAGCAAGGGAGACAATTATAGTGTCAATTTACATCATTCTATTTTTACAGATTCACATCTTGATTATCTTTTCCTGATATATATAATACTTATAGTACTTTTATTGTCATATATTTCCCGCTGTATTTCATTTCTGTTTGATATTCTAACACCAAATTTGGGATTACCAGATCTGGTGGTGTTATACGCGTACTCAGTGACCCTTTCTGTAGTGTGAGGACATCTAGCTTACACAAAGAGACAGGAAGAGCTTAAGTGTATAATAGTTTATATGTGACACCTTGTAGTTTTATTTCACACCTAGCTATAGGTAGAGTTATACCGGCCCCGGATAACTGGATCTCATCTGGTTAGCAAAAACTTCTTTCTTTGCAACATTATGTACGTAAATGACAGGACGCAATGGCCAGGCTTAGCTAAGTGCATGCGTTGTGTTGTGTAAATGTACTTGGTGGGATATTTATGACCGTGTTTCGCAACGCTATCTCTGATAGAGTGAAGACAACTCTAAAGCAGAACAATGGTTGACTAGCGCCATGAGGGGTGATGACAGAAGATGGACTAATGAAGGCTAGCTCCCCAATAAGCTGTTTTCTCAATTGCTTTGAATTTTATATGTAATACGGGGGAGGGTGTCTGGAACAATGAGAAACGTAGTAGAGGGAGTCGCCTGGTGGGAATAAGTGCCTACAGCAGTTATATCATATCGTCATACAGCAAATCCCTGTGTTGTAGCGTCTGGAATCTTTACCGAAACTAAATACAGAATGTCGTTTTGCAATCTTGATCTTGCCTTCCGTGAAACAGATTGTCTGGAAATTCCCTTTGAACAAATCATGATATGAATACTGAAATGTTGGTATCCTAATAATACAGCGACTATGACAATGATTTGACCCCACATAGATACCATCAAATTTCAATGAAGTTATTAGTGAGTATTCTATTAACATCGAATTGAGCAGCTGTAACATGGCGCTGCTGGTATATATCACAGCTCTGGTGTGTTTCTGATCTGTTTGTTTTATAAAGATACTAAAAATAGTGTGGTTATAATCTGTGCTAACTTGTGATGACAAACACAAACAGAAATTTTCGAAAATTCTGAGGACAATAATTTCCTGTCAATGTCTAAATTATGCCATCTGATTTTCTGTAAGTGATGATCTTCATTGAAATGCAAATACATCATGGTGATATTACTGACACCCATGTCGGTTATTCATGTGTTGCTTAAACTACGGGAATACATTGCAGGGAAATGTGAAGCTGATATGGTGAATTAGGAGACATAGAGTGTAGCTAGGTGTCCTAATATGAAGTAATTCCTGTTTGCTTATCAGAAGTGATAGCCCTCCATATCAATTTGGCAGCTGGCACAATGTGGCATTTCCCAACCAGACTACAATATATAGCCAACATGGATTGCAACAATTACCAGGTGTCTCATTAATCCTAAAATGGTATTTCTTTTTGTTTGTGACATCATTATGCAACACCTTCTTTTGTAAATTTATCAAAATGATACTGTGATCAAGATGACATGACATATAGCCTAGTCACTGTGATAACGTAATCCTTCTTTTCCTTATCTTATCACTATTTAGAGGAAATAAGCGTCAAGTACTCACTTCTATAAGTTGTCCTTTACTGCATGAACAGCTCATTCATCTGCATCATGTCTATTTTCATTCTCTAGTCCGCTGGAAATAAAATAAAACATTTAAAATAATGATTAATTTTTAGGAGTCAATGAGAGCAAGGAGTTGGAGGGACTCCTTGATCAGAGTTATCATATCACAGCACTAAGTTTTCAATGAGGGGACAACTTTTAAAGTGCTGGTCTTTTCAACATTATTGCAACTGAATTAGACATTAGATACCAATACACTGCAGGTATCTATATATATATATATATATATATATATTGCAATTGTACGTTGAAACGCTTCACGGCTATAACCACAGGATAAAATGGATAACATTTATAACAATAAAACATTGGCCTGATAATTGTAACATTATGCTCTAAAATGGTTTAGCTGACATTTGGATGGCATTAATTGTGAAATTAAAACGTACTGGTTGTAAGTTATTATTAAACCAATGATGTGGGCCATCTGGGCTCACTACATTGAGTGAACTTTCAGTTGAAGATCGTTCAGTACATCTTAGTAGAAAAGTTCAGATCACTTTTTTCAAATTAAAATTTGTTCTCGCCATTGCTCAACTTTTTATATTCCCCTGAATTGAGGTTTGTAATGAGATTACTATCAATCTATGAACTGCATATTATACAATATATGTTGTGAGACCAATCACTAATAAATTTGCAGAAGCCATGGAGCCATTGTAAGCATTTAATGAACCTTTCTGTCCAAATTAAGATTATCATGAGCAGCAAGGAATGAATCAGATCTTGGTCTAATATTAATAAACGCCACGGAGCACACAAAGAAGCCATCAAGTGACATCTTCACATGGAAGTCTTAGTTCTGGCAGACAGTGATGTGGGTTTTCAATGTGGCTTGCCTAATGGGTAGCCCTCTATCGAGACTGTACCTCCGATGTACAGACATAAGAAATGCTTAGATAGCCGTTTGTAAAATGGAGTTGAGGTTGCAATGTGAATGTTGTCCGCTGCATTGATATTATCGGCTCAGAAGATATCACTATAATATGTCTTTCGTTTGATCTAATATCCATTCACAACTGTAAACCCTGTGTCCTTTCGCATGCTGTGTAGGTTTAGTGAGAGATTTCAGTAAACTTGTGCCTATCATATTCTTTCGAGTCTTCTGGTTCCAAGACCTATATTGGCAGGTTCTCTGTGCACATATACTAATTGGTGAATCAAAGAGCTGTATCTCTATTTCATATCCTTGGGTGGCTGTCAATACCTGGCAAGTCACCAGTCATCCAGGTCTGTGAGCAGCTTAGGGTGAGTTGGTATTGTCACTTGAAATGTCTGAATAAGACAAAGTGTTGAATGTGCCTTCTGTTTACTGTCTTGACGTAGTCCTTCCAACTGTCATTGCAACTGATACTATACTTTTCACAATGCAGGCAACCTACCGTGGATTCACGCTCTTTATACAACCAGTAATGCTTGAGGTCCTATTGAATACTTAGTCAGCTAATTAACATGGGACCACATATCCCCATCAATGTTGCACTAACCTGCATATGAAGCTCCAATCTATAAACCAGCCTAGACTGTCTTGAGAAGCCTTGTTCAATAGGTGGGGGAACAAAGCTTGTCAAACCTTGCGAGCAAGCTATCCACAAGCGTCAGCGTCCTCCCTTAAACCGGGTTTTCGAGGGGTTTCCATGTCATGGATTACTTTTCCCCACCAACCGAACAAAGCTTGTCATGACAGGTTAATACCAGCCTATCCAATATAATCTCAAAATAACCTACTCTTTGCCATGTATTTTGAAAAGGAGGGGGAGGAGATTAAAGGGGATTGTAGGCCATACATGCATGGCACAACATGAACAGCTAGAGATACAAGTCAGCAGACTTTGTCCAAGCCCCAAGCTATGCCTTCCACTATCAAGAACACTTATGGATGTAGTTAAGCAAAAGTATAGTAAGTATAGTAATTAGGGGAAGGCGGGGCACGTTGAGCCATGGGGCACGTTAATCCACCCCACTTTTTTCAAATACCATTTTATGTTTTAAGTTTTCCCCTCCATCAGAGGTCATGTGGCTAAAGGCACCCTTTTTGAGCACACAAAGAAAATGATAGCTACTAAGGGAAGATAATTATTTAGTTTTTCATCGTTTTTAGCGTAAAAAGTAAATAATGCGCATACCGACGGAAATGTCATCTATTCCGAACAAGGCGTGACCGAGAAGTTGCAACTTTTATTATGTGATAACATCATATTTGGTCTCAATTTCACATAATCTAAACTTATCTCTGATGGAGAGATTTTGTTTAACTCGAGTTGAATGTGAAATACAGGCTGATGAAAGCGGTTATATGATGAAAGTGTATATGAAGTTTATATTTTAAACTGTTCGACAACACTTACACAAACAAAAACGAAAACATTGGAATTGATGTTTCTCTAATGAAATTAGCAATTACTCTGCGTTCACTTTTCCCTTTACTTATCATCAAGTTTGCGGTGTGCAAGTCTTCCTCTACTGCAAATGTTTCAGATATTTATTTTGTGTTGCGAATCATATTTTATAGTTCAATTGAGTAAAAAAATGCGCTGTTGCAATGAATTTGGTTGCTTTTCTTTATTTCTTATGGTTGCAGTGGATCAAAAAGTTATTACCAGCAAAGAGATGACCATAACAGAGTGGCTCAACGTGCCCCATACAAAATGCGGACCCGGCTCAACGTGCCCCGTGCTTGGGGCACTTTGAGCCGCTTCCCAAATTTTTTTGAAACAGCAATATTTCATTTTCTTGCTGCAATAGGTTTCTGACCTTGCTCAAGTTGATGGAAGACATGAAGACCAATTTCAGTGCCAAGTTTTGTTAATCTAACACAATTCAACTGCATGTTACAATCAAATATTCAAAAACTGGCTCAACGTACCCCGCCTTCCCCTATGACAATTATGGATTGATAAGTATCATGTGCTCCTAGGGCTTACAAGTCCGCATTATTTGAACATGTTCAGAATCAATAACTGAACAGGTTTACCAAGCCTTAGTGCTTGATTATGGAAGCAAAATTTGGGAGCTATACTTTCAATACTATAGTAGCACCTAGAGCATACCTCTCACACATACATATCACATCAGACAGGTCACAGTATGGCCTAGTCATGAGCCCATGGAACTTCCATGCCTTTACTTGGGAAAGTAAAGGCATGTAAGTCTCAGGGCCTCATGGGTCTACTCTAGTTAACAAAACACTGACTAACCTAAAGGAAAAAGAGAAATTCACTATGGCAGGCTAGACTGGCATGACAGAGAATACCCGATGATCCCATGATACCGACGCGGAACGAAATACGGAGTAGACGATTATGCCATATCTCTAGGACCTTCAGAAGAAGTTGGAGATTACACTACAAGTAACAAGTAGCAAGTAAGTATTTTTCTCAAATTGTGTCTTACCCTGTTTGATGGTTGATTCTGAACATACATAGGCATACCACAGGCTTGAAAGCCTAATTAGCCCCTGGCTAGGATAGTATGTATTAGTAAAAACAGTTAGCTAGTAGTAAAGAAGTAGAGGGTAAGACTAAGACAATTGATAGTAAGTAGTAGTAGTTAGTTGGAAACTAACTAAAGAAGAGCATTATTATCATTATTTGTTCCATAACAATAAATCAGTTCAAAAACATGCTCAGCAATACTAGATGCATGCCTGATTTGGATCCCTTCTCCTCCTCTCCTGAAAACGTTGTTATAAAACTATTCTCTTCTGCTTTACCTTAGTTAGTATTGTTGAGTCAGGGAGTTGAGTTCAGTGAAACCTGAGATATTGCAGCAAAACTTTGTTACTAAACTTGGCGCGATTTCTGATTGGACAGTTGACCGGAAACATATGCTGATGATTCAAGTATTTCACTTTGTTAAGAAAAAAAGTCTGTTTCCCCATGTTTGCAAAGTTTTTCTTTCCTTTGCTTATTCAAATCACAATTGCCTTCAAAATATATGATGATATCTAGATGTAGGTTTCTACGTGCTGTTGGACAAAGATTACTACCAAATGCATCCAAACAACAAATAATTCAATCATTTTCTAAACTCAGGTGAGAAGGATTGGAGCAAGCAATCACTGATTTGAATCATCAGTTTCAACAAGTCAATTATTACAATCAATCAATCAATGATACAATAATTAAATCAGGGAGGATGAATAAACAAATAGAATGTTTGATGTTTTCTAGGGACATTCCATTGACAATTATATTGTTGATAAGAAGCCCATTATCATGATTGATAAGGAACCACAATAGTTAGTATTACACTTTTCAAACATGCCACCCAGTCCCGGTACTGCAAGAAACCGTGTAACGGGGACTATAATAATCATATAAACCAACACATATGAAATACGTAAGAGCAGGGTGATTCAAAACCTCTTTATCGGTTCATAGCAAGTAAAAAGGGCAGCTCAAATACTGTACGCCAACTAGACAACATCCCACCTAACAACAATGCTGCTATAGCTGAATCTTTTGCGGACTCACTTTGCCTCTGTGTTTTCTAATGATGATGGTAATATCCCTCCCTGCAACCCCCTCAAACTAATCTCATCTCATATACAGTTCGATCCTCAGGGGTCCTAACACAGCTCACCAAACTCGATCCACGAAAAGGTGCTGGCCCGGATGAGCTTTCCCCTGCACTTCTAAAATATCTAGCACAGTATATATATGAGCCCCTGACAAAGGTTTTTCAGTACTTTTACGATACTTCCCAGACACCGCAAGACTGGAAAACAGCCAACATAGTACCGAACTTCAAGAAAGGAAATCGTACAGGCCCGTTGAATTACAGGCCAATATCACTCACTTCTATAATATCGAAAATCTTTGAGCATAACGTATCACACAATATTAACTGTTTCCTAGACTCAAATGACCTGTTTTACCGACATCAACATGGTTTCAGGACAAATCATGGCTGCGATACTCAGTTGTTGAATACCGTGAGTGAATTTATAGATTACTTTGACGAAATGATACCGGTTGATCTCGATGTCTTGGACCAAAAACTACTGGTTAAACTGCTGAATATCGGAATAACTGATAAAACTGCCAAATGGATTTTTTCATGGCTTCAGAGCCGCCTTCTCTCAGTTTGTGTCAATAATGTCAAATTGGCCACTAGACATATGACCTCAGGAGTGCCCCAAGGCAGTGTATTAGGACCACTGTTATTTAATGTGTACATAAATGACATGCACTCTGCGGTAGCCAACAGCATGCTCAAACTATATGCAGATCATTCCTTGTTGTACAAACCAATTACAACACCTGCTGATTCTAGTTTATTTCAGAATGACCTAGACCATCTTATAACTTGGGCAGACAGTTCTCAGATGAAGTTCAATATAAATAAATGTGAGCATATTATGACAATTCAACGCTCCACTATAAATCCTCTAGTGTCACAATACAGTATGAATAATGACCCCTTACAATGTGTTGACAAAGTACTATACCTTGGTGTCACGATTGACAATAAACTGTCATTCGATCAGCATCTAATAAACATTTGCTCAAAAGCTAATAAATCATTATACATGCTGATGCGCTGTCTAAAAAAGGCTCAAAGTAACACCAGAGCCATAGCTTATAAAACAGTCTGTCGCCCTATACTAGAATTTGCGACCCACACATGGTCTCCATTTAAATTGAAAAACATCAATATCATAGAAGGTATAAATAGAAAGGACTTCAGGTGGACACACTGAAAGAGAAAACGAGACCATAGCACTGAGCTCATGAAACAATTTAATTGG
This sequence comes from Membranipora membranacea, assembly GCA_914767715.1. Classification (NCBI taxonomy): domain Eukaryota; kingdom Metazoa; phylum Bryozoa; class Gymnolaemata; order Cheilostomatida; family Membraniporidae; genus Membranipora; species Membranipora membranacea. The sequence goes on from OU612074.1 coordinate 3,661,931, forward strand.
GACACCCTTGCACAAAGACGTGTTAATGCAGACCAAAAAATGTACTTTCGTTTGCTTTCTGGTAGTGCCGCTATAGACCAAGATCGGTTCTCCCTTTATTTTGCCGAGTCTCACAATACCAGACATGGTGCTATTAAAGGCAATATCAACACCAAAACTGCCAAACATTCATATAAATATCGCATTCATAAACTTTTCTAATGATTCTAGCTGCTTTGCCTAACTGATTATAAGCACCTATCACTGACTCTGCTTCATAACATCTGAAGCTCTGCTGTGTATATTTTTTTTTTCTTGGCAGTAGCTAGCTATTGAGCTCTGAATCGAAGCATAATTAACTATGTTCTCATCTCGTAGACAAACTGTTGTTTTTTCCTTACTAGGCCTACTGATAATGTAAAAAATTGTTCATACACGACTGCAACTTGATAAAGGAGCCGAAGCGCTCCGAGTGAGATTAATTAGATGAGAGATGAGAGACACCAGGCAAAATGGTCACTGGTTAGGCATATTGTCACTTTGTGACTGTCAACTCATCATCATTTGCATGGCTCTGGCTGGATTCATCCAAAATTCTCATTCACTTCGTTCGAATATTTTTCTCTCACTAACACTACTCTAGGATTACACACTAATAATATTGTAGTAATAAATACAGTACTGATAATGAGTATTATTTAGGCTGATTGGTGTAAGCTAGGAGAAAGAGCTGTAACGCTGTAACTCCTCGGTACAGGTCGCGCATCATGATAGCTCTAGGAAAGCTTCACCCCTCTTCTCACTTCTCCTTATTAGTAGGCTATGCTTCCTAACAATGTAACAATGTGTTTCAGGTCACAGAAAATACACACAACAGTCCCCCGACTAGGTCTTCTAGAGTTTTTTGATGAGCAGGAAAACTGGGAGGCACTAGATATACCAGTCGGTCGCTCTTGGGACCGGAAAGAGCTAAGATGCAGAAGCAATGAAGATCTTCACAAATTATGGTTAGTGACTCTACTCTACATTTTGATATAGGCCTCATAGGCTTGTTTGATGACATTCAGTGCCAAATAGGCATCTGGTTGGCACTAAGACACTCGAATGCCAAATACGCATGCGGTTGCATTAGGAGGATGGTTTGTAGATACCCATCATCAGGTTGACAAACCCATCTGAATATCCATGACCCCACTGTAGGCCTATCCCTATTTAGTAACCGCCGGATGCCACGCAGACATCCGGCGGTTGCTTAAACGGCATCAAGATGGGTTTGTGACAGTCACATTTTGAAATTAACACAAAGTAAAATGGATGGCCAGTAAGCACTGCCGGATATTTTACAGAGATCTGTGGCGTATGGCCACTCACCAGATAGCCTGAATTTTTAGCACAACAGATGTGTTATAGACCTCATGGTCAGAGCAACAAACCCGTCAGGATAGGGTTGTTACAGCAAAAGTCCATCCAGATTGGTTTGTAAATATTACTGCCCAAAGTCCATCCAGATGGCCATTTGGCAATTGAAAGTTGCCAAATTGCCAGCTGGATTGGCTAGCTGTGACAGCAGGCAATCTATTGACCATTTATTATCAGCGATTATTGAGTTGATATCGTTAACATATATTGACATATTTGTAGGTATGTTTTACTGAAGGAGATGAACATGCTGCTCACTATGAAAGCTGAGTATGATCGGCTCTATATGGCATTTCCATCAGCTGACAGACTTGAAAAGGTAGTTTAATTAACATCAACAAATAATGACCGTTAAAGTTACTTTAGGATGACCTTTTCTAATCCTCTTTGCTATGTCAGCTACATGGTGGAAGCAGGTGTATGTGTTTGCTTGATGTGAGAATGAAGCAATGGATGAAGATATGTTTCCAATATGTGATTTTTATGTGGTAACATCAGGGTAAAAGTGTGTGATATAAATTGGATAATAAGTGTAGTCCATAGATGCTGTGGCTACATGGTGTTTCACTCTCAACCACGTAGCTACTAGGCCAATCCCCTTCAAACTTTCACATTCAGCAACTTTTTATGGCTGGACGTGAGATAAATCCCGCTAAAATAGTGCTCCAAAAAATTTGGTGTATTTGAATGTTTCGCCGGTGACATAACTCATGATGGTCCAACGTTTTAGGAATCTCATGAAAGTCTAGTCCTCTGGCTGCTCTGAGTCATTGTTATTATTTGAAGTTGACTTTGTATAGCTACTGTGCGAAATAATTTAATTTATTCCCATTTCTGGCACTCACATCTAATAAAGTGCTGTGTTTAATAAAGTAAAGTGTTTAATTCATCCCAGGTGGAGGTTAGTATGGATAATTTGAGGGATGTAGTCGATGAGAGAGATTCCGCTTACTCAGTACTAGAGAAGGGAGAGGAGCCTCACCCTAAGTGGATAGATGATACTGATGAATTAGGTCGGCCAATCAGGCGTCTTGAGGAAGAACACCTCATCCCTAAAGAAAACAATGAGGAATTCCTGTGAGTTATAGCTAATAATATGTTATATATTTAGTTTTTTATCATATGCAGCATCAATATTGTGCATTTTGTTTAAATCGATAGGTAGGGAATTTAAATTACTTGGCTGATGAAACTAAATGGAAATTATTTCACCATTCCTGCCCTTGCCATGAAGTTAGGGACCCGTTAGGGACCCGCCCTGATTCCACCAGGGAGTTTGGGACCAAACTCCCTGATTCCACAGTACAAAGATTTTTAATGATCTCGGATTTGTTCTTTCATTCAGCTTTATCATCTCTGAGAGAGCAACTCCAAAATCATTTAACATCTTTGTAATGTGGGATTTCAAATTTATTATTTGGTGTTAGGCATTATCTTATTTTATAACTTACTCATATTTTATTTTCAGTAAGAAATATGACCATCTGGGAGACTGGGCAAGGCAGTACATGATGTTTTGGAATGAGAAACAGCGGAAAAAGGAATCTTACTACTACGTAAAAGCCATACATTTCGAGAAAAAACTCTTAGAAAAATATCCACATTTAGCTGAAGACAGGGAGTTTTTGAGAGATTATTGTAAAGAAAAAGTCAGGCCTGCTGATCATAACCCTGACGTAGAACAGCTTATCAAAAAGGCCAGCCAGCAGGATTGATATTAACCACCTAGTTTTTTATGTCCCATTATTGTAAAAAGTGAAATATATCAAGACATAACATTTCAGCTTGATAATTTTCTAAATATCTAACACCTGCTTTTTATAGTAGTCTCAATTCTTGGACGGCTGCAGTTGTGAGCATGTTGCACTCCATTATCAACCATGGGATGGTATGCCACAAACAAGACTGTTCGATGTGCTCACCAACAAACTATTTGAACTGTGCTTTAGGATAATTGGTTTAGTGGATGCAGGAGTTTAGTCTCTGGCTTCTCCCTACCCACAAAACTCAAAACTCAAATCTTACTTCAACCCACAACTCTCACAAATCACACACTTCTCAGACTCAGACAACTCTTGTAATCACAAAACCAACCGATGGAACTACTCATCCTTCTAACATCAAGGATGTGTTCTATCAGAAATGATCAAAATTGTCTCGGGGTCTTTGAGCACTATGGGTGGCAATCACCTGTTCTCTGGAGTGTATGGTCTCATAGCACCACCCTCCCCCCACATAAGACGAGACATCAGACAATGCAGGAGTTTTTGCTACGATCTTGTTATGAAAAGCAATGATGTAACATCATGGATTGCATGTCTATACATGAGATACATACACTAGTATACCCTCATCTGAACTACTCCCCTTTGATAAGATGACATGACATAGTCCATGAGGAATTGTGAGTAGTTCCAGTATTATGTACCATAGAGGACTGAACATTTGCTGCAGTTTAGTTTTGGTGTGACTTAGGGTTAACTAACAGCAGTTATTTATTAGCTGAGGTGAAAGGTTGTCATAATGAGAATTTGTTAATGTAAGCTATTTACCCTTGATAATTTAGAAGATTTACTGCGGCTAACTCTTCATACAGGGTAAAATTAAAACTATCCATAACTATTTTACACAAAATAGCGCCCATAGCCCCTAAATTTTTATAAATTATTATTGTCAAGACAACGATAGTGAGCTGTGTAGAATGATTATGTTTAATAAGGGCGCATGTTTAATCCTTGCAGCCTACCACTGTAGCTGGTTTATATTAATAGTTCGGCGGGACTATGTGGAAGCTGTCACCTATTTAGAGTCTCCTGATATTCTAGGTGAGTAGGAAATCTCTGCCTCATCTACGGTGAAATATTTGCCTTCAGCCATGCAACCATGTAATCATCCAGTTTATGGCCTCACTCCGCACCACTATTTGGCTAAATATAGATGAATGTATCAAAGACAATATAATTATTAGGACTCTTGCACGACTTAGATTGGGTCAAGAGTGGGCAACTCAAAATCTAAACCCAAGATTATTTCATAGATTTGTCATTTAGTAATAATTCATACTGACCGTGCAACATAACATGCATGTATCCTTTCCTAGATAACTTCTCTGGTTAATATTAACCAATAACTAAAAAAATGTCTAAATTTTCAGGAATATTGGGGAACAAACAGCAAGTCATATTGGTAGAAAGGCCAATATTTCCGAAGCCAAACCTCGCAACCGAAAGTAATCCTTTGCTTCATTGGTAACATAATGCAGGTTCCTTATAAAGGCATAACATTAGTCTGAACCCCCCCCCCCCCAGACTCCTGCCCTAGGCTGGAAAAGCATTACTTAAAATGTTTGATTAGGGTTTGTCATTTTTTTCAAGAGAAAGAGTTGTACCAACAGTTAATGATTGCAAATTATAGTAGTTTTATCCTGCCTTACAAATTGTGCCGGTGGATCAGGTTAGATTCAGTTTGCAAATTATTCCCATTCTACTCATCCGGCTTGAAGGGGGATAACTGCAAATTCAGACGAATTGGATCATACTCAATCCCCCGTCTCCATAAATAAGTTCTAGATCCATGGAGGTTGTTGAGAATACGTGATGACAGGACAGTCACTCCATTGGATTTTTTTGGATTCAAATGGAACATTAAAGTCTCGAGATCTGCGCCAGACGAACCACTCTGGGGAGCGGACAGAAGTCATGAATAAATATTCCCTTGGCATCAAAAGGTAACGCCGACAGGCACCAAGTACTTAGCAATTGGTCACAATATTATGATTAAGGGGTGTGTGTGAATAAGGTAATGTTTATGAAGCATGCCTCTGAAACGGTCGAGATTAATCATCACGCCTCACATACGGCGCAGGTGGTATAAATTCCTTTGTGCTCACAAACAACATCTAGGTAACTTTACAGGGGGTATACCCTTTCATTGTACAAAAATCAGTGTTCTATACAGCCTTTATAAAAGTGCCATGCATCCGCCTGAATATTCCTGTTATTATTGTCGGATGGTTTTATTGGTGCTTTCAAGCTTCATTAAAATTTCACTGAATATTTTAAATATGGATGACTTATTCTCCAATAGAGTTTAAATTTAGAATTCATACTTTGGTATTTATGATACTGTGGGTTTGATATTTTAATAGCATTAGTCGGCTAAGCGTCAGTGTCCCTTTGAGTGTTTGGTGAGGATTAATATCACCTCTCACCCCCAGCTGCTGTTCCATATTGCGACAGTCATATTTATTATACTCATTACGTTGTGTCGGCAGCTCAGCAGCGGGTGGTAGCAGGGAAGGCAGAGGGTACTTGAGCACACATTGTGTCACTGTGCGGTCAGTCTGTGCTCGCTGCCGACAGCTAATCTTATAGGATTAGCTCGCCTTCGCTCACCCCATGCTGCTGCACCCAGCCTACTGTATATACCCTTCTCCCGCCCACTCCAGGTGTCATTACATTTTTTTATTGCATCTGATTTTGATCACCATTCCCTCCCCTGCTGTTATAGACTATCTACCTGACTGCAATAACTTTTTTTTTGAATCAAACTAGTCTCACCTCCTCGGAAAAGACCATATTGATTGCTTTTGGTGAGAACAACCCTGTGGTTTGCTTGACAACAGATGCGCTCGTTCGAGGTAATACCAGATTGGAGAAGCAGTGAATAATGCAGACACAGAAATAAAGCTGTGGGTGTTGGTACAATATGTAATGGGTAAAATGGGTAAGTTAATCTAGGTGATGTATTAACCAGTAATGAGTCCCAAGAGCCAACTGCTGGGACTATACAGTAAGGAAACTGAGAGGGGTTTGTATTAATGTGAAGTGTTTAGAAATTGGGTTATTGTTGATGGTGAGATTTTGTTGAACTAATACCCCACGGAGTGAGCGTGTGTATTGAACCCCACTCCAAATGTGTGCTTCTGTTAACTCCTATCAGCTTTACATAAACTCAATGTGATTGTACAATACTAATAACTCCGCATTTCACTATTGAAACCTAGCCTATGCTCTTTGAAAGCTGACCCTCAAACAGAAGCTACTATTGGTTCAGTAACAAAAGAGTTTAAATATCTAGGTAATTGGGCTATACACTAGCTCACTGGGATATAATAAAAATATAAATACGTGCTGAATTGAATTCTGTATAATAAATAATACGCTGCACTGCAATTCCAAGAGAGAAAATAAAATAGATTTGGCCACACGCTGGGATAACTTCATTAATCAAACATCATTGAATGAGGCGTTTATTATTCATCAAATTTGGAAATGTGAACAATTAAGTTGACGTACTGATATTTAGATAAATAGTGTCTCAGTTTTAGAGTAGCTTTCAGCCAGCAGGCTAATGGTCTTAAAATATTTTTGTTTTTATGACCACCTAGGTGGCGATGTGTCAAGCAGCGACAGGTGCTCCCTTCCCTATTCCAGTCATTGTACACTCGACAAGCACAACGCACTGACACCTTCAGCTGTCGGATCATAGTCTCAGCTGTCACACAACAACTTCGACCGACGCAAAGTGATCTCTGTATGTTTGTGTAGAAGTGAGGATATACCCACTGCTCATCTATTGGATAAACTCACATCTGATGACCATTTAAAGCGGTCTCAACATGCAAGTAAGAAAAGATTTTTTACAGTCTAGAGCGAGCATGAAGGTTCAATTTTTTGTGCAACTGCAGATCTATTCTTGTTCTTTATTAAGTTGTGCATTGTGATGGTAATGAGTTTCTTCACGATATCCTTTTATTATGAAACTGTATATGATTGACCAATCTTTCTAATCTGATATCTGGTTGGACAGGATATCCTATAAGTAAATTCATACTCGGAAAATAAAGTTATTATTTATATTAATTGCCTAGAGATTTTAATGACCATTTCTGCAGTCATTCAATGACCATTGACTATTACCTGCGCATAGCCTGACAGTATTGCCTATGCTGGTGGGTATCAATAAGTAAATCTTCTATCCCAATATATACTTACTCTGCAACACTGTACATAACCAGTGATTAGCAATACTTTGTAAGATATATCTTGATGGGTAATTAGCTGAAATCTTAGTTCAAACTATTGATTGTCTCATCGAAATTAATAAATATTTTAGACCGTCAGTAGATTGACCAACTTTGTGTTGGTCTGTTGTGAGCATTTGCAAGGGGCACCTGTAAGTGACAGCAACAGTCTCCTTTGCAGATGTTTCGTTTAGAAAGAAAAGGGATTTTTCACCAATTTCATCATCAAATCTTCAATCAAATTTGGATATTCTTGAAAAAAATTATTTTAATTTAAACAAATATATTGGAAGACCAGCGGCTCATGATGGTATCATGTCACGATAAATAGTACTTTATTTGGCTGAAAAAAACGAGGTTAATTCTCTGAATTTCACGCAGTTGACTTTCTTCTACAGATTGCTACTGAGGTATTATACATGAGCAGTCGAAGTGGTGATATGCAGCAGTTCTCCCGTACCACACAGCTTCCTCCTCGTGTGCCGATAACTCCCAACTCTCGAAGCAGCAGTAAAAACATGAAGATAAAAGCCGAGCTTCAGTCAAATCTGCCAGCCGGATTTAAGAGTAAGGTAAGTTTACAAATAGCCAAAAGGCACTCAGGTCAAACGGTAATCAGTTATTACAAATCTATCGTCCTGAATTGCAGTAGATGTCACTCTGCAGTATTTTGATATTCATAGAATCATCTAACACTTCTGGAATGTTGGCGCACAGTTATTTTGAGAGTGTCCAAGATTCAATTAAAATCTTTGTCTAATTTTAACATGTTTGGTCACACCTTAAACAGTATGCACCCTCCCTGATGCAAGCTAGGGTTACAAGTTAATTTTCTTAAACTTTACCGTTGAAAGACTTTTGAGAATGCTGATACTGATCACACAACCTTTACGATACCGGTATTTTGCGCTTTCAATTCAGTTATTTACAATTCTTTTGATAGTTCACTACTAAGAAATAAAAAGTTAACTAAATGTGCCTAATTTTACCATTATATTGCAAAACCCAGAAGTATAATAAATCTAGAATTACTTACTTCAAATTTTGTATTTATGTGATCAATACATGTTAGGGATTTTGGGGGATGTTAAGGATTTTGGGGATAATTGAATTAAAAATGCTGTGAAATGTTTGGATTACAGCTATCAATCTGCGATTCTAAGGCACGCTAGTCCATCTAAATAAGTATTTTTTGCTCTTAGTTTTGTTCCTCACCCCATCAGATGGCCCTGCTGTGCTGTTTGTATTTTCTTGATTTGCTAAGACTACCTATTATAAACTGAAATGTCAGAAACGTGAAATCTGAGCATTTTATGTACGACTTAACAAAAAGTGACTTGGATAGTTTAGTAAATATTCTCATATGATCACAGATAGTTCAATATTACAGAGACGGAGTATCGATGTCAGCTTGGAGATAAATAGCCTCAGACATACAGCAGATGATATTAGTATGGGATCATTGAAGGGTGCATTGGATGCGTCCCGCAAACGCACTCCAAAACTAGCAATAACTCGGGCTGATTACGCAATACCTAATACCTACACAAGGTTGGTGGTGTGCACTCTAAGCTCCTTGATAATCTAACTCTACTTCTCTATCGCGTTCCCTCACAGGTCACTGATATCACATGCATCTCTGATAAAGTCTACCCTATGAGTTCAGGACAGTAACATCTGTATCATAAAGATATTTATCAGACGATGAGCATTGTACGGTAGTATATATATGTCATAATATAGTCATCAAGATATGTATGCAGGTGGCAGTGACCACAATCTAACAAACTTACCAACCAAGTATATGAAAATCCAATGATTATTTTGCCTCATGTACCATCTGTTAGCCATTAGTCAGTCACGTATTCTTGGATTGCGATACCAAATATAAACCAAGTATCATTCCATGATCCACCACTTGATAATGGAATGCGACTACCAGCAATCTTGTCAGAGCTTTACCTCTTACTCAGGGCGAAATGGAAGAAGAGAGAAATGTTGCCGATTAGATTGACTAAGATAGAAGACAAAGTGCAATACAATATAAAAAGTCCTCATATACTACAGCATCATCAGTGTGAGAGCTGTCGGCAGCACAACAGGTGAGCAGAGTCAGCTTATCTGGCACATATAACCTAGAGGAATAAATATAAGCTAGAGTTAGGTTCGCCAAGTTTGGGGATGAATGAATGTTAGCTAGTACTTATTCATAGCAAACTGAGGTGAGCGTATAGATATGATAAACACAACAAATACTCAGATGCTGTGTATTGAGAATCTTTGTCACACTGTACCATATTATAAATGTATGACTGTTTAAAGATAATAGAGTCAGCTTATTAGTCACTTGAGGATCTACTCTCGAAGAGTGAATATTAGTTAGAATTTAGTTAAACTAGTATGGTGGTGACTTAATGTTAGCTAGCGCTAAGTTGTGGCTATCTGAGGTGGGAGTCTCTACAAAAGAGTAAAGTTTTGCAAGAGGAAGATTTTTTGCAATTGCCAAGGTTTGTTAGGCTACATTGTAAATATAAGACTGTGTTGAAGGTCAGTCAACAAGCGACAGCACAAACATTGCTGTGATCTGATCCGCCTTATGGATTACTTTTTTAATTGCCTGTCACCCAAATTGATCAGTAACTTAAATCTGACATTCGAGTTTAGACTTTATATTGATAACATTATTTATTGATTTTGTGACAAGGTCACTGGGGGTAAGCGATCAGTCTACAGCGTCAGCGCTGCCGCAGGATGAAGGAGGATTTACAGCAAGCCTTAGTCGGTATTCAGATCTCAATCGGGCGTTAGCCTGTCAGCAATGCGGTGAGTCGACAGCATCTCTATTGTGTGATTGGTCAGATTAGTGAGTGCTTAACATATTTATATAGATTATTTTGTATAAATTATGACAGAGTATTTTTCTTGTACCTATTCAACCTGCCATATAGTTTGTTGGTGAAATACTTCCAGGGTCTGTGTACAACCTTGAAAAGTTTTGGCGGAAACTTTGACCTGTAAATGAATATCACCAATAGGGAGCTAGCAATCCAGCGCAAGATCATCGACAGTTTTTGTGCTACATTCTGTGCCCTCTACACTCTATGACGTGCTGTTTTTTTCGCAGATATTTAGAGAAAGCTTATTGTCTAATCCGGTGTACAAAAATTTAATCCGCTGTACATAACGGAATCAACAATAAAAGAATAAATAAATGTGTTGGAATAATCTGATGTTTGTCAATGCACTTGTTGGTCACGGCAGACATCCAGGGTTCTAATCACGGCAGCGGCTTTAACTTTAAATTATCATGCATGGACAGATAACTATAGAGTTTACATTGCTAAGTAAATAATACAGTGTGTGTATAACAGAGGCAATGTCACCCGCTATGAGCGAGGGTTCCGTGTGAATGTGCTCTATCATTCCTGTATAGAACCTGAAAACCTGATTCACAAAAGATAAAATTAATCAGATACCGAATGGATAGAGACTTGGAAACAACTTTTTGATATTTCTAGAGCTGCGCAGTATTTCTTTGACCATTTTTGTCATAACCTGAAATAATTTTTTACTGTCAAGTTTTGTTTTTGTAGCCTGGAAACCTGAAGAAAAAAAACCTTGTCAATGCTGTTCATTGAATATAATATAAGATGTAGCAGCAAGTTTGTATGAAATGTAGCCTCGTCTTACTTTCGTTTATCTGTCCGTGTCCCAGCTCTAGTCAGCCTGACAGATCACCTTCACCATCATTTCACTCATATTCTCTGTATTTAGGAGGCAGAGTTAGTAAGACTAGTCAGGAGTATATAATATCACACCCTCTACCACAAGTTATGATGGAGGAGACCAGAGGACCACCCAGGAGGGAGTCATGGACTAATCATAACATACTACCAAGTATACATCGCAGTCGTATGGCAGCAGCACCACAGCAACAACAGCAAACTGCAGTCACTGGTGAGCACCAAGTCACGTCAGCTATTATCCCAGATATTGGTTGTGCCACTAGCACTTCTCCGAACAGCTTTCTTTTCCTGCTTTGTATATGTTAGAAACTATTTAAAAATTCCTACATTTTATTGACCACCATAACAGGAGCCCTGAGTTTATTTAGAGGCTTCCAATTCTTATTCTGTATCTGGATTTGAGACTGAATCTAGAATTCGAGTAACACCAAGTTGCTACAAACTCAAAATATAAATAACCTCAATAGGTATTCTTAATGTCATATCAATATTATTAAAAGACCCTCATTTCTCATGTTGATTATGATCCATCAACTCAATTTTATTTCATGTTCTACTACTTCAAATATTGATAGATGATGAGAAGATGGAAGGTAAGGAGAATTCACTACCTGGCTCAGCATCTACCATAGTCAGTGAGGGAAGCTGTAGTACTAGGTGGTCATCACCTGACCTTGATAGCCAATCAGAACATGACATCGGCAGCAACACACCAACTACTCTAGTCTCTATCAAATCTAATAACAGTAAGTTTGTAAGCCTAGGATTGTGCTAGATCTATCTATCTGTCATTTTTTACTGTTCAATACATCTGCCACTTGATGAGAAACCTATGAGGGGGCTCAGAGTAGAGATTCTATAAAACACTGTATCCTAATCAACCCTGATACACATCATCCACAAATAGGCTAAAACGCGAGAGGTAAAATTCCATATTGTTTGGTTCAACTTTTTGATGTGTGAATTCAGTCATGAAGAACTGTGGTTTTTCTTGTATAAACAGATGAATATGGCATTAGCTTACAGAACACCCAATTGATACTTATTTCCTCTATCCCTTTCATATGGTTAGATATTCATAGTTTACGGATCAATTATATTGTTCACAGATGAATCCTCTACAGCAGAACAAGCAATGAAGGAGGAGATACCAGTCAAGGTCAGAGAGACTAAACCAATACTCATGTCTAAAGTCTTACTAGAGAGGCATAAAACACAGGTGAGCAAACCGTATTATTATTCTAAGAAGGTGACAGCGGTTGTCTTCTCATAGATAAAGGGCTGACCGAGGTCTACTGGACCAACCAGGACTAATGCCCTCTATTAAACTAGTTTGTCATATCTTGTCTTATGAAGGGGGGAGGCTAGTGGTATGACACCTTCCTCTCCAGAGAACAGGTGATTGACCCCAATAGTGAAACTATATATAAACTAGTTTAATCGCCCCAAAATATTGATGAATTGAAGCAGATATTTATGACAAAAGGTTGATTGCCTGCCTACTTGCAATATTGGCATTGGATTATAACCCTGTCAGCGGTTACGACCTTTGATAAACCTCAGCTTATCTATATATATCCATCTATATATCCACATCAATCCACTCAGTATCAGCTGCTGTGTAAATCTTCATGATGTGTTGTCCTGTTAATTGCCCAATTATCTGAGTCTCCGATCGCTGACCAAACGGTTGAGGGTCAGACTATGACGGTGACAGTGACAGTCCTGTCTAAGCCTGACTTAACTTTATGTAGAATAAGCTGCAAGTAGCTTCCTTGAGAAATCATTCTGGTACATTGGACATTATGATGAAAGGGATGATTTGAAGTTTGAGAGAAATAAAAAAAGGTTACAAACTGAAAATAGGGCTTTTAAATGATCGTGGCGGAGCCCCACAACTCCAAATAATTATGTTAGCATTCACATGGACGTTGAGGCACCACAGGCAGCTGCTTAAGACAAGAGTATTTACGATTTACTTGCAACTCCCTCTCTTATTCCCTCGCTCATTACACACATATTCATTACAGTGAAGGATAAAGTCGCAAAGGTAATATTGAAATGGGTGAATTATAACATTTTAACCGCGTGCCACTTGTGTGTGCTAAACTTTCACTAAGATCTTCAACATTTGGTTTCCGTAGATCATTGATAGATCAGTGTTGGGCCTAATATAACTCAACTGACCATTGAATATAGTTTTCAAGGTAATTTTGCACGGTAAAACAAAAACTTACTATTCTACCTCAAAATTAATTGCACCATTCGAATCAGCATGGAAAATTGCAGCAAAATATAATAGTTTAATGGACCTAAGGTATATATTGGTCCAGTCAACTTCAGGGTGCGTACTTATCTTAATTTGAGTACAGGCAGCTTAGTGTGAGCGAAACTTGAGCTAAGCCAACTATGAAAAGTATTTAAATATCTTGTTCTCTTGAGCGGTAGAATTGAATCTAAAGGAAGTTTTTGGTGATTCCTCATCTCACCCATCACTCGAGCTGTGGTGTGAGAGCGGTGTGCAGCTACAGACTCACTAATGCATGGTTGTGGAAACATCCCTCACCTTCAGTGAACTAATATCCAAGAGGAAGAGGAGGAAAAGTTAGCCTTTTTGCACAGGCTTGATACAGGGGAATTTATGGCTGACCAGCATTGAATTACTCTCCTTTGTCTAAGCTTCCGAGTTAGCTAGCAAAAAGTGGTTTTAACTTGTGGCTGGTTCACATTGTCCCAGATGACACTAGGATGCCATCCCAGATGCTTATCCCAGCTGGTCCCAGTCACATTATAACATTCATCCCAGATAGCCATCCCAGATAGTCATCCCAGTCAATGTGAACCAGAAAATTACACAATCCCAGACTGTCTGGGTCCGTCTGGGATAGCATCGGGAAAGTTTGACGCTTACGAGCTTTCCCGAAGCTATCCCAGAGGGACCCAGACAGTCTGGGATTGTGTCATTTTCTGGTTCCCATTGACTGGGATGGCTATCTGGGATGGATATCTGGGATGAATTTTATAATGTGACTGGGACCATCTGGGATAAGCATCTGGGATGGCATCCTAGTGTCATCTGGGACAATGTGAACCAGCCATTATATCAAGTCATAAGCCACATGGCTTAGCTACACTCTAGCTAGTAATACTCCTATAGGTCACTGAGAAAAGGAGAGTGTCTTTTTAGTACTGCTCGCACATAACATGCTCAGATTTCACGCTGCTGACATTTCAGTTTATAATAACAAACCTTGCTAGGTTTGTGGCTGATTGTAACCATTTGCTGTTTGTCGTTTTAGCTGAAGAATAAGTCCCAGTTACCTGAGCACCCTCTGGTGGATGAGCTGATGATGACAAAAGACAAAGAGAAGTTTGAACAGAAATTCCTCGAAAGATTTAATGAGCTCGCCGAAAGCCTTGAAGAGGCAGCTACTGAAAACAGCGATGTGTAAACAGTACCACTGAAATTTATCACCATTTTCTAACACGTAAACATGTTATGACAGACAAAGCTGCCGCTCCGATATATGTACCTACTGAACCACCACATTTACAAGGGACAGAGGACTATACGATTTTGCAGTTGCCGGTTACAGACAGCCATACAGTTTGAAGGTTCATCTGGAATTCAGCAGGGAATCAAGTGGCATTGCGTCATTAATAAGCCCATAATGCAGTGCTACTAACCTCCAAGTAATGTGAAAGTTTATGCATATATTGTGTATCATGTCAATATATCTACCATATTATTTGAAATCTAGAAAACATAATTGCTCATGTTTTATACATACATCCAGTGTGTTTAACTAACTACTGTCATACATTCTATCAGTAAGCTGGTGGTCAACCAATCACGCACAATGAGATAAATATTTGCTTAAGGCTTGAGAGCGATTGATGGGATGGGCAAATATCTGTATAAATCAAGAGATTCGCAAAAAAACTTCTTTTTTTTCTCATGAGTCTCCACGCTAAACCTGTGAAACGTCAAAATGCTATCTTATATCCACAATTTTGTATAATAATATGTATATTCATTTCTTCTTATTACTTTTATATGCAACCATATCCATACAATTCTGTTGAAAATGGCTACTGCAGCAATTTTGTCAATTTTGTTTAGATCCGCAAATATATTCAATCCTTTCAGGTTTAAATCAGTAAATGTATTACATCTGTACAAAAATAAATGCATTGTAAATTTTACTGTGCCTTTTTGCTTTAATTTGCAACCACAATCTTGTGTTGTTTCATGGGTTGTGTCAGGAGTTGTCCCTTATTATAAGGGGCGCTGAACAGATGAGACCTTAAATTTGCATTTTTTTATATAAGCTATCATTGGAGCAGATCATATTCTTTTGTCTGGCATCCAGGGAAACTAAGATAGAAACGAATTGAGTGGAATTGAATAGGTGGATCACGCTGACCCACTTGATGGGAAAAAAATTGACTGCAAATATAATTTGATGTATATTATATGTTATATAATAAATATATCATTAAAATTAAGAGAAATAAAAATAATCCAGTTCTGAATTTTGAATATTATATAAATCCAACCCAAAAATATTGATAACAGAAAAAAGTTTAGAATAACATCTATATTTTTAATGTTATTGTAATACAAAACAATTCTAGATTTAATAAAATAACTTAATATATATATATATATGGAAAATTTTTGCAAAAATATTGAGCTGTTTATTTCAAGACACCACCCTTCCTCACACAGAATTTCATTGTGTTTGATCATTTTTTTATATTCTAAAATATTATTATTTAATTTTAATTGTATTAAAAACTTAGATTTTCGGAGACTTATTTATTTCGGCATACTAGTCAAATTTTTGGATTACCGAATAAATAGATCAGTTGTAGTAAGCTGAAACCAAGGAGTTTTTTCATCTGCTTTCTTTATGGCCTATATAAAACATTGCAAAAGTATGGTCTCATCTGTAAATAATCAAGGGAGATTACTCCGAAAAACATAACCCCATTGGTATTGTTATTATTATCAGGATCGTTGAAACAAGTGAATATTCAGTGTTAATTTTAAAAAAAGAAATATGATAACCTATAGATGTAGATCGTTGAGTAATTCACCAGGTTTCCATGTGAGATTTGAGGTTGGCTTATATCAAGCTGAGTTGTCACATCTTCGGTCGCCCTAGAAAAAGCAAGTGTCTTTAACTCCTTGGAAGAAGGCACCCATTTCCATGGAAAAGAAACTTACAAACATATGCTGCGGTAGGGAATCGTATTTGGATCTCCCGATTACATGTCCATTTAAAACCTAGGATTCCATAATTAGCAAATAAAGTTCTGTTATTATTATCAGGATTGAAATCTACTCTACTAAGATGTGATAGTTTTAGAGTTGTTCACCTGTTTTCCATGTAAATTTTTAGTTGTCACCTCATTTTCAGCCCAAGAAAAATGCACCCATTTCCATGAAACAGAAACTTCAAAAGACATATGCTACAGTTAAGAATTGTACTTGGATCTCCTGATTACGTCCACCATTGAGTCCATCAGAACATAAGATTCCATAATTAGCATATCAAGTTCTGTTGCTATTTAACAACTTTGCTGTTCTGAGGATTTAGGATTGTGCTGAGAATTCCGCTTGCTTACCTTCAATACTAAGCTATTTTTCACACTCACGCAGAACAGCGATGAACCTGCTCAGCTTGATCGCAGGATAATCCAGACAGTCAACATGAGATCGAATAGCCAGTCCGCTTTTGATTTCATTGTGGTTTGTTTTTCATACGATGTAAGTCTTGCTGTAATAGTGTAAGCCAATTAGCAGATACAGGATTGAGGTGTCTAGTCAAGTCAAGTCTAGTCAAGTTCTCTGAGAAGTAATAGTATGAGTTGATCATAATTACTCTGTTCGAGAATTATGTGCTCCCTGGCTTGAATAAGACAACTCTAAGTTACAGTAAAAATTCCAAACTCGGTGCTGATATCTTATTGGCTCCTATGACGGACAGAGAAAGTAAGCGTCCGTTTGCCGAGTGAAGTGCGACAGAGGAAGGTATGTGGAGGTTAATACCAGTATGCAGACGAGGTTGTGATGAAGCAAGGATGAAAGTAAGTGTATGTGGGGTCAAGCATATTTGGGTGTGTTGAAGTTGTAGAAAACAATAAAGTTTAGTGTGTGGTGAGATCAGAATTGGCTTCATAAAGGCAATGATATGCCAAATGACGCTTGACCAACGATGGCTCATATTTTTATAACATGATATAGCGCCTTTACCATCTACTTGCCAATCAAGTCATTCTCATTTCTAGAGTTCAAGTGTCATGTAAACTTTCAGTCGGTCATCTGCCACTTTTTGTTGACCTGAGTACTAGTCATACGTTGTGAGCTATATGATATAGATGTAGATATGGAGAAAACAAGAATAAAAATAAAAGTGCACTTGCATCCTGTCATTGTTCATGTTTTGCATTATGACCAACCTCCGACCTACACGCAGCAGTGGTCTTATGTTTTCAGGGAGAGACAAAAAATTGTAATATAACTAATATTTAATGTGACATAAATTTTAAATATAGAAAATATGTCCTATCTCCTGGTATTTAGAAAAACAACAATGTTTTATTTAAATCATATTTTAAGAATAAATATGTTCCAAATCCCAATGTGATAATCATGGTCTTTGTAAGTGCAAATTTGCTTTGTGGTTTATATTGTTGACATAGCGATAAATTAACTGTAAATATATTATAATAATCATGATAACCATAACAAATGTGCACTTTCTGCATCAATGTCAGACACATGTTTCAAGGTTGTGAATCTTTGGTGTTCAATCAATGTGTTCCCTTTGATTAAATCATACTTTAACTGGTTTTAAGTTACTTTGATGAATTATTAACGTCTATTCTCAAATTCATACCAAATTTGTCTATCACACAATGCGCGAACAAGATACTTTTTTATGTCAGCCATAAAATTTCAAGTCACGACATGTTTGGTGTAAAGTTCTGTATTTTTGTTTTTATTACACACCTTCCATTTCCCTCCATGATCAATTAATGTTATTCAGTAAACTTGACCTTATGTGACTTTATTGTAATCTATAGAGCAGTCCCAAGACAAAATTTTCACATCTATTTTATAGTGCAAGGGAGGCCCTGCATTTTCCAGATCTGCCTTTGTACCTTCCAGTTGCAACTGCATTAACTATGTATCCAATTCCTTCCTATGTCCGGTGTTGCCAACAACTAATACGATAAAAGGGATGAGTGCAGTGAGTGCCTTGAGATTCGCAATGCCTACTGGTGATTGATTGACTGATTGTCATTATTCACACCTGTACTTTGATGAATTGCTGTTTGTCGTCAGACTCAAGGGATTTGGTATAAATGACTTCCAAACAGAACAAAGAAGAAATTGATTAGCTGTGTGAACTAGATAAAGTCTATGTTATTATATATTAAAAATAAAAATAGTAGATGTACCCTCATGAATATGAAAATGCTTTATTGTGTAACAAAATTGTAATAATATCATTAATCATTAATCGCTTTTATTCTCAATTTTTTTCGTTTTATCTGAAAAACTAGACAAACATTGGACAGAAACTACAACAAGTCTTTGTACCTCATAAATTAGTCTGGATGATGGATTTTCACAAGGGGACATAATCCGAAAACATTCAATATTGCTAGGCTTTTCTGAGGCATGACAAGCATCATATACAAATCAAAAGTGTACAACAAGAAGCTTGATAACATATTGCAACAAACGCTTTCCTCTCGAAAAATTACCAAAGTTCTCTAAAATTACATATTACATCATGTTAGCAAAAGCTAAGCAATATCATACATATGTATGTGCATTTGTACATTATTCACCAAACAATCCGGTTTTTTATTCCAACCTCAGGATCATGCAGATTTCGGTACAACAAATATAAATAAAGCTCGCAAGATGGGAAATGTTATCAATATTAAGTTTGTTTATGGCGTGAAGATATTATATTGGCCTAAATGATTCCCGTATTAAGGATGAATGACACTGTTTGCTCTGCACATGGTAACGGAGAAGTAAGTACATCAGTCCCTATGAGGACGCAAATTCCATCAGCATGGAAATTTATTACATCACATCTAGCAGCCGTACCTGTTTGTTTTGCTCGGAGGAATCTAACCATACAGTCAACTGGCGATCTGGCTGTAGTTATGCTCAAAGACGTGAAACAAAAGTTAACTGCAGCCTCAGAGAAGGTTCCCTTCAACGCGCCCTGTAAGGAAATGAAGTTGAATGATTGTTTTTCTTATGACCTAAATGTAACTAAATACATGACATACTAGAAACAGTCTTCCATAAGGGCAATATTCCCTCTGTGAGTTGCAATTAATAACTTTAGTGCTGTCTGGATAGTAGCTATTAGGGTAGTAGAGCAAGATGTCTGCTATTTCACCTTATAACTGTGGATAGTTTTCATCACTGCTTGCATCAAGATAAGTTTTTAAATAATATGCCTTTGAAAATGAATGCCTATGAAACAACTCACCTCTTTAACAAAAACTATCTTGCACAGTGAAAGAACAAGGAACCACATTCTAAATGCTGACATTATTCTCAAACTTACAGATCTGCTACATTCAGAGGCATATTAGACAAATAACCAATTAGCAAAGAAATAGGTGAAGACAATGTAGGAGTAGCATTATTACAGAGTCTAGAGTTTTTACATGCGGTGTGGCTGACCTGACCTAGGTTATCTTCCACTTCATTTCTAAACTGACATCATGTATTTGGAATTATCTCGACATGTCTTCATTCTTGCTTTACACACCATTTCGAATAAATAGAACATGATACTACTATCATTGAATATAGGTGATTTTCTAAGTGTACAAGTGAGTCCTGTCAGGGGACTTGTTGCAAAATTGCTCAATTATTAATAGAACTATAATTCTTTTATTTCTTTTATTTTCAATCAACAATCATCCTTATGAATATTTTTAATGTGGTGGCAGAAAAAAACTTATAGAAATGAGGAAAAACGGAGAGATGAAAAAAACATAATTAAGCCAATGACTGAAAATAAGCAGAGAATAATTTCACACAACCAAAAGTATGGTTTTCAGTTACCGGCCTGTCTTCCTTAAAAAATTATTCTTATAAGTGTAAATATATTGTGAGGACACTTTTAAGATTATAATTCGTGGTAATAGGACACTGTTGAAACTGGACATAATCCATGCGCGGCAATAACACCATTCCAAAATAGAAAGCAGACACCATTGGTGTTGAAGTTAAATCCCGAACAGCGGACTTCATTCGATCGTTCTTCTCGGAGGCATTTGATCATGCATTCAATCGCTGAGCTCACTTCAAATTTTTGAGGTGGTGCAAAAGTCAAGAGGCACATGTTTTGTTCAGTGAAAACTCCACTTAAAATACCCTGAAAGAATATGTTAGTATTGTACCAACTTACTAAGATTAATCCGATTGCAGGCAAGTGATGCTAAGTGCTGCATTATTAAAGTAGTATCCTGTTGGAAAAGCAATGTATTGAACAGTGAGCCAAATACACAATTTCTTTGTTCATTCCACATTTTTAAAGATTCAATGGTTTCCTGAACATTATCAAAAACAGGGTGAGATATGAAGCGACTTTTGTGCCACATGCAAAATATATAACAAACAAACAGTAGCTCCGGATGGTATTGTACATCATAAATCACTCACCTCCGCGTTTATAACCAAGCTGCCAAGTGATAGAACTAAGAACCACATTCTCATTGCTGCCATTGTCTGGAGACTTACTGATATTGCGCTTCCAAGAAGAAAAACAAATATTTGGAGATATATACAGTAGTCTGACACCTTGTTGTATCATTAATAAATATTGTGAGAGTGAAAATGTAAAACAGGAGATTGCGCCACAAGATAGTTTATTTAGAATTTTAATTAGTTTTAGCTGTGATAAAAATCAATCAGCATATGAGAAGGATGTTCTTTATCATTACGGATTTTCAATTTTCTGTTCTTCTTTGATTCACAATTATTGTACATGTAAGAACGTTGATATGAATACAGCATGGTAATAGATTTTTCTCATTCAAAAAATTCAATCAGGTTTGTTGCTGAGAAATCTCATCTTTAAGACATAATTAATAGATGATGCTTTCAAGTTTGAAACATAGACAATCTATTAACAAACGATATATAACTGGTTTATAGGATAAATTTACAGTTCTTCTGTTGCTCGTAATTATTTTAAGTGTAAGA
Source organism: Membranipora membranacea (assembly GCA_914767715.1). Classification (NCBI taxonomy): domain Eukaryota; kingdom Metazoa; phylum Bryozoa; class Gymnolaemata; order Cheilostomatida; family Membraniporidae; genus Membranipora; species Membranipora membranacea. Next base: position 3,683,358 of record OU612074.1, read on the forward strand.
AACACAGAATTTATAACAGGCAGGTTTCTATAACTACATAATTTCAATTTATTTCAGCTTTGATAATATTGATTTATAATACAAAAAACCTAATACAGTTTGTAAACATTACGCAAATCTCGTCTCTTCTCAGTCTCAGGATTCTGCCGAATGTGCAAAACTGTTTCTGGTCTCTGTAATTTCTCGCCCACCCACCCATCTTGCATTTTTAGAATTTTGACCTGTACCAAGTTAAATATAATGAGGTTCCTGTCTTGGGAGATTTCAAAATCGATTTACATGCCAAAAAAAGTCAATGTGGAGCAGAGAAATCTCTCAGTTTTCAATGAAACAGGTGATAACTGACCTCACAAGGGTCGCAAGTCATATTAACATCAGTAATAACACTGTATGGCAAGACATTATCAGTACCACCAGACTCAGCTAGACTCAGAAGATACCAACCTTATTAAACTGAAAGATAAGTCACACTTTATTGATACGGGATGCTCTGATCATAGAAAAGCCAAAACGACAAGTACATTAACTTCAGAGATCGATCTCATCTACCATTTTATTACTATAGCTGACAAGTCATTAACTCATATTCTTAATGCAGCTACTAGTCGAATCAATCTGCCACAAAATCCAGGTAAACAACTGTCAGTCTTCAAGAAACTTACACTAGCTTCTATTTGATTGATCATCAAGTAAATTAATAACAGTTAATCTATAGATTAACAAAACACTTTCTTATCATGATTACTTGCCTCTAACCTGTGATGTTTCACACTGCTATGTTATAGCCACAATTTTTATATAATAATATATATTCATGCCTTTTTATTACAAAAAATGTTCAACGATATCCACACATTACTATAGAATATGGCAGCAACTTTGTCAAATATATTGAATCAGTCCATTTAAATCACATCTGTACATAATAAATGTGTTGTAAATTGTTATTATTGGTATTATCAGGATGAGAATTTTATCTAAGAATTTTATTCTAAATAACCAATTCAATCAAATGAACATTTAGAGGTATGTTAGTTGATGTATAAAGTTTGAGTATAGTTATTTTGAAATGAAAGAAATATTACAGCTGCAAGATGTTATAACCACTGATTTATAATACATGTATTATAAATCAGTGGCTGGTTCACATTGTCCCAGATGACACTAGGATGCCATCCCAGATGCTTATCCCAGATGGTCCCAGTCTCATTATAAAATTCATCCCAGATAGCCATCCCAGTCAATGTGAACCAGAAAATGACACAATCCCAGACTGTCTGGGTCCTTCTGGGATTGCATCGGGAAAGTTTGTAAGCGTCAAACTTTCCCGATGCTATCCCAGACGGACCCAGACAGTCTGGGATGGCATCATAGTGTCATCTGGGACAATGTGAACCAGCCATTATATCAAGTCATAAGCCACATGGCTTAACAAAACTCTAGCTAGTAATACTCCTATGGGTCACTGAGAAAAGGAGAGTGTCTTTTTAGTACTGCTCGTACATAACATGCTCAGATTTCACGTTTCTGACATTTCAGTTTATAATAACAAACCTTGCTAGGTTTGTGGCTGATTGTAACCATTTGCTGTTTGTCGTTTTAGCTGAAGAATAAGTCCCAGTTACCTGAGCACCCTCTGGTGGATGAGCTGATGAAGACAAAAGACAAAGAGAAGTTTGAACAGAAATTCCTCGAAAGATTTAATGAGCTCGGCTAAAGCCTCGAAGAGGCAGCTACTGAAAACAGCGATGTGTAAACAGTACCACTGAAACTTACCACCATTTTCTAACACGTAAACATGTTATGACAGACAAAGCTGCCGCTCCGATATATGTACCTACTGAACCACCACATTTACAAGGGACAGAGGACTATGCGATTTTGCAGTTGCCGGTTACGGACAGCCAGACAGTGTAAAGGTTCATCTGGAATTCAGCAGGGAATCAAGTGGCATTGCATCATTAATAAGCCCATAATGCAGTGCTGCTAACCTCCAAGTAAGGTGAAAGTTTATGCTTATATTGTGTATCATGTCAATCTATCTACCGTATTATCTGAAATCTAGCAAGCATAATTGCTCATGTTTTATACATACATCCAGTGTGTTTAACTAACTACTGTCACATTCTATCAGTAAGCTGGTGGTCAACCAATCACGCACAATGAGATAAATATTTGCAAAGGCTTGAGAGCAAGTGATGGGATGGGCAAATATTTGTATAAATCAAGAGATTCGCAAAAAAACTTCTTTTTTTTTCTCAAGAGTCTCCACGCTAAACCTGTGAAACGTCAAAATGCTATCTTAAATCCACAATTTTCTATAATAATATGTATATTCATTTCTTCTTAGTACTTTTATATGCAACCATATCCATACAATTCTTTTGAAAATGGCTACTGCAGCAATTTTGTCAATTTTTTTTAGATCCGCAAATATATTCAATCCTTTCAGGTTTAAATCAGTAAATGTATTACATCTGTACAAAAATAAATGCATTGTAAATTTTACTGTGCCTTTTTGCTTTAATTTGCAACCACAATCTTGTATTGTTTCATGGGTTGTGTCAGGAGTTGTCCCTTATTATAAGGGGCGCTGAACAGATGAGACCTTAAATTTGCATTTTTTTATATAAGCTATCATTGGAGCAGATCACATTCTTTTGTCTGGCATCCAGGGAAACTAAGATAGAAACGAATTGAATGGAATTGAATAGGTGGATCACGCTGACCCACTTGATGGGAAAAAAAATGACTGCAAATATAATTTGATGTATATTATATGTTATATAATAAATATATCATTTAAATTAAGAGAAATAAAAATAATCCAGTTCTGAATTTTGATATTATATAAATCCAACCCAAAAATATTGATAACAGAAAAAAATTTAGAATAACATCTATATTTTTAATGTTATTGTAATACAAAACAATTCTAGATTTAATACAATAACTTAATATATATATATGGAATACTTTTGCAAAAATATTTAGCTGTTTATTTCAAGACACCACCCTTCCTCACACCGAATTTCATTGTGTTTGATCAATTTTTTATATTCTAAAACATTATTATTTAATTTTAATTGTATTAAAAACTTAGATTTTCGGAGACCTTCTTATTTCGGCATACTAGTCAAATTTTTGGATTACCAAATAAATAGATCAGTTGTAGTAAGCTGAAACCACGGATTTTTTTCATCTGCTTTCTTTATGGCCTATATAAAACATTGCAAAAGTATGGTCTCATCTGTAAATAATCAAGGGAGATTACTCCGAAAAGCATAACCCCATCGGTATTTTCATTATTATCAGGATCGTTGAAACAAGTGAATATTCAGTGCAAGGTTAGCGTATTGTTAATTTTGAATAAAGAAATATGATAACCTATAGATGTAATAGTCGTTGAGTAATTCACCAGGTTTCCATGTGAGATTTGAGGTTGGCTTATATCAAGCTAAGTCGTCACATCTTCGGTCGCCCTAGGAGAAGCAAGTGTCTTTAACTCCTTGGAAGAAGGCACCCATTTCCATGGACAAGAAACTTAAAAACATATGCTGCGGTAGGGAATCGTATTTGGATCTCCCGATCACATGTCTATTTAAAACCTAGGATATAGCCTATACCCTCATGAATATGAAAATGCTTTTTTGTGTAACAAAATTGTAACAATATCATTAATCGCTTATATTGTCAATTTTTTTCGTTTTATCTGAAAAACTAGACAATTATTGGACAGAAACTACAACAAGTCTTTGTTCCTCATAAATTAGTCTGGATGATGGATTTTCACAAAGGGACATAATCCGAAAACATTCAATATTGCTAGGCTTTTCTGAGGCATGACAAGCATCATATACAAATCAAAAGTGTACAACAAGAAGCTTGATCACATATTGCAACAAACGCTTTCCTCTCGAAAAATTACCAAAGTTCTCGAAAATTACATCTTACATCATGTTAGCAAAAGCTAAGCAATATCATACATATGTATGTGCATTTGTACATTATTCACCAAACAATCCGGTTTTTCATCCCAACCTCAGAATCATGCAGATTTCGGTACAACAAATATAAATAAAGCTCGCAAGATGGAAAATGTTATCAATATTAAGTTTGTTTATGGTGTGAAGATATTATATTGGCCTAAATAATTCCCGTATTAAGGATGAATGACACTGTTTGCTCTGCACATGGTAACGGCGAAGTAAGTACATCAGTGCCTATGAGGACGTAAATTCCATCAGCATGGAAATTTATTACATCACATCTAGCAGCCGTACCTGTTTGTTTTGCTTGGATGCATCTAACCATACAGTCAACTGGCGATCTGGCTATAGTTATGCTCGAAGACGTGAAACATAAGTTATCTGCAACCTCAGAGAAGGTTCCCTTCAATGCGCCCTGTAAGGAAATGAAGTTGAATGATTGTTTTTCTTACGACCTAAATGTAACTAAATACATGACATACTAGAAACAGTCTTCCATAAGGGCAATATTCCCTCTGTGAGTTGCAATTAATAACTTTAATGCTGTCTGGATAGTAGCTATTAGGGTAGTAGAGCAAGATGTCTGCTATTTCACCTTATAACTGTTGATAATTTTCATCACTGCTTGCATCAAGATAAGTTTTTAAATAAATATGCCTTTGAAATTGAATGCCTATGAAACAACTCACCTCTTCAACAAAAACCATCTTGCACAGTGAAAGAACAAGGAACCACATTCTAAATGCCGACAGTTTTCTCAAACTTATAGATCTTCCACATTCAGAGGCATTCATTAGACAAATAACCAATTAGCAAAGAAATAGGTGAAGACAATGTAGGACTAGCATTATTACAGAGTCTAGAGTTTTTACATGCGGTGTGAGTGACCTGACCTAGGTTATCTTCCACTTCATTTCTAAACTGACATCATGTATTTGGAATTATCTCGTCATGCCTTCATTCTTGCTTTACACACCATTTCGAATAACTAGAATATGATACTACTATCATTGAATATAGGTGATTTTCTAAGTGTTCGAGTGAGTCCTGTCAGGGGACTTGTTGCAAAATTGCTCAATTATTAATTGAACTATGATTTCTTTATTTCTTTTATTTTCAATCAACAATCATCCTTCTGAATATTTTTAATGTGGTGACAGAAAAAAACTTATAGAAATGAGGAAAAACGGAGAGATGAAAAAAACCTAATTAAGCCAATGACTGAAAATAAACAGAGAATAATTTCACACAAACAAAAGTATGGTTTTCAGTAACCGGCCTGTCTTCCTTAAAAAAAGTATTCTTATAAGTGTAAATATATTGTGAGGACACTTTTAAGATTATAATTCGTGGTAATAGGACACTTTTGAAACTGGACATAAACCATGCACAGTAATACCACCATCCCAAAATAGAAAGCAGACACCACTGGTGTTGAAGTTAAATCCCAAACAGCGGACTTCATCCGATTGTTCTTCTCGGAGGCATTTGATCATGCATTCAATCGCTGAGCTCACTTCAAATTGTTGAGGTGGTGCCAAAGTCAAGAGGCACATGTTTTGTTCAGTGAAAACTCCACTTAAAATACCCTGAAAGAATATGTTAGTATTGTACCAACTTACTAAGATTAATCTGATTGCAGGCAAGTGATGCCAAGTGCTACATTATTAAAGTAGTATCCTGTTGGAAACGCAATGTATTGAACAGTGAGCCAAATACACAATTTCTTTGTTCATTCCACATTTTTAAAGATGCAATGGTTTCCTGAACATTGACAAAAACAGGGTGAGATATGAAGCGACTATTGTGCCACATGCAAAATATATAACAAACAAACAGTAGCTCGGGATGGTATTGTACATCATAAATCACTCACCTCCGCGTTTATAACCAAGCTGCCAAGTGATAGAACTAAGAACCACATTCTCATTGCTGCCATTGTCTGGAGACTTACAGATCTTGCGCTTCCAAGAAGAAAAACAAATATTTGGAGATATATACAGTAGTCTGACACCTTGTTGTATCATTAATAAATATTGTGAGAGTGAAAATGTAAAACAGGAGATTGCGCCACAAGATAGTTTAATTAGAATTTCAATTAGTTTTAGCTGTGATAAAAATCAATCAGCATATGAGAAGGATGTTTTTATCATTACGGATTTTCAATTTTCTGTTCTTCTTTGATTCACAATTATTGTACATGTAAGAACGTTGATATGAATACAGCATGGTAATAGATTTTTCTCATTTAAAAATTTCAATCAGGTTTGTTGCTGAGAAATCTCATCTTTTAGACATAACTAATAGATGATGCTTTCAAGTTTGAAACATAGACAATCTATTAGCAAACCATATATAACTGGTTTATAGGATAAATTTACAGTTCTTCTGTTGCTCGTAATTATTTTAAGTGTAAGAAACACAGAATTTATAACAGGCAGGTTTCAATAACTACATAATTTCAATTTCTTTCAGCTTTGATAATATTGATTTATAATACAAAAAACCTAATACCAGTTTGTAAACATTACGCAAATCTCGTCTCTTCTCAGTATCAGGATTCTGCCGAATGTGCAAAACTGTTTCTGGGCTCTGTGATTTCTTGCCCACCCACCCACCCATCTTGCATTTTTAGAATGTTGACCCGCACCAAGTTAAATATAATGAGGTTCCTGTCTTGGGAGATTTCAAAATCGATTTACATGACAAAAAAAAGTCAAAGTGGAGCAGAGAAATCTCTCAGTTTTCAATGAAACAGGTGATAACTGACCTCACAAGGGTCGCAAGTCATATCAACATCAGTATGTATGGCAAGACATAATCAGTACCACCAGACTCAGCTAGACTCAGAAGATACCAACCTTATTAAACTGAAAGATATGTCACACTTTATTGATATGGGATGCTCTGATCATAGAAAAGCCATAACGACAAGTACATTAACTCATATTCTTAATGCAGCTACCAGTCGAATCAATCTGCCACAAAATCCAGGTAAACAACTGTCAGTCTTCATTCCTTTTGATTACAAAAAATATCCACACATTACTATAGAATATGGCAGCAACTTTGTCAAATGTTTTTAGATCCGCAAATATATTGAATCAGTCCATTTAAATCACATCTGTACAAAATAAATGTGTTGTAAATTGTTATTGTTGGTATTATCAGGATGGGAATGTTATCTAAGAATTTTTATTCTAAATAACCAATTCAATCAAAAGAACATTTAGAGGCATGTTAGTTGATGTATAAAGTTTGAGTGTAGTTATTTTGAAATGAAAGAAATATTACAGCTGCAAGATGTTATAACTAATCCTTCAGGTCAAATCATTAAAACCTACAACTCCAAAAATATATTCTTTTGTTTTTTTATATCTCCGCGCTGTAGATAATTCAGGAATGTGTAAAGAATCTGCTCGCTACATTTCAATACGAGGCTATTTGTTACACTCAAAGCAGCACAACGACAAAACTTTGTTACTTAGCTTAGTTGAAGGATAAACAAGACAGTCAACTTTAACAACAGGTCTCCTGGATTGATGGCCTGGATCGACTCCACCATTGGGTCTCAGGCAGTAGGTGAGAAGGCATTCTTGATTTCTTTTCAGATATCCTGCACAAAATCTCTTACAGACATAAGAATGGGTAAACTGTCTGCTTTCAACATCCATTTTAAGAAATCTTCAACATTAAATTTCTCATCAATTATAAATTAACATCCTTGTGACTTTATTACTTTTTCCTCTCGGTAATACTTTTCTAGACAATATTGCAATAGTTTTCAACAGTCGTCCACGGCACCTTCAATCCCTGAAGAATTTATATCATTTAAAAATGTCTTTTTGCCAACCACTTCATATGGTTTGATATTGTCTTTTATCCCATAGTATTATTTTTTGTGTTTATATTTCAAGTACTTTAGTTCATACAATGGTAAGGACATCGTGGTGATGAAAACTATTGACAATAAAAATCTAAAAATTGTTTGTTCACATACATGATGTTAGTCTTGTTGTAAAAGTGGAAGCAAATTAGTAGATATAGGAGGAAGGTGTCTAGTAAAGTTTGATCAATTTACCCGGGCACTTATACCTAGGTTCATAGTCCCTCACAATTGCTGTCGCCAGTTATTAATATATGGCTACTTTTGACCAAAATTAATGCATTGCAGATGATGGGAGTTGACTATAATTACTCTGCTCGAGAATTATATGCTCACTGTCTTGGGTAAGACAACTCTAGTTATTAGTGAAACTTACAAACTCGATGCTAAATATTTTATTTGTTCCTAAAGTAGATATGTGCTATACCTTGTGGAAAGTGTTGGTAAGGTGTGTTTAAATATGCTCTGTGGTTTATATTGTTGACAAGGTGATTAATAGACTGTAAATGATTATAATACACATCTTAACCATACAAAGCGTTCACTTTCTGCATCAATTTCAGACACTTGTTTCAAGGTTGTGAATATAAGGGGTGCAATTGCGTTCCCTTTGACTGACTCACATTAAAACTCATTTTAAGTTATTTTGAATAATTTACATCTAAGAGGAGATTAATACAACTTTGTCAATCACTCAATGTGCTAACAAGATGCCAAGCACAGCATGGTGCAAAGCTCTTTATACTTTTTTATAATGCATTACCCAAGGTGTTATTCATGGTCCTTCATGATCAATGCATGCTATTCAACAAACTCGACCTCATTTGACTTCATTGTAATCTATGTAAAGATCGCTGCAGCACTTAAGGTCATGCCTCGCCAAATTTTTTTTTGGGGTTTCTCAATCCACAAGATCAAAGAAGTCTAAACCCAAAATTTGACGACGTTACGCCATAACGTGACGTCATAGCGTGTCACTGAATTTCAGCAACATGTCAAAACCTATTGTCCAATTTAAAAGACATTGCAAGTTCTTGGAGCAAAAAATGCAGTTAATACATAAAGACTACCCTTATATCATGCCGCCATATCAACAATAATGTTCAATGTTTGATTTGACTTGAGAAAAACGGCATTCAAATTCACATACTGATAGCTATGCCATAAGTGCTGACAATGCTATAAAGAAAGTGAGCTGTGTCAATTGCTGTCCGAGGTGGACAAATGTGATCACCCTAGTGCCCTCATTAGCCCAGTGCTGACCAGTATTGATGAAAAAAAATTGATGTGCCACTTGGAAATTTTGAATTATCTTACTCCTAAACTAGTCAAAATTTTGATTAAAATCCCCCTTTGCTGTACAAAACGAGAAGTATAAATATGTGAAAACATTACTGAGACTGAAATATTTTTTTTGCAAGGGGCATCATCCCAAGCCTTGGTGAGGGCGCTAGCCATTTTTTTTGAACCAAATAAAATTTTTGTGTTGGAGAAGGGGTATAATAAGAAAGCCCATCATGCAGTTTTCCAGAGGCAGGCTGTAAACTCAATAATCATTTTGCCAAGCTAAGTTGAAATAAAATATATGTTGAGTGAACAATTGCATGAGAACTACCTACAAACATATCCTTTTTGTATATTCCCATTGAATTGAAATAAATGCCTCATGAATACAGAAGAAAATCCAACCATTCATGGTTTTTTGCCTGATATATTTCTACAACAGATTTGGCGTAGTAATATAAGTCTCTAAAATCCAGTCATTTGGGTGTATTATACAACAATTCACAAGCTGGCTTGTTAATTCCTGTCTGTTATCATAGAACTTTCCTTCTTTAGTACTTGAAATTCATGTCAAGGCTTGTTCCTAGGATCAATTATCACAAATTAAATTTTTTTGGACTACTTTGCGCTGCCAATCCTGGTTTGATACGAATAAATGGTTGGTCTGAGCCAGATGCTCCCAGTTATTGACAGCTCCTATTCTTTTGTATGGGCACCGGTTGCTTAAATTTTATAAGTTGCCATCACATACATAAAAAATTAAATTAAAGAAAATTGAGGGTTTGGAAATTGCTAAACAATGAATAGCTACAATTAGAATGAAAAATCGCGGAAATCGGACCAGTAGTTCTCAAGTTAGTATCCTAGGCGAGGCATGACCTTAAAATGAACACTTTATTTGAGTACTGTTATCTGCTAGTAATTAATTCACGATGATGATAATAGAGATATTAGTATCTGATGTTACAACCGTCTGGGTGACTATAAACAAACATAAATATGATCATGTCACAATACTGAAAATGTCTAATCCGCTGTGTGCTCAAAACAATGTAATGGTATGCTGGCCAATACACAGGGCTGGTTTCATGCTGCTGGTACCGGCCATGGTGTAAATGTACTAGAGAAATCCTCGAAACAGCGTTGACTCTTGGAGTCTTGGTCTCTACCTGTGTGTTGTGCATTGGTGTGCATAACACTTCCACATATCCAGCTATACCTTGGGGTATTCTTCCATATATTTTAATTCTCAATAAGAGTTACTACAGGGAGGATGGGACCTAGTTACAACAGGAAAGGAAGATATACTCAGACTGAGAATTATGTGCCCATTGCTGTGGTCAAGACAACTCCAGATGATAGTCAAAAGTTGAAACTGCACTATAAATCTTTATTTACACTTACATACTTTACTAGTTACCTCTAAACTAAAGCAGCAGTAACCTGCTTCTCTAATTGATAGTCAGTTTGTGACATTTCAGTTCACAATAACAATATGTTGTTCTCTCACAACCATAATGCAAAAAATAGGCAATGAAGAAAAACAAAAGAGAACTGAGATAAGTCATAACTTGATGATGTTTAGCCAACTTCCACGAATCATTGTGGAGGAAGTCCAATAAATGGGAACCCTCTTTGTGTCTGGCGGTTGTGAGTAAATCATTTGTGGCAGTATTTCTTAATGCCATGGTGATGGAATCAATTTGTGTTTTCTGCAACGTCTCAGCATTTGATTGAGCCACCACAAATCTGATGATATGATGCCCGAAAGTCTTTCATTTTAACCAATGAAACATTTCAACTTGAACTGGTAAAAACTTTGATTGGGACAGCCATAAGTCTTACATATTGATCAATTACGAGAAAACATCCATTCATCTTCCCTACACGATTTAGGGGCAGTAAGCCTCACCTTTGGGAACCTATTCCCAACAATACACAAAGCACTCTTCCTTTCATCACCTGTAAAAAAAACAGCATACGTCTTCACACAACTCTCTAGATACTACAATAACAATTACATTGGGAAACACATAAAACACCAACAGTATGAAACATCAACATCACAAATTACTCTGAAATGTTATCAAAGTTTTCCACCAAAACAAAGTTTTCTACTTTAAATATATCTCGTGTCTTATTTGTCATTTGCAACACTACTTCCTGCATAGAAATAAAAGAGATATACGCATTTCAATGTGATGTGGATATTCTGTGAATTTTTTGTGATGAACCAGTTGTCAACAAGATCAAGATTGAACACTGAAATATTGGCGCAGAAGGCAGGCCAGTGCTAGAAATAGTTTACTCTCCCAGTTTGGCACATGCATATAAACAGTTCCATTGCGATACGGATCAAGCTCCAGTAGGGTTTGCCAGACCGATTTGATTGCGCCACAATGGTGATCCTATTTAGATAATATAAACCAACAGGTTTTAAGTGATGAGACCAGAATTAGGTGCCGATGAAAATAAAATGAGCCAGATTGGAAAACAATATTCAAGCCAAAACTCCGATCAATAGCTTACTGTGGTGTTTTATGAGTCTCGAATTACCAAATCTAGCACCCATGCACCCCTTGAAATGATGAACCCCTGTCTTAATCTATTAGGTTATTGAGTTTCTAATTGATGGCGGGTTCATCCAAGAGTAAAAAACCATAACAATTGAGATCTTCATGTAGATTGTGCACAGTACTTTGCAATATAATATATGACATGGGGGACTGCTATTCTCAAATTATAGTTTGATCTCCTATTTGATGGGCTAGATTTAGTGCAGTATTATATTTATGTAATTTTGAGGTTGTTTGTACCATTCGACTAGGGGATATTATAATTATCTGCAAGCACCCTTTTTATGGTTTGTGCTGAAATGGGAGAAGTTGTCTTATTATTTTGTATGTCACGTTAACTCCAGGTATAAGTGCGTAAAAAGTATAATAAAGGTGCCTGTGAGATTTTATTATAGCACAACAGTTTTTTTAACTTGGTCTTGCTACTGTTATTTTCGAGAGTCAATTTGGTTTTGGTCATAATCTTCAAATATCGGCGATCTATCCCTATTTCTATAGTCTGGTACATCAGTGCCAGAAGCCAAAGAAAATAAAGTTAAACAACACAGGGAAAATAATGTGTAGAGTGTGTTAACTGTCGAGATTATGGCGCTGTTTAACATTGTTTACTTATCAAGTGTTGTAACTAAAATAGAGGAGGGTGTGATTGGTGAGGAACAAAGCTATTGGCTCACACTGTATGGGCATATCTTATATCTCACATGCAGCTTGCCAGTACGCGTGTACGCACACCTGGTCTACTGACATACCAAACACTAACACAGCCTTGTACAAATGTGTCACCCAGACATTTGTATAATGATAAGATATCGTCTCCCCCTAATCAGCTAATACTAAATGGCCTTGTTAGCTATGACTATCACTATCACTATGGGAATATTACACAAACCGCATCACAAGTAAGGTCCCAATACATAGTAAGTGAAACTTTGCACAGGCACACTTCCCTTTCTCCAAAACTGTACCTAACTCAGGAGTAGACAGTGTTTAGGATTCGGCAACATTTTATTAGATCAAAGCTGCATAAGATATATGTCAGTCAGTCTGGTCAGTCAACTCAGTAGATCAATGCTAGATTTGTGTCAACACTGTAAGCTGTGATATTACACCAGTATTAAATTAAGCGTCTAGACATGGTGTTAGTAACACATTCAGGTATTTCCTGATCATTCTATTAATTGTAAGAAATTGACCAGGTATAATCTAGAATAAATGTTGTAACTGGTTGGTCAATTATTCAATCTATTCTGGTTGCAGCCACTGAGTTGTTAGAGCTTGGAAGGCAAAAGTGATTTTAGATTTGTAAATTGGTAGGATGATGTTGTTTGTTCATCGATGGTCATGGGTATAAACTTTTGAATTGTTGAGCTGATAAATGAATTTTCAAAGCTTTTCCTGCGCAAAGAATACCTGGCCGATCAGGGCTTGCAGTGCTGGGATACAGCTTTCAATGCAAGCAATGGTAACCACCTGATCAAGTAGGCAGGCCCCAATAGCTCCATTTCTTCATATCGCAAATGCTATTTACCGTACTTATATATCATGTCATAATGTTGAACTAGCCCTACAAAATCACACCTGCTCATTATCTTACCTAACCGATATATTACATAATTTGTATTCAGGCTATAGCTATTTGTCACCGACTCTACAAGGTCACTGCGAAATATGCATATAATATCTAAGTCAACTGTGTATGTGACCGATATTATTAGACGTGTAATTGCGATATTATTACAGCATAATGGTTGTATAAGAATGGAGAGACTCTAAAACTGACTATAAACAGCACTTGTTGTGCAATTATGTGTCATATCACCAAAGGTTTCACTGGCACAGTTCATTCTTAGCTGCATATCCGAGAAAAGCAATCGAGAGTGAGGTGAGGGGTAAGGTAGGACGATTCTATCAGAGGATTTACTTAGCTTTCTACGCTGCTACATTTTTTGTTTTTGGAGTACTTTAGTAGAGAGAGAGATTTTAAATTCTTAACTTGTAGGATTTAGTTTTTCCGCATAAGCGTAAACGAAGGCCGATTATTTAAGCTGCCTTTAGTTTTTTTATGATAAAAGCAATGACAAGAAAAGTGCATGATTGGCCTACCCTTGGTCTGTGTTTGACATTTTAATATTAGCTACAAAAGGCAAGGGAGATGACTTATAAAATTATTGTGCTGCCGAATACATTTTTATTAAGATAGGCCTACTCTTTCTACCACGAGGTTATCTCAAGATCGCTTCAGGTCGCTTCCAAGCTATTGGTAAACCGCCAGCAGTTGAGGGTAGCAACTCCAAATGAAAACAAATTGGATCGAACATGATCGAGCTTGTCCCCATTTATATGTTTATGGTTGTCCCATTGACTCAGCATATCAGTTATTTCATGACTGTGTTTAGATAACAGGATTATTGATAGACGATTAATCAGACGTGATGTTTCATTTTGAGCAGGTGCCAAATAATAATGGCAATGCAGTCAATCTGTATTTTAATGATGAAGGTCGTGTCATTGGCAAGTGATAACGAATTAGTGTGCACATTTGGTTTGGTGGCTTGATGGCCTTGTACTCTTGTAAGTCGTGTACAAAGTATGGTCAAGCGTCTGCAGAGTCTCAATGCAACAGGATTGACGTAGTCTCACATTAATCTTCCCATTATCTCGGACTCGCTGCTCTACGATTATATAATAATACAGATAGACTTGTGTCAAGGCCGAGGACTCACATACATACACAGCCGCTGTGCAGTGATGCAATGGTTGTGACTTTGAGAGGTTATTGAACGTCAGCTTCCCAGCAGACAGATACCTGGAACCAGCAGATCAGATTGGTCAGACAACTGGCACCAGCACAACAGCATCTCTCCTGGAGATCTTACATTGTCTGAGTATAGCAGCTGCAGATCATCTCTCTACTGCGATAACTAAGGTAAGCTCTACACATCAAATCGTCTGACAGTCAACCTGTTCAACAGTTACCTAATTAGGGTGGTGGGGTTGGCTGGTGGGGTTGGCTGGCGGAGACTTTATGTGTAGGGGGCATTCGGTAGATGGGGCTTCCTGGTCGCTGGTCGGGGTACTCTCAGTCTTGGTTTAATTGGGTGGTCGCCATTCTAGTCTTGACCTCTCCGGCAATTTTTAATCAATTATTATGCTAGAAAATTCCAAGCAGAAACCTAATACAAAAAAAAAACAATTTCATGGTTGAATTAAAATTGTATTCTGTGATTAAATACTACTACACCTATATAGTGGCCTATGTCATTTCACAGTCCATCTGTAAATTTGCAGATCTCTTAACTTATCTCCCCTTAGACTCAAGAACTTGCAAATGAACAATGCATGAAACCCTAGCCTTGTCATGCGGCCACGGTTTTTGGTCTTTTTGGTTTTGGGAGCAAAAGCAAATAAAAACAAATGCTGCTTGACAATCAGAAAGATTGAATATTCATTATTAATATTCGACTTGACAATGACCATGACATTTATAGTGATTAAGTTTTTGTTAAGCAGGCAATATCATAACGGTTGGATCTTTTACAATAAAGATAGGAGTTCTCCCACTCTAATGTTGTCTGAATTTAGTGTCAGTTCCCAACATTGTTATGTAAATCAATAGGAGACTATAAATATGACCGAGTTATTCAATCAATACAGTGTGAAACAGGGAAACCTTATTCATAAATCCAAACATGTAGTTCTAGGGGAGGCATGGAAGAACAGCCTCCCCTAGAAAACTGAAGGCCCAAATAATTTTAATTAAGTAATCCACGTGAGAGTCAGCTGAAGACAAAGACCCATTGTAATTTCTACGCCTCCTTTTCTCTCCCTCCCAAACCTCACAGGAGGAGCCTGAAGTACCCTCACAAGGTGACCCTCTAAAATTATTGTCTCCCCTACCAATTTATCCTATCTTGGGTCCTGAAATTTTAAATGACTGTGGTCAGGTGTAGATCAGAGGCTAAGATTAGATACCATTGTGTGAGAATGCCCTACTTTTGTATGACACATGAATGTTTTGTTGACGAACAGCAGCTTGGTATATATTTGAGGTCCACAACAGAGCAAACATCAAATCTATAGCAGTTCGTAAGCATATTATGTAACACATTGTAAGACTTGGCAGCGTTCCTGCCTTTAGCAAATCGGTGAATTAATAAATCTAAGTTACACTGGCACTGTGTATGACACAATGTATGTGATTCTGTATTCATAGGTGAACAGCTTCTCGAGATGACTTCTCTAATTTCACCAACCTCTCCACCATTGGATAACAACTACTTTACTAAGTTAGATTTAAAGGAGGACAATAATGGTAGCTGCGCTGTGTTGGAGGAGGAGTCCCCAGAGGTCGTTAGGTCACCTGTCAGTCCGCTGTTTGAGACTTTCACTGAATGCGCAAAACAAGTCGTTACCGAAGTGGAAGGTAGGATCTAAATTTTTCCTTGAATCAAAATTTTATTTGATCCTAAAAAATAATACTCTTTGATTCTATAGTTGCAAAATTCAGGTTTCTACAGGTATGAAAATCTACCCATTTGAAAAACACAAAAATTTCTTCGTTTTCTCAATGATGTAGTATAGTAGTGCCATGTTGAAGTTTATCCTAATGCAATAAGCATAATTTAGGCACAGCGTTCTGGATGGTGATTGCGACCACGATTGCCATCCAGAACACCATTAAGGGCTGGTTGTGAATTTAGGAAGGTAGATTTCCTCGAATCATAGTGTATGAACAAGTTTATTTTGCAGGACATATACCAGAATGGATAAGTGGTACAGTAGTAAGGGTCGGTCCTGGAAAGTTTGAGTTTGGAGAGGATAAGATGAAACACTGGTTTGACGGACACGCCATCGTACACAAGTTTACTCTGAAACAAGGAAAAGTCACGTTTCAAAGCAGGTAAAAGTCAGAACAATTATAGTGACGTAAGGCAGCTCGATCCACAGATACACACAGTATTGCAGGAACTATTACTGCTGTGTTATTGCTTACACTTGGTAGGTACTTACAATCTAAAGCATGTTTATGAGTATACGATGCAATGCGATGGCCAATGAGATCAGGGAACTGATCAGACATGCGTTCCTGGGTTACAGTTGCATTGTGTGAATGCGTTCTAAGAAATAGTGAAGTTAAGGTAGTTACGATATTAACCACCCAGGAAGGGCAATATTCTTAGCAAATTTCTAGAGTTCATCCCAATCCATTACGCCCAAGTTTGAAGTTTGTTAGGGGAACTAGCAAGGCTAATTCAGGTAACACATCAGACTTTCGGCCACTACAGTGACCTTGCTACCAACGCATAGTCTGTCAATTTGTTCTTATATTACAGATTTGTAGAGTCTGAGACATATAAGGCTAACACCCTACACCAGAGGATAACTGCCACAGAGTTTGGGACGGCCTCCACACCCGACCCGTGTATGAGCATGTTTGCTAGGTAAGAACTTAGATCAAGATTGATCCAGTTTGCCTGAATTCTGAGTTGCCCCCCCTGGCAACTTGCCACGCCGCAGCGTGACCGGTGGGGGGGGGCAACTCGGAATGCAGGCAAATGTACGGAATTTAGTCTAGTAAGAACTATTGTTATACAGACAAATACTTTGTGAAGAAATTTTTAATGAGGAAATGTTGTTTGGAATTAAATCAGAACAGTTATTAACACACTCAGGCCACAATTTTCAGACACAACCATCTTACTGTGATCGTGGGATGTTGCTCTATAAAGAATGTATATATATATATATATATAGCCAATCTTCTTCCTGTGGACAACTTTGAGGATTCAATTTTTTTTAGCTTGTATAGCAGTACACTAATATGTGGGGGGAGACAATAAACAATATACAATAAAGTAATACCGAGGGTTTCCCAACATGGATAATAGGAAGTCATGGTAATCACAATATTATGCTTGTAAATGATCCCTAGATTGAATACCCACACCCTGGTCATAATGTGTAAAATGCATGTTGCCTTCACTTTTTTTCAGGTTCAAAGCCAACTTTTTTAAGACCAATAGAACGGATAATGCCAATGTGAATGTTTTTAAGTACGGAGATGCTCTGATAGTAAATACAGACTCACCCATCGCTCAGGTGGTCCAGCCTGATCTTACAACTGTAGGCAAGGTAAGGACAATCAAATGAGTGATGTTTTAGGTGGTTGAGTTGAAACAAAAATCGTCAGCGAGGGCTTTCAGTGTAGTTTTAAAGTGATCTGGTCCCCGTTGGAAGGAGTAGTCATCTATAAGCTGTCACTTATAAACTTCTGTTAAAAATTGTTGCTAATGCAATGCTTGGTGTCACTATTCAAGCTTTGACATCGTAATGTAGTCTAAATGCTCAGACAGCTGCAATGGGAGTTAGTGGCATTACACTCAATTGAGTATTTGATTATGTAATGCCACTAACTTGCACGGCAGATGCACTGAGCAGTTAGAACCTGTTTTCTACCATTCACCATTGCAGTCATACAGTTTGACAACATAGTCATTGATCACAGGGAGCAATGAACTCACTGCAGGGAGTTCATTGCAGGGAGAGAGAGGGGAAAGAGGTTCGTCAGAGGAATGCTGTGACCATTTGAAATTATTCGAGGTCCGCCGAGGTTACAGCTTGACAGGGTTAGATATTTTCAAATCAGAAATTATAAAATATACTCTGAATTGATTGTTCTCATTATCCACTGATATAATTCTGGTCTCATTAAGACACGGTTCTATATTGATAGACAAATATGAGCGAGTCTATAGCTGTTAACATGGTTACCTCACATCCCCATTTTGACGCGGAGGGGGCGATGTACGTATCAGCCTCATCATTCAAGGGGAGGCCCCGCTATCAGATAGTCAGAATCCCTCCTCCAACAAAAGGTTTGTGCTATTGATAAACAATGGTGAGAATAGATACAGTCCATAGACTTAATTATGAACTATTGGTAATAGACTATATTCATAATTAAGTCTATGATTGATACAGTCTGATGGTTGTAACAACTTGATTACATCAGTACAACATGGTGTAAGAGAAAACAGGCCTTACACTAAGCAAAAACGGACAGGTGCTGTGGAAAGAAAATTGATTATCAATGCACAGTAGCTCTCAACTGTGTACGGGATTTTACATCGATTTTACATCATATCGATTTTATCATATCATATCGATTTATATCGATCCATATCGATATCATTTATATCGATTTATATCGATTTATACATCATATCGATTTTACATCATATGTATGCGCTTTTGCCTAGTGTCATCAAATTGACAGGTTAGTTTTTAGATACTTACTGATGTTATCATCTTGCACATCAATATCCAGAGATAGCAAAAGGCCACAATATTGTGTGTTTCGTGCGTCTCTCTTCAACTTAGAATTTCTGCCAATGGTTATCCACCCGGACGCTCTTCAAAATAATATTAAGGCGAAGTCGAACATAGGTTTGTTGTTGTACCGGCTCCAACTAAATTACTTCGTACATTTTATAGACCAGCGTGACACATTAGACCTGTTGAGTCGAGCTGAGATAGTAGCAGAGATCCCAGCTCGACACGCTCTCCATCCCACATACTGTCACAGCTTCGGTATGACCGATAACTACTTTGTCTTCTGTGAGACGCCTGTTACCCTGAATCTCATCAAGACCCTCACTCGGGTATTCATAGACGCTCCCATCAATGATGTCTTCAATTATGATCCTGAAGCTATGGTAAGTCCTAAGCATTTGTTCTCAATTTAAAATGTACCTGACTGCCTTTCTAGGCGCAACCAAGCCTTGTCACGCGGCCACAGGTTTTGGTTTTGGTTCCCAAAAAAACAAAACCTGTGGCCGTGTGACAAGGCTAAACGTAACCTCCTTGGTTCCAATTTATCACATTTTTAATTGGGTGCTTGTCAGTCACACCACATTGAAGCGTCGTTTTCCATCAGAAAAAATGATCACTTAAAGCAAGGTTTCTAGGGTCCTAGGGTCCAAGTGTCCACAAATCACTTCCTTGGTTCTCTCTTGGTTTTTGTTCCTAACACATATGCTATCACCGATCACTCATGAGAGATGATGATATATGCATTGTCCAAATGGGCCAGCAATAAGAATGTCATAACATTTTATCCGTGCCAGCCTGCATAGGGAGTTGCTGCCCTTGTAAATTATTTAGCAAGATAAGTACAATGCCCTGTAGGTCAACTGTTGACATACAGGGCAAATCATGAGGATATCAGCCAGTGTATCTATTTATTAAAATGTAATCAGAGACAGAGAATCTCATACCAAACAACACAGACTTGGTTTGGTATGCTGATAAGGACGTTCATGAATTTGACAGCTAGTGAAATTAACTTGGCACGATTTGCCTGGGTTTTATCTGATCAGATAATGATAATGAGCTGGATCAGCTGTGTTCTACTTGCTGGCCTCCCTTCAGCGCTGTTCTCAAAAGTGCTTTCCAAGTACAGTTTGATTGAATCTTCCTTTACGTTTTACGTGCAAAAACTGACTATGAATAGTCGCTGGACACTGATTCCATTCCAGTGTCTAGGGTGTGCTTTAAAAATCTTGTGATCCCAACTAGATATCACTATGTCACTGTCACTGTCACTGATAATGGAAATTGTGAATACATTAACTGAGCTTGCCAGAGCTGTCAGCTGGCAAAAATCAATACCAAGAATTTTCCCAGTCCCTAATCCCACAAGTGTCCAAAAAGAGATTTAGGACATGCTCCAGGGTCAAACAATGATTAAAACAGATAGCTTGTGTTTATAGCCAAGGTTTCTGAGGCATTAGTTTTTTATGAGCAAGTGCCCTGATCACCTTTTCACATTTTAGTTATGATTTTGTGGTTAGACAAAGTTGACCTATAGGGCAAATCACTGGGAGATACAATGTCTATACAAGCCTGAGGTATCATCAAAGATTAGATAAACACAAGCACTTTGGTGAACAGATAAGGACACTAAATCCCTTTCGCATCCTGTGAACGATTAACCGCTTGCTGTATGTCTGTATTTAGCTTCTAGATCAGATTAAACAAAGGCGATCAGCTGTATCGATGAACTTTGTCCTCACGGCAGACATCCTTTTATCTTATCAATGTCTCAAATTTGCATATGTGACCAAAGTTGAATATGATTAGAATTTTCAAATTTCCCATCAACACCTCACCTCGAACACACTATAAGATGACATGCGGTCTTGGACTGCCATAGTTTAGGATCTAAACTAGTAGTGGTAATTTACAATATATATAGGGAAGGTTAAATGAGAATGACTCATAAAACCTCCAGTCCATAAAAATGTCTTTCATCGCTAACATGTACTAGATTTGTTAGGAAGATTTCCATTGTTACATGAAACTGAGCGGTGTGACCTTATTGCTTTTATGAAGCAATGGGTCTCATATAATCCATTCCATTTTTCGATTAGGGTTTGTAGGTATTGAGTTATCCTCTCTCTCTACATGGTAAAATAACTCCTAACAGCTATGTTAAATATCTGATTTTGATTGAAAACTGCAGATGAAAAACATGTTTTATGATCATTATTTTGTTCTTGCTGTAGGCACTATTCCACATTATCAACAGGAGAACAGGGCAGAGAATTAATACACAGTTCCAAATAAAAGGAATATTCTTCTATCACATGA
Organism: Membranipora membranacea; assembly: GCA_914767715.1. Lineage (NCBI taxonomy): Eukaryota > Metazoa > Bryozoa > Gymnolaemata > Cheilostomatida > Membraniporidae > Membranipora > Membranipora membranacea. The sequence goes on from OU612074.1 coordinate 3,704,744, forward strand.
TAAACTGTTATGAAGAAGACGACCACCTCATTATTGATCTCTGTAGCTTCTACGATTTCAAAGATTCAGGTAAGCTGCTTGTTTAGAGGGCATTGATGTAGAAGTAATGATGAGCTCTCGATGTTATCATCACCATTTCCCCTAGAGGAAATAAAATCTAGTTTGAGTGAAGTTCGGCTTTTTTGGGAGTGACTTGATGCGAACTAGCATCAACTGACCTTAGCTAAACTGGGTGTTTATGATTTATTATATAATAATGTTAAGTTAATGATGGCCAGCTATAAATTCTTCTGTATGAAAAGGTGAACATTTCCTCCTGCAAATCATCAAACACAAGCCACATTAGTACCACATCATAACTTTTGCCTTGAGCTTCTGTTTAGATGGATGTGTGGAGTGCGAGACCTCACAAACTTTGTGTTCTTACTCTCTCTCTAATTATATGTTGATAATTAAGGGTAAACATAAAAATTATGCAACATTTGTCTTGGAATGGTATGATATGAGAGAGCGAACCAAAAATGATAGAAGAGTCTTGAATTGAGTCTTACTCTTGTGCTTTTTAATATGACTTCACTTTGTCAGATCTGTTCACGGAACCACTAGAGGAATTCAGGAATGGATTATTCATTGAAGAGAAAAAGTGGGCACAGTATAAGCACCACCCGCTACGCCTCGTTGTACCACTTACAGACCATAGTCTACATGAGACAGGGGCTAACCTTGTGACCTTACCTAACACAGACTGTAAAGCTCATCTGACAGGACAGAACGTAATCACACTGGAGGGAGAGAGACTTCTACCTCAAGGTATGTCAAGGTCATACACAGGAAGTTCTGGCTTGCCTAGTTATCACATTTGTAAGTCTTGGCAGCCCTATACTCAAATAATCATTGGAGCTAAGTTCAGACTGATATATATTGGGGTCAAAACTTTGATTAGATCTGTAGATGGGTCCTCTAACTAACTAACTAAGTAGGCCTATTTATCATGCAAATGGTCATATAGACAATTATATATGTGACATTATTTGAGTTCGGTTAATTTGCAGTTATTTGGGGAATTGTTTTTCTAGAGTCAACTGCAACCTACTATTCCATTATAGAGATAATTGAGTTAGGCTATTTATTGTATTTAACATTGGTCAACATTATTACTTTATTATTCAGGACAAGATCGTATTGATATGCCTCAAATAAACTATGAAAAGTTCAACGGGAAGAAATACAAGTACTTCTATGGTACTGGTCTCTTTGTTAACCAGCATTTCATGAATGCAGTAAGTTAAGTATTGTGTTAAACAATCTGTCTTCAGAATGCTTATATACTACATAAATTAAATCTGCGAAGTCTGACTCCATGGTCTGAACCCCACTCGAGTTATTTAAAGTATGAATAATCACAAGAATGAATATGCTCATTACATGATTCAAATTGGATCGATAAAAGCTTCTTACCTGCATATTTGGCACTCATGGGTGTATCAACTACCGAAGAAGAGCAACTCACAAACATTACCATAAAATGTTTGCCTTCAATTCTTCCTCTTTCAGCTTTATTCAGTTATTTAATGTATAAATTCAATTACCCTTAATCTTGCCTTCTGCTCTTATAATATTTATTTATTTTCTGTCGAAAACGATTGGATAACTCCAAACTTATTGATTGCTTCACAGTGTATTTATGTAGGGAGTTTGAATCACCAGTCCTAAACTCCCTGATTTATGTAAATAAACCAGAAGTGTTACAAGTTATCTCCTTTATTATTTAGCTCGGAAAGGTTGATGTAGAAAATAAGACATGCCTGAGATGGCTAGGGACGGTGAATCAATACCCTAGTGAACCTGTCTTTGTACCAAGTCCTCAGGCTACAAGCGAAGATGATGGTAGGTCTATTGTTGAAACATTCATGGACTTACTGAAAACAGAGCACCAGCTTTAAGTTTGCTCATCCCTCGAGTCCGATAGTCTGTACCAACAGCTTCATGTGTCGTTCTCCTTTATCTGTCTATGCAGTAGGAGTAGGAGTAGGAGTAGGAGTAGGAGGTAGCTCAGTTGGTTAGAGCTGACCTCAAACACACATGGGTTGGAGGCTCTCAGTTCGAGTCCAGTTGCAGTCTATGTCTACAGTCTACCGCCTAATGGGCACTGTGCCCCGGGTGTGCTCCTGCACTGAGAGCAACTGCCGCCGTGCCCTTGAGGCACCTCTATTTTTCAGTCTTTGGGAAAGGACGAAGACTTGCAGATCTTTTTTAACCAATATGGGGGTCCGGGTAGTTATTAAATCTTATCGCAAGCGGCAAGATAGAAGATACATGCATTACACACAGATGATTTAAAACCTCCCATACTAATGATTAACTTTTTTTACAGGAGTTGTTCTCTCTTCAGTTTGTGATACTGATCCAGAGAAGCGCGATTTCCTTGTAGTTCTGGATGCCTCTACATTTCAGGAGATAGGCAGAGCTTATGTCCCATCTGATGTCACAGTACCTTACTCATTCCATGGTAGCTATTACAACCACTGATAGCTTCATAGACAGTGGTAGCTATCCCTGACAGTGAGAGCTAGTATAGACATTGATAGCTAATACAGGCATATATAAAAACTGATAGCTATTACAGACAGTGATAGCTTTTATAAACCCTGAAAGCTCGTACATAACGTTACGACAATTTTCACAATTTAGACCTGCAATGAAATTTGAACACCAAATTACATTCAATTATTGAAGTATGGTCCTGTTAGTCACAAGAATCCAAGTGATAACAAGCTGCACTGGTATTGAGGCCTCTCCGCTCACTAAGCATGAACTGGATGACTGTCGGTACCTGACTTGGAGAGGAGGGGGGGTTGCCTTCAATTAATGACTGCTAAAAATCACTTTTATATGATTGCTCCTAGCTGAGTAGTCAAAGTCTTGTTTCCGAATCGCTCACTCATGGATGGAACTATGATCATTCATTAGAACAAGAATGCATCACCCATTCCAACTGAAAGACCCCCTTTCTAATCAGAGGTTTAATGGTAACAATTGTTGGGGTATTTATGAACCAAGCTCATTTCTTTACATTTTTTAAACATACCCATACATTTTATGGATGAACTGTAACTTTTGCAAACCTTTCTTGTCTCTCATTTTGTATCATTTAGGAATGATCTATGGACCCAATCTTCTTTCTCTACATGCACGATATCCCAATTATTATTAGTGTGATGACTTTGAATATTCGAATTTAAACAATATCCATGAAAATTTGCAACTTTTTCGAACGATAAAAGAATAAAATGAGATTGAGCAAAGTGATTATTGAAAGAAGAATGCTGGCCAGCGAAGTGGAAGAATGGCTACATAGTAATAGACAATAGCAAGGCTATGTACTGACCAATATTGAAATTAAATATTTAATATTTAAATATTTAAATTAAAATGACAAAAAATTGGTATTAAAAACTCAGTTGCAATTACTAATACATTGTTATGTAATACTAAAATCTTCAACAGTATGAAAGTTTCTATCGTCCCGTAAATCCTCTTCGCTCTTGATGGGGAGATAACCCATAACTTTGTAAGCATCTCTGCACAACTGATCCACAGCTTGGACAAGTCGCCATCTCATCGTAGTTTTCCATTTATATGCTGTTTTAAGACTGTCTTCTCTGGAAAATAAAAAGAGTATTTCAATTAATTCATTATTTCAATTATTAATTCATCAGAATCATGTCGAAAAAATCTAAATGGTTCTACGTTGTATAACAACTTTTTGACTGCACGTCAGTCTCAGACGGTTTATTGGACAGAAACCGATGTAAAATCAAAGATAGTTATTTGGGATTAAAGACAGCAGTTCGGATAAGGACCAGTAAGCACAGGAAGATGACTGTGTGCTTGTGCTGTGTGCAGTATAAAGATACTTCTGTGCTCTTCAACTAATGTGTGGACTATGTTTGCAGTTTATCGTCTTACCTTTTTGTACTGAATGCATAGTAACCTCTCTTAAAATTTGTGGTCATATTAACTGCAGCACTATCTGAAAGGTTATTAATGTGATCCCTCAGCACATCTGGTACTTCACCCATATTTAGTGAGCTGTAAGTAAAGTAAGTAGGTCAAGCAATTAGGTCAAGGATGTAAGTAAACTAGCAATGTAAAATAAGAAGAAGCAACTGTTTCTGATGTGCATCGATATTTATAATAATTTTATACCGTTTATACCAGCGGGTGGCAAACTGGAAATGAGATTGTATAATCGAGAAAACACCTTGATTAGCTGACGGGACACATTTTGCCAAACCAACTCAGAAAACCCTCAGGTTTTAGCAGATGAAACATGACATTACCATGAGAAAATATCATATAGAGGTTTGGGCACCATTTCAACAATGCAACCCAAAACTTAAAGACCAAGCTTTATCATTATATCAGGCTATCCATGACGGGAGATTACTTGGAATTTCAGAACACTGAATTGTGTGATACTCAATGCCCCGCCCTTATCAATTCCTATTGTAGTGTAAAGGCATAATAGTCTGAATTATCACATATAGTTGAGTCACAGCTGACTTTACCTGTATATATATTTAGCTGCAGCGATATTATCCTGGACTATATCTTCATATCTTATGACTAGAAGTTGATCCTTGAACTTAGATTTAAGAAGCTCTCTGGCTACAGTTATATCTTCCATCACTGAATTACAGTAGTCTGTAACACAAAACAATACTAGTTATGTCTTCTTATGGCCACATAACTTATGATGATCCAACATGTATCTGACAAATACCTGACATATATCTGAAATGTATCTGACACATATCGGACATGTATCTGACAAATATATGACATGTATCTGACACATAACTGTCATGTACCTCACACACACACCTGACATATATCTGACATGTATCGGACATGTATCGGACACATATCTGACATATACCGGACACATACCTGACAGGTATGTGACACCCAGGAGTTAACTCCCTGCTGATTCAAATATCACGAAAACCAGTAACTGGCGAGCCTCCTTTGACATATAAAAATGTGAAGACAACTTCAACGTTTCAACATATAAGCATGTATAATATTTTGCATAATATGTAATATATAATACATAATATTTTGAGTGTCTATGCGCATTGATCTGAACAGCCTTATAGTACGGTAACATACTTTTAGTCTTTTCTATAAATAATTGGGTAGTAGAGACGTTTGACATCTTCATACGAGAAGCCATCAGCCCTCGGGGATCTCTAAATTCAAGCACCACCTAAACAACAATCAGAAACAGTTATCAAATAGGGACAATTCAAAAAAGGTAAACAGACGTTTCAAATGCAAAAGCCACTTATTTTGCATGTCATTACAGAAGTTCTATACTATGAAACCTCTATTCAAAAATTATAAACATTGCTAATCTAACTCCAAGATCATTCTCAAATCAATAGCCTGAGAACTATGTAATATTCAAGTACCGCCTCCCGGGCATATCACCAGCAGACCCTGATATAAAATGAATACCTTGAGATCTGGATGACTAGACTGGAGAAGCTCTTTAGCCCATGATAGCTTAGCTCTGATAGTTTTGACTGACAGTATCTGACTGGTGTGACAGCTAGAGAAATGTGCCTGGGTACAGGAGAATCTAAGATCGTCAAAGTGCGGAATACATGCTGTAAAAAAATACATATACATAATATTATAATATATATATATTTAATATACATCTAATATGAGTACGGAATACATCCTGTAAGAAAACATATATATTATATTATATAATATACATCCTAAGTTATATATATATATATATATATAATATATAATTAAAAAGTACAAATTAACGTTGTATTGTCGGTGCGATTTGCTTACTTGTCCAGTTGCACTACTGCTAATTTTAATTTTTCTAAATTACATTCGTACCTGCAGAAACTTTGCAAAAAATATATTATTTTTGACACAATGGTAGTGCTAATACAAAAGCATGCTGTGTCAATCATTGCATTTCCATGGATCGACCTGAGGCTATTTTAAGGGTTATTCGGGTCATCAAAACACTGCCAGTTCTCACTGAGCTCAAAGGATATGTTCGCAATTAGCTTTTCATGCTAGAGCAAACTAGAGCATCCTAGAGCTGAGCGGTTAGCGTCTATGATTCAAGCGTGGGAGGCCTGAGTTAAAATGCCATCTGCGGAGAAGAAAGCTCCTTTGTTACAGTAACTAAGAAATAAATAACAAATAAATAGTCTTCAGCACACAACTGAGCAACGGGATGCTTTGGTATAATATCCACGCTGATGGTCAATTTAGATTTTTGCACTGTCCAGTATAACGCAGCAGGGTGTATGCAACCACTGGATATGTAATATAAACAAGAGGGTGGGCCTCTTTTTCCACATCTGACATTCATATCCAACATGTCGGCCCGGATTGGTTGGGTTCGGAGATCAACTATCGAATCAGATCAGATCAAGTTATTAGTAGAAATGAAGAGGACTTAGGCAGACTGGTCTATGATAAAAATGAGTACATCAGTAATTTGTCAAGAGTAACACAACTTGTAATAGTCAATAACACATCTAGTTGTAATTTCAGTTTGACAAAGGCCAGTCGCAGCAAAGAGGCTGCCACCGGTCCTAAATTAGTTTTAGTACTCTTTGCGGGTCGCTGGTAATGTAGTGATGGCAAACTGTCGGTGAGAATTGCAATCACTATGGTAGTGACATTCAATTATCAGCCACCTTCTAGTTGAAAGCGGGTGGTTGAGCACAGCCAGTCACAGTTTGAGCACTTAAACTAGTACTCGCATGCGCGTGTAAGTAGTAAATAAGGAAGCAACGCTATAAGTTTATGGTTCAAACCACCAGAAATAAGAAGAAGAAGAATCAGCCATCAAGCACAACGCCACCTTATTAACTTACACGGAGCCAGAGGTTGCTTGTTGCATTTAGGAGGTGGGTTACATATGGCTGAAAAGGTAAGGGAAGACAAGCTCGCAATCAACTAAGCCAGGCAAACTGCTGTTCAATTATAATTAAAGATAAATTTAAATTCTGTACACTTCATATAAATGTGATACAAACATGGCGGTGGGCTATAACAGTGTTAGGAATGGGCATTCATTTCTTTATTAAATGCCTAGAAATCTTACCTTTAAAGAAAGGGCCCATTTTTCTGGTTGGGTAATAAATGCTGCTGGAAGGCATGAGATCGAACTGACAGCTGAAGAGTCTATCAAGCAGCTCTATGGAGCGATTACTCATCATATGATGAGAGTTGCCTTCATGGGCGCTGTACACCCTTTTGGAGGTCAAACCATGTAAAGGTTCAAACCTGCAACAAAAACACAGAGCATAAACTAGCAATGTTATGGCTGGTCGCCTTATCAGATATGGGGGGACTGTAAACAACAAACTTACTAAAAAATTTTCTGATGATGATTCATATGGACAAGCTGCAGAAAATGTACGTATGCTTTCAAAACTCTACTGCTTTCAACAAATTTGGTCCATGGTCCTGGGATTGCTCAAACATGTTCACTTGTCGGATGCAAATCAGAATTTTGCTCCATAAAACAGCCCCAGTACTAAACGGCAGGTCTCTGATAAACTCTCTTAGTGGCATCACCGTTTATTGGCGAGACAACTCAACAGTTGGAATTAGAACCTTTTCCTCATTGTAAAATCCATCTAGTCTGACTTGAACAGAAAAAAGGGGAAATCACCGCAATAAGGCAGCTATAGTGCCACCTCACGTTGCTATTGTCAGCATTCAGCACGTTGTAAAGCAACAAAATCCCAACGTGAGAATTTTAAAAAACTGCAAGTTATTACACTTTTATAGCCATGTGCTTCCTCAGACTAGCTTTTGGTCGGGAACCAGTGAGAGCCAACACACACGATGACACGCAATAATAATCAACTTTAACAGAACATAATAACCGAACATACAAACAGCAATTGTTTATTTATCAGACATAAATTTGTACTAACTTATCTAATTCCAGATTTTGCTTACTAAGACTACGTAAATGCTGTAGATAATCTTCTGGTTTAACAGACACCAAGCCTTCTAAGGGCTCAAATCTGTCGCAACAATCAATATGTACATTCAGAAGATTAAAAAAACTTAAGCTCACTGAGCAATCAAGAAAAGTGCACCCAGCCTGATTCACAATAACCATAAACGTATTGAGTCAATGTGTTGGCATTGATCTGATTGGCTGCTCGGTGGGAAAGAGAGCCAATGGCGGGTCATTGAGTATCTTATAGAGATATAATAAAGTGAAACTGAATGACATTCATACTCACTATAGCCTGGCCTGGCATCGACCTTCTCGCTCCAGTCACCAGCCAATCCAAGCTAACACATTGGCTTATGTTTGTGAGTTAAGCCAATATTGGCTTATCATTTGTTTAATTATCGAATAAGACTAAGAATTTTAACAATTTTAAATTTTGAAAAATTAAAAATTGTCAAAATTTATAATTTTTACAATTTTTAATTTTGACAGCATAGAAATTCAGTTACTTTTTTTCAGTCCATAACTACTAGAGACAAACTCACATATAATAAGAGTCCGGGTGACCTTTAAAGAATTCTGATAAGAAAGTGCTGCCGCTTCTCATGAACGTAAGCAGAAGGACTTTGTGCCGCCCAGACTTTTTATGTCTGTACATCGGTATAGAAACTGTAACACAATAGTAACATTTGCGGGACATGGGGTTAATGTAGCCGATGTGTTGGCTCTGATTGGCTGGTGGGAGGGAAAGAGCCAATACCAGGTCAGATGGTACATTCCTGAAAGTACCTATACTATAGTGAATGTGAAAGTATGCAGTTTCACTTTCACTATGTCAAGAAAGGTACATTCAGTGACCTGGCATTGCCTCTCTTTCCAACCCAAAAGCTGGTCAGATCAGAGCCAACACATCAGTAAGGTTTATGCAGTGCAGCAAACTTAGGTAAGTTTGAGCCCCACTTACTACATACCAAATGTTGGTAACGAAATTTCAGAATATCATTGATGTGTTTCAGAGATCAACTGAAGAAACAGCTTCATCGAGGAATTCTCTGTCAAATTATGCCGGCTCCGCAAGTTAAAGCAGGTGAAATAGTATGGCTTTATGAGCGCGATTCATTTTAATGAGTGAAGAAGTTATATTACCCCTGATTCAAAAAAAGGCAACTCCCAGTGCCTACTAATGTATAATATGTATTCCCGTCGCCTTGTCTTGCGGCTGCTTTTTTTTGCCACGTGACAAGGCTATGTATTTTCAATAAAGCCACTGTCTTAAATCCTAAATAACAAAGCTGTTGAACCGGACTGAATTTATAGTGTCAAAAAACAAAAACTGCTTACTTTCGTTTTGTTTGAGTTGGTCTTGTGGGACGATTCTATAGAATCTGTATTGTGAAGGATAGACCTTATTCTGAGAAGAATGTAAGTTCCAGCTGGAGCATTTAGCAGGATAGAAACCATGTAAGGTCTGAGAGCAGAACACCTCATTATCATCAGGATTCGTCTACAACATAAAATGGATTTTTTTAACATCTTTTGACAACATAATTCATCATTAAAATGTTCTTCCAAATGTGAGAGGGCAAGCAAAAAAAATTAAAATAAAAAAACCTTCACAGGAGATGTTTCAATAAGAATGAGTGATACATCAAAGTTCACTGAAGCAAATTATCACATCGCTCAAAACTATCACTCACTTGGCTTTCAGTTAGACAAAATCGCTCACAAAGCGCTCACTTAGAATGTATAAGTTCAATCAATGACTGAGCGGTTTGTGAGCGACACCCTACAGATCCGATCACTCATTGAGTGAGCGATCAGATGGCGATTTTGGCTGTTGAGCATTACACAGAAATCAAGATTACACTTTTAGAATGTGAGTCTCTGATCGTATCAATTTAACCTTATATGTGCCTTTGGTGCTAGAATCTCATCTCAGGTACCACCATTGTCATCATTGTTCATCAGATATACATGCAATAGTATATCACATGATCAGTGTGGGGGGAGCTTAGCTCAGTGACATATAAATTAATACAATTTAGCCGCAGATATAGATTAACACTGTTGTCACTCCCTCTTTTCATTCAGCAGGTAAAAGCTCGACTCGTTCCACTGAATTAAAATTGATTATTAATAATCAACGTAAAATCTCATCCACAGTAGCTCTCAACTGCTATGGGATTTCACAGTGATTTTTAATGATCAATTTTATTACACTGGAACAATTGACTTTTAGCTAATGAACACACATTAAGATTTCCCACAGGTCAAGCACAATATTGAAAATCTGTTTTTTTTCATGATGACCAGAATGATTAGTGGTGAAAGATGTAAATTAAAGATTATTTGGAATATGAAAATTATTACAGATAATAATATTTTGATGATAGTTTATGCAATTGTATTATCTATTATTGAAGAACATCAGAAGTAAAGCTTTTTTTTACTCCTGCATGATCTACATTTTCAGTTCTAATTCAAACTTTTGAGCGAAACTGAGGAAGTCTCAGCAGATACAACTATGAGTTTACGGGGAGTCTACATACTAAATACTTTATTAGGAACGATTAAAAAGGGAGATGCTCGAGTTGGGACACTCTGAACTATATAAAGTTTTCAACTCGGCAATGACACATTGTTATATGGCTCCCTGATAGATGCAATTACAAGTTTTGTTTGTGGCAAAGCATTCTAATACATCGCCATCAACTTCTACTTGCATCCGCATGAGAATTCAACTTCATCAGTCCTCTCTGGGCAAAGATGGGTTTATGTTGAGAACAGTCAGAACCAGAAAAACTAGACATAAACAACACTAACTACAAAAAAAGTCTTACCTTTTTAATGAACAAGTATTTGTACTTGGGATGCTGCTACAGCACATTAACAAACAAGTTCACAGGGGCGTATCTCTAGGATGTCTATTAGGATTTGGCTGATCAGCTTACAGACTAATTGGTCTGACAATTTTTTCTCAAGGAATGTCACAGCCATGATACAAGCCTGGATGTCATGGCTTTCAATCTCATTTAATTTCCATCTGTTTGTTTTGTAGAATTTATAATTTCCAAATTTGAGTTGATTGCCGCTCAACCCCTCCCCTACTGCCAATAGTCTAAAGGGATGTTTGATCTCGTCTAATCCAGACTTATCTCATTTTTATTTTACCGTCAAAGTTGTTATTTTGCATACATGATATTGTTTTTCATCGTTATTGATTATTTTTTTGATCATTTACTGCCTTGGTTATAATTATGATATTTTACCGTCTGGTAGTGACAGTTATCATAGGAGTAAGAAGAGAAATAAGTCAGAAATAAACCGAATCTGATCTTCTTTAGGCAAGACCAGAACGAAGAGCAGATAACTCAGCTAATTGGCCTGTTGACGGTGAGACTGTTGGTATCAACATCCAACAATAACCATAAGTATATATTAAAGGGGTTTTATTTTCAGGTTATTTATTTTAAAGTTCCATATAACTTACATTAGTCTTTTCGAATTGTGGATGAGGCTGTACGATGAATCTACAGTTGTCTTTACTGTTCCATTTTGATAGCACAGTCTTTGATGGTCCAACAAAACATAATGACTCCTTGGTCAGGGCGCTATCAGTATGACACTGTAGTTTTCTGCATGTTTGGTCTGAACAATGGCAGCTTGAATTTCCTCCCATCCTCTCTTCACTGAATATTCGATACTTTAAAGATGTGACATCACCTACAGATAGATTAGGCGATTAGAATAAAGATACAAAGTCGCTGAAGTTTGTTTATTGCCTAAATTCTAATATCCATCCTGTGATAGGTTGATAGCATCGAATGTACAGCACATACATGGAAAAATAAAAATAAAAGGAGTCTGAGCTGCATTAGTTAAAAAATCGCATATAAAATTCAAAAAAGGTATTTTGTCTTTTGGTTGTTCTACACTTGGATGGCCTATATTTATCTATTTTTGCTCTACGAGCAGATGTTCTGTTTGTGTTTATTTTAATACGAGAGTTCAAGGGGTGATTATCGTTGTCAGCTATTCTAGTGAAATGTTCACTGCAAGTGGTGTGCAGGAATGTTGTGATGGCTGAACCTAGCATTTGCATAATTCTCCTTCATAATTAATCTATCATATCAATGGATTTGTCCCACCCCAGGGATATTATCCCAAGCTCCATCCAGAAACTCCCTGTTCGAATCAAGGAGCTTGGGAAACAAACTCCCTAACACCCTGATCAAAATACAATTTAGTCCGGAGTTGCCTTCCTTCATTGTCTGAGCAGACAACTTGAGCTCTTCAATTAGACTAGCCAGGGAGTTTGTTTCCCAAACTCCCTGGACTAACCACACATAACGCGGTTTAACCAGGGAATAAAGATAATATAATATGAAATATACATATAAATATAAACAATATAATATTTATATAGTATACATATATATATAAACAATATAATGTTTATATAGTATACATATATATACATATACAATATATGTATATATGATATATTACACCCATATTCTCTGGTTTAACTATAATGCACTGTCTTCTTACTTCTTGTATACACGTCAGCTGAGTCTTCGGATTCACCACATGGTAAAGTATCCAAGCCCTGAGTCTGGAAGAAGTTATCACAATAACATCTCCCACTATGTCTCTGCAAATATCAAATCAATTATATTAAACAGACAGCAGCAAAAACGGAAAAATGTTTGCTTTTATTAATGAAGATTGGCCTCATCAAAACTATAAAAATGAGCAAACACAAAGGATCCGCTGGCTAAATAACAGGAAACAGTCAGTAAATTAAAATCTATACGCTCTCATCGCCCCGTTATTGGCAAGTTGGGCAGTTTAACCAATCCCATTCAGTCTTTTCAGTGGTAAAACAAAATAGTTATTATAATTCTTAAAATAGTATTTGGCAAGCTCAACAGAAATCTGCTTGTATGGAGGCTGCTGCATTGAGCCAGACCTAAAAAACACACTGCAGGCTATCTAGCGCGCTGGTCAGTCAGTCAGACTTTGTACCCAGTCAAAAAATAATCGTTCGAGCCTCAAAGGTGACAAGCTCTATAAAATTCGGCAATGTGTAACTTCAAATTGATCAATGACAGAACAATAGTAAGAATCCCCACAGGACTGAACTAAATAGAAGATTATAAATTGTTCTAGTAGAGTAAAATCAATTCATTGATAAAAAAAATCAAAAGGCCATTTACTTTATTCAGTAAGTAAGGTGCAATATTTGATGACCGACCAGACCGAAATTGCTGAATAACAGCGCTGAGTTGACCGCAATAGTCCCTAGCTACAAACTCAAAACAGTGTCTCTTAGGGATTTTTAACTCATCGCAGTTTTAACGTTAAAAACTTGTTCACACCAAAGATTGTATTGACGAGGGACAGCGAGGGACAGCGGTCACAGCAGCTCTGTGGGGAGTTTGTTTTGATGAAAGCTGGCACTGACAAGTTTTATAAAATCTTATCTAAAGCTGAGATGATTGACTGACAAGATTACAATTGAAGTGATCAATCATTAGATTTTGGCTGCTGGCTTAAAAGTCAAATTGTACCATGATTGACATAAGACAGACTCTGAGATGCCAGCAAACCTGACAAGTGATTGCTTTATATGCCACAGATGTGCTGAGCGGTCGGAAAAGATATAGTTTGGTGGTCTGGGTGTTAATTGCAGTCACAGCTGCTATCAGACGCTATGACCCTGAATATGATGGACAAGTGGACCATCCATACCCTGGTTAATAAGATCTGATTGTTTTGATAGCCAATCAGCAACCAAATTTGGGGAGCGACTCCTATCATCATGGTCTCTTTACTCTTTATTATTATCTCCATAGTGAAAAATCCTCAGTGAAATATGGCGTTTAGTATTTTTGATCTTGGCGGGGGGGGGGGGGGGGGGGAGGGTCTTTTTCTCAATTTGTCCCGCTTTCTATTGACCAGCAATGTTTGGATTGGAAGGCGAATAAATTTCGTTGGCTTGTAGATCCGCCGTTTTTTTAAACCAGCTCTATAATTGAAAAAATGTCACCCTCCTCAACCCAAAGGATTGTTCAACAAATTGGCCTTAGTGATCTATCCAGTCAGAGTAACCGAGTGCTTAGTGATCTATCCAGTCAGAGTGATCTGTCCAGTCAGAGTAATCGGGCCTTAGTGATCTATCCAGTCAGAGTAATCTTTCCAGTCAGAGTAATCTATCCAGTCAGAGTGATCTATCCAGTCAGAGTGATCTATCCAGTCAGAGTGATCTATCCAGTCAGAGTGATCTATCCAGTCAGAGTAATCGGGCCTTAGTGATCTATCCAGTCAGAGTAATTGGCCTTAGTGATCTATCCAGTCAGAGTGATCTATCCAGTCAGAGTGATCTATCCAGTCAGAGTAATCGGGCCTTAGTGATCTATCCAGTCAGAGTAATAGACAGTTTTCTGAGCTCCGATTTAGGCCTCAATTTGGAGTTGTCCTCTCTCCAGTTTGGTACTTTTAGCCCACGTCGCATAGGAAAAACGTGCTGAAAAGAGGGTTATCTTGAAAACCGCTTATAAAAGGATAAAAATTATTTTTGATTCAGAATCTGCAACATTGAAAACTCATATGGACATAGTTTGGGAAATAAATTTTAGTATTTGGATAATCAATTATTGCATTTTCTGCCTGTTTTGCGGACAATTTGGCAGAATCTTTCAAGGTTTTCGTCACTAAAATTAGGATTTATCAGCATTCAAGCCTCCAATGATTTGGAAACCCTGTCTCTCAGGGTTTTCAATGGCGCAGACTCTGAATCAAAAATCATTTTTATCCTAACATAAGCGGTTTTCAATAAAACTCTCTTTCAGCAGGTTTTTCTTATGCGGCGTGGGTTTAAAGTACCAAACTGGAGAGAGGACAACTCCGAATTGAGGCATAAATAAGAGCTCAGAAAACTGTCTATTGGCCTTAGTGATCTATCCAGTCAGAGTGATCTATCCAGTCAGAGTAATCGGGCCTTAGTGATCTATCCAGTCAGGTAATTGAGTGCTTTATCACGCTTTGCTCTCAATTCATTCATTTATTCTTAGATATCACATACATAAATAAAAATAAAGCAGGAAGTAAAATTGATTTTAGGAATTGCTACGTATATCTATGATCTTTTAGTTTCACCAGGCAAATATCCTGGTAATAAACTCGCAAGCTGTGGACAGCTTCAACCATGAAGCTAGCTAGAACGTAGTCTTCACAGCTCAAATCAAATCAAATTTGTTTGGTTGATTTTATCACCACCCCCCCCCCCCCCTTCCTTATTAATCTATACCCACAATAGTATGATGGATGAAAATGAAGAGAACTATAACTATAACCGACTTACCAATAAATAAGAGTACATTTTATGCTTATGATTGCAGTAGTGAAGACACGCCGTCTCATTATCAGTGAATATATATGGCGATGGTTTTTTGTTATAGCTGCGTATTCCAGAAGTTTTGAGTAAGTCAAAGTTGAAAGTCTGACGAGCAGATAACTGGTAACACCCTAAGTAGATGTGATCTGGTACAGAGAGTTGGTTCTGCTCGAGAGTAACAGGTAGAGTTGTCACCTCAGCTACCGATGTTGTGTTCTCAGACTGAACATTGCTGGAAATAAAAGGAAATTCAAAGAAATTAATCTCTCATATAACAGCAATGGTCTGCATCATTAATTTTATTTTCACGGCACATTCCAAACTAGGTATAGAAGCTACTGCAGAGTCATACTATATCAACTCCGTTGTCATTTTGGAGATGTATGAAAGGTCGCAGCGAGGTTAGCAGCTAGACAACATACACTTGCATGGTGAGTTTGTAGAGATCTCTGAATGTAGGTATGTAGTAGTAGACATCATTGTGAGTAGGAGCTACGTGAGTGGCTGTGTTCATCATAACGTTCACCATACCGAAAACTGTGAGAGTGATGGCCAGGCCAGCTAGCAGCCATAACGTACAACATGAGCCCTTCCTGGGCTTCATCTGTCAAAATGAACAGAGCAACTAAAATAGCAGTCCAACTAAGCTTATATCATCTTGATCCTAACAATTAGTTAGTTAAATTTTGAGATGATGGTGAGCTTCAAGCTATTATATCAATATGTTTACCAAACACTTTAAAGCACTTCATTGCCACATCTTTATTCACTGCTGCGCTTATCCTCAAAGTTGAGACCAGTAAGTACACTTCATGGTCTTTTGACACTGGCAAATGACCAAGTGAGAGATAGGCATGGATCTTTTTATCTGCCATGAACTATAGGTCTAAAATTGTTGCATTCGTAGCCGGATTATCTTCTTTCACTGCACCCGCCATATGAAAGACCCAGATTGACCCTCTGAGCTACGACTGCTCGCCTTAATCCCCAAAACAAACATATAACCACGATAATCCAGATTTGGAAAGGTTTAGAGGTGAGAGCGATGATCTCTGTATCAATGGATGGGCTGTCAGGTGCCACAGGTGACAGTAAAGTCACCCCCCTCCCACCAAATGACAAAATGCAAAGTTGATGGAATATATGAATTTACTAAAATAGTCTTTCTCTTTGTTGACACTCAAAACATTTTATCCTAGTCTTGATTACTCTCAACAAATCCCCTTGGTGCCATACTGTAGAGAGACTAGGGTGTTCAAATAAGATTAAATCAAATACCAGTAAACATTTGAGGAGTAGATTTACCTTGGACGACCATCGCCTGCTTGTAAGAAATTTAGGCATGATAGTTTAAGTTTAAATGCAGCGTCTGATGAATAGATATTTTTTTATATCTATGGTCTGAAGTAATGCTACTTGTATGTCCTCTCACAGACACTAACATTGCGTCAAACATTACGCGCGACAAGAGGTATCACACCTGTGTCTTTATCACAGTGAGATATTAGGGGCTCAGCCAATAATGTAGCGTCCAACTTTGTAATATGATAGCTACATGCTCAGTCCATCTGCTGGGGAATCCTAACTGGGAATCCTCACAGAGAATTGCACTCTGGGATACTAAGGTAAGGGACACAACTTAAATATTCTGATGGTGATATCTCCAGGCTATGGATCATTGGCTAACCAATTACAGGATGAACCAGACAATTTTGAATGACCTTGACCTTATTCATAAAATTGTATTCTCTTGACATCTTATACTGCTGCTGACTCTAGAAACATTGGAGGCAACCCCTAAAAATGTTCGCTGGTACCAGAACCTGGGAGGGTGGGATACACCCCTCCCACCCTTCCCAAACTATCAACTGGTACCAGAACCTGCCACACTGTAGCAGTCAGTACTCCAAGCTATCAACTGAACCCCATCTCAGATATATCCTAATTTACATTGCCACAAATAGCTGATGCAGAGATGGATTTTGCGGGGAAGTTTAACCCTGTGACATCATATCAGAGGCATACAGTGGTACACGACTATAAATTCAAATCAGACAATCGCAAAGATCACATGTTACTGGGACTTGTGCATCCCCTGCATGTGATATCAAATGTCAAATGCATTATTAAATTAATGTGACACTCTATTGAAGGGAAGTTTGTTTATAAGTGGAGTAAATTGGAAACACACAAGTGTACTGTGTGACAGGGATGAACTCAGTAGTCTAATTCATCTTTCTCTAACAGCTAGGGTAGGGTAGTTTTTTGAGGCGGTCGCAATGGTGATGATGTTCCTTACACCAAGTTGCACAATAGGCAGCAAATTGCCAAAAACGCTGCCGAAAATGGCCAAAATTGCTGTTTTTTTGAGATTTCAAAGGTCTGTCCTGTGCACACCTTATAAGTTGTGCTACTCAAACTCTGCAATCAGATTCATACATACCTTGGTCAGTTTTTGGTATAATATCAGCATGATATCTCAAATGTTGAGTGAATGACTAACCTTATAAAAAGTGATAACCCCGCAAAAAAAGGGAAAGTGATCAAAAAATGATGATATGGTTTCAAAACATCCAAAACATGAAAGAGCATGTCATAATTAGTGGATCTACAAGGTTACATGGGTCTGCTATCATAAATAGCTGAGATGTGGCCAACAACGGTTGCAATACTCCCTTATATCACCTGTATATATCTATCATTGAAACAACACTGCTTTTTCAATTTTGCAGGCGCCTCAAAAACTGACTTCGACTGTTCGTATCGATCTGATTTTTTTATGGTGGTTTTGTATTGACTCAATCAATAACCAAAAATTTTTCTTCAGCACTATGCACCTTTTTGATGATACTTGAAGGAGTTTTGCTTTTGCTTTACACGCTATATAACCTTATACAGATGATTTTTATGATATTATAAAGGAAACCAAAGAATATGCACTATTTGAAAAATGACACACTCAGAGCCTTTAAAACTGGTCTTATGCGATGGGAGGGTCAATACACAGTCACCATAAAAAAATCAGACCAATACGAACACTCGAAGCCTGTTTTTTAGGCAGCAGAATTATTCAAAAAGTAGTTTCGCTTTAATTATAGTTATACACAGGTGATAAAATGGGTATTGAAACCGTTGTTGGCCACATCTCGTCTTTTTATGATAGCAGACCCATGTAAAGTAGTAGGTCCACTAATTATGACACGCTCTTTCAGATTTAGGATGTTTTGAAACCATATCATAATTTTTTGATCACTTTCCCTTTTACCGGCAGTGTTTTTGGCAATTAGCGGCCGATGGTGCAACTTGGTGTAAGGTACAATATTATCATTGCGATCAGCATGAAAAACTGTACCAGAAACAACTGACATTTCTTATCCATCCAAAAGTGAAAATGGAAGTGATAAGATAGGAGGGGGCTGCCACGGGACTATAATAACCCTGAATGATCACCCATTGCAATTAAGTTGTGTAATTATAATAATCACATATTTAGTGTAGGTGTTAAATAATAGCTGATTATATGGTTCCTGTTACCAAGAAGTGACGTTTCCCTTTACTCTTTGCGATCACTGTCAGGTGAAGTTTTCACTGATACTTTGTAACTGATTTGAGAATAAGTTTAGCAGCAAACAACACAGATTTAGGCTCTGTTTGTCTTGTTGGAGTTAGCTCAATAGAAGCTCAAGAAGCAGCATACTGGTCAGATTGTAATAACCAATTTGAATGTTCTTATTATGATGATTGCCTTTACCTCAAAAATTGTATACCCATTTTATAGCATGAAACACTGAAACCATGAAAGTCGTGGAAATAACTTCTCAACTATAATTTCTCAAATATCTGGTAACCAGACAACATCTTGAAGCCTGATCAAAACGACAGCGGTAGGCCTATGCCAGGAGAAATGTGCGAGGTGACCTTCGTTTTGTCAAATAATTTTTAAGATAAGAAATCAAGATCAAGTAAGCCTATATGAGGAGTATACACGGCATTTAGGTAGGCCTGTATTAAAATCTGCATTAACCGAAACCAGCAAAATGAAACTAACAACGTGCGAGTAGGCAGGCCAAGAGGTGAGCGCAGTCAATGGGAGCCCCCCTCATGCCGAACCCGCCAAACAAAGCCAAGCGCTTACAACAGCTACCTCTCTCATTCAACCACCAATCAAGTCCTGTTGGTGACACACTGTGGAAGACCTGGAAAAATTATAGACTTACGAGAAACACATTGCTGGATTCATCAAACCTGATGTAGCAATTACCTCACCTGAGGTAATAACCCGAGGTAAGTCAATCGAGTAAGCGCAACCAACAGAAAGCTGATACTTTATTATGCCAAATCTGATGACATCATACTGACCTGTGAGCTGTTCAGGCACCTGATCAGAGCATAGCGTTCTTACAGGTCTGTCGGCTAATAAAACGATCCACTATTATCCGTTTCGGCTGCCGAATAGGCATCAATGTGTGATCCGATAGATGCAGTACCTTCTTCCTAATGTGTTTATTGTTATCTGATGCTGAGCTGTAGCATGGCTGTAGTGAAGTTGGACTACTAACACACCCTCTAATTAATTGTGGTTAATTATATAATCACATATACTATTCACTATATACTATACTATATACTATTCACTATAGCCTGACTATGATAGATACATGGCAGATGCTCCCCTCTCTCATCAGCTATAGTGCAGACCCACTGACAGGTGCCCCTTTCTCTCCTGACAGGTGCCCCCTCTCTCCTGACAGGTGCCCCTCTCCCTCCTCAGCTGTATATTGTAGTCTGTGTTTATCAATCACCTGCTATACTTTCAACCTGCTTGTGAATCCAGCTGGTTATGTTTATGATGAGAGATATTTATGCTTTGCTGCTGTTAGCATTAAAAGTGCAGTCCCTGTTTTGAGTTTTGATGTGTCTGTTTGCAGCAACTAAAATTTTATGTAGTGCTTTGAATCATGAGCTGAACTAGTCTGAAAGTGTTTATAAAAGATCTTTTGTTTGATTCATGTGAGTTCACACAGCTCAGTATTGTATTTGTGTGTGTATAGGAATGAATGGATAACCTATTTATTGAAGCCCAAGGATTACTGTGATGAAATGAGCAATTCTTTTGTTATTTAGGTATCGGACAAAAGACCACAGGCATAATTAAATAAAACTCTAAACCTTTTAGTAATTGACAATATTGACATCCCACTTATGTCCAGCACAGGGTTACAGAACAAGCATAATGTGCTTATTGTTTTTATTGTCATAGACTTCTCAAGTTTCACTTTTAATTATTACTCAAATTCTTTAATCTCAAGAGCTCCACTTTATTGCTAATTTTTATCTGTCAATTCATATCTAGACCAAGATTGGTCCATTTGCCCACATTCGGAGTCTCTCCCGATCAACTGGTCACGCGGCAGGGTGACTAGTGATGAGTGGAAGGGAGCAACTGGAATGCAGGCAATTGGATTAAACTTGATCTAATTCATATCTGTCGTTAGATCGAAACGCTGACAATATCTATGATGATACTGATTGTCAGTAACTGTCAATTTTCAACTATATGCCTTGAGCGAATATTTTTCTCCTCACTTTTATCATGATTACATAACTCGAAAACACACGCTCGAATAGGCTGCTTTTTATTTGGAAATTATAATTATGCAATTTGTGAACAAAAGTCACCATTTATTTTTTGGTACATACATCAGAGTCACAAAATTTGCTAGTGAGTATGAACTTTGCATGAAAATCAAATTTAGAAGATTTATTTTTGGTGTCGTGAACTAGTCTTATTGCGGGCCGACATGAACCTAATATACCTGCCACAACGAAATACTATGTACAAGTACCTTGGTCAAAGATAATAAATACTCATTGCCTTGGTAGTACCAAGGCAATGAGTATTTGGTAGTGACATTGGATAAGTGTTATATAAAGTTCAAGAATGCATTCAAGAGCTACCCTCTAGGAAAACTTGGCAAGTCAGACCACAATCCAGTAGCTCTCATCCCTCGTTATAAACCTGTAAGCAGACATCTAGTGAAAACTACAGTTCCTGTCCGTAAGTGGAATGATGATACCACAGAGAAGCTGCTATCTGCTATCGAAACTACTGATTGGTCTGTGCTGACAGACCATGTAAGTGACTCTTCTGAGAAAGCAGAAATTATGTCAGATTACCTAGCTTTTTGCCTTGGTGAATGCGTTCCAACTGTTAATCGAGTTGTCAGTAATGACAAAACATGGATAACTGGCAAGATCAGAACGCTCCTGACGGCTCGGACCGCTGCACTCAATTCATGCGATCGTGCCAAACTCAATGATATAGAAACTGAGCTACAATGTGAAATACGGAGAGCAAAAAGAAGCTATGCTAAGACCGTAGAGCAGGAATTCAAAACAAGTGATAGGCAATCCTGGAAACGTTTGAAAGAAGTTATTAAACTAAACAATCAGCCTCCAAAAGAGTGTAATGTAGACCCTAACGCTCTTAATGACTTCTATCTTCGTTTCGAGAAAACCCAGGACCCTCCCGAGCTACCTCCACTCTGCAGCGATAATATCCCTAAGCTGGTTGCTGGTGATGTCATCAAAACCCTACGTCAAACTGACACCAGAAAAAGCTGTGGACCAGATGGCATTCCAGGTAAATTACTCAAAACTGCAGCCTATGCACTTGGTGATCCTCTAAGTGATTTATTCAATGACTGTATCAAGGAGGGTAAATATCCAGATGTATGGAAAAATGCTGTTATCAAGCCAATCCCAAAGTCAAACACTGCAAATGTGGCCAAGGACTATCGACCGATAGCCCTTACATCAGTCCTCTCTAAGACCTTTGAGCGAGTCACGAAGCCACTACTTACCAAATGTTTGACAGATGACAGTCAATTTGCCTACAGAGAGCATCGCTCAACAGAAGATGCACTCACTGTCCTCTTAGATACGGTTACGGAGCACCTCGATGCAAATTCTAAGAACTATGCACGCTGCCTCTTTGTGGACTTTACTAGCGCTTTTAATACCATAAGCCCTACACTTCTCGTAGACAAGCTGAAGTCCGCTTCAATACACAACAACATGCTGAACCTGATACATAGCTTCCTGGTGAATCGTAAGCAGTGGGTGGCTACGAAAGAAGCCAAATCTCTCATTAAGACATCTTCAACAGGCTCGCCCCAGGGCTGTGTATGGAGCCCAATCCTATTCTCAATTTATGTACAGGATATGCCGGTACCATCGATGGGTAACTATCACCTTATCAAATATGCAGATGATACAATCTTACTAGAGCTATGCTATCCTAATGTACCATCTACATTACCTGCTGCAGCAGAATGTCTAACCAGCTGGTTCAGCTCGCAAGATCTGCTCCTCAATGTCTCTAAGACTAAAGAACTCATATTTACCAACATGAGAGACAACCGTGCATGTGATCCCCTGGTAATCAATGGCACAGTAGTTGAGCAGGTCGAGTCATTTGTATATTTAGGTACCACCGTTGACCACAAGTTGAGCTTTAAGGCACATTCTGAGGCAGTAATCAAGAAAGCTCGTAAGCGCCTATTTATTATGAAGAAGTTGTCCTCTCTTGGTATTTCTAAACCAATCAGAATGCGATGTTACTATACTTTCATTGAATGTGTTTTTATTTATCATCTATGTACATTATTTGGCCATATATCCAAAACATGTCGCAACTCCATTAATGATGTTATATCAACCGCTAGCTTTTTAGCTGACTGTGAAGTCCCATCTCTGTGCGAGGTTTTTACCAGAGTTTTTAAGAACCGTTGTCTTCGTATGTATGCAACAGACAATGAGCCAATCTTAGCCCTAGCTACACTTCCATCAGGGCGCTACTGTAATATCAAATGTAGGATAGAGCTACGGAGACAATGCTTTAGAGCACAATGTGTGAAATTTTTAAACTCCGTTTTCTTCAAAAGATAATATTTTATAATGTGCAGACTTTTATATCACTAGTAACTTTTTAGCTCTACAAAACCAATATTTCTTAACCATAACGGCAGAGACAGAATAAAGTATATATATATACTAACAGAGGAATGATGGGATCTTGGTCTACATCAAAAATTTTTAATGTTTACAGGTACACTTATTACCATCAGTGTGCTTATTTTCTATTTCTTTCACACGATGCGAGAAAAAAACTCCTACCATGCCCTATTTTCCCTGGAATGCCTTACATAATAACAGCGTTGACAGGTTGGTATACAAATGTGTGAACAACAGTATTGGCCAGTATTTGTTACAGCGTGAGTAATATTATATTCAATAGTGGGATATAGGCCTGTTGGACCCTCAAGTGTGCTCCGACCTGCCTAGAAACTGAGAGCAAATTGGCGCAGATATTGCGGCCTCGCCCTTAAGGCACCCCTCCCCCCTATCTCGCCACCCATTTTCCGGGATGTGATGAGTGATGGAACCTTGCAATTTTTACCATCATTTTAACAGCATTATTTAACAAACATGGTATTCTGAATAAATCTTAAGAGCCTCAGGAACTCAGGTTTTCTAATTTATTTAGGGGGAATCTGATTATTGAAGAATGTGTTCATTAATCCATCCTAACAGTGTGAATAAAGTAGGTGAATTTATCTGATCGTATTAACTAATCTAGGAACAATCTTATTGTTATAATCTTCGCTTACTTGTAATCGAGCGCATAGCTGATCGGAAAATCGGCAGATTCTTCGAGAAAGTACTCTCATTGTTTCTCGCAAAGGTGCTGCTATCCTTACATAGGCATAGGCCCTATTGCCTTTTGCCAGTGCACTGCCTTGAAGGCATGTAGTTAGTAAAGGCTGGGTTTGACAAGACGTTTTATAGCCATAAAAATCTGTTTTATAGTAATATGTTTTATAATTTTTTACGATCATACTAATTTATGAGCACTTGTTAATCTTGCTTAGATAACCATACCCAGTTATTAATTTGCCAATTATCCAGCCTATAGTTAGTTTTATAGGCTAATTGTAAATCTCTAGAGGCTAAACTGCTTACATCCATTAAGAATAGACCTTGGAACTGCCATTAAAACATATTCATTGCTGACAAAAAGCTTGTAAGAGCTCTGAGATGGAATCTTGTGGTTTGACAAGGCTTACGCTGGAAAATTCACCTTGGGCAACTGATTAAATACAGGTAGGTGTTATGGAGCAATGATGTACCCTGCAGGTCTCTGTCAAATTTATCATTATCATATCACATTCATTCTCCAGCACCTTCCCCCCCCCAACCCTAGATCAAGTTCGCTGTATTGGCCTGCACTGCATTTGCCTCCAGAACGATGTTGATGTATCCTAATAGCAGAACGCTCCCAAATAATAAGGTGTATATTGTGTTTGCCATGCCAATACTCTGTTCCAAAATATATATTGATCTGGAGAGTGCAAAATATTGAGTTTTATTAGACACAAGTGAAGTCATTGTGCACCGTAGAGTAAGTTGGTGAACTGATGGTTGAGATTGCATTCAGCCATCATTCAGGGATATTTGGCAAACTTCCCACCCTGCTGCATTATACCAGGGAGGGTGGGATCCCACCCTCCCTGATTTTACATCATTATTGTACTATGAGTGCAGTTGTCTACACTTACCTTAAAGTTTGACAACTCCCTAACAATGATTATTGGTATCCCACAATCCAATTTTCTGGAATTCCCAGTGAGAAAGTTTCAAATTTATCACAGGAAATTCAACTAATCATTCCAGCAATGTCTGAGAAAAATATGACTCCTGCGGAATGTTGCTAAAATTTTCTTTCAACTGACACGATCTACGTAAGGTGTTTAATGGCAAAGAAAACATCGTAGGCACATTAGTAGTGATAGGAGTGAACAAGATCGGTCAGCTGTGGGGCAAGCAGCATTTTTAATCTATATCCTAATAAAATTCCTGACAACTCAAAGCGGTGCTTCGGTAATTTCTCTGAAAATACTGTTGCCTTCAACTCATATCATCACCTAACCACAACACCTTCCAAAACAAACTGAATAAGCAAGAACTTTAAAAGAAATAGTGGGAAAATGAGTTTCGCCCCCCCCCCCAAATGTCAACATGTCGTCTTATCAAGAAAAAACATCCCATAGAAAAAGGTTTCTACCTGCACTGTAATAAGATCTCCAAGGCTGACAATATAAAATCTAGCTCTATAGCTTGTATAAGTGTTACAGACCAATGGCATACCCTGCAGACACTCTGTGAAATTTTCATTATCCGTTCACATTCAATCTCCAACAACCCCCCCCCCCCTAACTCTAGATCAATTTTGATCCATTTACCTGCGCTGCATTGGCCTCCATGCTTCATTGGTTATGCCGCGGCTGTAAGGGTTATGTAGGGTTCGTATTTTATTTTATTCTCACTCTCTTAAATGACTGAGCATTATCAGATTGCGTATTCATTCAACCCCTCCCATGCTTACTTGTAGGATGAGAGGGGGGAATGATTATAGACAGATATGGTCAAAGCTTGATACTGGGAGGGAAAATGGTACAGTGGATGCCAACTCTGCTGTATCCTAAGCCCACCATCGGAAGCCTAAAATCCGGTGATTTAGCAGACACCAGGTTACAGATGAGACCATAGATTTGCCGTAATGAGCGTTGAGATAGGGAGGTCTTTGGTCGTTACATAATTGGTTAGTTTGCTTACGTTTTTTCAGTGAAGTGAGATGTTTTACCTGATGCTGGTTGAGATATTCGGAATGAAAAAGATCGATGGGCCACACGAAAGAAGCAGATATAAGTTCTCAGTTTGTATTTTTTGTGATCATGCTTGCTGCTTACCTCATGAACATCCAGGTTTGTGTCTCTGGAGCTTGCCATAGTTGAAGAAGTCTCTGGTAATTTTAATCCAATCCTCATCCCACACCACGCTGCTCTGCTGCAATTGAGTGAGTGATTTAGTCCATTTTAGGAGGGTTCAGATATTTAAAGTATCGATGTGTTAATAGGAAAGGTAAAGGATAATGATTCGCTCAATCTCGATGTTAACCTATCCAGCGTAATTTTATCACTGGATGGTGTAAAGTTCGATGATTTGAGCTCTTTGAACTTTGCTTATTTGAGACTTTAAAGCTGCCTGTAAATTTCAGAATGAGATTTACAATACTGTCTCTCTAATTTGCGTCTAATCCTTTTTGCCTGATTGACCTCTTTACTGTACACAAAGCTGTGACATTTCTTCTTCTTGGTTTTACGCTGTGACACCGGCGCAAACTCGTCTAAGCTGTCAGCTACAAAGTCAGTCACTGATTTAGCCAAGCAATTAGCACTAACAACACCACACCACAAAAACACCACACACACAACAACACCAGCTGACGACACACCTGGCTCTTAAATGATTCAATAAACTGAAGATTTTCTAATGAATTATAATCCCTGTAATTATAAAACAAAGCTATTTCTCTCCTGTATTCCTGACCATAGTTGAGAGTTTTCCTAGTGAGAATACTGATATCCAAATAGTCCAGAGAGTGATCTGAAAGCTGAATGTCCTCAATAGATACAGACTTTCAATTTAGGCCTTCCGTGCAAGCAACATCAAGTGACCCACCACGCCCATGAGTAGGCAAGCAACCGATATGATAATCAAGCTCATGATTGGCCATGAAATCAAGAAACTGTCAAAAAAGCTATCCTCTGATTTTTCAAATTGGAGACTTATATCCCAACATAGCGAAACTCTGTTGTACACCAGAGATAAGATACCAACGCCAATAATCGATCAATTTCCCTAAAAAAATCTGTCTTAATATTCAATAGGGGGTCTATAAATTATCACAATGTCAAATAAACTTTGTACATTGCAGGCAATACTGGAGTTAAATATTTGCCAGCTTTTTATCAATGTGAGAAACGGGTTGTTGTCAAATAAAGCTTGTTGTGTCAGGGCAGGCCATCACAATCTCCAGTGATTTTAGTGAGAAGCTCATGAACGTGATTATCAATGAGAAAATGATAAAATTTATATTAGAGTTATAATAATATTATTTGACCTGAAATTAAAAGCTATTTGCGAAAAAAATTTCATATAATTATTTCATAATATTATGGTTTTGATCGGGAATGTAATGTTATCTAATCTTAACTAATAGCTTCCTTCATTTGCATCGTGTTTTGCTATGCAGATGACACAGTATTTATTAATATAATATTATAGTATTAATAATTTAAATTCCAAGTGTAACAAAGACCTAAATGTGATCAATGATTGGTGCTTTAATAATCATATGGTAATTAACATTAATAAGTCGCACTTTCTGCTGCATAGCATTCACGATGATGTCGGTGGGTTGTTCTCCTTGTCATGTGGTGGGAGGGGGTTGTCGTGTAAACGTGAAACAAAGCTGTTAGATTTCATTATTAATGACAGGCTAACATGGCATGACCATGTTTCCTATATCAGTCAAAAGGTTGCAAAGGCAGTTACACTACTACAACTTTGTAAACCTTTTCTTGACAACAAAACAGCTATTATATTTTACCATCATTTTATTTTTTGCCACATTATAAGTGGTATCCATATTTACTACGATATTTCACCAAACTATATACTAAGGACTTATTTTTACTCCAGAAGAGAGCCTTCAGGTTGATTGTAATATACAAAAGGTCCTTAATCACCTGGTACCAACTAATGAATTATCAAGGTCGTTACACCTTTTACCTTTGCCAGTGCTCAACATATATTTCACTAGCATTACTGGACATCAATTGATGAACAAAAAATGTCCACCACTTTTGTTAGAACATTTTAGTTTTTCACGCACTTTCAATCCGAGAGAATAACTTTTTAGATAATATTATAGCATCTACTTTTAACATTATTCCATTCAATTTACGTTCAATAATCAATTATAAATCATTCAAACTCAATTTTTCTGATTATCTTTTTCGTCATCTTGATTGAAAGTTTTTGATTTTTTTTTGCTTTTTTTTGTTTTCGTGGAAGGCTGATTTTGTAAAACATTCTCATCAAATGAAAATTATTCCAATAAAGTAAAAAAAAAAAGAAAGTATTTGTTGTGATGTTAGATTGCGTGTAACGTCATACTTGCAGAGGGATAGTTTAACTTCTTGTCTCAAATGCGCTGCTGAAAGAGAATACACAAGCGGCAATGGGGGAACTGCCGCTAGGAAAAATTACCATTTTGAAAGAAATGGATTTTTTAGATTAAAATTGTTTGTGTATTTATGAGTTGGCTTTTCATGGTTAATGAGGCTTTCCTCACAGCTTGGTTGCTGAAGCAACTCTGAATTCTGATTGGCTGAACATCAGGATATTTAATGTTGGGCAAAGGTCATTAGCTTTCCTTTCCTTTCATTGCCTCAGACAAGGTAGCACTGTACTCTCGCAAGCTTTACAACATGGCAAGTGTAAGTAAAAATTACCAATAAGACTGTTCCAATAGCTTGCTTTGTAAATGCATATGACTGGGTTCTGTGTCCCTCAAATCCTTTATCTGAATTAATCAGCTCAAAAGTTAAATAAGGGAGAGGACTGACACACTAACAGCAAATGTTAACCGCACATGACTCTCAAAATAATATAAGGATATCATGATGGGACCTGCAAACGCATTCTAACCCATATCTAAGCTTTGTAACTCTCCTCCAGCTGTTTGACCGTGACCAAAACTAATAGGTGCTTCCACCTCCTTATTAAAATGCGTGGATACCAACACTTTTAATACATGAAGGCCAACCATGGACACATAGACTGGGGATCTGCAATGTGGGTTTTCTTATTAGCAGCAACATTGGTGAGGACTTTGAAATTAGTTGCCGCAATTTGGTATAGCGGAATGCCGTCTTTGTTAGTGGTTTGGGGATCTGTATGTGTGTGGATACCAGCTTTTTAATTCCACAAAGCATGACGAGATGCGGTATGTCTGGGCAAAAAAAAGATCCCTGCGGTCATCATTATGATAACAACATTTATTTTTCCAGAAGTCAGTACAAGAGATTTTTATAGAAACTCGGTTTTTCCTTCAAAAACAAAGTGTTTTGGTACCTCTCCCTTTGTTATTGTTCCAGTTTGGTTCGCAATTCCGAGAAAATAAAGTTTACATGCACATCTGTTACAGGCACTGATAATCGGTTTCTCAAGCTTTTCCAATTTATTGACATAACCAAAATTGGATGCTATGCTGCTGCTTTCCAGTTTATATTTCAGCGCGATTGATTGCCCGGTGACATGGTGATTCAACCAGGACGACACAAGAGTTTGACAGCACTGGTATATGGTGATAGAGGCTATGATAATCGTATGATAAGACGTAATGCTAGGCAATTGGGGCCGCAAACAAGGCCGCAAACAGACGATTGAGGCGAGATAAGAACATTTGCAAGGGAACACCACAAAGCTAAGTTATATATCATGTATTGCTACTTTTACAGCCAAGTTCAAGTGATCCTCCCAAAGTTTAGAGTTTAGATCAGTTTAGATCATTTGGAAGCTTTGTCCATTTCTTGCGTACATTGGCCTGCTTTGAACTTGGATATTTGTAGCTTAGCTTTTAAGCAAGACCTGTATAGCTGGCTAAATTGAGTTGAAAGGCATTCGGTTTAAAGGTATAGAACTACCTAAGCTTGTTGAACAACTCATGAAAGTTATGAAGTTGGCTCAAAGATCTCTGTAGCATAAGTACTTTTTATTCTCGGTATAAGCAAACCTAGTGTGATAGCATGCAGACCAAATGAACCATGGAATGGCACTATTCCCCCTTTCTTTCCGCTGGTTACAAAATATCTAGGGGCCAGCACATAAATCCACGATAGCATAAGCGTAAGTGCTGTTTATTCTCTTTACAAGCGAACATAGCGTTATAGCATGCAGAGTGCTAAAGTTTCACCGTTTAGGTGATCTTCCCAACAAAGTTTAAATCATTTGGAAGCTTTGTCCAATTGTTGTATTCATTGACCGGAGGTGAATTTGGATTTTTATAGCTAAACTGTTAAGCGAGACCTGTATAGCTTGCTAAACACTAAAATAAATTGAGTTGGAAGGCTTTCGGTTCAAGGGTAGAATTACCTAAGCTTAACAAAACAACTCATGAAAGCTACGAAGCAGGCGCAAAGATCTCTGTAGAATAAGTGCTGTATATTCCCTTCACAAACAAACCTAGTGTTATAGCTTGCAGAGCCCCACATGTTTGATCGTTACCAAATGAACTATAGAATGGCAATGTTTCCCTTTTTTTCCGCTGGTTTCAAAAATATCTAGGGGAACGCTCATAAATTCTTGATTTATTCCTATGTAACTGGTATGGGCTTCATTGTGTATGTCTCCCAACTATCCTGATAAAGTGTTGAGCCATACTTTAAAACATGAAAAAATTGATGGTGTTTGAAAGCTTGCTAGGTACACTAGCTTGCCGTGTACTTTAGCTTGCCATGTGCAAATATGGTGCAAAAGTTTTCCATGTCCTAACCAAATGGTTTTGTACCATGCAATCGCCACTAACCATGTATATTTAAAAGGGCTTCTGTAGGAAAATTTTATCGTTATTGGCCAGCTCCCATAAGTGGCTGACTTTGACTGCTTGTTATGGCAATGTTTTCCAGCGTTTATGGAATTTTATGCTTATTGCAAGATGTTTGTATTCCTTGCAGGAGTACATCAGTAAGAAACAATCGTACATGAAATAAATTTTGCATGGAATGACATTTGAGAAATTAAATATGAGCACAAATGGCGGCTATAGTGAACAATTTTCGCCGTTGATGCAAACTGTGGCGTTTAGCTTAAGTTTTTCATGTGGACGTATATATTTGGTTTGCCAAGATAGGTCATCATCACAAAACCAATCCAAAGGCTGAAGAACCAGATAATGTTTTGAGTCAGGTTGATTGCTGATAGCATTGGACCCCAGATCCAAAAATTTTGCTAACTGCGTTAAGTGTTGAGATGTGTTGAAATTTTTTGTTGGTGTATTAACCAAGTCAAAAATATAATACGTACCTTGTTTTTTGCAGAAATTCGAGCCCTAGAACAAGAGGCTGACTGTATGATTATGGCTTCCATTAGTGACAGCACTATACGAGCCTACAACAGAGTCTTGGGCCGACTAGAGGAGTTCTGTGGCAGACACAATTTCCAAGATAAGTTTAGTTCTCGCACTATCGAACTATTTGTAATACAGCAGAGAAACCCTGGCCTGGGAGATAAAGCCCTAAGATCTAGCCTCTCCGCCATTCGGTTTTATTGCAAAGCAAACGATTTGGCCTTAAACTTTGACTCACCAAGCCTACAATTAATACTCCGAGGAGTGTCTAAAACCCAGACCCCTAGGACCAAGCCGAACATGGCTTTCTGTCTGTCACTTTTGACAAAAGTTTATAACAGCGCTCATAATCTACTGCATGGGCAGATTTCAACCACTGTCTGTGCACTGTTCACCCTATGTTTTTTGGGACTTCTGAGACCTAGTGAGGCATGCCATGCGCCTTCGTCACCTTCCCATCAGCTATGCAGAAAAAATATAGTTGTATACTCAAAATTTTTGACCATACATTTTAAATCTTTTAAACATTTCAGCATCCCTGTATCAGTGAAAGTCTACGCTGTTCGAAATTTGAAGAGGTACCTTAAAAAACATGCATTGAATTCAGAGAACCCGTTATTTGATTTGTCTGCCTCCACGCAAATTATCTACGTCGGTGCCTTTTGCATTGTGGAGCCACTGAGCATTTTACGCCCCATGGCTTTCGACATGGTGGTGCTAGTTTCTATTCCTCGATTGGCGGCCGATGCAACCCTTTGTGCCAAAGGAGGCTGGAAATCAACTGCTTTTTACATTATGTGAAGCCAAATGTAAACTAATACAGATACAGAAATTTTTCCCCTTTTTCTGGCCCTTGTATCACGGATTTAGACCGATCATCCTTACGATCTGGAGATTTCTGTTTGCGTTTGGAGACTAATCTTGGAGCATGTGACTAACCATCACCCAAAATTCAAATGGTCACTGCTGGGGTGAATCGGCATTCACCAACCCGTCGGTGTCCTATTCTTCGCAAAAAAATTTTATTGCCATGAATGAAATTTGTTCTTTATACCTGAAGTCTATTTCACGCATTGCGTAAACAAAAGTATAAAGCAATTTGTAAAGTTGCAGCCATTTGATTGTGTAGCAATAATTGACATGAGAAAAAATTACCATCTTGTAAGAAATGGATTATTTAGATTAAAATTGTTTGTGTATTTATGAGTTGGCTTCTCATGGTTAATGAGGCTTTCCTCACAGCTTGCTTGTTGAAGCAACTCTGAATTCTGATTGGCTGAACATCAGGATATTTAATGTTGGGCAAAGGTCATTAGCTTTCCTTTCCTTTCTTTGCCTCAGACAAGGTAGCACTGTACTCTCGAATTTTTGAAACCCTCCATCCCCCCCCCTTCGATAACCTTGTATTTGTTACTCACATGATGGTCTTTCTAGTTGTAGAACGTGTGAGAAGAGTGCCACAGGATTACCTGCTACAGTAGAGTACTCAATTTTTTTATTTAGAGACCAACGCTTACACAGATTTAAACCGATCATCTTCACGATCTGGAGGTTTCTGTTTGCGTTTGGAGACTAATCTTGGAGAGTGTGACTAACCATCACCCAAAATTCAAACGGTCACAGCTGGGGTGAATCGGCATTCACCAACCAGTCGGCGTCCTATTCTTCGCCAAAACTTTTATTGCCATGAATGAAATTTGGTCTTTATACCTGAAGTATATTTCACGAGTTGCGTAAATAAAAGTATAAAGCAATTTGTAAAGTTGCAGCCATTTGATTGTGTAGCAATAATTGACATGAGAAAAAATATACTGATAGTTTTGCTTAGCTACAGTGTACTGTCGTACTAGCGTATAGTTACTGTTTTTTTTATGACCTTCTGTATGACGAAGACAAACACATTTTATGTCCAATTTCATTTTTTAGCTTATCTGCTTAACAATTCGTAGACTACAATTAATTTTATAGCTTAAAATCTGATAGTCTCTATAGTCAAAGCTCCCACATCTGTTAGAAATCACTACCTACCTGCCATGAAAACGTGCCAAGTTTGAAAACAACTTCATAGAATTTTTAAGTGGATTAATTTGGACAGTCACCCAGTACTGAAATTAATTGGAAGCTGATTATTAAAGGCTTGGGTATTGGTTATGCAATATGCATATTATTATTTTTTGCTTACATTCTCAAAAACTAAGCATTATCAGAGAGTGTTTTCATTCTACTCTTCCCCTGATATTTGCCGCTCCCCTATCCCTGGGTTAATATTAAGACAGGAAAGGGGGTGGTTGTATTATAGTAAAAAATGGCCAAAGCTTTGTCTTGTTACTGGCAGGGAAAATGGTTCTCCTGTATCCTAAGCCCACCATCGGAAGCCTAAAATCCGGTGATTTAGCAGACACCAGGTTACAGATGAGGCCATAGATTTGCCGTAATGAGCGTTGAGATGGGGAGGTCTTTGGTCAGTACGTTATTGTTTAGTTTGCTCACTTTTTTTTCAGTTAAGTGAGACGCTGGTTGACATAAACAAATCTATGGTCCAAACTCGAGAAGCAGAAATGACCTTCTCAGTTTGTAGTTTTTGTGATCTGTGACCTGTGACTTGCGTCTCTGGAGATTGTCATATTTGAAGAAGTCTCTGGTAATTTTAATCCGCTCGCATATCACTCATCCCACACCACATTGCTCTGTTGTACTTTAGTGGGTGGTCCATTTTAGGAGGGTTCAGTTATTTATCTATGCGTTAGGATTTGTAAAGGATATTGATTCTCTGAATCCTGACAATAACCTATACAGCTTAATTATACTGTGGTACGGTATAAAGTTACACATCAATAAATAATCATCAACCTTTTTTCTTTTTTCGATGGTCATGGCATTAGAATAAAATTTTGATAGCCTACTCCAAACATTTTATTCTTCGCATGAAACAAATTCTTTACAAACCTTTCAGAAGGAAAATAATTTGCTCCATGAAACGATGAATAGCTGGTGATTAAGAATTCAAATATGATTCTTTCCCGAAGCAAGAAGTGTTCAGATAAAAACAATTCAATGTGTATCCTGTATGTAGTTTTAGGGATAGGGGGGGGGGGTTACATCCCCACAGACATGGTAAACAGGAATAGTATTTTTATTGATATATCCTTGCTCTGTGATACGCTGGTATGAAAAACAATGATGCCGTTATATTCATGGTATTCATATCCATAGGAAACTTAACTTGAAACTGCCATAATAACATGATCATTGCTGAAAACTTGAAATAGAGTCATGGAAAATTCACATTGGCAACTGACCACTTATAGCTGGTATAGGTGATATAGCCAAATGACGGACCCTGCAGACACCATGTCAATTTTATCATTACGAGATTGTATTCACTCTCTGCTAGACTTCTAGACTTAGAGGTGATAAGTCAGCACGACCCATCAGGGGGGGGGGGGGGTGGTTAGAAATAAAGATGCGTCTGCAGTGAAAATATTTTTTATTTTCGAAAGGCATTGAATTTAGAGACACAACTCCTAAATAGAACTCGGGTTGGTCTTAGGGATTTTACCCTGTGTAAATTCGGTTTTCAAAAACGACTGAAATGCGGAAATACACTTACAAGAACTCATTGATTAGGGAGGAGATTAGGGAATTAGAAAAGTGTATTTCTCCTTTTCATTTTTTAAAAGAAATGAGCTGCAAGAACTGCAATTTCCTGAAAGACGCATGCGCCTGAGTGCTTTTATAGTGTTGTGCAAGTAACCGATAAACGTTGAATTCACAAAATTCCAAAATTGCCTAGTATCACAGTCTATAAATGCAAATTTATCATGAAAAGATGACTCTGAAACAAGTGAGGGTGCACGCTATTTGCACCCTCCCTGCTTGCATCAGTTATCGGTTGGACTTTATGCTATCACTATCTTCTACATCGAGCTGAAACCAGAGGGGCAAACTCTAACAGTTTATATGTCTCTTTTCCCACTTAGATGTCAGGTTGTCAGCAAACCAATTATTTTCTACTCAGAGTTGTACACTCTTATCCCACAACCTCATTATATTTTACATTTAGCACCACGTTATCGCAGTGTATGGATTTTACATTACCCCTGGCAGTGTTTAGCTGTCTTTCCATAAGTCCGTCAGAAGATGGGTTGACAAGATATGAATAAACCCAAGGGTGCTTGGGGCTGGTACAATCAACCTTGAAAGCTTCCCTATTTGGACTAGAACCCATGACTCTTGCATTACCAATCGCCTGGCAGTGAATGCAATCTTATTTGGATAAAATAGAAAATTAAAAATTTTTTTTCTGATAGTTACCGGCAACAGACAATAAAATTGGTCACATCTTGGTCAATTGAGCCAGTATTACTACTTTGTGACTTTTATAATGGTCTAATAATTATTTTACTCAGTCTCAGATTTTGTCACATAGAATTCAAACCATTGAAGCAACAATGCTTTTGTGAAATGAATCATTGACATGTTTCTTATATTTGTTTTGTTTTTACATTAAAAAAAACTTAGCATTAAGATAGATTTCATAAGAAATTTTGAAAGAGGAATGGAGCTACAGCTCGACTCTATGAAATAACTGTAACAAACCAAAGCTGTTCAATTTGAGCAAAAACAGAGTAACTGCATGCAAAGCAGACAGCGGATACATGTCTGTATTATTATGAACTTAATTAAAAAAAATGTTTGAAAAAATTTGGAATAATAATAAAGAGCATGGTACACTCTAATATTTAAAAATTCTGTTTACTTATAAAATCAGTACAAGCAACTAATAATTTATGATAACAAGCCATAAAGAAATCGAAATGAGTAAAATAAATCTTTGGGTGAGAAAATTTGAATATGGGCAAAAAAAATGTTAATCACAATACATTAAATTGGTACTCATTGGGCAAAGTTGAATAAAAAATGGCATCCAGCACTGGGAGTCGATTCATCTGTGTAAGCAGCAATTTTCATCGACCCATTTTTATTATTTTGGTTTCACAAGCACATATTTCTTTTCGTAATCTTTGTATATCTGCCTAAAATTGGTTTGCATCCAAAATTCCATGAGTGATAAATTTATGCTAATCATCACAATGATCATGGGTTGGCTTGCTGCAGTGCTCAAATAGAAACACATAATTCAAAAAAATTATTAAATGTTCTACAACCCTCCCAATAATCCTTTTATTAAATGATCTTAGTAATTAGTCATGTGTTTCAATTCAAAGCTGTTTTTGTACATGCGTCTTGTTAGACGTAAAAATACATCGTTAGAATTTATAAGTATTTCCACTCTTGATCTGAGACAGGTGAACAGGAATATGATAATCTTCTGATATATTTTTGGCATTCCGTTAGATCAAAGCAAGTGGCTCACACAACTCATGACTCTGACCTTTAACTTCCCCCAATAAAAATAAACCAGTCTTTACTTCCTATCTGCTGGGGTTATCCCCAAAATCTCTTCAACATTTTTTATCGGTTCCATAGCTACATTTCAGAATACCTTAACTCACACAAGAGAGCATGCATGCTGGAAACATTCAGACTGCGCTTCCGGAATCCTAATCTTTTGTGAATGATATGTGTTAAAAATTGAAAGGTTTGGTTTGTTTTCCTTTCCACCTGTACTCATGCTTGTGGCAAATTTGATTTACCTCGCCCCTCTCCCCCCTCCTTGCTTGGTGATGAATAACGTCTGTCTCTATGATACTTTCTTGATTTTGGATATTTAGTATGTGAATAGGTCTGTATCAAAACTTAGGTCATTTTCTTAAAATCTATGCTTCAATTTTCACAGACTGTTAGTCTCACCTACAACGAGATATTTTACGATTTGAAATCTGTTAACACTGGTAAGAAACCTTTTTTGAAAGCGTAGTGACACAAATGAACATAGCTTGTGAATTCTAGGTCTCAGTAGTTTCATAAAAAATAACAAGCTCTACAATTTATGCAATACAGCTGAAGAAATATGTTTACTCCGGCTTGTGGGTGTTGTTTACTTTGTGGTCTAAGACCAGCCATTTTTTGTCAAATGAGCTATTTGTTCTAGCTGAACAGTTGGTTTAACTTAAAGAGGAGCGTGAGGAAGGGGGGGGGGGACACAGGATTAATCATAATTAGTATTTGCTGGTGACAAGCAAGACCATTGGCTGATCAGTGTTATTAGAGGCGGAGTCTGGCCAGTCCAAGTTGCATTTGGGTTTTGTACTTGGTATTTTTCACGTTGTGTTATATAAGAAATTGTGATTCAGACACCCATAAATAAAGTTGATTAGCAGCTATGATAGAGCTCTTTTTATGTTGGCTCATGGCACTTGGGATTATAGGATTTTATTAAAACATTCAATTTCAATCTTGAAAACGGTATCTAGGCAACCTCTAACTCAACCTAAATCATGAACGCCACAATCGACCAATAAGATCCCGTATAATGTGAAGTGGATGAAATCCTTGGAACTGGCCGATGTTGTATGACATCAGATGTATTTTTACCACATTCCAATTCGATTTTTGGAATAGAAATTTATTGGACATGCGTATCACACAATTCAGCATCAGCACATCCCATTCCCATTAAAAGAAATTCACTACTGCTCCTCCTTTTTCTGAAAAAGCAGGAGGAATTTGAATGTCGCTAACCTCATTTAAATTTGATAAGGCCTTATATACCGGCCTTCCACTTTACGCAATCACGCTGCTTGGCAGAAATAATGATCTTATTGGTTTTTTTAGCCAGTAATGACATTATCTTTATGGGGGAGGGATAAAGGACATGCTTTGTGTATGCAATAACATTGGCTAATCGCTAGTCTAACGAATATCTGGCTCTGTGTGTGCAATGACAAATCAAGGCCAACTGGCTATTGCAAGAGCAATTTTAATAGCTTATCTGAGAGTACCACTATGAATCATATTAATAATGAAACAAATAAAAGAGAAAATGCAGCTTCAAGGCAAATTCATGTCTCAAGGAAAAACAAGTTTTCTATTATAATTAGTTGTCTGCTCGGGTTCGTTGTTTGATGTGAGCAAAATATCACAGTAGAAATCGTTACAGATGCCAAATTTTTTATAGATCATAAAATAATCAATAATCAACTTTTACACCGTGAACTAATGGGATGCAGCCCTCTGGGGAACGAAAATCCTGAGCCTCTCTTATATGTCCGGGAATTATTAAATGAACAACATAACCTCATATGATGAATCTGGGTTGTAGATTCCTATAGTCAGACCGGTCAGACATTCCTTTGGAGTTCTATCTTCAGATGAACTGTGTATGCTGCAGAGCTTTTCTGAAGCTTTTTCTGCTTCATCTTCAACTTACCAAAATTAATATTGTGTTAGTATCATATTTTGGAGTTATCTACACCTTCTCCTGATTACCTGATTACAGTCAGTAATGTAGTAGCCTCCGAGGTGTAAACATGTTTTTTTTGTTGTAATATAGCTAATCAAGGATTTATTATATCTATGGAGCTATAACCAGGGCGCTACATTCATAGGACTGCCGCAGTTCCTGATTTTGGGCTTGGTGTGGGTGGGGGGTGTGGGTGGGAAGGATGGAAGCTCTATTGAACTGCCAAAGTTGGATTATTTATCATACCTGAAACACTTTCTGATTGGTTTGGTCATATTGACACATTTCAAAGCAGCATCACAACAATATGTTCCAACCAATCAGAAAGTGTTTCGGGTATGATAAATAATCCAACTTTGGCAGTTAAAAGTCATGCTCAATCCAAACTGGCAACTGCAAAGCAAATAGAGCTTCCATTTAGTGTCGTATTCAGGGTCGAGTCAACGGGTCGGGTTTCGGGTTTCTGTGGTCGGGTCATGTTAGGGTCAAGTCGGGTCAGAGGTCTACATCCTTACGGGTCTTAACTACTAGTAGTTATGGTCAAAATACTGCGACCTGCAAACCTGAGACCTAGTGCACTACAGTCCACGATCTTAACCACTATGCTATGGATTTTAGGTGATGATTTCGGAAATAGAGACTATACGATCATAAAACATATAGCTATTAGTCATGTTTGCTGTGATTATTATCAACGTCTTACAACACCACATAAAGCTTTCTTCAGACATCTATAATTCGATAAATACTTGACAGAATTTGATGAAACTTGGTCTCAACATAATTCATTATGTCTAGATGATATATTACAAACTGAATCAAACTTAACTGTACTATTAGCTAATTGCACTAGTGATTAGTGGATGAATATGCATCATTCTTTTAAATTGTGATATCTGAAGACAGTGTAGGAGAAGGACATCGATTTATGAAGTCGTAATGTAAATCCATTTCACGCGCTCTTTTCGACTCGACCCGACTCGTACCCGAATTTAGGGAAATTTCAGTGGCTCGGCTCATTTTCATTTTTGCTGGCTCAATACAACGCTACTTCCAACCTTCCCACCCATCACCCCCCACCCTCACCAAGCCCAAAATCAGGAACTGCGGCAGTCCTATGGCTACATTACTCAAAACTAATCTATATCCATGAAGCAAATATAATCTACAATCTATGTCTTTTGGTGGTTGGAATTACCAATAATTGGTACTGTATCAGAATGGTGACTGTATTGGAATGTTTTTGTCGATAGATGATACAAAAACATGTTTACACGTCGGCGGCTACTACATTACTGACTGTAATCAGGTAATCAGGAGAAGGTGTAGATAACTCCAAGATATGATACTAACACAAATATAAAGAAGAAGCTACTTAAGATTCTTAACCTTTTCGATTGAAGAACGTGCATGCAAAGAGTTGGTTCATTTTCTTACTATATATATACTGTATATTTGGTAAGAAAGTGAGCCAACCACTGATAACACAATGTGTCAGCCACTGGAACAGGTCCAAATACGTTCCAATCCTCACACCTCATATACATTTTATTATTTTCAAACAAGAAGTTTGGAGGTTCCACTTTCATGCAGATCACAAGTCACTCTCGTGAGCTCCTTCACAGCTGTTCCATTACCAATGAGGAAAATTGAATATAGTACTTACGACATCTCTGTAAAGCTCGTCATTAAACTCTCGGTCATCACAATCATCAGTTGCAGCTGTGTTATGAACTTTACTATCAGTTCTAGTAGCTTCGCTGTTGTTCACCTCGTGTATATTATCTTGGTTGAAGCTTCCTGAAGCTTTAAATGTGAAACCTTCAAATCTGGGTGGTAACACGTCAGTAGCCATGGCTTATGTAAAGTGTTAAAGTGTTTGTAAGGGAACAGGTTTCCTTGGTATCATTTTTGAGCTTGAAATCAGATTAAGACAGCTATCACACATGCATTTGCATCACAAAATAATCTTCAGAGTTACTTGGTCTATAAGGTTTGGGGGTTATAAGTTAACAACATTGAGTTGCCTACTCATGCACAGCCCAACTAGTCCAGGCGATTTGTGATGAGCCTGTTATTGGGGAAATACTGTAATATAAGTGATTATTGTGGTTAGATAACAACTTGTGCAAATAAATGAAAAAGTCACGCATAAGCTTGTCAATAACATAAAAATTCAAAAGAAAGTTTCACAAATTGTATACACACTATTTGATGAGTTGAGATCGCATAATCAAAACAAAACTTTATTTCTGTTATGACCCCACACCACCGAAGAAGAGATTAGAAGAACCTCTGTACAATACAATTCATGTAGCCACGATCTCATTTATTCGTCATGAAAATATAAACAAAACCTTGAAATACTTTAGCGATGTATTGATTTGGCTTAGGGTTGCCAGTTTCTATCTAGAGCAGTAACCATGGTTAACAGAAAATGTTGTATCAAACTGTAAACTGAATCTTCTAGGGTTGCTGCGCATATAAAGTGTAGTACTAGTCATTAAATCAATACCTGTATATGGCATCTGATGTAGCGATAAAAAATTGAGAGTTATTAAAAAGTGAATGGTATTGGTTTCTTCTAGGTTTGAATGCAGTACTATATTTCATCATCATTTTGGTTCCGAGTCTAACGACTGCATCGGGTGTATTCATGTCTTTTGTATAATGTTTAAAAATGTTATTTTAGCCATTAAGGCTTAGTTCAATCTTTATTGATCATCAGGGCCCCCTGCAGTTTTTTAACAACAACAACCTATCGCTGCTTTGTGTCTGCATTCATAAAAAATTACTTTCATTTCATTGAGCCTATTGAAAAAGCTTATATTATAATTGGATAGGCTTTTGTTTGCACTCTTAGGAATTTCTTGCAAACAGTGATGATTCAATGAAACCACAGAATTTTTGTGCTAGCATCAGTATTATCTTGATTGACACGATGACATCATTGCTATAATTGCTATTTCCACAGTGTCTTGCTATTGACAGAAGCATGTGTCCAGCAAATTTTGAAAGCAGATATGTCTCTCGACTTGTTGCTAGCTGTCTTGAGCTAGCTTGGGCTGAGCTGAACCAGGCAGAACCAGGCTGTTGACCAGGATCTCACTACTATATATTGACCTAGTGAGCTGGCAATCCTGACTCATGACTCTACAAATTTCTAATAAATTGCATAAAAATTGAACAAGTTAAAAAAGTTCTTTCTCTTGAAACCTTGAATTGCCATATCAGATAATATCAGGAATGAAACAAACAATAAACACAACATTTTTTTAAGAAACAAATGTTTTGTATTGTTTTATTTCTTTTATTTTAGAGTTGATGGTATACAAAGCTCACAAAAAATAATTGCGGTTAGTCCTAAACACATAGGATTTAAATTGATTATATTGAATAGATTTATCTAATGGGGAAGGAGTGATTGAAGGAGGTATGGAGCAACTGATTCCTACTTAGACTGATTCTATGAGATATCTGTCACAAAACAGAGTCGTATAGTTTGTGTCAAAGAGAAATTAACTGCAAAGAACAAAAGGATACATGTCTGTATAAGCTCTACCCCAGCACCAAGGCAAGGGATTAATGCATGTACGTACATTTGTGTTGTTTATACAGTAACTAAAGCCAGCAAAGTATTGTTGGTTAACTTGTATGATGAATGTATTAACAGTAGTAAATTGAGCAGCAATTTAGAAGAGTTGAGGCATCAGTAAAATTGTTAACATGATGTTGGACAACAGTTTAGACAGAATGAAAATAAGTAGCTAGTTAGTAAATATATCTTCACATTGTACCAAGCCAAAAATAACCATACACTACGTCACTACCTATTTCTGATCATAAAATTCAGTTATAAATGAGCAACAAATAATTTATATAACATGTCATTAAGAAACTGAAATGATCTCACCAAGTAAAATAAATGTTTTAGGTGTGGAAATTTGAGCTAACCTCAATACAAACTTTTGGTACTCACAATCGATGCGGCAAGGCTGAATTAAAAATGGCATTCAGTATTGAATTGAGTTGATTTATCGATCCCCCCTTTTCATTCTTTGTATTGTTTCCAAAGCAAATGATCTCTCAAATAAGCTATGTAATGATCCGCACTAAATGGTCTTGCAACCACTTCGTTTTGATGAGTGGTAAATTTATGATGATCATCACCAACAGTGCAGTGCTCAAAAGAAGGCTGTGCTATACAGTTTTTAAATTTAATCATATGCCTCTTATAATTCATTCTGAAGCCATACTCAATGGTGGGATGAGTAAATGATCTACAACGCTTCCAATCAACTCTCGTATAAAAATATCTAAGTGACTTGTAATTTTCTACGAGTAGCCTCACTTTATCTTTTTTAGCTCCTCTAATTATTTTCAACCATATTTTTTTGTACTCAGGATAATTTTCAAAGCAGTAGTCATGCACAGGTTTGTGTCTTGGGAGGTGACTGAACACATTGATGGAATGTTTTCCGCCAACCCACTCATCATCTAAGCCGGGGAATAAGATAATAGGTCTTTGATCAAAACTGTCATCATAAGCTTTGACAACTGATGGTATCAAGGAGAGCTGTTGACCTTGGGAAAGTTTAGGGTCAAACAAGAACAGTACA
Organism: Membranipora membranacea; assembly: GCA_914767715.1. NCBI lineage: Eukaryota > Metazoa > Bryozoa > Gymnolaemata > Cheilostomatida > Membraniporidae > Membranipora > Membranipora membranacea. The sequence goes on from OU612074.1 coordinate 3,748,187, forward strand.
TGCCAGGAGATATCCTCAACAACGCGGTGATTGTCATCTTTTTCCCAGACTTGTTTGATCAAAGCTAGTAGCCCACTCAACTCATGACTATGACCTTGAACTTCTCCAGAGTAAATAAACCAGTCTTTACCTTCACCCAGTTTATCCCCAAAACTTCTGTGACATTCTTTCAAATTGTATTGGGTTCCATGCTCACTGTTTTGAACAACTTGACTTTCCAGGCCAACTGAGAGCATACAGGAAACATTCACTCTGCCTCTGCCTTTACCTTTGTCATTGTCTCTTGTGAATGATATTGTTGTATAAATTGGAATGTTTTGTTCATTTTCCTCTCTCCTCTGAACTTCTGTCTGTGCAGATATTCCTTGCCCCTCCTGGATTGATAATTTATAAGTTGTATCTTGATTGAATTTCTCAGATTTCAGATATGTAATATATGATGAGGCCTCTGTCAAAAACCTGATCGATTCCTCACAATCCTTTGCTTCAATTTGAGAAATTGGTTGTCTCACCTACAACGAGATATTAAAATACTTGATATAAAAAATACACTATGGTAAGGTACTATTTGTAGTCACACAATGCTGCAAGGTGGAAGTTAGCAATCAGGAACAACTAAGGGCGTTAACAGATCTATCTTTGAAAGGATAAAAATTACTTCCGGAATCAGAGACAATACAAAATCACAAAATCACAGGCGCATTGTTTCAAGGTCCACTTGGTTTGTTGTTTGATGTGAGCGAAATATCATATAAGAAATCTTTGTTCCAAATGCCAAACTTTAAATTGATCATCAAGCCATCTGTAGCAACTTAAGCTGATATGTTAAACACACGGCCTGTCTGCATTGAGATTAAAACAGAGCTAATTTGTCTGCAAGAGTTGTGTGACCTGTGTGTTATGTTTGTGAAAATTCTTGGGAATCCCAAGTAAGTAAACCCACTGGAAAGTAGCAACAATGCCGTCATATCGATTTTATTAGGGAAAAGACGAGAGTTGAAACTGAAGGCAATGATAACCACAAATCTATGGACATCCAGATAGTGTCTTGCTTATGCCTATCAATTACAATGTGTGTCAAACATCAATCATCTAAACCAACAAATTATTCAATCTCAGGCATTAATGATTATGTTAATACTAACTAGGAACCACTGGTGGGTTACATAACCTTACTATACACTGAATAATACAACAAGGGAGGGTATATTTGTGCTACAGTAGTAAGCTTTTGTATTTAAAATGTTGAGTCAAGCGAAGGAGAGGGATGTTTTTGTTTTAGCAGAGCAAGCACTACTCACTGATTATTCTGACCTCATCCTTTTGTTGAGTATCCTTGAACTCGTACACCAAGTTCCATCCTTGTTCATATTTGGTTGAGATCTTCCATGCCATTTCATCTTCTTTGACCGTGTGAATGATCTGTATCTTTTCTGTTTCATAACGTGCGACATCTAGACTAAGGATGGGTTGGATTGGGCTGCTAAGGTTTGTAGAGAAGGACACTCTAAGAGGGAGGAGTTTATTGGACTGATCATCCTCATTTTGTACTTGTTCTCGCAATTCCTGGCTGTACAGAGAGACTTTTACACCGTGAACCAATGGGATGCAGCCCTCTTTGGAACGAAAATCCTGAGCCTCTCTTATATGCCCGGGAATTATTAAATGAACAACATCAACCTCATCTGATGAATCTGGGTTGTAGATTCCTATAGTCAGACCGGTCAGACATTCCTTTGGATTTCTATCTTCAGATGAGCTGTGTATCCTGCAGAGCTTTTCTGAAGCTTTTTCTGCTTCATCCCCAACCTACAATAATGATTATATAAAGTAGTATTTGATTATGATTCTATACCTTTTGGTTTTAAATAAGACTCATGTCAAAATAAAATGGACTATTTGAGTTTATACTGTCCGCTCGGCCCGTCTGACCCAAGTACCCACCCAACATATTAATCGGACCAATAAATTCTGCGCATGCTAGGCCTACACTGTTTTTTATAATAAATAGATAGAGATGGGAATTTTGCGTACTGTAGTGGTATTAGATCTCTGAATCAGTAATGATGTGATGATTTTCATATGTATACTAAATGTTAGATCTAGTTAGAAATTCAATCGAGTTCACTATTTTTGTCCAGAAAGCAGGGATATGAAGCCATTCTACAATTGTTTATTCTGAGGTATAAGTAAGAAAACTTATTTTCCATTTCAGTTTCCTAGTTTTGAGAAATCTATCTACTTGATCCAATGGGAATTCAGAATCTGCAACCAGATTGGCTAGAAAGAGAATGGAAACCTCCCATTATTGGATGGATCAATTGAACTCATCCATTACACTAAAAGCTAACCATTTTACCATTCTAACCCATTTTTTCCTATTGTTTACTGAGAATAGAAAAAGTGCCCCTACAATTCCCGAATCCCAAGATTGTCGGCTTCGCAATGGCTACCTTCGATAACACGCCAAAATTGGTACCATGACTAGCCAGCAGAGTGTAGTAGCACATTTATCCTGGCCAAATGAGCAAAAGTCTGAAATTTTGAATCGAATGAACAATTATGTGACCGGTCATCTCACTAAATATCAGATCCCAACTTACTACCGCTTCATCACATCCATGACCGTTGAGGTTCAATGAGGAAAACTGATTATGTACTTACAACATCTCTATAAAGCTCATCATTAAACTCTCGGTCATCATAATCATCAGTTGCAGCTGTGTTATGAACTTTACTATCAGTTCTAGTAGCTTCGCTATTGTTCACCTCGCTTCCTGAAGCTTTACATGTGAAACCTTTAAATCTGGGTGGTAATATGTCAGCTGTAGCCATGGCTTATGTAGAGTGTTATCTAAGGTATCAAGCTGTAAACTGAATCTTCTGCGGTTGCTGCGCATATAATATATAGCACTATAGTTAGCCTACATAAATCAATACCTGTATATGGCATCTAATGCAGTGATAAAAAATGGAGATCTATCAAAAAGTGAATAGCAGTGGTTTCTTCTAGGTTTGAATGCAGTACAATATTTCATCATCATAAGATTTTGGTTCTGAGTCTAACGACTGCATTGAGTGTAGTTATTTAGTCTTTTGTAATTATCGGAAATATTATTTAGCCATAAATCTAATCTGCTTCTGAATATGCTGTATGGATGTGGTAGAGTATTTAAATCGTTAGATTTTGGTTCTAAGTCTAAGAACAATGTAAATTAAAGTGATAAATAAATGTCTGTATTAGGGACAAAACCAGTCATAAAAACTGTGGATCTATTGAAAAGTGAATGGCATACAGTATAATTCTTCTAGGATTGTTCTTATCAAGTTTAACTAGTTTCTTCATCATACTGTATAAATTTTGGATGTGGCACCATATTCCATCACAATTAGTTTTTGGTTCGAAGTCTAACAAAAATGTGATGTGATCACTATTTAGAAATTGGGAGCTAAGTTTACTGATTGGAATGATATAGCGATTGCATATGGTATTCATCTTTGCACTAGATACAAGTCTCCTAGAAAATTCAGTCTGGTGAAAATTGAAACATTACCAAACCAATGAGACAATTCGGGTGGCAGAAAATTTGTTCAGACATGTGTTTAGAATGCATAATTTCTGTCATCACCATAAATCTAGTGATCAATATCTAGCATGTGTGTTGCTAATCAACCAATTAAATACTATCATTTGTATAGCATTGTGTATGTAAGACGATACAATCACCTCTTGTTATTGCAAGAGCTAATATGAATAACACACCAAAGTTCATTTTCATTATGCTGTTGTACATAAAAATATGATAAGACTTGGAATATAATCTGATCAATAAATTTCAATATGGTCCTGCCTCCTGTGAGGATAAAAGTGTGTGATCACCATTCTTTAGAACAATCAAGTAAAATTCAGCTGTGCAGGCAATTACATAAATCAATTATATTTAGATTGAAGCAGGTATGCTGGTGATGACTAACACAATACCATTAAAAGCCTGCTGTAAAACATTTGCTATAAAAATATTGAATTGCTATTCACTAGGTTTACACTATGGCCTATTATTCTTGTTTTATACTCTAAAATTAAAATCAAACTATATCAACTCAATGTAAAAAACATGGTCCTAGTGGAATACAATGAGTTAAAACTCTGGGTGCAATATGATGCAAAAAGCTGTTTTGTAAGTCACCATGTAACACAGGAATGCCAAGCTTTGTATAAATTAGAAGCTGTATAAAATTAAGCAAAAACTCAGTTCAAGTGATGTTAAAAACTCATGGTTTTAGCGATAAACCTATTAACTGACATAGAACAATGGATTTTATCATTCATCACAGCTTATCGAGAAAAGTCCAAAAGACACTCACACTATTATCAAGACTTAATCTCTCAGTCTGCAAACTGTCCTTCTGACTCAGCGGCTATCATGTTACTTGCGCTAACCCTGTCTCTCATGAAGCACTACTCCATCCCCTAAAATTATAAAATATTAACATTTTAAACACCTCGCAACGTCAAAAGTTGTAAAATTTGAAACCTGGTCACTGTGATATGGCAAGATCTCTTGCAGTATATTATAGAATTTGAAGATATTCTCGGGGCCTTTGGGTTGTTTGCCTAACATATCGAGTAAAGTACAAGAATTAATTTCGAGTTTTCAACCTGTGCATTTGAATAATTCTGAAAATGGTTCTTATGGTTTTATAGGGTCATAGAACCATTATAGCACTTGTACTACACTGGTATCTGGAACTACAAGGATCTCATAATTATGTTACCTGTGAAGCTTAGACAGCACAGTAAGTTTGATGTCATCCTAGTGGTGAAGAGAGCAGTGATAATAAGTTATAATCAGATCTCCCAATGCGACTATATGTCAATTCTGAAGCTGGCTGTGACACTGTTGTTGTCTTTGAGTGTTTTGTTGATTCTAGCATCTCTTTCTCCATGTACACTTTGCTCTTGTATAATGGCGTTGATAACATGGGGTTTTGGCCATGACCTGAAGCTTTGGCTTTGTTTTTATGACACACTCTGATTACACAGAAGTATAAATTTTACAAATAGGATGATTTTTGATGTTACATGTGTGTGATGCTTTCATCTTTAGTAAAGCAGATCAAAGCATCACCCACATGTAGCTTTGAAAAAACATCCTAATTTGTCACATTCAAAGAAGTGGCAAAGTTTAGTTTCTCAAGTAACCACAATGTTTACTATAATGAAATTAATTATAACCATAAGCCTTCACCCCCCCTCCCCCCCTCCTGTTCACTAACGATTAATGTTTACCTGGCAGTATGATTAAACTATCAAGGTGATATCTCCCCAGGTCTTTCCATGTTCCAAATGAGCAGTAATCACATGTCAGCTTTTGGCCAGGCTAGGGGGAGCAAGAGTCTCTGGGGCTCAGACTAATTTTGGCCGAGCGTCACTCACATTTTGTCGCCTAATAGACTTCATAGCCAATTTCACATTGTTGGATGCAAAGAACTTGTAGAGCGCTCCTGATTCTCTTTGAGTTGTGTAATCGTTCACATCAAGAAATAATTTAGATTAACTTATAAATGACATATGAATTTGACTTCAGCTATCATTCGCTTTCCGCTCGCTGTGACCAACGACATTCTCAAACTCTCAAACCAAGCACCTAAGTACCGAGATTTGGGGGGGGGGGATATAAATTGTGACTTGATCTATTATTTGTGCAGGAATTGTTCCAGCCATGGAGGTTATTGCTCACAATACTTACATTGTGTGTTATTACAATAACAGGTGGAAATAGTAATCATTTTAGCAACTAAAATATTGCTATCTCTTTGTAGTCACCTGGTATTCTTTGGTAAAAGTATGGGTGCTCACTTATTTCACATTTATAGTGAGCAAGCGGTTTTTTGTGACTGAGACAAGTTAGTGCTTGTTAGGGAAGTCATGTGTACTAACGGTGTTCTGTAGTTTTTCTGGCTGATGTGTCTGACCCAGCGTGACATACCTTCCTTTCACTAGATTGTCAGGCACACATTTCAGACTTGTTTTTGTTTTAACCAAAAACGGTTTTGCCTTGCACTCCTACAGCTGAGTTGGGAGCAATTGAGTATTGCACATTTTTGAGTAATTGTCTTTATATGGGGTCATGTATTGAACTTGGATGAAAAGATGGCACATATTTAGCCTAAGACCAGTTGAATGAGCGCAGTTTTTTGCATGAATATACTTTCCATTTTGGTAAAACAAGTCATTTGATCAGTTAACTCCAGGTTCTTTTTCTTGGAATGAGATCAATGATGAAAGAAGGAAGTTTTGATTTAACAGAAAATAATTACTCTCATCGAGGGAAAATAGTTAAATACACTGGATAGCAAATTGATATTGATATAAGGCTGTTCTAAACATACAATCTAGAAATAAATGAAATTGAAATCAATATAAATATCAACTCAATGTAAATAACATGGTCCTAGTGGAATACAATGAGTTAAAACTCTGAGTGCAATATGATGCAAAAAGCTGTTTTGTAAGTCACCATGTAACAGGAATGCCAAGCTTTGTGTAAATTAGAAGCTGTATAAAATTGAGCAAGAACACAATTCAAGTTAACTGACATAGAGTGATGGATTTCATCATTAATCACAGCTTATCGAGAAAAGTCCAAAAGATACTCATATCATTATCAAGACTTAATCTCTCAGTCTGCAAACTGTCCTTCTGACTCAGCGGCTATCATGTTACTTGCGCTTACCCTGTCTCTCATAAAGCACTACTCCATCCCCTGAAATTATAGAACATAAACATTTTAAACACCTCGCAACGTCAAAAGTTGTGAAATTTGAAACTTGGTCACTGTGATATGGCAAGAGCTCTTGCAGTATATTTTAAAATTTGAAGGTATTTTCCTGGGACCTTTGGGTTGTTTGCCGAACGTATCGAGTAAACTACAAGAATTAATTTCAAGTTTTCAACCTGTGCATTTGAATAATTCTAAAATGAATGTTGTCTATAACCAACTCACTTGAAACCGAAAGCAAAGAGGGAGTAATGTTCACAAATTACACATTGCGGTTTTTATGGTGTTATAGAGTCATAGAACCATTATAGCACTTGTACTATACTGGTATTGGGAACTACAAGGATCTCATAATTATGTTACCTGTGAAGCTTAGACAGCACAGTAAGTTTGATGTCATCCTAGTGGTGGAGAGAGCAGTGATAATAAGTTATATTCAGATCTCTCGATGTGACTATATGTCAACTCTGAAGCTGGCTGTGACACTGTTGTTGTCTTTGAGTGTTTTGTTGATTCTAGCATCTTTTTCTCCATATACACTTGGCTCCTGTATAATGGAAATGATAACATGGGGTTTGGCTATGATCTGAAGCTTTGGCTTTGTTTTTATGACACACTCTGATTACACAAAAGTATAAATGTTACAAATAGGACGATTTTTGATGTTACATGTTTGTGATGCTTTCATCTTCAGTATAGCAGATCAAAGCATCACCCACATGTATATCTTTGAAAAAAACATCCTATTTGTCACATTCAAAGAAGTGGCAAAGTTTAGTTTCTCAAGTAACCACAATGTTTACTAAAATCAATGACTATAATGAAATTAATTATAACCATAAGCCTTCACCCCCTTTCTTTCTGCAGACATAGCCTTATTTATTTCAGATTTGCCTGAGAATGGTTCATGCAATTCTCTTGATTTTTTTTACATGTGTTACCAGAACATATGGGCCACAGTCTAGGCATTTATTCATGTAGTCAGTCAATGTATTTTGCAGATATATTTGATTTAGTGGCTAACACTCCTTTGTGAGATGAGTAAGACGAGGTACACACAATACTAGATAGCCCTTACATCAAACAAAGTTTCCTATGACCAACAGTAATTCTAATCTGACCAAAGGAAGGTGTCATATTTATGAAATTTGTCATTCACAAGCTGAAAACTAGATAAAAACAGCCCAAAAACAGCCTTCTTTTCTCCCTCCCCCTCCAACATAATCTTTTTGTGAACCATGAAAATTATCATTATTACCAATCACCTCAATCAAGATATTTACTTGAGAACATTTGCTCCAATTTAAGAGGTAAATGTGGCTATAGAGACGGCCCAAAAAGTGTCCAGTTCATAGCGCCATATGGACATGTCTCTTCTATACATATGCTAAGCAAAAATTACCCAACCATCTGCATGAATGATGGGGCCTTTATTTTAGATTGAGCTTAGCGTTATAACATGAAAACTCAGGTCCATACTCTAGTACTCAACTACATCAGTGAAACTCCACCCATAATCTCAGCTATCATATAGTTAACCTACCAGGCGTTTAGTCGCTGGCAAAATAGTAAGTGGTAAGATCACCACAGTTGCATTTATATCACCTTCCCTTGGTAGTCAAACTATCGTTAGTCATGTTTCCCCTCAAACGCTATGATAAGGCCAATGTCACTTAGTTGATCCTACAGTGTACTTTATAGTTTTTTACCAAATCTTGCAATAAGATCCTACGATATCTTCTCGAGTAAGAACCATACTAACTCGATACTCAAAAATTTGAATTCATTTTCAAAGAAACTGATCTGTGCATTGACATAGACTGCACTTATTCAGTAATATTGATAGTCCATGTTTAGATGTGCTGAGTAACTGTGGTGCATAAATGGACAAGATCTGATGCCACAAAACAGAAAGCTTCTCCAAGACACCCACTGCTAACACATTTCAATACTACTCTCTAGGAGGCCGTCAAATTCATTTGGATCTTTTATCACCCTGAAGACTGAAATAACTAGATAACACATTTATTTACATGGATCTACTTTAAGACATGCAAATACTAGTTTTTGATGTAAAGAGAACTGTTTATCTGAGTAAGTCTTGTGTGTCAAAACATCTTAAAATATGTAAAGATTGCTAAAAAAAATCCTCAAACTCAAAATCACTTGTTAGTAATCATCACATGATTTTGATTTTTACATCATTGAGATGCCTGAAATATCTAGATCTAAAATATTTTTATTTGAAGTTTCAGTGAAATTTGGAAATACATAATTTTTATGAAAAACAAACAGGCTACCTGTGTAAATTTTGAATTTCCTATTCAAATTCTATTGAAAGCCACTAATCATAAAGCTCATAATTGAAGCGTAACACTCGTTTTCATGCGGCCGCTTGCCTATTCAACTGAAGACCGCAGTTTGATAGGAGTGTCATATCTTAGTATTTATAATCTTTGGTATGATTGAACTATCAAGGTGATATCTCCTCAGGTCTTTCCATGTTCCAAATGAGCAGTAATCACACTGTGTCAGCTTTTGGCCAGGCTAGAGGGAGCAAGAGAATCTGGGGCTCAGACTAGTTTTGGCCGAGCGTCACTCACATTTTGTTGCCTAATAGACTTCATAGCCAATTTCACATTGTTGGGTGCAAAGAACTTGAAGAGCGCTCCTGATTCTCTTTGAGTTGTGTAATCGTTCACATCTAGAAATAATTTACATTAACTTATAAATGACATATGAATTTGACTTCAGCTATCATTCGCTTTCCCGCTCGCTGTGACCAACGACATTCTCAAACTCTCAAAGTACCGAGATTGGGGGGGGGGGGGATATAAATTGTGACTTGATCTATTATTTGTGCAGGACTTGTTCCAGCCATCGAGGTTATTGCTCACAATACTTATATTGTGTGTTATTACAATAACAGGTGGAAAAAGTCATCATTTTAGCAACTAAAATATGGCTATCTCTTTGTAGTCACCTGGTATTCTTTGGTAAATGTATGTGTGCTCATTTTTTTCACATTTATAGTGAGCAAGCGGTTTTTTGTGACTGAGACAAGTTAGTGCTTGTTAGGGAAGTCATGTGTACTAACGGTGTTCTGTAGTTTTCCTCATAAAACAGTCTTCTTATCTGCTTGAATATTATCACTCTGCGACCACGCTCAAATTGAAGCCAGTCTTGCACCCAGGCACATCCTGAAAAAGAATTCATTTGAAAGTAATACAGGCACATTCATGGGGTCTTAAAACTTTTTTCATTTTGTCCTGTACAGTTATCTAGGTTGTCAGTGACATTGTGTTTGAGTTTTATAAATCCACCCTAAGGCATGCAAGATATTTCATACAATTGGATGTGGTATATTTTCAGCCAGGAGTTTCCCAAGTACATCTCTATTTGAGATATGTCCAAGAGGCAAAACTGTGACTCAACTGACAATGCTGACTTCAAAAATCTCGTAGTGGTAGGAAGTAGAGCTTGTGGAACAATGATACTGATTTACTACTGTTTCAAATTTTTCAATGTTTGTTGTCTTCTTGTCTTGTTTTGTATGAGCAATCACTCAAGAAATCCCCATATAGCATCTCATCTTTCCATGATGCTGCGCAAGCTGACCACCTCTGTGGTCGTTTTTGTTTTTTCAAAAGGGTCTCGCCATACATTAATTTTTATTTACATAATATAATGTCAACAAACCTTTTGCAAACAACCTCTCCCCATTGTTCAATATTTATACATGTTGCTTGGGAACACGGAAAAACACTCTTCAACGAACAAAATATAAACTCAATGTTAAATATTGGGAGTATGTATTACATTTTTTGTTGAGTGAACTTTTGCTAGCTATATGAATAATGCAAAATGTGCTTCACTGTGTGGATTGAATGCTGTCTTTCTTGATCAATACACTCAGAGAAAAAAGTAGCTAAATAATTGATCACAGCAAAGTTGCTTGGGAACACGGAAAAACACTCTTCAACAAACAAAATACAAACTCAATGTTAAATATTGGGAGTATGTATTACATTTTTTTGTTGAGTGAACTTTTGCTAGCTATATGAATAATGCAAAATGTGCTTCACTGTGTGGGTTGAATGCTGTCTTTCTTGATCAATACACTCAGAAAAAAAGGAGCTAAAAAATTGATCACAGCAAAGTAAAAATTTAGTCAAAATAGAGACAATGATTTTAATGGAGCCTATGCTGGCTTCTAAATTGAATATGTGCTTGTTAGTGTCAGATGAATCAAGGGGTCTGTTGAATGCTAGCTGTCGTCTCTAAAACTAAGACGCAGCATAATACGCTTGAAAGAGTCAGATTGTCGGTAGCAAGAATTTCGATTATATTTGTAATATTTAGTACGCATTTATGGGGCAATATAAAGTAATGGTTCTGAGAGTTACAATTGAGAATGATATCTTCTCGATAGCTGGTCAAAATCCTTCCACAAGATAAGGGAGATAAGTTTGCTGGTTACAAGTTGTCAAATATACAATGTTTGTTTAAATTTAGTGGGTACCAATCTGTTCTCAACAAATGCATGCACATTATGTGTTTATTGTTCTTATATCCCTGACAGTGTAGGAAGAGGCTGCTCCAAACCTACACAATATAAGAACATCAGCTGTCTAGATGTAGCAGCAGAATGTGATGTGATTTGAGTGCTAACTGCCCTGATCGAGAGAAGGGATCACTTGACTGTGATCAGCAGATCTTTCGTTTTCTTTACCCTTTCATCTAGACAACTCACAGTAAAGCTGTAGCTCCACGTAACGATGTAATCACAGGCCGATGGCATGTCTAGACATGCTAGGCCGATCTCACACTGCTACACAGGCCTATGAGTTAGTACTCGATGGTTTAGTGAGTCATAGTGGGGTAATAAATCAGGTGCCTAGATTGACCAATTAACTCCCTCAGTTCAATCGATTGACCAAAGATATTTAATGGGCGTGTTAACAAATGACCGGATTTGATGTCATATTAAATCCGGGTCTTTGTCACTTAGAATCTTCACCAAATAAAATTTCATTCTTCTGTAAAATTGATTTTCCTATGCTATACTATGGATGTCATGTCAGGACAGCTTCCATTTCCAAGTGATACAGCTATTACCTTCCATATTTTCACTACAGCACCACTCCTATCTTTTATCATAAATAGGAGGATGTGATTTAACTACAGATATTATCAACTCCTCCATTTTTGATAGCCTGTCACGATTTGATAGATGACGTGTTTAAACGCGTAATTATTTAAGCAAGCAATCAACAACCAATCAGAATAGAGGATCGTCTAGATCACTCGGGCAAAAGACCAACAGGTTCGATGTCCACTTAACACGAGTAATCACTCGTGCAGATCCACCAATTAACCACTCGTGACCCCAAATCGATGTAAAAATCGTTACGTGGAGCTACAGCTTTAGGGCGCTATTCAAGTAACATAACACAGCACTAGATTGTCAGGCACTCAATTTAGACTTGTTTTAGTTTTAACCAAAAAAGGTTTTGGCATGCACTCCTACAGCTGAGTTGGGAGTAATTGAGTATTGCAAATTTTTGAGTAATTGTCTTTATATGGGGTCATGTATTGAACTTGGATGAAAAAATTGCACATATTTCGCCTAAGACCATTTGAATGAGCGCAGTTTTTTGCATGGATGTCTTGAATATACTTTCCATTTTGGTAAAACAAGTCATTTGATCAGTTAACTCCAGGTTCTTTTTCTTGGAATGAGATCAATGATGAAAGAAGGAAGTTTTGATTAAACAGAAAATAATTACTCTCATTGAGGGAAAAATAGTTTTATACACTGGATAGCAAATTGATATTGATATAAGGCTGTTCGAAAACGTACAACCCAGTCACATAGGTTTTGCTCTTAGCAGTTAGCATGCTCTAGATAAAAGTCTCCTAGAAAAAATTTAGTCAGGTGAAAATTGAAACATTACCAAACCAATGAGACAATTTGGGTGGCAGAAAATTTGTTCAGACATGTTTGGAATGCATAATTTCTGACATCACCATACATCTAGTGATCAATATGTAGCATGTGTGTTGCTCATCAACCAATTGAATACTATCATTTGTATAGCATTGTGTATGTAAGACGATACAATCACGTCTTGTTATTGCAAGAGCTAATATGAATAACACACCAAAGTTCATTTTCATTATGCTGTTGTTCATGAAAATATGATAAGGCTTGGAATATAATCTGATCAATAAATTTCAATATGGTCCTGCCTCCTGTGAGGATAAAAGTGTGTGATCACCATTCTTTAGGACAATCAAGTAAAATTCAGCTGTTCAGGCAATTGAATTAATCGATATTATTGAGATCCAAGCAGGTATGCTGGTGTTGACTAACACAATACCATTAAAAGCCTGCTGTAAACAGTTTGCTATAAAAATATCAAATTGCTATTCACTAGGTTTACACTATGGCCAATTATTCTTGTTTTATACTCTAAAATTAAAATCAATATATATCAACTCAATGTAAATAACATGGTCCTAGTGGAATACAATGAGTTAAAACTCTGAGTGCAATATGATGCAAAAAGCTGTTTTGTAAGTCACCATGTAACAGGAATGCCAAGCTTTGTGTAAATTAGAAGCTGTATAAAATTGAGCAAGAACACAGTTCAAGTGATGTTAAAAACTCATGGTTATAGCGATAAACTGATTAACTGACATAGAATGATGGATTTCATCATTCATCACAGCTTATTGGGAAAAGCCCAAAAGATACTCACACTATTATCAAGACTTAATCTCTCAGTCTGCAAACTGTCCTTCTGACTCAGCGGCTATAATGTTACTTGCGCTTACCCTGTCTCTCATAAAGCACTACTCCATCCCCTGAAATTATAGAACATAAACATTTTAAACACCTCGCAACGTCAAAAGTTGTGAAATTTGAAACTTGGTCACTGTGATATGGCAAGAGCTCTTGCAGTATATTTTAAAATTTGAAGGTATTTTCCTGGGACCTTTGGGTTGTTTGCCGAACGTATCGAGTAAAGTACAGGAATTAATCTCGAGTTTTGAACTTGTGCATTTGAATAATTCCAAAATGAATGTTGTCTATAGCCAGCTCACTTGAAACCGGAAACAAGGAGGGTGTAATGATCACAAAGTACACATTGCGGTTTTTATGGTTTTATAGAGTCATAGACCCATTATAGCACTTGTACTCTACTGGTATCGGGAACTACAAGGATTTTGGATAATTGTGTTGAACCTGTGAAGCTTAGACAGCGCAGTAAGTTTGATGTTATCCTAGTGGTGAAGAGAGCAGTGATACCAAGGAATAATCAGATCTCTCGATGTGACTATATGTCAACTCTGAAGCTGCCTGTCTGTCTGTGACGCTGTTGTTGTCCTTGAGTGTTTTGCTGATTCTAGCATCTCTTTCTCCATATACACTTTGCTCCTGTATATTGTTAATGATAACATGGTGTTCGGCTATGATCTGAAGCTTTGGCTTTGTTTTTATGACACACTCTGATTACACAGAAGTATAAATGTTACAAATAGGATGATTTTTAATGTTACTTGTGTGTGATGCTTTCATCTTCAGTATAGCAGATCAAAGCATCACACACATGTAGCTTTAAAAGCATCCTATTTGTTGCATTCATAGAAGTAACAAAGTTTAGTTTCTCCAGTAACAAGAATGTTTACTTTGATGAAATAAATTATCACCATCATCCTTCACCTCCATTCACTAACGAATAATGATTATGATAATTGATAATGATTATCGAGGTGATATATCGAGGCCTTTCCATGTTTTAAATGAGGTGGGAGCAAGAGTCGAGGGGGGGGGGCACGATTTTTTTTAGAAGCGTCACTCACATCTAGTTGCTCAACAGACGACAAGAACTTTCCAAGCGCTCCTGTGGCTCCTTAAATTGTGTATATTGTTCAAATCTAGAAAGAATTTAGATAAACTTATAAATGACGCATGAATAAAGACTTTGCTATCATTCGCTGTCCCATCTGCTGTGACCATTGACATTCTCAAACTAAAACTACCACCTAAATACCGTGATTGGGGGGGGGGGGAGGGGAATATAAATTGTGACTGGATCTATAATTTGTGCAGGACTTGTTCCAGCCATTGAGGTAATTGCTCACAATACTTATATTCCGGGTTATTACATTAACAGATGGAAAAAGTCATCATTTTAGCAACTCAAATATGGCTTTCTCATTGTATTCTTTGGTAAAAGCATGAGTGCTCAATTTTTTCACATTTATAGTGAGCGAGCAGTTTTTTGTGACTGAGACAAGTTAATGCTTGTTAGGGAAGTCATGTGTACTAACGGTGTTCCGTAGTTTTTCTGGCTGATGTGTCTGACCCAGCATGACGTACCTTCCTTTCCTCATAAAACAGTCTTCTTGTACTGTTTAAATATTATCACTCTGCGACCACGCTCCATTTAAAGCCAGTCTTGCACCCAGGCACATCCTGAAAAAAATGCATATGAAAGTATTACAGGCACATTCATGGGCTCTTAAAACTTTTTCATTTTATCCTGTACAGTTATCTAGGTTGTCAGTGACATAGTGTTTGAGTGTAATAAATCCACCCTAAGGCATGCAAGATATTACATACAATTGGATGTGGTATATTTTCAGCCAGGAGTTTCCCAAGAGCATCTCTGGTTGAGATGAGTCCAAGAGGCAAAACTGTGACTTAACTCACAAAGCTGACTTAAAAATTCTCGTAGTTGTAGGAACTATAGCTGGTGGAAAAATGATATTGATTTACTACTGTTTCAAATTTTTTCGATTTTTGTTGTGAGAAAGGAGCCAACTCCTGCCACATTCTTACTTGGTTGCTAGAGCCATTTATCTAACTCAGTTCACCAAAGAAGAACATTAATTGTTGGCTCTGTGGAAAGACTTCCACTACTAGTAAAATAACTAACCTCAGCCATTTTAGTTTTCCTTGATTTCGTATCTTTTTGATGTTCTCAGCAACACATCGATCAGTTATTTCTCATGACATTGACAATCTTCCCAAATTTTCACTGTGTCCTCAGCATGATATCCTGTTCATGACTCACTTCTACAAATAAAAGGGGACAAAATAACCAGTTTTGCAAAAGGTGAAAGATAATATCTGCCATTAGGCGACCTGCTGCTGCTGCCGCTCAGACAAAAGATGTGCTAATTGCTGAATTTTGTATATCTCAGAAATATCAGAGTGAGGCTGCAATCTCAGCATTTGTCACATCATCGGAAAATGGCCCATATCAGGGTATGAAATTAATCATCTCAATGAGATGTGTCTAGCATCTTACTAGTCATAGATAATGACGTCATCACCAAGTGTGTTTATTTCCTACCCTGATTTTGAAGATCAGTTTGCGCAAATTATAAGCCCATTAGGTGAAAATTCTGGGATTAATGTGATATATCGATTTTTTTCAATTTTTCAATATTGTATTGGTGATCATGTCTTATAGTTATTTTTACAGTTGAAGCCTCCCAAGTATTTGACATTGAGTCATTCACTTTGGGGCAAAAAGTGCCCTTTTTAAGTTTAGCCTTCTGTGCCTTGTTTTTGAGGTATTTGATTAGTTCATGCATTCACCATATAGAGGAAGCATGGCACTGACTGGAGGAGTGACATTTTGGTCAAACTTTATGATTTTAGGCCTCCTGTCTTCGAGACTTGAAATCGAGTTTTGCAATAGTAATAGGGCTTTTTCGGACAGCTCATTACATGCGACCACATTAATGCAGAAACTAAAATTTCCAATTTATTATACGACTTTGGTCTTGTACTGTCACTTCCATCAATAATCTTACCAGCTGACAGAACCTGGTTGTCACAACTGCAACATATTTAAAGCTTATATTCGCTGGTTAATACACGTCCAAGATAATAAATCAATAAATGATTGATAGGCATTTATTGAAGGAGAGGCACTCAATAAAACCTGGTCGTGATAAAACCTGCTTGAGTTAATTTTGGACCCCTTAATAATAGCACGCCTAACAAGTGGCTAACAGATTTAATTCTAGGCGTCAAGGTTATGATAACAGGACAGCAGCAAAGAACTCAAGGTCACCAGCCATTACTCAAAAACAAACATGGTAAAATTGTGATTAATGTGTTTATTCGAATCGCTGTTGTAAAGCTGTTTTCATCAGACTTGGTCGCCTCTATTATTCGCTAAAAATAATTTTTAGTGCCATTTCATTCGCCTGAATGCACGCCTAGTAAATAATGTGGTCGCCTTGACAACAGACGTCTATTGACAGGCGAATAAGCTTATAATAACCCAAATTTTAAATAATATAAGTCAACATTTTCCAGTCAAAATTCAGAAAGATGTGAGTCAAATTTGTTGTCAGCATGATCAACAGCAGGATTATGGCTTTAGATCTTGAGATATTTGAATTTTTGTGGCTGAACTAGCCTGATTTTGTCCAAAACATGCACTCCTCTCCAGCAAAGAACTGAAAATAGGTTAAACAACAACAACACTAGCTTCCATTAAACTAGAGAGTATTTCCGAGGTTTTGATCGTGGCGTTTGATGATAAATTCAATAGTAGAGATGCTAAACATAACAATCACACAAAAAAGGTGATCCATTGTTGTACACAATGTGCTTTGCATGTAATACTGCATAGATTTTCATCACGCTTTTGCATAACGAAATTAACTGCATCATAGTTATTTTTATGATGACAGCTACTTGCTTGTTCAAAGTCACAGCATAGCGATATTCATTAATCATTAGTAGATCACACCCAGGACAGAGGGACATATACCTACCTTGATCTCTCGCTCATCTGAGCAAGCGCCTTGTCGTTTGTGTCTCACTGCTCATTTCACTGTATCATATCCCTCATAGAAGTATCATTTATTACCGTCTTTCTCTTTATACTGAAGAAAATCAACGAAGACATCATTTGATTTCTATGTACCCGGATACCACAAGAGTCTGTACTCGGGCCCTTAACTTTCCTGGTTTGAGTTTGATGTCATCCTAGTGGTGAAGAGAGCAGTGATACCAAGGAATAATCAGATCCCTCGATCAGACTAAATGTCAACTCTGAAGCTGCCTGTCTGTCTGTGACGCTGTTGTTGTCTTTGAGTGTTTTGCTGATTCTAGCATCTCTTTCTCCATATACACTTTGCTCCTGTATAATGTTAATGATAACATGGTGTTCGGCTATGATCTGATGCTTTGGCTTTGTTTTTATGACACAACCTGATTACACAGAAGGATAAATATTACAAATATGACGTTTTTTTGATGTTACATGAGTGTGATGATTTTATCTTCAGTACAGCAGATAAAAGCATCACACACATGTAACATCAAAAAAACGTCCTATTTGTTACATTCAAAGCAGTGGCAAAGTTTAGCTTCTTAAGTAACCACAATGTTTACTATAATGAAATAAAATATCACCATCATGCATCACCTCCATTCACTAATGAATAATGATTAGCTGTCAGGACGATTGAATGATCAAGGTGATATCTCCAGGCCTTTCCATGTCATAAATGAGGTGGGGGGGGGGGGGGGCTAAGACTTTATTTTAGAAGCGTCACTCACGTCTAGTTACTCAACAGGCGACAAGAACTTGCAGAGCGTGACTCCTTGAATTGTGTACATCATTCAAATCTAGAATTGATTTATCAATAAACTTATAAATAACATATGAACAAAGACTTTGGCTATCATTCGCTTTCCCATCTGCTGTGACCATTGAGATTCTCAAACTAAAACGAAGCACCCGAATACCGAATACCTCGGGGGGAGGGGATAGAAATTGTGACTGGATCTATAATCTGTGTAGGACTTGTTCCAGCCGTCGAGGTAATTGCTCACAATATGTACATTGCGGGTTATTACAATAACGGGTGGAAATAGTAATTATCTTAGCCACTCAAATATGGCTTTCTCATTGAAGTCAACTAGTACTCTTTGGTAAAAGTATGAGTGCTCAATTTTTACACATCTATAGTGAGCGTGCGGTTTTTGTAACTGAGACAAGTTAGGGCTTGTTAGGGAAGTCATGTCTACTAACAGTGTTCTGAAACGGTCTTCTTTAAAATGTTACTACTCTGCGACCACACTTCATTTATAGCCAGCCTCACGCACAGGCACATCCTGAAAACATTGCATCGAATGTATTACAGGCACAAATAAAACTATGATGAGGATTGAATACTAGTAAAGCAATAAATAATATCATTCATGGGGTCATTAAACTTTGTAATTTTCTTCTGTACAGTTATGCATGTTGTCTGTGACCATGGAACATTGTGTTTGAGTGTAATAAACCCACCAAGGTATTTCATTCAACTGAAAGTGATATAATCTCAGCCAGGAGTTTCCCAACAGCATCTCTAGTTGAGATGAGTCCAAGAGGCAAAACTGTGACTTAACTGACAAAGCTTACTTTAACAATCTCTTAGTTGTAGGAAGTAAAGCTTGTGGAAAAATGATACTGATTTACTACTGTTTAAAATTATTTCAATGTTTGTTGTCTTCTCATTGAGAAAAAGGGAGCCAACTCCTGTCAAATTCTTACTTGGTTGCTAGAGCTATTTATCTAATTAAAGCATCACATCAGCATTTGTACCACATCTTACTCTCCATATTTTATTCTAACATGTGAGCGAATTCCAGCTTTAGAATCCAAATATTGGAGAAGTTATGGCCCCTCAATCGTCATACTTAATATGAGTTATTACTGATAATCACACAGATAAGATGGTGATAAAAATTCAGACCTAGGCGGGTCTCGAACATGGGTCCAAATGGCCATGCAGGCAACACCGCTAATGCTGATCTATATTGTCTAATGGCATGATGGTAGTGTTGTTGCCTGCAGGTATGTGGACCCATCGATACCCGCCCAGGTTTGAATTTTGATCATCATCTTATCTGTGTGATTATAAGTATAATAATTCATAATAAGTATGACCGTTGTGGCGTCCCACAAGGGAAACATCCGCTTATTCCCAATGCCAATTGAAGGCGATCACCCTGGAAGTTTGAGAGGCCATAACTTCCTCAATATTTTGACTCTAAAGCTGGAATTCGCTCACATGATAGAATGAGCCTCGAAGTAATGCTTTAAGTTGATCAAACAAGGACAATAATTGGTGGCTCTGTGGAAAGCCTATACCACTACTTAGTAAAATAACTAACCTCAAGCATTTTAGTTTTCCTTGATTTAGTAACTTTTCGATGTTCTCAGCAACACATCATTCATATTTCTCTGACACTGACAAGCTTCCCAAATTTTCACTGTGTCCTCAACATCATATCCTGTTCATGACACACTTTTACAAATAAAAGGGGACAAAATAAGCGGTTTTGCAAAAGATGAAAGATAATATCTGCCATGAGGCGACCTGCTGCTGCTGCCGCTCAGACAAAAGATGTGCTAATTACTGAATTTTGTATATCTCAGAAATATCAGAGTGAGGCTGCAATCTCATCATTTGTCACATAATCGGAAAAAAAAATGGTACAAACTGGTGGCCCATGTCAGGATATGAAATTAATCATCTCTCTGAAAAAAATTGACATAGTTAACGCCTTACTAGTCAAAATACTAGTCAAAAATAATGACGTTATCACCTAGTATGTTAATTTCATACCCTGATTTTGGAGACCAGTTAGTGCAAATTATTTGCCCATTAGGTGAAAATTCTGGGATTAAATTAGCTACCTTTGGACTATACAGAATTCAAAGAACACACGGTTGCCTGAGTGGCAGCAGTAGTTTGAGATATTATCACAGAGTAAGGATATATAGAGGAGACACTTCAATGATCGTTATAGTGCCTGCGGTTTTTCATTCAGTAAGGGAAAATCGTCAATCTGGCCACCTGCAAATTTTAAGTAAGTTCAATGTAAGTTTTGATGCAGACATACCTACCTTTGATAGGTAATTTATCCTGTATCTATCCTAAAGACTGATTTCTAACTATTCACTATATTGTTGTCATGTTTTGCTAGGATACATAGCTTATGAGTGGGTTTTTAAAATGAGTTATATCAGCTTGGGTCAGTAAACGGAGATTTCCTAATTTTGATGACAAGCCGTCTATCAATCGTCACATGTAAATCTATATGACAAAACTCATTTTAAAAACCTGGATTACTAATAGCCTATGTATCCTAGCAAAAAGTGACAATAATATGGTGTATAGCTTGAAGTTTGGACATTTCAAACAAGTTGAAAATCATTGTAACTGATATAAATATTGAAATTGACAGGTGGCCCGATTGATGATTTCCCCCACTGGATAAAAAACCGCAGGCGCTATAACGATCATTGAAGTGTCCCCTCTGTACATCCTTACTCTGTGATATTTTGTTTGTGAAATACTATGCAGCCCCGTTAAATCTTGTATCAGAGATTTCAAGTCATGGAAACTCGACTTCTACTGGATTATTTATTATTGTAAACAATTCATTGGAATCAAGAAAAGATCAAAGTATCCGTATATCTGCGTGTCCAAAACTAGAATAAGTCAATCATAATGCAGCAATCACTAAAACTCAAATAAGAGTCAAGTTATTTTTATGAAGACAACTATTTGCTTGTTCAAAGTCACAGCATAGTGATATTCATTAAACTTTAGTAGGTACATATACCTACCTTGATCTTCGCTCATCTGAGCAAGCACCTTGTCATTTTGTGTCTCACTGCTCATTTCACTGTTTCATATATCTCTCACAGAAGTATCTTTTAATACCGTCTTACTCTTCATACTGAAAAAAATCAAACGAAGACAGCATTTGATTTTTATGTACCCGGATACCACAAGGGTCCGTACTCGGGCCCTTAACTTTCCTGGTTTAAATAGATGATATGCCTGAAAACATAAAATTCAATCTCCCTCAAACTTTTGGCAGATGATACCTTCTATATAGAAAAGTTACTGATCAACAGGACAATGCTAGCCTGCAAAGTGTCCTTTTAATGTACAATCGATCGTGCTGATGATGTTATCATTGCTACAAAGACCCCGTCAATTGCAATATTGCTGTGCAGAAGCAAAAGCTATGAGAAAGTAATTTGTTCAATTCCACCACACGTCCATAGTGGGAGGCGCCCTATAACCGCTAAAACTGAGAGCATTGACAGCACATTACTCATTTGACAGTGACAGTTACAGTGCCTCAAACGCCACTAGGTCAACACAGTCATAGAGGTGGACTCCCTTATACTTACTAATTAAAAAGAGACCAGGAGGACTGGGTACACACTGACAGTGCCTGGTCTGACTCATCTTACATACTATAAGTTTGCCTACTATATCTTTATGGTGTCATTTAGACTGTCTTGCCCACTTCGTGTTAGCTGTGTGATCAGGTCTTCCTGGTGTGATGAAACCTGATACTATTACTAGTCACATTATCCACAGACTTGATTAACAAACTTTGTTTCCACACAAATAAATGGTTGTGTGTAGGTGATTCATTACCTTCAATTATACAAGAAAATTGGATATTATATCTTTCCTGGTGATAGTATTGACTCACATAAAGCTTTAGGCATGCATACTAAGTTTATTATTTGAAAGAAACCAGCTCAGCTCAGCTCAGCAAAATGATAACCACTCTACAATCCTCTACTAATCACTAGCTGGGCCTAAGCGGAAAGTCGTATTTACGACACAGGCAATGCTTTGTTGTATAACAATTATAACGGGTGGCTATCCCAAGCACCCTACTCATAACAGGTCAAAGATTTCATCTGAATGCGATATGCAGAGGTTGGTCGGCAAAATGATCGATATGCAACATAATCGGCTCATAATCTGGATTACTTTGGTAATTTCCGGATATCAACTTGATCATTATGACAAATGCCAATGAAATAGATCTAGTTCATGTCAATATCTCGACAATTAAAAATGGATTTATTATTCCAAATCACGTAATATCTGAATCCAGACGCAACTCTGAAACGGACATTTTATTCATGTGGCCATGAATTAGCCATGCTACTTCTCACATTAATATAAAGGTCTAGTGTCAAGGCAGGTACCACAATACCTGAATTTATTGGTACCCGGCCACAATGCCATTGGGACAAAATGCCAGTGATATAATGAATCCGCCCCATTTTCCCAATGTCATTTTCCCACCAAGCAATTTTCCCACCTCCCATTATCCCATTCTGCCGTTTTCCCACCTGGACATTTTCCCACCGAGCCATTATCCCACCTGGTTGATTTCCCACTGTGCCGTTTTCCCACCTGTACGTTTTCCCATCAATCTAGTTTCCCACCTGGACGTTTTCCCACCAATCCATTTCTCCACCCAGACATTTGCTCAACAAGCCATTTTCCCACCAGGCCGTTTTCCCACCAAACAGTTTTCCCAACAGGACAATTTCCCACCAAACAATTTTCCCAACAGGACAATTTACCACAGTGCTGTTTTCCCACCACACAAATTTTTCACGGCTCAGTTTTTCCTTCGCATGCAGCCTTTTTGCAAGCTAAGCTGTTCACATTCACAAATACGTTAACAATGTTCACATCCAGCCAACACTGGAGAAAGTTATAGCTTTGGAAATGGAGATGTGAGTTGATTTTATAAGTAACGGGTTGATTTTGATTTGAGTTTTTTATTGCACAAGTTAGTCCAAGTGGTTGATTTCATCAAAATTGCCTCCTTGTTATAAACTTCTTTTTCGACAAAACAAATTAATGGTGCCTATGCCAATTCTCAAAAGTTTTGAGCCATTTAATCATTGCCCAAGCTGAAGAGATTATCATACTACGGTTATTGGCCATATCACTCTACATCATATCACTCTTGCATCATATGTTATCCGCCACATGGCTTTCGGTAAAGATTGTTTTACTGTTTTACAAACTTTTATCAATCAACCACCAAACAATGTAAAGAAATTTCCACTCTATGTATATTTACGCACAAGATCCTTTCCGAGATGACAATGAAGGATAATAAAGTTTCAACAATTATTTGCTTTCACCGGGGACCCTTCCTGTTTTTACCAGGGAGGGTGGGAGAGGTATATCCCACCCTCCCTGCTTATACCATATCAACAGTTTGAAACATTAGAGTTGTTTCCACTTGTAAAAAGAAAGGACAACTACCGGCAATACTAAGGTGAAACATTTTAGAGGAAGAAAGAAAAAACAATGATGTGATGTATTTCTATTAAAATTGTTTCATGATGAGGGACTTGATTTCTGATGGCTAGATGGAGTCAAGCAGGAATTTAGTTCAAAAACTGAAATGGTAATGAAATACTGAAAGAGAAACAGTGACCCTTTGTATATTCATCAGCAAAACGATGGTCAAGCATTAACGAAATCAGGTATCAGGTGCAACTTATGAATTGTAGTAGTTTACACCTTGGTTCACTGTTATCTGTGAACATTCATTTTTTGTAATGGTAATTGTGACAGTGCACGTTGTTTTCCCTGCACGCTGTCCACTAGTTGTAATTTATTGAAATAGCTAACTTGTAACACCAATGTGGTTAAGTTATCACGTCTGTTATGTTCGTGGCAAGAACATAAAGATGCGCTTTTATCTATCACCTATAAACAATGTATGGAAACATACCAAAATCATGTTGCAATCCAATCGATGACGTCATATCAACTGCTAGTTTTTTAGCCGTCTGTCACGTCCTATCACTGTCAGAGGTTTTTAATTGAATTTTTAAAAACCTTTTTGTCTTAAGATGTACACAACAGAGTCTACACCCCTACTCATTTTAGGACGCTAAGGTAGAATTGAGCTACAGCTGGTGATGCAGGGAAATTCCCACCCTCCCCAACCAAACTTAGCTTGTCAAGACCGGCTGCCGTTACCGGTACCAAACATAATAAATAAATACAAATAGTACAAAATGCGCAGCACATATGGTTTGGCATAGCTATATTGAATTACCTTAGCATAATCACAAACTATAAATTTAAACCAAAACCCTGATTGTGACAAGCATTGTTACAGTTATTGTTCATAAGACGTATGCTGGTTGTATAACACAATTATTTTGGGGAGTTGCTCTCCTGTTGACTCTTTATACCAACTAATGTAGTCGGCGTTCAATCCAGCACTTTCTACGTTCATTTCAGGATTTTTTACTTTCATACTAGACAACGTTCATTCCAGTAAGTTCAATCCCGTCGACGTTTGTTCCAGCCGTTGGTCATTCCAAGATTTTGTGTGCATCTTCTGTTTATAAACAGGCGCCCCCATAAATCTGACAACAGTCCCTTAGGTGAACCAAGGAGTCTTTAACTCCTTGGGTGAACACAACTATGTGTTATTACAAGGAATTGTACAAGAGCGAAGTTTTGAAAAATCATAAGAAAACTGTTCAAGTCATTTCATAACCTCTGCCAGAATTTTTTACACCAACGGTCATAGACTTTAGGATTCTAGAATAAAAAAGGAACAACAAACTTTTATGACCAGACTCTAACACTACTTTCAATTAGGATTTTTAATGCCTGAAGAAGAGCAGAAGGAAAAGGAACAAAAAAATAGAAAGAAGCTACCAGCGTTCATTTGAAAAAAAGCAATAGTGGGAAAATAGCATGTGGGAAAACGTCCGGGTGGAAAAATGGATTGCTGGGAAAACGTCAAGGTGGAAAAATGGATTGGTGAGAAAACGTCCAGGTGGGAAAACAGCTTGGTGAGAAAATATCATGGTGGGAAAACAGATCGGTGGGAAAACATCCCGGTGAGAAAATGGATCAGTGAGAAATCTTATTGGTGGGAAAACGGATATGTGGGAAAATGTTCTGGTGGGAAAATGGTTCGGTGGGAATATGGCTTGATGGGAAAATGGCTAGGTGGGATAAAGGGATGTGAGAAAATGGCTTGGTGGGAAAATGACATTGGGAAAATGTCCGGATACCGACATGATACCACGGCCATAATGCCATAGGTGATAACACCACTGCACATTATACCAATACCAAAATACCAGTTGCAACAACACCAGTTGTGTATAAATACCAGTGGACATAATACCATTTCGGACAATATACCATATCCCAAAATACCATTGCCATAATACCAAAATATGAAACCAAAGAAGTTATTTTTCTACAGCTGCGGGTCGCTCAGTCAGAGTATGAGGTGGTTCGGCTGGTTGGAGCCATCTCCTTCCCTGTTCAATTCTCAAACTTTCTTTGTTGGAATTTTGATGATCTCCGGGGTTTGTTGGGCCCCATGTGTACTGAATTAAGGCTAGTGTGTGTTGCAGAAAATGCAGCCAAATATTGCACCGTCAACTCTGTGGGATATGGCAATTTAATTGACTCTCTAAATTTGACCAACTATATGTCTTGGCTTATAGAGTTTTGAGTGGTCTTGACTGATGCTATTACTCGCGTCGTGAAGGCTAGCACGATTGAACATAGTGTAGGAAAATTCAGTTCATGAGTTCATGAGTATGCAGTTTAGCATGAAAATAGAATCTTTTTCAACGCCAAGACACTGAAAAAGTGATGAATTTGATTTAACCTACACAATTATCTGTGGCAAGGCAATTTCTAGAGCAGTCACAATGATTATCCTTTTATTGTTTCATGTGTTCCGTGAAGTAGTTATATCACGTTTGAAAAGAGTAATTCTGCATAAAGTAAATGTGATTTTGCGGAGTCAACACCACCAATGAGCACAGCACAAGCAGGCTCAATCCCATCATAAAAAATATGTTGAAAATGTGAAATCGAACAGCAAAAGTGAGATACCAAGATGTCAGAGTATAATTTAGTGTCCTGTACGCCAACCTGTGCGTCCCAACACTGGTGGGTTATATTGTGGCATAAGGTATAAGAGAGTTTGTTCTACACTACAATAATCACACATCTCGTCATATCACTAAGTTGTGTTATTTTTCAGCCCTGCGCGTAACAAAATAATTTTTTCTTTTGCCAATAATTTCAAATTCTGTGGCAAAGGTTCTGTAAAACAAGTTATTTCCTGTGTATTACAGCATAGATGCTTGTGCTATCTGAATGATTATTGTCGGATTTTCACTGTAAATAGAACATATTTTTGTGTCCTATGCATCTCACCCAGTCCGTTACAGGTGGAAGGCAACTTTGGTGGCTTATCATTATTAAACAAGTGAGGTGAGGAAATTTTGTGTTGAACATATAAAATTCTACACATTTTTATCAAATGGAATCAAAAGAATCAATTTTGTTGCATATATATTTGAGAAAGGATTTGCCTAGTAATACCACATTTTGACGAAGCTGAATACTATGGACATGGCCTAGCCGTGAAAGTTCATTTTGGGTGAACATATCTTTTTATTTTCTTGTTAGTTGTAACTGTAACTTTTTATGCAACTAAAATAAATACAGAGTAACCTGCTCTATGTTCAGTCGTTGTAGTCTTATCGATAACATTGGTAGCATGAGTCAAGACTTGGCTTTCGAAAAAAAAGTTGGTTATAATCAACAGTTATTGTCATATTATTCTAAAATAGTTGAGTAATAGTTTTCACAAGTCACTAGCTCTCAGTTTGTGGACCCCAACAACCCCCAGATATCATCGAAATTGAACGAAGGAACTGCATGGATTGCACAGTGAAGGAGACGGCTCTAGGCAGCCGAGCCCGCTCCTACTCTAACCGAGCAACTCACAACTGTAATAAGACTATCACACAAAACAGTACAGCGTTGCTTGATCTCCTTTGGATTCATATTTTGGCATTATGGCAACGGTACTTTTGGATATGGTTTGTTGTCCCAAATGGTATTATGTCCAACCCGGCGTTATATCCAATGGTATCTTGACGCAACTGGCAATTTGTACAACTGGTATTTTGGCATTGGTATCGTGTGCAGTGGTGTTACCACCTATGGCATTATGGCCGTGGCATTCTGGCAATGGAATTATGTCACTGGAATTTTGTCTCAATGACATTTTGACCATTGCAATTTGTCACGGAATTGAATTTTTTGGCCCTATCATATTTATCGCTTGATTTCGTGATTATTTTATCCCTCTGCTTCCTACATTTCAAGATATTTGTTGTGGGATTATTGCAAAGCATCAAATACTCTCCTAGTGACAAATCTGTGGCAGCAGTTAAAATTTTTCAACAGGTTTAAAGTTTAAAATTTGAAGTTTTATAGTTGATGTATTTATGGTAATTTTATAACAATACATAATATATTACAATAAATCAGTACATTATTAGTATTTTTAGTATCTGAATGATTCACATTGTTCTCTAGTTCCTTTAGGAGCTGGGTTAAATCCTTTGTTGACAAGCGAGTCTATCGAGCTAGGAAGATTGTCGCTGAAGTACATCTGATGTTCCGGTATACAGTGGAGACAAATAAGCCCATGGCGGGCACAGGTCGTGTCCTACAAAACAATATATTCCAATTTAAGTAAAGTAACAGATTAGGAAAAATTATATTGCTTAGGAAAATAATTAGGTTGTTCTTTTCACATATGACACGCAAGTTAGCATGGTCCATCGCACATCCCAATGCCTCCATCTTGTGTTCACATTTAATATCGACCTGCCTGGTTGTAGAGTCATGTTTTTTTTACATTTTTCTATATAACCGTTCCGTTGTGAGGCACTAATAGAGAATTTAAAAAAAATCTATCAACGTTATATCGAAAGGTGTAGCTGGCAAGATGACCTATTTGATGAACTATTCAAATTCTAAGAAAAAGCCTGTCGGTGGGAAAAAAAGTAGCGTATTTCATTCATCTATGATTGTTATAGAAGTTGTCCTTAATTCATAGATTTAATGAAAGACAAGATTGGGAGGGAGGCAATACATGATCGTTTGTTCCTACTAGCAAATTTATTCAATCAATCAATATTCAAAGCATTTCGTTGACAGAATTCCTAAATGTTCAACCCTACTCAGCGACTACAAATACCTAAAGTTATTGAAGAATTCAAGTAGAAAATCATAAGTGGACACAGCCGTTTTGATTTAGCTAATTTCATTCTCATAAATCCTAAAGAACAGCTGCAATTGCAGCATATTGTACTTGAGAGCCTGTCACGGAGAAATTTTCTGATAATATATGAATCGTTGCAAGTAGCTTGCTGTAAATTCTCGCTGATGTTACTAAACTTTGAATAAAAGGAATCCATGCAGCAGCCAGGTCTCGTGTCAGTTAGAAGGAGCGAAACTTTTTGAAATCTCAATATCACTTAGCTAGAAAACACACTATCTTGACAACTCAATCAGGCAAATTCGTTTCCAAATCGCGCTATCAGTATATATACAGTCCCATGGAGGAGTGAGCGAATTGGGCAAAAGACCATTAGTAGGTTTGGTTCATCTTAGCAATGAACCATCAGATAGCGTGTTAACAGAAATCTCCGCAGGGTTTGAAACGGGGCTTATAAATTTTAGACGAAAGAAAATAACATTTCTAATGTATACTCTCAGTCTATTTATGATTTATGTAAGCTGCTCCTGGTACCAGTAGGATATGAATCGCTTTCAGAAAGGAATTCAGCAAAATAACATACCAATAATTGGAAAGAAAGTTTAAGCAATAACATCATTTCATAACTATAGTTGTAATGTAATGATATATCCCAATTTCTGAACTTTGGCTGAAACATACAATGTAGCCTACCATACAAAAGGACACTCAAACTATTCGGAATGACCTTGAACAACTAGTATGAGGGCCAAACGCAAGGTCATCAGCAGCTTATGTTCTCAGCAACTCACATCGTAGCAAACATTTTTTCAACACTGTAGTTTAGAAATCTAATGTGATGTTACAACTTCGGTCCCTCATTTCATAATAAAAAAGTAAGAACACTTACCTCATTGCCTAAGCAGAGTTTATAAGGAGTAGTTGGATTCATCGGTTGTGTTGTGTAGTAAACCTCTCTCCTTGTGTGGTATGCAAACGGTATAGCTAGTATATCAGTGGGTACAATCAGAGGGACTGGGTCTTTAGTATTCACCACTCTCCAGCTGTTACCCATTATCTGAAAAAAAGATTATGGCTGGTATTTTAATTGTATGGAATCTTTTGTGCAATAATATAAATGGTAGTATTCTATTAAACAGTGAGTCACATCGTGAAATCTTGTTCGAACCCAACGCAAGGTAACTCACAAATACAGACTCAAACCACAAACTGGGGACTCAGAGAATGTAAATATAGATTATTTTTGCCAGTAGGAAAACCAAGGAATGGAGCGATGTAAAACAGTAAGGCATTTCTGTTTTAATTCTTCTTCAGATTTTCGAGACAAAGTTGTAATCTATTATACCAAATCATACATGTGCAGCAAACACAATAAGGGATGGGGGATCCACCACCATATTTTTCCTAAAAGTTATTTTCCAGCAACAAAATGATGATATTGCTTAGGATTAAATCTATCAAGACAAGGTCTTTAAGATAATTCTCCCTTATTACCCTATCATAGCTGTATGCGAAATCCCTGTTTCCAATTCTTGGAGATCCAAATGTGTATAGATCAAGGTTGTATCTGTTGACCACATTCTGTTGAACAAGACGAACAGCAGTAAGCTGCGCTAGAGCTCCACCTACAATGGTCGATGCAAAATAGTTTCACTCATTTGCAACATCTGATTTCTCGAATCAATTTCTACATACTATGGCATCAATGCATTGAAGTTCAATAAAGAGGGTCATTTGTATCACCTTTTTGCATCATTCTAAATCTCATATACTATAGGTAGGAAATATTGTGTTATTCTGATGAGTTTTCCCCACTATGCTTAAGTCTGATGAAGACTGGACTCATGATACGAACTTTAACCATGGAAGGCTAGTAGTTGCAATAAATATTAATTTTTAGTTGTTATAATCAGGTCTAGGTCTGCCGATAAAGGTGACATAGGGGTGTGGCTGCCATGTTCGGTGCCAATTGCTCCCAATTTGCAGGCAGGTCAGAGCACGATTTGGCATCAACAGTGCCCAGTAGTCAGTAGACTGCATTGGGATTCAAACACAGGACCTAAAACAGTTTGTATTAGGAGGCAG
Source organism: Membranipora membranacea (assembly GCA_914767715.1). Lineage (NCBI taxonomy): Eukaryota > Metazoa > Bryozoa > Gymnolaemata > Cheilostomatida > Membraniporidae > Membranipora > Membranipora membranacea. Next base: position 3,779,006 of record OU612074.1, read on the forward strand.
CCACTCTAACCACCTGAGCTACCTCCTACTCATGTCTATGTCTTTTGTCTATGAAAGCAACAGAAATTTCCCTCACCAAGAGAATGACCTGTGACTGCAATCTTGAACCCAGGATATTGTTGCATCAGTTCCTTCACAACGCCTTTGACACATTCATAGAGAGCATTGTGAGCATTCTTATAGTATACCAGCACCTGAATATAGAATATCAACAAAATATTTGCAACGCACTAAAATGTTCAACATCAAATAGGTTGTCAGAAATTAACCTGTTGCTTATATTATGATGGTGCTGTCAGCAATGATTAGTATTTTCTGAGCTTCAACCTTTAAAACTTAGACCTCATATATATGACCATATGACCATGTCTGAAATCTTAACTGTTTTATGGTTGGATAGTCATACCTGTCCGCCTGTGGGAAAGTCTCTCATCCCAATGGTTGTTTGCGCACCCTGTTCTAAAACCTGGGCACCCGTCATGGAACCACGGAACGCTACAATAATCCTCTTATGCGCTCTGGATATACCAATTGCAGCCGCACAGTCTTCATACTGGAATACTGTATCACAATCATTTTTCACAAACTCAACTAACTACAAAAAATGTACGAGAAAACGTAAAGATACCTTTCTATGAGATTGGGTGTTATGATCACCAAAATTCAGTACTGAGGTCAGTCAAGGTTGATTATGCCAGTCAACAGGAAAGGAGATGTTACTACCGAAAAGTTTCGTGAGGGTCAACTCGAATCCACAACAGAATTACAGCAGGTAAATATTGCCCTAGAGATTGACTGCATCACTGCTTCGATGGGTGATAATACCACAAAATACAGGGGGGATAATGATAAACATAGGTTAGTTATCATTTAGTCTGTACCTGATAATCATATCCGATAACTAGTTGGATAGCTGTCCTGAAGGATGTAGCATCACTTGACTGAGGTTTGACGTATGCAACACCCGACCACATGGCCAACAGTTCAGCTAGATATGGATTGTAGGTTAGTTGGGATTCAGCAACAGATACACATTTTTCTGGCTCGGTAACTTGCTGTTTTCCAGAGCAGTGGTTGGCAACTAGAAACAAACAACAAAACATGGATAAACGGGTGCACTCGTGTACTCATTAACCCATGTACGATGTACCATTAACGATAACTTGCAACTTTACACAGCATGTTTGAGAAAACCTATGACTTAACACAGTAATACATTGCTGTTTGAGGGGACTTACGACTAGAGTAAGTATGACACTGCCGAGTGAGGGGACACCATCTGCAACTTGCTAAGAACGATCTGTGTGAGGCACAGGAAGAACAATCATTGTAATCTTCACATCTGGCACTGACTGAGGTGAGACAAAGTCCTATCATCAAAAATACCGCAACAAGCTTTACAGCCATCTCCATCTTCTCTGAAAAAAGAGTAACCAAAACATTCGGTTTACAGTAGTATAAGATATGATAACAAAAGCTTAAATACTTCACCACAGTCATGATGTTAAAAATTGACACGCTTAATGTTAAATACATGTTTGAGAGTTGGTAAAGCGTGCCATTTAATGTAAAGATGTCTGAATTACATATAACTTCTAAAATAAACAGAATATTTACCAGGCATAAGTATAAAATCGAAAACAATCTGTCAAATACTTAATTGAAGCTAAATACAGTGATGCATTTCAGCAAAGGGAAAGAAACATGAAACATCAATGTTTACTCAATAGCATATCATATCATATCAAATCATATTAAATTACTATGTCCTGGCCTATGCTCCAGCTAATGTCTGATAGCAAACCACAACACCTTACTGTCAAAATTGCATCAACAAATTAATACTCACATTTGGTTAACTTGGTTTGAAAGCCAGGGAGATCTTTGTGTTGCTTACACACAGCAGTACAAAGCAGGAACTACTTATGTACATTTACACCTGAGTTATATATCACTGCATATACTATAACTATATAACAATACATAGCATATATAAATTATACTCTTGTATAGGGGCGTAATGTGAGACTTTTCAACCCCTGAATTATTCACAGGAAATCCCTTTCCCAAGCAGTTTGTGCAATTTTGAAGTCACAATCTGATCTTTGCAACTGTGAGTGACACAATATCTGTCACAAAAAGTATAAATTGCCCAGAAAAAACACAAAGCGATCACCCAGCCTTGAATTCAAATGGGGATATCAGCACTCAAATCTTCCTGCTAGGCATCTGGCTGATCAGTGCAGACTTTCTATATATTGCATCATGTTCTGACCCACAGGGTTTGATGCACATCCCTGATCAAGTTGTAATTGGCAAATACCACCCCCACCCTCCCCAGAGATTCTTGCCTACTGTCAAGACACAGGTTCATCCTTATTCAATATTTGTCTGCAAACTACGGACCTGTAAATCATGCCAATTGCCTTGTGATTAACAAACTGTTACTGTCACAACAAATACCAATCTACACCAGTTTCCCATGTCAGGTGACATATAATATTTCCAATATTCAAAACAATCTGCAATTTCCATTTCTATCAACAGGAAATTGACAAAACAATCAATCTACACCAAATTTTACTTTGTAGTCTGTCAGTGAAATTCCATTCCCGATTGACAGCAAGTTGCCAAAACAGATGTTTGTTTTACAAAACCTCAATTTGAGCATGATTTAACAATAGGCCACGATGTCAAAACAAATGGACCCCCTCAAAAAATACATGAAGTCAGTCTGTGGTAATGGTAGATACGAGCCTATGTTGTTGAACCTGCCAGTAGAGTTCCCTCCGTTGTCACTACAAAAAAGAAAAATAATTTTACAATATTTCACAGACTATTACAGATTACAATGACATTATATCAACTGCCGACCAAAGTTTTGGTCACATGTACATCAAGATTAACACTAATAGAGCAATAAAATATAGGCAACCGTAGGATTTTAATCAGCAGCATTTTGACCGCCTGTTAGGCCGGAAGCATTTTGATCATCTTGTATACCAGTTGCATATGGTCAGTCTTGGGGGGCAGCAGCAATTTTGTGTAACTTTGCTCATATGAGTAGACATCTCACGTACATATAGTTCAAGGAGAATCAATTGAACTGTCCAAGTAAACATTCATACCAACAACGAAAGCCGACTTAGAAGTGATATTATTATGATCACTGGGGACATAAGATAGGGGTAGATGATATACAGAGTTCCTATGGCTCATATTCGACTATAGAATGTGAAGGATAAGGAAAGTCATGTCAGATTTTATTGGAACCTCAGTATATTTCAATCATTTAAATTCGTACCTTTTTTAAAAATTTAATTCTAATTTCAACTGTTAAAAACAGTTATAAAAACAAACTGTCAGGGCGATTCAATAAATACTTGTACAAATCATGCTGTGAGCCGTGTATTGAAAATATTTATTACAGTGAACCACTTGTGATTTGATTAATTATAATAAAATGCCCCTCCTGATGATTATATAATCTATAGTTATAATATTTAGTCACATTAAAACTCTCAAGTTGAGTGGAAGTGTATCATACAGAGAACACTTGATTATAAAATTGTTATCCCTCTCAAACAAGAAAGAGTAGACTCAGAACCACCTAACTACACCTTTTTGTTACACAGGCAAATCCGGTTCCCACAATACCGCTCTAAAAATCTTATTGAAATCATCACTCAAGAGAAGATGCTTCATTATCGAACCTTCACTTAGAACCGATGTCGGTAAAACAGGGTTTTTGATTCTAATCTTTTGCCTACAACCACTAATCCAAAGAACTCCGATCCTTGCACATTTTGGGCAGGCATTTTTCAGAACCAACCCTCTTCTCATTCTCTTTGTTCAACATGTAAATATTAACAGTTGTAAAAGACATGACACTTACAATGTTACCAATGATCTCACCCTTTGATATGTTTTTACTCCTGCATTTCCCAGCCAAATTTAGGGAAAATAATTTCCGATTAGTCTTTTTACCATATTATAACATCCATTAAACCGTCAAACTTGTTTTTTGCCGAAACCTCAACAAGTAGATTATTTAGACTTTGACTTTGTTTGCTGATAGATGCTAACTTCAATGCAAGCAAGTGGTGAAAATATATTTGGTACAAAAATTAAAATCATCAGCTGCAAATAATACAACCTCTTATTGGTTGATTTCCTATGCAATAATGAAAAAGTGGATGTTAGCGCAATATAACTACATGAGCGCATCAGAGAATCCATGGCTGTTGAGTGCTGTTAACAATATAAGCTGTAAAAAGCCAATGGCTTTAAACCTAAGTTATGATTTCAAGGGAAAATTTCTCTTGTGTATCACATGTCAATGTAGTTCACAATAATTGGAACGATCACGGCCACAACTGACATGACCAAGTGAGCCACTCTAGTCAAGTTAAATTTTATACCAAGAATCTTATTTGTGGGGCTCCCTGCACACAAAGCTGTCTTCAATTTCTTCAGAGAAAATAGAGCAATCTTCAATTTTAAAACTCTCATCTTCAGACTTAATTCTTCAAAACAACTGGATCCGTGGTGTTATCTACTCATTTCTGCTTAGAATGACCCATGTGCTTGAGTTTTGGTTTTGTTTTGATAGGCTGATGAGTTTAAGTTTCTTATTGCTTGGAGTTGTTTGTCCAAAACACCTAATCTGAGTAGCTAACTCTTAATTGTTGGACTGAATTCCAGTCTAAAATCCTTTATTGATTTTTCATTTAAACTGACCAGATCTTTTCTTCAACTTTAAAACACTCAATCTTCAATCTTCAGTAAAATACTCGAAGCCCCATTTGTATTTGATATTTTGGGAAAGTATACAATATTCCCAATATGTTTGGCTTGAATGGTAACTGTTTATTTTTTTGTAAATGTCTTGTATCGCACTATATACTTATTGGTACTTGACATTGGTAAAGACCGATTCTGGTGTATTTTTCTACTGGTCAACTGCGTAAAATCTATAACAAACATGCATCATAACATATATTTGTAGATGATGTTTTATGGAAATACTCTTGCTTTTTGATAACAGATCAGCTAGTATTTAAATGTATCGCATTGATCTCTAGTTCCCTTTGAAGGCGGGTTTCCTCCATCCTTGACCTTTGATGATATGACTCCAGGCAGATCTGAGGTGAAGTACATCTGATGTTCATCAAAACAGTAAAGACATGTAATGCCATGCTCAGCACATGAAGAGTCCTACAATGAAAACAATATTTATTTTTCAATAACAAAACACAGCACAACGTGAAAAGCAAAGTTTAAATCAGGCTCAAATTTAATGTTCCTATGTCTTTACAAAAAAAAAGAGGTGGTATCCATTAGTGTTGTATTCAGGGTCAAGTCAAAGGGTCGGGTTTCGGGTTTCTGTGGTCGGGTCATGTTAGGGTCAAGTCGGGTCAGAGGTCTGCATCTTCACGGGTCTCAACTAGTGATGGTCAAAATACTGCCTCCACCTGGACTCGAACCTGAGACCTTGTGATCATAAACCATGATCTTAACCACTACGCTATGAATATTGTGTGACAATGCTTGGAAATGGAGACTATACCATCATAAAACATAGCTAATAGTCATGCTTTTGCTGTGATTATTATGAACGGCTTACAACACTACATAAAGCTTTCTTCGGACATCTATAATTTGATAAATACTAGCCAGAATTTTATGAAACTTGGTCTCAACATAGTTCATTATGTCTAGATGATATATTACAAACTGAATCAACTTTAGCATGTACTATTAGCCAATTGCATTAGTGATTAGTGGATGAATATCCATCATTCTTTTAAATTGTGATATCTGTAGAATGTTTTTTCGGCATTGATATGTCTCGGTCTCGTCCCGGTCTCGTCTCGGATTTTCATGCTGTCTCGGTCTCGTCCCGTCTCGTCAAAATCTGAGAATTTGCCATCACTAGTCTCAACTTCATATTATGTATGTAGTAATGTCCTGTCTGGATAATGGGCTTATCATTTTTGTGGTTCTATATTGTTAAATGTCATAATAATAATAATTCAATAGCAATGACTCAATAATTCAGTGTAGACATAGAAACAATATCTAGATGTGAAACCAAGACAGTGTAAGACATCAACTTATGAAGTCATAATGTAAATCCGTTTTACGCGCTCTTTTCGACTCGACCCGGCTTGTACCCGAATTTAGGGAAATTTCAGTGGCTCGGCTCATTTTCATTTTTGCTGGCTCAATACAACACTAGTATCTATCAGAAGTATTCAAATTTTCTTACCATATGAGTATAAAATCTCTAAACGTTAAATCAATTTATAAGTATATTATATTTTCTATTTTGTTGATTTATAGCAAAGAAGTTGTTCACAGAGAAGCCTGGTCCCAGTAACCAACTTTCAAGCTTTTACTTTACTCTTAACTAGTATGAGCACTTACTTCATTGCTTAAGCAGAGTTTATAAGGAGTAGTGGGACTCATCGGTTGTGTTGTGTAGTATACCTCTCTCCTTGTATGGTATGCGAATGGTACTCCTAGAAGATGACTCGGTACAATCAGAGGGACAGGGTCCTTTGTGTTCACCACTCTCCAGCTGTTACCCATTAACTGGAATAAGAAAATAGCTGTGCTCTAATATTCTAAAATAATTATCAGTGTGTTCCACTTTCTACCATATTTTCGCACATCTTGTGTGATTCAACATAACATACATATCTCACTAATTTATTTGCGAAACTATGAAACATGATGTCATGTCTATATTAAAAATGTGAATTTGCATGCTGTGAATTATATCCAACACCTGGCCTCAACAGTAATTAATGTCGCAGATACACTTAAGCTTGTAAACAACACAACTAGGCGGTTCCGATAATTCTCTTTAAAGCCTCAAATGATCTGGCAATCGTAGCTTTGAATCACATGCTGGCATTTTTCACAGAACTAACAACATGTTAGAGAACCACAATGAGTAGAAGAAGTATACCCAAGGAGCTTTGCATTGGATGACTAGAGAAAACTCAACTGCACAAACTTCACACCTACACTGGTAGTTCCAGTTAGCATAATATTGTAGTATAACCTGATCAGGAACCAGTTACACAACGATGTAGTAGAAGGCTGACTCACCAATATCTTGATTTTGATACTTGACAGTTTCGTCAGTTGTGATTGAAGTGGACCCACTTACCCTGTCATAGGCATAGGCGAAATCCCTGTTTCCGACCCTTGGGGATCCGAATGTGTAGGCATCAAGATTGTCTCTGTTGGCCACATTTTCTTTGACAAGACTCACAGCAGCAAGCTGAGCTAAAGCTCCACCTATAATTTTATAGATGTCAAATTGCTTCTCTTATCAGCGAAGCCCATGTCTGTGTTCTCATATACTTGTGAAATAGCTTAGCTTTTACCCACTGCATTTGATTAAGTTAATAATCAAATCTTCCACATATTGCTGGTATTGTTATTCAGGGATTTTGAACAAGAATCACATTTTCAATCTTTTTGAGGCTGTCAAACAGAAAGAACTCGTACTTTACTTACCAAGAGAATGGCCGGTGACTGCAATCTTGAACCCTGGATTTTGTTTCATAAGATCTTTTACGACTCCTTTCACACAACTGTAAAGCGCATTGTGAGCATTCCTATAGTATACCAGTACCTGAATATAGATTAATAAATACCAGATAAATGTTATGAAACCATGGAACGTTGGCACAATTTTGTGTTGCTACCTGCACAAATGTAGGTGGCATCTCCTAAACCATCTATGAGAAGAAAAACATCTAGCGATATCCTGTTTGGTTTGGTTAACCTACTGACTAGGCCGCTCATCAGAGTGTTGTTTCCATACCATAGTATTAATACCCACCAGACTACGACTATGATACACAAGATGGTTGAAAGTTAACAATTTAATGTCAATTGATGAGGATGAGTCGGCAGTATTGGAGCTGTCACCTTCTACAGTCGATTACATCGTTTTGACCTTTCAGTGGTTTCAGGACAGTAGGTTGAAATACAAGCATCCTCATCCCCATTTACATATAATAAAGATGGGTGTATTTTTATGGTTATACCAGAGACTATAGATATAGAGACCTTCAACTTGCCATGATAACATATATAACCAATGCGAACACATTGAAAATTAGGCTCCGCCCCTTTCTGGTGGTAATCGCTTGGAGGTAAGCATACCCAGTGCTATGAATTTACTATCAAAAGTTGACAAGGTGAATGATTTAGTTGTTTATTTTATAAGTACATTCACACAAAACTCTCAATAATATCAACTGGGACAAATGAAACCTAAGATGTGACTTTTATATAATATGGGCGGCCATAGGCATCAAGGAAACAAAATACTTGGTGGATGATAAAACCTTTTGGTAATGTAGCCCCCATATGTATAGACAATTGAATATTCAATGTGAAAATAGTTAAATGTGAACAAGCACTGATGTTATATTCTCCAGTTCCGGTGACTGAATTGAATTCATCAGTTAGGCCAGCACAGAAACTTTCTATAGCAAAGGTCTGAGAAAAGTATCATCCTCAAAAAGTCAAAGTTTTCCCGTTTAAAGTCAGCATATTGCTGGTTGTTGCCTGAAGATATGTCCTTTGAACTGCTCTGAATCTGTCTATGAAGCCCAAACAAGTTTTCAAGGCGATTTGTAAAAGAAGCTTTTCATAGCCCCAACCATCCCATCCCATCCCACAACTTTGAGGCAGAGAGGGAGGTCTTCTATCTCTCAATGCAGTAAATTCTTTACATTTGTCAGCATTTAATTGTCAGTATGAATCTGCTGACGATGCACTTTACTCTGATGTCATTCTTACCTCAGTTTTGAATGTGTGTGTATGGTTGGTACTAGTCACCATGATTAAATTTGTTTATATTAATCTTAGAGCATATATTAACAAACAAAAAGAAGCCCTCTTCCTCTTGTCCTCACACATGAAAACTTTGTCCATGAAACTCATCACAACAGCTAACCTATGTCAGGCCATCATTACATCGCAGTGGGCAACAATGATGGATTATACTGCACAGCCCCCTTACTTTCTTACAAAAATACAGGCCTGTATAATATAAATATCTGGCTAAGAATGCAATAGCAAGTTGATAGTGACTTTGTTGCTGTCTGATCTGGTTTTGTCATCAAGATTGTGGTTATTTTGCCTCAAATAAATAAATTTTATTGAGAAACCTATTGCTGTCCAAGGTAGCAGCGCTTACTTTACAACCAGTAGTGGGCGTGACCGTTAAATAAAGCTGATTGGCTATTCGCATTTTATGCGCAAGTGGAAGGTCTCTATATCTATAGTCTCTGGTTATACTGTAAACAATCTTTTTTTTTTGAGAGAGCTGAGGTGTGCTCATTTGCACAAGTTAAGCACTCTAGTGATGCCTGCTGAACCTTGAATGCTTCTGAGAATAAGTTGTGTTAAAAATATCAAAAGGAATTTCAGGGTCTCTTGCAGGAATATCATGTTGTAGATTTGTCACATGTCTCATGAAAAGTCTGAATGTAGTTGTAGTTTTTCAGTTAAATAGGTTTACCTTTCCTCCTGTAGGAAAATCTCTCATCCCAGTAGCCGTCTGCGCTCCTTGTTCTATTACCTGGAGGCCGCTTACTGACCCTCTGAATGCCACAATAATCCGCCTGTTTGCTTTTGATAAACCGATCACAGCCGCACAATCATCATATTTGAATAGTACATCACAGTTTTTGCTGACAAACTCGACCACCTGAAAATGATTCAACATTCAGCATTCTACTATATATATTGAGCGGGTGGTTTTCCATCGCAACCGAGTGTGAGAGTCTATCTAAAGATAGCTGCCAAGATTATCAGATCAATTCAAATTCTGGCTCATAACTTTAGATCTTTTACCAGGAAATAATGTCAATTGTATTTTGCCTCATTGCTGGCTTATTTCCAGTTTTTATGTCTGAAAGATCACGGAACACAACATGCATAATGAAAATGATAATTTGAAACAAAAAGTGAACAGTCTGCTGTTAAAACACAAGCCTACCTGGTAGTCAGAACCTATGACAGACTTGACAGCTGCCTGGAAGGAAGAAGCATCCTTCTTCTCAGGTCTTGTGTACGCAGCTCCGGACCATTTAGCCAGAGTTTCAGCCAGTAACGGGTTGTAGCTTAGTTTAGGCTCAGCAACAGAAGCACATTTCTCGGGTTCTGTGACTTGCTGAGATTTAGAGCATTTATTTTTAACTAGAAACAAACAATCAGCAATCATTTTTAACGTACTGATTTTTGAGATATATTCATCTTGGAATGCTGAGGCAACCTGGCACTGAATGGCAAGCGGGCGAACCCATTATGCCATCTCAATTAGCAATCCACTTTTCACTACTTTGAGTTGTGTTCTCGCATCCAACAGCAACAGCAACACAGCATAAGGAACGTTGACCTTAGATGGTCCAGATTTGGGTTTCATGAAAAATTATAGTATTGCAGTTTTACGATACAGGCCTAGTATACGCTTATGAAAAAGTTTTGATCCCAGAAAAACCAAAGCATTATAATAACCAACAGGGCCTTATGTGATATCCTGTCAATTTTGAATGCATACTAACTGGACCCCCTTATATATAGATAAGGGTGACTGCCAAAGCCTCGGTCTAACATAGCCTATACTATTTGATTTTTGGCACATAGAGCCAGAGTTGAAAAGGCAAACATTTGAAAACACAGTCACAGAGTAGCATCCCAATCATTTTATTACATTTCACGCCAATTCTAAATGATACTAATTATCAGTTAGAGTTATAGCTAGTAGGCTATATGCTATGACCAATTTAAAAATAATTTAGTATTTTTTGCCTCAAAATGCAGGCCACTGTATCACCAGAACAACGCAATTTTGAACTACTTAATATATGAAGCTCAAATTGTTGTTCTGAATGTATAGGGATTTCGCCTTATTTCTTCTACAGTAATAATTTTGAGCTTTCCTCCGGCAACCCGATTCATACAAGGTGCATACATAGATTTAAGTTATCTCAATCCGGTAGCTAGTTTATGTGTTGCCACAGCTTAGTTTCGATAATGACTGATGCAGACTTACCGGTGAAATATCATATAAATTGCATATCTGATATGACTATCATTAAATCAAAAATATAATTTATGAGATAATTATTTAAGGAAAGGTTTGAAATGCAAAAGGTTTATGTGTGGTGCAAGTTTTTAGTGTGAGACTGATTCAATATGATCGCCCAATTAAGGTAAAATTGATTGCAGACCCGAATCAAATCCCATTACCAAAAGAGATTTCTTACTTACATGAAAAATAGTTATTATGATACAAGTGCAAATGTAAAATGTACTCTTGCAAATCTGATTTCTTCTGTATAGCCATGGTGTATAAATCAGTTTTTTTGGCCTTTTAACTAATTCTGCCAGTCTTGATTTGTTACATTAAATTATGTAGAGACTATGAATGATAGCTCACTTGTTTATTGATGAACATGTAGAATTTTGCCTATAAAGACTGCTACATCAGTAATCCTTATTAATCACACAATGTCCCCCTTTGAGCACCTATGGATGTAGTCTGTCATGACAATCTTGTCAAGACAGGTACTGTTAGTGTGTATTCATAATGGTGATTGAAATTTTAGGGGCTCTTTCAAAATTGACCTGCTGAAAGGGCGGTAGGCCTGTCTATGAATACACCACTGGCTAAGACTGAACGTATTCTTCAAATTAATCTATTGAAACAGTCCTTCATAACAATTCAAGCGAGTGTAATTCTCTGTCACCCTTCATTATGATGAAAGTGCATTGGGGTCAACTACAAACTACTGAATGTTATCTAGCACTAAATTTTGGCTAACTGAGGCCGGGGTCTGAACAATGTAAAGGGGGTGAGTAATGATAGCTAGCTTTGAACTGAGCTAATTCAAGCACTTACAAAATGGTGAACTTTTCCTCATGCATACATATACTTATCTATTTGAGGGTATATTTGTGACCATAAGATTGCCTTACCGCTCGCCACCGTGTGACATTGTCGTGTGAGAGGACACCACCGGCAGCTTATGAACAGAGATTTCTTGGAGGCACATGTGTTGCAGTCCTTATGATCGTTACACTTGGCGCTGGCTGAGGAAAGACACAGACTGATTATTGTCAGCGCGACAAATGCCTTCATCCCTGTCTCCATGCTATCTAACAATGAAAACACATATAAAGACTGATTATTACGTCTCTGAAATCCACAGGAATTTTACAATCCACTACTATATTGATGTCTTGCAGAAATTGAAGATTGGAAAAAAACTGTTTTTGAAATAATGTTGCAATTCCAAGAAAGACAAGAGTGATAGCTAGTAAAAAGATAACATCTCTGTAAACGCTGCTGATTCTTAAATTGCAACTTTATTTTGATTAGGAGCAGGAATTATTTCATTGAAATTTTTTTGATACCTACAGAATTTTAATTATGATATTTCAAGAAAATGCTAGAAGTACTATTATATTGTAAACAATGAGTGAAAACATTATACTTTGTTCTAATTTTTCAGCATGGAATTTACTCTCACTATTAAGTTCGGAAAGAACCAGAGGCCTATGACATTTGTGATAAGTAAATACGGAGTTGGATTATGATTCAGTTGTTTTTCTATACACTAGGTTTTATTTGACCGCCCTATTTAATGGGCCACCTTAAGCGCAGGTGGTTTGTGTGGGGTAGATACCCTAAACTCTTTATTGAAGAGGCAGAGGAGATCTTTATACTGTGTGCAAACACACAGTAGACATCCTGTGTTTATGATCTGATCCGAACAGACCTGGCAAGGATGAATGGCTTACCACTCCTGACTGACTGTGTTCTATAGTGAGTATAAATGAGTATTTACTCAAAGTGTTTACTTACATTTTGTTAGCTTCTTTTGTAGACCAAATAGTGTTGGATGCTGCAGAAACACCACAGTAATGGCTGCTGCTCAATCACACCTGACTTTTATATCAATGAACTCATAATTTATTGGCACTATTGGTAATATTGATATACTGTGATAATCACCTGGCTGCGGTACTATGCTATGTCCCAACTGATGTGATAGTGATGCTAAATATCCGGATTTTAGATCAAGTATTCTGGTACCTAAAAATAGAATATCAAATTGTATGGTTTGCAACTGCATCAAAAAGTGAGGGTAAATACCAGATAGAGAAAACAATCTATATGCTGCCAAGTCACATATATCAGAACCTAGATTTTTTTCTTCTGCACAAAGGTTGATGACCTTTTGCACATGATCTGAATCAATTTAGCGCAATTAGCAATATCCTATTTGATTTGGCATGTCTGCAGAGTTTGTTGCTTGTCAAACTTTTCATACTGTACTATAAATTATGAGGAGTTCATTTTTCATAGATGTATTTTCCTACAAGGTGATGTGGATGATGTGCAAATTAAAGGTAAACATTCATTTTATTCAACTTTTTACTATGCAGGTGAATTGGCTCCATTGGAAATCTCATCCACCAAAGATGTGTTATATGGTTTTGACCTCCAATTGATATTCAGACACCAGGGGAAATTGAGATTTTATGATAGTTTTTACTGCATTGTGATTTGAAGGTCTTACCTCCCTCCAGTAGGAAAGTCCCTGAGAATGTTTTGAGTGGCTTGTTCCTAACTACCAATCCTTAGGCTGCTAAAATAATCATCCTGTTTTCTTTTGAGATACCAATAAAAAGCGGCACAGTAATCAGACTTGAATACTATTTCACAATCGCTTCTGACAAACTCTAACAGCTGCAAGGGAAAAACTATATGATAAGCACAGATCAATCAGGGTATCTCTCAATGATACCGAATTTTATATCTATTATAATCATTGATGTTGATTTGATCTAAATTCAGAATCCCCTGGTTCCGATCTGCATATTATTGCTTAATGTTTGATAGGGGAAGTGGAAAGACTTTTAATCTTACGGTCAACGGAGAGAAAAATTGCCGTTTAACCAGTAATGAAACAGTTTAGCCAGAGAGCAGGATGACAAAATGTATTATTTTTGCAGTCCAGTTTTAAGAATACCTCTTCACGTGTCGAAACAACTTCATAAGAACAATTTTCTTTTGCCCAATATTTTGAGGTTTTGAGTATACAAAGCTTACATCAAACAATTGCACTAAGGTCTGAAATATGGCAGCTGGACACCTTTCTTCTAAAGATTGTTTGCAGGGTTACATCTGCTCCCCTGCCTCAACAAACAACACCACAACACTGCTGTAGTTCACACTTCTTCTTAGAGTTGAGCTGCTAGAGGCACATTTTTAGCCCTTGGAGGAAAGTCAAGTAACCTGCTACACACTACCTGCCCTAGAACAAGTTTGTTCCCTCTGTGGTTGCGGAGGGATATTGCAAATGTTTGGTATCGAGGCGCCACGCCTACCTGCTGCCCTGTGTAGAGCAGGAGTTTCCTCCCTTCCTTCATCTCATCATTATAACTAGATCGCTGATATGAAAGTATCATGCAAAATTGTTTGGAATAAAAGTTTCTCACCATTCCGTAGTGCTCTATTTACATTATGAGTCAGCAACAGAAATTTGAAATTAGAAATTAATCATTATTCGAATTTGTCTTCTCTTATGTTGAGGGAAGATAATCTTTTAAGCTGACAATGATCTCGAGTTAATCACAGCTGAGAAAACCTTTGAGAATCCCACTATTATTAATGTACACAACAGGCAATAAATTCCATTTTCCTTATACAAAACTTTGTTTATACCCCGGTCTACAAGCTAAAGCCAAAAAAGGAAAAACCGTTCCAATTTCACATTAAATCACAAGTCCATGCCAACCAGCATTGAACGACTAATACAGGTACTGTCAAATTTCATACCAATAAGCAGTAAATGTTTCATGTTAAATGTGAAAATGCTCTACGATGAGGGAGGAGTTATAGTTTGTAGTACTAAATGGTCTGTGATATTACTTACTCCAGTCCACTCGAGTCCTTGGCTTGTAACTCCAAACTTGTGTTGTTGTTCCTATCACTCCCTCCAATAATATACATGTGCTCTTCTGAAAGATTTAAATACTTATGTGTTGTTGATATGGTTATTACTTCATTTCATACTCTATACTATTGAATGAATATAAAGTCAACTGTCTACTAAAACCAATGACCAGTCCAATGCTGTCCTTGGTTAGTAGATTGGAGTGACTGGTCAGTAGGCTGACAAGGAGTTACTCCTGTCCTTTGTTTTGTTACGAACAAGTGACTGACCCATCACAACAGTATAGGTTACCAAGGGGCGGGGGGGGGGGTCTTTCAATTAGAAACAACAAAATGGTAATCTGATCGCCCACTCAGTGAAGCGGGCGATACCTGCTCGGCTCACGCTTTCAGATCAATCAGTTATTGATGGAACTATATAAAGTCTGAGTGAGCGATTTGGGATTGACTTTGTCTAATTGAAAGACCAAGTGAGTGATAATTTTAAGCGATGTGATTGTGATAACTTGCTTTAATAAAGTATCACTCTTTCTAATTGAAAGACCCCCTGGCAGATTTAATAAATTAGGGCCTACTCCTGAGTTGACAACAATTAATGAGTTGTTTGGTGTGGGTCACACCCATTGCCAATGACAGATAGGCCTACTGATGAGTCAGTTTGACACCTGTTTGGTTGGTCAGTTATGAGTCAGGGAGAACGCTCCGGGCAGTTAGATAAGTTGGATGAGTTTATAACATACCAGATTTTCATAGCCTAGTTAAGTTAGTTGGCATCATGCTCTCATACATATTAGAGTTGGTCTGACTGACAATATTCTGCCACAGGGGAGTCGAACACCATCGCATGCCATTTCGATGTTTAGGCCCTAATATGAGCGAAGTTTGTCATACTTTATTCAAGCATGTAGCCTATGAAAGTCACCATGACTGGATGTGTATGCTAAACTCCTCACTGATGCAGCAAGTATATTGAGGTAGCCTATGGATTGAGTAAGAAAAATCCAATACCTTCCCACTCGCAACATAGCAGATATATGCATATCTACTGATTTGAATTTACACTAAAACAGGCGCTGTTGTTAGGTGTGGCAGGATTTTGCAGGTATTGTAAAGTGTCAAATGAGGTAACAGCAATCTAACCAAAATATCGCGACAGCACAGCAGTGTTACTGACGCTGCATGTAGCATACTCAACAACGCTCACAGCCTGCAAAGCAGTTTTTGTTTGCTGAAGGTCCTGCATAGGCATGTCATGCCTCTGCCCTGTAGGCCTATCACTGTTAGCGTTGCGTAATGCCTGGGGTTGGTAGTTGACTGTTATATTGAATTGAGACCTTTTGAATTGTTTAATTATGCAGAATTGGCTGTATTAACGCACCCTCTACATATAACACTTCATAACAGTTGCCTGGACTGATACTGCAAAAATTCACAGTGGGTTTGGAGATATACCAAGCCAATCATTCAAAGTTGGGAGGTCTCAACTCTCAACATTGATTATGTATAATATTTGGTCTGTTTATCATATCGATTACTGCCAGAGTGTAGTTGTTTAAGTGGAAAACAAAGAAGTCTGATATTATGGGTAGGACCTATATATATATATAATACATATTACAACCACTTTTTCCCCTTAACCTTCCATCGCCGAAATTAAGTCCATTCAAGAAGTACATATATCTTTAAACAATCCCTATTTAATGTTCAGCTTTGCGAAATCCTAGGTGTTGTCAAAAGTGTTTTTAACTTGATTCACTGAGTAATGGAAAATCATCGCAATTGACATGAATCAGTCATCTGAATTGGTGAAGGTCATCATCTATTAGATATGACTGAATAATATCACCGTCAAATCTGTACCTCTACTTTAAACCCCTTCCGACGCAGAACAAATTATTAGATTGATCAAGGAGTTGAATGTTTGTTACTAGGGATTGAAAACTCCCAACAGATTCTTTTGTAAAGTACCTTTGAATTTACATATATTACATGAACGCTTCCAAACAAATTTTTAAGGCAATACCTAGTTATATAAAAAAATACTTCGAATGAGTACATTTATTCCCATCACCTATATTTTTTATGAGTACAATAACCTCGCTAGGCCTATTTTATTCTGTTGTTTTAGTTCCAAGGCATGCTAACCCTTAGCTACTATGAGCATGCTTGTGACAAATATTGATTTTTGGTAATGTACCTATTTGCAATAATGTCCACTGTTGAATAAATATTAGATCTAGATTTGCACCACACAAATAAAGACACGTGGTAAACTCCATAGTATCATATTATTATTATAACATAGATGCTGGATTACTGTTCTTACAGCGCAATTGTTGGTGGCTGTCACTCGAAGACCCATACTGATTCTACAGTTTATAGCCTCAGATAGATAGCCTACTCATGAGATGTGAATGTAGATGGTTTTGAGATGTGAAAATGTGCAAAGAAAGAACTTAGAGGTGAGTTATCATTAAAAGACTGATAATCATTGTTTTGCTCATTAAAACATAATCAAACAAGATTAGAGTACCAGTGACTTTTTGCGTTACATTCCATTACTTGCAGCAGGGAGAATTCTCCCTGCTTGCAGCAAGGAGTTAACTCCTTGCTTGCAGACAGCTAACACAATTTGCTTCTACTTGCCATCTCTGATAGTTAGATTTACCGATAGGTCTATCACTCAAGAATTGGATATACAGCAATTTAGATTGTTTTACTGTCGTACATCCTAGTGACTTGTAGTTGAAGAGGTTTGGTTTAAACCCTTATTAGCTGGTCAGATATGACAGCATAATGGACGCAATTGCAAGGAAAACACATTTTTGCGAATTTTTCACATTCCTGATCAATT
Organism: Membranipora membranacea; assembly: GCA_914767715.1. Lineage (NCBI taxonomy): Eukaryota > Metazoa > Bryozoa > Gymnolaemata > Cheilostomatida > Membraniporidae > Membranipora > Membranipora membranacea. The sequence continues at coordinate 3,796,861 of OU612074.1, forward strand.
CAATAATACTTCATGGAAACCTAATGAGTCAGAAAACCAGACAATATCAAAATTGGTATGCATCACAGATCTAGGCATCGTCTACCAGTGACTCTGACATAGCATCCGGCATTGTGCATCACAAAAGTGAAGATATTGTCAGAATTCTCATTTCTAATGTCTTTTACATTCTCCCTCCCTGAACAGAATCAAGTAGAATATAAACGGCGGGGATCGAACTATGACAATGAGACTGATGAGAATGCGTAGTAGAAATGGGCGTGGCTCTACTGATGGTCCGCCTCCTATCAAAGATTACAAGAAGAAGACCGCACAGAACCAGGCCTTCATGACAGGGAATTATATGAGTGAGTTGAGTTTGGACATATATGCCTTGGCTGACATGTAACCTCGCTCCTCATATACATTCTTAGATTTGTGCCTCCGTTGCCCATAAGACTTCGCTGCCGTTTGCCTCTGATGCTGTGTGCCTCCGATGTTGTGTGCCTTTGCTGTATAGTATGTGCTTAATCAGACAATTATGATGCTTTACTCATCACCTAGATGTCACTGGTATCATCATTACCCACTAATTCCCCTAGTTCCCAATCAGCCAATTAGTTCTTACTTGATGGCAATATCAAGCGCAGACCCTGTCTGAGCAGGAATTATAACATGATTATGATTGATCATTATTTTGCACTGCAAGTTGATTGCTCACTAGCTAGAAGTGATTCATATGTGATGGTGATTTTCTTGAAATTAAATGTAACTTACACCATATCAAATGTCATTCAAATACCCAGCGATCAGCCAGAAGTTATGTAACTCCTTATTGTATGCTGGTCTCCTTACCACGCAGGAAACTGTAAGGATTTTATGATATGATCTTTGATTACGATGTACCATTTTGTGTGTTGTAGCCTTAGTATCATTGGCTGTACTCCCGCTTGCTGTGATGTCGATAGTATCTTTCACTAACTACATATCACAACATCCACTATTCTTCAAACAGAAGCGTATTCCATACAGGTAAATTGTCCGCTGTTGTCAGGGGGCCCAGAGTATCCCATGATGCAATAAATGGTCGAGCACAAGACATAATTGCTTTTACCTTTGAGGAGTACATTATTCGCAAGAGGAAAAGTTTGCCGATTCACACGCTCTTGAAATAGCTAAATTTAAAGCTATCTAACATTTATTCACCCTATCAACTTTATATTGCTCCACCTAAACTAGCCAATATTGAGTGGTAATATTAAAGTCACCCCAAACTAGTTAGACTAAAATGTACTCCTCTAGGATATCTCCGATCAATGGAACACAAACTAATTCATGTAACATACGTATCCTAAGAAAGAATCTGTTGTGGCGACCAGAGGTCAATTCAAATAAATAGGGGTGAGCTTATATGCAAGAAGGAAAATCCTACCATTTTTGGAATAGGTCCTTCTAATCTGATCTTAATCGCATCCAATTCTTTTGCGTAACGGAACACAGCGGGTAAATTTTTTTGTGCGCGAGAGCTACTGTAACTCCAAAAGTATCGTTTACTGATACCACTTATCAGTGAGTTTTTTGAGTGGCTGAAATTATTCAGGGCATTAATTGCGCTAATTTAAAAAAAGGTATAGGCTGAAAATATTTAGGCGAAAAAGTACACTAATAAGGTTAATATATAATAGCTAAATTTAGAGGGTCGCACCAACCGCACTCCCGCGCTCAGCCTCATGTAAAGCTGAAAATATTTAGGCGAAAAAGTACACTAATAAGGTAAATATATAATAGCTAAATTTAGAGGGTCGCACTACCGCTGAGCGCGGTTGGTGCAACCCTCTAATTTTGGCTATTATATATTAACCTTAGTGTATTTTTTCGCCTAAATATTTTCAACCTCTCAGAAGGCTGAGCGCAAGAGTGCGGTTGGTGCGACCCTCTAAATTTGGCTATTATATATTAACCTTAGCGTATTTTTTTGCATAAATATTTTCAACCTCTCAGAAGGCTGAGCGCACAAGTGCGGTTGGTGCGACCCTCTAAATTTGGCTATTATATATTAACCTTAGTGTATTTTTTCGCCTAAATATTTTCAACCTCTCAGAAGGCTGAGCGCACAAGTGCGGTTGGTGCGACCCTCTAATTTTGGCTATTATATATTAACCTTAGTGTATTTTTTCGCCTAAATATTTTCAACCTCTCAGAAGGCTGAGCGCACAAGTGCGGTTGGTGCGACCCTCTAAATTTGGCTATTATATTTTTACCTATTAGCATATTTTTTCGCCTAAATATTTTCAACCTCTCAGAAGGCTGAGCGCACAAGTGCGGTTGGTGCGACCCTCTAATTTTGGCTATTATATATTAACCTTAGTGTATTTTTTTGCCTAAATATTTTCAACCTCTGAGAAGGCTGAGCGCACAAGTGCGGTTGGTGCAACCCTCTAATTTTGGCTATTATATATTAACCTTAGTGTATTTTTTCGCCTAAATATTTTCAACCTCTCAGAAGGCTGAGCGCATGAGTGCGGCGGGTGCGACCCTCTAATTTTGCCTATTATATTTTTACCTTATTAGTGTACTTTTCGTCTAAATATTCTCAGCTTTACAGCAGGCTGAGCGCGGGACTGTTGTTGGTGCGACCCTCTAAATTTAGCTATTATATATTAACCTTATTAGTGTACCTTTTCGCCTAAATATTTTCAGCCTATACCTTTTGTTAAATTAGCGCAATTTATGCCCTGAGTAATTTCAGCCTCTCAAAAACCTCACCGATAAGTGGTATCTGTAAACAATACTTCTGGCGTTACAGTAGCTCTCGCGCACAAAAAGGATTTACCCGCTGTGTTCCGTTACGCAAAAGAATTAGATGCGATTAAGATCAGATTAGAAGGACCTATTCCAAAAACGGTAGGTTTTTCCTTCTTGCGGGCTTATATCTGGTACTTAGGCTAACAATTATGGATACATATGGTTAAAGTGTTATGATGTTATCGGTGTGATCAAGTTATAAAAACCAGACATTTATGAGTTTTATCAGGGCATTAAGTCCCGCTGGTGCCTCCTGATCGACTGGATACATTTAACGTTCTTAAGTTTTTAAATTTCGGAACCCATAATTCAGTGCCGCTCATATTGTTGGATAAACAAGCTTACAGCCCAGGCAGATGCTAGATCTAATATTATACACCCTTCTCAGTGTTATACTTAGCTTGTGATTATGACAAATCAAATAAGTTCGCTACCCATGCTTCCTGCTTATGGGAAACACTCTGCTAAACATAATGCAGTAAAGATTGGCGCCCACTCAATTTACTATGAATCAGTTTCATTTTGTTTTTTCACTATGTCAAAAGTGCATTATCCCTGCCCATGCTGTTATTGTTAGCTAGCACAAAGTTCTATTTTTATACTGGTAATAATAGAATATTTTCGCGGAATTTTAGATTCTGTAGGTATGCAACCGAATAGCTATACAGCGCAACTAAGAACTGTTTATTGGAGCAACACTTTTGCCACTGCACTTTTATTTATAACTTTGGCACCTGTTTCGTTACTCAGTGAATCTGTACAATGAAACGTTCGTTTTTGATTTGAGACCACAAAGTCGCCAACAAAAAATGCTCCGTACAATGATATAACACGGGTATATAATGTCACATGTCCTATTTGATTCGCTTCGCTTTGCTTGGAATCGAGCAATTATATCTGACTGTCGCTTTCAATTTTAATTTTGTTAGTGAAACAGCCTACCCCCTTTCAATGACACATCATCGTGCTAATATTGTTCAATGTTCATGAAACAATACTCATTGGTTGGCCATTAAGGGGAAGTTAGGAGTTATGGTGACTATTTGAGCCTGAAGACGGCAGCCTGTTTTCTCAATTTGACTGAAATCGAATTGTATGAAAAATTATCAATAACATTGATCATTTCCACTGCCAAACACCGTCATGCTAACCGGTATTGGGACCAAGCCGTGTTTATTTTCTAAACCTTTTAAATAGATCAATAAAGTCATCTCAATTACACAGATTTCTCGCTTGCCTATCTTTGCCAACTACTAGTCGGACACATACACCACTGTGTTGGTGAAGGATGCTGTTTATTAGCAGGTTGTTTACCTCTTTTAGAAGCTCTCTTTCTTATTCTCCCTGTTTGCTCATGCTTAGTATTTGTTTGCTGTTGTAGGTTTGACTGGGGTGAGGTAGTAGAGTTACGAGCACATTTATCAGCTAAGTATAATCAGGGACCATATCTACCTAACACTATACAGAGGAGGTCTGACATGACTGTCGCCGAGTTCAGAGATATGTGGGACGGGAAATGGTAAGTGGCTTAGAACTTTTATTTTAACCGAGTGGATGATTATACTCGTGAATTGTACTCCGTCTTTTGAACACAGAGTTTTCTATGGAGTCCAGCAACCTGTAATTTAACAGACAAAAAATAAGGGTTGGTACATCTCAGCCCCTGTTTGTCCAAGGCCTCAGCACATAGGTCTCTCTCAGAGACTCGATGAGTTGACAAGCTCTGCACTCTCCCCACTCAAATAAGCTTGGAGGGCAGACTGAGTGCTAGCTTCTCTGATTATTGATAATTATTTCTGTTCTCAGTTTTAGCAGTCCCCTTGATATATATTAAAATTGTTACTTGTTTATATTTCTATTATGCAGGCCGCTCATATTAACAGATGTCGTACCCCAGTGGGGAGCTTATAAGTGGAGTAAAGATTTTCTCTATAAATTCTATTCTCGCTCAAATATAACAGTTACCCAAACTAAGGTTAGTGCAGCTCTAGTTGGAGCACTCACACTGTGCTGCGATAGCTGGTAGTAGCATTCCATAATCAACCACTATACCTACCCAAAGTGGTTGATAATGAAATGCTACTACCAGCTATCCTAGCCCAGTTCGAGCGCTTAAATTAGTGCAAATCCCATAGAACAGTAACCCTTCAGATATATGAGTGTTCTTTTATTCAATGTGTTTGGCATGAGTGTGCTCTTAGTATAACATTGGTGGTCAGATGTCACTCACAAGACACTACAAAAACCATCAGAAAATCGACATCATTAACATGTCCAATGATTTTTTACAAACCTGCAGGGGTTGTTTGACAATTCTAAGTGAAATTCAGTAACTCAGTTATTAGAAATGGAATTAGATAAGTCCTGGAACGAGTTTGGTATCTGTGAGTTACTACGGAGTTTGTGAAGGATGTGTCGATGTAGCAGAACAACTTTTATTAGTCACAATGAAATTTTTATGTTATATTATCCATATACCATCATCATATTATATTTTATAATCATATATATATACATATGTTTATATATATATATATATACAGTATTCATATTTTGTAATTGTAGAGCTCACTACAGCATGTGTCAGGAGAGGTTATCCCTCTTGGAGAGTTTTATAAAAGAACCTGGGAGAGAACGACTCCTAACTCATGGCTATATGCAACAGATGAACATTTTATATCTAATCATCCTCCATTGTTACATGATATTGGCTCAAACGTAGGTGATATCTTCTTATGTATAATCATACTCAACATTGCCTTATAATTGCGCAGGATCATAACATATCTATAGCGATGTTTTCTGACCCACCCATTTTGATAGACATTGTGATGTCATGTGTAAAGTTGTACATACAAGTTGTACAAGACATACACTCTTTCCCATACCGATATCCTCTACTGGAAAAATCTGACCACACAAATTGTTGTTCGTCATGTAGAAGATAATATTTGACCGTGACAGCTTGAGTTCTCAATGTTGACTGATTAGAAAGGTGGCATAATTGTAGGAAAAGCCAGTCTTTGTGACACTTGTGACTGTGTTCACTCACTCAATCACTGGCCACATAATATTATTAAAAGGCTAATTATAAGACTTTCTAGTTGTCTGCTCTTTGATGTTGGGCAGATAACTCCTGTTCTCAAAGCACATATCAGGTTTTTTTTACGTTTAGCTCTGTGTTCTTTTATTACAGATATATGCAGAAGAAGATTATTTCAAGTTATTTCCTGAAGAAATCCGACCAAAAAATGCCATGTTATTGTGGGGCACAAGGCACTCTCGCTCATATCTACATATTGATCCATTTAACTGGACAGGCACAGTAGCTGTATTAAAAGGCACTAAGAAGTGGAAGGTAGGATCATTAGAAGATATAAATGTGTGCAAGGAATCAGTAATATAAGGGGGCTAACTTGTTATCTTTGTGAGATGAAGAATAGCACCATTGGTATAGTCAGGGCTGATATTCCTTGAACATGGCCGTTCGTTCATCAACTTCCTAACTATTTAGAACAGGCAGTGGTGTAATTCAGTTCAATTACATAAGGTTAAAGTTTAATACAACACATCAGACTAATATTCTTACAGTAGAGGTTATGTAAGATTCTCTATAAGAGTCTATACCAGCTTACAGCAATACAGCTATGCCACAATGTATGGCTCACTTACATATAATCCAAGTTTATTTTATATCTATGATTGATCATCAGATGTTTTAAGTTTCATACCTTGCACTTTTCTATGAGTTTCTATGAATAACGACACAGATGAGTCGCCTGGTATTTCATATCAGCTCTCACAGATCTAGTTTCATCTCAGCTCTTATCATAAACGTATAATATGTATACTAAGTAATGATATGCTATTACGGATTTTCCTTTACACTGTAGATGTGGCCTCCTGATATAGAGAATCGTCTGAAGTTTAGAGATCAGCGCTCAGGATTCCTCCTCGACTGTCCAAGTAAGGTCAGCACTCTGGACTTCTTTGTGCCGAATCCTCCACAGATAATGCTGCCTGGTCTCGGCCCGCAGTTCAACCTTGAGTTCGAACAGAAAGCGGGGGAGATCCTGTTCATCCCTACTGGCTGGGCTCACCAGGTAACTTGTAGTACTTAGGGTTGTCACTTGCAGTTATTATTACACTTGGGAAATGTGAATGGATATTGTTTGACACAAAACTCCTGAATTATCAGTCTGCACTATTTTGGTGGTTTAGAAACATGAACAGCAAAGAAAATTGTCCATGATGTAATCGAGTAACACCATTAGCTAAGAAACCTCAAATTATGCCTCAGTTGATGGTAGCGGCATTCAATAACCAACCACCTTCCAACCAGAACGTAGTTAATAATTTAATACCATACCAGCAACCTAGGCAAAGTCCAAGCAATTAAACTCCTCCCCAGTGGTGTTCTGTTAAGTGCCAAAAAATAACCACCAACGAACTTAGACCCCACAACCTAGCTGACATTATACTTTTGATGACACCATTTTAATCTCTTCTATTATCAGGCGATGAACATGGAGGAGACATTAGCCATATCTAGTCAGTACATGAATCGTAATAATTATCAGTCTATACTCGAGGAGATTATACTCTGTACTCATATCGACTCTCAACTTCCTAATAACTACAACAGTATGAGCCCTGAGGAGCAGGTCAAGGTCGTAATCTCTCTCATACCAGAGAGCGTTCTGGAGAGCGCTCGGCAGACTAACTCTGAGCTGAGACATCAGCTTATGTGTGGTGAGGACACGGAGGGCTAGCTGTAGGTCAAAGTGCCATATATTATATTATATTATATTATATTATTTTATATATCTTGTTATGTTTTTTGTGAGAGAAGGACATAAGTCTAGGTGGCAGCTAATCGAGTCGTGTATAGGGACCATTGACTTTTACTTCCTTTGGCTCTATGCCTTTGATATATCAACAAGAGCCCCTTTATTAATATACTGTGATTAATTTGGTCTACATCAGTGAAGCTGTACAACTGCATGTTAATTGGATCATCCTTAGGCGGAAGGGTGAGCATATATTAATATCACTACTTCCTGTAAAGTTCTCTCTTCCATTTCTCCTTCATCAATACCACTTGTGTATTCTCTGAACCATTTATTTGATGAACAATGACAATGAACAATCGCATAAACTACCTGAAAACGCATAATGTTAAACATTTGAAGATCTGCTCCCTTATCTGTAGAAAACTTTTGTAGCAGTTTTTTTCTTCTAGATCTGAATATTATTTTCACAAATATATTTTTAGATATATATCATTATTTTGTTTTTACAAGATGATCCTCCTCAAGTTCAAATAATATACCCTGTACCATTTTCTTACTTGCATATCAATGAGTATATTAACTTTCTTCCCGGAACAGTCGCCAATCAGAAACACTGACCACTTGTCTCACAATGAAGATGTCTTTTCTTTGTAATTTATTTTACCCTGCGCCTAGAACAGCCAGAAAAGATCTCATCGCTCAGATTCACAACGACAAGTAATTAGTAAAATGCTGAAAGACTTAGTCACAACAAGTCTCAAACATAATGAATATAAGGTTCATCAAAAACAAACAAGCAGCCAATCAGAGGGCAGTCACTCAATGAAATATAGTTGACATGAAATTGTCAGGCTTACAGAGTAACTGTGAATGGTATCGTACACCAGTATTTTCAGGCATATTCTGTGTAATTTATTAATACTGTGTAGTTAGTACGTGAGTTGATATAGCGATAGCTTTGACCTGTTATCCACACATGCTAACATGTTATCCTTTATGGCCAGGAATGATATGGAGGATTCCTCTGTCTGTAGTTCACTAACATGCTCTCCTATAATTAGAGATGTCATATCCAAACAAGTATTACCAGAATTTAACAAAAAAATATTTGCTGAATTATTTTCTGAAAAATTCAAATACCCCTGAGAAGTAAATAAATCAGAGTTTTGTTGAGTTAGTTTTGGGCTGACCTAATTCTAGCTAGCACGAATTTGCACTTGTTAGGGTGGGAGTCATGTGCCTTCAATATACCTGTGTGGGAAGGGCAATTTTCTCCCTGTGGCTACTTTTCTCCTCCATAACAAGTTGCAGGTTGAAAGGTCTGAAAAGCCTCTATTTATATTAAAATTGACCATCCCTAAAAATATACACAACCATCCCTTTTTATGCATGTATAACACATGTGGGAAATTACTGAATCATTTGCTCTGCATTCTGATTAATGAAGCTCCATTTGCTAAAGGTAGTTAAGAATAAATCTTACCAGTATCAGGATGGAACATGGTTAGGAAGGCACGATATTGATCATTTCTTGTACTATAGATGACTCCAGCAGAATCTGTAGCCATATATGTTCCACCTTGATACTCAGTTCTCCAGCTTTGGGCTGCATTTCCAGTTGCAGAGATGGAATATTTTGTCAAATAATTCTGCTCTTTGACGATAACTCCATTTCCTGGGTGAGGCAATATTCCAGTAGGTTTGTTCGGCAGACTGATTTTCTTGACATTCTTTCCATCATGAGTGTACAATTGAAGACTCTGGCTGTAGCTTGCCCGATCCATTATGACTACGAAGTCTTCTGTGACGACAAGTGTTGGCATTCCGTAGGTATCCTCACAGCGGATGTTGCATAGCTGAACATGTGTTTGTGGATCCAAGTTGTAATCAGAAGCATGACAGATTAAGTTTTGATTCTGGTAACTGGCAACATATACACGATCTTTGGACTGGGCAAGGGACCTAATGTAATAGTTTTTGGCTTTGCTGGTGTGCTTGACATGTTTGTGATGAATGCCAGAGATTTTGATGGTCCCATCTTCAACAAACAAAAGATCTCCTCTATCTGTAACACTTATAAAGGATGGTGAAATGCTACCAGCATTTAGCTTGATCATCCCTCTTGGAAACAGAGGTCGCAGGTCTATCTCAATGTCGCGGAGTAATCCTGCAATAAAAAAAAAGATAAACGTTTATTTATGATTCATGCTGTAGGTAAATTCATCAATAAATCTATTATGTGCTGGTTGGTCAAATCAAAAGCATTATCGCCCTCTCTAGATATTGATCAAATTTCAACCCAAAGTCCGATTGTGATTAGACAGACTTGTACGAAATAAAGATGAAACCGACCTCTCAGTTTCTGCTCACAACTATTTGTGCAAGGACTATAAAACATATATCATGGAATCAAACCAAAATATCTTTAATGGAATAGGTGACATGGGTGAGGAGATTGGAAAGGACTAGCACTATTAGAACTTAAGATGAGTATATTTGGCATAGGTAACAGAATAATAATGAAGAGGACCTGTTGGGGCTGCTACCATCTCCCTTAGGATATCACACTCTCCAGTCTCTAGCTGTAGTGCAGCTGCTACCCTCTGTCTGTTAGTCTTATTCTCCTTAATAACCTCAGTGATGTGACATTCTCTCATCAGTCTCCCCAGCTCATTCTGTACATTCTTGAGCTCATCCATGCTCTCGTGAAGGGTATTCACATACTTTGAGAGCTCCTCATCCATCTTCTTAGGAAACTCGGTAATCTGACATTTCTTTACTGCCTCTCGACGCTTGATTTCTGCAATCTATTGAAAATATGTATCATTATAAAAAAAACCCAAGAGACATACCGTACCGCATTAAAATATTTCACACTTATTAGCATAGAAAACTGCAAAGTAGCTAGCGACAAAGTGTTCATATCAAAAGACTAGCGCCAGAAACTATGGTTTCCTCAATCGTAATATGCAATACATAAAACCTAAAAAACCAGCCGTCCTAGTAAATACTCACTTGCATGGCTGCAACTTTTTCGACCATCTTTGTCTTGCCTTCCTCATCATAGCCAACAACGAGGTCCTCAAACTTAAACATAACTTCTTTAGATTTGGTAGTGAACTCAGTGTGTCTTTTAGATACATTAGTCATGAATGTTTGATACTCTTCTTTGAACTTCTTTTCAATTTTGATCAGTGATATCGGTTTGCATTGACCTGCAAGCGAAACAATATTAGTACTTTTAATATTTTGACTCTCTTCCTGAAATTCAAAGCAAGAACTAGTTTGTAAAATTTTGCTTTGATTGAAACTGGATTGGAATAACTTTTAAAATCTGAATGTCAATCAATATTGGATGTAACTTGTGCTTGATTGCTTCAGATCAGACCGGTTATAATAAAATAATGGTACAGGCCACTGGGATCAGGTTAGTCCTCTCTACAATACACACTCATACAAACCTCCATCCTTGGGGCATCGGGGCGTCAGGTCACACTCCTTACACCAGATCCTGTCACAGCGCTCACAGGCTAGGATAAGAACATGCCCATGAGATGGACATTTAGGATCATCATACTTATCTGGGTTACTCCTATATTCATCATAGGGGATGTATTTGTGGGCATCAAACCACTCATCGTGTATCTAATAAAGTATGTACAATAATAAGAGCATGATTTTTGTTATTTCTCTACCAAACCAATGGTATGTTATGGAAGAGGTGTTCCTTTGTTGTCCTCGGAAGCCTTCAGTATGGTGACCTACATTGAACGAAGACCAGATGAGTGATAAAGAACTAGTTACATGTCATAAACTTCATCTTACCTGTATGTGCCATTGTGTGGCAGGGAGTTGTCAGCAACTTTTAGTTTATATGACAACTCTCAAATGATGTGACATGATTTCACGAGATATGCTTCTAGTTACATTATTTATTATGTCTGCATTCTGGTTCCAACTGTTAGCATTGGTATCACAAAAAAATTTTGGTCAGCTACGCACAACTCTAAACGAAAGACTTTTCTAGAATATAGATCTGAGTGCATAATAAATAACCCAGATTATTTCTCAGTGATATTAAAATTACCCGGTCAAAACCCGATAAAATCTCAACACTTCATGTGATGCTATGGCAGTATGTCTCACCTCTTTGTGTTTAATACACAGCAGAGTTTTACAGTCCCCACAGTAGCCCATAGAGTTGTCCTCACATGTAGGCTTGGAGCAGGGCAGTGGGTCCCACTTATCCTCTTCCTCATCTTCCCCCTCTAACTCCGCTGCCTTACCCCTCTCAGCTCCTGGCTCAACAACATTATACTCAGGTAGTGAGTCTAAATCTAGGTCCCTATGTGATTCGCTACAACAGAAAACGTACATCTCAGATGGGTTTGAGAATATGGGTTATGTCGCTGACGCTGTACTCTAACTGCTGTTCCCAAGGTACTAATGTTGGGTTGTATTTGATCAGGTATCATTATATGAGTGCATCATCAAGAGATTGAGACTCTCTCTGTGATTACAAAGCCATCGACTACAGGGGGAGTGAGGAAGAAGGTTATGAATGGGTAGATATGTATTGTTTACTGTCTCTTAGATAAAGCCTCTAAAACCAGATTCGGGTTACTTTGCTTCCCATCAGTCACATGATTGGTGATGATATAACGTGATTAGAGTCACCTGTAGGTATAGTGCTGTAAGACTAGTTGTAATCAAAGATGCCATTTATTTTTTCATAAGCTAATGTATTGGCTCTGATTGGTTGGTGGTGGTTGGTGGTTTTTCTCCCCACAAACCAATCAGAGCCAACACATTAGCTGTTTGATCACTAGAACCAAGGAGTAAGAGACAACTCTAGCTCCTTGCAAGAAATACTTACCCACATGCAGGACAGATGATTGTTAAACCCGCCCTCAGATCATTCTTGAGACATTGATAGCAGAAGACATGATCACAGGGCAGCTTACGGGGATCCTTCATAGCCCCGATGGGATCACAGCAGTAGCTACATTCATAGTCCGCAGGTAAATCCATATCTGTGGTAGTGGCTGACCTGTAGTAGTATAGAAAACGTAGTTCTAACCTCACCGTAAATGATCTTTATGATCGGATACGTTAGAAATGATATGGATGTAGTTATAGGAGAGATGAGTAAAGTTAAAATCAGCCTGCCATGACAAGCAGGTTCAATATGGGAGGAGCAGGGAAGCAACTAGCCTGTCTTGACAAGTTTTGTTGTTGGGTTCGTCCCCTCCCCATGAAAAAAGCTTGTCAAGACTGGTTAACAAGCAGCCAATTTGTCAAAACAGAAAAGCGCAGGTGTGATAAATGGTACTATTAAATACTTGTATATCTCATAAAAATACAATCATGTCAATATCTTAGTGATGTTCTCCCTTGATACTTATAGCTATTGTGATGTCTCTAACAGTTCTCAGGTGTGAAGTGTGAATGTGTATCTAGGGCCGGCCCCTGTATCATGTGAATAGTCCCTGGGTGTGAGTTGTGACCTTGTTGATAGCTGGCAATGAAGCTTTCAGATTGTACATTTAGTCTATCAGAGATAGTGTGTGTTATCAGAGGGGAGTCCCCTTCTGAGATAACACAAACCAATGAACTAAACCTTAGTTCATTGCACAAACACATTGCGCAAATTTTTCAACTATTTGTCATCTATTGTGACTTTAAAATAATGCGGATAGTTGGTGAACAAATCAACTGCAGTCTGTGTAGTTGTGTATTATTACCGTCGACATGAACTCATAATTGCCATTAATGATTGATTGAAGGGAATTCCCCTTCTTAGTAAAAATACTGTTAAACTGGAATGCCATTATTGTGACAGAGCTATTGGAAATCATTAACACAATTGCTATATTGAATATTAGTCAAATTCTAATAGCCATCATATATTACTTTGGAGTTGCCCCACCACACATTAATGAAGGCAACTCCCTCCCATTTTTACATGTAGTTGGAATACAAAGGTATAAATAATATGACTCAGCCAGAAACCAGTCAGTCATATAACGGCAACCAGATAGTGCAGACTACTATCATATTTCGTACTGAGGAATCATATTATACCTTTGTACCAACTACATATATATATACATCATTACATTATGGATCCAAACAAATCAACCAAAAACTTGTAGGACGCTACAACAAAACAGAAAATAAAACCGACAGAAAAAGCAAAAAAAAAAAAAGGAAGAAGGCAAGAATGGGAAAGGGACTCTACTTATAACTGCTTACTGTACAACATGTATACTCATGAGGACAGCTAGATTACTCATATGAGGATTATATTACTCAGAAGGCTGGCGGCTAGTAGAGAGGACAAACCACTGATAGCTCTGTACTGAGAAGAGCTTGCTTGAGCATTTGTAACAGTGATTTGAGGTGAGCCTGTTCTATCGATTGTATTGAGTTTAGTTGTATCGGTTATTCTGAAACCCCTTAGTTTCAGATATAACACAATGTCAATATCACTATCAGACTGAGACCAGTTCATTTATTTATTTATTTTATTTATTTATTGCGGTTTTCTAAAAGTTTATAATCAAAGCAAATTAAAAATAACTTGTTGACCTCACACACATTAAAATAGATACAAAAAATGACTTGAATAAAAAGATATAAGTGGTAGGGTGTTACATACTATATAGTGTGTAGGATAATGAAAGCATGGTATCATAAATGGCATGAATAAGATGAAAAGAGAAAAGAAGAAACAGAGAGTGGCAAACAAAAATACAAGTTAACAACATTAGGTAGGATTCAATGATAATGGTTCATGAGGCTTGGTTGATTTAGTTACAAATGTATGAAAAATATTTAAAAAGGCTGATTTGCCTAGGTTTGATCTAATTGAGGGTTTAATTATTTCACAGTTGCTACGAAGTGATCGTGTATGTCTGTTTGATTTGCTAACGAGATGAAGTATGTGCTTGGATGCACGGCCTTTATGGACCCTCGATTTGACAAAATTGTGAAAAAGAAAATTCCTTCTACTATGGAGAGTATGTAAATTTAGGAGCAAGCGGCCAGATGTGACAGAAAATTGTTTGGGGGCTGAAGTTATGATTCTGATTGCTTTATTTTGTACTTTTTCTAATGTATCTGAATTTACAATGATGAGCAGTATTCTACTATAGGTCTGATCAGTGATTTGTAAGTCTTCAATGAGTTTTCTACTGTCATGTATCTTTTTAGTTTTGATAACAAGTAGACCATTTTGTTTGCTTTAGAGGCGGTGGCATTAGCCTGAGGGGTTAAACTAAGTTCTGAATCAAGAATAACTCCAAGAAGATTGAGCGAATGCTTAGATTCTATTTTCAAATTGTTTATTTGGATTTGGTAAAACTCATCTACATTCTTATTTGAGAAAATACAGTATTGGGTTTTGGATAAGTTGAGTTGAAGGAGATTGTTTGAATACCAATTCGATACTCCTCTCATCAATGACTCAGATTTATCCATTAAGGTAGGGCTATCTGTTGCTGTGCAGTAAATAACGGTGTCATCAGCGTAAGCGAATGCAGTTTTGTGCTTGTTAAGGAGATCATTGATAGCAAGATTGAATAAGATTGGACCTAGAACACTTCCTTGGGGTACTCCACATGTAATCGGTAGTGCACTGGACTGATCATGATCAACTTTCATGATTTATATGTAGTCATTGAGCGCATATAAACATTCTAAAATGCGAACTAAGTCAGCTACTCACAGGATAGGAAATACAAGAAATAGAACCAACAGAGGTAGTGAAATCATTATTTGCTCATAAAATTACATCAAACTTAGTATTTTATGTCTCTGCATGCTATGAACTCCAGCGTTTGCTGTGTATAAATGAAATGGAGATCATTATTCATTTTTACCCCTATGCCTAGATATGTATAGATAGGCTATGCACAGCCTTGGCAGGGACGACCCATCACAGATGACAGTGCACCCAGGCTAGGCTAAGTTACACCTGTGCATCTGTGTCAACTTCCTGATGGTGACCTCACTATAAGCTCAAATAGCGCTATCGTAGCAAAAAAAATTCATTTTGATGAAACTGGGAAGAATAAAAACACAGCTTTGTGCTGTATCAGGTTTTAATCATAGCCATAATTGTTACTCTAGAGAAGCAAAGTATCGCACAGTCTTGAAATAGTGAAATTTAGAGCTAGGAAACATTTACATGGAAATCGGATAATCTGCGGCATGATTATACACAGAAATTGTACTCCGTCTGTTTAATACAGAAAATTTCATAGACTCCCATCCTACTACCTGTAATTAAGTGTTCAAAGCAGTGGTGTGGATTTCAACCCCATTTTCATCTAAGGCTCTCTCAGAGACTTGAGGGGTTGACAAACTCTAATAATCTTTTGAGGGCAAACCGAGTGGTTATTGAAGGTCTCCATGTGATTGAGTTGAATTTTAGCGGCACCAATTTTAGATGCAGCTTCAGCTTTGAGACAACTCATGTGACAGTTGCGATAATCTGTTCAATCATATACAGCAACTAGAAATTATTTGAGATACAGTGATGCGGAATATGATAATAAAATGAATGTAAAACCATTTTTTTGTTCTTCTCAGTTTTAGCAAACCCCTTGATAAGTATTATAATTGTTACACTCATCTTTCTGTTATACAGGCCGCTCATATTAACAGATGTCGTCCCCCCCCCAAATATAACAGTGACCCAAACTAAGGTTAGTGCAGCTCTAGTTGGAGCACTCAAGCTGGGCCGGGAAAGCTGGTAGAAGCATTTCATTATCAACCACTATCCCCACCCAAAGTGGTTGTTAATGAAATGCTACTACCAGCTATCCCAGCCCAGTTTGAGCGCTTAAATTAGTGCAAATCCCATAGAACAGTAACCCTTCAGATATATGAGTGTACTTTTATTCAATGTGTTTGGCATGAGTGTGATCTTAGTATAGCATGGTGGTCAGATGTCACTCACAAGACACTACAAAAACCATCAGAAAATCGACATCATTAACATGACCAATGATTTTTTACAAACCTGCAGGGGCTGTTTGACAATTCTAAGTGATATTCAGTAATTCAGTTATTAGAAATGGAATGAGATAAGTCCTGGAGCGAGTTTGGTATTTGTGGGTTACTACAGAGTTTGTGAAGGATGTGTCGAGGTAGCAGAACAATTTTTATTAGTCACAATGAAATATTTATGTTATATTATCCATATACCATCATCATATTATATTTTATAATCATATGTATATATATAGATACATATGTTTATATATATATATACAGTATTCATATTTTGTAATTATAGAGCTCACTACAGCATGTGTCAGGAGAGGTTATCCCTCTTGGAGAGTTTTATAAAAGAACCTGGGAGAGAACGACTCCTAACTCATGGTTATATGCAACAGATGAACATTTTATATCTAATCATCCTCCATTGTTACATGATATTGGCTCAAACGTAGGTAATATCTTCTTATGTATAATCATACTCAACATTGCCTTATAATTGCGCAGGATCGTAACATATCTATAGCGATGTTTTCTGACCCACCCATTTTGATAGACATTGTGATGTCATGTGATAAGTTGTACACACAAGTGGTACAAGACAATCCTCAATTGGATATATCTGACCACACAAATTGTTGTTCGTCATGTATAAGATAATATTTGACTGTGACAGTTTGAGTTCTCAATATTGACTGATTAGAAAGGTGGCATAATAGTAGGAAATGGCAGTCTTTGTGACAGTTGTGACTGTGTTCACTCACTCAATCACTGGCCACATAATATTATTTTAATATGCTGTCCGTCTAGGACCTAGGTAGACGTAGCATAGGAAGAGGTTTATAGTGACGACTAGGTTTCCGAGTGGTTAGTGCCACTTTTCAACCACTGACAGCTTTAACCCAGCGTGAAGCATAGCGCTACAAGGCCGGAGCTGCAGTGGTTGATGACAGCATCCTCCTGTATAGAGCTATACCATACAGGAGGGTTCTTTAATCTGCATGCATGATGGTGTTGTACATACAGAAGACCTCCATTATTTATAGTCCTGATCAGAAGGGACTGTGTGATCAGTCAAAGTCGAAACGACTTTCGGTCCCGGACAGGGATTGAACCCACAACCGGCTGGTCAAGTGGCAGACACGCTAACCACTGCGCCAAACTGACTAATATTATGAAAAGGCTAATTATAAGACTTTCTAGTTGTCTGCTCTTTGATGTTGGGCAGATAACTCCTGTTCTCAAAGCACATATCAGGTTTTTTTTATGTTTAGCTCTGTGTTCTTTTATTACAGATATATGCAGAAGAAGATTATTTCAAGTTATTTCCTGAAGAAATCCGACCAAAAAATGCCATGTTATTGTGGGGCACAAGGCACTCTCGCTCATATCTACATATTGATCCATTTAACTGGACAGGCACAGTAGCTGTATTAAAAGGCACTAAGAAGTGGAAGGTAGGATCATTAGAAGATATAAATGTGTGCAAGGAATCAGTAATATAAGGGGGCTAACTTGTTATCTTTGTGAGATGAAGAATAGCAGCATTGGTATAGTCAGGGCTGATATTCCCTGAACATGGCGGTTCGTTCATCAACTTCCTAACTATTTAGAACAGGTTAAAGGTTAAAGTTTAATACAACACATCAGACTAATATTCTTACAGTAGAGGGTATGTAAGATTCTCTATAAGAGTCAGTTACCAGTTTACAGCAATACAGCTATGCCACAATGTATGGCTCACTTACATATAATCCAAGTTTATTTTATATCTATGATTGATCAGATGTTTTAAGTTTCATAACTTGCACTTTTCTATGAGTTTCTATGAATAAAGACACAGATGAGTCGCCTGGTATGATATAGCAGGCGTTTCATCTCAGCTCTTATCATAAACATAATATAAGTATAATAAGTAATGATATGTTAATGACTCTTACGGATTTTCCTTTACACTGTAGATGTGGCCTCCTGATATAGAGAATCGTCTGAAGTTTAGAGATCAGCGATCAGGATTCCTCCTCGACTGTCCAAGTAAGGTCAGCACTCTGGACTTCTTTGTGCCGAATCCTCCACAGATAATGCTGCCTGGTCTCGGCCCGCAGTTCAACCTCGAGTTCGAACAGAAAGCGGAGGAGATCCTGTTCATCCCTACTGGCTGGGCTCACCAGGTAACTTGTAGTACTTAGGGTTGTCACTTGAAGTTATTATTACACTGGGGAAATGTGAATGGATATTGTTTGACACAAAACTCCGGAATTATCAGTCTGCACTATTTTGGTGGTTTAGAAACATGAACAGCAAAGAAAATTGTCCATGATGTAATTGAGTAACACCATTAGCTAAGAAACCTCAAATTATGCCTCGGTAGATGGCAGCGGCATTCAATAACCAACAACCTTCCAACCAGAATGTAGTTAATAATTTAATACCATACCAGCAACCTAGGCAAAATCCAAGCAATTAAACTCCTCCTCAAGTGGTGTTCTGTTAAGTGCCAAAAATAACCACCAAAGAACTTAGACCCCCACGACCTAGCTGACATTATACTTTTGAGGACACCATTTTAATCTCTATTATTATTAGGTGATGAACATGGAGGAGACATTAGCCATATCTAGTCAGTACATGAATCGTAATAATTATCAGTCTATACTTGAGGAGATTATACTCTGTACTCATATCGACTCTCAACTTCCTAATAACTACAACAGTATGAGCCCTGAGGAGCAGGTCAAGGTTGTAATCTCTCTCATATCAGAGAGCGTTCTGGAGAGCGCTCGGCAGACTAACTCTGAGCTGAGACATCAGCTTATGTGTGGGGAGGACACGGAGGGCTAGCTGTAGGTCAAAGTGCCATATATTACATTATATTATATTACATTATATTATATTATATTATATTATATTACATTATATCATATTATATTATATTATTTTATATATCTTGTTATGTTTTTTGTGAGAGAAGGACATAAGTCTAGGTGGCAGCTAATCGAGTCGTGTATAGGGACCATTGACTTTTACTTCCTTTGGCTCAATGCCTTTGATATATCAACAAGAGCCCCGTTTTTTAATATACTGTGATTAACTTGGTCTGCATCAGTGAAGCTGTACAACTGTAAGTTAATTAGATCATCCTTAAAGACTTTGTTTTAGGCTGCTCTTTTGTATCACATCTTATTCTCCATATTTTATTCTATCATGTGAGCGATTTTCAGCTTTAGAATCCAAATATTGAGGAAGTTATGGCCTCTCAAACTTCCAAGGTGACGGCAATTTATCGGCAGTAAAAATCAGCCGGCAATCCCTAGGGTACGTCATAACCAACTTACCTAGTTGGTCCAAGTGGCACGTCGTTGCCTGTAGGTATGGGGACCCGGGTTCGATTCCCACCCAGGTCTGAATTTTGATCATCAATTATTATGTGATTATTAGTGTATTAACTAATAACTCATAATGTCTATGTCACATGTCTATGGTTGTGACATACCCCAGGGGAAACATCCGCTTATTCCCAATGCCGATTGAAGGCAATCACCCTGGAAGTTTGAGAGGCCATAACTTCCTGAATATTTGGATTCTAAAGCTGAAAATCGCTCACATGATAGAATAAAATATGCAGAATAAGATGTGATACAAAAGAGCAGCCTAAAACAAAGTCTTTAAGGATGATCTAATTAACTTACAGTTGTACAGCTTCACTGATGCAGACCAAGTTAATCACAGTATATTAAAAAACGGGGCTCTTGTTGATATATCAAAGGCTACTTGAAAACGCATAATGTTAAACATTTGAAGATCAGCTCCCTTATCTGTAGAGAATTTCTATAGCAGTTTTTTTTCTTCTAGATCTGAACATTATTTTCACAAATATATTTTTAGATATATTATTTTGTTTTCACAGGATGATCCTCATCCTTCAAATAATATACCCTGTAACATTTTCAAACATGCATATTAATAAGTTGAAAAACTTTCTTCCCGAAACTCTTAGCGATAAGAAACACAGACCGCTTGTCTCACAATGAATATGTATGTCTTTTTTTGTTAATTATTATACCCAGAAAAGATCTCTTAGCTCAGATTCACTACAACAATTTATTAGGAAAATTCTGAAACATCGAGTTAAAACAATATTTATATGAGGTCAATCAAAAAGATCAGTCATTCAACGAAATGCAATTGACATCACATTGTCACGCTTAGAAAGTAAAGCAGTTGTGGATGGCGTGGTACACCAGTATTTTCAGGCAATAACTGTGTAATTTATTGTCTGTCACGTTCCACAATGTCGGAAGAGTCTGGTTGTTAACAAAGTCCAGATCATTGTATTAAGAAAACAAAGATAGCAGAAAGATACCAGGTAAATTTGGTGTAATTGATGCGGCACTGGAATGAGTACAGAATGAGAGTTGGCACTAGTACATCCTCCTTACATTTCTTTGTTGAATTAATATATGATGTTTGCCACAATCCTCTTTCTTAGGCTTGGTAGGCTGTTGGAGGTGGGTGGGTGCTGAGGGGACACCCCCCCCCCCCAACAGTCAGGCAACCTGTTTCTGGGGTTCTGTGATTTATTAGTATGTTAGCTCATACAGCTTTAGTTTGGATCTGTTGTCTATACAAGCTAGTATGTTATCCTTGATTGACAGTTGTGATATGGATGAATCATCAGTCTGAATTTCACCCGACTTTGCACCTGAAATGAAATATTAGTTCGGTTTTACCAGAGACTTGGCATGTTGGTTGTGAAAAGAGGATCACAAAACTTTTTAATTTTATTATAATCCTAGCGGACTTCTTAAACACAGTGGCGTCTGCCTCTGAAGGCCACTTCCAATTGTTACTTATAATAATAATTGCTATGACAGGTGATTTGATATAAAAGAGTATTGTTAAACAAAATATTCAGGCAAACACTGTCAAATGTAATATTTGACTCAAGGGACCATGGAGGAAAATTTATCTTCCCTACCATGATTTACCTCAAAAACACCCGAGGGGGGAGAGGCAAATTGAACATTGCAGGATACCCAGGGTTTATTTAGTATACCTGTTGTAAAATGCAGAGGTTGATACCAATGATTGCGATTAAATGAGAAAATATTTGCTCATAAAAAACCAACCTGTTTCTGGGTGGTACATGGTGATGCAGGCTACCTTGTTCCAGATGGACTGGGTGCCATAGATTACACCTGCTGAGTCAGTTGTCACTGCACTATCGTAGAATTGTACTCTCCATTGTTGTACAGCGTTTCCTGTTGCAATAGAATATTTCACAAGGGAGCTTTGCTCTTTGACCACCACTTCATTTCCCGGTTGAGGCCAGATACCTTCTGGTCGATTTGGAAGGTTGACACTTCTGACATATTTGCCATCAAATGTGTACAGGCGAATACACTGAGTGTAGCTTGTGCGATCCAAAATGACCAGGTGATCTTCAGTGACTGCTACAGCAGCGATGTTCTCACAGCGGAACTTGCATAACTGTTTACTAACAGAGAGGTCATAGCTGAACATTGAGCATACGATATCACTTCCCTGATATGTAGTCACGTAGACCTGATCTTTATGTTGAGCAAGTGATGTGATGTACTGATTCTTTAGGTCGCTGGTTGTATACTTGACTTGTTTGTGATGAATCCCAGTGATCTTGATACAGCCATTCTCTACGAAGAGAAGGTCTCCTCTCTGTGTGATGCTGAGGTTACTAGGAGAAGCATTGGTAGAGACCAGCTTGATCATTCCTCTAGCAAATAGCGGCCTTAGGTTGATCTCTATATCTCTGTGTAAACCTAGGAGCATATTTAAAACATACATTTTAAACATAGATCCAATGTTTGTTTGCCTGGAGGACGGAGAAGTTTCTTTTGAGATAGGATATGTGAGACCGTGAATGGAATCCATCTACCAAAATGTATCTAGTAACGGCTGGGATTTGTTTTCCTTAGTACTGCATCCTGATACTACCAAGCAAATTTTAACTTGTTCATTTTTTATAATTAGCAGCAAACAGATATTTGACTGGAAAAATACCTGTTGGGGCTGCCACCATCTCCCTTAGGATATCACACTCTCCAGTCTCTAGCTGTAGTGCAGCTGTTACCCTCTGTCTGTTAGTCTTATTCTCCTTAATAACCTCAGTGATGTGACATTCTCTCATCAGTCTCCCCAGCTCATTCTGTACATTCTTTAGCTCATCCTCGCTCTCGTGTAGGGTATTCACATACTTTGAGAGCTCCTCATCCATCTTCTTAGGAAACTCGGTAATCTGGCATTTCTTTACTGCCTCTCGACGCTTGATTTCTGCAATCTATTGAAAATATGTATCATTATAAAAAAAACCCAAGAGACATACCTTGCCGCATTAAAATATTTCACACTTATTAGCATAGAAAACTGCAAAGTAGCTAGCGACAAAGTGTTCATATCAAATGACTAGCGCCAGAAACTATGGTTTCCTTAATCGTAATATGCAATACATGAAACCTAAGTAAAGACTCACTTGCATGGCTGCAACTTTTTCGACCATCTTTGTCTTGCCTTCCTCATCATAGCTAACAACGAGGTCCTCAAACTTAAACATAACTTCTTTAGACTTGGTAGTGAACTGGGTGTGTCTTTCAGATACGTTAGTCATGAATGTTTGATACTCTTCTTTGAACTTCTTTTCAATTTTGATCAGTGATATCGGTTTGCATTGACCTGCAAGCGAAACAATATTAGTACTTTTAATATTTTGATTCTCTTCCTGAAATTCAAAGCAAGAACTAGTTTGTAAAATTTTGCTTTGATTGAAACTGGATTGGAATAACTTTTAAAATCTGAATGTCAATCAATATTGGATGTAACTTGTGCTTGATTGCTTCAGATCAGACCGGTTATAATAAAATAATGGTACAGACAACTGGGATCAAGTTAGTCGTCTGTACAATACACACTCATACAAACCTCCATCCTGGCGGCATCGGGGCGTCAGGTCACACTCCTTACAGCAGATCCTGTCACAGCGCTCACAGGCTAGGATAAGAACATGCCCATGAGATGGACATTTAGGATCATCATACTTATCTGGGTTACTCCTATATTCATCATAGGAGATGTACTTGTGGGCATCAAACCACTCATCGTGTATCTAATAAAGTATGTACAATAATAAGAGCATGTTTGTTGTTATTTCCCTACCAAACCGATGGTATGTTATGGAAGAGGTGTTCCTTTGTTGTCCTCAGAAGCCTTCAGTATGGTGACCTATATTGAACGAAGACCAGATAAGTGAAAAAGAACTAGTTACATGTCATAAACTTCATCTTACCTGTATGTGCCATTGTGTGGCAGGGAGTTGTCAGCAACTTTTTGTTTATATGACAACTCTCAAATGATGTGACATGATTTCACGAGATATGCTTATAGTTACATTATTTATTATGTCTGCATTCTGCTTCCAACTGTTAGCATTGGTATCACACACACAAAAATATTGATCAGCTTGGCACAACTCATATCAAAAGACTTTTCTAGAATATAGATCTGAGTGCATAATAACTAACCCAGATTATTTCTCAGTGATATTAAAATTACCCGGTTTAAACCCGATAAGATCTCAACACTTCATGCGATGCCATGGCAGTATGTCTCACCTCGTTGTGTTTAATACACAGCAGAGTTTTACAGTCCCCACAGTAGCACATAGAGTCGTCCTCACATGTAGGCTTGGAGCAGGGCAGTGGGTCCCACTTATCCTCTTCCTCATCTTCCCCCTCTAAATCCGCTGCCTTACCGCTCTCAGCTCCTGGCTCAACAACATTATACTCAGGTAGTGAGTCTAAATCTAGGTCCCTATGTGATTCGCTACAACAGAAAACGTACAACTCAGATTGGTTTGAGAATATGGGTTATGTCGCT
The DNA here is from genome assembly GCA_914767715.1 of Membranipora membranacea. Classification (NCBI taxonomy): domain Eukaryota; kingdom Metazoa; phylum Bryozoa; class Gymnolaemata; order Cheilostomatida; family Membraniporidae; genus Membranipora; species Membranipora membranacea. Next base: position 3,821,352 of record OU612074.1, read on the forward strand.
GACGCTGTACTCTAAATGCTGTTCCCAAGGTACTAATGTTAGGTTGTATTTGATCAGGTATCATTATATGAGTGCAGCATCAAGAAATTGATACTCTCTCTGTGATTACAAAGCCATCGGCTACAGGGGGAATGAGGAAGGAGGTTATGAATGGGTAGATATATATTGTTTACTGTCTCTTAGATAAAGCCTCTAAAACCAGATGATCACTAGAACCAAGGAGTATGAGACAACTCTAGTTCCTTGCAAGAAATACTTACCCACATGCAGGACAGATGATTGTTAAACCCACCCTCAGGTCATTCCTGAGACATTGATAGCAGAAGACATGACAACAGGGCAGCTTACGGGAATCCTTCATAGCCCCGATAGGATCACAGCAGTAGCTACATTCATAGTCCGCAGGTAAATCCATATCTGTGGTAGTGGCTGACCTGTATTAAGATGGAAAACGTATTTCTAACTTCACTGTAAATGATCTTTATGATCGGATACGTTAGCAAACATGGATGGACATAATGAAAGTGAAGAGTGAAGTTAAAATCAGCCTGCCATGACAAGCAGGTTTGATATGGGAGGAGCAGGGAAACAACTAGCCTGTCTTGACAAGTTTTGTTGTTGGGTTTGTCCCCCCGCCAAGAAAAAAGCTTGTCCAGACCGGCTACAAGCAGCCAATTTGTCAAACATGAAAAGCTCCGGTGTGATGAAGGCTACTAAATACTAATATACCTCATACAATAAACAATCATGTCCATACCTTAGTGATGTTCTCCCTTATTACCTATAGCTATTGTGATGTCTCTAACAGTTCTCAGGTCAGGTGTGAAGTGTGAGCTTGTATCTAGGGCCAGCTCCTGTATTATGTGAATAGTCCCGGGTGATAGCTGGCAATGAAGCTTTCAGATTGTATGATTGTAGTCTATCAGAGATTGTTTGTTATTAGAGGGGAATCCCCTTCTGAGATAACACAGTGTGCAACTTTTTCAACTTTTTGTCATCTATTGTGGCTTTACAATATTGCCGATAGTTTGTGACCAAATCAACTGCAGTCTGTGTAGTTGAGCATTATTACCATTGACATGAACTAATAATTGCCATTGATGATTGATTGAAGGGAATTCCCCTTCTTAGTAAAAGATACCATTGAACTAGAATACCAACACACATGTTCCGTTGTAATGGAGCTCATGAAAATCGTTAACACCAGACGTGATGATATCAGAATGTGATCAGTTCATTCATATGTGCATATTAACATTCTAAAATACAAATAAGGTCAGCTAGCCACAGGAAATACAAAAAATAGAACCGACAGAGGTAATGAAATCATTATTTGCTCATGAAATTACATCTGACATGTCTGCACATGCTATGAACACCAGCGTGCATCTGTGTCAACTTCCTGATGGTGACCTCACTATAAGCTCCAATTAGCTCTATCGTAGCAAAAAAATTCATTTTGATGAAACTGGGAAGAATAAAAGCACAGCTTTGTGCTGTGTCAGGTTTTAGTCATGGCTATAATTGTTACTCTAGAGAAGCAAAGTATCGCATAGGCTTGAAATAGTGAAATTTAGAGCTAGGGAACATTTACATGGAAATCGGATAATCTGTGGCATTCTTTCTTTTATTTTTCGCTTATTTAAAAGTGTTCAAACCTGATGTTTTCACAAACATTGATTGGAATATAAAAGCTCCATGGGTGAAATTTCACTTCAGTGATGCATCTATAATGTGGTGCCTTATGGGTAGGCAAAGCATACAATTTCCAAATGGTATTTTGATGACAATGAAAGAAAAAGTTGTTATTAATAAGCTTCCGCAAATAATAGATTTACAAGCTGAGCCAGGGCCATCTGAATCACGATCACAGCTCTGGTTAGATTGCAAATAAAATCTAACAGCTTTGGTTTTTTCTAAACTGGAGGAAAATCAACACTGAAGTGGAGGATTGAATGATCCAAAATCCAAGTTCATGACAATTCATTCATTTAAAAGATTCTTGTGATAGAATCAAACGCGATATAGTTATCAAGCAATGAGGCTCTGATTTGTTTCGCTCTGTTCAGTGCCCTTCCCCCACACTTTAGTGATGGGCAACCCCATAGTTGGTTATACTCAAAAGTTCTGTCTCACTCCGAAAACTGAAAAGGGCCTTTAGGTTGTGGCACAGTCCCCAGTAGTCAGTAATGGAACACATCTTCAGTTGAGGGCAGGCACTCTATACAATCAAGCTACCTCCTCTATTAAATTTCGTTAATAACAATAATTGATTCTGAATTTTATTTGTAACTGATCTTTGGCTTCAACACACCCAAAATACACATCTACAGCATAACTGCAGCTTTTTCTATTTTCTATAAATGTGGGCAGGGCACCTGAGCCTAAAAAAGGTTGTCAAACTTTCTTGATATCGTAGTTATAATTTTGTCACCAATATCAGTTAAAAAAAAATCAGCCAATAAAAAACTTGTTGTTCATTTTTTGCGAGAATGGCAATGGGTGTGTGACAGATTCAATATTCAATAAGAAAAAGGCTCACATCTATACCACACAAACCATCCAACCAGCAAACTAAAAGTAAGGGTAAAGATAACATACATTTTACTATACTGTAAATAATTTGGCATATGATGTAGTTGCTAGTGACTGCGAACAAATCGGTTTAATATTCAAGCTGATAGAGTTGCAGTTTTGGTCGGCTGTCGGTGCATGCTACCATGTCACCCTTAATGGCGAGCTGTCCAATAGAAGATTCCTCAGTCTCAACCCGCTCACCTAACTCTACACCTGGAAGAAATTAATAAACAGAGTTGTTCTGTATTTGGGCTTATTCAGTTGCCTTGTTCAGTAAACCATGCGGCAAAAAAAGCAGTCAAGTAGAGCACTTTCCCACACAACAAACTAAAAGACAGGGGCTAAAGTTTGGGATTTGCCTTAGTGGGTTGAAAAAATATTTCCTAACCGATGACGCAATCAGAATGGGTCTTGTTTACGGTCATGCCTCACCTAGGATACTAACTTGAGAACTACCGGTCCGATTTCCTTGATTTTTCATTCTAATTGAAGCTATTCCTTGTTCAGCAATTTCCAAACCCTCAATTGTCTTTAATTTTATTTTTCTGTATGTGATGGCAATTTATGAAATTTAAGCCACCGCTGCCCATACAAAACAATAGGAGCTGTCAATAACTGGGAGCATCTGGCTCAGACGCCTCACAACCATTTATCGTATCAAGCCAGGATTGGCAGCGCAAAGAATTCCCAATAAAATTAATTTGTGATAATTAATCCTAGGAACAAGCCTTGACATGAATTTCAAGTACTAGAGAAGGAAAGTTCTATAATAACAGACAGGAATTAGTAAGCCAGCTTGTGAACTGTTGTAAAATGCACCAAAATGACTGGATTTTAGAGACTTATATTACTACACCAAATCTGGTGCAGAAATATATCAGGAAAAAAACCATAAATAGTTGGATTTTCCTCTGTATTCATGAGGCATTTATTTCAATTCGATTAGAGATTTTGATATGGAACTTGGGAATATACAAAAAGGATATGTTTGTAGGGAGTTCCCATGCAATTGTTCACTCAATATATATTTTATTTGAAGATAGCCTGGCAAAAAGAATATTGAGTTTACAGCCTGCCTCTGGAAAACTGCATGATGGGCATTCTTATTAGGTAAATTCGCGCCCTTGGTATCTATATTATATAATCATTAATCATAATCATTTTCATTGGGAAATCCAACTGAATCCAACATGAATTCAAGTTGTCTCCCTATTACCAATGAGGATATAATTCTAAGTTTCATTTGGCTGATATAGACAAACCGTATACCTAATCATAAAATCTATTCAGTTGGATTTCCCCATGAAAATGATTATAATTAATGATTATGTAATATAGATACCAAGGGCGCGAATTTACCTATTATACCCCTTCTCCAACACGAAAATTTTATTTGGTTCAAAATAAATGCGTAGTGCCCTCACCAAGGCTTTGGAGGATGCCCCTAGCAGGAAAAATATTGCGGTCTCAGTACTGTGTTCACATATTTATACTTCTCGTTTTGTAAAGCAAAGGGGCAATTTAGTCAAAAATTTGACTAGTTTAGGAGTAAGATAATTCAAAATTTCCGACTGGCACATCATTTTTTTTCATCAATACTGGTCAGCACTGGGCCAGTGAGGGCACTAGGGTAATCACATTTCTCCACCTTGGACAGCAATTGACACAGCTCACTTTCTTTATAGCATTGTCAACACTTATGGTTTAGCTATCAGTATGTGAATTTGAATGCCGATTTTTTCAAGTCAAATCAAGCATTGAACATTATTGTTGTTATGGCTGGATGATATAAGGGTAGTCTTTATGTATTAACTGCATTTTTTGCTCCAAGAACTTGCAATGTCTTTCAATATGGACGTTAGTGACAATAGGTTTTGACATGTTGCTGAAATCCAGTGACGCATCATGATGTCACGTCATGGCGTAACGTCACGTCATGGCGTAACGTCGCCAAACTTTGGGTTTAGACTTTTTTGATCATGTGGATTGAGAAATCCCCAAAAAAAATTTGGCGAGGCATGACCTTAAGGTAATTTACTAAAGTATGGCAACACAAGTATGGCAGCGCACGATCATATCTTATACGCTTTGGTTAATTCTAGAAGGAGTCTCACTTTTGGGATAGGATTATGATGTTATACATGGTTCAATAAGTTACCTGTTTCTGGGTCAAGCATGACTAGGCAAGCTTTGTATCCGTTGCTTTTAGATTGATAGATCATTCCAGCCGGGTCGGTAGCTGTGACTGAACTTCCTCGTTTGACTCTCCAGCGTTTTATGGGTTGTCCGCTCGAAAGGTCATACTTGGCCATGTAGTACTGTTCTTGAATGATTACAGCACTTCCTGGCTGTGCCCAAATGCCGTATGGATGGTTAGGGAGCGCAATTGTTCTCTGTGGCTTTTCACCGTCAAGAGCAACCATGAGAAGCCCTTGAGTGTAGCTTGTCTTCTCTATGATCACTAGATAATCCTTTACTATGCCGAGTTGTGGTAGATTTCTGATTGGTGCTTCGCTTCGGAATCTGCATATTTCTTTAGCGTTGCTGAGGTTGTAGCTGAAAACATTGCATGTTGTGATACCTCCAGAAAATCGGGCCACAAAGACCTTATCACAGGACTGAGTGACAGAGACAACGTGCTGAGCAGAGACAGAAAATTTGATGTGCTTGTGATGGATTCCGGTGATTTTTACTTGCCCACTAGCACTGTCATAGAACAGTAAGTCCCCTCTGTCAGTGATGCTCAGATGTGTTGGAGTTATGGACCCAGCATTGAGCTTGATGAGCCCTTTTGGGGTTGATGGCCTCAGGTCGATTGCAATGTCATGTATGAAGCCTGAAAAACATAATCAAGGATGTGAGTAAAAATACGATCGAAGCTGAGGTTGCAGAAAGCAAAATTTTCGATTGGGTGTAAGACCAACTCAATAGATGAGCACATTTCAAGGTTAAACCAATGTTTAATCAAAAGTGAAAAATCTGAATTTTAAACAAACTACAGTTGTAACATGATGTATCTTTGTCAGAATTCCTGTTTTACCTGTAGGCGCAGCTACCATCTTGCGAAGAATATCACATTCCCCTATCACTAGCTTCAACGCTTGCTCAATCTTCTTCTTGTTGGTCTTGTTATCTCTTATAACCTCTGTTATGTGTTTCTCTCTGATTAACATTCCCAGTTCGTTCTGTAAATCATTGAGCTGGCTCTCCTTCTGTTGTAACTCATCGACATAAGTGGTAACTTGGTCATCCATGAGCTTTGGAAAGTCCTGAATCAGAGCTTTCTGGTCTCCTGCTCGGCGGGTTATCTCTGCAATCTGTTGTCATAGACATAAGTTGTGTCAGTTAAACAGGAAACAACAATTAATTAATTGTAATTAAAGATTGAGGAGACCATGAGGTTTTTAGTTGAAGTCTTTGCTTGTCATAAACAAAAACGAATGTTGGCATTAACATCTAAATCAGGTATGGCCTCAACACTTTGATAGTATTGTCGTACCTTGTAAAATCAGTTCAGGCATTAAAGTCATCCCCATCCATAGTCAATCAATAAGTATTTGCAAACAGCAGATTTAAAAAAAGCAAGACAGCAACATCAATGGAAGGCTCTGGCCATTCTTAGGAATTATACATCAGCCTGCAACCAGGTGTGACTGTCAGATGGGACATGCTGGTAATGTCACCAGTTTAAATCCTCCAAGCATTTACCATGGCAATGATCTTAAAATTTGGATAAAGACTTTAGAATAGGTTGTTAAACACGCTTTCTATGAAATATCTCAGCTACACTACACACCTGTTGTGCTGCTACCTGGCCGACCATCTGAATTTTTGCCTCTTCATCGTATGTGACAACCAGGTCATCAAACTTGTACCACACCTCTTTTGATCTGGCTGAGAACTCAGTGTGCATCCTCGAGATCTTTTGTATGGAGTCTTGATATTCCTTTTTGATTTTCCGCTCTATTTTTGACAATGACTTTGGCACACATTGTCCTGTTAGCAATCAAATATAACAATTTTATAGCGGGTTATCCCTGTGTGAGGATAGAAAGACCTTGAATATACATGCTACATGCTAACGTGCTGGCAGCACTTAGGGACACTTCCAATCATAAGGACTAGCCACTGAATCATTATTATTGGCTGTCAATGCCACATTTTGTGTTCCTTGTTACCCCTGTATGACAAATAGCAGGCTACATTTTCCCTTTATTGCCGGTTAATCTGCAGACTGCAGTCGCTTGTATTTTGGTCTTCCCATTTGCGAATACAAGTAATGAGGCCTAGCTTTGGTCAGAGGTGGTGTTGCAAGTTGGAGTTGTTTTGGTTGTTAAGAAAATTAACTAATAGACAGAAACAACAACGAAGCGTACAGCATTGTCAGTCATAATGACGAAACTGTCACCATATCCACCAGTTTAGTTTTGTTGCAATGTGGGCTATAAATTGACAAAGCTTACCTCCCTGATTGCATCGGGGTGTGAGATCGCACTCTCGGCAGTAAATCTTGTCACATTTCTCACATGCCAGTATAAGTTTGAATCCATGAGCTAGACACTTAGGGTCCTTATACTTCGCTGGGTCATTTCTGTACTCATCATAAGGAATATATCTGTGACTATCATACCATTCATCATGTGCCTGTCATCATAAACAAATACATCGATAAACTTAAAGTTTTGAATCGCCAGGATTGGGCCTCGAGTTTTCTCAAATTATATTTGTAGATGATAGGACCAGTCCTTCCTAAGATCAGAAGCAGGGCTCTTCCACACAGCAAGCATATATCATTATTATGTGCCTTAGTAATTTGCACAATATATTCCTAACACATAGGGGCTGCCAACTTAGAAGGATCTTGTTTTTAAGGCAATTAAGTCTGACAGATGGTTGATCCAAAAAAACCTTATTGCCACACCTCAATTTAGATGATCTGAAAAATCAAGCATACAATTTTCTTATGACAGCCACTTACATGTTTGTGTTTCTCACATAGCTCTGATTTACAAGTTCCACAGTAGCACACAGCGTTCCCTGAACACTGCGATTTGGAGCAAGGCAAAGGGTCCCACACCAGTTCAATCTCATCGACCCCCTCGAGCTCGGCACTCTGTCCTTTTTCCTCTTCTTTCTCCCGGTGATTGTACTCTGAAAGTGAGTCTAGGCTTATATCATTGTGCGACTTGCTACAAGTAAAACAATTGTCAAATTGCAGACTCAGAAGTGGGACTAAGAAGGTAAATAGTCGTAATTGTATATTGGCTTGCTAGTATTATGATCTTCTGTCGTCGGGGGCCGTTGGGCGGCTGGGCGGTGGCAAAAACTGGGGGCTCAGACTAATAACCCCCAATTCTGTCAGCCTTGTGTTCATCTCAGGAGAAGCATGAAAAGTTACGATTTCACATCCTCTAGATCACTTTAGCTTTCTACCTACCTAGGCACAATATCAGAAACCATTTACCTGCATGTTAGGCAGACGACCGCTACACCTTTTCTTACATCGTTCTTGATGCATTGGAAACAGAAGACATGTCCACAGGGCAGCTCCCGGGGATCTTTCATAGTTCCAATGGGATCACAACAATAGCTACATTCATAGTCTTCGGGTAAGCTCATATTCAGTTTGATCATTAACCTGTCTGTAAATGGTAGAATGAGAGCATCTAGACAATACAGACAGTTTCAGAACTCTAATGCCTTCATTGATGGTCGGCTCATATGTCTGCAACTTAACATCTCAATTTTCGGTCAAAAACTCATTACAAATACAACAGTTTTCAACTCCATTGACCAACTTAGTGATACAGACATACCTATATGCTGACACAATAGTTCACCGTTGGCCTATATCCGATGAGCTTCTCTTTTCCGCTGCACTTTTAATGTAGAGTTCTACAGCTTACTTGGTTGATGAAAGGCACCAGTGTAATGATAAAGTTTTCACAAGGGACTGTGATAGCTTATCAGGTCACAAGACACAGTAGTGGGGGAGTCCCCTTTCTGAGTTAAGTTAAGCCATATTAATACATAGCTCTTTGTTTCAGAAAGTGTACCGATGACTTTGTCCTTACCCTCTTTTATGATCATTGGCTGACCTCAATAATGCCTTTGCTAATTGGGAAATCCCTGCTTGGTGAAAAAATACCCCTTGACAAAAAATCCAGTGATATTATCATTACGTTGGTAGTTTGGATTGACATTCAAAAATAAATTATCCAGAGTAGGAACAATATACATTGTATCAATCACTATGTACTTTGGAGCTCCCTTGACAAAACTGTCTGAAAGCCCACAAATAATCACAAATTTGAACAATTAATTTTTGCTCTCAAAACCAGCCGAACAATGTTCGAACTCTTGAAGTAATCATTTTCATTACCCTGTTATAACATTTAAAAACTCTTCACTGTAAAGCCTCAAAATTATGGTTCTTTTTCGGCTATCTAATTTTGTGATGTGCTCTGATGTTGTTCATATATTGATGATTGTTATTTCAAGGACACGTTTCTGAGAATTGATGGAAAGGCGAAGGAACTACAACCAAAGTGAGTTTTGTAACTTCAATCTATCTGTCTGACAAACTAACAAAACAGAATAATATGATAATATTGGCCCTATTGTTTGTTACTGACCTAGACGTTAGGAGGTAGATGTGATGGTAGTTGCATGCTCAGATCATATTTTGTAGAAAAAATGAGAGCCGAATTGTAAATTAGAGTAGATTTAGTTTAGATTTTGGATGTTTCAATTGTAGGCCTATCAGCAAATAATCCAGTAGTGTGAGATAATAGCAGAACTATATTTTATTTTTGGTATTAGTACAAAATAACGGCTGATATTATAATAATAATAATAGATTAGCCTGAAAAGGGAAGAAACAACTTTGTCGCCTGACATAGAACAGGCAAGTTTAATGAATCTGATTGGTTAGTACCTCTCGCAAGTAGTTTATGACTTATAGAAAAAACATGTGTGGAATGATCATGCATCGATAACTGCAAATTACTGACTTTACATGAAGCCTGAAAACTGAAGCCTTATATGGAAATCTCTTATTATATATAATATTATATTATATATATATTATATTATATATGATAAGTTGTAAGTCTTTGGAGAGCAAAGAATGGCACATATATGGAGAAAAGCGTCATAAAACACATTGACAACTGCAATCAGCTCTCTGGTTCTTTTCAAGCATTTTTAGACCGTGAGTCGTAATATTATACCAGGGTAGTGTGGCTGTATGCTTTATAAACATCAGGATTTGCTTTTTAATGTGTAGCTTTATATAGGTGAAAACCCCCATCACTTACTGCATAATAACAAACAGTGAAAAGGGGAGAATGAGGCCGAGCATAGCCTTAAGTCCATTACCGGAGTTATCTCTGAATTTGGGTGGTTGTAGAAGAGTACATGTTCTCTGTCTATACTCTGAGTCAGAGCCAGGTGTAACACACACAGAGTACTCGTTACCATACTCAATCTGTCTACTGTACATCTTAGTGACATCGCTCTCACTCACTACCCTAGTTACAGTGAGCTCTGTGTCATTCTGTAGGTTCTCGTACTTGACTAAGTCTATTTTGTGGGCGTTCTCATTAGCCAAGGTTATCTTCACTGTGAATTGCTCTGTTGGTGCTGAGTCTACACGCTCGTAAGTTACGGGGTATGACACATTGAGACAGGTTGAGGAGCTCTTACAGCTTGGTTGGGAGGACACCGAGGCTAAGTCAGCTGATCCGGAGAAGCTATAACATGATGTGGAGAATGAGGAGCAGCCGCAGAGTATTGGGTTACCATCCAGAGTCACTGGACTCATCTTATCGCTGAAAAAAAAAAGAAAATATGAAATATTTGATATAAAATACTTTAACATAATATGGGTTTAGAATTAAAGCCAGAGGTGAATGATATAAGCTGTAATATCCCATGATATTCATATATATGACAACTCAAAGAATACCTGACTTCTTTTTCACGTCATTATTATCAGCAGAGATGTGAAGAAAATCAGCATATTTTGGAGTTGTCTTATCTTGAAAGGAAAAACCATGAAAAAAGCTGCATTGTCATGTACCCTGTATATAGCCTTGTCATGTACCCTGTATATAGCCTTGTCATGTACCCTGTATATAGCCTTGTCATGCAGCTAATTTTTTGGTATTCATGTGACAAGGCTACCCTGTATAACCTTACACAAAAGAGTATTACTTTTAGTCTTAGTGAGCACACTGATATTGAGGGTACACATTTATGTCCGAGTCGATTAAGTGTGAGTACATAACAATGTTCCTGCCCCTAATAAATAAATCTGATGTCAGGTCACTAAATTCCCTGTGATGGTGCTCATGCAAAGTAAACTAATTCACGCTCTATTGATAAGAGATGTACATGTAATAGTATACCACCTCATCAGTGTGCTCACTAGGTGGGGTTGTTTGTGACCGGTGGATCCTCAGAATATGATTACTCAAGAATAAGCTGTGAATCTAGTTTAAGTGCTCAGACGCTGCCCGGGTTGATGGTAGAAGCATTTCATAATCAACCACATTCCGACATTCCCACATCGAAAAATTGATGGTAATGTGGTTGAATTGTAATGCCGTCGACCCGGCCAATGTTTGAGCACTACAAGAGACTATGGATAAATTGTCTATAGTTTCTGGTTGGTACTATACTGTGAATCTAAAAATTGACTCATCATTGATGTCTCCAGAGTTCCCAGCATGAAGCGTAGAGTCAGATATACCATCTAATATTTGATGATGGACATTCCCTCATTTTCACATATTCTCAATGTTAGTATTGCCTAACCAATATGTTGATATGATTGGTTGTTAGGCGGGTTGTCCCAACTACCAGCCAATCAGAGCCAACACATTGGCTAGTATTACCCTAATACAACTCAGGTACTGAGTCTAACCTACCTAATCCAGCAGTCATCTACAGATCCGATGGCATTGAACCCGAGATTAACAGATACGTCCCTTGTGGAGTCCTTCAGACAGCTGAGAGGAAGTTTGGAGATCATGTTGTACTGTAGATGGAGGGTACTGAGGGCGGTGAAAGCTGTGCCACATACTGCATCCATTGCTATCAATCTACAGAGTAGATGTGTGAAGGATTAAGTTTAAATTTCGGATGAAAATCAGTGAAGCAATCTGTAAGAGACTCAGCAAATGTTTAACATAGGTAGGCCTACTAAAAATGCTATTTGCGAAACTATTCTAATTCTTCAACATAGTCTCACAAGTAATTATACCTGTTAATCTTCATTGACTAAAATTGGGTCCAAATTTCAGCTCTATACCCGGTACTAGGGACCCTCATGTTAAATGTTATGTGTAAGTAAAGGGAGGCTCAGATTGACCCAGTGATAGGCTCTATGATAGACCAGCAAGCAATATCTGCTAGAAGCAGGCTTATCTTTTCGTACTTGCTATGATAAGAAAGAACGTATAAACACATGTGCAAATGGTTTCCGCTACTTTTTCCTGGATGGTAAAGTATTATATGCTATTTCAGTGCACATAGAAGGGAGGCAATCTGGATCAAGGTATGATTGGGCTCAAATTGTGATATTCGACATCACTAAATGAGTTTTGGAGGGATGGGATGCTCCCAGCTCAAAAGCCATTTGTCTATTCAAACTCTGCGCAGGTTGCTGCAGCGGTAGAAAGTCAGGTAAAAACAGCACAGCGGTGTGCAAGTCACTTACCTGTTGTTACTCAGCTTTAGTGATGTCAGTTTTGGCATCTGACTAAAAACTCCCATCTCCAGCTCCCTCAGGCTGTTGTGGCTAAGGTCTAGCTCAGTCATCTCCAAGGAAATGTTACCTGGAAAATGTTATAACATTCAAACTGATAGAGACAAGGCGAAGCATGTCTCTAACTAGTCTAAGTGTTCAGACGGCTGCAATGCGAGTTAGTGGTATGACATAATAAAACACTCATTTTGTCTGAGCACTTAGACTAGTCTCTAACTAACCAGAGACAGATGACTTAAGATGATGAGCGACTTACAGGAGAATGAAGAGTATCCTGGTTTCAGATGCACACAATATTTTAGTGTTATTGCTCAGACCACAGCCATCCTGAACGCTTTAAGGGCTGGCTGTGGCTCAGACCACCATTCAAAGTTGTAGTACCTGTGATAACATGGTGATATGTGGGGCTAGTTGATGGATGGTAATGGACATATATCATAAATTAACTTCTGTTTCGGTTGCTAATATCCCCTGAGATATGGTTAATAAATAGCACCAGCATTCAAATTGGTATAAAAAACATCATAACCATGCTTCATTTAACAGAATCATTCACCAGTCTAAACAGCAATGAATTACGATACACCAATCTTTACGTTATAAGTGTGAAGCGGCAGATCTCATAATACCAGAATAGGGGCATTGTAGACTGACTCACCATTGAATGTGTTGGCATCAATTTTAGTGATATAGTTATGTGATAGATCCAGTTTAGTCAGATTCATGGGAGACCCACTATCAGTCATGAATGAGTAATCGTCTAAACTTGTTATCCCATTATCACTATAAATAAAAAATAGTTTAGTTAGGTAGAATATAATGTTTCTGGATTGTCTTAATCATCTGTGATTTATAAATGCCCATTCACATTTATGCATGGGTTTTTGTTGGTTGGAGCTAGACCAAGTTTGGTCCATATGCCTGCATTCCGAGTCGCTCCCGATCAACTGGTCACGCCGCAGGCAAAGGCGTGACAAGTGGAAGGGAGCAACAGGAATGCAGGCAATCGGATCAAACTTGTTCTAGTTGGAAACAAACCAATTTAAAATATTTAGGTTCAGTGTGATGTCCATAGCAGTGTTTTGCTTCGCTAAGTCTAATGATGAATACAAAGTTCCACATTGGAAACACAGGGTCCAACATCCAATCCAGTCCCAGGCAACAGAGAGTTTGAAAAAATTTCCAAAACCCTGCAGTCAACGAGTAAAAGTTTTATATTACAAACTGGAGTTGTGCACTATTTCCTCTGATTTATTTTCCTCAGGATTTTCATATCATGACGACAGGAATACAGGCATAAAAATAACCAGCATAAAACCGCACCTATTTTTGTTCCTCTGTACTGTGATTCACAAACGCATACCTGAAATCAAGCTGCCATGTCCTTCGGCTGATAACCCAAAAGGTAAAGCCTGGCATGTAAGGACCGGCCTCCCTGTCAGAGCAGTCTATCACTATATCTCCACTACGGTCAGTAGCTGCAGTACCACACCTGAAAATTCAAGGATTCAAACATCTACACAAACATACACTATCCAACGAGAGTCCAATTCAGGAATGACTTCAGGGGCGTCGGTTTAGTCTCAGTTGTACCAATTGTCCTGAATTTTTTATTGTTGAGACAGCAAAGCACGACAGGTGACAAAAGCGGAGAGGGTGATCCAATCCAATCCCTGATGGCAGGGTAAAATACTACTTGGAATCTGTCCTGAACCCTACTGATAGTATCATAAGTGAATTATTTGAGGCTTGATAAAACAGGATACAAGGAAATGGTCAACCCTTTTTGTCAGCCAACTTACGATTTGTCGTTTTTGTTTCCGTTTCGGCATATATGTGGTACAGGACATTGTCCCCACTTTGTTCCGTCCAATTCATCCTTGACCTCTTCAGAGTACTCCACTTTCTCACCCTGACCTTGAGCAGTGTTAGGTGCCGAGGCTAGCATTAGCATGATACAGCAGCTTAGCACTGGTAGTGACATCATTGTTGAGTTGGCTTTTGGCTCTATTGTGGTAACTATCGTGCTACAGTGGTTTTGTGGCTTTGTGGTTGATTTCCTTCAAGAGGTAAGATCTGCTGGAAAGGAAAAGAATAGAAAATCAGCATACATTATCTTGCTTGTAGGCCTAACTGCTAAGGTTCCAGTCGTAACCCTTCACTCTCAGGAGTGCTCAAAACTTTACTCTGAATTTCCAAGCTTCCCAATCCAGATTGATCCTTAACCTCAGCCTGTGTTTACAGGCCAAGAGCTATTTTAAATGATATTGCTAACAGTAATAAGACAAGAGCGAGCTCAGAATGGAGAGAATGTGATTATTGATGCCTATTCCCTGCTGAATATCAGAATACTAACTCTGCAATTCGAAAGAAGGTGTGTGTATGAGTATGAGTCGACCTTTGATTTAATCTCGACAAACTGCACCACACGAGCAGTGGCAAAGCTGGCCTCTTCTTATCTACCCCACAGCCAGCCCTTAAAAGCGTTTGGGATGGCTTCGGTTTACATCCTTAACGGGTGGCGTTTTATCAGGGTGTCGTCACCGATAAAGTCGATCAACATGTTGCAACACACCACAGTCCTATTCACATTGCCTATCACAATCTCACTGATCATATTCATTACTGCAGTGGTGGATTATCAGTCTCTTATAGGGGTAACTCTTTATGGAATAATTACTATAGGACGGTGAGGGGTTAGATGCAGAGACGTATGTGATCAAAATCTCAATTCTCTGAGGTGAGTTTCGAGGTTAGACTTAGCTGGTGTTTGCGTCTTCCTTTTCTGACATCGCCCCAGTGTATTTTTGTGTCAAACACGCCTGCAGTGAATAGTTGTTGTGGTAATCATAACCAAAAACTGAAGAAAAAGTTTTGTAACTAGGTAACTGTTGCACGATTGAATGAATTAATTTGAATAACTACACTTAGGTGTAGGTGCCAATATGGTAGAATGCAGTAACTGATAAGGGCTTTGATTGCCACACTTTCTGTCTCCATACAAATTGATTTGATGTAGGATAGCTTAAAACATGATATGCTGATACAATTTTGTTATAATCCTTCTAGTTAGACTTGAGCACTCATAAAATGGGTCAGCTGTTATAGATATAACCACAGAGTAAGGATATATCCTTACTCTGTGATATAATTGTGGAATAGCTGATGTCTGTTGGCGTAAAACATTTCTCAGATACCCACAAGTGACCCTGTGACTTAATGACAGCAGAGTTTATACAAGCTGCCACAAGTTTTGTGATTAATGGTGGTATTGGCTTAGCGATTCCCATGCCAAAAAAACATAGTTCAATGAATTCTTACAACATTCACACTTGTAGGACCTCAAAAAGAGCTACCAGCCCTGCACATGTCATGCTAGGAGCTGAGTCTAAGTTTCCAATCTGAATTCAATGTTCTGTTATTGATAAACACTTAGATGCCGATACAAATTATATTATTACCAAGTCTACGTACTTTAACTGGTATATACTGTATAACTGATGTGAGATTAGATTTAATATGGATGATAAGATACACTCGAAAGTGGATAAATGCATGACTTAAAATGGCTAGTCTGCTTGTCATATCACTGAAATTTGTTACTTATAAGAACCGCAAATTGTTCTTTCCAGTCTTGTGCCATCTAGAGATGGTGAATATTTGCTACGGAAACACAATATCCAAACTGTTACCAGCCTCTAGAATCAAATTTATTCAAGTATAGCCCATGGGGCTTCTGATCTCAGGGTGATCTGCTAATGACCTGGTATGAGCAATTGACAATCCATTACACGGTTAATGAATATTAGAATTTACATATTCAAAACCATTTAGAGGTAATAATCTAATGCTGTGAAATACCAAACTATAATTAATGTCATGAGTTGAAGTGGCATACAAGTTCAGACATCCACAGTAAAGCTCAAAACACCAGGTTACACTAGACCAAGTTTGGTCCATTTACCTGCATTCCAAGTTGCTCCCAATCCACTGGTCACGCCGGTGACCAATGGAAGGGAGCAACAGGAATGCAGGCAATTGGTTTAAACTTGTTCTACTAACGGCCCACTAACCCTCCACGAGCTGAAACTTCTCACATGCTGACTGGGTAAACATGATAAGAGCATGGAGATAATTCACAAGCAATTCATCTATCAAACCCAAGACAACATGACTGATAACTTTTGTGACAACGAAAATAATGTTCATTCCTCCCTTGAATTGACGCTCTACACAATATCACAGAGTAAGGATATATCCTTACTCTGTGACAATATCTAGAACAAGTATGTTCCCTCTGTGGTGACGGAGTGTTATTGTGAAAGTGGGGAATCGAGGCTCTACGCCTGTGACATAACACTCCACCACCACAGAGGGAGCACGGTTGTTCTACACAACATCACCAATCTTTAAAAGCCACATTTTAAGTGACGGCTGATTAGTACATGCAGGTCAACACTAAACCAGATTTTTGCAATTGTTTTCTCCCCTCCCCCCCCCCCCACTTTCCTCTTGTTGTCATTTTTTCCCTATGAAACTGGTCAGCGAGAGGCAAATTGTGATGAGAGCCATAATAGCCTCAGAATGATATTGGGCCCTAAGCGGGAGCAAGATTGGGAGCAAGCACATTAGAGAATAAAGCCCCATGGACCTTACCTCCTGTAAGGCTTATGGCCTTGTGTAAGTGGCAAGACTTGTATCAGAGCAGTCAGCGACCACTTCATGATGGTGACCAGACACAAGCTGACTCAGAACAAGCTTTTATTCTCACTCTGCATAGAGGTTGGCTAATCGAACAATATACGCTAACCAGAGTGCGCTTTTATCAGGTCTTAAATCTTCGCTAACATGTGAGAGGATATCCTGCCTTATAATCAGTTTGGTGCATCAAGGATGAATCCAATCACCTCCACACTTTGTATCGATGCTTACTCGCAACATTGAAATGAAAGAAAATAATTAATCAATTTTTTTTAAGAAAAACAAACCACAACTTTGCTAGCCTTAGCCCCTCTAACCCTAGTCCCCCGCCTGACGCCCTTTCCCCCCCCCCCCCCCGGTTTGATACATTGTTAAATATAACCGTCGTCTAGGCCCTGTAACCCTATTGTCAGCTAATTGACACTTGGTGTAGAGTAAATTCTGGTCAGGTTTAGGTAGGGCTCGGGCATAGGCATCCTGGTGTATGAACACCTGCATCAATATTTGTGTGACTGCAGATGCCTATAGTTTAGGGCTAAGGAATGCCTGGTGAGATTTTGTTTGCATACATGCAAGTCTTGTTCACTGCGTTCACGGACAAGGCATGTTTCTTGTATGGGTTAATGGCATGTTGGAAAGGATGAGCTTCAAATAACATGATGTTACACAAATTATTCGATGTGTTTTAGGTTTTCTTCAGATCTCTAAGAACCTACTCCCGCTACTACTACTCTACAGCAGCTACTAGTATGCTGGTTCAGTGATATGACAGTGCTGCTCAGCTTATTGCTACAGAATTGTTGATTCCTGGTGAAATACGAATCCAAAGACAAGTTGATGTAGGGCCTACTTACATTATTAGTGCCGTCCTTTTTACTACTTAGTTACTGTCTGTGCGATGTCATGCAATCCACTTATCCAATACAGCGTGTCTATGAAGCCTGTCCTAGTTGTCAAATGGGATGTCACTAATATGAAATCAAGTAGTCTTCTATTCACTGAATGTTATTGTAATCAGTATACATCTCTGTAGTCTTATGTGGGTCGAGATGATAAGCGCACAGGAATGTGAATTGTGATGTGTTTATTCGCTTCATTCACGCATGATGAAGTTTTAGTCTTCAAGGCTAATATTGGCTATACTATTCACACTGGCTATTTATCTGTGGTCTGCACAGTGTAGTTAGATGCAGTCAAATACTAAAACTAAAAAATTAGTCGGGTATCCCCGGGGTCAAAATCCATGTTGAAAGTGTAAAAGCTGAGTTTCATACATTATTTAGTATAAGTGTTATAATTTTGTATTCCACCCTCAGAACAGGAATCACAAGGGGGGTTTCATGGAATTTCACTCATGTTAATCAGGGGGGCAACTTTTTCCATAATCAACCTTTCAGTACATATCTTTAACTTGTGATAAAATTTCTCAATATTTAGAGCTATACTCTGGATATAATTTTCTGATACCATAAGCTTCTCATAGAAATTAAAAATAACTTACCCAGAATGTTGATGTGCTGCTAATAGCGCAACGTCATGACATTACATTAACTTTTTGTGTTTGTTATCACAGAGTATGGATAAACAGAGGGGACACTTCAATGATCGTTATAGTGCCTGCCTGTTTTGATCCACTGGGGGAAAATCATCAATCTGGCCACCTGCAAATTTCAAGAATTATATAAGTTACAATGTGAGGTTTTAGGCAGACATACCTACCTTTGATAGGTCATAATTCATTCTGTATTTATCCCAAAGACTGATTTCCAACTTTTTTGAAATGTCCAACCTTCAAGCTATTCACCATATTGTTGTCATTTTTTGCTAGATACATAGGCTATGAGTTATATGGGTTTTTAAAATGAGTTTTTCCATATAGATTTACATGTGACAATTGATGGATGGCTGGTCATCCAAATTAGGAAATGTCCGTGTACTGACCCGAGCCGCTTGTTAATCTATATGATATAACACATTTTAAAAACCCATATAAATCATAGCCTATGTATCCTAGCAAAAAATGACAACAATATGGTGTATAGCTTGAAGGTTGGACATTTCAAAAAAGTTGGAAGTCAGTCTTTGGGATGAATACAGAAAGACTGATGGCCCAACAAAGGTAGGCATGTATGTATGAGAAAATCCCTTATTAGCTTATATATTTATTGCAAATTGGCAGGTGGCCAGATGATGATTTTCTCTCAGTAGCTCAAAAACCGCAGGCACTATAACGATCATTGAAGTGTCCCCTCTGTTTATCCTTACTCTGTGTTGTTATCTTAAAAGTTTTTTTGCAATTATCTATGGACTTTTCAGATAAAATGAAGCAGCAGAAATTTGTATGGATGTCGAGAGAATGATCATTGAAAAAATTATCCAGATATCTTTGATCAGTTGGAAATTATAATTAATTCAATCTGAGTATGCCCCTTTATGAATGGAGTGAATTGACGTACGTAACGCTATACAATGCTGATGGTATTGTGTGTAATTGTTGCAAATTCTAAGTGTTTAGCTGTTTTTAAAAAACGCTCTACATTGACAGAAATCCAAGCTTGAGACATTCTGAACGTTATCATATAATTCTAACTCATTATTCAGACACAATTAACCTGTATTTTACTATATATTATCGTTATTTATATTTTGTCCTCTCTTCGTAACAGATGATTCTCAACGGTGCATTTACGATGTGTTATGTCTCAAAAGCCAATTCATACAAAATTGTGCGATCAAGCTATACTTTCATCACTGAAATCAAGACAAAATTGGGGATGCACAGGAAAGACTCCATTCTATCGGTGAGCAAAAGCAGATGAATGAGCTGCCACAGATACTTTGATATAATTTTGCTTGCCTTTGGTCAATTCTAATTATAACTTTACGTAGGAAAGTAAATCGGTTAGATATAAACGTCAGAGGAATACACTCAAGCTAAACCATGAGTTAATAAAGTTGCTAGCTCTGTTTAGTTACCAGGTTACAAACTCCAGCCTATCAAGCTTGGACTTGAAGGAACCTATAAGTCGTACTCCGTTAATCAGTCCAGGTCAATCCGGTAAATAAATTTGAAAAGCCTAATAAGGACTATGGGATACACACTTGGCGGAGGTAGTGAGCAAATATCCTTGAGACTGACGCCTTGCTGAGGTGCGCTGAACTTGAGAGATGTTCTTACTAAGTACTTTAGCATTGTCATTGTGGTAATGGCTAAACACTTTGAGTCTGCGGCCACATCTGCGTCAGAGAGCTTGGGGAAGTTTTGGAGTTCTAAAGACCATAAAACCCCCCTTGCGATTCCAGTTCTTAGGGTGAAATACAAAAATATAACACTTATACTAAGTAATGTAAGAAACTCAGCTTTTACACTTTCAACATGGATTTTGACGCCGGGATCCCAGATTAGATATGCTAGCATTTACTATTTGGAAAAGGAGAACAGATTTTGCGACCAAAAACCATTAGATCTGCTGCAACCCATGCGAGTTAGTTGTGGCTAGAAATGAAGCTTCATTTGGATAATTTGCCTGATAGATTCAGAAGGTTACTTCTGGAAGAAGCCCAAAAACTGATTGCAATGTTGATGGTGTGAATCTATCGTAATGTTGTACACAAAACGGTTATTCGCCAAAACACTGCAAATAAAAAAAGAAATCAAAAGTTCATGAATGGTTTCATACCTGGTAGAAGTTACCATGGATCTGCTGTCATTAAATGCCAAGAAAATTGCCGATAAACCCAAATATAGGTCGTCGTAACCTCTCATAGAAGCGTGAATTCACTTTTCAATTTCCCTGCCGCAAAATAAACTGGCTGTAGATATTTGTATAGATTTGATTTCTTCTTTCGGCATTATATTGACTCTATACCAAAAGCGTATTAAAGTTTCCCCTCCCCTGCTTGTATTGTAACGGGATAATTTTAAAATTTCAGGTAACCATACATCGTTTGATACACCATCTGAAAGCTCTCGATGTCAGGATAGGCTAAACCATCAATGTTCGATGACTTCATGTCATTGTTCAACATAAAATTCCGCCTTTTGGACAGATGATGGTAGAAACAAAATTCATTCCGTTACTGCTTTCAATTACCTTCATTATGTCAAATTCCTTTGAACAGACATATATATACAAAGCAGAGGCTTTGATCTTTAGGGGACGCCGTCCAATATTAGCATATTTATACAAAAAAAAACTCTGAGAAAACATTTGGTACCATAAATGTGTTTGGGGAGCAACTTCAACATTGACAAGAATCAAGGGTGGTTGGTGTATGTCCCTCCCCACCCAGCCAGGGTAGGGATTACCTCTATCGCTATCTTGCTGTACCTACAAACCAGGAGTAAGCTGCCCTATCATAAGTTGATGAATGAATGACATACAAACCTGAATCCTCTGAAATCAACACTGTCTGGGCTTAGGTTATCAATTTGTCAGGGTTTTTATAGAATTTTACAGATGTGTCATGCGCCCTCGGGGGAACCACTTGAGCAGTGGGAATTTTGATTGCCAACTATTCTCCCTCTAAGGGTCTATGATGATGACAGTGACAGGTCACAATCTGGGAAGCCCTTAAGCACGGGTCACAGAGATGTATCCTTTCTTCCCCACCCAGCAGACCTCACACCTCATTACCACCAGCATGATAGGATATCATGTGCCCTGGAGTAGTCAAGGGCCTAATAGTGATGTGTAGTGTCATGTTTCCTAGTATGTATTTGGACCGATTGTAGGTATTGCACCTTGATATGATTATTCTTCATCCTGGCATACAGACATCACTCACAGGGATTCGATTGGGATGGAGTGGAATCAGGGAGTCGATAAATACTTGGTCGAATGGCAGGCGGAAACCAAGAATTTCCTCAGGTTTGTTAGCTGTATCTGTAACGGAAGTTTTACATAATATGATGCCAAGTTCTCAATTTGATGCACTCTCTCTATTAGTCTGCCCCCCCCCCCCCAGACTTTTGCCCCTCGCCCAACGGCCCCATAATATTAAAATCAAATTTTCGTTAATATTTGGAAAATTTTTGGCAAAATTATTATTTAATGCCCATGCCATTCCAATGCTGCAATTCACAGCATTGGTTACCTATATCTTCAGTAATTAAGTTAACTACCCTCAAGTACAATCAGTCGTAAAAAAGTTTGAGCCAGCACATATCGCTCTGTTTTACAATGTGAAAAGAAAATGAGCAAGAAATTATTTACAAAAAATGACTAGGTAATTAGACTAGTTAGTACACAGAACGCAATAATGTCTAAAAAAAGTATTTGTAAGGTAGGGCATTCCTAGTACAAGCTGTAATGAAGCGATCACTGCTTGATAAGATACACCCGTAGTCATTGAGGGCATGAAAAGTGTTTGAGCGAATCCCATTGGCGTATCGTTGGCATTGGTGTTCCAGTTGTATAGTGACATTTTCTAGCCCTGCTGTCCAGCCTGTTTTCACTGTTCTCGAGATGAATATATACAGAGTGGTGTGATGCACACTTTATAAAACAGAGTAAGGATATTATGTTATTGACTCCTGTTTTTCAAAGTTTGCAGATTGCATGTAATGCAGGTCAATATTTTTCAAATGACTTTGTTCACATGCCGAGTGAAGGTGACAATATTGAATTTGTAAATATTGAAAAACCTGTTTATTCAATAACTTCAACCAAGGAGTAACATCCAGCCCTGGGGATCTTGGGAACTCGCCCCTGCGCACCTGCGCCCCTGCGAAAAAATTTAATGAAATGAATTTATCTCCAAAGTTAATATGAAAACAAGAATCCATTTTCGGCTTTTAAGATATTTTCCCCCTGTAAACTTGCCAAAAATGTTTCCCCTAACAGGCAAAAACAGAATTAACACCGGCATACTTATTATCTGCAATCTTAAACCTGACGTGGCAATTATCTAGATTAGTTCTACTATGACTGCCATCATTCAGCAAACAAATAACAATGTTTGAAATAGCAGTTAGCATCAGCCTTGCCAAAAGTAATTTTTCACTGATTAGGAAAATATTTTTGGTTAGCAAGTTGTTCTAAAGCCTGTCTGTATGTTGCTACTCAGATGAGCGATGAAAATCTTTACTTGCAATAGAGCCATTAATATAATGCAGAAACAGTAAACTTAAAACTCATCATTAATTTGTGCCAAACGCTAAGTTTAACGATTCCCTATCGTTAGGCTTTCAGTTTAGTGGATAATGTGACTTGGGATTTTTACTGATGGAACTTGGACTTTTGTCGTACAATTTATACCATTTATTGTCGAGTTTTACCGAGATTCACACCGTGAAATCTATAAAAGATTTACACAAACAATGACTATATGACTATGTTATATAAACGCATAACACAGTTCTCAAAAAGTCAACTTTATACTCTTACTTACAGCTTTTAAAATAAAGTGTTATTTCCAAAATTTACAATGATAAGGTGTCAGATTAAGCCTTTACACAATTCCAGGTATATAATATAATTAATCCTTGAATGAGGAATGCATGTTGTAATAAAATGATAAGGTTAATATTCATACCTTTTGCCTTTTTCCTGTAAACTGCTTTTGTATATAATATCTTGATCTAACTTATCTGAGTTCATAATAAAGTGAACTGCCTTCTTTCACATGTAAAATTACACTGAACCAGGATAAGTTTTGCCAGATATACAGGGACCACACCAACACAAAGACCAGGGCGGGCCCAAATCCCCCCGGACCAATCACGGACAGCCAACGCCCCATAAAGATGTTGGGAGGTGGCCAGAAGCCGCAACAAATACAGTCCTCTACGCAATACTGCACCCTGGACCCCCTGTTTGAAGAGTAAATTACTCTATTGTCCCCTGAAATTGGACTGAACCTAATCCTGCAGATGAGAGCAGTGACAACTTGTTTGGAGTTGAAACGAGTCTCCAGCTTAAGCTGGTGAAACAAAAGAACTTTTAATTTGAATATATAATACATGGGTTTGTTACATGATGAATTTTAGTTTGTTTTTGTAAAGCTGATGAGTATCTTTACACTAAGTCTGCAATAATCGCTGGGTTTGACCTCTTTCTTATTTTCAAAAGTTTACTCTCTAGGGGAAAGAGCTATGTGGCTCATAAGATATATACATTGTTGTTATATTGTTTGAGCACTATGTCCCAGAGTGGTTGCTGTATATTGAGTGTCAACAGCCTAATCGATACAGATAAGAGATGGGTGTTTCTTCTACGCCTCGCCCTGAATCAAACTGTTCAAAAAATAATTCTGAGAGTTAAAATGGGAACATGGAAGTCCATGGAAAAGAGGTGTGCAGACCATCTAACTAAACCCTTCACAACCTTATCATCAAATATCTGCCCTTGTCATCCAATTAGAACAGGGATTAGAAGCAAAACAAAGAAGTGCATTGGGAGTTGTGTCGACACGCTTGAAAAGAAGACAACCATGGCAAATGTTTTACCAAAGCTATGCTTTTATGTCCAATTTAAACGGGTAGTTTGTCCCTTACTCATTGAATCCAAGGAGTTCCCTTTTTGCAGTGCATGTTGCAGGATGACTTGTTAGTAGAAGAATTTCTCTCAAGAGGTAACCTGACAATAAATGCTGTTGTATATATTGACATCAAATCTAATTCGGGGGGAGGGGGTCGTCGGCCGGGGGGCAAAAGTCTGGGGTGCTCAGACTAGGTCAGAATATAAATATGACTCTTTATGCTTACACGATCAATGAAAAACTCTTGGAAACAACATTTTAAGCTGCAACCAACTCAAAGAATTAGCCTGTAGCGCCATAACCAGATAACTGGCATAATACTTTTATTTCATACTTTATTGGTGAGATGTAAATGTTGGCTTGTTTGAGTTTAATAATTGATTTATTGTATAAATATATTATTCATACTAGAGTACTAAACTAACTTTGCCCACACCTCATTCTTATAACCATGTGGTGGTGTGAAGAAAATGTAAACAATATATACAATTGACAATATATGTTATGTATCATTACATAAGTTATATCCATATATCAGCACAATTTGAGAATTTTAAAATCGCTAGTACCAACAAACTTAAGAACACTATATTGATGTGACAATCACAAAAGTATAACTGGGAGGGGGAGGTGTCAATGACCTGCCGATCTTAAATCCTGAAATATTAGATCAATGGCAGGTATAACACCACTCTGATTTGAAAAACCACACCAAATAACTTTTGTCTTCACAATCGCAATGATAATAACGATGGCATGATGATATCAAATGAAAAGATTCAAATTTGATATAGAATGATAATATTTTGCTATACCTGCAGCATATATTGGTTTCCGACAGCATGAGACAATGTCAGAAAAATGTCTTATACAAAATACCTAAATACCTAATACGTTATTGTTCAGTTTATCACATGACATTGTGTACAATCCAAATGTTAGAATATAGTTGAATCATCATAATCCTTATAAATATAAGCTTTGACGTGGTTGAAGGATATTGGTAGTGACGCAAGCAGCAGCTCGGCATCTGCTGGAAGGAAATTATTTCTGGCTGGTCAGCTGGATTGTAGTCTGGCCTAATTGGCCATTCATAGAATATTCGGTAAAGTTTTTGCCATGCTGTGAAATATGTATGTATATATATATATATATATATATATATAATAATTTTATTGCAGTATATATATTATAATACTTTTATAGTGTGCAGCTGTGCTGCAATTGGTGTAAAAGTTTCGATGCTATTTTTATTTATACATAACTGTTACTTAACTTCAACTGATTAGGATTAAAACATCTAAATACATTGAGCACAAGTTGTAAAGCCCTTATAAACATATATCCAAGCAAGGAACAAACAAAGGGAGTTGTCCGGAAACGGTTAAAAAGAAGACAACTAGGAAAATTAATCAACCAAGACTATTGTGCCAAAAGACTGACTGATAGGAGTTCTCTTTTGGCAGTGAATGTTGCGTTATGAAATTCTAGTAGAAGTAAACAACTCTACGTTGTATTCATATCAGATCTGGTGAGGTTGATCATATTATGTTTACAGAATCCTACAGTTTTGAAACTGCCTAAGACAATTGAAGGCAGTTTTGTGAGCGAGGAGCCCAACATTGCAGCTGGTTTCATTGTATTATAATATGTTTGGCTGCAGTGCGTTGCACTGATTAATGGCCAGCATAATAACCATTATTCCGTTTAATCCACCCACCGATGGCCAGTACAGTGAAACTTTAGCTCGCCATCTGTCATCTAGTGCTTATTCTCGGAGGCTCGGCAACTCTACATGTATACAACACGTCAACTCGTCACACCAACAATCTCTCGGCAACTCAACTCGCATCATTTCAACACGATGCAGGATTTGATCTCGTAACTAAATCCTCTTGCCAGCCTCCACCAGGGTGTTACCAGTACCTATGCAGCAAACGCCGTATACTCCACGTCACTATCGGAGTTCAGATCAAGGAAACCCGTCCTCATATCTCCTTGATCACAACAACACTCCAGTTGTCATTGACTACATCATCACCAGTAGTCAGCTGCAGTAACCCCTCCATAGCACTAGTAATCAGTATTCTCTCGTTTAATGTACTACAACTCGACAACTCGCTCTCATTCTAATCTGTTGCAGAATCTAGGAATCTAATAAAAACTGACAGCGCCAATAGATAGAACCTCGGATTATTATCAAATGAACTGCTGCTCGGAAGCTCTGATCTAATGTTTATATTCTCACACTTTACTCATGCCGTCTGTGATTTTTTAGGATAAGGTTATTTTTCTACTTTAACCACACATTCACAGTTAATAGTGCAGATTTATGGACTGTTGTGTGCATGGTTGCTGATGCTATTCTTGTCATACTTTGTCAATTTATTGGTTCATACTTCCGGTGTGTTGTGGGTTTCATTGTGCATCGCATTGTCGCTGTACTCTTGTTCATTGATCCTTGTGGTTTCTGTTACGATGGCCTGTGCGCAGTTTTCGCATGCGGGTTTGGCGTAGGTGAGAGTTGTAGATCTCAGGGAGATTTTAAGGTCCATAGGCCTCCCAATAGCAGGTCTCAAAAAGGATCTGATTGATCGAATCATACAATATAAGAGCAGATTACAAACTTAAGCGTTACTACTAGATTTGGAAATATCTAGAATAGAACTGTCAACAAAGGAACTGGAGGTATCTCGGTTCCACAGTGCTAATATTAACCATGCCAGTTCAAGCTTAGATTTAGCTGCAAATCCTACTCATGTTTTACAGCCCATGTTTCATGATAATGCCCCTGAGAAGAAGCCTCAGGAGAAGCAAACCCCAAACATGGTTTTCAATAATTTAATAGTGCATGATAATGTCAATAATGTAGATGCTGCTCGAGAGCAGCGTCAGCTTGGTAAGGGTGTTGGATTAGGCAAGGCTTCATCTGTTATTGTTTCTGATGACATGCTGTTAACATTGCCTCATGCAAGTAATCCTATTCAGGTCCACGTTCAGACTAACGAGCCCCGAGCTAGTCTAGAAGCTGGTCAAAATTCTATTGTTCATTCTCAACCCAAATCTAATGACTCGGAATGGCTAATCCGAAAGCCAGCTGAGCAAAAACCAGTGACTCAGCTTGGTGCTTCTTAGCAGAACAATGGACGGCTATTACAGTCACACAATGAAAACGACTCTGCTACCAGGTTTCATTCTAGTGATAACAATGCATGGCTATGTAAATCTAATGTACGGTCTTCTGTCAATACACAATCACTCAGTGGATGGCATATATCTGCTTTACCGCCCGAATCAAATTCTCAGTTCAAAACAACCCAACCCCCATCTAATGAAACTAGCTATCGGATATTCTCATGTCAGTCAAACCAAACAAATAGCTCTAATCCAAATAATAATTTGGAATTGTCTGCTCAGGGTGATATTAGTGCAAATGCTCAATCTGTGGTCCAGTCCAGTAGTGAGACGACTCCAGGGTCTCATGATAGCTCCAAAATGTCCATTTGCAACCACAGTGAGGGTTTTTATCACAAACTCATTAGAGCTCAGGAGCATAGAGAACTAGTTGAGGCTATAAAAGCTCCATCAATCAAACCGCCGATAATTTCAGGTGAACTCATAGATTATCCCAGGTGGAAGAAAGCATTTAATGCATTTCTAAAACAGCGGGTAAACCCATCTGCTAGTGACAAGCTTTAATATCTAGAGCAGTATACCTCAGGTCAGGTTAGCGAGCTTATCCAGTCATATATTTATTTGGACACAGAAAAGGCATATCAGAACGCCATGGCAGACATCGATAAGTTGTATGGAAACGATTTTCTCGTGGCCCAAGCTTTCAAAACTAGGCTTTCCTCATGGTCCAAGATTGGCAATAACGATGCTATGGGGATATTCAAACTTACAAATTATCTCAAACAGTGCCTGACAGCTATGAACGAAATCGTTGATCTTCAATGCCTGAATTTAAGTGAGAAAAATCGAGAGATAGTCAATCTGCTTCCCGATTTTATAGCTAGGCATTGGAACTCCAAAACTACGGAATATCAGCTGAAAAAAATGGGAATAGCTTTCCTCTATTTAGTGTCTTTGTTGAGTTTATGGAGCTGGAATCAGCCAAGGCCAACAATCATGTTACCATTTCAAAATGCTTTGAAGCAAGCTACCCGCTCAAAGCCACAGTCCTTAAATAGTCAGGCAAAACCCAAACCAAGTGCTCCTCAAGGTGGTAATAAGGCCTTTTCTCATCAAACAACAGCAGCTGCTGGTCAGAAAGCCAAGTATAAGAAAAACTGCCCATACTGTAAATCTAACGATCATTTTTATGTGTCTAAATGTCCGAAATTCCGAGAGTTGTCTATTGATGAGGGCTGGAAAGCAGTGCAATCTGGTAAGCTATGTAACAGGTGTCTTGGAATTAAACACCAACAATCAGACTGTCAAAGGGATTGGAAGTGCAGTAAATGTCAAACAAAAACACACCACACGCTGCTCCACCGAGACACTGCTACATCAGCCTACCAGTCTAGCAGACAGCCATCTGCTAATACTGTTTGTAACGCCACACAACACCATTCTGCTGAACACAGTATCTTTTCTCCAACAGTACCCGTTTGGGTTTCCGCTCTAAACGACCCACACAATGAAGTGTTGACTTACGCATTGATAGATTGGCAGTCTAACAAGACATTCATAACTGATGAGGTATCCAATGCTCTAGAGTCTAGGTGCTAAATCTCTCCCAGGCAATCTTGAGATATCTACTATGACTAGTGTAAATAAGCAGGTCAGTGTAATTCATACTCAAATCTCAGAATCAGAGGTTTCTATACCTCAGTGTATTACGACCTACCTAGGACTTACTGTCGTGACCAAATACCATGTTGTATCTCAGATATACCAACCTCGGAAAATATCAGGGATCTCAAGCATCTAGAACCAATCACGAACTACATAGCACCCAGACTCAACTGTGGTGCTGGTCTGTTGTTAGGTCATGATTGTACTAAAGCAATTACTATCAAGGAGGTGATGTAACCTCCCGAAGGTCGAGCACAGGCTGTGAGATATGCCCTAGGGTGGACTGTGATTGGACCTAATCAACATGAAACTAATACTGTATTTTCTGATCAAGTCGGCTTTAGTCACTTTACATATTCTGTTGTATCTGATGTATCGACCCAGTGTGTGTCAACCAACGCCTCTATCTGTTATAAGTCTCAAGTCAAAGATGTGACACCGCGAGAACTCATGAAACAAATAGATGGTCTAGAGTTCCAGGATTCAAATTCAGGTCAAACTGTTTCTCAGGACGATTTTAAATTCCTAAACATTCTTGATGAGGCCACGTACCAGGGTGAGAACAATTATTATGTCATGCCACTACCGTTCAAAGGCAGTTATACCAGCCTACAGTCAAATTATGAATCAGTGGTCAAGCGTTTTAATGGATTGCTGTCACAATTCAAACGTCGTGGTCCAGAATTTAGGGATAAGTATACTGAATTCATGAGCGGTGTCATATCCAGAGGCGAGGCCGAGCTGGTACCAGATTCTGATTTGAAAAGCGGGGAGGGTTGATGGTATTTGCCACATCATGGAGTATTCCACAGCAAAACCAAAAAACTCCGATGTGTATTTGATTGTAGCAGTCAATACAAAGGCATGAGTATTAATGACGCATTGTATCAAGGACCCGATCTAAATAACTCACTCTTAGGGGTGCTAATGAGATTCAGACAGAAACCTGTTGCGGTTAGTTGTGACATTGAAAAAATGTATCATAGATTGCGTGTTACACCCGCACATAGAGACTATATGAGATTCTTATGGCTGGATCAAGAAAACAATGTGCAGATCTATCGAATGTGTGTACATATTTTTGGTGCCAGATCTTCCCAAAGCTGTGCCAAATACGGACTACGCCGCTTAGCTCAAGATCATGGTAACCAATATCGAGAAGCCCAGAAATTTATCATGCAAGATTTCTATGTCGATGATGGTCTGCACAGTGTTGATACTCCAGAAGAGGCTACTAAGCTTCTTAATGACACTAGAGCTATTTGTAGTAAGGGAAACCTCAGGGTTCATAAACAGCACGCGCCCTCGGGATGCTTTGGTCACTGCAAACAGACTCATTCAAGTATCAGTATATTACGCCTAAAGACAACCCATGTACTCGCAGAAGCATATTATCTAATGTAGCATCTGTGTACGACCCGAAGGGTCTAATCTCACCACTGCTTTTGTCTGGCCGTAACATGATTCAGCAAACATGTAAATCTGGTCTTGATTGGGGTGAGCCTCTAAGCGGCGCCAATGCTGATCAGTGGAAATTATGGGATGCAGAAATGTCACGATTATCAGAAATATCTATTCCACGGTGTATATACCCTACAGGTTTTGTGCCAGCCAAATGTGAGCTCCACACATTTGCTGATGCCAGCCAGACAGGCTATGGAGCTTGTAGTTATGTACGTGCACTAAACTCTAACCAGGATATACATTGTTCACTTGTTACTAGGAAAATCTCGTGTAGCTCCTATGAAGCCCACTACAATACCACGGCTTGAGCTTCAAGCTGCTCTACTGGCTGCCAAACAATCTAAAAGTGTGTTATCTGAAATGGACTGGAAGTGTGATTCATATTTGTGGTCCGATTCTAAGATAGTTTTAGGCTACATACACAATGATGCCAAACGCTTCCACACCTTTGTAGCTAATCGTTTGAGCCAAATCTCAGTGGCATTATGTTAGATCAGTTAGGAACCCAGCTGATATAGCCTCTAGGGGTGCCAGTTCTGTAAATGAGCTTAGTAACTCTCAATGGTTTCAGGGACCTAGTTTTCTGTGGAAGCAATGTGATCTCGAAGATTCTGCCAGTAGTAAATTTTATGTAGACCCAAACGATCTAGAAATCAAACAGTCGACAACAGTTTTGGCCACTGATACCAAATCTCTATCCTGTTCGGAACAAGTAGCTGTAGATATAGCCAATCATTCTTCATCATGGTCAAAGACTCAGCACAATGTGGCTGTAGTGCTCAAAATCAAATCTTCTCACAAGTTTAAAGGATCTGGCAAAGTCTCTGTCAATGATTATCAGAACGCTTCTACGCTTATTATCCCGGCTGTACAAAAATCTGAATTCAGTAGGGAAATACAACTTCTAAAATCCGGTGAAGTTTTGGATAAAACAAGCTCACTCTGGCGCTTAGATTGTTTTGTTGATGATGATGGTTTGCTCCGTGTAGGTGGACGCATGAAACTATCAGCTATGTTAGACTCAGAAAAACATTCAGTTATCCTCCCAAAATATTCAAACTTAGCCAAACAGATTATCAGACATCATCATAACAGTGTAGCTCACCAGGGGCGTACCACAACAATGTCAGCTGTCAGGTCGGCTGGCTTTTGGATTGCAGGTCTGAGCTCCTTGGTATGAGCTATTATCCATCAATACGTATTATGCCACCGGCTTAGGTGTCCGACTGAAGTACAGAAAATGGCTGACCTGCCAGCTGACAGGGTTGAGGTGGCGCCGCCGTTCACCAGTGTAGGATGTGATGTGTTTGGTCCATTTCCAGTAAAAGAAGGACGAAAACATCTCAAACGCTATGGCTTATTGTTTACATGTATGTCAAGCCGTGCAGTACACATTGAAGTTCTTGATGATTTATCAACAGACTGCTTTATTCAAAACTGGAGATGTTTTCTGTCTCTCAGAGGCAATGTAAAATAACAAATTTTGTCGGTGCTGATAATGGAATATCAAAGCTTTTCTCTGAAATGGATGAATCTGACAGATTCACAAAGTTTCTGAGGGAACATCAGTGTTAGTTTGTGTTCAACACAGCACAGGCCAGTCATATGGGAGGTAGTTGGGAACGACTCATAAGATCTGTGAGATCTGTGTTTTCTGGTATTACCATGCATATGCATAATCTAACAACGTCGAATCTGTGCACTATTATGTATGAATGTATGGCCATTATAAACAGCAGACCGCTGACCACAATCTCTCATGACTGTAAACCACTATCACCTAATGATCTACTAAATCTGAAGTCCAGTGTTATTCTCCCGATGCCAGGTTCATACTCCGATTCTGACATCTACGCCAGAAAGAGGTGGAGAGCAGTTCAACTGCTCGTAGACAAATTCTGGCAGAGATGGAAGAAGGAATAAGTCCAGCTAATGCAAATCAGACAGAAATGGATCAAAACCAAGCGCAATATTTCTGTAGATGATATTGTAATCCTGCATGAGGAGTGTAATAGGTTAGAGTGGAAAACCGGTAGAGTAGTGAACACATTTCCAAGTGCTGACAGTTTGGTACGCTCTGTCAGAGTATTGACCATAGATTCTAACGGTATCCGTAGAGAGTATACTCGTCCTATTTCCAAGCTCGTCTGCATAGTAGAAACAGATGCAAATCTGTAAACCATAACTTTAGGATATGGCGTGAGAGAACAACTCTCATTTTTGCATTACTGCATATATCATCAACGATTCTCAATCTTTCTCATTGCACAATGTATATAAACACTCAAAGATTTAGCATCGTTCAATGCTGTAATATTTTCACTTTCATTGCATTGTATTATTGCTGTTGCGCATTGTACTATAGCCGTTGTTCATTGTATATTTGCTTATTTTATCTCAAATCTGGTATATTGCTATAACTAATTTAGAAAATCTGGCCTCTGATTTACATGGTTTCGATCGTCAGTTCAGTTTCACAAGTCATGGCTCCGAAGAGTTCTCCTTGGGCCCTGGGACTCTTTTCTGCTTTATCTGTGGGTAAAGACACAGATTATCATATACTGCTGGCTCAACTCTTGAAGTTGACCAAGAAGCACGGAAAATCAATGAAACCTTTTTGCAAATACTAGAGAATAAGGGCGCCAGAGAATTTAAGGTTTTCTTTGCGAGGCAATCTCATTCTTGACATAATAACTCTGTACAATGATGAGCTTTGAAGCAGAGTTTGGTGAAATAATTTGATAAAAATATACAAATGTGATTTGGAAAATTATCTAGCTCTTTGCATAAAATGTTACAACTTCCCGCCCCTCACTCTTCTGACAAAGAATGCTCATGATTGCAATTACACCCAAACAACCATCATTATAAAAATGAATATTCGCGAAATTCAAAACTCACCGCATTCATTATCAGCAGCAAAAGACAGGAAGTTAGGTTAGCTTACAATGACTCCTGTCTCTCTGATTCCACAAGTGTGTCATGATGACTTGTTACAAGTGCAATGGAATGTGTATGAAGGATTAACAAACAGTGTTAATTATACTTAATTGTACAATTAAAAATTTTGACAACAAAGATATCAAGGTAATTATGTGATTATGCCTGTTATTGGCCAACCTCCCTGCTTGTGGTAACTCTAAGGATACCAAAAGTCACTCATTGATTGGTCTACTTGACCTCAATTATGGTCGGTTCAAAACTCGTAGTAAATAGTAGTGATAGCTGATTAATAAGAGTTTTTCTGTTTATGACCGATAATAAGGCCTTGAGGTAAAGGCGGCATTGAAAACTGTCGAAGGGAAAATGTCAAAAAAGTATCAGTTTATGAATTCACTTTATATCGCATCGTTCACATGTTCAAAACATCTGTATAATGGTAGGATAATCACCTTCTGAACAGTTACATTGAGAAATCCATTTGCTAAAAGGCTGAGAAAATCTTGCCGTCCACATACATATGTTTTTGTCTAAACTGACATCAGGCCGTTCGGGTCATCCCCTTTTGGTATACTCACACAATTTTCTCAAAACTCTATTTCTCTCTTTTATCAGCCCTTTTATAACTATCTCTTGTATGCTTATTGTACGAACATTTCTTGAATAGTTTGCAACTGAAGCTATAAATGCCTGGCGCACTCACGGCATGGCCTTAGTAACCTCCTGCTCAACCTCACCAAGTTTGATATCAACTGCCTCATAACTAAAGCTTGTTGGTGATTTCAGCCCCTGACCTCAATATGAACTATTCAGTCTTTTCACCATCGCTCTCTTGTGTGCCTCAACATTATATTGACTAGCCTCACAGTATCTTAAATTAAAACGAAAATTAAATAAAAATGGCTCATTTGACTCTCATAAGAAAACATTGACTAGTTGATTACCATTTCACTGACTCTCAGCTGAGAATAATAAAGTATATCCTTTGGTTTATTTACAGAGAAGGATGTGTGGTTTAGACTGGATTCAGACCCACAGGATGAGGACATACCTGAGCTTCCAGAGTACAGATATCTTACACCCATTGAACTCTTCTCAGCTATTGAGGGTCATAAAGTTACACACTTAGCTTGCAAAAACCCTCGCAAGTATATGCAGGTTATAAAGCAGATAGCTGCAGATCTCATTCAGCTGAGAATCACTGAAACTTCATCATCAAAATATACTAACAGAGTGTAAGTAAAGTTATTCACATAAAAAGGTGCTTGACCTGTTATGTCTCTCCTGGTAAATAGTGTAATGACACAGATGACATCCTACTGGTGCTCACATGATTGAGTTGATACTGTCATTATAATATAGCTTGAGAACCAAAACAAACAACTGCTGGTATGGCAAAGCTCACTCACGAGCCGAAGCCAAAAGGTGGTTTTGTAGGCAGGCAATAGGTATGAGATGGGGTCTCAGACCCACCCAACTGTTGTGGGTTTTTGTAAAGTATTATCCGCCCTTTATTCCTTCACGCCATTATTGTATGATAGAAAGTAACAACCAAAACCATCCATATTACTGAAACTTCCAAAATAAATGGATCAGCACTAATGTCGGAAACAGGAGCCTTTCGAGGTACCCCCACCTTAGCTGTAGGGATCTTCCTAAATATCCCTCCCCTTGAGATTAGGGCTCATCAGTTTGTCATCAACAGCTGGTACGGGCACTTTTTTGTTTGCAAAATCTACCATAGGTCTTGCTCAAACTGTTAATAGCAACTGAAAACCGTTCCTGGATTCTAACACGGTTATCATAATCTTATCTGTCCTTATAGCATCAGAAATGGTTTGGAGAAGATTGAGGTCCTCGATATCAGGTATCATATATCGCGTGATACACTTGACTTGACTCCGGAAGAACTGACCGATGATATTGGAAAAATGAAAACACTGAAGCGACTTCAATTCAGAGGAATTCTCAAATTACCGTCAAGGCAAGTAGGGACAAATTTTCAGGTATTTCCTATTTGCATCTAAACCGAATATGATTCTGTTTTGCAGCCACATTCAAGCTAGTTGCTGCATGTTGAACATTCAAAAGGGTTGTTTTGTAATCAACATGTTACACTGTTACATAATAATATAATTCAAGTATTTTTTAGTCTGAATTAATTTCATATTCAAACATGTGGCCAGCCAGGATGAGTTAGTGCACACAGTTATCATAGTTTCATCCTCATAAATTTCTAACAATAAGAACATGTGAAATGGTGGCATTGAGGTAGTATAAGCCTGGGGCCCAATTGCAATTGTAAGATTTTGGGTCTTGCAAGGTCTTGCAACATTTTCACAATTCAGAACCACAAAAATCTCAGCAGTCTTAGGAGTCTCAAGACTCTTGCAAGACCAATCTCAGAAGTCTGACGCTGCAGATTAATGCAAGACAGTTGCAACGGGATATCTACTTACTAATACCCTAGAATTTAAATATCAATGGTACAAAGTGGAAGGTTTGTTGACTTTCACAGCGCGGCCTGTCTGAGATTGAATAATTTGTAAAAAATATTACGCTATCGGATAAAATAGGGGCTTCTCGCTTAATGGACCTGTCACTCAGATTTGTTTCACATAACGATAGATTGACTTTTATGTCTATGTGACTACCTACTCAGATTTTTTTATGACACAGTGATCTAGTGCACTCTTGTAAAAAATGACTTTCCATGTGAATATAAAACTTTGATTAATACGGATTAAGCAAAAACACTTGTTTCAGTCAAAAACGAGCACAATTTCTACAAAAATCATCAGGAATTTATTTGATATGATATCATCATGCAATCAGGACACTTGATAATCGGTATAAACATGACATGACAATTCACCATCAATCCCTATGACAGCATCCTTATTGACTGCTTGTAAATCAATGATGTGTTCATCTCAGAAAGTTAAATTTGATTCACATTCAGATGGAACAGTTTAATATATGATTCAAGCATGGCTGACCAGTAAACAGAAAGAGGACAAAAGAATTCCTATAAACCCTCAGTTAGGAAAAGTGCATCATAGTTGGGTAGCTAATAGACAAACATTAATTAGTCTGATGGTGAAAAGTTTTGTTTTATAAACGAGCATAACTGTATATCTCTCTTTTTTCCAAACAGGGTAAATCAAAATCAGTATGGGTTAAAAAAAGTTACAATCCATGTTAACATTTTATTTTACATCAATCATCTAACTGGGGTAGACAAGACGAGGTTAAATTGAGAGGACATTCCGTATGCGAACATTGTTGTAGCAGACCTAGTTCTCGATGTCAGTCAAGGAGTTCAAGAGGTTCACAATATTCTGGTTGGTGGTCTTGGCAGGCACGACAATTATTTACCCTCTCAGTTATGTCTTGAGATATCCCACAGGCCACCACACAGATTGGCGATTTTGTATTCCTATAGATGACCGCAGTGTATGCAATTACAATGTCACTTCATTTGCTGATTCGTATCATTATTCTCTGATTGTATGACGGTAGTTTTTATTTCAATTTTCCCTTGCCAATAAATTTTGAGGTTAGTGTCGACATCTGAGAGATAATCAGGCCATACATAGCTGGCAAAGAGTATCAACTGACATAGAGTTGTGTTGTCAGAGCATTATTCTAGCTCTTTTAAGCATTTTCACTTGCAAGAAACAGTGAGATAGCAGATATGGCTTGGATTTATATACATCTTTATAGTCGTACATCCCCAATATCAGGTTAAGATAGTGGCTATCTGAAGAGCAGATCAGCTTGATTGTTGCGTTCAGCGGGTACATGTTATACTGTTGGTGAGATTTTCAGTGATTGGAGTCGTCGCCATGAATTCTGTTGTAAATTCGGTGAGATTGGTAAGAGGCGTTTGCGGTAAGCTTCATTTCTCCTATTGGTATGTGTTAAAATGTTGATCTCAGCCTTCATGCACACCCAGGCTATTCCTTATGCTTCTAACTCGATAGGTTATGTACGTCATACCATCCTAGAAAGGGTGATTTTGGGTTCTGCTTCCATATCCTGCAATGCTTACGCCACACCTATGTTCCAAGTACAATCACGGTGGAGCATCGTGTTAGTGGCCGAGTTAGATCACATTTATTCTAGGGGAAAATTTACCTAGTTGGTTTACTGAACCAAGAAACGACTGATGCGCTCTGAGACAAGTAGGGGAAGGTAACTCCATAATATCATGTAAACAGTTAGGGTCAGGGTGCACACTTTGCTCGCTGATGACATCATCTGAAGTTTTCACAGAATCTTACAGAACAGACACCTTTTTTTGGTTTTTGAGTCATTTCAGCATCTTTGAAATGTTTTAGCACCTAACACACTATCATCATGTTCCTCCTCAATCATAAAGCTGTATACGAATAAATCCCCAGTGTAGCACACAACACCAACGAATATCAAACATGAGGAACTAATGAGACCAAATTGCACATGATTATAACAGTTAATCCGAATCGAGTGATAAATGTAATGAGCATTGGTAGTTGTCTTGTAGTGGAAGCTAATACTAACCTGCTGACTCGAGTAGCGTCTTCCTAGGTATTTGAAACATGCCTGTGCACCAGTCATTCGGAACAGGCACTTTAGATATGATGCCCATTACTCACTTCGGCAGTTTGCTGTTCTGCTTTCAATAATTAATCTCACTTAATCTAATCACCTAATCTGCTATATATTCTATAAATATATAAATATATATATATATACCTTTCATGTTATTGTCCAAGGATTCAGTCATTCTTCCTAAGACTCGATCACATATGACACAGCAAATAAACTTACACATGCATTTCAATGACCTATTAGGTTCTCCAATCCTTGAGTTTGAAGACAGCTTCACCCTGTCACTAAAATGGTGAATATTGACAAACAGCTGTCAAAGAGTCAGATGATCATCAGCTGTTTAGATAGCATTTGAGATTTCACTTTGCAAATTAGACTTTGATATGGCGAATTGTTTGTGTTGTTAATTACGATCTCAGCTGTTTGTCTCTGTTTGTTTCTGTTTTGCAAGCCATGACCTTTCCAAGCACCTCCCTGACAGATTTTATTGTGCATAATTCTGCACAGTATATCTTTACACACTTGTGGTATAAAAACTGTTCCATAAATCATTATTCACATTTATTGGACACTGGCTGAAAATAAAAATGATAATTGTTGACTATATAACTTTTGAATGAGAATTTTCTTCTCCACTTTTCATTGATTCTATGTCAGATGTGGACTGGTTCAAATTTTGGCTTGAATGAGAGCTAGGAAGGTGGTCATAACTATAAAGCAAGTGTGCCCTGATTAACTAATAACAATGTACACTGCTTGGCTTACAATGATCGTCGTTTTCTGTTGCAGCATTGGGGAGCTGACAAATCTGGAAGAATTAGAAGTTTGCAACAATGTCAGACTGACCAGCTTACCAGATGATATTAAAAAGCTGAGGAATCTGAGGGTCCTCAAGGCTGATCACTGTTCTCTATCTAAAATCCCTGAGTAAGTCTGTCAGTGTTTATTACCGAATAAGGGCAATGTTAAAACATGATAATACTGAATGTTACAGATTTGGCTCCAGGATCCTCATGTTTTGTCTTCTCTCAACATGAATATGATATAATCATGTTGCGAGTAACCAACCTTAATGTACTTATGGACTTACAATGATGATTGTTGTCTGCTACAGAATTTGTGAGCTGAAAAGTCTG
Source organism: Membranipora membranacea (assembly GCA_914767715.1). Taxonomy (NCBI): domain Eukaryota; kingdom Metazoa; phylum Bryozoa; class Gymnolaemata; order Cheilostomatida; family Membraniporidae; genus Membranipora; species Membranipora membranacea. Next base: position 3,860,820 of record OU612074.1, read on the forward strand.
GAAGTATTAGATGTCTCATTCAATATCAGACTGACCAGCTTACCAGATGGCATTATCAGGCTGAGGAATCTAAGGGTCATCAAGGCCGATCACTGTTCTCTATTTACAATCCCTGAGTAAGTATATCAAGGTGTATTATTAATAAGGAGAATTTTACAATATGATAATACTGAATGTTGCTGATATGGCTCGAAGATCCTCATGTTCTGCCTCTTTTCAACTGCAATATCTTTCTAAAGTGTCTTGGAAAGGTGTAGTATTGTAAACTGTCCCAAGCTGTACCAGGGGATGGCGGTGGTAACTCCGTAACATTATGACTGAGTGTATGAAACCTCTTTATTATGAAGTACCCGATAGATCTAGTTTTCCGGAACACCAGTTGTTATTTGAAGCTCCTACGATTTAAAGACATCTGGTTTGCAAAGAAAGGTGTACTACATTACAAAACACACTATCCTTGCAGTGTCTTGCCGAGGTAATAACAGTTTTGAGAATGATACTTTGGCGCCTTAATGCATTGCCACATTTGTGACTGACTGTCATCACCATAGAGTTATTATATACTCTAGAGTGGACAATGTGTACAAAAATAGCATCAGTTTTTGTCCTACTTAATTATTGTGAAATCCATGACGCGACGCAATCTGGTTGTGCATGGCTAGTGCCTGTATCATATAACTTATCATTGAGAATATACGTATTGAGTATGGAAATTTAGATTTTTAGAGCGCTTAGAGCCATTTTTTTGGAAATTCTTTTATGTGACACTATGTGGATCACTTGCAGGTGTTCTCACTTTCAATTCTATGACGCAACAAAATCTGGTTGTGCGTGGATAGTGCATGAATCATTGACTTTATCATTGAAAATATTAGAATTTGACACACAAATTTATTGTTTATGGAACACTTATAGCCATTTTTTCAGAGAATCTCACATGTAGCACCAATTACATCACCTGCAGGTATTTTCTCTTCCAGTCAGTATAAAAATTTTTCTTATTCTCCCATTAAAATAAGCCAAATATAAACCGCAAACACATGAGCTTAAGTCGCAATGACAGGGCTTGCTGTTTTCTGCCAGTTCCCAGGCATTTAACTTTGTCTTTCTGACTAAAATGTTACATCCTCAGTGAGTTCATTTTATCTGTCTGCTATTATGACTTCCAATTATACAAGGTGTACAAGTAACCCGTGGTTAAATAATTTTCAGCTTGAAGATCTCGGGTTTTGGTTTGGCTATGTCATTTAAAGCTCCTAATTCCCTCTTCGGGGTGGCCACTTTTTTTTTGCCGAAACTATTCAAGCCAACACAGCAGTTTAAATCAGTAAATACATAAGCTCATCTGCTGAGTCGCTGAGTATCAAGAAAACGTCGAATGGACAACTCAAGATACATGCTTGTCCAGATTGACTCGTGGCAGAAAACAGCTAGCCCTGTCATGGCAATTTAAGCTCATGTGTTTGCGGTTTATATTTGGATTATTTTAATGGGAGAATAAGGAAATTCTCATACTGACTGGAAGAGAAAATACCTGCAGGTGATGTAAATGATGTTACATGTGAGATTCTCTGAAAAAAATGGCTATAAGTGCTCAATAAACTAAATTTGTATGTCAAATTCTAATATTTTCAATGATAAAGTCAATGATTCATGCCCTATCCACGCACAACCAGATTTTGTTGCGTAATAGAATTGAAAGTGAGAATACCTGCAAGTGATCCACATAGTGTCACCTAATAATTTCCGAAAAAAATTTCTAAGCGTTCTAAAAATCTAAATTTCCATACTCAATACGTATATTCTCAATGATAGTTATATGATACAGGCACTAGCCATGCACAACCAGATTGCGTTGTGTCATGGATTTCGCAATTATTAAGTAGGACGTTTTTAGCACTGCATTGTCCACTCTAGAGTATATAATAACTCTATGGTCATCACTCACAGGCAAATGCTTGATAGAGGTAAATTTTATGATGAATGAATGGGGTGGTTGTTTTCACGCGGCTCGTGAACCTGCAAAGAATGACATATTATAACCCATTGTGCCATTGTGCCATTGTGTCCATCCAAAATTTGCTACACAGTCCCCTCATAACAATCACACTAGGGCTGCAAAATTATAATTTATTCTGCTTGAGACTTTTTGACAGATAATCTTTATAAGACAGCTTGGGGGTGGTTGTTTTCGCGCAGCTAAAGCAATGGGTCAAAATGCAATGGGAAAATGTTTAGTGCGATAAGTATTGTAGTAGAAACTTGTTCAGGACTCACACTAACAAAGATTGAAAAGCAGTGTTTCTCCAGACAGACGTGGGGGGGAGTTTTTTCACGCGGGTTATAGGGCTACTGTGGAATGCAAATAACCTGTTACTTTCATTAAATTGCGATCCATCCATCTGAAAATCAACAAGTAGCATCATTATGACATTAATACATGGCTGTAAAATAAAATAAGATTACAATAGTAATTATTGAACATACAGTTCATATAAGCTAATGTAGGGTGGTTGTTTTCGCGGCTTGAGCGATCATTTTCAGCTCAAAATTGATCGTCTCTCACAGGCAAATGCTTGGCACATACAGTTCATAAAAGTAACTCTTGTGGCATGGTTGTTTTCTCATGGCTTCAGCAAAAGCTTTGTTGAGGTGTAGCAAAAACTGTGGCCTTAGCTCAATACAAACAAGCAACAATAGTACACATTGTACTATCTGGTTGGTTCAGCCATCTCTCATGAGAGAGTATATTATCATTGAGGCGCCAAAGTATCATTCTTAAATTTTTTATTACCTCGGCAATGATAGCTGTTGGCTAGGCACTGCAAGGACAGTGTGTTCTATGATCTGGTATCCACACATCTATTCACTGTTTACTTAGTGCACCTTTCTTCGCAAACCAGGCGTCATAAAATCATAGGAGCTTCAAATAACAACTGGTGTTCCGGAAAACTAGATCTATCAAATACTTCATAATAAAGACAGATTACAATATTGTAAAGTGTCCCGGGTCGTTTTTGCATGGGGGACAGTTTACAATACTACACCGGTACTAAAATAATTGAGAGAAACAAATGTAGCACCAAGATGATTTCTAATCAGTTTTCTTTCCTTCGTTCTAGCCATTTATTATTATTGTTTTAGTACTCCAAATCTTTCGCAACTAGAGGAGATCGGTCTGAGAGGAAATCTTGCTCTGACTAGGATACCATCATCTCTGTTCATGCTTCCTAAGCTGACAGTAGTAGATTGTACTGGTTGTGAGAAGCTCACATCGCCACCCTATGTTGTATGGATACAAGGAATTAAGGCAGTGCGTAAATACTTCTTTGATCTGGCAGCTGGAGCAAATCAAAATGTTAAGTACATTCCTGTGACAGTAATAGGACAAACTATGGCCGGTAAAACCAGTTTAGTGAGATCAATGCAGGACAATACACGAGTTCTAACCTTTCGGTCTGAAACCAATCTCCGTGACGAGGCTACAAAGGTGTTTAAGGTTTGTGAGGCAAGTGTCGATGATCAGTCAAGATTAGTATTTCATGATTTCGGTGGTCAGGCGATCTATCATTCCTCCTACCAATTGTCCATGAGGTCTCAATTTGTGCCAATGTTGGTTATCGATATTGCAGAGTTTCACAGACTTTCCTCCTTAAGTGATCCTGAGACAGCCTGCAGAGAACTATGCTTTGAGTGGCTTTCACACCTTTTTCTTGCTTGCCCCCAAGCTGGTCCACCCCTTGTTATTTTGACACATCGTGATGGGATCAGTGATGACTCCGTGTTCGAGCTTAGCCAGAAGCAGCTCATTGACACCACAGAAGCTCTGCAGCAAGAAACTGTTGCAGAGGAGGAAGCTCTGGCCCCTCAAACTAGCACATCCTTCTCTATGAAAAGCTTCTGTGATTTGTCATCACCACTTCTTACATTGGACAGAATCAAAGTCTTTTCAAGGGCCTCTGATATTTCGGATATAAACGAATTAAAAAGGGTCTTACTAACGATGGGATTGGCATTACTGACAGAAATCCCTGCCAGTTGGTACCTGATGATGAATTTGTGTTTGGGTCAGAAGGATGAGCCATTTCTTACTCTAGATCAACTCAGTAAACTGTTTCCTGATGACAAAGACCACATTATCCTTCAGTATCTCACTGATATAGGCATAGTCATGTGGTATAAGCACAGGGAGAAATATAGTGTATAGTGTTCCATCGATCTGAAGTTCTGACTAAAATTGTCGAGTTAGTTTTTGATCATTCAAGTGAAGAGGCATGGAAACAGAGGGTGGCGGTCTTCAAGCCGTTCAGTGCCAAAGGCAAAGGGGTGACCAAGAGAAGGTATGAGGATATGGTTCAGCATTTTCAGAGTGCAGGATTGATGGATGAGGTTTTGCTGTCTAGACTCCTAGAAGAGGAGTCTGAGTTGTCTAGTGAATTAGCTATAGAGATTCTGAAGACATTCCATTTGATCTGTGGACCGATCAAAGGTGGGAGAAACTCCTACTACTCAATCCCTTATTTCTGCAAAAAATCAATTCTGCTTCTGGTGACTGGGTCTCTCATTCCTCTGAAGATAGACATATGCTTCAATGGTCTCTCAATACCTAATTATGTCTACCATCTTCTGACTGCTGTATTCGTTGATTTTCAAATCGAACCTGAACAAATCGATGTCGGAATGAATGGAGCAAGTGTTCTAAAGAGAAATGGTACAATGCTTTATCTGCTGCACAATTCATATGATAGGGTGGTTACAATCTTGGCTATGAGTTCTATAGAACAGATCGTTGATGCTTGGGAAAGCCAGATGTCTACTCTACACCATCTCACATCCCAACTTCGTTCCCTTTGGATAGGAGCCCATTATGATGTCCTCACTTACTGTGCCCACTGTCTGATGACGAAACAGAGTGTTCCAAAAGCCCAATTAGATCCCGACTGGCTTGAGGAACTCACTTCACCTCAGTACACTGGAGAGCAGATTGCACCTTGTGAAAGAAGCTCATTTCACTCAAGGCCTCTAGTGCCTAGCCCTCTCCAGCGTCCATGTAAGTGGAGACAATCTTCAATACAAAGTTTCTTTTGTTATAGAGAAGTTCTGCTCATTATCAACATTGTTTCTGATACTCACTGCTATAGTATAACCATCTAGATGCAGTTTTTGTGTTGTCTACATTTAATTGCTATAGAAATGGCAATGATCGATGTAGTACCAACAATAAAGACCCCTAAAATTTTGATAGGTGGAGGCATTACCACGGAAGCCATTGAGGTGCTGAAGGAATATGCCGCTGATATTGGTGTAGAAGCAAACCGACAAGGTATGCTTAATGGTAGACACTGCGTTAATATGCATCACGCATAAGCACCATAGTGCAGGGGTTTCTTATTACATTCTAAGCATAATAATCAAGATACCAATAAATTACTTGAGTATCATTCAAATAGGATATTATAGGATATTATGTTAAGTATTCAAATTAAATAGGGGGAGAAGAATTATAAGGTATCAATATCGATTAACAATATATGCCACAATCAATACTTGCTTACTGTTTCGTTTTCAACAGAAATCAATGAGGCTCAACAACAGTCCGGAGTAAGACCTGTTCCAGGAAATATTACCAGGTCACAGATTCAAGATGTTGTGGCTATTGTGAACTCTACCCACACCGTCATATATCTGGATCCAACTCTAGACGGCCTTGCAGTTAGAACAGAGTCCCAAGTGAGTGTTTGAGCATGATTCAAATAGATTTATCAAACTCGAAGCTGTATAAAATCACTCATCATGCAACTTGGCTTTGAAATAGAGGAGTCTACTACAGCACTCTACATATACGATCTGATTTTCCCTCCACACCAATGTTAGCTAATGAAATGGTGTCATATTTTATTTAAGGATGAAACTTTCCCACTGTCAGAGACTCGTGGACGAGCTCTTATAATATCCAACTCATACAACAATACAAGGCCCGGGTCAGAACATGACTATCACAATGTGAGACTGATGCTTCAGAAGTTTGGGTTCATCACAGTAGGAGACCATAAGAACTTCACTGCACATGTATGTCTACTTATCCGTATTAATATAGTATTTTTTAAAGTTGTATTGGCTTTAAGTTTCCATCCTGTATGAATCAAATTAAGTAATTAGTTACTAAAATAGATTTTTTCATGGTAACAACCAACTGATCCTAGGTTAAAAGCATCCATAACAATCCAATATTGTGTTGTGTATAACAAACAGTTTAAATCCCTCATGAACAGGGCATGATTAACTTAATCCACCGTGAGACTCAGATGATGGATGGTCATACAGGAGAATCGGTACACAAAGATCTCAGTGCATTCGTACTCGTGGTAACAACTCATGGAGACGAAGGGTGTGTTATGGGCTCTGATAGAAAGTACATCTCTATCCCTGATTTACTACAGCTACTCTCTCCGAAGAATTTCCCAGCAATGAAGGGGAAGCCAAAGATCGTAATAATACAGGCTTGTGGAGGCAGTAAGTTTGTATCACATGATTTTGCACAGGCATTTTAATTTTAGAAATGCAACGGTGGCCTTTGTGCTTTTTGTGCAGCTCTACTTGGTTTCAGTTTCTCTACAATGTTCAAGAATACTATTCATCAAATACAAAATCGAGTCCTGAGACAGACCAATATTATTTTGAACCATTAATTCACAATACTTACCAAATACTAGCATGGCTTTTGTAGCAAAACGAGAACTGCTGCTGTATGACCAGTTTGATGCTCCGAGTCAGCCAGCAGCTGGGACTCAAGCAGCTCAAGCAGCACCCAGAAGTTGGCATCCTGGTGCTATGGATACAGAGGAGACAGATGATGACTTCTGTGATTCAGAACCTCAAGAGATCTCCACATCTGATTTTATCATAATGCAGTCTAGCTTTGACTGTATGTACCACACTTGCAACTCATTTATCTATAAAGCTGTCAAAATCAACACATAGGATGCAATATTAAAAAGGTTGATTAAAAGGTTGATTAAAATCCGATGTCATATCACTCGCCCATCCCGAGGCATGGGCGGCGAGGCGAGGCCGCAATATCTGCGCCAATTTGCTCTCTGTTTGCAGGCAGGTCGGAGCACACCTGGGGGACCAACCAATCCCCAGTAGAAGATGGACTGCAGTGGGATTCGAACCCACGACCTTCAACACTTGCGTGTTGAAGTCTGGCGCTCTAACCAACTGAGCCACCTTCTACTCCATTAACATGACAAAGTACCTTGAGACAGTTAGCTCAGATGCTACCGGATAAAAATTGATGGATTTTATATAGATAAACCTGGCCCATAGTTGTGAATGGCAATACTTAGCTAACACCATCATTTAAGACAGATAAGTCAACGGCTATGGCCCATCCCATAGCTGGCAATGCTAGAGTAGTCAATAGCAAAGTATAGCAGATAAAATCAGGTCTGCCTTTTATGTGTCTTGCTCACATCACTTATATTCACTTCTTTCATAATTAATTTGGAAGACATTTTTTTAATTGGTTTCAGCCTTTGGGTCACCCAGAAGAGAGAGTATTGGTTCAGTCTTTATCAGATCCCTTGTCACAGTGTTTTACAAGTTTGCTCACCAACATCACATAAAAGACCTGGCTGCTGTGGTAAGTCATATGTACTTGGTCTGTTCATTATGTTTCCTTCTCAGTGTGAATATATGGATTACAGTTTGCTCTTGACAGGCAGGGCAGGCAGATTATAATATTATTTGAACTCTGACTACTGTTGAGATTTATTGCAAATAGTGTCAAAGGCATTTTCTGTATAAAGATCCCCCTCTGCGTCTCCGAAAGAAGTTGCCAGTATGTGCACGACAGTGTTAGGGTCACTCCTTGGCACATCTGGGACTACGTAGAGGATTTCTACTAACTGACTGGGCTCAACTCATGTACAGTGATTAAAAGCATTATAATAAATGATACTGGCTGATGAAAGAGCAGGAAACAGGGAGCATTCTAGATGGGTGTGTAAGAGTTAAAATCAGTTATTAAAAGCATTATTATAATACTGGCTGATGAAATATTTTAGATGGATTGTAATAGTGAAATTCAGTTATTAAAAGCATATTATTATTAAAATTAGAAAAGTTATAAAAATGATGAAAGGGGAAGACAACTCATGATTCATGAATTTATTTTTGAATGTTCCGTCAGCTGTGGTGGAAAATCCACCCAACTACATGGGCTTGTTGCTCGTTGGGTCATGCTGGATAAAATTTTGTCTATACTTACTGATATAACTTTTAGCAAAACCTTGTATTGCCATTGTACTTCCTCTGCTACTTATTGATGTGTCATGCAGTGTGTCATCACTTCTATTGAATGTGTTATATTTTCTTAGATCCGACATGTTGTTGCTAAGGCTGGAGTGGAGAGAACAGACTACCTGCTGACTGTCAGGCCAAACAGGAGAAATCCAGAGAAGGCCTATGTAGCCTCCATGCCTCAGACAAGATGTACATTTATAGATCAGAAGTTCTATCTACGACCTGGAGTAGAAGTGAGAACAGATAATCATCCAAACTCACTGGTTCATCCTGTTCTACCAGATCCGACAGTCACAAGGATTGAGGAGCTTCCAGAAGGTAAGAGTAGCTGAATCACACCTTTATATTATAAATAGCCAACATACCTTGTCAAGAACCAGTAAGTGGCTACCAATTTAAAGCACAAATACAGGATTAGTGAGGGTGGAGTAGTTCCAAAGATTTTATTCCAACATTGGTTGTATTTTCCTGTGTTATTTTTCCAGGCATTAGAATTTCTATTTCCATACTATTGCGTTTCTCTCATTTACTTAAAAATATCACTAAAATTTTTCAGGTGACGCTGCTCTGAATTTGCCTCATCACATGATCAGATAAAAATGTTCTCCTAAGAGAAAAATCTTTGTCACTTTGTTACTTTTTCTGATCAAATCTGTCATCCATGCCACTACTTTTTCTCTAAATTGACTTTTTCTCCAAATTGATTTTTTAGAAGTCAAAAGTGTGACTGTGAATGGTCAGACCTTGAGATCTGCTCGTTACTACAAATGGGAAGTCAAGAAAAACTGATCAAATGTCTCTTCATTGATCAAATTATTTACTCTGAGCTATGAGAGAAGAGATGATAGCCACAATAACACCCTGCCAAGAGCAGCATCTACCTGACCAGCATGAGAGCCATAGACTGTGGCCCTAAACCTAATGTTTCCCAGAGTATTCATATAATACTCCCTGCTAAATCATGTTATCTACAAACAGCTTTTCTGTTATCTATAGCTTCAATAAGTTTCATATTTCTACAAAGAGATGCATGGCTGTTTGCATCACTGATAATATCCCATAATCAGATCATTATCACATATGAGAATGCTGATGGTCCTAACTTTTATTCAATTTTTTTCTGTTCACAATATCAAGCGATAAAGTGCGCAACCACCTGGCTGATAATAGTTTTGCATTTCAGTTTGTCTGTGTGATATGGTTCCTTTTTTATTATCTCCTGACTGACTCTGTCATAATTCTGTTTGCAATGATAGAAATCAAAGTAATGAGCTGCGGTTATCAGTTATATGTTAGCAGTTATATTATCATTATATTTACATGTAATAATGTACCTCAAACCAGGGGCGTATATTCTAAAAAATTTCACTCACTGACTTTTTAGAGATGAGCATAATGATCGGACGCAGCCTGATCCCCACGCCGTAGGCGTGGCGGGGAGGGTGTGGGAGGGGCGCTCAAGCGCCCTCCCACCACGGAAATTTTTGCAAATCGGTAGCAAGATAGTGCAAGCAGAGAGGTATTTCAATAGCTCACTGAGCTGTTGGGTACTTTCAGAAAACAACTCAATAGCAGTAGAAGATTACGGTAAAAATGCTCCAGTTATAAAGCACCCATTTGAAAAAAAGCTGACCATGATGGGATTCGAACTCACAACAATCTGTGTAACAGTGTTTAAAAGGCAGCTGCTCTACACACTGAGCTACTATTCAGCATCTCACGGCTATCTGTGGGCCGTGAGTAGTAATATACGCCACTGCCTCAAACTACGCACAGGAATCAATATAAAGGCCCATTTTAAAGGCAAATGTGCTCAAAGAATGAATGTTGAATAACAAAACTATATATGACGCCTGTAAATGCTACACATGTGGGATAATACACAAGTTAGACAAGCAACTGGTGTGTCATGCATATCGTAGTTCTTCTAGGCTATTTTGAATTGTAATTTATGTGAAAATTATAATGAATTATTATGCTGGAGACATAAGATGATGAGTGGAGTACCTGAGGTAGTTCTTTCGATTGTCATGACGGAGAACTGATACAGCTTACCAGGTTATATTTTTGAATGACAGGGCTATGAAATTACAAATGCTGGCTGCATGATTTTGACAATTTAATGCCCACTTGCTTAGCCCCTCGCCAGTTTAGACTAGGATGTAGGGGTACCCAACCTTCTTGTTGAATGGAAAGAAGCCCATAGCACCTGAAGCCGTGATCATAATTTTGACATAGATACACGCCGTAATGAGTAGGATAGTCAAGTATTAAGACAGTTTAGTGTGCAGGGCGAGTGTGAGATGACTAGAATTGCTTATCTTAGCATACATTCAAATTGTGATGATTTTATACTGGTAAAGTATCAAATCTGGGTAATTTTCCATCGCCTCTGAATTATTTTGTGTTTGTATGAGTACCACTCTTAGATAAAAATGAAGAATATAAATGTGAAATATTATAATTATTGTGAATATGCTCCTTGCTTGCAACCAGAAGTGTAGTTTCGAAGGTTGATACAGTTTAGAATTACTTATAGGGTGTCCATATTCTGGTTGAACAAATGGGTCTTTTGAAGTTGTGTTATAAACTATTCAAAGTTACTACGCTCTGACGCCAAGGCAGGTATAAGGATACGGTTATGGTTCATTTTACACATCTGACCATAACACCATATGAATTACCCCCTTCCCGACCCCAACCAAAACACATCATAGAATCACAAGCTGTCTCACTCCAAAGATCTATTAAACTGGTCTGATAAGATCAAGGAGAAATAGGGGAACTTCTGTTCCTCCTTGATAAGAAATTACTGCCAACTGGGAATCCCAATTAGAAAGCCCTGATAACTCAAACAGCTCTTCACAGATGTATTAGAAAACTAAAATCCATCATAGCCAATCATAAATCAGAACATAGTCACGCCCATTTTTTGACACACCCATCTTATGTGTAGTTTCACTTTAGCACGCCTTTGAAATTGAAAAAGAAAAGTTGAGGTTTCAGCGGATCGTTTACAGTGAGCCTGTAGATATTAAAACATGACTGTCAAAGTGGAGTTACAGCCTGAGTTTGGCTACTGTATGCTGGTGTTTGTTTTGAGCATCATTCAGCTGGTATGGATGTCATTCAAGGTTGTCATGGCTAGAAAGAAGTTTGAGATCCAAGTGAGTGTGTGTTAAAATTACTTATTTATTATATTATTATAATTCAACTTCACCAGTAAAAATAATAATAACATTACAGTTCTTTCATCAAAGTATTGGTCAATTTATTCAACTCAGTTGAATGTAAACATAATTGTAAGTGTTATCCAGTGTGAAGGGCTTCCCAGACCCTAGTGATTGTTAATAATAATCATGCCATAATGATTATTATACACACACAGTGATAAACTGGAACTCAACTCAAAGTTCACACTCACTCATGTAGCATAATGTGAACTGCTCTGCTCCACTGTTTCATATGTTGATGGATATGGTGGGTTATTTTTCTGCATTTTTACTTTTAAGATGAGGTTGTCTAGACAGCAGCCAAAGAGTCTAATTTAATCTTTAATTTAATCTAATCTAGTTTAATCTCACCAAGGAGTTAAAGACTTTAACTCCTTGATCTCACTGGACAATAAAGTGGTGACGTCACACCCAACCTGGTCTCAGTTCATTCCTATTTGCCGCCCTCCCCATTGTACACATCATGTCATATTGCGAACTAGTATATTCTGTTACTGTTGTAGCCACCACAACTTTACTCTGATAAGCCAGGAGATATCGCGTTCAACTGTACAATGAGGGCTCATCTCAACACGTGAGTCTTGTAGGGCTTATAATCACAATAAGGGTGGCGTGGTTTGCCAAGCTCATCATTCATCACTCCGGTATGACATTATCTTTTCTTCACACAGAAGATATTATCGAGCTGAGAGCAATTAGGGAACAAGACCTCTGGCAAGTCTCTTGCACTTCAGCAAAGAATGATATAGCGATGAAGCGAATTAGGCAGTTTTTAACTGAAAGACCCACCAAGCCTTATTTGTTAGATACCGTATTGCGGCTATAAACTTATGAAAATCTGGAGGAAACATCCATGTAGCAGTTAAGGGCCCGTACTCCAACTTTCATACTGGCTCTTGAAATGTCCACGGGGGGAGGGGCAGGAGGGGGCTAGAGAGCAGCAAAGTTAATTTGATATCCTTGGCATGTCAATGAATCTATAATGATTGATAATGAAATATTTTATTCATCTTGTTGTAGGTTGGAGGGTTACCCTCAGTTCTTAGCTTTACTGTTTGTTGGAGGTTTGAAGCACCCGGTAAGTGACTGATGTGAAACATTCTTATATGGCTTTCAAGTTCTAAGATTGCTTGAGCTGGGCATACATACTATTCAACCAAATATTAGGAGAGAGTTAGTTTATTTGAACTTCATGTACGTCTATACGCTAGTGGATGGTAACCAAGATTGTTAGACCTGCTCTGTAGGCCTACAACAAATTCATCCATTAGCTCAATCATCGCCCACTTTAGACACCCCTGCTGATAATATGAATAGAACAAATTTTAAATGAAGGTTCAAACTTTCCTCTTTAGACACTTTTTAAAATCACAACAAAACCATGAGGCTTGGTCACCCGAAATAGCGACGGAGCAAAATATTATACGAGCTTATTTTTTGTGTAGAGTTAAACAAACTGCAGGCCCTGCAGAGTGCAGGCCTTGTTTTCCATAAAATGCAGTCATTAGTCCAGATCTGACCATTTAAAAGTCAACTAAGAACCGGTAGCCATCCAATTTTGATAGTCATATATTGATGACTTGGTCAGATCAAGGAGTTAGAGACAACTCCTTGGTCTGACTCATATTCACGTGTATCATGGTTACAGTACCCTTGTTGCTTGTCGGTCGCGTCTTTGTCCCATTTATTGTTTTATGTGATCACGTCTGGTTTATATCAATGACTGCCTTTTTATCAAGCTGCAAATAGACTTTGTGAAACAAACTTGAGTACCTGCATCAACTGACTATTCACCAGTAAAATCGCATACATCTATAGTATATAACATTGATCTTTTTGTTATGGTCTATATTGCCTGTGTGAAATCAGTCAGCCAACCAACGACTAAGAGTATTTATTATCTTTGAGCCAAGTAGCAGTGCTCGAATATTTTTGACGTCGTACTGTGCAGTTGCAGTCATGCAGAAAAAGACCATATTATATTATCTGCTTTCTCATCTTTTGTTCAAGACTGTTCTATCATCGTAGTGGAAATAAATCTTGAAAGGAAAATGGTTCTAGCCTTGTCAGGCGGCCACTGTTTTTGTTTTGACGACCCCCAAAACAAAATAAAGTAACCGCGTGACAAGGCCAAGGTTTTCTCTTTTGAGGCCTATGGTATGAAAACACGTGAGCTATTATTTCTGAAGGTTATGTAGAACCATCGACAGCCTGCCTCGTTGATGCGGTGACACGTAATATTATGTAGATGACATTACTTTACAGGTGCTCTCTGCAGTGGGAGGTCTGATTATCATAGCTGGTAGATTCGCCTACTTCCTCGGCTACGCTACAGGAGGTTAGTACAGGGCGGTCATCTTATCGTCAGTTTTGTGTTTTGAAATCTACTAAATTAAAAAAAAAATTTTGTAAATCTACACGTGAATAATGTCTTTTCTGTGATCGTCTCATATATGTTTTCCAAATGTAGTACAGGGTTTATAAGATCTATCTGGAAGCAGGTTGTGCAAGAAGCTTGCTATAAACTAATCATCACATGCTTCTATTTCATCACCCAGGACATCAGCAGGTTGTGCATGACTTAATAATGTCCCAGATACTCACCTTCACATTCACAATGTTTTGCACAGTCATGATCTGCTGCAAGGCCCATGCAATAACAAAGTTCATTCATGAGGTGATAAATTGACTTTTGCTTATCAACAAGAATCCGGCGCTAAACCTGCCCATCCGTAATCGAGCTGGAGATTCTTTTTAGCGACCCTCAAAAATGTACTACTCTCTAGGCTTTGTACCCTGACCATATAAGTGCAGGTCAAAGTTAGCAACGAAATACTGATAAAAGTTATACGCAGACGAAATAAGACACCCCGGTGACTACCACACTGATCAAGCGATGTATATCTCTGATCGATAGAGAGTGAACTAACTCACTGCATGAGAACCATCACAAAGGATTTGGTGTGACGACCCGAGTTCAGTTTTAATAGCTAGGGGTTGGTAAATGTTAGGTTCTTAAACTAAATTGATGCTAAAGATCGGAGAAACACATGATATTGGTGTAGTCTCGATGTCAGTGAGGGTGACTTCCTTCTAACCAAAAATAATTTCATAGACACTATAGTAGCATATAGATTTCTATTTTTCTCACTCTGTAGATGCCAAGAAAAGACAGAGAGGAGGATGGTTTCATATCGGAGAGCTTGTCTGTCTGGGATGTGTCATCTCTGGAGCTCTTAGTCTACTAGGATATATATAAGTCTAATAAAAATGTAATTGAAGTGTACACTTGGTAATAACACATTGAAAAAATGTTACTTTAGCCAAGTAAACCTTTTAAATCCCCACAGAAAATATTTTTTGGAGTTGTCCACACTGCTTCAGATGACGTAGAATGCTAGTGAATTTCACTGTTCCTACATCAGAGTTGAGTAATTGGTCTACTATTTTAACTCAATTTGATTTGATCGATATTTTTAGTCATTAGGAGAATGCCTGAGTGTTGATAAAGACCCGACTGACCCACTTTTCAACTCATCAAAAAATACTGAGGTCAACAAGCCGTCAAATAAATTACAAGTCCAAGACGAAAGTATACAAAGCTTCTCGGCCTATTGGCTAAGATCAAAGTGTCACTGCCAATGGCTGATTAGTGCCTGTTTCAGTTTCTGGCAGCTTGCTGCACACTTATGATTAGGAGGTCCACCATGGCCTCACCTCTAGGATGCATTCTAGTTATCTAGGATGTATCACATTCTCAGTATGAGGATTTAGGGCACCTTGCATCCCTCTTCAGGGTCAGCCCAATCTTCTGTTTCTTCGCAAACAGCAAGACTAGTAACTATCGTCAAGCAGTAACTAAAATCATGATACATTGTAAACATATTCTAAAATAGTAGGGAAGATCATGCAAACCAATTAGTACTTGGATGGCATGTTAGTCATACACTTTGAGTCCTTGCATACTTGTAACTAAGAATTTGATAAGCCCAACGATTAGCAAAAAATATATAGGTCTGTGTCGGATTTTTGAATATTCTCTTTTAAATTGCAGGTGCAGCTATGACAATGAGAGAATTCTCAGACTTTCCACCTCAAACCGGCTATAAACGGTTCCTAGAATGTATTTTCCTGAACAAGTAGAAGATAATTCCCATATTTGCAATCCGACATAACGACATTCCTCTCTTTTTATACCTTTATAAATATTATTGTTTAGTTGATATATTGAATTTTGTATAATTGTAGAAAGGGTTACTCCATACTGTAGAGACTTCCTCCTAAATAAATGAATACTAATTACCTAGAAAATGTGTCTTTCTGTCTGAGCAAGGAGTCTTTAACTCCTTGATTTCACATGAGTTTGATCGCCTTTAACTCCTTGGTCTTTAACTCCTTGGTCTGAGCATACCAGACAATACAGCCTGCCCTTGATCTTATAGTCTGAGATATAAACGATGACCCTTATGTGCATTGGCAATAAATATTTTCCCATGATGATTTATCAAGATTCAGTAGACCAGGATTAGAGTTGACTCTGCATTTGGTTGTCAGCAATAACATATTGCATATCATGTCAGGAGACATTGCATAAACATATAAAACAGTCATTTATGACATCCCATCTTATTATGAGAATACCCTGACTATGCCACTGGTTTCTGGAATCATGTTGTGGCTTGGTTCATTCATTTGACAAAGTCACAAGAAATGAATATTTGAAGAAAAAATACATTTTTACTTTAAACCTGGATAAATTTACAGTTTACACACTTTTTCCAGATATTGATCTTTATTTAGTTATTAAGACTTTCAACTGCCTGCCTGTCTCCCTCCCCCAATGCATTATCGGACTAACTTTTGGAGGTGAAACTTAGTATGGAAGGGTTTTTACCAAGATTTTGGATATCCAGCACCTTGCTTTTACTGTCTCATGGAAATCCTAATTAGAAAACTTACAGAAAACTATAATTTTACTAAATTCCCCTTAGAAAACTAAAATAGCCAATCAGATAGCAGCATAGAGTCACGCCCAATTCTCTGCCATACCCATCTTGTGCGTTGTTTCACTTTACAACAGTTGGTAAAACGAATAAAGCCGCCTGTGTTGGTTTTAGTTACACATTGTGTGCCAGTTTCCAGAGTAGAAATGTCTGTCCAAGTCGTATTACAGCCTGAGTTTGGCTACTGTATGCTGGTGTTTGTTTTGAGCATATTCCAGCTTACATGGATGTCAATCAAGGTTTACATGGCTAGAAAGAAGTTTGATGTCCAAGTGAGTTGTTTATAATATTTTCCTCAGGTCAGCATTAAGTAATTGGGTAAAATGAAAGTTTAGTTCATTGGTAAAACACTGGCAGAGCTCTGTCAACATTGGAGTAGAACATTGGTTCCCCTCTCAGTCAGCAAATTGTGAACAAGAAATTGAGTTCATGGAGAATAATATGCAGATCAAACTGAATTTAGCCAACACATTTGCTCAATCAGAGCCAACCAACCACAATGGCTAGACTGCTGTGAAGTCCTTCTAACAATTAGTCCGTATCTACCATATTCATGTGAGCCAATATGTTGGTCCATTTTCAACTTACCATGTCATATTGCTACTTTATTCTGTTACTGTTTGTAGCCACCACAGCTTTACTCTGATAAGCCAGGAGATATCGCGTTCAACTGTACGATGAGGGCTCATCTCAACACGTGAGTCGTCAAATCTCTGCAAAGAGCCATCTGCTTAACAGTTACAATGTGTGAATATCAAAAACCCACCCGGATTGGTCTTTGTTATAATAATTTATGCTGCCAAAACCATCATCATATCATCGTCTGGATGGGCTTATTGCTCCAATAATAATGAGTGTCTAAAGCCCATCCAGTTTTATTACAAATTACATATCCATCCACCTTTATCAAGTTTGTTTACGAATGCATGTTATGCAATCGGATGCCTATTCGGCAACTGACGGTTGTCTGAGTTCAAACTGGATGCCTATTTGGCAATTACTAGATGTCCCCTTGGTATTGGCAATTGCTAAATGTATACAGGATCCTTCCCTAGAGCCAATGTGTTAGCACTGATTGGTCAGAGCCAACACATTGGCTATCTTTTGCGTAGAAGTGAAGTGTCCCCCCCCCCCCCCCCCCCGAAATTTGATGTTAAGCGTGATCTAACAGTGAGAAGAATTCATGAGGGAAAGAGACTCGCGGACCTCAAAGCCAACTTTCATAGTTTAGCTCTTTTTATGGCAGCTGAGTGCGAGGAATGGAACAAAATTATTTTGTTATTATTCCCATGGCTAAGAATCTTTAATGTTTAAGAATGTATTATTTTATTCATCTTGTTGTAGATTGGAGGGCTACCCTCAGTTCTTAGCTTTACTGTTTGTTGGAGGTTTGAAGCATCCGGTAAGTGACTAATTTGTACCATTTATATGTGACTTTTAAGTTCTAAGGATGATGTGGGCCCGTGGGACTACAGCTTTTCTTAACTTTGGTTTAAGCCAAGCCAAACCAAAGTTGAAATAAAACAGCAGTCCTATGGAGCAGCCAGTCTAAAGCAATTAAACCATTCCAAACATCCTGACAGAGATTCCTAGTATTCCAAATTAATCCATTTTCTGCCTCCTTCCTTGCTCATGCACAGTGAAAAATAGCAAACAAACAAGTAAAACTAGTAAACTACCTACTTTGCAAGCATTTCTTTTTATCGCAACAAAACAAAATATCTTGTCCACCTGTTAGTAGCTTATTTTGATTTGTAGAGTAAAACAAAGGCCTAGTTGTCATCATAATGCTGCAATTAGCCCTACCCTGACCATCAAAAACGCAACAAGCAAAATATCAGTTGAAAGGCAATCAATAGTCACGTATTGTCTATTGGCTAGCATGTCCGGTTTACCGTAATCATAGACCTCATTGTATTCATTCTAACCAAAGACAACCTGAGCACCCTGCCATCCCTAGAATTATTGTCCCATATTCTCACTCAACTCTATAACTTGTCATGTATGGGTTTGATGGGGATGATATCGCCAAAAGTGTTTGTTTAACAAATCGTAAAGAAAAGCGGACAGAGTTAGTGAGACTGCCTTAAGGATTCACACGTAAATCAGCTGCCACTGAATAACATTGATCCAAACGTTATGATGTATTTTCTTTGCGCAAAATATGTGTAAAATCAATTGCAATGCAATAATTGCATGTATCCATTCCATCAGACCAGTAGCAGTGCTCAATTGTTTTTAACAGTATTTCGCAGTCTAGTTTTCCACACTACAGGCAATAATAATACTCACTCTTCCAACTTTGATCAAAACTGCTCTATCATCATATGGATATCAAATCATTAAAAAGATGTAGACCTTCGGTTCAATTTTTTTGAAGGTAACGTAGAACCATTGACAGCATGCCTTGTTGATGTGATGACATGTTATATAATATAGATGACATTACATTACAGGTGCTCTCTGCAGTAGGAGGTATGATTATCATAGCTGGTAGATTCGCCTACTTCCTCGGCTACGCTACTGGAGGTTAGTCATCTTATCCTCGGCTCAGAAAATTTGGAATGACATTGTAGTTGAGTTTTTTTAACACACATATCGAGTACCAAGATTTCTGTGCCCTTAATATATTTCCGAAAGTTAACCTAAATATTTAAATGTGGACCAACAAGTCTCTCTAATTAATGCTTGATTTGAACCGGAGGCCCTCTTTTACTTCAATGAGGTTGAGCAGTCTAATCCCTGCAACCAAATAAAATGTATGTGGTGCCGTTAAGATGTTTCTGTACTCTACTAACAGTCACATGCATATTTTATTTCATCACCAGTGCTAACAGTAACTTTTGCATGACTTGATAATGTCCCAGATATTCACCTACACATTCATAATGTTTTGCACAGTCATGCAAAGCCGATGCAATATTGAAATATCTCCTATGTACCAATAAATAACCCTGTACTAATCAACAAGATTCAGGCATGTTAGTTTTAACATGCCCTCCAACAATTTGGTCCATACTTGATGCACTATTTCTATATCTTCACCATCAAGCTGTCATTCCTGACAGAACCTCAATAACTCTGTACTGTTTAGGCTCTGTTCCCTTGTCCCTGATCATATACATAAAATCCTAATGCAGGTTTAAATAAGAACTTAGATGACTTTATGAAAGCAAACTGTTGTACAGACCAATATGCCACATGACATTATGATGAATTGTAGACCATATATTTTTTCACTCTGTAGACGCTAAGAAGAGGCAGAGAGGAGGATGGTTTCATCTGGGAGAGCTTGACTGTCTAGGATGTGTCATCTCTGGTGCTCTCAGTCTGCTAGGATATATATAAGTGTCTTATATTAAGTAAGTAAGCAGTACACTAATCAGCATGAAAACTGGAAATTTTAATCATGATTTTGAAAGATCTTACATTTTTGGAGTTGTCCACACCTCTTCAGAGGATGCACAACTCCAATACTAAAGTACAGTGATTTCCACTGTTTATACATCAAGTTACCATTCCGGTGGCGTTACTTCAGCTATGATTCAAACAAATATGTCAGTCATTATGAGAATAACTTAATGATGAAAAGGGGCTTAACAGGCTCTCCAGCAAACACTGAGGACATCAAACGGTAAACTTTAAGGGCAACCAGGGTTTCAAACAACTTCTCATTGATTAATAGCAGATTGCACCTTCTGCATGGGGAAAAGGACAAAATCTAATTCGGATGATTTTTCAGCCAGAATTCATGTGAAACATTTCATCTCTCAGTTACTCAAACTCAGCAGAAATTGAATACCACAGAGCAGTTTCCTGTTCCTGTTATTATTTAGCCTGTGCTCTATCATCATTACAGCAATGTCTTGGAACGTCCCCTAAACTGAAGTGTTACCAAGCTTAGAGTCAGCAACTACTTTGAGTTTTGCATTGCGTAATGCACAAAGCTGATCCTGCCTAGCACATTATTTACTACCCATTAATGCATTGCTGCGAAACCTTGGTTGCCCTTTAACTGTTGAGACTAAGGTTGACCAAAAAATTAGTTATTTGCCTAATGTATTGACTAACAGTGTGTAGCGATGAATGTATGCTACACTTAGATAATGCGATATTTTGTATTCAGCATTTTGATTATCAATTTGGTAACTTTGAAAGTCAAAAAATGCTGCAGAAATATTGCCGGCATTTATTATTTTGTATTTTTCCGAAAATCCAAAAATGAGCCAAACTGACAAACTATTCGAGAACTAATATGAGAACATTTTCGCAGTTAGAAATTTTTGATCTATCAATATGGCAAGAGAAAAGGAAATTGAATATGGCCTTGAGTCTCTCTTCAAATAGTTGGGAAGATTAACCATATCTATAAGTTCAGGGAAGGGGTATTTGCCATGCATGACGATACCCTGTAGACTAAATAAGAATAATATAATGTCACTGATGTTTTGTGCACATAACTCATAGTGCTCATTTTAATTATCTTTTTTTGTTTTTTTACTTTGCAGGTGCAGGTATGACCATGAGTGAATTTTCCAGACGGTGCATTGGACTATTAATCAGATAAAAGTTCAGCTGTGAGTAGTTCAGCAGGATTTTGATTTCCAGATACATGAGCAGACAACTCAAAGATTATACAACATTCCTTTTTTTATACTTTTATAAAATAAATTTTAACAATGTAGAATTGATACCCCCTATTGTAGTAACTATTGAAATCATCTTTTTCCTAAATATATACTTATCTTTGCACTATAAGTTTGTTTTTCTGTCTGAGCAGACTAGACATAGCAGTCTGTGCTCTGTCTAATAGTATTGGATATAATTTGAGGCCCTGGCAGTTTCTAAAATGTCTCATGATGAGTAAGACGTTCAGAACGTAGCCCGGGCTCAGTTTACTGTGTGGTGTTGTCAGCAAAAATGTACATCCGTCTATATGGCACGGTAGTCATGTCAGGAGTCTGTCATTATTGAACATGAACCAAGATGCTTAAAGTCATATATCGCCTTCCTGGTTTCAGCAAAAGGTGTGTTACAATACTTAAAATTTTTTCATAAGTTTATTCAGAATAGCGCACTGATGCAAAATGTATCGTCATGACTCACTAATTTCAATTGCAAGAGTTCCATGCTGGAAAGCACATACACCCAATTTGCTCCCATTACAACATACTGAAAAATGTGAAAAAAATTACATTGCGTCCCCCCTGGCTCTGACGCCTCACCACCGACGTTTCTTGGGATTAAGTTACTAATCTATGACTCTTAGTCTATGTGGGGCCATAAGGATATCCGCATCATATCTTCTCATCGTTTTGCAGAGCAGGATCGGTGGTGTTTTTTTGCATTTGACGATGATAAATCAGTTATTACCTGACAGATTATCAGCGTGACAGATTCCGATCATCGAGTCAGCTGTACTTTACTCTGTTGTCTCAGGGTGTAGGTACTGATCCTGTACCGTGTGGTGTCAGCTTTAAATGCTTTGTTCTGTCCTGCCGGTCTATATGAGTAGAATATCCGCTCTTGATCAAGATTTTGTGTGCTTTAATGGCGTTTTTTACCTGAAAATTAAAATGACAAATTGTCTCTAGAGACATGGTTCCAATAAGGATGCGAGATGAAGGTGTAACACAAACGTAAAGTTTGATTGTCGAATTTTGAAGCCATCTGACTCGCATGGATGTTGAAATGCATGGCTCTGTCTGAGGAGGTCTGTCTAAAAGAAACGAAAACAGGAAGATTGGTGATGGTACTGGGTATGAAGTGTCAACATCAGTAATTGCTTGTCTATTTCCTCCTGGATCTGCATGGTGAGCAGTAACTCAATCATAGACAAAGTTATGGAATAATATATGAGAACTCAACTGCCAAGTAAAGTGCTTATTCTATATTTTACCAAAAGTTCCGCAATTGCATCTACGCTTGGTCGCTACGTAATTTAACCGTCTATTTCTTGATATCACCACTACATCGACCACAATTGCATGTTGCTGGTTGATCAGGGTCACGCTCCAATGGTAAGCTAATGAATGTTGCAAAATACCAAAAAAATCCTATATTATGGAAATCAGTATGGAATAATTAATGGCCATTAACTAGAAGTTATCTGTCACTAATATACAGATAGATCAGAGGCGTTTTAGGTTTTAATGTAGAGTCAATGCCAACGAGTGACGTAGTCGTCACAGCCTTGTAGGTCTGCTTATCCTGTTGTTGTGTTGGTTGCACCTGGCCCACTTCATACCTATTAACTGTCAAATCGCCTGTGGTGAACATTTCGTGTCTCAAGCTCTCTTCTTGTCTGCCATATCTCCGAGTGTTGAGCCTGACAAGTGATAGAGCTGTGGATGGAGTGGATTATGTGTGGACTTAACCGCTGACAAACCAAAGGTAGGTTAATGTTACCAGAGCTGCCAGAGCTACTGTTGACCTTTTGTTGGTACCGATATATCATATCTACTGTCCAGCCGACTAAAGTTTGTGATCTAAAGCTGTGATGTCCCCTTGTTGAACTTTGGACTCGAAGTTGACAGTCTTATGGAAGCTGGCAGCAGGGTACCACCTTCACCCCATCAACTTTTTGGTTTCACTTACAGTATGTCAGACTTGGGGTGAGGGATCACATTGTCCCACTGATCCTTTTTGATTACATTTTAGATCCTGTTTTAAGGGTTACTCTTGTCCGCAGCCCAATAGGCAAATTTAGTCACGGATTAGCCAGTCTTGAAAAGTTATTTTGGTTGGGGGGATGTTCACCAACAAAGCTTGTCATTACAGACTCGTCCTGGCTATTCTTCAGGTTGGGCAGATTTAATGATTTGAGAGCACAATCACTGGCATCGATCGTTACTAGGCCATATCCAGATCAGGAATAGAGGCCGGGCATTCATATAAGTCTGACCTTGTGCCGGTCATTCGTTTGGTCCTGGGTTACTTTTGTATTTTTTGATTGGTTATAGAAATACCTAGCCTGTCTTTGACAAGCTTATCAAGACAGCTGGGGGCGCAACCACATCATCTCTTGACAAACCTGTGACGTTATCAGAATGCATCAGCTCAAACCATTAGAAGTAATCGCGGTTGTTGGAGTATTTTTAACACAGCCCATTATCCTTATCTGTGACTGGTCTCATAAGGCTAATGGGCCATTCTGTTACTCACTATTGGGTATAAATGGATGATCTGCCTAAGGTATGAAATATGGAGCCTCTTAACAACCTTTTAATCTTGTATCATCTTTTGATATATATGGCAAAAAAGTTGAAAATTCACATTGTATCCATGTTGTTTAATGTCATTTCAGGCAAAGACGACTACATTTGTGGGATCGAAAACAAAAACAGGCATTTCTTAATTAGACGCTTACAGCAGAAGTCGCCTTTATGCTGGATTATACCAACAAGCATACTTCAGTAAAGGCAGCAGATGCGGGGATAGAGACTTCAAACACAGGCATTAGTGATATCAAATCATGAGTACAGAAAATATGACCGGATATTGGTTAGAGGAATTTGAAAAGGAACATTGCGCTGTCATCGATATCCTCTTCGTGATATTTCCAATATGTGGATTATTATCTTCCGGACTACTACTCATGTTATTCATATTCCAAAGAAGCCTTCGTAAATACTCCAGTCTCATGTTGAATATGACACTTTTACATCTCTTCTTGAGATCTATATCTGTACTTATATTCAAGTCGCCTCAGAACATCCAAAGTGACATCGGAGATAGCAGTCCAATCTACTGCTCTATTATGAAGCTAGTACCGGAGTACTGGAAGATTGTACTTATTATTGGATTACCTCTACATAGCATGGAGAGACTCATCAGATTTAAGACGCGCTCTTTCATGACTCTATCAAAGAGGAGACAACTTTTCGGATGTCTACTTATTGTAACGCACACGTTATCGTTGTTTATCGTGATATTACCAACAACTTCTATATTCAACGAAAACTTCAACGTAATGTGTGACCACGCAGTCGTGTACGGCGAATCTTATGTCTATATATTCATGTCTATTAACGGATTATCGATAACTTTGACTGCTGCATTGGTTGGAGTTATTCTCATAAAGCTGAACTTTAAGAGACTTGAGCTCAGAAATGATCAAAGCAGACGTACACGCCTGTCTCAGGTGGTTAGAGCCGAAGTCATGCTGACGCTGGCTATTTCTGTCGGATTGATGCCGTGTGGAATAATCAACATAGTGAAACTTATGTGCGGCAGTTATATGATCAATCATAACAGTTTCTGTGACAGCAAAGAGGAAGGCTACCGCATGCATAATATTCTACAAATGCTGAGATTCACACATAAAATCTTCTGCTATTTCTCGCCGATAGTTTACCTACTTCTAAACTCTAAGCTACGACACAAAGTGTGGTTATCATTTCGTAACAGCAAGTCAGGAAAGAAAGGAAGTAGGTCACAAGGGTCACAAGGGTCAAACCTGGTGAGCGAAGACACCTCATCTGAATCTTTGGACTCCTCATCTACACGATTCACTGTGTCTATCATAACAAGCAGACGAGGTAACAGTCTCAGCAAAACTATCAGTGTTAGTTCACTTGACGAAGACGATATCCTCACTATAGCCAATGATCTACAGGTCATACCAGGCAAAAAACTGACACCGCCCCCTATTTGGCAGCGAGAGAAAAAGGACTCACATATGCGGCAGCGATCTTCTAAATCCAGTAAGAGTCTAACTGATCTAGTCGATGTTATGTCTGTGATTAGTGAGAAGTCAGAGGTTAGTCGTACTAGCTCGATCACTCGATTATCAGTCAGTCAGTTAGAGTCCCGTATTAGTCCTGTCGACTCTGGTAGAGGGTCTTTACGTAAGTCTGACTCATCCGACAATGAAGAGGACAAAGAATACTACTAACATACAATTCAGACTGTTTAAAAACGCACCCTACCCTTTTCAAAATTCAAACGAAAAAGATTTTGTTACACAGCGATATTAGTTTTTTCAGCTAGGGAGTGGTGACCACCCTTACTGAATTTTTTACATTTATTTCTATGTATGACAAGGCATTTAATATGCTGCTATTTGTTTGTAACTTGACCTACACGATGTATACCGCCTCTGGTGGTATTTTCTGACAATCTGTGATGTTCTAAAATAATATATTTTGTGAACCAAAATAAATTTATGTTATCCTGAATTAGCACTAACAATGACAATATCATGATATCGTGACAGAGTTTGGTTAAACCTTCCAACCTCAGCAGAGGTGCATAGGCCCTCCGCAAGCTTTCCTTGTTCACTAGGGTATGGCAGGTACTAGATATAATTGTCAAACAGCAACATTTAGATTTTTCCCACATAGCTGAACTTTGTGTTTAGTGAAAGTTTAAGAGGTTGTAAATTGCGTTCATGACTGATATCATGAAGGGAAGTTAGTGCGCTAACTTTCAGGAACTCAGATCTTCCCACTATTTGAACTTGATGAGTACCAGACTATCCTGTTCTAAGTTACCGTTGCGGTGAATCGTTAACATGACACTAGTGGCATAGCAAGAGTTCTCATACCACGACTTATGTATGACCAGGAAGTATAAAGCTCTGAGTCACTTTTAGATATTGAGCAACATAATTTGCATAATATTTGTAGTAAAACACTACAGCCTGACAAAATCCTGAGGGAGCTGTCCATATTTTATAGTGCAAGAGAATTATTCTGTTTACTGCTAGAAAAATTAGCATGCTCAGTTAACAGTGCAGCTCATCGAGCCAAATCATCAGTTGACATTGGATTCCAGTTTTATAGTAGTTTGACAAGCTTCACATGGGTGATAATGTGTATCCGCCATGAATAGGTAACAGGGCTAATGTACTTATATCGATATTCTGAGGTTCTGGTTAAGAAAGGAGTTTTTAATATCCTGAACACAGTTGAAGCTGTGTACAAAATGGAGTATAAACACACACAGAGAAACAAGTTTTCTCACTGTGGTTCTTCAGCCGAATTAGGTTTCCCTACGATTTAACTGGTGCTAAAACATTCTAGAGCTATTCTTTGTTTTTTTGTAATTAATTTATTACCATGACTCATAAAGCTTGTATGTTAACATGTCAATAGTAAAGTTTAAGAAGGAAACATGTGGTCATCAGATGTGATTGATTTCTTCTCCATCATATATGAAAAAAAACAAAACCTGGGTAGAAATTGGGCTATGCAACAAAAGATAATCCAGCTAATAATGTGTCTCCCACTGATTGGAAATTAGACGATGTAAGATTTTAGTGTTTTGGAAAATAAAAAACAACCACTGTACATCTCAAATCAATCTCATAGCAATGAACAAAAAAACTAAATTTACTCGTACAAAGACATTATTGAATCGTATCACCGTTCAAAGCGTGAAAACACAGGGAGTAGAAGGGTTTATCTATTCTATCTCCCCTATGACAGATTAACACTAAAATGATGATTATGATAAACATCATAACACTATGGCGTAATGTACTCCCAACCTAGCTGTTGCTATTCGATCTCAGACCTATTGGAATATTATGAAACAGCACAATACATCATCCCAGTCCTGTAATAAACTGCAGCAAATGCAGAACTTGCAGCTCTTGATAAAAAAAAAACTTTATATTGAGTCGTGCTCTCCGAATTTAAGGCGTGACAACTTCTCAGTAATATAAAACAAAGAGTTCCGGTTGAGACGTTTGAGGTGTGGTGTTAAATATTGTTGCATACATGTGTGCGCTTATGTTGAAAATGATTTTAAGGTCAGGCTGTTGTTCTTATACAGCTACTTATAGAAATAAAACAAGGCATATTGTTAGATAGTTAAATTTAGTAGCTTCTCCCATCTGTTGTTTCCCCGCTTAGTTCAAGCACAACAGCAGCGAGAGGGCGAGAAAGTTTAGTGTTCACTGGGTGTGTAGATTATATTGGTTATCATTAATATCATCTGAGCTTGGTTTTCTTTGATCACAAAAGGTTATATGATAAAACTAGAGAACACTCTGCACTGAAAACCTCACCCCAGATATTGAGGATCATCTAGCCATGAGCATTTTACTGCTTCTTGATACTACTGGTATAATTTACGATTAAAGAATCAAAACAACCGAAGAATCCTGAAGGACTTTTTGCATTTTTGTATTGTAGTATGGTGATTCCCCAACACACTTATTTAGATTGATTTCAACCTCAAATTTACACCTTTTGTTAGAGGTGCTTTGTTTGTTTTGCAGTTTTTGCATGTTACGTAATGTGCTTTGTCAATACTCTCAAACACACAGATAGTATATGAAAAGAAACTCAGTAATTTCATCATAGTTTATTTGATCAACTAATAAAAATTTATTCCATGCAAAAAATTTGGTTCCGACACTTTTTGTTGTTGTTTTCAAACACATGGTCCTATTTGCTTCTTGCATTGATCGGTGTTAAATAAAGTTCATATCATTATAATATCTTTATACGTATCGTGCTTTCACTCTCTCCTTGCTCCCTGTGTTAATTATGTTGTTGGCACGAACCATAAAACCCACAACATGTCAGACATTCCTGTGGATGCAGAAATTAACAAAAAAATGACGGATTCCTGTTTTGAAACAAGAATAACGCAGTGAATGTAAGCATTCAAACCAGACAAGGGGTCTTCAAATAGCAGAAAGTGATTTATCATCTTAACACTGTAGAAGTCCCAAACACTTGCAATTATGCGCTGCGATCTAATTGACGTAACACTCTAGCTAGGTACCATACAAAACACTTATAAAACATCGTTACAAAGTTTTGGACCATTCCTATTCTCACTGCATTGACGAAGTTTTTGTCATCAGCTTCAGCAGAAAATTTAGCCTATGGTTTTTGGTGAACGGAAAGTGAAGACGATTGATTCTTTCATCTTCTGTCTTACCCAAGGAACCCTGATGGAACTTTTAATCGTTCGTTGTGATATGGAGAATATTACGCTGCCATACATATATATATTTATATATATATATATATATGTTGACCTTAATATATAAAATACATATTATATATATATATATATAATATAGACTTTATATATAAAGGCATGTATATATAAATGCTGACCTACAGACATCAGTGGGGGTATATAAGTGAAAATCCAGACCTCTGAATAGTGAAATCATCCGATTTTTCTATTAGTCTGCTTCAAGGAAATAAGGAAATGAAACGTCCTGTATCAACTTTATAGGAATACCATAGTCTAGCTTGAAGAATGACTTGCAATAATTGTTCTCAGATTGCGATTGATTATGTTAGTCAATGATGTAAACTACCTATGATGACGGCTACTTCAAAGTTAATCGGTATGTCCATCTTCGGCATCGGTAAGGGTACAGAACAAATTAACAATAGTGCAAAAGAAATAAGGTCCCCAGGACCGACAGCCAGAAAAGATTTTTCCGTGTCCCAGAGGGTTAACGTATTTGCAGCAGGATGAGTATGCCTTTTTGGTGCAGGCTTGTATTAACTCATGGTTAGCTAACATTTACTCATCCTGGATGTATCTAATCTGAGTAACTGTTCGACAAATTCTTAATCAGATTGCTAACAAACTTTGAACTCCCAGCATATAAGCTGAACCTCTGGCCTGCATTTGGAAACAATGGTATATTTATATTCTGCTGGCATAAGACTGACACTTGTTGGAGAGCGCTCTACTTGTGTGGCGATACAACATAAGTGTCATTAATCTTAATAATACCCAAAACTGTCAATATATCACCGCTTTAACCAGATCCGGAGTCATAACTTACTCGGCCAAATGGCTTACCAACCATACTAAACTGAGTGCAACAGGGCAATCTCGGCGGAGGATCAATCTAGCTTCCATATTACTAAAGAGAACCAAATGAGCTTGACAGTGGCATTTTATGACATTTATTCCTTGCACTGATGAAGCAGAGCTCCTGATTTTAAAGCAGGTTGCATTATAAGGAAGGATGCGGTACTGGACAGATCTGATTCTACATCTTCTTTAACTTGTAAGTCAAACTGAGCTAGAGATATTATAGTGGCAACACATTTTTTTTACCTGATGTTATAGTGAGGACCTCTGATGCACATAAAAGATTTAGCTACAGCTGATACATAAAAGATTTAGCTACAGATTATCGTATCACCGTTGGCAAAGTTGCTGAATTCCCTTGGAATTAACTTTGTTACTCAACGTCCCATACAGTTTTGTAGTACAACATGATCTTCTTTGATCAAAAGGCCAATATGTCATTGCCTGCAATACTGATAAATGATGGCGTTGTTACTATTTTTTATGCTAGGCTGGTATCAGTTTGCAAGCACCTCGAAGGACATCTGATAAACTAAATGGTGGGCAATAAATGGTGTACTGTCTTGGGATTTAAACTCAGGCACTGGTGCAATCGAAATTGATTGTTTATTGAGCTCGAAATTGTGTTGTCAAAAGGTTAAACTCAAGCTCTTAGGAAACAGTTGAATATATTGACAATTTCTCTCTGTATTAATACTCTACCCGTCTATTTTCGATGTATTACCTTCACCTTTGCTCCATCCTTCCAGGGCCGGTACAGATATGTCCAAGAATGACAGTGACAGAAAATAACACAGACCTATGGTCCCAGCCACACGGATATAATCTGACATTAAACTACACCACAAATACTCTTCTACAAGTCATCCATAGTAGCGTTGACAACATACTCGACGCCGAGCAAGATATAAACAATGTCATGGAAAACCCTAACTCTAACCCTAACTCTAACTATGTCACCTCATCAACAGCTGCCGTAACGTTATCGGCGACTGATGACACTACGTCATCAGTTACTGACACAACGTCATCAACACTAGAGACAAGTACAGTGGATGTGTGGGCTGATACTATAAGCCGATTCGACGACAGTCCGATTTCCTCTACTTCTCTTATTGCATTCTCTTTAGCAGCAATTCTAACCGCCGGGTCCCTTTTGTTATTGTTCGCTGTGAGAAGACGAACCCTAAGATATACCTCGATGATAAGGATGACTATACTAATCAATATAATACTTACCTCTATTAGTGATATTATGGTCAGAGTGCCGGCAAAGGCTGACAAAGATCCACGGGAACCAATCATATGCGTCATATCTCATCTGCTTTCTGACTTCTGGATAATATTGATGATTTTGATGCTTCCTCTGCTTTGTGTAGAGAGCTTATTGACAAAGAGATCAAAGTGGATAGTATCAGAGAGGCAGAAAAAGAATCTCATCGGATCATTGCTGGTTGCCGTGTACACATTTACTGTGGTCTTCAGTTGTCTCCCCACAATGGTTGTTGGCCGATATGATCAAAAGAATCGCAAATGCGATGGGAAAATTCAGTATGGTCATTACTTTGCCTACGTCTTTTTATTTCTCTCAGTCATAATGCTTGTCATTGTGGTGGTCTCAGGTCTCTTAATAAGGAGTCGTCTGAGGGAAAGATTAACTCAAAATGACATCTCAGATAAACGCAAGGAGAAGCTCAAACATCGGTATCACAACACAGTATCACTAACTGCTATGTTGTGTCTCGGACTGATCCCACACTCAATAACACGGCAGCAGACCTTATTCTGTGGCAGTAGAGATCTGAACGTGGTTACTTATTGCACAGATACTCTGCCCTTTGTGTTTTATCGGCTTTCATTTCTGCTGCTAAAGTCAGTATACACTTTTCTACCGGTTATGTTTCTTGGGTTGGATCCCAAGCTCAGATCTAAATACTGGATTTCCTTTGGCAGCCCTCCAGAGGAGGTTTTATGTGAGGACTCTGTGCCGACGAGTAGCGCTTTAGTTCCAGTAGAAGGCCCACCACACCGTAGACTGTTTGAGGAGGACTATGAGACAGATCCAGAAGTTCTGGCTCTTCTGGCTATCACAGATGGCCGATCAAATCTAGATTCAAACCCTCAAGAAAATCTCCCCTCGACTTCTCAAATAGTTCGACAGCGCAGCAGAGGTAGAAGTGCCCAGAACACTTTAAGTTTCCGCAAGAAGAGAAAGCGAGTCAGTGACAATGTTGATGTACTTTCAATGATCAGCGAGAGATCCGAGTCGAGTCGGTCGAGCCGGTCGAGCCGGACTTCCAGTGAAAGGGCTAGCTTTAGAGCTAACTATACTAATCAAGCGTTTGATTGGTCAGCTTTGCAGGCTGCTGGAGTCACACCGTCTGTACCTAGGTCAGTTATCCAGCCTAGGCTGATAAGGAGGACAACATCATACTCGTGGATAGCCACCCTCACCAACGATGCATTCATAGAGGATGAAACAGATGAAAGTGACACACGACAGCACAGCAGACTCGCTCTCACAGATGGGACCGCTGAGACGGGTAATGCTGTAAATACTGACATAGATGACTTGGATTAATAAATTCATACAGACCTCAATAGACAATCAGCCACATATCTTGAAATATCTGGATTTACTATATTAGATGTATCAGTAAGAATCTGAACCCTGTGATTATTTGTTTACACTTTATTCGGTCAGAATATGGTAGACCAGATCAGATTAGTCTTTTGCTAGCGCATCAACAAAGGAAAGACAACTCTTCGTTTTTCAATCCGGCTATTTTTCTCGAACTCAAGATACATAATATAACATTTATGTACGTCGATCACATAATGTATGCACTGATATCTTGATACCGGTAGAGATATTATATTAACATTTAGTATATCATAACTTTATGCTGAGGTCTCAGTGCGTGACTGCAGATTAGTCTATGATCACAGCTATCTATCTCTCTATAATAGCTGAGGACAGCTAAGTCACCATGATTTCTTAATATTTTTGATGAATCCATACAAAGCCTGAGATTCCTTGAAGGATTAATGATGTTGTTGAGTTGTGCCCACAGGGCAGGATTAATAAAATATTTGTGCTATAGCCACAGGTATATATTAATACTAAGTTAAATTGTAAAGGGTCGTTACCAATTTAAGCTTTCAATGTCTTGTGAAAACTTAAGAATCTGAAGCTATATTGGTATCCAAAGCACCTAATCCCTTGCCATGCCATACGCTGATATCTTTACAACAGAATAGATTGATTACAATATTACGGCTCAGTCAACCGTGGACTGAATTTGTCATCACACTTTGATTCAGATACACAAGGAGAGGGAAGCTCGATAATAGGGGAGTTAGCTCTGTCAGTTGCATGACAACATAATTATACGTTAGCTTAAATGCGTCAAAGTCCCCGATAGTAAGACTCTACACTACCGACTGTCAGTGTGAGAGGAGACTACGAGATACGAAAGTTGGATTACTATGAATAACTAGACGAACATGATTATAGTAACTGAACTGTAAAGTTACCAACTCGAGAAAACCAATCAAGGTAAGTTTGTTAAAATACTTTGCCATGGTCTATGGGTGTATGCTTTATGGAAATCTGACATTCATACCTATATTTCATGTTGGCTCTCTGTATATCATGACTTTAAAATGAACTCCCCCTACTTCAGACGCTCATAAGACACATAGGCATATGGGATAATGAAGTGTTATGTTGGCTTAAGTACTGCACGCTGCCATCATGTATGGTTTTGTATTACTATCGATTAGAAACTTCCTGCATATCAACAGTAGGAGGCTTTGGCTGTCAAGAAGCCAACTCTACCCCTCTATCAGGTTTCCCGACATTGAGTTGACAGTAACTGCGACTGATCGTCAATTTTGGAGCAAGGCCTGAACGTTTTATGATTGCATAATCTTTGTTCTATTATGGCGGCCCATAAAGATGACAAACTGCATTTCAAGATGTCTCTTCTCAAGATGTCACTATAGGCTGCCATAGTCTGTTCCATAAAAAGTTACCTGTATGTCACCTGCATCAAATTTTTATATTGAGTTGATTTAAATCCTGTCATTTCATCATCAATAATGGCAAATTCATAAGTATGGTTTAATCTAGATTGTGACATAGAAATCTAAGCTAAGCTTATATGGGTAGAGCATTTAACTGAGATCTAACAGGGAGAATTCCATTCTCCCTGGATCTAATCCCTGCTAATAATATCAATCAAAGCCTACTTACTGCAGGCATATCCTCTTTCTTATTTAATACACTATATGCTGGGATATTTGACTGCCTTGGATAACAGCTTTATGTCGACAAACATATCGTTTTATTTTTGGTTTGATTTTTTTAATTTTTGAGTCATCTTTCTACCATAGTGAAACCGCCTATGGCGGATTCGGACGGACAGACAAATAAATAAGCTCATATTTTAACCTGCTCATCACAACCTATAGCTGTGACTTTAGTTTCCTTGAGGAACGCCCCCCCCCTCCATCTCGAACACGCTGCAAAGCTTTTGGTTGATATTGCGGTGCTTTTTTTGGACAATTATAATTGTTTTTTTGATAGTGAAAAACCTCCCTGTATACAGTTGTATTATTGTATAACCAGCGATACATGAAAGTTAGGATCAATTAAATAGGTGATAAACATCAAAATATTACATTCCCTGATGCGACCGGTTCCATGAGACAATAGGTAACTTTAGTAGTGAATTAACATATACCATCTGATGACTAATCTCCCATACTTTAGTGCCATTTTGAACTCATTATTCGGCAAAGCTTGTTACGTTTTTTGCTATGAATCAGTTGTTTTCTATTTGTGTTTACAGATACAGAACTAACATTTATAAGGAAAAGACAACGCTGGAATCACAACAGACGCAACTGGTGCTGTGTAACTGCGGATAAATAACACACAATGGTATACGCCTTGACAGGAACTAAAATTCCTATCGACACATCTCACGAGTACGCAATGAATATCACCGACACAGCATTCAATGACTTAGAGCCGTCAGAATCGGATGAAGTGAGCTTACCGGCCGTAATAAGCACATCTGTTTTCGCTGTGGCCGAGATCGTCACAAACGGAGGACTACTTTTAATATTTTTACTACGACGACAGACTGCGAAACATGCCAGTCTGATAATGATTAGTACGATGGTGAACATTGTAATCTCCGCTGTGTTTGACTTAGCCATGAGAATACCACTAGTGGTCGTCAAAGAGCATAATCTGGGAAAGACTAACAGAAATCTCTGTATAGCTATGACTCTAGCTCCAGATTTCTGGTTTTACGCCATCATACTGTGCCTGCCTCTCCTTAGCATCGAGAGATTAATAGTCCTAGAGACAAAATCAAAACTATATATCCGCAAGAAAAACGGAATATTCATTATTATGCTTATAGCGGCGTATACAGTCGCTCTTATTATAGCTATTTTACCTACGACGGCCGTCTTCAGGCCAGATGTTAACTCTAAATGTAACGGCAGCTTACTGTATGGTCACAGATTCGCTCATCTGTTTGTCTCCATCACCGCGCTCTCAGTCATTCTAACGGCCATATTCTCCATATCACTAGTGTTCAGACTACGGCTCAAACTACAACATTTGACAACCACGATGAGGAAGAAGATCGTCCTAAAACAAGGAACCGTATCGGCTATAGTCATAACTACAGTATTATTTTTTGCGTTGGTACCCTTCGCTGTATCGCTCCAGCTTGTTCTAATGTGTGGCAGCAATGAAATCACAGACCAGCAATTTTGTGAAGAGACCCTCATGGGGATTATATTCAGGGTGAGTGTCACGGTGAGTCGGCTAAGTCTCATTGTACTACCTCTTATATTTCTTGGTCTCAACCCAACCTTGCGCCGCCGAATCTGGCTGACGTTGCGTCGACCGAAACAGATGGAAAACATAGCTACGATTTCAAGCACTACGGGATCTATGGCCTGGAGTAAAGACTCGGGGATCAATGAGGGAGACGAGTTAGAGTATGGGCAGTCCGATGATGCAGGGGACTTTATAACAATAGACCAGGATCTTAAGTTTGGCAGAAGCGGAGATCAAACAGCAGGGGGCTTAGTTAGGAGGCAGCGATCAGTCAGGTACAGACAGAGTGTGATAGATCTTATAGACGTGCTGTCTGTGATCAGTGAGAGATCTGAGGGCGCTGACAGCGCTGACAGCACTGACAGCGGTGCGTATAGTAACTGTGACTATCAGCATGATATAATCGAATATGATGAGGGGAAGACATGACAATAGACTACTGTACCTAACTGTGTTTTTTCTACCGTTAGGTATCTGACATCTGTCACTTAAAAGAGCATCTGTCAAAACTAAGAAATGCTCAGCTTGTCAGAAAATAGGGCTCAATAGTGTGACATCAACCTTGAACTGTAGTTATTTTTTTGTCACTTGGGTACAATGCCATGGGCCTACCTAATCTCAGTTAGGGCTGTTTGTCAAACCCTGGAAGGTGCAATCTTTTTGACGTACAAGACTTTAATTATATTCCAGCCACTTCAAACAATGATTTCTGTTGACTGTTTTTTCCTGGTTGAACATTTTTCTAATGTAGTGCCATCACATTTTTGGCATTGACTTTCGGCAATTCATCATTTTGAAAGAGTAAAAAATGGTATGTTCATATAACCTGATATTGATAGATGATTCTGACTGAACAAGCCGCAGGAGTTTTAGAAGAAACCCAAGTTCAAGCTAATATTACTCTACGGAAAGCAATCGGTGGGAAACTTGATCCGTAACTTGATCTGAAAACATGACCCAGCCTTTCATGCAAAGTGCGTAACAGACTCATCGAGTACTACAAGTGTCGTATTTTTAACTGACAAACACCCATGTGCATTATCGTAACCCGACTACTCCATAATAATAGCCTTGTATCAGTTGAAGAGTAATTACGGAATCAATGAATTTGCATAAATGGAATTGGAATGAATGGTGAATCATTGATGAAAACATCACAAGATCATAGGTAAGGGTCTGATCTTCAGGTCAAAACATCCTGAAACTTCGACAGTAATATTCCGCAGATAAATCCAAAAATAAATTCAACACAATTAATTACATCAAGGGCTCACACTTTGCGACGATCTCGTCTCGTAGGCACTTTCTTAGCAATGGATTAGCTATGATTCAACATCATCTGTTAACGAGCACTAAAATGGCAGAGCAAGTATCATTTTCTGCTAAAGATGGTTGGTTGCTAGGGAGGATATTGAAGTGTTTTCTGGCTGCACATCACAACAACAAGAGATAGTAGCGTCAGCTAAGTCATGCAGCAAAAAATGAATACTTTATTTATTTCTAGAAGGCTGCGAAAAGATATCTTAGTCATTGTCACAGAGTAGCCAATCGCTTATTTTCAAATCAACAATACAGATTATCCTTCTCACATGGCCCGCTGGTGTTTTGTGTCACCAGAAGGCAGCGCAACAAAGCTCCGGTCTGTACGCAACATTGATGTAATGAGTATGATCTGTGAGACAGTAGATAATGCTCGAGAAAATACTAAAACTTGGACAATCATATTTGATTTATAAACTGTTTAAGTCAGTGGTCTTATGTTCTGAACAGGGTATACTTATATCTTATTAATGTCAGGAGATTAAAACTTGACATCCGAGAAAAGTTTTATTCTCCCATCATGAATGCAAGATGAAACACGAGCCTGAATTCTGCCGAGTCGAGTCGTTTGGATTGTTTCTGAGCTTGGGAGATTATTTTATTATATTACATTATATTGTTCAACAAATGTCGCTGACGATTCAAGATGATTGATGAATGTTTCTTTTTTAAATAATCGGAGGACATAAGAGATTAGTTTATTCAGATTCGATTCAGATTATTGAAACGAGGTAGTATAGAGATTACCATATATCCCAAGGATGTATAACACTTATGCTGTGGTAGTGATAATGGAAACCTACTTTGCGGTAAAACTTTCCTCTACCTTTGGGATTTATCTCAGATCAGACCATACAGATTAGGATTTATTAACTGATCAGACAGTTGGCTAATCCAAGATGGTAATCAAACAGTCAGACCTCAACTGCAGTAAGCTGCAGGAGTATGTTTTGGTAGGGTAGGCCTGGCAAGGTCGCTCAGACCAGCTGTACTGCTATGACATTCACTACCGCGGTGACAATAATAGACTCGCTGAAAACTGGTTCAGCAAGCTGCATATAGCAAAGCTCAGCCACTGACCAACAGCTGGCAATCCAAAACTATTTGTCATGTGTTTGTGTTGTTATGATCTGATGATGGTGCAAAATTGGCAATTACCCTGTGTGTCATAAAAAAGGCTGGATCATCAGCATTCAGCGTCCCATATTGATGACAAGCATCCCATGCTTTTTCGAGAGTGTTTTATTATGTTCATTATTCATGATTTGCACTAGTCAGGGTTGGTACCCTATACCACGATAAACAGACTGATATAACCATTGATATGAGTTCTGTTGCACCAGAGTGCGGTTAAACCTGGAAATTAAAAAAAAACAGCAAGGGTATTTTGGTCGATTGATTTAGTAAACCGCCGTTACACCTGATGAACAAAACTGAGTTGGGAAAACGCCAGAAATCAAATACAGTATTTTATATGAGTGCTATATGAGCACCGATAATGCATTCTGTTTGTGCAAATATCATAATTAGTTAAATAACAGAGTGAGGTCATGTATGGTGGGAACTTTGTGCAGATTGTGGCTATCCATTTTCAAATGCATCAGTACGCTTGACCATATTGATGGAGTTGACCCCATTTTGTAACCAAAACTGCCTATTTTTCATAAAAAATTGAAGTGATAATATTGTTGTATATTGTTTGACAATGATGTTTAAAAGGTAGGTATTACTTGGCTAGAGATTATAGTCTGTTTTCTTTGTATTTCCCAAAAGGATAACACAAATTTGGTCAGATATTGAGCACTCTTCTGTAAAAAAAAATTGAGTGACAGCGACGCAACACTTCTGCTGTACTGATGAGTGTCACTGTACGACTATGGATGGGAATTTTTGCAGATAAATGGCTTGGATGAATGAGTAGAATGAATAGCTTAAACAGTTTTGAGCTGCCTTGATCAGATATCTACTAGGATGTGGCATGGGGGTCCCACCTAGCCTTGTCACACGGCCGCGTGACAAGGCTAGGTCCCACCCTCCCTTGTGTGGCTTTCACCAAACTCCCCGCTTTCACAATCAGTCACCCATTATGTGAGCAGTTGTCTGCTCAATTGACATCAGCTTATTGACAAGCTTTGTCGGGTGGTGGGGGAGGGGGTACAAATGCCCCACCCAACAAAAACTGACAAGACGGGCTAATATGAAATTATCTACTTTCTGATTGGACAGTTACCCAAGTTTACAGAAGTGATTGGACTGCATTCTACCAGTTTCTAGCTCATCAATTTCAGAATTTTTCAAAAACAAAAAAGTTGAAAATATCAAACTCAAAAGGAACTGATTCTGTTGGTCTCAAGATGATGGCAGCAGCTAGAACTGATTCATTCACATATGATAAATGGAAGTTCGACCTATCGGATAGTCATATTCTGAAGTCAAATGGACCTGACAGAGAGAAGTAAGTAGGTTTAGCTTCTTGAAGCAAGAAAAGAAGTGAAAGCCAGAATAAATTGATGATTCATAATAAGTAAGGGTTACCAAACTAACCCAGTTCTGATTCTAAAAGGTAAAAATCAAAGGTTTAGGTGTGTTGTTTTTCCCCAAGTCCTTTGTTTGTGGTGTGAGATGGGTTGAGTCTTTGTATAAGGTCTCATGACAGTCCTACAACGTCTCAAGGCTGCCTAGTCGCAGCGTCAGGACGCCCAAGACTGCTATACAACGTCTCAAGACTCCCTCACAATCTGTCTTACAACATAACTTATGAGGAGCCCTCACGCACTCGTTGCTAGCCAGGGGCTGGTCAAGATTGAATTGGCCTGACAGCATTCCTTTCTGTAATATTGCCAAGAATACATATTGTGCTGATACACATACAAGTATTCCACTATAATAATCGTTAATCCAGTGGTTGATTCATTACAAAAATAACCCTGTCTGTCCTGAAAGGTAAGTAACATGAGTTCAATGAAATTCATAGGTTGGTTAGCATTAGGCTTCAAGACAGTCTTACAGCATCACAAGACTTCCTCACAACACTTGTCTTATGAGTATTCATGCAACCGTCATCAAAGACTGGTCAAAGTGTTCTCTCAGAAGTCAGGCAACACAGGACGATTGTGTGAATGTGATAGTGGATATGATCCTAGTCTTCCTTTTCCTAAGAATTGTCGATTGATACCAAAGATTTGATACCGATACGTTAGTAAAATGGACATCCATTGAAGATACCAAGCCTATCTCTTTGATTTACCATCCAACAGTGAGTGTGAGAAAAGCCGATGGACCTTTGATTCCCAGCAGAGCATGTGTTTGAGAATTCATAAAAAAAGCGGGGGATCCTTTTTGGTGATGTAAATGGTTTGGAATGTCAAGTAATTTAAACTCTTAGGGGACCTGACATGATTCTGCCAGTTGTAAACCCAACAGGCATATCTGGTTTCACTTTCGCCCTTTCCCTGCCATGTAGGCCTACCTACATTAGATGGACTAAACTTATCTGATATGCCTAATACCATCGATAACATCCTATATCTGTATCAATATGTATGGGCCCATTATAGTCATCATACCATACCATCCCGATCTCACAATATTTACTTATTATTATAGGTTTGTGAGTGAGCTGAATCCTTTACCAGAAATACCTGAGATGACCTTCGATAGAAACACTCTGAAGATCACACATGAAGAAGGCTTTGGTTTGGATTTCTCTGCTCTCGATGCTCTTAGACTGGTAGATGCTAAAAATGATTTGATGAAAGTGGCTGTCTCTGACGAATGGAGAGCCAGCAGGTCAGTTCTGTATTCTATATAACAAAGAGTATGAGTAGGTGGCGCCTGCCCTCTCTCAGGTTTTGAATCCCGCTGCAGTATCCCGCTGCAGTCAACCGACTGCTGGGCTCAAGTGATGCCCCAGGTGTGCTTTGACCTGCCTGCAAACTGAGAGCAACTTGGCCCCGAATATGGTGGCTGCGCCCTTAAGGCACCTTTATTTCTCAGTCTTCGGAGCCTTGCGATTTTAACCTATATAGCCCTGATAATGGCTGAGTGTAGCTTATTATTATCGACAGTAAAAATATCAGTTGGCTGAAAAACGGATTTTGTGTTTCAACCACAGGGTTAGGAAATGGGCATATTTTCACGTACATCTCGCATCATTTTCACATATAA
This sequence comes from Membranipora membranacea, assembly GCA_914767715.1. Lineage (NCBI taxonomy): Eukaryota > Metazoa > Bryozoa > Gymnolaemata > Cheilostomatida > Membraniporidae > Membranipora > Membranipora membranacea. The sequence goes on from OU612074.1 coordinate 3,901,517, forward strand.
TATAATAATAATATACACTTTATTTGCCAACCAGTGCCCCTATTGGGGCCAATGAGAATATGCTTACATAAGACATGATACAACTGATCATAAAACAGGCCACAACATTGATGGTGTTGAGGACCAACAATCAACAGGACATTTCACGTTTATTCAACTTGGACTCAATATTTTGTCTTCTATTTCAATGTAAAACATGACCAGCCTCATCCTAACACAGCACCAAGCTAAGAATAGCCATAGACCCATGGAAACCTCTATACCTATATCATTTAATTTACAACTGTGTTAACTCCTTGCCCTGAATCTTTTTAACAGGACAGAGAGCGAAAACATACACAATGTTCATAATCCCTTTGACTGGACCTATACTACAAGCTACAAAGGTACTCTTATAAATGATGGAGAGAAGGCTTTCACAGTGAGTACATTATTATCAAACATAGACAAATCTTGCATCGGGATAGTGCTTGACCAAGTTTGGTCGACTTGTCTGCATTCGGAGTTGCTCCCCCTCCACTGGTCCACACAGCATGACCACTGGAAGGGGAGCAACTAATATGCAGGCAAATGGACCAAACTTGTTATAGGATGGTGCGGACCATGTAATAATGTACCATCAATCAGAAGTGTGATTCACGTGTTTAGATGTGGTCATAGCATGCCATGTGACTACTTGTGAAGAGAAAACTAACTTATTTAAGCTGTATGGAGAATTTCTTGATTACTGGTCCCATGGGATGCTTAACTGCGGTAAACAGTTGTCATTCATTTTCAAGCTGAAGCGTTTTCATATCAGGAGTTTTGTTCTCTTGTGTTAGAAATATGCTATGTTTGACCCTGAGTGACTTAATGCAAGAATCAATAGATTGCCATTTTTAGGGTACACATACGATCTTAACACTGTACAGCCTTTCAAGGCGTTTTGATAAAACCAGATAAGCCAGACCAATTATTAGGATGCGCATTCAAACTTAGCACTGAACAGTTTTGTATTACAGATTACAGATTTATTTGTATCCCACTGTTAAAATACCCTGGGGTATTACATAATACTATTTGCGAGCTCTGGTAAAATTGAAATTGGATTTCATAACATCATGAATTTTTCTTTTTAAAACTAGGTTACTCAGACTAAAGAGAAGATTGACTATGAGAAACTGAAGATTGAAGAGAAGATTTTGTTCTTCACCAGTTTCCTTCTGTTTGAAGATGAACTAGCAGACCATGGAGCATGCATCCTCTCGCTCAAATTTGTAAGTTAAATCTCAGAACAGGAGGATCATGTAGCCTTATAGCCTGTCTTGACAAGCTTTGTTCGGTGGGGGGGGGATCACCTAGCTACCGAACAGAGCTTGTTAAGTCAGGCTAGTAGCCTTAGTACTCCAGGTGTTGCTGGGCACACTCAGCATGCAGTTACACTGTTACTTTCTAAACTACTGCTGCAAGTCAGGGGAGTGCTGATTGAATTCTGTATTGCTCAAAGATAACTAGATGGGAGCGCAATCTTGGATTTGTCTACTCAATGCAAAAAATATCAATTAAATAGTGATGTTTGACCATATTACTACATCGTCACTTGATTCATTGACAGCACTTCCTGATTTTGACGATCAAGTTTTGAAAATAGTTTGCCCAATAGGTGACAATTCTTAGATTGAAACCTCATCTAGTTATCTGTGAGCTTTACGGAATACAATTAGCACAAATTTCCTAGATTTATAGCAGATAGATTAAGTAGACGATTTATACATCGATATGACACTCTTCAGCTGAGGCACTTCGGCAGTTGAGCTGATCCATGAGCCAAGCCTCGCGCTGAGATTCAGAGAAATTCATAGAACTCAACTAAACTTGATATCTAACATAACTTCAATTTTTCTCAGGCAACACACCAAATTATCTGAAGTGCATGAATGCCGCAACACAGCCTGGCCTAAATCCCTAATACGCCCAAAATAAGAATTTGTGTTTAAATTTGGTTGAGGTATGTTATGAATCCTTTGAAGTTGTCTCCTCAGAGAAAAAGAAAGGGGCTAAATGAAAAGCAAGAATGGTTTGGACTTGTGCAAGATAAAAGTTGGAACACCTTTTTTACCATGTCTGCTACAATTCACAGTTCCTGATGAACTTTGAAGTGTGGTATTGGTAAATTATCTAGTTATCAATGTACCTGGGTAAAGGCTCAAAAGGAAAATAATGCCAAATTACATTCTGCACATATTCTACAAACATTCTACAAACACAGTTCGCAGTGAAATGCAAGCAGGCTTCTTTTTATGTATAACAAAATAAGCAGTAAAGAAATCAGAATCTAAATACCTGTGTCAGTTACAAAGTCAGCTCGCTAAAATCATTTATTATCATTGAGATAAATAAAAACATTCTTTGATCCTTATCTAGATACATCACTGATTTTGTCACTTGGAGCAAACAACACATGACAAGGCATTGTTAGGTTCATAGGGAGGACAGTTGTTGAGAGCACCGCTAACTTTATCACCACACGCAGCGCTTACTAAGTACATCTGAGCACCCTCTCGTCCATATGATTTGGATGTGAGTGATTCAGGTGTCACATCGATACACACATAGTTCCCTTTGTAGTAATGTGACGTCTGGAAATCCTCCGAGTGTGACTCGGTTTCGGCGGTAGAGAAGAGGTATCCTCTATACTCTAATGTCCAGTCAGCAGACGGGCAGCGCGTCTTAGCTGGTATCATCAGCTGTGACACTTTTTGTTTCGTCTCACAAACTGCACAAGGTATTCTGTGATCGTTTACCGTCCCACCAAATCTGTAATGAGCTGCTCGCAGGAAGGAGTTGGCCGCTCTTAGTGACTTTTGAGCATACTCTGGGTCCGCAGGCAGGCACTGCCAGTTTGGTCCTCCGCCTACGGAGATCCAGCTGGGTCCTGTCATCTGTCCTCTGTACACTACTGTGGATGTTGAAGGACAGGACTTACTACCCCATCTCGTGAAGAACGTCCCGCTGTAAGTTGGGAGGGTCGACTGGAGAGCTGACCATTCTAAAGGTAACAATAAAGCCAAGATTGAGAATCACATCTAAGGGCAGAATCCAGACGGTTCTTAATGGTAACCTAGTGTTTCTGAATATAAGTTGCCACAGTTCACCATCTTAAAATTCATAATCAAGTCCAATGTTTGCTGGATACATTCGAAAAATCCTGTCTAACTTATAGCAAAAACCTCCAAATTCGAACACTTAACATAAATAGGAGAACGTCTTGTCATAATCATATTCATATGTGTATAATCTGACCTAACAACTCTACATTGATAGTTACTGTTCACCGATCGATTCTTGTTCTTAGTGCTCTGGGTTGGGCGTGTGAACAACAGATTCAGCTCCCATATTAGCTTTGAATGTTTGACTTACCTCTCTTGACAGTATTATCTATCACATTCCTCAGTGCGGAGGGCACTTCCTCATTTGCGGCGGCGGAAATAATCTCTCTTCTGATTCTAACTTCCTGTGGATCATTTGTCACATTATTGCCACATGACTGTAAAAAACAAAGGAGTGGTCTGATGATTAAGGTTGACATCTAGTTATCCCGCGATCCAGGTTTGATTCCCTGTGCCGGATGTCATTTCAAGTGTGGCACTGGCAGGCCATTCATATTGGTCAAGTTGTTTTGATTAGGACCATAGATACAGGTGGCTGCTTGCAACCAGTAAAAAGATCCCCTAAACTTGTTTTGAAAAAAGAGTAGCTGATTACAGTTGGCGAGGGTATAGGGTCACTACCTCACACAAGACTCATGCCTAGGGTGGCCCATTTAAATAAAGACCTGGTTAGTTGTGAAAAGCAAAAAGCTGAGTGCTGTTCTTTAATTTATGTGCCCTTTGCTTAGCAGAAGTATTTTTACCAACATCGCAACAAAAAAGTTGGTATGCAACTGAGCTAGAGTATCCTAAAACTTGACTACCTTCCCCCAACTGTACATTATAAGAAAACAAAAACATATATTTTTCTCAGGTAAAAAACGTTTTCCAACATAAGCAAACTGGAGCATACTGATAGAGACAACCATCTTGAATGTTTTCTGATTACCTTTTCCAAACGCACAATTCTTCTCATCAACTCCGAACTATTGGAATTCTCACTTTGCCAGCGTATGGCAATAAACACGCAGAATCCGATGGACATGATGTTAAGGCAAACACAACCAGCCAGTGCTATACCCAGCTTTCTGTGGTTGCAGAATGGTGAACTCTCCTTGCTTTTCTCCATGATTTGTAGAAATCAGCAAACTCTTGAAGTACCTGACGGTTATACAAACCAATACTGATGGGTGGCGACTGAGCGCAAATCATATATTTGGCGGATAGAACAACGCCCCCCTCCTCTTTACTGATAAGCTATCCTCTTATCCCGCTATTATCATCGCAGAGAACCAATCGGGTGCTTTCATTAATCAAACTATTTATACAATTCGTTGAATGTTGAAAGATTATAATTATGATTAGGACCAGGACATCCTGATATCTCATCTTATGTTCCAAATCAAACCTCAGACTCTGAACCCCCAGATCTTGCTCGTACCCTGGACTGTGACCTTGACCTGCACAGTACGCAGGTGCACAGTAAAATGACTTCCTGATAGACAAACTTTACGTGCCAAATCTTAAACAGTCCTGAAAGGAAATTCTAAGAATAGATTACGTTGAATTGATGAAAAATGTGTACCATTCTAGCTTAAAAATATCAAACGCTTTTAGACGATTTGTGGTACAAGAGATGAAAACTTGTTGCATGGGGGGAGCAACACTTGATTGACTGCTGCAAGCTGCTGACCCCCGGTATGAATGTGCACAAATAAGACCAGGGATTGCAACTCTCTGCTATCGGTCCATAGTTAAACCCATTAGCTAGAATTATGTCTGTGGCTCCAAAACTCCAACATTTCAGTTGATCGAATCTCTGTGCTTGATGAGATATACTTATAATATGTTGTTCACCCTCATTGAATGAACGAATTTATCCCCTCTCTCTCTTCACCTCACTTGCTATGTTTTGCTTTAGATATGAGTGCAAAAATTAACCAGGTAATCACGCATATTTATTTATTTATTTATTTATAGAGGTTGGCTTGAAAGTTAACAAACAACAGATAGTTAAAGGCAACTTGTTGACCTCTATGTTAGAAATAGACCATTTCTAATCCTCATACTTGATCAGTTCTTTTTTCCATCATATTTACAGAGAGCCATGGCATCGGGATACTTTATATTGCTCAGGTTTTACCTGAGGGTAGATGGAGTATTAGTAAGAGTCCACGATACCAGAATATACTGTGATTATACTAAGAATTATCTCCTCCGGGAATACAGTGTCAGAGAATGTCCTTACAACCAAATTAAGGTATGTCTCTACCTCGCGTTAGATCAAGTCTGAGCCATTTTGCTAGCGTTGGAATTCCCCCGCCCCCACTCTACTGACATGCCCAGTGCGAACAAGTATTGTACTGAAGCTCTCTAGTCATGGCAGGATGTTTAGTAAAGCAAATGCATTGTGGGAGATTATCACAAGACAAGTTCAGGAGATAATTGCAACGAATAGCATGAATGTTCTTTATCCCTTTTTGCCTTCGGCGTGTCAGTAGAAGGGAGAGGCAATTCCAACTCTTGCAAAATGGATCAGACTTGATCTAACTTCACATTCGCTTTTTTTACAGTTTCAGCACAAACCTCACCTCACATCGACCAGAGATATGTTTTCTTACCTGTCTTTTAAAAAATAGCGGATGTAATTTGGTCATGGATTGACTGCTATAAGATTGTTTATGCCCTTATCAATCTAGTCAAGGTGCTCAGACAGCTGCAATGCGAGTAGTGGCATTAAATTATTAAGCACTCAATTTGTTTGACAATTACACTAACTCACGTTGCAGCCGTCTGAGAACATAGATTAGATTGATAAGGGCATCAACAATCTTATGCCAGCAAACCATGACCAAATTACATCTGCGGTTTTTTTCACGACAGGTGAAAAACATATCTCTGGTCAATGTGTGGTGATGATTGTGCTGATTGATATTGTATAAAGCGAATATACATCATACAGCACTTGGGCTATTATCGATCAAAACACTACCTTATTTTTGAGAGAGATTTCAACTCGTAATTTTTTAAATCAATTTGTTATCTTTATTTCAGGCGCCGGTTGCAGTGATAACAGATACTAATGAAGTCGTACAGCATTTACCCCTAGTCTCATGTGTTACTGAAAAGTTGGCTTACCCTCCACTAGACAGCTGAGAAAACAGGATATGACCACATAGAAAGTGATTTATAGCTTGATGCCGACCACACAAAAAAGCTTCTGCAAACACCGACCAGCTCTATAAGGTTTTTTTAAATCTTATACTATAAGACTATGTGCAGGTAGGACTGAAAATGCAGGAGTAATGAGAAGACAGCTTCACAACACAGATGCATATCACCATGTCTAAGGCTATGACCGTGTTCGGACAGTTTTATTGCCATTTAATTATGAGTGCGCTAAATTTGTCAATTCTTTTTCAACCGAAATCAAAATGATAAACTTTTTGAAGATAATTATAAAGGTGACAACAGTGATCATGTCTAAAACTTGCAAAAATATAGATGCGGTTTCAATTTGCTTTGTTGTGTTGATATGATCATTCAAAATCTTTTATTTCAAAACAAGTCATTTTATACTCGTTTTCATGTGGGTCTTTAAACTATGCCTGCGATCTGAGTTTTGTAAAATAAAAAATATAATACTAGATTGTTGCAGAATCAATATCATCATTTATTATGAGACTGGATTTAGATATGAACCGATGGCCATGACCCTGAATCAAAGCACTGCAGGGACTTCTCGCTTTTATCATCTATCATTCCCAACAGAAATATGAAATATTGACGGGAAAACCACTGAACTCAGCAGCCAATATAAGTTGGCAAATGTAACTTGGCTGATCATGGTTATGATATCGTCAGGAATATATTATTGTTTTGTTTATGAGGATATACGATAATCAGCTGTACTATATTAATAGATTCATAAACTTAACACGGAAAACATACTGGAAAGATCAACAAAAGCAGTTGGTATAGAGTCTACTTTAATATACATCAATAATCGGCCTGTACCCAGTACTATATACACATTTGAATGTGCAGTGAAATTTATTGCAGCTCATTGAACTTATTAAAGATCAACAACTCAGTTGAAAAAATAAAATTTGCTCACATAATAAAAAAAAGTGACAGGGACAATCTTAGGCAAGTGAGTGAAATTAGGTTACTTTCAATTGTCTATAGAAATAATCCTGGCACCATATTTAGAGAAAATTGTTCAACGATAAAAAAAACTCTACTTCCACACTTTGACAACACCACACGCGGAGGCGGAGACTATAAAAGGGTCAGTGGTGTGATACATGGAGACATCAGTGATGACATCATGATGTCCTGGGTGTGGCTTATCTCTTCTGTCGATACTACTGCTGTGGGCGGAGCTACCAGCTGAAGCTTTGTTTCTGCTGTAAGTCTCCACAATACAGTCAGTACCCTCCACTACCTGTGATCTGTATAACAGATGGTAAGCAGTGAGAACAATTCGTCTGGTGATTCGTGATAGTGCATTTCAGTCACAAATGTCAGATACCTGCCTTATCACAAGAACCACTCTTTTTACTAACTGACAGAAGGGGCTAGTTGAGTGTTGCGTTGTGGTGGAGAAGATACCAAACCTCGCAGTATTATTTGAGGTGGTGTTTACAGGAATACCAAAAGATAATATCAACAAAACATGGTCACACTTGAGTTGTATCAATAGTATACTACATTACTCAACTGCCATTTTGTTTTTACTTTCATAGTGCAAGAGTATTTTACTTTGTATTATGTTAGTGTATAAGTGTAAGTACACTTACTTGTATTGCGTAAGGTTATAATTATACTATCTTGTATCATGTTAGTGTATCACCATATTATCACTATTACTTACTTGTATTGGGTAAGTGTATTATTATACTTACTTGTATTGGGAAAGTGTATTATTATACTTGTATTGGGTAAGTGTATCACTATACTTACTTGTATCATGTAGGTGTATTATCATACTTACTCGTATCGTGTAAGTGTATGATTATACTTACTTGTACTGTGTAAGTGTATCACTATACTAACTTATATTGGGTAAGTGTATTATTATACTTGTATTGGGTAAGTGTATCACTATACTTAGTTGTATCGTGTAGGTGTATTATCATACTTACTTGTATTGTGTAAGTGTATGATTATACTTACTTGTACTGTGTAAGTGTATCACTATACTAACTTATATTGGGTAAGTGTATTATTATACTTTCTTGTATTGGGTAAGTGTATCACTATACTAACTTGTATTGTGTAAGTGTATTATAAAACTTACTTGTATTGTGTATGTGTATCACTATACTTACTTGTATTGTGTAAGTGTATTATGATACTTACTTGTATTGTGTATTATTATACTTACTTGTATTGTGTTATCGTATTACCATACTTATTTGTATTGGGTAAGTGTATAACTATACTTACTTGTATTATGTAAGTGTATCACTATACTAACTTCTATTGTGTAAGGGTATTATCAAACTTACTTGTATATGGTAAGTGTATGAGTATACTTACTCATATCATGTAAGTGTATTAATATATTTGTATTGTGTAAGTGTGTTATCAAACTTACTTGTACTGCGTCAGTGTATAAGTATACTTACTAGTATTGGGTAAGTGTAGGATAATACTTACTTGTATTGTGTAAGTGTATTATTATGCGGATCTGTAGCCGCGTGAGAGACCATCATAGACTCAGTAGGACTGTACATGTTCCAGTATCTGATCCTCATGTCTGTACCGGCGCTGATTATAAATGACTTATTCTCTGTGTGGTGGAAGTGTAACCCATTCATCCAGTGTTTGGAGCACTGAAAATAGTAAATATTACACATGAGAATACTGTATTCTTAGATATACTACAGTATATATTATATATCTGTAAATATTACTGTAAAACATCACTATAGCGAATATCTGAGTTTTCAAAAATAATTTGTTTCACATGTTTTACAAGTCACCACACACTTAAAACCACTTATGAACCATTTTAAAAACCGGGAGTCAAAACCTTTGACATAACCTCTGTGAGCGATCTAAACACTTACAAGTTACCATCTATTGCCGACAAAAAGGAAAACACAATTCAGATATAAGCCGCGTCTATGCCATTTTATAAGTCACCTTCATTTATAAGTCTGATGACCTTATTATGAGGTATTACAGTACACATGAGAATATTGATTATCATGTTATAATGACAGTATGATATGTCTACTTATTTTGTTGTAGGCAGCGGCAGATAGTAGATAAAAATAATGCACTGAGGGAAATGAATATTATGATTGGTCAACTTTGTAAACAAATATTGACTAACAGGGATAGCGAGACTTCTAAATTTACCTTCAACGCTATATTTATTTATGTGAGTGTCGGAAGCTGGCTGATGTGACAAAATTCTTCTGAGCTAAATCTTACCAAACGGGCCAATAACATTTTTACTTTTTATTTGAAAAAATTTAACCAGAGTTTCGTGCCTTTTTAGTTCAAACTATTGTCAGCATTCTAATATTAGCATTGTTACCACAAATGATGCAGGGATGTAGAAATAAACATAACATAACCTCTTTAGTAGATAGTAGTGGTGTAGGACTGGCCCACAGTGTAGTCTGTCTCTGCTTAGTCTCCAGGTTCCACATGGAGACCTCGTTGTTACCGAGGATACTGCCGATTACCCACGAGCTCTCAGCAGGGTGACTAATCAGACGATTTACTCTCATACCTACACACAACAGAGACGGTACATCATCAAATGTAAATGTCAGGTTACTTGTGTCAAGAATCCCTACTTGACGGGAGGGGATAACTCTCTGATAATTAGACAACATTATTTTGTAAATATTAGGTTGTTGCATCTCCTATCCTGTAAATCCTCGCTTGTGTGCAAGTGCTTCTTCGTCGATAATGTACTAGTAGCAGAGCTAGTCGAGGCTACTAGTACATTATCGACGAAGCACTTGCACACAAGCGAGGATTTACAGGATAGGAGATGCAGCAACCTAATATTTACAAAATGTGTACTGTTACTGGGCCCCATACGCTAATTTTATTGCGTTTTAATATTCTAACCCATCATTGAATGAAATTTACAAATCCAAAGCCAAGTGCTTCATCAATCGTGCTGACAGGCTGGAATCAGTGCGATTATAGTCACTTACCAGTTGGATGTAGAATACTGTTGACAGGTAAATGGAATCTCATATCGTATAAAGTAATACATCCGCGTGCTGACCCTACACTGAGCCACTTCTCCTGAGGATGTGAAGTCATACAAGTAATCAATCCTGTTAATAAGAAAGGAAAGTAATAGTGATAGACCTCAGTCTACACTTGGGGAGGGGGGCGGTGCAAAAACCCTAAGAATAATAGACCTCAGTCTACACTTTACTCAGAGAGAGAGGCGGTACACAAACTGTGAAACATGACATCAAAGCGGTTAAAGCCTATTAAAAACTGAAAACATACAGTAGGAAGAAGATAGATGAAGTTAGCAACTTTCATGTTACGGATCGGTTGAACCCTGGTTTAAAATGGCATAGAACAGTCTCAAGAGCCTTGCAAGACTTTAAGGCTCACAATTACATTACAATCACATTACTATGCAGTTTTGCATCAGTGCAACAATCTTACTGAATGCTGAATGTCTAAGATTGAATAATACATTTTCACAATTATATTTCAACTGTCAATTAGTTGATTTCTGTATACTGCTTCACCTTTTGAGAGATCATGTTTAAGTTTCCATGCAGTTCTGTTAGCTCTGATATCCCAGCCAAGTATATACCCTTGTACTGTTCCATAATTAATCACCGTTCTCGGCCCTAATTATAAGAAATAGTGATCAAATTAAAAAACCAACTTGCAGACAATTCCTTGACTCTAGTCTTATATTATTGGCTATCAATCAAGAAACCTTTTGACACAGTGGATTTCCAGTTCAAATTCGCCTAAAGCAATGGTGTTACAACCATATAGCATTATATATCAGATCGTCAGTCATACATCTTCAACATTATTCAAAGCAGGCCAGATAAATCATAGAAATCTTAAATGAATGGTTATAACGGAAAGGTAAACTTGAATGTACTGTCAGCTTTAAGTAACCAATCACTGAATCCACACATGACAGACATATACATCCTTCTCTTTTGTTTGAATTGTCTTTCAGAAAAAGCCAAAAAAAACCTTCCAAAAACAGCCAAGGAAAAATTAGCTGATCAAAAGTGGAATAAAACAATTTGGACTGTATTTTGTAACTCATGACAGATATAAGATAATTATTAGACAGACCGTATTCAGTGCTGGACAGTGCTGTGATATGTCCGTATAGATGAGGGTCGGCGTTATGAGAGTCCTTGACATTGAAGCTCGTATTCGTCTGATTACTCTCTATATTGAGTAGAGTTATCGAGCTTAGTGAAGTCAAACAGGCCACCCAGTTATCCGGAGTACAATATGCCATGTCTAATATCTTACCACCTATCAAAATAAATATCAATATATAATTATATTGTAAACATTTTTATAAACATATATTATAAACATAAAAAAAATAATATGATGGAGTTCTAGTCATATGGGCAGCATTGTCAGTGTACCCTAGAGAAGTAGGCTATTGGTATTGCCATTTCACACATTTTCAAAATTGCTAGCTAAGATTTACTCACCCTTTTCACATTATAAAATCTCTCAACTCTTCTAGCCAAAATTTACTCCTAGTCAACTTTAAGTCACTCATAAACTAGCTAAATTATACTGTGCCAATATTTCTTATCTTATAGATCATCCATTTGAATCTCATTTACATGTCAACTTTGAGACTCAGATGTACCCACATCATCCCATAACATAGCTGTGTCACATTGGTACAGTTAGACCAAGCTCAACCCAACCCAAACATATTCGATCAAAACCACATATATCATTAAAATGAAGGAAAAACCGTAACAATGCAGGATGAAAACATTGTCAATTCCATAGACCTAATAGTTTATCATTAAGTCTATGGTTTATTCTCAACATTGTTCAGGCGAAGTGGTAAGTTGAGAATGCTTAGATAAAGTGTCAAACGTACATTGTTTCCTGCCCTTTTACTCGACTGTGGAGCTTATCCATGCTGTACGTAACACAAATGGACTACCTCGCATACAAGTAGAGCGGGATATCCATATCTATATTCTTACCTATTTTATTGAAGGTGGCCTTGGAGCGTGATGTATTACACAATCTCACGTCAGATTTATATGTGTCCCATATTTTGACACTGCCGTCTCGACTTCCTGTTATAAAGTATTCCTGGTTATTGCTCACCAGAATTCTACAAAATAAAACCACTTTAAAAAGATAGAAATCTTAAGATTCTTAGATGTGTCTATAGTAAAGCCTGAGGTAACGTTGTTACTGCCACAAAAACGGCAGACCCTATCATTAGTGTAACTATTATTATTATTATCATTACAATTATTAATATAACTATCATGACAATTATCCTTATAACTATTTATAAGGATCCAGTCCGTAGACCCGTACTGATACCGCAGACAAGCAAAATAACAAGCAACATCAAGGTTTCTCACACAGTATCACAGGGTATCAAGACTATAAATGGAAGTTAGTTTTATATGAGTTTTTAATTTCTGCTCATGTATATGTTTATGTATAATATGTATATGTATATGTATATGTATATGTATATGTATATGCGTATGCATATGTATATGTATAAGCATACCTGGATATAGAATCTTTATGCTCGTGTATATGAGACACTAGTATACCCTGTGGTCTCCACTCCACAGGTACAGAAGGTGTCTCAGCCAGCACTGTGTCCATCAGGTGCTCCTTGTTACGGTAATCCTCTCCGTACTCGTCACGCTTATGATGTACCAGAGTCCTCAAATCTAGCTTACATTTAGACTGTTTGACTGTGGATATAAAAAATGTGAAGTTAAAACTAAAGTACAGCTCACTTAATTCAGACCTCAGGGGACCACAAAAAATTTGTCTGTCTGAGTTTAAATTATAGTGACATTAGATTACATTGAGATCTGGCTGAAGGGACCAATTTTCCTTGTCTGAATTAACAGGAGTTTGAGTTTTGAATTATAAAGTTTGAATTGATCAGCTTACACTGTATACTGAAAAACATAAGTCTAAGCAACTGTGAGCTTTATGATGGCGGAAGCCTCAGAATGTACAAATGATCGACTGAATATCTCAGGAAGATAATTTACAGTCATTATGTTTGATTCACATTAGGGTGAGCTTATCCGTCCATCAGGCCTTTTGACATTGAAATAACAGGGAGGCGCATCAAGATAGATTTACTTCACAGTAGACAAGAGACATTCTGCTCTGTGGAAGAGGCAGGGTCACTCCATAATTGGCCGTCGGTAAAATGGCTAATCCTCTATTGATTCAGACTGTGGCATAAGATGACCAAATCTAGTAGTTTCAGTTCCAATACTGAGATAGACAAATAACATAGCGATAGCCAATCAGGGAGGGTGAGGGGAATCCCACCCTTACTCGGCCAATAAGTAAGCAATAGATTAAGTACTTCAATGTCTCACATTGTTGTGGAGAGCTGCCTGTTGCTCTATTGCTGAGTGTTGCGTAGCCTCCGGACATCACACTAGCTCGGGCTCTATCAGGAGTGTCCCTCCCAGTCTGAGCTATACCATGAGGAATCTGAGGTGATGGTGACCTTATGACCTCTCCTGCACCAGGGGGCGTGCCCATATGAGATGGGTGGAGCTTACCGACTTGATTGGCATTATGCTGAGAGATAGGGGCATCTAGAATATCAGTACCAGTAAATAGGGACCGCACATCTCCACTCGGCTACAAACAATAGAGTAAACAAAGTCAATATTCAGCTGAACAAGAGGCCACGTCAGCAGGGAGTCTGTTAATTAAAAACAGCCAACATCACAATCTGATCACAAATTGCTCACTTATTGATGGAACTATAAACATTCTGAGTGACCGATTTGGAAACAAACTTGTCCAATTGAATAACCGTGTGAGTGGTAGTTTTGAGTGATGGGATGACGATAATTTGCTTTAATAAATAATTGCACACTGTAATTGAAAGACCCACTGGTGGGTTGTCTGAGCAATGTTCTCTAGAGGTGAATCCATGTAAGAAAACTTGATGATTCAATAATAAAAAACCCATCACATCACATCCTCTAGCTGTGCTAATTTGGCTTTGTGACTTCCAAAGCAGGATATTCCCATGTAACATTTAATCACTTTAATCACAATAACACAATCTGTTATACTGTTGAAATACCACAGAAAAGAACTGATGAAATACAGGTTTTAGTTTATCTTTGTTAAGGTTATGGCATTACTTAATGTTCATAGATTTAAGTGTTAATATGTAATCCTGACAAAATGGAGAAATGATAATGAAATAATTAATGGTTGTTCTGTAATTTTGTGTGACGTCACATTGTGAGTTTCTTTTTTTGCTATGTAATTTTCACAGCACTATGCAACAGTTAATATTTTGTATCAGCCTAACGTGTTTGAGTGGGGAGGTGGTATAAAACTGAGATATTGAAGGCTTCCAAGTTATTATTCAATCTCGAGCTCACCATGGATGTTCTAATCGTCGGATTTCTGCTTTTAAACTCAGCTAACGCAGCAGCACGAGGTAGGCCTGGGCAGACACAGATAGACACACAGACAGACAATCTATTTAATCAGATGGTCATCTGGCGAATCAATTTTTGATGCTTTAGTTTTCGGTTGTCATAAAAAGAATACTGCTACTGCAATGATTGAGCATTATGTTCAGATTTTCAACTGTAGTTGAACACATCCAGCTATAAGATTTGAATAATACCTATTAATTTGTATTTTAGGACAGTCTAACTCAGAGGCGTGGGTGAGCTTCACAGATCCGCTGACGCCGAGGCCACCAACTAACATATGTGAGACTCTCAAGCTTATTAGTCAGAACTCGGCAGAGAGGGACGCTATACGTGCAGAAGTCTCAATGAAAGCTCTAACCATCACCACTAAAACCATGGGGGTGGATCTCAGTGATGTACAAGGTATGTCTTAGATGTAGTCTCAATTGTCTCTTTACAATAGCAAATTATTGAAAGTTATGAGTTCTATTTTAAAGGTGAAAGCAACTTTTGCAGAGTGTTTGTCTGAATATACCATTTCCACTCCCCTGATGCCTAATTCATTGGCAACAAAGCTTATAAGCCAACCAATGTAAGGTTTCGGCATCCTAATTCATTTTCAAAAGGCCAGAATGTGGAAGCTGCCATCTTTGTATTTTGTCCGTAAAGTAGCTCTGAGCATGTGCAGTATGTATTGCTGTTCTCAGCAAATTAGATTCTGTTAATAGTGAAATGATTATGATTGCGTAATGGAAGAAGGTTGAAAGCGGTGTAGTTCACTAGCTAAACAGTTCTCATAAACTCAATCTGGCTTATTTAGTGACATGAAAAACTGCTTCAAAAGTTGACTTTGCCTACAAGGTCAGAAGTGAAGTGGTTGTTCGACGGTGATGTAGACATCACTCATCTGAATGCATATGCCAAATATGTGTCTTACTCTTTTAGATAAAATTATAGTATTGACAAATGACAGCATAGCCGCAAATTTCACTTTCTGTATAATTTTTTTACGTCTCAACATGATAATGATGACTTTATGTTGAAATCTGTAATTCTCTGATTTTCAGAATCTCCAGTACGATTTGACATATATGAGCCAATGGGAGAGCCTAACCGCATGTCTAAGACATACTATGTCATGTATATTTTTAATAAGCAGGAAGTGGCAGCACGCAGCAAGTGGTATTCTATAGTACAGATGGACGCAGGCAGCGGCGGAACATCTCTTGTTGCTGAGGTAAAACATAGTCTCCATACTGACAGATGAACTTTTATGCACTTCATCCTAACCAGTATTGTATTGGGTTGCCAGACTCAAATAGCCTTACTCTGATTGATTGGATGGTTTGTTCTGACCATAGTATTTTTTTAGTGAAGGCTATCTTTCTTGCAATAGATTTGATCAGGTACTTGGTTCTCAGGAGTTGTCCCCCATTATATGGGTTGCTAAACGGATGATTCCATCAATTTGTTTATTTTTTTATATGTTATCATTAGAGCAGATCACAAGTTTTCGTCGCATCAAAAAATGATCAAGGGAGGTACTGAAAACACTCCCTATTAGTAAAAGATAACTAAGTTTTTTTGTCATAAATGACTAGAATTCATGTTTTGTAGCCGAGAGCTGAACATCTTAACACTATCAACGCATGTGCTGCCCAGGTGTTTGAGATAAAATACAGAGATATGTACAACTTTCAGCTCATAAAGCATTCAAGTAAGTTGTCAAATGTACAGTATCTGCTCAGAGATCATTAGCAGCAGTGCTTCCAGAAGTTTGTTATAGCTGTTTGATGACAATAATATATGCATGAAATTTCAAAAATTAACTGCAAAACCTACCCTGACAGTAGTTATACAAATGTACTTTCTAACCATGCGTTCTGTTTGAAAACAATAACTTTTACAATTGCACAGTATGGAAGCATTTTAACTATATAATGTTAATTCCCTCGTTTAGGGTATGGAGAAAATACTGTGCTTTGTGCTGTCTCGGATGAGAGTGAGAGTCACTCTAACAGATTAGTGGCAAGGCTGACTCCAGAGAGTGAATGTATTAATGATACCTGGACATTCTTCTAGAGAGATTAAACCGATCATCTTGATTTTAATAACAATTCAATGACACCACTTAGTACGGTTCACCCAGTAGAGACAAATTTTAAATGTTATATTTGCATTTTTTTATACAACTTTTGTTCCATGAGCAAGTGAACGAAAAGTAAGAAAACAAGTAAATTTGTTTTCCTTCATCGTTCTTTTCCCCATACATTTCCGTAATTTCTTTGGCATGTTATGTAAAACATCCGACCAGGGTGATATTGCCTGCCAAATAAAAAGTGTATAATAATAAGTTAAGTAAGAACACTTCATTTTGCAGAAACCCTTATGATTTATGGCCTCACACATCTATGATCTTTCAATAAGTATGAGGAATGAATGTATGACTATAATTTATTGTCTTTTTTCAATTATTATGCTTCCATACAGCATCAAGTAAATACAGTGTACCCTATAGGATTTTAATTTAGCTAGAGTTTAATTTCGCTATCTGGACCTGGTACTAAATTTCGCTAGTAGGCTTACTTGTGAAATGTAAAAAAAAATGTCCAAGCTGTGATTCGAACACAGGGCATAAATCTCCATCTGATTGCAAGGCAGACACTTAGACCACTAAACCACGCTAACTTGCATGATTAAGTAAGGTGTATTCCTGTATAATTGTACATTGTTTATGAAACTAAGGTGAGTGAGTTTAATTAAAGATACACTAAATTTCGCAACCTAGGCAACAACGCGAAAAGCAATCCTAAATGCCGCAAAAACTAAACTCCTACAGGGTATGTAACTTTTATCATAGTCGACAGTAATATGATCTGGGAAAAAAAAAGCTGCTTTTTTTATTTATGCAACGATTTACTTTTTAGGCAGCAAGAAAAGTGACCATCTCACATTTTATAGGCTTTTATTTGTTGCTGGGTTTAGCTACTTTATTACAAATGTGTGTGCAATTTCACGAACCCCCCCTTTTTTATCACTCTTTTAGACATTTAACTTTTGTATTTTAATAAGCGTTCACAATTCATGAAATTTAATTGGCTTCCGGGGAATTTCATTAATTCACTTCTACATTTATCCAGCTTGATTTAAAGTTGGATCTTTATTTAAACTTGGCTGCTTTATAAAGCTTACCTATCTACAGAAAGGACGAGCCTAATTAAGACTCCCCCAGGCTTTTCTCATGAATTAGCATATAAACAAGGGTGGCTACAAAAATCACAGATTAAATTATTGTGACATCCAGCATTTGTTTCCTCATTGAAGGTGTCGGTATTACTCAATCATAGTACAATAAGTTCCAAAATAACATATAATCCGTTCACAACGAATAATTAATAATGGTAAATAAGCAATCCAAATTCAAGTTCAAATTGTTACATTTTTTGCATGAAGTCACATTGTAAGTTGCTTTTTTTGCTATGCAAAATAAAGTTTCTAACACAAAAGAATTTTTAATAATCCATTATTTAACATGATGGTGTGGCATAAAAAGAGAGATCAAATGTTTCTTAGTTATTATTGTACTAAAAATAAAAGTTCTCATTCTCGGATGACAGGGAACCACATGCATACTCTAGAATGCTCGAGAGACTTTTAGCTTTGTTACTTGCAAATCAGAACATTTCTGTGTAACTCAGATTACAGATTTATGGATTTAATTATTTATTGACCGACTGTTACAAATGTGTTATGCATCATATAAAGCAGGTGGTTGAGTACTCATGTTGGAATAAAGAAAACTAATGCAGTTTTGCTGATGAAATATGGGCGGTTGACAGGAAAAGAGCCTGAGGAAATACAGTATCCTGCTTATCTTTGTTATGGTTTGGCATTACTCAATCATAGTACAACTGTGTGAATCCCCTTATATGTAATCCTGTCACAATTGAGAGATGATATTGCAATTATTAACCCTTGTTCTGTAATTTTGTAACAATGTATACGTTTTTTGTATGACGACACGTTGTAAGTTGCTTTTTTGCTATCCAATTTTCACAGCACCTGCTAATATTTTGTGTCTTCCTTCATTACATGTTTGAGTGCGGAGGTGGTATAAAATTGAGATATTGAAGGCTTCTAAGTTATTGCTCAATCTCGAGCTCACCATGGATGTTCTAATCGTAGGACTTCTGCTTTTGAACTCAGCTATGGCAGGTAAGCCTTGGTGCATACGGACAGACAGGCACTGTACCTAATCAGATGGTCATGTGCCTGTTCAATTTTAGATTTTTGGTTTTGGCTAAAATAACACTGCTCAGTTCCACTATTATCATGGCAACTGTGTATCAGTTTCCCTGTGTTCGGTACAACAGAACAGAATTTCTAACCAAGCATTCTGTTTGAACACAAAATCTCTTTTTGCACTGTTAGAGGCATTTCAACTGTTATATAACCTTACATTTATTTCACTTGTTTAGGGGATAGAGAAAATACTTTTACAATGTTTTACAGTAAAAGGCATTTTGACTATTATGTTCTATAAAAGTGTTATTTTCCCTTGTTTAGTGGATGGAGGAAAAACAGTGCTTTGCGCTGTTGTTGATACAGATGTGATTTTCAAAGGCACTATTGGATTATCAGCTAGGCTGATTCCGGAGAATGAATGCTATATGAATACCTGGACATTCTATGAGAATGATAAATTCGGCAAATTTGATTTTTGATGTTCATTCAATCAGACACTCAGTCGAGCTCACCTAATTGAGAAAAAATGTAAATATTTTTTTAAAACTGTTGTTCCATTTTAAAATGAATGAAAAGTAAGAAAACACGAAAAAAAATTTTATCTCTCTTTTCTTTCAATATTTCCTTAATTATTTTGGCACATTATGTACAACATCCGACCAGGATGATATTGCCTGCCAAATAGAAAAGTGTATAATAATAAGTTAAGTAAGAACACTTCATTTTGCAGAAACCCTTATGATTTATGGCCTCACACATCTATGATCTTTCAATAAGTATGACGAATGAATGTATGTCGATAATTTTTTCTTTTTTTTCAATTTTTTGTTCCATACAACATCAAGTAAATACAGTGCATGTAACTGTTATCATAGTCGTCAGTAATATGATTTGGGAAAAAAAATGATTGCTCTTTTATATCGAAGAAATGATTTTTCTTTTTTAGGCAGCAAGAAAAGTGACCATCTTAGTTTTAACAGGATTTTAATTGTTCCTGCGTTTAGTTACTTTATTACAAATGTGTGTGCAATTTCACAAACCCCTTATTTTATCAATTTTTGAGACATTTAACTTTTGTATTTTAATAAACGCTCACAATTTATGGATTTTAATTGGCTTCCGGGGAATATCAATGATTCCTTTCTACATTTATCCAGCTTGATTTAAAGTTTGATCCTTAATTAAACTTGGCTGTTTTTTATAAAGCTTACCTATCAACAGAAAGGACCGAGCCAAATTAAGACTCCCCAAACTTATCTCATTTATTAGCATTTATAATAAAGGGTTTTTACAAGAATTAAATTCTTCTGACATCCAGGATTTGTTTCCTCATTGAAGGTGTTGGTATTACTCAATCATAGTACAATAAGTTCTAAAATTAACATATATTCCCTTCACAATGAATAATTTATAATGGTAATTAAGTAATCCAAATTCAAATTCAAATTGTTACATTTTTTGCATGAAGTCACATTGTAAGTTGCTTTTTTGCTATGCTAAACGTATTTTGTAACACCAAAGTGTATTTAATTAGCCTTTATTTAACACGATGGTGTGGTATAAAAATGAGAGATCGGATGCTTCTTAGTCATAATTGTACTCAGCATGGAAGTTCTTATTATTGGATGTCTGCTCTTCAGCTCAGCTCTGGCAGGTAAGCACACTTACATACTTACGCACTTTCACACTTACACAATATACACTCAGGTGGTAGGTTTTTTTTAATAAATTTAAAGTAGGAGACAACCACAGAAGCTATATTTTGATACTTGATGCATAATGATTTTGCCCTTCTAAATTTTCATTTTATAAATAAATATTAAATTAAAAAATTAAAATAAATTTATAAATATTTCAATCGGGAACTCTTTCCACAATTTTGTTTCAGTAACAGACATACCCAATTGATTGGCCTAGTGATTAATACTCTCTAAATAATTAAATTTTCATGGAAAATCTTCATGTATAAAAGTATTTATTTTTAGAATTAAAATATTATTCTGTTGTTTGTTTTGATCTTTATACATAAAGAGTCATAGCAATTACAAAATAATTTCAAAAAACAATATTATTACGTACAAAGAACCTGGCCCTGCAGATAATACATGATGACGAACATTTTTTAAACAATTTTCTTGAGAAACTCCCCTCAGGCAGATATCGCAGCCTTAAATACAGAACTCCCTGGGGTAAAGACTCATTCCTCAGACACTTGATTTTGATATTGCAAGATATTTTTTAATCCACTAGAAGTCAGACTTTACTTTACTCATTTTGTTTATGTTTCTTTTTGGTATTCTCTACTCATGTAACAGTATAAACACTCAATCTCGCAGCATACCTAATGTTTGTGACAAAATAAACCAACCAACCAACCAACCAACCAACCAACCAACCAACCAACCAACCAACCAACCAACCAACCAACCAACCAACCAACCAACCAACCAACCAACCAACCAACCTTTCAATAATAAAGAATGCGCATTTTCTATGAGACTAACTTCCAAACATAGCTTCCCAATTTATTTCAGTTTATTGCAGGGGATTAAGGTTTGCTGAATGCCCTGTGGTGCAGAACCAGAGTTTTTAGCTTAGGTTTTCATAGTTGCGTATGTTGCCTATCTGTGAAAGCAAAGTGCTAGTGGATTCATACTTTAGTAATGCCCGGGTTCAATGCTACTTTAAGATCCAAAGTTTTCGGCTGTCATGTAAAACAATGCGATTTGTTTTGAAGCTGTTACATACCCGCCGCCGATGATATTTTCTCGAGATAGACCAAGAGTGCCCAACCTAGATGACACAACTGTCACACCCGCTAATGCATGTCAGAATATCACTCTTATCAGTCGGAACACTGCACGCAGGGACGCGCTGCACGCAGCACATACATCCAAGACTCTGACAATCATCAATAATATAACCATGGAGGTGGATTTGGGTGGCAAACAAGGTAATTATTTAAGTATAAGATTGACTGTAGTAACCACTGCCTATACAATAGCGTTTAGATATGGTAGATAATTACGGAAAGTCATGAGCTGTAGTTTATGTATTCCTACACTGATGTTTGAATGTATAATATGCAGAATGTTTGTGTTTCCCTTTATGAATCAAAATATAGTATTCACAATAGCAACAGCTTCTTTGAATTGTTTCAAAACGATGATTGTGAGCTGAATTTATTATCTGTTCATATCTCATTTTTAGAATCTCCGATCTGTTTTGATATATACGAGCCAATAGGGGAAACTGATGGCATGTTTAGGACATACTATGTCATGTATATTTTCAATGAGGATGAAGATGCAGTACTGAGTGAGTGGTATTCTATAGCACAGATGAACGCAGTTTACGGTGGAAAGTCTCTTGTTGCTCAGGTACCTAGTCTCCAACAATGTCAGATAAACTTTTGTGCACTCCGCTCTAAACAATCTAGATGTCCAAAGCCATACAGTTTTACCATATTTGATCAGTGTCGTATTTGAAAGTTGACTTTCAAGCGATAGATTTGATCAGGAGTTGTCCCTAAGTATGATGGTTGCTAAACAGATGAGTCCATGAATTTGCTTTCTCTATATTTGTTATCATTGTGGCAGATCACAATGATTGGTCTTATGATCAAGGTAACTAGAAAAATACGCCATTTGTAAAGTATAACCCATATTTTTGTCATACTTATTTATAATTCATATTTTGTAGCCGAGTTATGAACGTCCAGAGACTCTCTCCTCCTGTGACGATAAGGTGTTTGAGATCAGATACAGAGATATGTACAACTTTCAGCTCATAAAGCATTCAAGTAAGTTATCAAACGTGTACAGTATCTGCTCAGAGATAATTAGCAGCAGAAGCTAGTTAGTTAGAAGTTAGTAGTTTTGAAAGTGAACTACAAAAAAAGACTATCCTAATAGCAGTTATACAATTTTTTCTTTCTGATCAACCATCAATCCATGCCATTATGTTTGAAAATAAATGTTTTATTTGCACTGTTAGAGGCATTTTAACTGTTATATAGGCCTAGTATATACTCATTTCCCTTGTTTAGGGGAGGGAGAAAATACTGTGCTTTGTGCTGTATTGGATGAGAGTAAAAGGCACTCTACCAGGTTAGAAGCAAGGCTGACTCAAGAGAATGAATGCGATACTGATAAATGGACATTCTATAAGATTTATTAAATTGCCCATTTTAATCACCATTCACCACACTTAGTAAAGTTCACCTAGTAGAGAGAAACTTTAAAGGTTGTATTAACACTTTGTTGATATAACTGTTGTTCCTTGTGCAAGTGAATGAAAAGAAAGAAAGAAAGGAAATTTTTCCTCCTTTTTTACCACAACATTTGCTGCAATTTCTTTGTTGCATTACGTTAAATATTCTACCATAATAAAATAAAAAATGATTAAATGTTCAGTTTGAATGTTATATTAACATTTTTAAGTTATTGTTCCATGATAATGACTTTTGCAGAAACTGCTATTAGAGCTCTCGCGCATCTCATTTCGATATTTCAATTAATATGAGGAGTCAATTTTGACCATGTTTAAATGTTCGCTTGTACTTTTTAAAATCGTTTTGCTTCCATACAACATCAGGTCCAAGTAGTGTATGTGACTTTTATAGTAATGGTAACTAGTTTTATCTAGGAGAAAGAACCGGATGATTGTACTTTATATTTTCAAAGCAAATCGTTTACTTTTAGGCCATTTTAGTTTCAATGAGTTTTCATTTGTTTTGGAGGTTAGCAGCCTTAATTATAAGTGTGTTTGCGATTTTGGCAACCCTCCTTTATCATCAATATTTTAAATATTTCATTTTCGTATTTTAATAAACTGCTACTTTTATCAGAGTAGAAAACAACAGAATTGATGACATTAAATTTACTTCTGGGATTTCCAATGATTAACTTCTACATTTATCCAGCTTGATTTAAAATCGGATCATCCATTTGAACTTGGCCGTTTTATAGAGGAGCTTAGCATCAACAAAAAAGATAGAGGCTAATTAAGCCCCCCCCCCCCTCTAGGAAGTAACCTATACTATTAGAATTATTGCTAAATATTTCAATTAGGTGGGTGTGATTAATTTCTGCTCAGAGGGGACCCTCAAGAAAATTAATGTCTGAATTAGCAGGATTTAAATTAACCAGCTGGGCTGTGGGATCATCTCTGACCAGGGGTGAATATCATAGCAGAATATCTGTTCAGTCGACATGAAACTGCGGATTTAGAGCAAAGTATCAATGGAAAGTATTCCGTATTTTTATTTTTAGAAATTGAGCAGAATTGATGAGATTGAATTTACCTCAATGAATTTTGATGATACTAATTCACCTCTACATTTATCCAGCTTGATTTAAAAATCGGATCGTTTACTTGAACTTAGCCGTTTTATAGAGGAGCTTAGCATCAACAAAAAAGATAGAGGCTAATTAAGCCCTCCCCCTCTAGGAAGTAACCTATACTTAGAATTATTGCTAAATATTTCAATTAGGTGGGTGTGATTAATTTCTGACCAGAGGTAGTGATGGCAACGAGACGTGACAATTCCCGGTCTCGCGAGACAGTATCTCGTCCCGTCGAGACAGACAACTCTTATTACAGGTTTGGACTACTCGAATTGTAAATGGTGGTAGCTGGTCAAAATATTGCCTTCACCCAGACTCGAACCAGTGACCTAGTGATCAGCAGTCCACGGTTTTTACATGATGTCAATTGAAATTCAGACTATGATATAATGGAATGATAGTTATTAGTCATGCTTTTGCTGCGATTATTAGACGGAAATGTTATCTTATTGGCTGTCAGATTTGATTGATTGGTTGTCTGTTTTGATTGTTAAGTCAAGGCCATATCTATGTAAACAACTTCCATTAAAAAGATGGAATGGATGATCAATGTGGAGCTTTCTCATTGATTTGGACCTTGGCAAGAGGGAGAAGGGATACAATGACTAATGGGGTATCAAGTTGTATAAATATGAGGAGATAGTTGAGCCTAAGCATATCCAGAAGCTGAATCACTGGACTGGTTGGTATAATAAACAAGAAGAAGCAGCTTCTCCTTGGTTTAACTATTATTTAGTTATCACTATAGTATAGGCCTATGGTTTAGATTGGCTGAGGAGGATTACAGTAGGATTACCCCCATAAATCATGAGTACAAGTTTGGGCAATGACAATCATGTGTGGCAGGCTGATATTCCAACGAAATTTAATTTGCAAGAATTAGTGGAAATTTGCAATAAATACTTGACAGAATTTGATGAAACTTGGTCTCAACATAGTTCCTTATTGCTATGGATGATAAGTTACAACTTGAATCAAATGTACTATAACTATAAGCTGATTGCACTAGTGAAAGTGAATGAATATCCACCATTCTTTTAAATTGTGATATCTGAAGAATGTTTTATCGGCATCGATATATGTCTCGATCTCGTCCCGGTCCCGAATTTTCTTGCTGTCTCGGTCTCGTCCCGCCCACACAGTTTGCCATCACTAACCAGAGGGGACCCTCAAGAAAATTAATGTCTGAATTAGCAGGATTTAAATTAACCAGCTGGGCTGTGGGATGATCTCTGACCAGGGGTGAATATCATAGCAGAATATCCGTTCAGTCGACATGAAACTGCGGATTTAGAGCAAAGTTTTCAAATACCAATTTCGGTTCCATCAACGGAAAGTATTCCGTATTTTCATTTTTAGAAATTGAGCAGAATTGATGAGATTGAATTTACCTCAATGAATTTTGATGATACTAATTCACCTCTACATTTATCCAGCTCGATTTTAAGTTGGGTCGTTTATTTGAACTTATAGCGTATAGGATGGTTACAAGAAAAGAAGAATAAATTCTTGTGACATCCAGCATTGGTTTCCTCATAGAAGGGGTTGGCATTACTCAATCATAGTACAATAAGTTATAAAACTAACATATAATCCCTTCACAACGAATAATTAATAATGATAAATAAGTAATCCTAATTCAAGTTCAAATTTGTTACATTTTTTGCATGAAGTCAAATTGTAAGTTGCTTTTTTTGCTATGCAAAATAAAGTTTCTAACACAAAAGTGTTTTTAATTATCCTTTATTTAACACGATGATGTGGCATAAAAAGAGAGATCAAATGTTTCTTAGTCGTTATTGAACTAAAAATAAAAGTTCTTTTTCGGATGACAGGGAACCACATGCATACTCTAGAATGCTCGAGAGACTTTTAGCTTTGTTACTTGCAAATCAGAACATTTCTGTGTAATTCAGATTACAGATTTATGGATTTATTTATTTATTGACCCACTGTTACAAATGTGTTATGCATCATATAAAACAGGTGGTTGAGTACTCACGTTGGAATAAAGAAAACTAATGCAGTTTTGCTGATGAAATATGGGCGGTTTACAGGAAAAGAACCTGAGGAAATGCCGTATCCTGCTTATCTTTGTTATGGTTTGGTTATGGTCAATCATTATAGTACAATTGTGTGAATCCCCTTATGTGTAATCCTGTCACAATTGAGAGATCATAAAGCAATTATTAACCCTTGTTCTGTAATTTTGTAACAATGTATACGTTTTTTTGTATGACGTCACATTGTAAGTTGCTTTTTTGCTATCCAATTTTCACAGCACCTGCTAATATTTTGTGTCTTCCTTCATTACATGTTTGAGTGCGGATGTGGTATAAAATTGAGATATTGAATGCTTTTAAGTTATTATTAAATCTCGAGCTCACCATGGATGTTCTAATCGTAGAATTTCTGCTTTTGAACTCAGCTATGGAAGGTAAGCCTTGGCGCATACGGACAGGCAGGCACTATACTTAATCAGATGGTCATGTGCCTGTTCAATTTTAGATTTTAGTTTTCGGATAAAAAAACACTGCCACAATTATCATGGCAACACAATACTTTTTTAGAATTTTCCATATGAAAGGTGTACATACTGAAAGAAGACATGGCACTGCCTATCAGTTTCCCTGTGGTTGGTGCAACAGAATACCCAAGATCACCTTAAATTTTCAGTTTGAGGTATTCTGTTGCAAGAGACTCAGGAAAATTGATATTGAAGATTATGTTGGCATTGAAATGATTTAATGTCATCAATACATTTTTCTGTTCAGCTATTCACATTCAGTCACCAGTAATGTTTGATCACAACAATTACGGTCGAATTTTGATGAAGTTCGGAACTCAAACATTGAATGGTAGTTTAATACATCCAGCGTATGTGTGTGTTAATTTCAACCTTGACTCTGAGTATGCTTTGAAGTGTAAAAAGCTACTATTTGAATAATTACCGTTGTTGATGTATTTTGTGTACCCATTACTTTATTTATGTACACATAGACAAACCTGGAGGTAAATGTAGGCGTCAGTGAGATTGACAGATATTTGTTTTGTAGCTGGTATGTCTCCCCAGCCAACGACAACCCCTGAAGTTAGACCAAGAGTGCCAACCCTAGATGACACGACTGTCACGCATGCTAGTGCATGTCAGAATATCACTCTTATCAGTCAGAACAGGACACAGAGGGACGCAATACGTGCATCAGGCCCAACGAAAGCTCTTACCCTCAACAATATAACCATGGAGGTGGATCTGAGTGAGGATCAAAGTAAGTCTCCAAGTCATAGATGGGTTGTTGTCTCATTACAATAGCAGTGAGACATGGTAGAGAATTATGGCAATTCATGAGTTGTTGTTTTTATAGTATAAAGATGTTATCTATCTGAATACATATCCAGGGTATATATCTTTCCCTCTATGAATCGAGCTATGTAATTCATAGTAGCCATGCAGTTAACCTTAATGTAGCCGATGGCTTTTTTGTAAGTATCAGCATATAGAATAATAATATAATTTTCTCACTTTCAGATTCTCCAGTGAAGTTCGATATATATATGCCAGCAGGAGAATCTAATCGCACATGCTATGTCATCTATATCTTCAATGAGGATGAAGATGCAGTACAGAGTGAGTGGTATTCTCTAGTACAGTTGAACACAGGCGGCAATAAAACGTCTCTCTTTGCCCATGTAAAGTAGTATCTAATTTCGGCAGAGCAACTGTTATACCCCTCACCCTATACAGTATGGGTTACCAGATCCAAACAGCCTTACTGTCATTGATTTGGTGATTTAGGGCTTACCATAGTATATGTTCAATGTAAGGTCATCCTTCTAGCATTATATGTGATCCGTAGTTGGGTCGCCTCTCATTATGAAGGTCCCTAAACTGAACTTTGCTATTTATAAAACATATAATATTATTGGGGCAGTATCGGAATGTTTGGTCTCATCTGAAAATGATCAAGAGAGGTAACTCAAAAAAACACAGCTTTATTAGTGAAAATTAGTCAATTTCTTTATGATTAAGATTTAGCATTCATATTTTGTAGCCGAGTAATGAACGCCCTAAGACTTTGTCCTCCTGTGATGATAAGGTGTTTGAGGTCAGATACAGAGGTAAATATGACTTTTGGCTCATAAAGCATTCAGGTAAGTTATCATTTGTACAGTATATGCTTAGAGATTGTTAGCAGCTGTTTGATGACAAAAATATATGCATGAGATTTATTTAAAAGTTAACTGCAAAAAAAACTACCTTGACTGTAGTTATATAATTATAATTTCTAACCAAGCATTCTGTTTGAAGACAAAATCTCTTTTTGCACTGTTAGAGGCATTTTAACTGTTATATAACCTTATATTTATTTCACTTGTTTAGGGGATAGAGAAAATACTTTTACAATGTTTTACAGTAAAAGGCATTTTGACTATTATGATCTATAATAGTATTATTTTCCCTTGTTTAGTGGATGGAGGAAAAACAGTGCTTTGCGCTGTTGTTGATACAGATGTGATTTTCAAAGGCTCTATTGGATTATCAGCTAGGCTGATTCCGGAGAATGAATGCTATATGAATACCTGGACATTCTATGAGAATGATATATTCGGCAAATTTGATTTTTGATGTTCATTCAATCAGACACTTAGTCGAGCTCACCTAATTGAGAAAAAATGTAAATATTTTTTTTAAAACTGTTGTTCCATTTTAAAATGAATGAAAAGTAAGAAAACACGAAAAAAAATTTTATCTCTCTGTTCTTCCAATATTTCCTTAATTATTTTGGCACATTATGTAAAACATCCGACCAGGATGATATTACCTGCCAAATAGAAAAGTGTATAAAAATAAGTAGAGAAAGAACACTTCATTTTGCAGTATCCCTTATATTATGATTTATAGCCTCATGCATCTATGATCTTTCAATAAGTATGACAAATGATTGTATGACTATAATTTATTGTTTTTTTTCAATTTTTTTGTTCCATACAACATCAAGTAAATACAGTGCATGTAACTGTTATCATAGTCGTCAGTAATATGATTTGGGAAAAAAAATGATTGCTCTTTTATATCGAAGAAATGATTTACTTTTTAGGCAGCAAGAAAAGTGACCATCTTAGTTTTAACAGGATTTTAATTGTTCCTGAGTTTAGTTACTTTATTACAAATGTGTATGCAATTTCACAAACTACCCTAATTTTATCAATCTTTTAGACATTTAACGGCTTGAAATCTTGTGACATCCAGTATTTGTTTCCTTATTGAAGGTGTTGGCATTACTCAATAATAGTACAATTAGTTGAAAAGTAACATATAATCCCTTCACAATGAGTAATTACTAATGGTAAAATAGTAATCCTTGTTCAAATTGTTACATTATTTGCATCTAGCACATTGCAAGTTGCTTTTTTTGCTATGCAAATAAATTTTGTAACATGACCAAAGTGTATTTAATTATCTTTTGTGGGAAGGTATAAAATGGAGAGATCGAATGATTCTTAGTCATTATTTCACTCAGCATGGAAGTTCTTATTATCGGGTGTTTGCTCTTCAGCTCAGTTATGGCAGGTAAAAACACTTACACACATGATATACCATCAGGTGGACAGACGACATACCTACCCTACATGGTCCAGTTTATAGCTATTGGCTTTTTCTGAGCTGTTACAGCTGCCTAGATTGCAATTTATTTTGTTCATGGATAAAAAAAAAGACGGGTGTTAGAATTGTTTTTTTGTTTGATACCTCTTATTTTGAGAGAAATTAGCTCAGATAAGCATTCATTGAATTTATTGTTTTTATTTGCTAACTTTTGTCTGCTAGCTTTTAACGTGAGCACTTTCAACCCTAAAGCTAAATAACAGTTGGCTTAACAGACCGCTGTTTTTCAGCAATATTGCCGCGGCCGCTGATACCCAGAGATGAAGGACTTCTAGCGCCTAGTTATGTAGATGATACGTATCCGCCGATGATGACACCAGATTATGATTGGCCACTATTACCCGCTGACGATGGTGAAGATTGGCCACTTTTACCTGGTGATAAAGAGTGGTCACTACTTCCCACTGAAGACACACCTGCCACACCTGCTGGTGTATGTCAGAATATCACTCTTATAGATGAGAAGATGCCACTGAGGACAGCGCTGCGTGAATCACTCTCACTCCAACCGCTTACCATTGTCAACAAAACCACGAGGGTAGATTTCAGCTATGTACCAGGTAAGTCATTCAATCATTTAGTTTCACAGAACTCATTAATTTATTTCTTATCGTGAAGTCAAAATTATCATTTGTTAGCGATGAAAGCCCAAAGGAGTTACATGAATATCTTCTTTCAGTTTTCTAAATCAAAAGCAACTCATTTGATATAAACTATGGTGCATTTTGAAAGCAAACTAGGATTTCAAAATTGTTCTCATTTTTAGAGTCTCCGTCGGTGTACTTTGATATCTATGTGCCAGAAGGACAGACTAAGCCGTCACCGAGGAAGTTCTATGTCATGTATATATTTAATACGGACGAAGTGGCCGAGGATGGCACGTCGTACTCATACGGACAGATACAAGCGAACTATGACGGATCTTCTCTTATTTCTGAGGTAAGGAGGGTCATGGCAGATAACCTTGAATGCCCAGCGCCCAAACAGTCTGACCAATACAGTCCTGTATAAGAGACCAAAAAAGTCTGGTTTGCCTAACTCAAACAAAACTTTGTAGATTGATTGACAAGAGCGGACTCATAATGAGTCGGTCTCGATGCCATGGAATCAAGAACTTGGATATATCAGGAACTGGTATAAAGTAACTACTAAGCTCCTTTGGCTTGTTTTGTAGCCAAGTAATAGACACCCACAGACACTATCCTCATGTGACGATCAGGTGTTTGAGGCGCTAGATCTTGACTTAGTCGACTTTATGCTCATAAAACACTCAAGTAAGTGATCACACAGCTTGCAGATGCGCTCTGAGTTGAGAGTCTCTCTGCACCGCAGCGACACTGCCAGAATGTAGAACAAATTGATTTTTTTTCCTATTGCAGGCAGGTTAGGTTTTCAGTTTGTGCACTCAAGCACAAACAGATTAATCCAAACTCCACAGTGCAAAGTTAACCGGCCTGAACTGATCAGTCCTCCAAAGGGATAATAGTGACTAATGCTGAGTTGAGTTTTTGTAGAGCTTCTAAAAGGGAGTAGTGGTTGAATGTCAACAAATATGTGCTTGATTTTTTTCTGTGTGGAATAAACATTTCTCAATAGCAGGTTAGCAGGTTAAATGACTTTCTGTTTAACCAACAACTTTAACACTGTGGCAAACATAGTAGCTGTTGAGTTAATAAAGCTTTGTTCTTGTATTTTTCTCGTTATTTATCGTTATTTCATGTTATTTCTCGCTGTTTCTCATTATTTCTCGTTATTTCTCATCTTCAGGAGCGGGAGATAGGACTGTGCTATGTGCTGTCAGGAGTGCAAGACATATGAGAGCGAGACTGACTCCAGAAGAGGACTGCGCTGAGACAAGCTGGACATTCGGTGCCAACGAGTAAATCTCCGCTTATGGTTGGTAATGACCATTCAACATATGGGGAGTTCTCCTAGACGCCACTGCAACTAATCATAAAACCTAGCTTTGTTGTAGCATAATTTTTATTTCTATGAGACAAAACAGGATATACTGATCCTCCACCAATCCATCCTCCATGCTCGACTATAATTAATGCATAATTTGACCATTCATATTATACTATATTATATTATATTATATAATATTATATTATATGGTATACAGCATAGAATTTAATGATACATAGATAGGATGCACCCATTTCTACATCGCACACAAAATAAAATCTAAATTTAACTGAGTTAAATATTCTACAAGTTTGCATTGGCTCTCATGTTTCATGCTACTACTTCTATTTTCTCTATTTTTTATGAAAAATAAATTTGAAAATTTCACATTGTGTTGAATTATTCAATTAATTCTTAAGTTCTCTACTACATGGAATCAAAGTGTATATTATTACTCATCACAATTAACGCAATCTAGAAAATATAATTGACAAAGATTTTTTTTATAATTACTTTTAATTGACTATTCAAGGTCAATTATAGCAGGCAACCTGTTCTTACAGATAAACCACTTGAGGTTCAGCTTTATTTTGTTTGGAGTTCTCTTACCTCATGTCCTGAATGGACAACTCCTAATTTTTTTTATTAGTATGAGTATTTTCGCAACCTTTGATTTTGTTCAGCATCTGCTAACTAATCTACCACTGGTTATAATTTTTTTCGATATAGCTAACCTTTGGGTTGCATGGATACTTTACCATAATAGAACTTTGGCCTGAAATTCCCCAATGTCTTCAGGTATCATTTCCAATAATTTTGAACTAATTGCCTAAAGGTTTATCAAAGGGTCTCTCCCAGACTACATGAAGTTTCATCCAATTGCCTGCATTTCAGTTGCTCCCTTCCACCGGTAACGCGGCGTTACCAGTGGATCGGGAGTAACTACGAAAGCAGGCAAATGGACCAAACTTGGTCTTGTCCCAGACAGGGGAATGCAGAGTTTACAGCGATATCAATTTATAGGGTACTGACTTTGTATGGCCTGCATGTGCAACTTTACTTGATAAACAAGAATAAAGTGGATAGTATTTGTTAGGAGACAGAGGGGTCAATAGTGTATAACCAGCTATGTGTTATAGTTTAACTATACATCACCAATAGTCATGGATTATTTTACGTAACATTCTATACAATTTCACAACAGATCTGTGTTTTTAACCCGATTGTTCCAAAATAATTATGTCTGCATCAGAACTTCGATACGATCCAGAACCTCTTTTATCATAGGTGAAAAACTGGAAGGTTATACCACCACTGCTGTGATGATTTTATTATATCTATTTGAGATTTGGTGATTTGTGTGAGGAAATGAAATACAATGAATTTAAATTTACTGGAAATTTCAATCTCATTAATTCATTTCCACATAAATCATTCAGTTTGATTTTTTATTTGGATCCAATTTCAATGATACTAATTCACTTCCATATTTTATCAGTTTGATTTCAATTTGGATCCTTTATTCAAACTTGGTTGCTTTATTAGATTACCTATCTACTGAGAGGACAGACAGACAGACAGACAGACAGACAGACACGCCTGAGCTTTGCTAATTAGTTTACTTGCACTCTCATTAAACATAGGTGATGGCAGGTTTCATCAGCCTAAGGATCTTGTGATTAGTGGTAAGCTTAGTGTGGACAAAACCAGACTTCCAACCTTTATGTGCCCAAACTATGCCCGTGTTGCTGCTAGAGGCATTCTCTAATTCTTGCATATTGCCATTTCTTGGAATTATAATGTAATGCCACTAGCACGTAGCAGAGTTTGAGTTCATAAAGGCTCCCCGAAGACTAATGCATGCTATAGTCAGGCAGTTACTAAATGATAAAGTTCTGTCAGATTTTCATCCGGTGCTTGTTTCTTGTATTGCACATCCTGTTCATAGTGACATCATAATACAGAGAATGAGAGTTACCTTCCCTGGAATGAACAGAGCATTGGATTTTTTTACAATTCAAATCTGACATAACTCCTTCATCTGTAACTGCCTGACTATAGCAAGAGTTGGTCCTTGGGAAGTTTGGGTATTCTTTAAATCAATGGTAGGCTTAGACTTACCGGCTGTGGAGGTGATATCTCAGTGCCCTGTCTCGATCTGGTATGTACACCAGCTGTCAGCGGAGGGCTGATATTCATATTAGGTACTGTCGCAGATCTCGTGATAGTCTGAGACCCATCTCTCTTATTGACATCAGGTTTGAGGAGGTCTGCATGACGCCGCTGTACTCTTATAAGAGATACGTCTATCTGACCAGGCTTAGGGCTATCTGTCTCGGCAATGCTACAAAACAATAGGAAATGTCATCAAAGCTTTTTTAATTTTCAAATTTGTTGTACTTTACAGACAGTGGCACAGTCAGAGCTGATGCTTCAGGCTTAGAATTATTCATTATTAGGATATGGTTAGTATATCAAATGGAATCATAAGCTTTATCTGATCAGGGAGTTTGTCCCTTGTCCCTAAAGCAGCTAACGATTTCTGAACGATAGCTCATTTAGGTAATGGTATGACCTCCACAAAAGGCTTGTGGCGGATGTCAAAACATTACATTGCTCAACTCCATTGGCCTGGTCTAGGAGCATAAATTATTCTGTACATCAATCATAAGATGTGAAGTTTTGACATTAATTTCAACAGCAGGATTGGGAAGTGATGATATATGTGGCTGATAGTTTAACCTCAAACAAAGAAGGGTAAATAATCAGGCACATCATGAGGTGTGTACCTATTCTAAACACCCAATCCAAAAACATTATCATTCCAACCAACAAAACCCCTCATACGAAACTTTGCCTACAGAAGAGTGAAGAGTTGACTGATGTGTGGTGCCATCAAGCAGCCAAGGTATTTATAGAGACAGGTAGATGGTCTGTTTAAGTTCTAGGGTATGTGTTAACATCTGGCTCATCAACATGACACCAGTATACTGGTATAGTGGTATGTGTCTAACTGTTTACACTATTGATGAATTATGCATAAAACCATATCTGTCACAATCTCTGCCAAATTTCATAATTTTGCTGTAATATTATTTACCAATAATGTGCATAAATTTGATACCGACATAGAACTGTGCTGATTTAAGTATATCAGAATTTTGGCTGGTTTGAGAAAACATGTAAATGTTTTCCACTCATCATCAAGCGCCAAGTAAGAGCCATGTACACTGTGCAGAATGGAGGTAGATTATCGGTCCACGTGCAGAGATATCTGGTAATGATGTGATGAGAGCTACATAAAAAGGTCAATTTGCAAAACTCTATTACAAAAGGCAAGATAGTATTTCTTCTCTTTTTTTATTAAACCATCATTTCGATGAAATGTTACGCAAACTAAAAACAGATATATCATCATTTTAAAAATGATATGTACACGAGAGTATGTAGGGTTGGCAAAACAGTTGAAACAGTAGATAGTTTATCTGCCACTTGTTCATTGCATAGATATCCGAGAAATGTGGCTTTGGGAAAAAGTTAAAAAAGAAGCCTAGCACCATGGTATGGCAATCTATAAATCTTCACATATGTAAAAACTTTGTTCAAGCAGTAAAAACAAAGGAAAATGAAGTGCTTTGCATAAATGTAATGAAGGCTAATTAGGACAATAAATAGCAATGCTAAATCCTTGTAGCTGTCATGATCTATTAAATGACTTGACAAAAAGATTGCATATCAGTTTTGGCAATGAGCAGCAGTTAAATGATATGATGAGGTTCTCTCTGGAGTCCAAAGGTGACAGCGGGTATTGATAGAGGAGGGGGGGATGGCACCAGATATTGACTAGATTGCTGACTTGCACTCTAAATTTGACAACCTTATCTCACGTTATACAAAGCGTCAGCTGTTTCTTATAAAAACATCATGGCCTGGCAAAGATAACGTCTGCCTTTTCCATCAACAATAAACTAGAATCACCGCAGGAACAGTCAGATTCCTGTCATAACCTACGATTGCAAAACGTGACTGCGCAAAAAATACAGTAAACCAATCATGAGATGACTCGGCAAAGTTTGCTGTGGCTGGTTTTGTAAAAAAACAGAGCTGTAGGAAATAGCATGTAGGCAAAACATACAAATAGTAGAGGGACAGGGATGAGAACCTAGCAAGGAACACTCATTACATATAATAAAATAATGTGATCTGAGATCCAACGATAAAACACAAAGTGTATACAATAAAAAAAATTGCGTATGACCAATGTATGCACATAACTATCAACAAAGCAATTCAGGGTGCCTAACTTAAGGTTTATCTGCTTATCATTCGTTGTACCAATACCATTACTTTTCAGCATCCCACATACTGCAGATAAGAGCCTTAGTAATCACCACCCATATCCAAGGATACTGTACTTGGTTGTGGTGTGGTCCTATTAAAATCTTGGCTGAGTTTCAATTCTCCCAGACAGACATCAAAATAATGACATCCCTTTGTCTGCAGCAGCTGCTCAGATGCAACTGATGCGATTACTTTTGTAGGTGAAGAATTCAGCGCATCATCTTCTCACTACCAGCAAGACAGAAGAAAATAAGAACATCTTGCTAAATTCCTCATCATGATCTGAGAGTGTGACGGCTGGATGATCGGGATGACGATGCTAGCCTCGCTCTACTGGCCTGACGAGACAGCATAGCTCTCTCTACTGCTGACTCGACATCGTAACGTTCTCTCTTATTACACCCAATCACTACTACCACATTGATAACACATAGTATCAACCCTGCTATGTCTACGATTAGTAGATAGAGTTGATATATTCCCACATTTTTCTCCTTAGTTTTAGTGAGAGTTCCGGGAGTGGTGTCCCTGTTATTGTTGATGAATGCTTGTACAACTTTAGCGTGCTCGTTGTCCGAGTATTCAGGTAGATGATCAAACTGAAGAGCCTCATCCTTATACACATATATCAGTATACCACATATAGCTACTATCAGCGAAGTCGCTATCGCTAATCCGGTTAGTATTTTAAAGTCTTTTTCGACTCGGTAAAAGTCATCACGATGGCCGCCTGTGCTAACCATCTTCATCGCCTGATTAAGGAAGACTAGTCCTACTATAGAGAATGCCAGATGGGAGATGGTCCATTTCTCTGCTGTGGTTACTGTCAATGTCTGCCTCTGAGACTGTGTGTTGATTGGACGAGCTGAGAAGAGTGTGAGTAGTAGAACCAAAGCCACTAGTAGCGCTGAGATGGCGGCGACGAAGTGTAGTACCCATAGTAGGATCGGGTGACAGCATTTCTCTGACACCATGACTGCTACGTCCTTGTCTTGTAGATAACAGATATCTAAAAGAAAAGATATAAGATGACATCAAGGTTTGACTCAAACAGCCCATGTATGTAGAATAATCTGGATTTTTTTAGGGATTGGAGGCTAGTTTAAGTTCTCGCATGTTGTCTTGGTATAGCTGTTAGTGTGATTTTAGTGTCAACCACCGCTCAACCACCAGGATGTGGTAAATAATGGAATGCTACCAGGGGTCTGGGCAGAGCGATTCAGCTAATGAGACAATTACTCGAAGGCAGATAAGTTCACTGACACTCAAACAAACAGTTTAGTTAATGAGAAAAGATGGGGACAAACCCATTCTCAATGTTGTGATACTAATTAATTTTAGCTTGATCTGCTGCAAAGACTGCCAAAATATACATGGCTAGATAAATAGAACATGGCTTCTAAAGCCTTCAAGGCTGAACCACAGATATTAGCATGTACTGTCTCTGATAAAACCTCTATGGTAAACCATTGTTGCTGAGAGCAGCTGTATTTCTTGGCAGCCTCTCAGCTGAATATGGTTCTTTTTTTAGTATACCACAGCTATTTTCGAACTCAAGACTGGGTATTTTTAGAGATGCCTGCCACTTTTAAAACCTCCATTCATGTTGAATTTGGCAGAGTACAATAACAATACAAGAAATGACACTTCTTTCCTAAGACTCAATATGGAATGTTATAACCGGTTAAAGACATAGTTGATTTTTCAGTCTAGGTTGGTCTTATTTCTTAGTTGCAGACGGCTATTTACCGCTTGGCTCACCTAGTATTGCATGAGGTAAACGGTCAAAGCAAGACATGTATTGTCGCAATAGATTATTCTTAGCAAGAAAATGAAATTAACCAACGATGATACCTAATATACAAGTTTTTAAAAAACGCTCGTGCGGTTGAGCCTATAGAGTCTACATTATATTTCACTGAAAACTGAGAAGAAATTCATCTCACAGTTTTTACTAAAGCTGTACCGTTAATACGTACCTGATCAATTCACGGTGTAGTGTTAGGTCAGAGCTGAGTTGTGCTTAGATTCTCCAATAACTCAAATATAATATTCCAGTTTCCTATGAGAGTTGCTCCGTGTATTGCTTGTTCAATACCTAGTCTCACAGTACTTGGAGCTTATTGTCGCTCTCCTCTTCCTGATGTCTGAGTAGGAGATGACGCCTTGTATTAGCCCTCTCTGCTATGTTTCACTCTTGAGGGTCGGCTAATTTTCAGTTAAATGATTTACACTTGTTATTTACCCACAATGACTAACCAGCACAAAATTTCATCAGCCCTGTAGCTATTCCACAGCAATCTAAAACTCCAGCCACTTATCACCAGATAGTATTACAACATGACTGTGGTCTATTACAGCCACAATACCATTGGTGAAAAATGTTATCTATACAAAGCTTAGCCTAGATTCCAAACCGCCTGTTGCATGCTTGACGTACTTCAATTGGTTAGTAACCACATAAACAACTCAGTCGCCATGGAGCCCAGTCTAAACTGATCGTATTTCACGGAACTATGATCTCGTGTCGATTGTGGAATTTGACGCAGTCATAAAATGGCTGTTATCACCTGATCTGTTTACACCACATCACCTCACACACAGTGCACATAGCAAAGTGCGTCGACCCAATAATCACCACACTAAGGGCAGTGATTTGTCACCATCGTTTGGTTGATACACTTGAGTTGATTAATATGGACTTGGCCCACTTCCGCTCTTCCTTGTTTTGCCCATGCTATTTTTGCCCTAATTGCTCACGTCAAAATACATCAGTGTTGTCTATAACCATTTCATCTAGCCTTGTCATGCGCTAATATTTTTGTGTTCGTACCCCCCCTCCCAGCAAGACTAGGCAACGCTTCTTCAGTGTCATAAGCAAGGAAGTAGCTTCATATTGGAATCAGTTTGATCACCTTGAGACCTAGATTTCCCTCATTGGTAAAATCCCAAGTGACGTATTTCAGTAAGTGGAATAATGTGGTATTTTGCTGACAAAATTGTCCACCCCTTCTCAATGAGCGACTCATCTATCCAAGACGACTCAAAGTAACCAGTATTGGTGGGTTAATGCTTGATATATCAGCTTTTTACTCTACTCAACCAAAGAAAGGTAAGCTTTGATAACAAAATAGGTTTGAGGTAGCGGACATGTTCTATATGCAGTGGAGGCCTCACACCACCAATTACCACAAAACTGAAGGTGCCTGCATAATTGTCATTTATATCTCAATGACACGCATATCATTTACGCAGAGAAATATGAAATCGGTAGGCAGATTTTCTGCACTTCAAACCACAAAATTTGAGCTACTTGACATATGGGCTGCATAGAATTAAACATTTTCTCAGTGAAATAAACATTTTCTAGTTACAATTCAATATTTTCAAGTGAAAATGTTGAAATGTTTCAAGGGAAAATGTTGAAATACTGACGACACAATACAATTCTAGCATGTTTCAGCAGGTGTCAGCACACATTATCAATGTTGTGACGTGATCCCCGTCAGAGATACATTGTCAAAACAATATATCAAAAGATCAACATATGTTTATATTATTGGGTGTTCCTCAATTCTTATTATTACAGTTTGCATAATGGAAGCGACACACAGTGACGTATAGCACCAGAGCACAGAATCCATAATTTTATCTCTTTATTCCCACTCAACAAATCAGCAACTTTGAGACAGACACAAAAATACTTAGTGATAGATGCGACTACAACTGATCGATATCAGACAAATTCTAGTATGTATTGTCAACTCAAACTTCTATTTGGTCCTATCACTGATATATATATCACTGGGCTCAACCCAGTTTTTATATATATTGATGGGTCTTGTCCGTATCATGTACAAGCTCTATAATACTACTTCTACTACAATACCCAACATCCAGAAGAGAGGATCTGAGATCAAGTGGACGATATGATGAAGATAATGACTAATGAGTATGAGTTAAGAGGAGGACTAACTTAGAGACAAATATTGAACCATACATTCACGAGAGTGTGATGTTTAACGTGAAAGCTTTAAAACTACCCAAAGACCAATGCATGTCAGAGTCAGGCAGTCACTTTGATAAAGTTTTGTCAAATTTGCATGGAAGAAACATTCAATTCGATGACAAAACTTTATCATGATTAACTGCTTGACTATAACATGCATCGTTCTTTAGGTAATCTTTAATTTCATAAGATCTAATCATAGATAAAAACTCACCCGGATTTATGTTGATGGTTCAGTTTAGTGATAAAGTCTTTCATCCTCTGAAAAAAAAATGGTGGAGATTGATGCTGTTTTAAGAATATTGTGGACCAGCACAAATTTTATTCATTGATTTCTAAAAGTTTCATAAGGCATGGGACTAGATTTTAAATTGCTGGATATTTTGACATTTCAGATAGCACGTGCAGTTGTGTTGGCCTCATGTTGTCAAAATCTGCTCCTGAAATCAGCACAGCTTTCAAACATTTTACAACAGGATCACCACATCCTAATCCTAATCTTAGTTTGAAGGCTCAATCACATGGATTAATAGTTTTATACTATCGACTCAAAAAGAAGAAAGGACTGCAAGTATTTAGCAAAACAAATACTGCTCAAACCAGGCTGAAATGAGTCCCTCCTGCCGGGATGAATGTCTGCTTTTCTACTCGACATAAGAAAATAACTCCTTAACTCACCAGCAGCCGATCCTCATGACTCTCAGTCAATCCTAGAGAGGATAACTTCTTACACATCTAAAGGAAACGATGAGGAAAAATAAAAGATCACGGTTAGCAGATTTCAATTGCCTTTGTAGTCTAGGTATGGGGAGATTAACAGGTCAGGTGGTCAATGCAGAAGTGAACCTTCCTGCTAATACTTCATGGGAAAGTTTATTTTTCCTGACACATCGAAATCCATATCTGGAATAGCATAATTAGCTTTATTTTGCCAAACAAAGGACTTGCAAAAATAGCCAGTCCCTAGAAGAATTTCTAGAAATGCCCAAAACCATTAACACTGAACATTCTGCGCATGCTCAGCTCTGGGCATGAGCTGATCTCTGCAAAATTGAGCCTCGGAATTCCGAAGCCATCTGATTGGCTACCTGCTCTGGTGACATGCTCCCTAAAGCGTGCGTATTTGTTATTAATAGTTATCCTCTCTTGTCATTATTAGCTGATTTTGATTGACAGTTTATGCAGGGGATATCCCATTTCCCCTTTCCAAAGTTGCAATCAGAACCCAAACTAAACTCTTTATTCTTGCACATGCGCAAATTCAAGTCACGCATGATGCATACTTAGCCTTACGACACCTGCTTTGTGGCAATGATAGCCTAGTTTATCAGTGATCTACATGCCCAGTCAGATCACGAGAGTCAGTATGAACACTGAAGGCATTTTATTGCCGTTTGCAGTTTTTTAAACAAGACAATTTCCCAGGCTACCTTCTGTTTGCTAGTAGGGACAGCCAATAAGATCATTGTCGGATCAGCCCCTGTGTCGAGTGGTTTAATTGGATAGGGTCATGCTAATATTTCCATTCTATGAGAAGAATTTAATTCTGTGTCCTGACAGCAACAAAGATAAGATTGTCTCATATGCTTAATCATGTTATCTGTAATTTTTGATACAGTATTATCTACTCTGACTGACCTGACTGATATTGTCCTCGGCTGTGGTGTACCCCGGCTCGTGTCCGTGTTTAGTTATATTCCTCTGGAGTCGTCTATCCTCTAGGTGACTGAAGTATTTATCGAGATGTGAGCTCTTTATCAGGAAGTCCAGTACAGCTCGAGGAATCATGTCATGGAGACAATGCAGCAACACATCCTGTATAAGAGTGGTATACAGTAAAGTTAGTAAGGAACTTTTACTTTTTAGAGGGCAGTCAGAGCGTGATCAGACACTGTAGAGCAGTGAACCTCCTACTCAGTCCTATATACCATTAAGAAGAGGTATACACCCGAAGGTGCTGGGGGCTGGAACTATCAACCTTGAAAGCTCCCCCAATGGGATTCGAACCCACACCTCTTGCGGCACTAATCTGGCCTGGCAGTGAATAGCAAACGCGCTAACCGATTGCGCCATCTCACCATCCCCAAAAAAGAATGGGTTGGTGGCGCTAATTAGCATGCCCGCTATTCACTACTCAGAGTTGTGTTCTCTCGTATAGATCATGCCGGCCATAGGCCAGTACTGAGTGGACAATCAATTATCAGGAGTCGGAGTCATAATGGTTAAAACTTGAATAGCTGCCACTCAGCAATGGATGGTACAGGTGCAGCAACCGTTCATACATCTCCAATGGTTAACTCATCAAATCAACCGAATGTTCTAACTGAGTATTTAGACTAACAAGACATTCAAGCTTAGCTTTTCTATCCTGGTATGTGATTGAACACTAAACTGCAAAAAACATTGAATGGAGTGCCTAAACAGGTGGATCAACAATGGCCAGGGAATAAAACATGCCGCTGGTAAGGAAAAAACAAATAAGTACTGGTAAATTTTTTGTATCTTTCAAAAAATGTAAATTATGGCTGATTCAGAACTTTCCTCATACAAGGAAAAGTAAAATTGATTAATGTGTGGCTTTTAATCCAAACAACAACAAGTACAGAGACTACCCATGTATGAGGAACTATTTGTGACACATGTGAGCTACACAAACCAGGATATCCAATAATTAAATGTGATTTCTTGGCGTAAACAGAAAACTTAAAATTCGATGAACTGAACCCTCCTTATTAGGAAATATACCTGAAATTAGAAGCGAACTATGTTGACAGTCATTTTGGCTTGTTAATAAGTTATTTATGTAGTAGAAAGTAACAACACTGAAAAATCCCCTCCCAATTCCACATCATAATAAATGGATATAAATATATCAATTAAGAATATGATATAATAATACATCACAACCAGTGGTTAAATAGATCAACAATTTCCATTGAACACCTTGCCACATCAGACCCTAAGCTTGA
This sequence comes from Membranipora membranacea, assembly GCA_914767715.1. NCBI lineage: Eukaryota > Metazoa > Bryozoa > Gymnolaemata > Cheilostomatida > Membraniporidae > Membranipora > Membranipora membranacea. Next base: position 3,944,802 of record OU612074.1, read on the forward strand.
CAAAACATGACAACTGGCACTGTCAAAGAATTACAACAGACTTCATATAAACTACTACAGTATTTAAGTGTACGGAACTAACTAGACTAAGTTTGTTCCATTTGCCTACATTCAGAGTTGCTCCTCTCCCACTGGTCACGCTGCACCAGTGGAAGGGGAGCAACAGGAATGCAGGCTAACTTGTTCTGGGAACAAACTAACTAACAAGCATGTACACTCACCAGTCTATTTATCTGTAGGGCTGGCTGTTTAAGGAACGGTTTTATGACAGGCATAATCCTACAGTGTACATCAGCTACACTCCACATACTGGATATAGTGGATACACACTGTGCTGATCCGTATCTTATCCATTTATTCTAAAACATAAACAAGAATACAGGTAAAAAATTGAATTGATAGTTGTCCCCTCTCTGAACATTCAACATAAGTGAGACAACTCCAAATTATCCTTAGTTTTATCTCTCTCAGATATGGGCTGCTGTATCTACTTTCGCATATCAGGGATTGATTGATCTGTTAGCACTATTTATTTCCAGCATTTGCTTGTGGTTCAGAGCAAAATTAAGATAATATTTATTAATTGGCATAAAACTGAAGATGTGAACACTGAATAATTGACCACATTCATATAGGATATTTACATAAATGATATACAATAACTGGAAACCCATAGATTTTTAGGAATCGCCAGCAATTCATCTTATATATATCCTTCCTACCTGTCTATAATGTTTTGTAATGTTTTGTGGTATAATAAATATTACTATATCCCCGTAGCTCCAGCAGAGAACAGTTTAGCCTTTTGATATAGAATTGAGGAAGCAAAATTATTGCTAGCTTTATCAACTTCAACCACATTATGTTATAAAAACTCCAGAGACTGGCTCAAGCTAACATCTGGTCACCCATAACTATATAAATTAAACTATAGCTAATATTCCCTGATGGTGGTATTACCGGATGACATAGTAGAGGAGATATTATATCCAGTAGATCGTGTATTACAGGTTTATGTATCAGACTCAGAGATAGTAACTTATTCAGAGCTTCTAGACTTTTCCTTATTACAAACTCCTCACTATCACTCAGGCCCTGTAAGTAAGTAAGGACGCAGAGTAGTAACGCAACGTAATGAGGCAATGTAATGACACAAAGTAATGTCACAAAATAATAGCGCAAAGTAATGACGCTAAGTAATAACGCAAAGGAATATCACATAAATTATTATATATAGTATATATGGTATATATATAGTTTTTATTAATTGATGATATTACATAGGAACACCATATATACCTATGGGTTAGTCTTTCATTGTATGAATGGAAAATGCAATAGTTTACTCAGTTCTTATCTTGCGGAAAGCAGTTGTGGTTCTCGAATGGAGATATTATAAATAGAACCAACGTCAAGAAATACACCCACTCAGGATGCTACAGCAACCAATAAATGCAACAAAAAGCAATTCTAAACCTAATTGAATTGCTTAAACTTTGCCTGGGTTGATTGTTGTCGCATTTCAATATCATTGTCATTATTATCGACCACATTCCAGCAATTGAATGCGGTTGATAATGACATGCTCCTACCATAAATTCGGGCAAAGTTTGCAAAGCTATATTACACAAAATCCACCGAGATCATCTGAGTAAAGATGCAGATTTCATAGGAAACAAGACAGAATAAGATGAGATCACTGACAAGGCTTACAGATCTCTATGGCGTACCTGTTCTATAAGTGGCTGCAGTACAGATGTACTCTGCCAGCCGATGTAGGAGGCAACTCCAACTATACACTGATAAAACTCTGCTCTTAACTTCCAATCTCTCTTATCATTAAGAAATGTGATCATGTGGGACAGGATAATGTCACTGGCTGCCAAAGAAAATATACATTGATTTATTTATGATAAATTCATCAATATATAATACAAACATACATACATACATAATTTTATACAAATTAAACAAAGTTATTGGTCTGAGAATGCAACTTGTTTGGCTAATGAATAAGCCGGTGTCAAAAAATGTTACAATATGAAGTAAGTTATAACTAAAGAGTTCATCATAATCGTGTACAAGAAGCCTAGGTTGTCATCAGTGTTTATTCTGTAGAGAGAGACATGGTTATTGGTCTAGATATTAACAGCTTAATGAGCACGTAGAGCAAACATTTCACCAAGTTAACCAATACAAATTCATTATAAGCAACTTTTTGATCTCAATAATGAATGACACAGGGGGGTCTTTCAATTAGAAACAGCAAAAATCGCAATCTGATCGCTCACAATTCACTCAATCATTGATGGAATTATATGCATTCTGAGTGAGCAATCTGGGAATCAATTTGGCTAAGACCAAGTGGGCGATAATTTTGAGTAATATGTGAGTGATAATTCGCTTTAGTAAAGCATCGCTCATTCCAATTGAAAGACCCCGCTGTGAATATGAATGAAACCTCACATACCTTTCTGTTTGCCGAAGAGGACGGCTAGTTTAATTATACTATGATGTAACATGGCCATCTTTACTGAGTTATCCGTATCGCTGAGCAGAGATACCACCTTGACCTGTACAAGGTCATGTAATGTCTTCAACTCCAACTCATAATCCACCTGAAGAGAATCAATAATCAATTTAGGGTTAGAGTAAGCCAAGACTCACCATAATGTTGGAAGGTGATGTTACACCAGGCTCATTACAGTTTTTCTTTGTGTTTAGCTGTATTTTTTTTACCAGAACATCAGGTCCAGTATGGGTGTTACCCTGTATGCGACTGCACCTCCACTCAGAGCAAACTTAATTTACTGAGCAGGCAGTATATCCGTGTGAAGGTTGTTCAGTTTCAGCATTCAATGTAGCCTTTGAGGTCAAGTTGATGGCATCATGTGACTATCAATCAACAGAATATACAGAAAGTATATAACTTTACCTGTACATCAGCGGAAGCAGCTACTTGTGACAGCTCTAGAAATCTGACAGCAGTCTCAGCTAGTGTGGCAATATTCTCTGCTAGGGAAACTCTCACTAACTGTAATAATATCATAAAATTATTGGCTAGGAAACTGCTGCTAACAGTAATAGCATCAGTATCTGTTATTTTAATCCAACATTCCCAGTTTTCTCCTGCCAACAAGGGTGGGAAACTCGAACTTGCCACACATATAATGATCTAAGACAATTACAAACTTTCTAGCAGGTGACTGATTAATCCGACATGGATGTGCTGGGTTCACTTTCTAATCATCATACACAACGACACAATACATCCAAACTTAATATAAAGTGTTATCAATACTAGGTAAAGGTAAGTCAATACTAGGTAAAGGTAAGTCAATACTAGGTTAATGTAAGTCAATACTAGGTAAAGGTAAGTCAATAGGTACTCCTTCCAAGTTTCTATCAGGTAACCAATGCTAAATGAGCGCCGAGAACATTGGTCATATTACTCCTGTATCATAATAAAACTGATATATAGCAGTAATATGATACAAATTTTCTCGAGTCAAAATTTGCATTAAGATCAGAAAGCACGCTGACTTTGCCCATTATACTTATTGTATATTATTATATATTATATTATATTATATTATAAATCCTTACTTACCACACTATCATGACTGGCTAAGTTGTTCATAGCTGGTAGTATGTAATCAGGGAACAAGTTTGACTCAGATTTAGGTACATATCTAATGTTAGCGAGGGCCTTAGTCACCGCCCGTATAGCTTCTGCTTTCACTCTTGGAATTGACTCGTCTAACAAATACATCTATAACAGGAATATGGTATTACACAGGCTATATTATAAACAATATATAATACTTCAGTACAAAGAAAGGACCTCTGTTATCTCAGCACTTTTGGTTAGTGCAACAGTTTTTATGTGCTGTTGTCTTACTCATCTTCAGCCATAACTATCCATCGGTTTTATTGACAATCAGTCAGATCTTTGCAGTTATAAACCAGGCGGACTCATAATTAACATTAGTTTCTATGAAGATACAAAGGTAGTTTTGTGAAGGGACCGGTAAAGTAAAACAAAATAAATTTTAGTTGCCAAATACAAGGATAAAATAAATTGTAAACATCAAAAACCCAGCAAATATAGCATATCATGTATATAACATGTTATATAACGTTATTTTAAATTCAATAAAGTTGTACAACAATCACTTACCATGTGTGGGATGATCCGGTCTAGTGTAATATCTGCAGGTAAATATTCACTGAACTCCAGTAACAATCTCAGACTACTCAACTTATTCTCACAGAACTGTAACATTAATAAGATATGGATTTACTTAATTAGTAAATGATAGTAGCCAAGAACAACCACTATACTAACTCTCTATGTTAACTTTGAAATTACTCTTATATTGGGCATGATTCCACTTTCTCACAATGCAATTCTGATCTGGAACTGGAATGCCAAGTCAGATTTAGACAAATCCTTATATGCTATCATTGATCTGATCTCACTCTGAATCTACAAGTAGTGCATTGTGAGATACTCTTAAACCACTGCTGCCACACAGCCAAATGTGTGCATATAGAATTCTGTATAGCTCAAAACTAATAAAATGAGGCTGCAATCTCAGCATTGTCACCTAATGAGCAAACAATTTGGGCAAACTGATTGTCAAAATTAGGGTATGAAATTAATTATCCATTCGGTGACAATTATGAGATTAAAGTCTCAATTAATTCTTGGAGCTTCTTAAGTCTCAATTCTTGGAGCTATGCAGAATTCAATGAGCACAAATTTACATGAGCGGCAGCAGTAGTTTAAGCCTGCCCCATCGTTTATTCAAATTGTATTTTCCCTGTATCACAGAATAATCTGCAGGTATAAGAGAAATAACATCAGAAATCAGAATGCAGACAAGCAGGTGAGTTTTAAGTAACATGAACTTTCATAAAAGAGAGTGTTTATATCAGGCACCATAGATTTTTGCGGTAATCACTCTTTCGACTGGTACCATAGGAGCGAGGATTAATCACTTAACTATCATAACATTAAAAAGGGGAGCTTAGCGTTGTCACACAGCTAATTTTTTTGTTCAAAAGAAGTGGCTGCATGACAAGGCAAGGGAGAGAACCATACATATAAATCATACCCTGAGCTCTCTTATAGAAGCTGATATAATATCCAGTATAAGTATAAGAGGTTCTGTGTAACCATCCTGTCCCTTAGTCACACCTGTGTTCTTTATTATCACAGCTAAATCCTTACGTATCCTGTAAATAAATTTATTCAGTAATAAACTGTTGAATGAAGCTTGAACTCATACTATCACTAAGTCTATGTGGGAACTTCTCTAGAGCTTTTATGGTAGACATTCAGTTCCTGAACAAACTTATGTGGCCGCTTTTTTCTTGCATAAATTTGGTTCCAAGCTCTGTTGAGGACGCTATATGTCTGTCAGTATAGACACCATTTTGTGGTCAAGGTCGATAAATTATAGTTCTGAACGCCCGTGAACTCATGACTGAATTTTGTTTTCCAAACCAAAGATTATATGTACTAGATATTACTATACATACTATATTACTAGTAATTCCCCAGGGATAAATACCACAAAACATCAAGGGAATGGATAATAGGCTCTTTATCTTTGAAAAGGTCCAATTGGCGATTGAGTTGTGTAACATGAATGGTCGAATGGATTCTTCCACAAAGGTTTTGGGTGGTGAATGCCGGACATGGTCAAAATACTGGCTTGCGAGTCCCAGGGGCCCTTGGCAGGAACCCTCCCAACTCTATCCCTTCTTCTTTATTTCCTCCTATGCCCTGCGTGTGCCTCTCTGAAGCAGGTATGAGGTTGGCCTCTCGACACGCTTGTTAAGACAGCTAGCATGCATGTTATTGTTATGCATGTTGTGCATATTTATTATTGTGGTATATAAGGCCAAGGGGTCCTTGCACCTCCTTGCTTTTTTACGCCTACCTTACCTATAACAAAATATCTAGCTATGGTCAAAGTCACAGTATATAGTTTGTGAAGGTGAAATTTATAAACATGTAGTTAGACAAAGGAGTTATAGATATCAGTTTATAAATAAAGGACTAGCACTCCTTGGTTAGACGGAGGACTCCTTGGTTAGACTGGGTATATAGAGATGATACTATATGAGAAATTATTGAGTGAAATGGTGATACACTCAATCTCAACCTGCACAGTTGGAAGATATAATAGGTGATAATTTCGCCATTGAAACAAAGTTCATTGCTTTTACACAGACTTAGCCTTTGTAAGTGAAAATTACTCGACCTTCAAATTCAAATCTTCTGCTTTTGTGTTACCTAATAAAGATGCATTCTGGTTTTATGTGAGAAGTGTAGATAGGCCTAACTCTAATGAGCTGCAATGAGGTTCACAAAAAAATAAGAGATACAATAGCGATCTCATTCTTCTTTCTGTCATTACCTGTACCAGCATATCACTGACATACAATATTAATTTATTTTGTTTTTCATTAGATAAACTATGTCTATGTTTTTTTTCTTCGCTATTTCTCTGTTTCAATTCTTTTGACTCCTTATGGAAGACATTCTTCGAAATGAATACGACATTCAATAAAATGTATTAAAAGAATGGATAACTTAAAGCTATTGCTTTTTTACTCCATTTTCTCAGTTCCAGTTTCATAACCCCGAATTGATTTTAAGCTTTCATGGCAAATATCATGCAGATAAAGTCTAATCAGGCAAATGAGCGCACCCTCAACTGGTTTTACTACACACATGTGGTTGAAGATAGGATTGACATTCAACCAATTCTGCTATTTTAAAAAACGCTTTTTTGTAAATGTGTTATGAGGCACTTGATATGTGGTTGAATACACATGCATTTATCAAAAACACACCACTGAAGTTTTTTGGATATTAAAAGTGAGCAAAAACAAAGCTAATTCAGTTTGCCTGTATTGGAAAACATTCCATGCTTTCACGCACAATTAAGTTGATTCAATGGAATTATTTTTGCTCTTTGTGAGCATTAAATGTTCAAAACAGTCCAAACTATGTGAACCTTGTCGGGAGCATTGCTTACAAGAAGGTAGTTGGGTATTGCTGAATAATAAGTAACTGACCAAAGAGTAACAAACAAGTTATTCAGCAATTACTACGAGCTCTGCAAATGGAGACTGACCGTCCAGACATTGAGGCATTCCAGCGAGATTACCAGAGATATGGAAAGTATGACCTTCAGAGCCAAGTCCCTCACTTGGAGAAGCTAGCTGAATATTATGAGGCTAAATATATGAGAACTCAGGACTGGAAAGATTGCCTCAAGGTAATTTTGACGTCAAACCACGTTAAACCACTGCTGCCACTCAGGCAAACGTGTGCTTATTGAATTCTGTATAGCTAAATTGTCACATATTGGGCAAAATATATGTAAAAACTGATCAACAAAATCAGGATATGAGATTAACTGTACTGGGTGACGTCATTATTGTCAACTAGTAAAACTGTAACTATGTCACTAACGTGCGCGAGATAATTAGTTTCAAACCTGCTTATGACGATCAGTTTGTGCAATTTGTCCATTATCTGACAATGCTGAGATTGCAGTATTATAATATTATTTTTAAGCTATACATAATTCGATAGGCACATATTTGCCTGTGTTGCAGCAGTGATTTAACAAGACATGTATGTTGTGATATTGTCTTAGATATCACTACCACAATGTTACGCCTGTTTCTCTTTACAGGGTTACAGGTTATTCTCTGGAGGAGTGCAGGATTAAGTTGTGGGCACACAAGTAAATGATCATGTGTTGAACTTTTTGGTCTGCGTCTACATTTTTTTAGTAATACAATATTTTGCACATTGATAGGCACACAGTCTGTACAACTCAATATCTGCCAGGCAGCCTGCAGAAGAGTCATGGAATAAGAAAGCCTTTCAGCTACAGAAGAAATATTGGAAGGACTTTTCTACAATCACCTATACTCAGCAACGCAGTGAGACTAACAAGCTTAAGCGTGAGCTAGACAGTATAAGACAGAAATGTAGGTCATCAATGGCGACCGCAGACGGAATCATCGCTGAATATGAGCAAAAGGAAACAGATGATGAGCAATCTACATTAAATCAGAAACTCTTTGAGGGGATGAAGGACATTTCATTGAGATGTACTGAGATGATGCGAGAGTTAGCTGGGCACATCATTGAGGCCAGTCTGAGGATTGTAGCTGAAGAAGCGCCGTGTCACTTTGAATCGGTAGCCATTGGTTCCCTAGCAAGAGGGGAAGCCACCCCTTACTCCGACCTTGAATATCTCTTTCTTATTGAAAAAGAGGCACCAGAAATTGTGAGCTACTTTGAGAAGCTGGCAGTGACATCATATTTCGTGATTGGTAATCTCGAAGAAACAAAACTGTCATACATGGCTATAGAGGAACTGAAAGGATGGTTTGAGGATCAGTCAAAGAATGGGTTCAAAATCGATGGATTGTCAGCAGCGGCAGGCAATATACCAACAGGTAATGGTACTAAAGATAAGCAAAACCACTTCATTGTGACACCTCAGGCATTAGCTGATAACTATCAGAATGTCTTTGACAACCCAACTGATGACGCTCGTCAGGGGGATCTCACAGCAATGCTAGCCTTCACAAAGACATTCTATGTACATCGGAAAGGTGAAGCATGTCTTTTGAGATCGTTCAAGTTTAAAATCACACCATTGCAGCCAAAAAGGAGTAGACAGGAGATGGACACTGAAATGTTGAGATATGATTTCAAGAAGCACTTGCAACTGATAAATCTTGTGGTAAAACATAGCTCCGTGACAATTTCTGTGAAAAAGGAGCTTTTCAGATTCCCGTCACTAGTCATACTGGATCTGAGTATACTGATGAGATATCCCAAAGTCACATCATGGGACACAGTTGAGTTAATGACACATCATGCAACAAGATTAAGATATCACAAGTTTTGTGAAGTTCTGAAGTTTCTCCTCGCTTGTGCGACCTATCTCCGTCTGTCCGCCTATCTCTTCTATGATTCCCATGATGATAGAATGACAGCTGCTAAAAAATGGGAGCCATCGATGCTACAAACGGAGATAACTAAAACCCCATACACACGAAGATACCTTGTCCCAGATGAACTTTTCATAAGTTATTGTGTTAAGATCAATAGTATAAAATTAATTGATACAACACAGCTCATGTTGCCACACAAAATGGAGAAATTATGGGCACTAATGATGAAATTTTCAGTCGGGAACAGACAAGAGGCAGTCAATTTGATGGCCTCCGTCTGTGAAGAAGCAAAATCAATAGGTGCAATAACTGCCGGAGCTAAATTAGCCAAAGAGGTAGGTATGTCTAAACTTGACGGCGTTAGAATCGTCGCAGAGTTTATGTCCTCGTGTGAGATGTACCAAGAGGCACTTACTGTATATCAACATATTAATGACATTATGAAGCATGACTCAAGAGTACAAATTGCTGGTTGCTACGGTATGATGGGCTTCCACAGGGAGGCGCTAGAAGTATTGGGCAGCATCCGCCGCAAACCATCTTCTACTCTTGTGGAACTGGCGCGTGCTGCTGGTAATCTGCATGATCTTGAACTGGTGGAAACATATTGCATAAAGATTCTGCAAGTGGAACATCGATCAGTTACAACATTTGGGCGCTCAAAGATTATAAATTTTCTATCTGTCTTACCAGAAGAAAGGCTAAACATGATCTCCGTAGAAACAGTTAACGTCATTGCTGGTGTCACACTCCTAGGTTTTATTTATGAATCTAGAGAACAATATGAACTAGCAGAGAGGTATTTAGTTAAAGCCTATCAGCTGGTATGTCAGGTGTATGGAGAGAATGTTGCAGTACCAGCTGCTGTGGATGTATTGACCCTCCTTAGCGATAACTATCTGAGATTGAATAAACCTGAAAAAGCCAAGAATGTATCACTATCATCTATCGCAATGATTCGTTTATTACCACACAAACACAGCAAACAATTGATGGCCAACTCATTGGAAACACTCGGTCAAAGTTACATGGTTCTCCAAGAGTATAAGAACGCCGAGGCTTGTTTTTATCAGTCGTTGGCGCGTGGTAGAAAGTACAACAATCTGGGAGGTTTCAACAGCCTCAGCAGACTCTACTACATTATGGGAGATTATTACAAAGGTTTGGAGTTTAGCTACCAGGCTTGGTCTTATTTGTTCATAGAATATAAAGGACTGCCGGTAGAAATTGTATTTGCGCTCAGTAATATAGCAGCAGTGCATTTCTACAAAGGGGAGCATAGCCAGGCTAGAATCAAGTACAGAAAGGTACTGCAAATACTTCTGCGCAAGAGTCCACGTCATAAGCTGATCACTGAAGTGCAAAGGTTTCTTTCCCTATTACCAGGCCCCTATGCACCGAACAACCCAGTAGACTTTGATCCATCATTTTTCACATTTCGTAAAGCAAGACTCCCTATTGAGTGATAGAGGAATCGGTACTAGTATCAGGTACAAAATGACACTGCAGAGAGCTTATCTCACAGTCTGTTTTGTTGACTCCATCCATTGAACCATGCGTTGCAAGATCAGAATGTTCATTCTCTCAGATGGCAGTTCAAACTTTAAGTGAATGTCCCACTGCTTTTCACAGTCAGTGCACAAGTTATATAATAGTTATATAGTTTTGTATCGACATTTCTGCTCTTGTGAGTTAATGCATAATAAACCACCTATAACTTTCTTCATTCCATATCATAGCGATGTATAGTGAATTATGAGGTCACCAGACTTGTAAATAAAGGTGACTTATCAAATGAAATGAAATGTTTCCCTTATTGTTGGGCATAGATAGTGACTTGTCAGTTTATAGGTTGATCACAGACATTGTGTCTTTGAAATGGTTTATGTAACATATTCTCATAAAAGCCAGACCTCTTTCGCTAATTTGAAATGTGATCAGTGTTTCGGACTCTTTCACATGCAGGATTGCCCAAGTTAGTGCTGTTACAATGATGGCTCCAGTACGCAAGCACAGTGTCACTGAGAGTTATGCTGGTATTTTGTGTATACCATCCAGCTTTCAATGTGCAATGGTTAGGACGAGCCTCACTTTTCAGAGGCGTCCAAAGAAGGAATTACTAGTATATTCGTAAATTAAGTGTAATTTCAGTGTATCACAGCAGCTGATGGAGGGTAAAAAACTCTACTACGATGAAGTCACAGTCACAATCAATTGGTAAACACCAACTTCAAAGTCACACAAGCTTTTAAGTATGTGGCAGACCGACCAATAGACATAAATGAATAAATATATCATGATTCTAGACATTATGCTAGACATGATGCTATATAGAGCAATAGCATTGAGGCCCTGAGGCGTTACGACATTGAACTGTGTAGTAGCAATGGTGCTTGTCCGTCTTGACAAGCTTGTCCAAAGGTGCTTTATGGATAACTCAATCAATCTTGGTTGGAGTGTGAGTTAGCAGCTTTTTGTGTTAAGTTTTATATTAATTTTCAACTAAACATTTCGGAAAAAAACCGAAAGCAGCATCAGATTGTTCACAGGAAGCTGTAAAATGTAAACTCAAAATCTGATCGAACTTGCTCGAGTTATCAACCAAAAACTTGGACTGTGAGCCACGATCATTGCTTCTACACAATCCAATGTCATAACGTCACACACAATTAGAGCCTCACATAAGCTGTATATGGTAGCCTAGTTTTATTCTAAGTCTAAGTCTACATTGGTGTCTAATAAGTGTGTCGTGACTTGTATATGTGAACAAATTTACTTTTCAAAACCCATTAATTCACTTAAAGGGCAACCAAGGTTTCAAACAACTTTTCATTGATGGCCATTGATTAATAGCAGATTGCACCTTCTGCATGGGGAAAAAGACAAAATATAATTCGGACGATTATTCAGCCAGAATTCTTGTGAAACATTTCTTCCATCAGGTACTCAAACTCAGCTAAAAGAGAATACCACATAGCAGTTTCCTGTTCCTGTTATTATTTAGCCTGTGCTCTATAATTATTACAGCAAAGTCTTGGAACCTCCCCTAAACTGATGTGTTACCCAGCTTAGAGTCAGCAACTACTTTGAGTTTTGCATCGCGTAATGCACAAAGCTGATGCTGCCCAGCACATTATTTGCTACCCATTAATGCATTGCTGCGAAACCTTGGTTGCCCTTTAAAAGACTGATGACTTTATAGTGAGAGTTTCAGTACTCATGTCACCCTTGTTATTATGAGGGCACACAATGTATGTTCTCATAGCATCGTGTCATCGCCTACATCATATAGAAAGACCATGCATTCTGGAGAAGTGCTGCAAATGCGGCTTCTGTAATGCTCAAAGTTGTTTGTGATCTTAGTGCCATCTTAAACCAGAGCAGCTGGGAGGTCTGCATGAAATTAGAAGAGATCTGAAAAAGACAGTAGTCAAAAAGAACACTGATAAAAGATATCGATTTACTTACTTGCTGATCCTGTCATCTGGTGTAACAGATGTTAGCCTATAGTTCTGTATGTAAACCTTCAGATATGTGTAGAAGTAGGAGGGAAAGGCCTTACCCTTTTGTTGGGATAAATATTCCTCTGAACTTAGCCTATGTGCTGGATTTTTCTGTATCATACTAGTCAACAGCTCCTGAAATTATAGAGAATACTTAAATTGTAATAATGAAACAAGAGAGATCTGCTATACAGGGATATGGGGACAATCCCAAATTCCCTAGTTTATATGCAAGATGAGAATTGCTATAATAATTATAAGTTGTCTGCTCTCTGACATTGGAGGGACAACCGCTAATAATGATTCCTTTGTTTTGAGACTCAAAATGTAAGCCAATCTGCTGTGGCTTCATTATCAGGCAGTCTTTATCTGCTTTGTCAGACTCATTCTGAAGGTTTGCAGGATGTCAGGCCAGTCTGACCTTCTAAGCTCCATTATAAATTGATTTGTGAAAATTATTCAGCAGAAGGAAGTAGTTGAGATTGTCAGATTAGCTATTTAGTGCTATTTATGAATGCAATGGTGCATCCTTACCAATGGCCATTAGCGATCCTCAACCAACCAAAATACTGAGTTGATCGATACAGCTAACAATCAAGTAGAGCAATAAGTAAAAACTTGGCCAAACATTTCCTGAATGCTTCAGGCTAAAGGGCTGTGAGCATCAAACAGACAGACAGTACTTCCCGTGCGTTCGTTATCCTCATAACAATTTTTAAAAAAATAAGTATGAAACCTTGATATTTCTGTCTGAGATCATGTCGAGTATTTTCCAGGGACTGTAATCTCCATTTCTGTAGCTAAGAAGTTGTGACAGAGTAAAAGGTACCTTCCCTTCAGAGAAGAGCTCGATCAGAACACAACTGTAAAATATGGAGAGAGAAAAATCACATAACTGGGATAAGTGATATCACCACCATGATGAAAAACCAAACCTATATTTCTGCATGATAGACTTGATAAATGATATGATCTATTAAGTTTCAAGTACAGAACCCTCCAGATCAATCTAGAATAAGGAATTTGTTGAATACAATGACCAACTTGTTTGAAATTCAGAAAATAATTTGGGCTAAAATTTTGTCAAATTGATGAGGAGAAACGATATCAATACGAACTGCAACATCCAAATTGCAATCCTGTTATAAAACCAAACCAAAATAAAAATGCATATTTGGGAGTTGTCCATCTCTAAATTCTGAGAAGACAACTAACCACTTAATTTATTGTAGCAAATTATTCAGTCGCCTGACATTGACAAGGTGTGATCAATTGGATTTTGAAGGAGACCTTGAACAACAGAGATAAAGTGTGAGTTTTCTAATAATGGACACAATCACACCAAGCATCATGAAAACATAAGAAATGATGAATTGTTTCGGACAATAAATGTATTATTATTATAACACAGCACCAACACCCATATTATTAAACCGACCCAAGAGAGAAGACATCCATAGCATGTGTGAGTTCTCCTCCCTGTACGAAGCTGTCTGTCTCATTACTGGTGATATCAAATCCTCCCATATCTGAACTCTTAGCCGATCCCTCCTTAAATCTCTCCGGAGCTATATAACAGGTACGACGTCGAGACGTGTCAAAAAAGTAGTTATAGTCTGAGGGGTTATTCTGCAAACAAAGAAAAAGTTGAGTTATTCAATTTCTGGAGGTACTAAGATCGACAGGTTAATGTCTTTGTAGTCCTTAAAACCAATAACAAGAGAATATCCTCTCTTAAAGCTACTATCAACCAATACCACCTGAATAAGTGCAATACATCAAAGAGACAGAATATTTCTTTTGAATATTATATGAGACTGTTTAATTAAGTTTTATTTTGCCATTCCATTTATTTTTTTTCAATGTTGTAAAATTTTGTATGGCTTTTTATGAAGAAAATCTTGTTCAATATGAAAAAAAGAGAAAACTAAATTAAAAGCTTAGGCTACTAAACCTGGTGGAATCAGGAGGCCATAAAACGATATGGCAAGATAATTCCGCTTAGGTTATTGTTGCATTTTTGGAATCACAGCGCATTTTTACACAATCCAAACTTGTGAACAGAAGAGTATTAAAAAATTCGCTCTCGCTACAATACCGTAGTGCAAATTTCTGATCGACTCTTTATTGCAAGGATTTATGAGGATACCTTCTTAACTTATATTCTCCGAAGTATTCTGATTAGCAGTTTGCCGTAAGTAATACACACAGTGCAGTACAGTACAGACAGAGGCAGATTCAGCCTCTTGCTGTTGCAGAACAGCTCGGCTGAAGAGGACAACTAACAATACAATAATTGTCTTCTTGACACCCAAACATATATAAAAGATAGTAATGTCAGCCGGATATAAAAATCAGGGGATGGCTGCTAATAATAATCTCTATACCTCCCCGAGTCAATCGAATCAGCCACAACGACAATCAATTAGAATCAATGTCTATCCCTCACAACGCACTCCTACAACACTGGAGGTGCCAGTCCTGACCAACATGTCACCTCGACCGACAAGTAACTACACATCACCAATGCTGCCGACAGCACATTATATAGATATGAGTGCTCAGCCCCCAATAGATCACGGACAGTCTACCATTGCTCAATACCAGTCTGCTTATAATCCCCAGTTACCTATGACTATACCGATGAAGCGTCTGAGCACAGCTCCTCCTCGTACTAGGAAAATACCTGCTGGAAAGAGGCACAGATCGTGGTCACCTTACGCAAGGCCCCTTAACCCCGAACCGTCTGCAGATCAGTTATTCATAGGGAACGGAGAGCAGCCGGAACAACCAGGCAGAGGACCGAGGCTAGTAAGGAAGCGTGTCAAGAAGAAACGAAACCGTGTGTCGCCTCTACCACCCAGTGGTCGACTACCAGCGGCATCACCACAGAGAGAATTAGACACACAATCACCGCTGCCTTACGCCGAGGCTGCTATGTGTATGAATCCTGACCCGCTGCCGAAGATGCAGAGATATTTAGCGCTGAACCCTGATCTACACAGATCTCCACAGTACATAGACGTACATGTCACGGATCCCGAAGGCACCGGTATGTTATGGGGATATAGCGAAAGTTCACTGATGACGTGATATACTATACTATAGTATGTATATCTCTGATCGATGGAGAGTGAACTAATTCACTTAGCATGAGTACCATCACAAGGAATTTGGTGTGACAACCAGAGTTCAATTTCAATGATTAGGGGCAGGTGCATGTTAGGTACTCATACTAATGGTCAGAGATACACATGATAATAGTGTTGTCTCGATGTCAATGTATAATGAAAGCTCTAGTACCAAAATTTGTTTTTCAAAAAGTTTTGCTGTAAAATGGAACTGAAAATATGAATTACTCGATTGTTGAGATAATCTGGATATTTTCTAAATCGAAAATCAGACCTCACCATTTCCATATTGTTTTGTAAATTTGTTCAAAGTCAAACTTCAACTTTTGATCAAAACATGAGTTATCAGTATGAGGGTATCAAACAAATTACAACAAAATAAATTCCCTTAAAAGAATAGTGTGAAAAGTAAAATGTCCAACATCATCTAACAGCGGAATATAATATAAGATAAAGATATATATATATATTTATATTTATGTAAGATTTGTAATGTGTATTTCGACTCTCTCACAGTGCATGCAGAGGTGCCTGAGGCCTACTATGAGACAGCAGATGGAGGAATGATATACTGCTATAAATATCCGGACCTACAAAGACAATCAACACCATATTATCCAGCTTCACCTCAGCCCAACTATCTACAGGTAAATAGAACTATATGAACCGATCGCAGTAAACAATGATTGGTTAAAATAATAATTCATATTGCAAAATTTTAATGTGCAGGACATGATAGGGGCTGAATGTACCTTCGCTCTCAGTAGTATGCTGACATGCCAATCTAGCTCTGAATAACCACAATATTTTTTATCACAGGTGCAACAGAGGATGTCGACCAGCCCCACAATGCATAGCGGAGGCAGCAGATCACCAAGTGATGCAACGGCATACAGAATGCAGCTGAGGACCTCAGAGGATATGAGGCGTCCGACATGCCAGTCGAGTACTCAGACCAAAAACCTCCGCCGAAGGGACACAAAACGGCACCGACACAGCAGTAGGAAAACTCACTCGAGAGGATCAAGAAAAAGTAAGAGGAGTAAGAAAAATCGAGTACACCCAGTCAGCTATATCGTGACTCCAGTCATGGGATCCCCTCCTGAAGTGAACGCAATACCAGATGCGCAACAGCCATCGTCTCGCATACATAAGTCCCTGTGGCCTACCACGTATCTAACAGTCGCTCTGATTAGTATCCTGTTTATGCCTCTGACCGGAATATTCGCAGCTTACTCGGCAATAATGACCAGAAGCGCAATCAAAAGAGGACACTTTGCCTTAGCGGTTGAAAGGTCGCACAACACACGGACAATTATAATTTATTCCTTCACAATGGGAGTTGTAGCCCTTGTTTCAGTTGCTGCTGTTGCATCTGTCCAGTGGGTTATCGACACAACTTGAGATGTGATACCCTATTATTAACCTTCTTATTTAATGATCCACTTGATTGTTTTGAGTTGTCTTATTGATTCACAACATCGTCGTCCACATATCAAAGTGCCCAACAACTCATCAGCTCTTATGTAATAGTACGAGTTGTCCTAGTTAACTGCTTGACATGATGGTTTGGAGTTATCTTATCCAATCACTACACTGTCGTCCACTAATCAATGTGCCCAACAACTCATCAGATCTAATGTAACAGTATGAGTCACATGTCCAGTTATTATATCCATATCTTCCTCTGATTGTCCAACGCATAGTTTGTAAATATACCTGATACATGTTCTACCACATTTGTTGCTCATATCTGCCTGCAAAGAAAGAGAAACCTGGCGCAGATAATGCAGCCGCACCCCTAGGGCAACCAATATTTTGCCGCCTTTGCTTCTGGATGTGGCGTGTGATAAGACATTACTAGATTCTAATCAATTTATTGTCACCAAACGATCTCTCACCTCGGGTAGAAAAGTAGGTTTGAAGTTAGCAAAGTCTGTGAGAAGAACCCAGTTCCAGCTGGTGAGGAGTATGTTCTCTGATTTTATATCTCCGTGACAAATCTACAAAACAAGCGGATTACTAACTCCAAACAATTTTAGGGAGGAGACAGTCAACTTAACATGATAAAACTGCTGAAACTATATAATCAAGCACTTGATAAACGAAATCTTTAATCATTGCAATAAAATTTCACAATGTTGCACTGCACTAGTAAACAATAATGTTATTAATGACAATGAAAGACCGATATATTTAATTGTAAATCGAATCCCCAACATTGGCATGCGATTTTGATTTTACCATGCAGATTATCAGATCTACTAAACAAAATTATGGCTGATGGTAGCTGCTTGTAGTTACAAGCAGCTACAAACAGCCAACATTTTTGTTTAGTAGATTTGATAAACTGCAGAGAGATAAAAAAATAACCTATCTGGACATGAAGCTTAAACATATAGTTAGAAGGATGAGTCAAAAATTTCACTGTTTCAACCATATGCGAAATAGCAACTTATCCTCCTGCCAATATTTTACTCCAGATAAAATTGCGCATCAAAACTGTTGTACAGTACCAATCACATACTTTGTGATTGTAGCATTGACTGAGCGCTGATATTAGCTGGAAGGCTATCCATTTCTTCTCTATGCTTGTCAGAAATGGTCGAGTACTGATCCGATCATACAAGTTATACTTTACAAACTGTCTGACCAGGAAACCGGCTTTATCAGAAACCTGAAATAGAAGTAAACGCTCAGTTAGATTATCTGACAACAGGAGACAGAATAAAAGGGAGTAGGACGTTAGTGCAACAGATGAACTAATTGAAACCCATCCAGATGAAAAACCTAATGTATCTCTCAGTATGTATAGAGAAAATATGTGGCTTTATTATACAGTTTATTACTGCCTTACATTCTCCAGACTAACAGTACTACAGGGCTGTTATTGTGGAAATTTTGTAGGGGAAATAGGCTTACAGTAATTGAGCAGATAAAACTATACTTAGATAGGTTCTTACCACATTGTACTGGAATGGTAGGCAGTTAGTGGCTCCATTCAATTTGTCCCTGATGTCTGAAACACGGATACACAACAATGTATAACATGTAGGTGGTCAACACAATGGTATAATAACAAGAACATAGGACAACAACAGTATGCAAAGGACTGGGTTGATAGGAATATTGTCATGTGTCACATGTCATGAAAATCAAAAGCTCAGGTGGGCCACATGAAACATAGTTATTGAATGATCTGACATTGGTATCTATTTATACATCCTTAATGCAGTGGCTATTGATGATAGAAACACAGGTTTTGCAGACAGGCTTGTGTACGAGATAAAAACTCTCACCATTTGCTTGTTGCTCGTACGGTTTGAGAGAGAGCGTCGGATCGTGTATCACAAATACCTTCACCACTAAGTGACCTTCAGCTGTTTTAGCTTTAGCAACCTTCAAGAATCGAGTGCTACCCAAACTAAAAATAAAATATGAGTGTCTGTAAAGTCAGTGTAAGTTTTATTCCGATAGTAAATATTTGATGATACGTGCTACCCTCTCAAGTTGCTGAATAAGCTGTTCATCTAAATTGAGAAGTCCAGCACACCAATCAAACACCGATTTATCTTGGAATAATGGTCATCATATCAATTGTTTTTAGAGCTGCTTCTGATCAAAATTCAGAAAAAAATAATTGATCAAGCTCACATGGATAGACCAATGACATGACCGTCCTAGCAAGCTTGTTATCAGAATGATGAAAGAAGTACCGTGATCACTAGAGAACTTGAATATGGAGTAAAATATGTGTATCATCAAATGTCGTCAGTCATAAATATGGATCCATGAAAATGGCTTGCTATTCATGTAGGCATTTATAGGTCTATAAATATATCAATTGAAGCAAGGAGTAACAGCATTACTCCTTGATTGAAGTCACTCATTCCAGCACTGAAGTTGCCTGCATTGCCAAGTGTAAGCCTTGATTTGGATGAGCTATGTACCCCAAACACCAAAAAGGCAGCAGGTAACTTAGTAAGCCACACATATCAGGCTCAATCAAATGACTGACAGACTAAGGGGCCCAATCCAGTAGTAGAAGAGTAGGACTCTACTAGTACTACTCTGACATGATGAGGATGCTGATTTTTCTGATGTGCATCATATTAGTGTCCTCACCTGATTTCATAGCTTGTGTTGGGTAGAGATGAGAAGTATCTTTCTACAGGCAATATCTCATAAGGGGTTTTTGCTGTGATTTGGTTTCCCATTGTGCCATTCAGGAATTAATCACTGCATATAATGTAAAGAAATATTAGTCCCTTCAAGTTCCTATTCCTGCTGTCACTGAAATTTACCACTGAGCTGTTGAGAAAATTTTTGAGACTCCAGCAACCTTTTGTGGAGATCATTACTTTTCCTAAGCATTGCCCAATCAGCAAAGCTTTAACAAACGCCCACCCAATTAATGTCAAGGTTATTATAACAGTTCAGTTGTATGCACGACAGACCTATATTAATTCTATCATATCACATTAAATTGCACACAAGTGTACCAATTCCTTGGACTACTGGTTGATTGATTTTCAAAAAGGAGAGCATTATAGTTTGGTGAATGCTATTTTCAAAAGAATTCGCGAATTAGGTCAATATTTTTGACACGTGATCATAACAAACATAGATTTCAAGTAGAAGACATAGAATTGGCCAGCATGGGAAGGAGTAGACAACTACCACTAGTAAAAAATATACTGTATTGAACCAGGTACAGGTGGTTCAGAGGAGCTTGCAGTTGCACCTGGTATTAAGTTTGATAGCTAATCTTGGTTCAAAAGGTTCTTAATCTTGATTGAAACATCCTAGGGACTCATTCGATATGTTGAGGTTGTTGTCTCCTCTTTGATCCAAACATCCAAATCTATGTCATCCTAAGTAGTGTTATTTTACATAGATTTGGGGACTTAGTCTTTTCAGCTTGATTTTTCTCCGATGAACAAACAGCGGTATCAAACATATCAAACACAGTCTGAATCTGTGATTTACAGCAATTAATCGTATTAATTTTTATGTATATGTAGTGAGTCAAGCTCAGGGGTTCGGGGGGTTTCCAGGTGGTCTCATCGAGGAGGATAGAGGATGTCGCGGGCTGCGAGGGGAACTGACCCAATGCCTAAATGGTACATATGAAATATTTTTACAGCAATACATTTAGGTTTACATTCATTCAAAAGGTTGTAGTGCTTGATTAATACAGAGAGTTGGTCCCAAACTCCCTGATTAATACAGACGAGGAACACCAAAAATGTTTTCATATGAGTGAGTTGTCCCCTCTTTGATAAAACAGCCAAATCTATGTCATCATATATAGTGTTATTTAACATAGATTTGAGGACTTAGTCTACTCGGCTTACTTTTTTTTCCGATGAACAAACGATGATATAAAAACACAGTCTGAATCTGTGATTTAAAGTGATTTATTGTATTAATTATTATGTATATGTGGTGAGTCAAGCCGAGACTCGAGAGGTTTGGGTTGTTTCCAGCTGGGGTCATCAAGGAGGATAAGAGGTGTTGCGGACTGTAAGAGGAACTGATACAACGCCCTTATGATGGATAAAAACTTATTTTTACAGCAATGCATTGAAGATTACGCCCATTCAAGAGGCTGTAGTGCTTGATTAAAACAGGAGCTTGTCCCAAACTCACTGATTAACACAGAAGAGGGATGCCAAAGTTGATTTGATATGAGTGAGTTGTCCCCTCTTTGATCAAATAACCAAATCTATGTCATCCAATATAGTGTTATTTTACATAGATTTAAAGATTCAGTCTACTTGGCTTACCATTTTCACACTAAACAAGGAATGGTATCAAACAAAGTCTGAATCAGCGGAGCTTGCATTTGCACCGTGAACTAAGTTTGAAGCTAAAATTGATTCAGAAGGTTCTAAATCTGGAAACAGACCATGGACACATTCAATATTTTGAGTGAGCTTTCCCTCTTTGCTCAAAACCCCAAATCTATGTCATCCTATGTAGATTTGAGGACTTATATTAATGAACTCCCCTACTCGGCTTGCGTTTTTTTCCTGATGAACAAAAAGTGGTATCAATCATATCAAACACAGTCCGAATCTATGGATAACAGTAGTTATTTTGTTAATTGTAGTGAGTCAACCTGAGGGGTTTGGGTGGTTTCCAGCTGGTGTCAACGAGGAGTATAGGGGGTGATGCAGGCTGTAAGGGGAACTGATACTATGCCCAACATATTTTTACAGCAATGTAATGACGCTAACATTCATTCAAGAGGTTCTAGTTCTTGATTAAAGCAAGAACTTGTCCCAAACTACCTGATAAATACAGACGAGGGTCACCAAAAATGGTCTTATATGAGTGAGTTGTCCCCTCTTTAATCAGACCAGCCAAATCTATGTGGTCCATTAACTTAATAATTATTAATAAGTCTATGATGTCGTCTTATATATTGTTACATAACATAGATTTGAAGGATGAGTCTACTTGGCTTACTTTTCCACGCTAAACAAGCAGTGGTATCAAAGTCTGAATCTGTCATTGACAGCACTTAATTAATCCCATAACTTCTTATATGTGTAGAAAACTTGAGGTGTGTCAAGCAGAGAGGTTCGGGGGGTTTCTGGCAAGTGTCATTTGAGAGGATGGGGTGTCGTAGACAATACCGGGAACTCAAACATGAATGAATCGGTTTTTACAGTGATGCCTAGAAGCTAACATCAATTCAAAAGCATCTAGTACCTGATTGAAGCATACTAAGGCCATCACAATCATTTTTAGTGAGTTAGTTGTCCACTACCTCACTAATATTGTGTTATGTGTTATTTAACATAGATTTGCAGATTTATTCTATTTGGCTCAGTTTATTTCAAAATGATCAAGCAGTAATATCGAATATGTCAATGATTTACAGCATTTAGTCATAATAATTTTAATATATGTGCAGGAAATTCTGTAAGGTGAATGATTAATTCTAAAATTTAAGTTTTTGCAATTTATGTTATTCATACGTTATAAGTTATAAAGTGATAACGAATGAGCGTAAATCCATGAATTACTAAAATGATTGAAATAGAAAAAATAAAAAATAGATTAGGCGCTTTGCATTGAATAAGTAAATAAGTATACCAGACATGACAACACAATGTTTGGAGTTTTTTTTTAGATAATTTTGTTCTCTTCTGTTTCCTCTGCAATGTTTGTTCTGTTAGCCATATACCACTAGTATTAATCTGAAAGGCAATAAAATTGAGGGTTACTTCGGCAAAACAAATGATGCTTATTTTCTCACGATCAAACCACCAGGTCAAGAACAAGGAAAAGTGAAACAGCAATGGAAAAAATGAAGCTATAGATAATCAACAATTTTATATTTACTTTTAAAACGAAATAAAGGTTATGAGCAGACTGAGAATGAATTAAGAGCAGCTTGAATACCAATTCGATATGGATTCAATGATTGTGCCAAGATGAATACAGCTGAGAAAATTAATGATGTACTTCGCAACCTCAATTCCAGTAAATAAACCATCCAGAATTTTTCTGTTGTCTAGACTATCTCTTCTTCCAGATGCGGCTAGTTGTTGGTAGTGGCATTCCATTATTACATCAACTGTGGGCTATGGTTGATAATGGATTGTAACAACCAGCAACCTGTGCAGTGTCTGAGCACACATATATTGGTTGTGATTTTGCTTATTGGCTGTTCATGCTCCTGGACATCATATTTGATTGCAAAGGTTAACTTTCTTTGGTAATACAATGACAAACAATTCCTCATTTGTAGGTCTTATTACCAGAACTCACTCAGTGGGATGGTTATGCTTACCTTCGGAGGGTAATTGAGTCTGGACCAATCCTGGGCCATCCTGTTGGTTCCAACAACACCAGTTCGTGCTATCGGAATACTTCACCCATAACGATACCTTCCTGATAATACAAAACACAATGAAAACCAATGTATATCTTCAGATCTTATTACGTTTACTAATTATTCCAAAGAGGAGATTTTTTTCTCCATGTAAATAATCTTCTCCTTAAATTTAATTTTTTATAAAGTTTTTATCATTTATTGGTTGTTATCTGCTCTTTGGCCATGTCAGGATAACTCTGAACGAAGACTTCAGTGATGAGCAGAGGGCAAGATTCACCAATTGTTCTGAACAAAAGCATACTTAACAGTTTTCATAAACGGATTTGTGATTTCCCATGGTATTGATCAGCAAATGTCTGTTATCTGCTGTTGTTGTTCACTGAAACAAGGTCACACAGAGAATCTACAGTCACATGATGTTAGCACTTATGTGTTACCTGTTTACAATTACCAGCTATACTGCTGGGGATATCATATCTCGACCTGAGAATCCTACTCTCAGAATCTTATTCTTTTAATTTAACGTCTCTACTCCACAGCTAGTTCTTGCAGCATCATCTGCAATATGAATATGATAGGGACTTAGAGAAGGCAACAACAGCGTCAGGTTTGTATGAAGATTTCTCGGTCTTATTCCCTTGTACATCAAAGGGTATGTTTGAGTGATTGTCACGGATTTTTGTCTAAGTTTTAACAAAGAATATTCTTCTACACCATTACCAGGCGTCGAGCTGAATTGCACTGATCGATAGGCAATATAAATTTGTGACGGGGAGGCAGGCGATATAAGGTTCCCACTGCCTGTGATTGGATAGGTCATTCTTGATCTCTGAGCTACTCAGGATTTTGGGTTCAACTCACTCAGGCACTTTAGGGGATTAAGGAATGTGATCTAAAAACTCAAAGTTTGCCTCATATTAATATAAGATGAAGAATTTCCTTCAGTGTGGTCTAGTTGTATGATTATAAAGAAACATTTTGATGTTGTAATATATGAAACACAATAACCCAGATTCAGTATACAGTGGTTATTCATTGATGATCTACTATAAGCGCCGAAAATCTGAATAATGCATCTGCAGACCCCTAAACTGAAAAACCCCATACAATCTTGCCATCTAAAGAAGTAAGATTCCTATTGCCTTTTTTAATACATTGGATACCAAGAAAGGGTCAATACAACATAGAACAGTGTTGGGCACTGATAGCCACAGTTATAGGCTGCCAGAACAATGCCAGTCACAAATTCACAGCCCAAAATTTTTCATGGCCGTACTCATTGTCAGTGTATTTGTAAGTCATGAAAGCATGATCATACAACTTATGATGTAGGTGTGCTATCTGCCTAACAAACAATTTCTGGGGGTAGATAAAAGATTTTAACTGATGCATTGTCATTGTTTGTTGAAATTACTAATTAAGATGAAATGTTTGAAAGTAGGATTAACTTCCTTACACACAAATATAACACATTTGTGTCAGGAAGCTAGATGATATCATTGCTGACATGAATGGTAATAGAACAATAGTGATATAATAGATTCATCACCAAAGGCACCTGAGACAATAGATTCAAACTCAATAAACAAAACAAACAGTGCCTTTGATTTGAAAAGTACTGATAATACCAATCAAAATTACCATGTGTTTCGATAATTTACAGGGTAGGCCATCAGGGTTTGTGATTTGTAGGAATTTGTATGATTTTGGGTCTTAAGTTTTCGCATCTGTGTCATATCATCACAGATAAGTTACTAGATAGTATGAAGCGCGCAAAAACTGTTGCAAACTAGGACAGTTTCATATGACAATTTGCTCTTGCAAGAAACACTGTTTGCGATCAGGAAAGTTCCAGCAGAGATTTGAGACATGTGCTTATTATTGGAAGTGAAACCAATTGAGAGATTGTTTGCAATAAGCTGGCTACATCAAGGCACAATTTTGCCTTAGTAGTGTGGAAATTATTGGATTGTATTTTGCAATAACTCTACATTACTGCAAGAGATTTGTTTTACATGAAAATGAGTCGAGGTAGGCCTATGTCCGGAGGTGTCTAAGGGCTGTAAAATACGGCTTTGAATATATCTAAAGAGCCAAGTTTGCAAGCAACAAGGGGCAAACCCGGAGTACCAACAGAATCCAGAAGACAGCAGACCTCAATGGGGTTGAACCCAATCCCCTCCCCCATACTGCCTGATTGACATGTAGAGCCAGAATGTAAACAAACAAGGACATGATAATATCTTTCATATGCGATCAAGTATCTACCTTTAAGCAGATTGAAATGCTTCTAATACCACAGTTCAAAAGAGCGCAATATGGTAAACCAATGTGGCAGTCCAAAGAAATGCAACCATCCTATGATATTTTCATAAAAATTGGGTTGGTTAATTGCAAATTACCAAGCATCCCAAAAAAGGCTATCCGTTCATGAATAAAACCTATGATCTGGTACTGTTGTCTGGCCACCCATTTCAACGGGTTTCCATCCCAACCAGATGAGTTTTTAACGTCAGTCGGCTTTGTTTCGATGCTTACTTGCTTGATATTGGGAGAGTAATTGCATCTTCTGGTGATGGTTCCAGAGTTGCTCAGGCTCATTTTTTGGTAATCAGTCCGTGTCATAAATTGTATAACCAGATTTTCACCATTTGCTGGAGCCTTAACTTGTCACAGTGGGATCTACAAGTATCAAAGAGTCACAAAAAAGGTTACTCCACAATTTAGCGGTGGAAACAAAGAAGCTCTTTTTGTTGAGGTCAGTGCTGCAGTGAGGTATTAGGTACTGTTAGCTGTGCCTTCTAGTACTGCCAGGATGCGGATGAATGTTGATGTAAACTGCCATATCAGTCTCTACTTCACCATAGCAGCGTTTATTTATAAATTACTTCATCTCACTTCAGAGCAGATGGCTGTTACAAGCCCATCTGGATTGGTAAAGTAAATGTTCACTGCAACAAATGATACAGCTGCATATGTCACATCAGAATTGGGCTGTCACTGTGATGATGGGTGATTGAATAATCACCTCTGCTAGGACCCCTCCCACCAGGCCAACCACCTGGCTGGTGGGTATGTGCAATAGCTGGATGATTCAGCCACAACCACAGGATCGCACATTTGTGCACAACTACTGGTTGGACCAGAGGCTATATGCTCTGCAACCAAATGCTTCATGATACATTTAATCTCACTCACCACGTCCAGATTTAGACTGTCACCAAATATCTTCTCCTGAAATATACACCAAACTGATGTTGAAGCTCTCTTTCATGCTGCCAAATAAGGTCATTTCAAATTGTGTAACAATACATCCAATGGGCCTTTCACAGCTGCCTGTACTACAATTCCTGACGTTTTGTCCCTCTGCCATGTTCACCCTCGAAGAGCATAATTACAAATGACATAGAACACAATTTACAGCATAGTAATGGAATGAAAGTGAAAGCGTTACATGTGCATATGGACGCGCTTTCACTTTACCTTTAAATCTCTACTTGACCTATATTTTGAATTCTATGTCATTCAGCATGCACCTTATAGTTTGAGGAAGGGAGACTGTACTGTACTGTACAGGATTAGCTTAAATCTCACTATATATAAGTCTCAAAAGACAGTAAGAAGAACGAAGAATTATCTCAGCCCCAGCTACCACTTAGCATACACAGGTATAGTGAATGTCTTACAACAATGCATTATTTATATATATTATTTGGCACTTGTTCTGTTGTGTGTGACTGTGTGTGTTGTCAAGAGAGATCTTATTTCCCCACTTCTGACTAGTCACCAATGATCCCCTCTCAGTTCATTGCTCTGACTACCAGCTTCTACTCTAACCTCTTTAGCTTGGACAGAAAGGTTTTCCGGGAGATCAATCTGTCCAATTCAAATAGCTATCACAAGTCATTAGTGCTTATTTTGGTTTCTTTGATATTGGTATGTATGTCACATCCTCATCATAGTTAGTAGTAGTCATATATAGAGTTGCAGTCAGTTCAAACATCGTAATCAAACACCAAAGCTTATTTTTAAATGTCATGAAAATTTTCATATATATACATAGCCATCTAGGCTACATACTTAGCTGATCTGTTTGTTAGAAGTTCGACCTGGTATTTGGCTGTTGTATTCCCGACACTAGTAAATTTGGTCACTGATTAACTGAAGTTGGGTAATTTGTCTCTCTCTCTCTCTCTCACAAATTTTGTTATGTTTCACATGCGTTACTTCTATGAAAGGCGTCCTTTGAATTGTATTATGATGCGTTGTGCACCTTTTCCATCATGTTTTGGAATTCTTGAATGGTCCAGGAAGAACAGATGGTAGGCTTACCATAATATCAGATTGGTTTATATCCTATAGTGCTGTGACATTCATGTGCATTTTAGAGCTTGGTAATATTGTTATTGAGGCAGAGTCTAGTACAGTTTTGCATATAAATGCATAATTGTAATGCAAACTTTGAGTTTTAAGTCTTTTCTAACATATGGCGATCCCAAATTTATTAAAAAGAAAATTAAGTTTATTAAGTTTTAAATTACGTAATATTGTTTATATTTAGGCCTACTGTTACTACACAGTAATGATATTTAGGCCTTCTCCATATTATCACTTATATAATGTCACCTGTCATAAACATTATCATCACATTATGTGTGAAGATTATAGTTGCTTGTCATTAATTCATCCTAATGATCACTTGCTAATACACAGGGAAGTATGCATAACTAATGATTTATCAAGTCGACACAGAAATTCGGCAGTGTCAAAAGCTTTTATAGTTGATGATCCGGTTTCTGTTCCATCACACGACATCGTGTGAATAAAGTTGTTCCTCGTTGCAAAGCCGTCTAATCTGAAATATCTATAGGCTATACTGTCAGAGATACTGTTTGATGTCAGTTATCTAGCGATAAGATTGATTACTTTTCCTCTGCTGCCAAATCAGTGCTGATAAATAGATTGATAGGGTAGGGATAGTAGCCAGGCTTATTTCAACATGAATACACGATGCTGATATGATGACTAATGACCTAATAGTGAAACTAATCGCTGACCTAATACTCCTAGATCATTGGCTCCCTATAGCCTCTCAGATGGTCATTAATTCACCCATTTATACTTACTTATTAGCCATACAGTGATTAAATATTCATCACTATAACGTCATTATTTAGTCAGCATCAGACTCGAGGAATTTTATACAACGTAAATAAAATCCTGAGAACGTTATATCCCGGTGTAGCCTGGTTGTAACAGGTTTACGTAGTGCTATCTCAGTGTGCGATAGTGATCTACACTCCGCTAGGTTTACTGCCCTTGGTGAGCTACTGTGAGAAATACTGTATTCGCAGCTCTGTGCCAACATTGTGAGCCGATGCCATAGACCAAAGTCGGTGGCTGTTGTGCAGCTGCAAGCCTGTTCTGTCAGAAGCATGTCATAGTGAATTGTCTCTGATGTACGTGGTGTGTGTAAATATTTCGTGAGTGGTGTTATCAGGTTGGACCATTATTATTCAAAATAAAATTTAACCAGACACGAATACAAACTACAAATACATACATACAGACTAAATATTTAATTATTTATTTTCCTGTAACTTATGAGTAGAATTTTTTGTTGCTGTATCAATAGTTATTACATCAGTTTTTTTTCCAATTTAGGTAATATGTTTTCGAGAGCTTCCGCTTTATCAAAGGTCTTATATGATTACAGTTGGTTGTTTTGCTTTCTAGTGGACGTCAACAACAATCCTAAGAGTCCTGGTGTAATTTTGAATGGTCAGTGGTCAGTGTTATTCCTCTCCATGTGAATAGCTAAATTAGGCATTTTATCCAGTCCTCCTACACACTTCAATGAAATTCAGTTCACTGATTTATCTATCGTGTTAAGCTTGCTGACAGTTCTCTTATGCTCTTCAATTTTAATTTGCTTCATGCATGAAACCCTGTCGGAAGCTGCAGCTTTCTCTCTTTGATTTAGCGTTAAGCGTTCTTATGTTTAATTCCTCCAGCTGTATGCTATAATAAGGACATGACAGTGCGTTACTAAATATAATTTTTATAATTTGTGATTCAGAAAATTGAATGTTATTTGCTGGCTAATGACTGTGTTTGACAATCATAATGACCTCAAAATCTGGTGGGATTTCTTGTATTTGTAGATCACATCAGCCTTACATGTCATGACCAAAGACATGCTGTTGCCCTTGACAATACTAACCAGGTTAAGCTGTAGTCACCAAGGTTGGGACTATAGCGGCGGCTTACGATAAGTTCTGAGAAGAAAAGTTAAAACTTTATACAACTTTGTTGTCATTATATCATTTATCTGATGATCTTTTAGAGCTGCCTTGTCTGACTGCATCACAAACATGTACTCAAGTATGAAGCCATCTGTCCCGAGGTTAACATATCATGTCCTGTCAATATGAGAGTAAGCAGGCTGACATGGGTGGGTAGGGTGCCCATCAGCCTGCTCAGGCTAAGGCCACAGCCTGTCACACCTAGTGATGATGTCACAGTGATCCGATGGGCGGCTGCTCAGTGCTCCAGGCCCTGAGTGGTGTTGTCTCTTGTGTTTGTTGGTTATAAGGGGATTAGTATTGGATTGTAGATATATTTACTTAGTATCTTATAGTGTATAGGGAGGAGGAAGAAATAATATAATGTCTGTGGATTTTAAGTATTGTACAAAGAGATGTCTTAAAATCAATATTGAAAACTGCAGCTGCTGACCTATATTTATACCATATAGCTGTGTAGTCTAACTCACTTGCACTAGCCTTGTCCCACGGCCCCCTTTTTAGAGAGTACTCCCTAAAACAGAGAAAGCAGCCCTGTGACGAGGTTAGACTTGCAATGCTAGGTTAATGTGTAGAGTTTGCTGAACTGTCATTGTAGATCGAGACCAGTCGCTTAATCTTGCAATGGCGTAACATCGTCATAAACTTTGGGAGTGACAATGGTTGCAGATATTTTATTTAATTTAAAAAAGCTCTAACTTTTGATTAATTTTGCCGTTCCTGGTCTGAGGAGTTTGTATAATTCTAGTTGGATTGTTCTCATGTATGAGTCAATTTTTCAACAGCTGTTGATTGATTTGCTTTGTTGAGTTTTATTTGATTGTTTTGTCACAATTAGCAGGAAGTTCAAGTCTAATGTTGACAGCGGAGATTGTATTTCTCTGCTCACCCATATCCTTTTGTTTGTTTTTTGAAAGTTGTTTATGTACTCTCTATTCATATTTCGTTTACGATCTGTTGATTTTGTTGTAATGTTTTCATGTGTTTGGTATCACAAAGTATTAACCTTGTGATGTTAGGCCTGCTTTGTAAATGAGAATCCGGACACACTGAAGTTACTCTAGACTGCTGACTCTGGGGTATGATACACATCGCCGGACGATGGGCAAGTGTCTGGGGGGCTCAGACTACTTGTTAGCTGTTGCTGGTGATATGTATTTGTGTGATTTCTCTGCAAACTTAGCCATGAGTCAAGACACAGTAGCTGGTATATACCTTAGACTGCGCTGACTCTATTCTCATTATTAGAGGCTACCTATTAGCTGTTGCTTGTAATGTACATGTGTGATCTCTATCAGATAGACCTAACCACAGCTAACAGCGATGAGGAAATTAGTATTACATAGGTTATAGATGCTGACACCTTTTATAGTGCGACCTCTGCGGCCATCGACCCCTAGGATTACTCCGCATGCTCTGTCTTTAGAGATCTTATCTGGATTATATTAGAGGCACTGCCTGGATATGACTGCCGTGGACGTGCCAGGTTTGCCTGTTAATGTGATAATGCTCTCGTGAGATATGAAGTAGCCTAGTGGTTAACTAACAGATCATGTACCTAAATAAACTAGAGACCCGGTATTTTACCAAAGCCAGCATATAATCGACTATATAAATACCATCTTTGGTTAGGGTTGTTAGCACGGCGCAGATGGTATGGGTTGAATGGATTACTTTTTTGTCATACTATGCAATTACGCCTTCTGTGGCACAACCTAGTAGATATGTGACATGTATATTGAGGGTTAGCACAGGTAGCAGGTTGTTTTGAGCACTCAATAATCCTGGCTGTGATTATAGACTTGAGGGTTAAAATCTAACTGGAAGTCTTAGCTTATCTCAAGAGATATCAAAATAAGTCTGATGATTTCTCTTCTTAGCAGGATGGAATTGTCTTCTCAGTCGGTGCGATGAGACTCTCACGGAAAGGGAGTAGGTCTATTTGTGCTGTAACAGGTGCAATTACACCTTTTTTAAATGGGGATTCTGTCCTTGATAACTAGCAGGGAGTTGTAACGTCTAATAGCAATTTATAATCTTTGCTAATAGTTATGGTAACCACACAATCTTATCAGAGCAGCTATCTAACATCAAAGAACTGATTCCTCTCAACTCGCCTCATATACCAGCATTCCTCAGGCACTGTTTGCGACACGATTGATTAAGTTTTATGATCTCAGCTCTTTCAGCTTATAAGAGCACTCACTCTGCTCTTTTTTCATAGATAAGTGGCTTTTTTTGTTGTAATCCGTTATATAAATAATGGTGTGCAGTAAGCATGCTATTTAGTATGTTTGACAGAGTCCATTATCCCTTAGTGATGTCGATGTTGATAGTTGATGTCAATGTCTGAGATTGTTGATGTCTCTCTGTGTGTGACTGGGTCAATGAATTCATCAATATCTCATCTCAGCTGTGTAGTTTAAGTCAGCAGTGTCAGCAGATAAAGTTAGCGTATACACCGAGCAGTGCACAGTGCTGGTCTTAAAATAGTAGGTCACTTTATAACTAGACCAAGTTTGGTCCATTTGCCTGCATGCTTCCGATCCAGTGGAAGGGAGCAACTTAAAAGCAGGCAATTTTATTAAACTTGATCTACTGTATATCTAACGGTAAGATGGGACCAGAGACTATGGATATTATCTATTGTCTCTAATAGGACTGTGAATGTGAACTGGTTAGCTAACTCTCCCTACGCTGTTATGCTCAATTTTAGACTTAGTCAGTATTACAATTATCGTTCTCTATTCTTGTCTCTAACTCTGGGACCATGCACTGGTGCAGCTTTTTTTTTGATTGTCTGTCTGTGCCGAGATATCTTCCACCTGCAGTGTTTGTGATTTGGTTGATGTGGTACGCATATTATTTATGAGCATATGCAGGTATTTCCGATTGTAGTATTTTGATTTAAAAATGAATCTTTGTAGTGCCTATTTTAATATCACCTGACAAATTGCCAAATAGCACGACAACCAATGATGCAGAAAATATAAAACTTGAGAACTGTGGAGCGTATAGCCCTGTGATCCCATGTGATGTACAGTATTTATACTAAAGCAGATCGTTCTCAGACTTGTTTGTAACTCCTCATTTTTATTCTTTCAGCGACAATAGTGAATTATAGCAGCTTAGAAGGGGCAATTAATCTCTGCTGTTTTTGAAAAGGACGTCGCTGCTTTTCTGGAGGATTATTTACTGCTTTCCTGTCTCAAATTGATTCCCTGTCTCTGACTCTTCTGATTGACTGCAGGCTTCACTGTCTAGACTCCCAGCTGCTGAAGGCGCTAAGTTATGTATGGTGAGCTGCAGTGATGGCTGTATCTACTAATAATAAAATATGGAGAACTTTTACTCTGGGATGTGCATCGGCTCCCGCACATCACACAGCATCTCAAAAGTAAGTCATCTCCACAAACATATAAATAAGTAAGTATATGTTTATGGTCATCTCTCAGCCTACGATTGAGTTGTCAGACTATGGAGGGATATATGAACTATCTAGCCTTGTTCACCCGTTGCCGCGCGAACAAGGCTATGAACTACCAAGCTGTCGACCACTCTCTTTTGGGCAATGCTTTAGGTGCAGCGTCCTGATGTGTAAACAATGCCCAAAGGGGTGGTAAACGGCTTGGTAGTTCACAAACTTTCTGGATAGCTTGTCTGATTTTTCTCTGCGTCTGATATTAGGTGGGTCATAAGTATAGCACCTGACAGCTTAAAAACTTACTTTGCTGGAATGATTATTGGATTTCAAGGCTAAGTTGTCGCTAAGACGTTGGTCAATTTTGAAAAGGAAATTAATGATAGATTAAAGTTTAGAGATACAGCGCTGCTGAATTGTCACACACGCCTACATACATAAATCATTCATTCTAATTCTAAATTGAATATCCCAAAACTCTCTCAGCGAATAAATCAAGGAAGTACTTGGCGTTGGTATAACTAACACAGTGTGCACTTCCAGTGATTAGATGGATGGGTGGGTGGAACTGGTAAAAGGACAATTTTGCACAGTTGCATACTAAGGTGGTCACTCGATAACTTTAACTCTAAGATAGCCTCCCCTTAGTAGTTTTATGTTATAATACAAATATTAAAGAGCTCCCCCGACCCTCTTCCCCTCCTCACTAAAGAGAGCCACCTAGGCGCAATTGCCAACATCATTCAGGATCCGGATAGTCCGCCCAGTCCTCCAACCCCTAGATAACCTCTAGTATTTTATAGTCGTGTGTATGAGTTAGGAGTTAGGTCACTGCCAAAAAACACAAACTAACAGACATCTCACTGCCCTGAATAGTAATCAAAATTCCTCCCTCTGCTTTAAACAGAAAACTTCAGAGGTGCACCTTATGTCCAGATGCTACAATAATTGGAAGCTCTTTCTTTCAAATTTAGGCAAGAATTTTTGTGGGTCAAGCCCACACAATCATGCTAAAACAATTTAACTGAGCAATAATTGGCTCATTGCGAGATGACATAACGATACATCACCACACAAGTTGTACTGGCAGTACTTCACAGTTGTAAATCAAAACCTGTCACTCTACTGTCAGATAACAAACCTAAAAATTCTAACTGAATCAAAAACACTTGCAAAAAAATCTGCCACTGCTATAAACAACAATCGTGTTTTGACTTTCACTGGGGTGGTAGGTCGTTTGGCCCTCTTGCTTAATATTTTCCGTAAATCTTGTGAGATTTGAGGCTAAATTCCTGAAATATTCTGAAGGCTTTATTCATCAGTTGGTTGAATAGTGCTCAAGGAATTCATCTCTCATCATCATTAGAGCGATGTGACCACAGACATTACTATAAAGTGATTCAGGTCTTCTCCCGGCCTATATCCACCCAGGAAGGTCACCTAGACAAAAAACCGTCTGTATACAAGACAAATGTTGTGGTGAAACAACCTTCTACCGAGCATCAGTGCCTCATTTACCAAGAGCGGCCACCAACATCAAGTCCATCTGTATCAGAGGATATACACTGTATATAAGTCAAAAGTAGTCGAACAATACAATTTTGGTGAGGATCATCAGTGCCCTATTTTATTTGTGGGTCAAAAACCTGTTTGATACCTCATTCTGGCTTTTCTGGAGATGTTGTTTCCAAGTTTACGAAGTGAATGCAACTGCTATGGAACCTACTTGGGAATTCACTGAGAGTATGCACTGTTCGACCCGATAAACTTCTATTTTGAACCATTATTAGTCATATAGGTCATCTTAAACTTACATAGCCATTGATTGTTTAATTGTTCATGAAGGCCAATGGACTTAATCTTAACATTTTTGCACTGAACTTGGAATATGTCCTATACTACGCTTGCCCGCTCAACAACAATCAACAACAATCGTTAGGAAATGAATTGAAGGGCTTTAACTGATAAGTTATATAAGCTAAAGTTTGTCCTGACACTTTTATAAGACTATATGAACTCATTTATTCAACCTGGCCTACATTCAGATTTTCAAGTAATGCTTTAAAAATAAAATATGAGTAATGTTAGCTATATTAAAGAGTATGATAACTACTCTCTAAGCACTTGGCTTTGTCGAGTAGCGAAAAAGCTAACTTTTGGTCATGCAAATACTTATCTATCCTAACCGCTCCTAGGTTATAAATAATTGAGTTGAATATAGTTACGCCAAGCCTAGCAGCCGTTGTATGTTGTATCGGACTTCGCTGCACTTTGAAATTCAGGAGAACCAGGCCATAGAGACTTTGGTTCACTCTACAGCCAGATAGGCCTATCCATCTCATACCAATATAAGCATGTACCTATGAACTTGATTTATTGCCCCATTTGAGTGAGCTATATCCTTATGAAAAATACATTACTGGTGATGATAACAGCAATAATGGTCAAATTTGGGGAATTATTACCTTTAATTATACATCTTATGCAAACACCAGTAAAATTAATTTACCAAATCACAATATAATCTGTGTTCTGTAAATAGAGGCCCAGATTCCAGAGGCAGATGTTTGCAGAGCTTATCATAATTTTGCAAATTTCAATTTACAACCCAATGCCCATAGGGAGCATCAGTGACTTCATAACCCGAACCCCCTCAAAATGAACAGCATTTGTCAGAAATTTAGAGAAAAAAGAAAATAGTGAAGTTACAGCTAATATAGAATTGGTCCCCTTATCAACTGGATAGCCCTGTCCTCTCCCAGAATGCTTCTAGTGACATCTAGATCAGCATATAAAATTGATATAAATGCATAGGTCTATACATATTCTAGGCCATGAATTCAAGCAATAAACATGTATGTAAATTGTAACCACAGAATAAGGATAGGCCTATATCCTTACTCTGTGTTGTAATCATGCCAGTGGTCAATCATGTCCATATTACGGAAGATTATAAATATAAGTCATTGATATTACTAAAGAGCAAGGAATGAAAGCCACTCACCTAACTGTCAAGATGACAACAATGCTCCAGAAAACCTGTCACTGTCACTCACAACAGCTTACAGGAGGAGAGTCATTACATCGTGTGATATAGGCCTGGTTCTCAACAATCACTTCATCTCCTGCTGACACCGTAGTCTGAGCCCCCAAACTCTCCCCCCCCCCCGCACAGATAGTTGAAGTGCTCAGACTGTGTCAGGATAGCTGGTGGTGGCATTTGATTATCATGGATGGGGAAAGTGGTTGATAATGAAATGCTACTACCAGCTTTCCAGACACGTAAGGATGTCTGGTGACCGGGCTCCTTTGTAACTTTATATGGCCTTGATTGTACTAGCCCCCCATATTTAACTGAGCAGAGTTTGATAATAATAATTTTACTTTTGACAGGTTGAAGTTCAATGTTCCTCTGAATGTGGCGTTTAAACATGACTGTATACCGGAGCCCATGCTCGTAAGTATTCTCTATACATAATATTATATTCTATACTGTATATATATTAGTATGATTATATATATATATATATATATATTATATATGTTATGGTTTTCTCAGTCCAAAGTCGTGAAATTGCCGAAGTAGACTCACTATATACCTCACAACTGTAAATCGGATCTGACAGCCAATATTAAAATTTTTAAAAAATTGAAATTGCTTCTACTGTTTGATAAGTAATTGGTATTGCCTTCAGCCGCGGTCAAATCAAGAAGTTAGAGTCTCTAACTCCTTGGTCATATAGAGCAAGGTGCTGAAGTCATTGACATTGTACAAGCCACAATAGTCTACATTATTTTCATCATATATGGTCTGAAGATGATGCATTGTGGGATAGAAATTTATGGGAGATAATAATCGTCCTTTTAATAGTCTAGTCATGAATCATCATTACGCAGATGAGGTAAAATATCAATATTATGTTGATTTATACACCATGAGGCTAACCTATAAGTAGAGTATATTATATATATGGGTCAATGACCGAGCTTCTCTCCAGCCACGCTACTTAGTGTTACCCTAATGGTACCACCGAGGGCGTTTTTTTCTTCAGCTATAAATTAAACAAGTGTCTTTGAAATAACATGCAATTTCGTTGGATTTAAAAAAAAAAATGATATGTAAGGGCTGATTATGATTCATTTCTGGTTTAATCCTATTTAAAAGCCACAAATTAAGTCCCCTTCCATGTCTCTTGGGTTGTTAACACATTAAATGATTCGACAAAAATTGATATTTATCTACTCTTTTTCTGAATTTACTTGCACGCACAGCTGTAAGGGCCTAAATTTTTTACCGACAAACGTCAAAATAAAACTGTTTTGGGAGGTGATAATGACGTCACAGAGCCCTAAAAAGGGTTACTCTCTGTCGTAGTCGAATATCACCCATGTTTTTTCTTGCTCCATATGCTCACACCAGAGGCTATAATACTTAAAAGTAAGCACCATGGTATGATGCATGACCCAAAATAAAGAAATAATAGCAAATGATCAATTTTCTTAACAAGGCTCAAACATTTTTAATAAAATATGAGTTGCTGCATTATGGGGCTGTTTGTTTCTGACACAAAGTGATAACAACTGATTTATATTCTTGCCATCGACTTGAGGCTCAATAATACTTGCTGATAAAGTGTGAGCTGATGCATTATGGGATAGTTTGATTCTGACACTCTTTCATATCTCCGCCTCTTTGTAGAACCTGCTGAAGTATATCAGCCAGGAGGGAGTGACAGTACCCGATATATTCAGGAGACCGGGTAACCCGAGTGATCAGAGGAAACTGATGAAAAGGCTGAACGAAGGAAAACCTGTATCCTTCGCTGAATATAACTTCTATACTCTCGCTTCTGTGATAAAGGTATGATATGTACAGGTAGTCTAAACGTTTAGTCTGTACTCTCAGACTGATATTTAGTCTGCACTTTCAATCTTTTCGGCCTAATGTAGGCTGACCAGCAGTCTAAACTTTCAGACTGTATTCTCAGACTGTGGCCTCTATCGATAGGGATATGAAAGTCCTTCTCTGCGTCAAGGAATCTAAAAATCTAACCATCCCCCCTCCTTCTCCCCTCTCACAGAGTGGCAGAAAAAGGCTAAGAGGGCATCGGTCTAATAAGTACCCATTAAGCAGCTGGTTTATTTCGTGTATAAGTGATCGGCTTTGTGTAACTTGCAATTTGAGACAAAGATGTAAATTTGAGAGGTTTATGAACTACATTGTATAATATAATATATGGACCAGTAACTATAAGTTGGGGATGCAGTTTTTCTCATACAAGGCAGTGACACTGATTTGTCATTAGAAATGAACAGCTTGCCGATTTGACATCACTATAAGATCATCCCTAGCTATCTGACATAACAGATGATGCAGATGAGAGTATTGTTAATTCTTTGTATGAATTCCCACCTGTCTCATAAATATAAATCCCCTCCTAATTACACACTGTGTGAGAGAATAAGTACGACACTGAGAGTACACCGAGGGAAATCTATCGGATCACTGTGGGCATTGCAGAATTCACTGAAACAATATCATCCTTCATGATGAATGTCAAGCTTTGATATCCTGACTGACAATATTCACTGATCGAGGTCAGGTCGCATCACTAATAATTTTACTCTTACTTAGCAAGCTTAGGCCATGCAAGTGTGTCATTATACATGCTATGCTGTTTTTTGTTTGTCATCAGCTGATCACGATGATGCTAAGACAAAAACACAAAAGTTACGGGAGAGAGTGGCTTGGTGTTCAGCGTTAGTTACCATAGGGATGATTGCTGTATTAACCAGGCAGTCTTACTTTGATGATTGCTTCTCATGAATAGTCATTCACCAGGGAATAATTATCTTGTTCTACTCTCGGAAGTACAGCTTAGTTTCTTTGTTTAGTGATCAGAGGCTGTTTTTGTAATTGACCGAACTGAATCTTTAGTAGTGACGCATCCTCCTCGCTAACTCCACATAATTATGCAGCGGAGAGCGGTTGTTCCTCGGGTAGAGTCCTTGTTTGAACTTCTCCCCAAGGGCCTCCTCACATACATGGCTTCCTATCCTGAATCTTTCATGTAGGCCTACTAGAAACTGTATCATCAATGAGGGCTTATATCACCCACAATGCACAATCTTTGATCAAAATGTTAATTTATCTCTAGACCAAGTTTGGTCCATTTGCCTGCATGCCGAGTCGCTCCCGATCCACTGGTCACCCACAGGACCGCCGGAGGACTATTCCACCAGTCAAGCCGCGTGACCTGTGGAAGGGAGCACTGGAATGCAATTTATCTGCTAGACAGAGTTGTTTTTGTTGTATCATTATGAACAAGATTACATGCCTGCTAATAAATATTAGGCCTACTAGAAACTGCATCATCAATGAGGGCTTGAAACCTTCATTTTCAACTATACTACCCACAATGCATCATCATGTTGCCTTTGATCAAAATGTTAATTTATCTTCTAGACCGAGACAAAGCACATTGTTTTGTTGTATCATTATGAACAAGATTAAATACACAAACTTTAGCATAATCACTTTCAATTATGAGTATTAGTTTTTTATAAAATGTTTGATTTTGTATTTTGTAGAAATTCCTGTTGAGTATTCCCGGTGGGATATTCGGAGCTGAACAAGAAGAGACATTACTATCTGTGCTGAAAATAGACACTCAGCTCAAACAATACGATGTAATCCATGAGTAAGTAAACCCCCCTCGCCAGCCTGTCTCCTGTATCCATCCCTTCCCCCTCTGTATCTGCTCCATGCCTATTGAATCCACTGTCTCATAACAGAGAGGATGGGACATCCCTCCCTGATCATTATGATGATCCTATCTAATAAAAGAGTTTAAAGTAATTGTCCTTTCATGGCTAGTTAAGTCAGCAAAATCTTTTTTTCATCTTTTCTTTAATGAAAAACAACCTGCCAAGTAGTTTTTTGAGGATCTAAGCGCCATGTATATTGACAGCTCAGCCCTAAGTGATCTTTAAGCTGGATTTATGATATTGACACTGTCTACTCACTTCAGGCTTAAATGGTTCCAAATTCTTCATACCATGAAATATTAATAGTCATAACTCATGGTGTTACATGAATGATATTAGATTATAGATAAAATTCTGATCTGCTATCATATATCACAGCATATATCTGTAATGTTGTGTGAAACATAAAATCTAATCAACAGTACATTCTGGTTATAGTCAAACATGGCAACAGTCCAAATTAAGTTAGCAGCTTGTTATAAGGGAGTCGCCATGTGTTATGATGTCTCAGCACGTCTTCAACATACTTAGTGCATTGCCTATCTGCAAAGTTAATATCATGGCCCTGCCCAACTGCTGATGGACTTCGTGTAACATGAAAGGACCGGGAATTCCATATTCTGTAGCCTGTGGCCCCCAAGATGATTAGAAAGCAAGTCCTGGCATCTCATAATATAGCCTGTCTTGACAAGCTTGTCAATAAAGGCTAATCATAATGGGAATTTTATGTTCTCTGAAATGCTTTAAATTCCTTCATAAATGTTCTGATTTTTTAATGCTGATTTTTCAGATTGATTTGGTGACTTGGGGCTGGATTAGAGTAGCCTTTTCTGTCATCCTTTGACATACTTAGCTGTGTTGATATAGCTGAGTGGTAATATTCCATGTATTCTCTATCCCACAGAGTGATATCAGAATTAGCTCAGTCTACTCAGCACTTCTTAGCGATATTATTCGGTGTCTGGTTCCGGATAGTCAATCATATAGAATTCCACAGCATGTCATCAGAGGCTATGGCTAAAAGTGTCACCGGCAGTATATTTTCGTAAGTTAGAAATAAATCTAGCGGACTCGCTGTTATTCCGAATAAGAACGGAAACAAGCTAATACCTTTTATTACTGGATGTCAATTCGAATAACAGCAACATTTTATAATAGCATTTCCAACTAAATACCTCTTTGGAAGATTTTATCAAGGAGTTTGTTCCTTACACTCAGACTTTCGGACGGAATTTGTTCTTAGTCTCTCGAGTTATCCTCTCTCTGAGAAGCAACTCAGAGAGAGGATAACTCTTATTTGTAAGCAATCAAACCATAGACTTAATAATAAACCTATCTACAGGACACTATATAAAGCTGAAGTGAGGCACTTAATTGTGGGGCAGCGTAACGTCATTGGAAGGTGTAGAAGCAATGATGCTATCATTGATTTATTGTCACAAATCAAGGTCTTTTGTTCATAACACGATCAATTTTGATCGGAGTTTGAATTTGAAAATTGCTTTACAATCAGTAGCATCTTGTTATCAACTTGATTTTGGCCTTAAATTAGTATCAGACTGTTCGGGATAAGCTGCTTACTCTATTGTTATTTTCAAACTCGAAATCCGATCAAAATTGATCGCGTTATCGACAAATAACCTGATTTCTTACAATAAATCAATGATAGCATCATTGCTTCTACACCTTCCAATGATGTTACATTGCCCACAATTAACTGTCTCAGTGCCTCAATGCTAATGCTCCATATATTGTCCTGTCTAGGTTTATTATTAAGTCTATGGATCGAAATGATGATTTCATTGTGTAATATGAACTTGAGCCTTTCAATATTATCATAATTCTTCACCATAAGATATGTTTTATGGAAATTATGATGGATTTTTTGCATTCTCACTTTAAAGATATCAAGTTATTAATTAAGTTAATGAAGAAAACAGTAATATTGAAATGTTATAAAATTTTTGTTACAGAAACTCCACAGGTAACCCGACTCTAGTTAACAAAGCAGCGAAGGTGATGGAGATTATGATAGAGAATTACGCTATAGCTTCCATGTTCGGAGCGGACAATCTACAGTACTTTGCTGACGTGACGTGCTCTGGTATAATTGTCACTGAGAGATTTACATATCATTATAAATATCCCTCTCAACAGAATATACAACGTAAGTAAAAATATCCCTCCCTAACGTGAGTCATATTGTCACTGTTATCCTATAGGAAGATAGGTTGAAATTAGAATTTTTAAACACTCACTCAAAGAGGTACCAATGTGAAACTGCAAAAATCACTATCTGATAGCTAAATGTGCCAGATGTTTTTGGAACAAATTGTCTAATTGAAAGACCATCTGAGCTATAAAATGCACTCCACCTCTCACCCTGCTAGACCCTTCCCGCTGTGTTCTGATGATTGGAGAAATTTGTCTGCCTTCAGTTTGTCCACGGAGTTTAAAAGTATGTGTCTTTTGCAGGTGAGTCGTCTCTGAGATCATTTGCTCAACATTTGAGGAAAGAATGTACAAGTCGAGGACTGCTCATAGAGG
Organism: Membranipora membranacea; assembly: GCA_914767715.1. NCBI lineage: Eukaryota > Metazoa > Bryozoa > Gymnolaemata > Cheilostomatida > Membraniporidae > Membranipora > Membranipora membranacea. The sequence continues at coordinate 3,987,329 of OU612074.1, forward strand.
ATGGTAAGTGATTGGCAGACTATGTAATTCTACAAATTTTTATAATAATCTAACATATAGACTTGATAATAAAACTAATATGATAATTTGTCATCAGTCAACAAGTACAATTCCTTGATTGGCCCCTCAAGCAAATGAAATATAAGAGGCAAAATGTAATTGTTATGATTTCTGTTCAGGTTTTACGGAAGGTGATGAGGTTGGGGGTCACCCCTCCCACCCTGCACATAGTAACACTCCATCTCCATTATTACCTAGTCAAGCCAGACATAGCGGTATGACGGGCTGTCAGTCTGTACCTGATGTCAACACACATAACAAGGTAGGGATCACAGGCTATGGTGTGATGCATGGTTTTCATCCCTCAATTAATAAATTGTTTCGCTCAAATTTATCGTCCACCCGAACGTCTGTCACTTGATGTTAAAGGGCAACCAAGGTTTCGCAGCAATGCATAAATGGGTAGCAAATAATGTGCTGGGCAGCATCAGCTTTGTGCATTACGCGATGCAAAACTCAAAGTAGTTGCTGACTCTAAGCTGGGTAACACTTCAGTTTAGGGGAGGTTCCAAGACTTTGCTGTAATAATTATAGAGCACAGGCTAAATAATAACAGGAACAGGAAACTGCTATGTGGTATTCTCTTTTAGCTGAGTTTGAGTACCTGATGGAAGAAATGTTTCACAAGAATTCTGGCTGAATAATCATCCAAATTATATTTTGTCTTTTTCCCCATGCAGAAGGTGCAATCTGCTATTAATCAATGGCCAGCAATGAGAAGTTGTTTGAAACCTTGGTTGCCCTTTAACTAAATTAAAAATTATCAAACTGGTTTGAGATACAGAAATCTGTAAAACAACTCTGACAATAGGAGCGCAACCCACGATAGATTTCATCATAAAAATTGGACATGTTGTAGAAAGCTGAAAATAAAAAACCTGTTAAGAAATGGGTCAAGGTATGTGCCGTGTGTAAGCTGGCATATTTGCAAATAGGCTCAGCAGAAATGTGCACTATATACTTTGATTCATACTAGTAAGGAGACTAATGCCTCTCAGAGCTGACTGATGCAGTCTGCGCTCTCAATGTGCTTGTAATCGGCACTATAGGAATAAAAACTAGAACACTTTATTCATTACAATATTAGGCCCCACCACTCAGCAAACCTTTATATACTCTTGACACATAAACACGTTTTTGATAGAGGTTTTTTGATTGTCATACTATCAGTGAAAAAGTTTGAATCATAATAGCTAAGTTATCATGACGGATCGACACACTGTGACAAATAATTACCAAATATGGTTACAAAATATGGTCGGCATGTGTTTGGATTTATTTTGTAATTCGTGTGAATAATAATATAAGCCAACTTGTTGGTGCTGATTGGCTGTTGGAAAGAAAACCCAATCAGAACCAACACCTTGGTTAGTATGACATGAAATCCAGGAGGGTGGGATATACTCCCACCCTCTCTGATAAACAAAATGGACTTAAAGATTTTGAGCTTTTGCATATTAAATTATATTTTACCTGCTCGGACAGCATGTAAGTTTTCTGCTGTTATATTTTGTAGTTTAAGTCACATTTATCGTTACCGCCAGGCTACTTGGACCGTAATATAAGTCGAAGCTTGTCTAAGTTTGATACTGTCAAACTAAAGCAGATGGCTAGACTGCGGAAGGTGAGCTAGTCAAGATTCTTTTCCCTACATCATGAAGTCTCTTTTTAAGACGATATCTGTGTAAATGTAACATGAAGGGTATCTCCCATACTGTAAGCTGTTGGCATTATCTAAGATCTGGTTCAGAAATATTAAAAAACCATGACAGTGAATGTTATCATTCCATAGCTGACACCATCGAGTTACTAAAACAATAATAACTCAATATAATATATCTACGGCTGACACTCACATTTGATCGAGGAATCAGATGTCATTAAATTGACAAGAGTGATGACAGTTGGGTAAAACTTGAGACCTCACTAACCACATTATATCTGTATTTGTAGCGCTCTGAGTGGTTTCTGAACTATTCCAAATCTCCACAGCAGACAAGAAAATACACAGTGACTAGTGATTCAGACTCTAACGAACATTACCATGAACTCGATAATAAATCTGAGGTGAGATAATATCTAATAGTCAGTAATAAAACATTGCAGTTGTGAATCAAATCTCTAATTAAGGGCCCTATGCTTCTCTTCTTGGCCATATCATTGAAACCATATATCGAAACCTAAAATCGAAAATACCGAAAATGAGAAATCGAAAATCGATATCGGGCAAAGGGATTGTTGAAATCGAAGGTGTAAAATCGAAAAATCGAAATCAGGAAAATCGATGCCAAAATCAGAATCGAGGTAGCCCTAGCCAAATACAAAATCGTGACAGCACTAATATGAAGTGTGGTAAATGTCTAAACCCTCTCTGGTCTAAATTTTATTCACATCTATGACTAGTCGGTAAATGCCTGTCGGTTTGCTGACAGCTCATGATATAGTGATATAGATGTTGATGTTTGTGACAGGACAGGAAAAAGTCAGTTCCTGATTGAAATATAATTAATCTATAAAATGCCGAATAACATTGTTGTAGAACGATTTGTATTTGAGATTATACAATAAAAAACTCCATCTGTTCTTTTTCAGATTGAGAGTGTATTTGATGATCGAAGGTCAATAGACACGACGCTGATAGATAAACCTCTATATGAAGAGGAAATATCTGTCTATGGTGGCGAGCCAACCAGTACTATCGGCAGTCACTCCCTATCACACAGCGGGAAGACAAGCAGACAAAATAGTGATTACAATAAAAACGATCCTCATACTGAAACGCTGACTAAACACTTCGTCAAACAGACAACCATCATACCCAGAACTAAGTCCACTGTGATACAATGTTAGATACCGCCGCCATACATCCACCCTGACATAACAACCTCCGCCAAATGTATATCTTTGCCATATCACACACACTAAATGGATGGGTTACTCTTCTCGTATTTGATAAGCTGTTCTAATATGGATGTAAGGAAGCACTGCACTCTCACCAAAGACTCACTAACAAGCTCAAAGCTCACTATATAAAACTGTCGCCGATGCCGAACTAACACAACTCAACACAGCTCTCTCTTTACATGTACGAGTTGTCTGCTCTCCTTGATACTAAGCCACATATCATCTCACTCACTCGCATGCATGTAAATATATATTATTATTATTTTGCTTTGTTATAATTTAAACACCAGATGTTTTTTATTGTTACTGTGTTGACTTTCAGTTTATCGAATGATTTTTCTGCCTTTAAAATATTTATTATTTTTTCTCATTATTTTTTGACCTCCCAACAGGCAAACCCTAATGTATGGCTTGTGAGATCTGAAAGGGTAACCGCCTTGCACTCCTCTAAATGTTATTTATGAACTTTAATTATACAAACGGCTTTGTTAAACTAAAACGATAATCAATTTGGCTCAAAGTTCAATTGCGGAGAAAGTTTTTTTTTAATAGCTGTGGTCTTGTTGCAATATTCTTTCTGTGTTACTAACTTGTATTTCCAATTCACGCTCAACATTGCATTCCACATTCGTTTTATGAAGCAGAGCTGATGTATTATGATATATTATATAGTAATATATAAACAGTCCGCAGCTCATATAAGAACTTTGTACAAATGTCGCTATTTGTTATGAACATTTACTCATTGTGTACGCACAATTTGATGTCATATAATGAATTTCAATATTAATGAAATCTAAATCACTTTATATTTTTGCCTTGTTTCTTATATTTTCATGATTGTTTAAAGAAAAGTAATAATTATATCAATTTACATGTGAACAATTTTCCCCATTTTGTGATTTAACGTGACAAAGATATAAATATATGCCTGTTCGAGCCAATGTGATGACTCTGATCGGATACACCCAACCACTCAGAGCCAACACATTGGTTAGCCACATCAGATTTCGCTGTCCCCAGTATACTCAAGTGGTGGCTCAATGGGCTGGTTCTACCACTAAACTAATTATCCAGAAGTGCTATGAACTTGTTCAGTGTAAAAATATTGCAGAACTAGTTGCCAGACTAATATAAATACCTCTAAAATACAACTCACCAGAAAATGTTTTGAATATTGAGACTTTTAAAAGTTGATACTATGGTTCTCATTTTTGATCATGAACTTTTATCAGGAAAGCTTTTTGGTGACACAACATGCTCAATGCAAGATGGGTTGAGACTTGCCAATGTTGAAGTCTTTTTGGGCCAAGCCGACCTATTTTCAGAAAGCAAAAGCGACCTCTGAAGCCCAGATTTTTTAGATTCACATGTCAATGCATTTCCGAAGCGAGAAGCAAGAAATATGAATACTAATGTCATAGTTAGTTGTAAGCACATAATACCCAGAGCTCAGGCACGAATGCGCCTAAGTTAAATAAATAACCTGGCCCTGCACTTGACCTATTAAGGTCACCCGCTTCTATCTCTCAGGATAAATGCTGGATCAACACCATCTTTAGCATATAGTATTACATGAGACTATACTGATATCTATAGTCTCTGGTATTGTTAAGTTTGACAAAAGACGATGAGTCAAAAAACAACAAGGCAGAAAAATTCTCACTATTTACAAAAGAAGAAACAAGTTGAAAAAATAGGATAAATACTATATTGGGACCTTCTTAATTTTGAACAGAAGACAAATATCCTAGAATGCACAACAAAAATAACTAGAAGAAACTATACATGGAATAAACAAGAACAGTGCAGTTTTCTTTCTATTTGAAAACCATTACAGTCGGACATACTGCTAACTCAGATTAAGTTTGGTCTATTTGGCCTGTCTCTACTGGTGAGCTGCCGGCACCAGCTGCAAGTGCGAGTGAATTATGTTATACTGGCTCTACCTCAAAATGGCTGCTACAGAGGTTTAACCATAAAGTAAAAGACTTTACTCTTTACTTTACTCTTGACTTCAATCCTGGTTTATAACATGTTCGATGACAGCTAGTGTGTGACGGCAGGCCAGTAACAGCATGGCATAACGTAATCCTCCGTCCTGTTCCTCGATAGAGTGATGTGAGTTATACACGTCATGATCTGGTATGAAGTAATTCTGTAGCCGATCTGTCTTCTCTATTACATTCAGTAACCTCTGGTATACTCTTCTACTCAGCTCCCACTAAGAGTAATAAGGTGAGTAAATTATGTATATATATATATATATATATATATATGTATATATATATATGTATATATGAATGATAATGCATAATTGTTGAGAAATATGATTTGGGCCAATTTGGAAGATCTATGAAATGTGAAACGGATAGATTTGATTGAATATAAATCGGAAAATAATTAAAAGTGGTATAGCCATGGTGTTGTCAAAAAACGTTGTATTAGTAAGTGTTTAGTTTAACATTATCATGAAAATTAGAAATATTATATTTTCTTATGAAGTAAGAATCCGTTAAATAAGCAGGGCATTGCCCCCTATAAATTCTGTATTCCTCCACTGAAGAGAAAAGTTTGACTAAAAAAGTAGAGTGATCAGTTTGAGGGAGGATGTAAGTTCATTTTCCCAAATAGAGTGAAAGGTATATGCTGTATGTTTGCTATTATTCTGAATGAACACTTCGGAAGAAAACCCAAAATATCTTTGACATATCTTGGGCAAGAAAAGTAAGTGATATTAGATTTTGCAGGGTACAATTTGTTGCTCTTTTTACAAACAATATATAGTGGTTTTTTTCATCAAATGAGTGTTCTATGTTGAAGAGCTAGCTTTTTTATTTCACATTGATTCGTTTGGGTTATATTTTTTTATTGATGTCTGGGGTTCACTGGGTTAATAAAAGAATCAAAGTTAGATATGTACATCCCTTTCTCAGCAAGAGCATAATAATTTGGTTGACTAGTTTAATCAATTTTGATGCTTGATTGAATAAAAATTTTATAATAAAAAGTTTTGTCATGCCATGTCATGTCACGTCACGTCATGTCATGACTCAAAAACTATTAAGAAGTTGATCATCATAAGTCCCTAGCCTGGGCAGGCTGTCATGTCGGGGGTGAGTGGGGGGTCCCTCCCTCCCTCCACGCCCACCCACCCCCGACACGACAGCCTGCACAGGCTAATAAGACCCTCTATTGGAAACTTTATCTTTTGCTTGGAATGTACAGTGTACCCCTTTACTGTCTAGCAATTTATTATTGTCTTATTAACATTTTCATATAAATATTTTCATATTAATACACATTTCGTGAGAACTAAACGTGTACGGGGATTTTACTCTGATCAGCATAGGGTAGAGCCTCAGTCGATATCATTGCAATAGCGGTTTGCCAGAAATCTGATCATGACAGTAAAGACTGATTTTGTCCCAATTTTTAAGTGTATACTGTCTCTTTCTTGTAAGACACTTCTACAAACCTGTTCCTGTGTGTCTATCTCCCTTGGCCAGTCACCTTGTGATGCAAACTCATCCAGCTCGGAGTAGAACAGCTGCTTCAGATAGAATGTTTCTACCTCTGCAGACGAATCAAGCTCCAAATAATAAGAGGGCCAACTCTCAGGGTGTTTCAGAAGCTCATCTATGTCGACTGGTTCAGGAGCTTCCATTGTTGTACAGCGAAGTTGTATCCTCCTGTTAAGGTGGTATTCCTTTTTATTGCCATTGATAATAATAGGAGTTATCGGAGACTCTCTCAATGTTTTGATTAGGCGATATGCCTCCAAGACTGATGGTGGTAAAACTTTGAAAATCTTCGTTTCTATGTGACTCAGAGAAATACGCCATGGAATTTTCTCAGTCCGAACACTGATGGTTTTGGGAATCACATAGAAACCTTCCTCTTGTACGTTTGATAGGAGCCTACTCTGCGGTCTGAAGTTTTGTGGCCAAAGTTGAACATGAACCACAGGGTTCAGATCGATCGATATCTTCATACGCTTATATGTGCCGCAAGTCCAAATCAATGTCACAGCTTGAAGACCCGATGAACCCCATTCATTATTAGGTAAAGCATGATATGAAATCGGTGGGTAAAGTTTACCGAACCAATCATCGTAGGGGCAGTATATGTTGTCGGTACCCTTTTGGTTGACTTTGCACATTGCCTGCCATGTTAGCATCCTGAACCGGTCTTGTATGGCGGGACCGTATAACTTGCCTCCAAAAACAAACTCCTCAAATCTTGGATCTATATCATCACCCACAACCAATTCGATAAAGGCTGGCGTGCTCCCAAAAGGTGTCAAATCTCGAATGAGCTTACTAAATGCAACAAGGTTAACCATATAATCAAACTCATCAGGGTTGCCGGTTTTGGTACCCTCGTATGAGCTTCCGCTGCAGATAAGGGTCCCTTCAAACCGCTTGTCTAAGTTTACTAGCTCAGAGACGACATTCTGGAAGTATTCCTCAACCTTCTGAAGGACATGTCTATTTGCTTCTAGATTGTCAGTAGTAGTATGCAGGCCAATATCAGCAAAAATATAATCGTTTCTGGTATTATTTTGTGAATCTGGTCTTTGAGTGCTGTTTCTGATATAATCGGTGTATGTCTCAATTCCATGAATTGTTGTTACACCTTGGCCTATATCAGATTGAGGGAGAAGCCTGGGGCAGCGTTTGGAACCTAACAGCTTGGCAGTTTGCCAATGACACTGCTTGGCTGCTGTTTCAGCGGCTGTGGTACCATTGTTATCCTGTAAACTTGTGACTGCACCAGCATCAACCAGAAGATTGATCACATCGGCTGAGCACCCTGTGAAAGCAAGGTAGTGAAGTGCCGTACTCCCGTAATTATCAACAGCGTTAACATCGGCCTTGTACTTTAAAAGATCTGCCATTGCATCTAAGGATAAAGTATAGCGGCCTGTATGCCATTTGTTAGAATATGGGTTAGCTGCAGATTTGAGCGGTGGGCAGTATAAATGCAAAGGGCGGATCCCTAAGCTTCCTGCTGTATTTGGATCAGCACCCCACTCCAAAAGATCTTTGACTGCTTTTAGATTTTGATCCAAACATGCAAAGTGGAGCGGTGTATCTGCGTTGATATCTCTTTCATTGACATCTAGCATCTTAACTGACTCATGGAGGTGAGTGTGGCTGTATTTATTTCTCACTGCATAATGCAGAATGTTTCTCCCGAAGCTATCTTTAGACTTAGTATCTATATCAGTGCAGCTAATCAAAAAACGTAAGAAGTTTTCCATACAATTGCTGGCGGCATAATGTAGGATAGTCGAGCCATCGATACACTGCTCTCTGATATCAACCCTGTCCTTCACCAAATACATCATGCGCATCATCATCGATGAAGTCTTGTCATCGTTATTGTATGCTTTACCTAAGGCATAAAATATATTGCCACCTAAAACACTGTTCAAACTTCCCCCTGCAGCCAAAATCATCATTGTAATCTCCATGTTCAACATAGAAACACTTGAATATAGTGGAGTGTTCCCGTTATGGTCCGATATGTTTACTGATGCACCACATCTAAGCAGCTTTGCGACAACATCTTTAGGCGGTATCCCCTCTATCTTACATCCAACTTGGTTCAAATCGAATGACATAAAGTTTATGAATGCGAGAAGAGGCGTCTGCCCAAGATGGTCTTGGTTGTCTATGTTATATCCGTGGTCAATTAGAATGTCAACAATGCTCTCCCATATGTGGATATCAGACGTTTGATGTAAATTCCTGACGTAACAATGGAGGCAGTCATTATTTGTCCCCAAAGTTTTTCGATCTAGTTTCTTCACAGAGCTGAGTAAATCTAAGAGTCTTGAGGATCGATCGGTCGTATGCCGTTCCTCAAGCAGTGAATGTATATCTTCGATGGCATTCATTCTAGCCTCAGCAAGTATAATAATCACAAGTAGTTATAATGGTGCTGGCTTCTTGTTTGCCACAGTAGCAATGACTATGACATGACACTCCCGCTGTTCCCTGTCCACAGCAATTCAAGCGTGAAAACGAGTGTTTGTCATTTTTTAGGATGCTGTGCTCGCTTGCTCTGTTTATATAAGATTACAATGTAGAAATGATTTCTTTCTGCAGACATAGCCTTACTTATTTCAGATTTGCCTGAGAGTGGTTCATGCAATTCTCTTGATTTCTTTTACATGTGTTACCAGAACATATGGGCCACAGTCTAGGCATTTATTCATGTAGTCAGTCAATGGATTTTGCAGATATATTTGATTTAGTGGCTTACATTCTTTTGTGAGATGAGTAAGACAAGGTACACACAATACTAGATAGCCCTTACATCAAACAAAGTTTCCTATGACCAACAGTCATTCTAAGCTGACAAAAGGAAGGTGTCAGATTTATGAAATTTGTCATTCACAAGCTGAAAACTAGATAAAAACAGCCCAAAAACAGCCTTCTTTTCTCCCTCCCCCTCCAACATAATCTTTTTGTGAACCATGAAAATTATCATTATTACCAATCACCTCAATCAAGATATTTACTTGAGAACATTTGCTCCAATTTAAGAGGTAAATGTGGCTATAGAGACGGCCCAAAAAGTGTCCAGTTCATAGCGCCATATGGACATGTCTCTTCTATACATATGCTAAGCAAAAATTACCCAACCATCTGCATGAATGATGGGGCCTTTATTTTAGATTGAGCTTAGCGTTATAACATGAAAACTCAGGTCCATACTCTAGTACTCAACTACATCAGTGAAACTCCACCCATAATCTCAGCTATCATATAGTTAACCTACCAGGCGTTTAGTCGCTGGCAAAATAGTAAGTGGTAAGATCACCACAGTTGCATTTATATCACCTTCCCTTGGTAGTCAAACTATCGTTAGTCATGTTTCCCCTCAAACGCTATGATAAGGCCAATGTCACTTAGTTGATCCTACAGTGTACTTTATAGTTTTTTACCAATTCTTGCAATAAGATCCTACGATATCCTCTCGAGTAAGATCCATATTAACTCGATACTCAAAAATTTGAATTCATTTTCAAAGAAACTGATCTGTGCATTGACATAGACTGCACTTATTCAGTAATATTGATAGTCCATGTTTAGATGTGCTGAGTAACTGTGGTGCACAAATGGACAAGATCTGATGCCACAAAACAGAAAGCTTCTCCAAGTCACCCACTGCTAACACATTTCAATACTTCTCTCTAGGAGGCCGTCAAATGCATTTGGATTTTTTATCACCCTGAAGACTGAAATAACTAGATAACACATTTATTTACATGGATCTACTTTAAGACATGCAAATACTAGTTTTTGATGTAAAGAGAACTGTTTATCTGAGTAAGTCTTGTGTGTCAAAACATCTTAAAGTTTGTAAAGATTGCTAAAAAAAACCCTCAAAACTCAAAATCACTTGTTTGTAATCATCACATGATTTTGATTTTTACATCATTGAGATGCCTGAAATGTCTAGATCTAAAATATTTTTATTTGAAGTTTCAGTGAAATTTGGAAATACATAATTTTCATGAAAAACAAACAGGCTACCTGTGTAAATTTTGAATTTCCTATTGAAATTCTATTGAAAGCCACTAATCATAAAGCTCATAATTGAAGCGTAACACTTGTTTTCATGCGCCCGCTTGCCTATTCAACTGAAGACCGCAGTTTGATAGGAGTGTCATATCTTAGTATTTATAATCTTTGACAGTAGTACTAGGGGCATAACACATCACATCACAATGATTATCATGTCCAACTTGATATAATCGCTGATGCTTGACATCTCAACTATAATAAACTCCAAATAGCCATCATAACATCGAAAGCCTTAGATCCGAGAATGCTGTATTGTCAATCAAGCTTTGTCATGTGTCCATAAAAGAGTTGTCGGATGACAAGGCTATTGTCAGTCATTGCTGGCTGGCTGCATGTTAAGTCTTTACCAAATGATTTTATTTGCGATAAATTATGACAAAGCTAGGAATGACTGAAGGCTTAGCTTGGGCAGAAGAAACGCTTTAACTTGAACATGGTTGCTCTGCAGTTACATTTACAAGGAAGCATAAGATTCCATCTTCCGGGGAACAGAAAACAAACACCTGGTTTTGATTTGTTTTAGAAGGTTTATTGATGATGTCTGTATCAGACCTAACTGACATGACTGCCCTTTTATTCTATGAGGTTTGATATAGGCTATGCTTAAAGTTGTTAAGAGGCTTTTACACTACTTGAAATGCCATAAATGTTGAATCATTTATGCATGAATCCCTTTATCTCTTTATGACTTACCCTTTATCTACTGAATAAGGAATTTGTACATCATTCCCAAGATGCAACTTTATGGTTTTATGGTTTGATAATAAAACCTCAACAGGATACCATAGGAACCATTAGCATACAGTAGGATGCGATATTACACCTTGCATTGCGTCACGGCAATTGTATTTTCATCACTAGAATTATATGCAGTTTGTAAACTCAAATCCTGGGTTATGGACAAGAGACCTTGACAGTGGGTCGATGATAGTGCAGTTGAAAATTTACAGAATTTAATATCGCTTTGTGACCCAGCGGCTTATTGTTAATGGCCATGGTTATATAATAAATGGGTTTCCCTAAAAAATTCAAGTCAAATTATAATTGGCCTCAATATACTTTGGTAATTCCATATCCAGATATGCATAATGGGAACCGTTAAACTCTTAAATTTTATTGAATCTGTTATTGTATACTCTCTGAAAGAGAAGTCTCCAAAGTGCCACATCCTGCAAGACAATGGCAAACAGTGGCATTTCTTGACAAGCATTGCTGGAAGGAGAGGGGAACCCCTCCGACAAAGCTTGTCAAGTCAGGGTAAGGGACCAGCAGATGAAATTTTTTGAGATATCGTGATTTGCTTGTATAGTAATGAAATAAATTTTAAAAAATTGCAGCTCAACTATGCCTGGGTACCCAAAGACTATTATCCTACCTGCTTCTGCCTATCTAGCCAGCAAGTTAAGCAGTATCTATCTATTGTACCTATACATACAGTGGGCTGCCTATACTATCTATTCAGGGGTATGGAGGAGGGTCAATGAATAAAATAATAAAGAGCTGAGAAGATCTGCTGTAGCCATAGCCTACTTATTATCCATATTGATAAATAAATCTAACATGGTCAGCCAGCGCCTATATCATAGATATATATTATATATAAGACAAAACATTCTCATGGCACACAGTATTGTCTAGGAACACAGGTTTTTGTTTCCATTGATCAAAATGAAATTAACTCAATAAACACGCTCAGGGCTCTCAAATGGTTGTTCATGTGCATCTGTTTGTAATCAAGGTTCATTAACGTTCAACCAGGGAGAATGGATGAACTTTCTACCATACCATTTTATTTCATAAGTGGGATGTAGAAAACATGTTATGAGTCGTTCTATTTTACTTTGTGAGGAAACAACTCCCAACAAAATGAAAATTTAAAAATTACAAGGTGCATGGTATGTAAAACAAGTTTGACTTTATTTATCTGGGAAATCCAAACAGTTGCATCATGGGAAGGCTGTGCAATTTGATGGATTAAGGCCATGTCAGCAAGAGGAAAAAATATAGCACTCAATCCAACTGTGTCAATACCTTTTGAAGACTTCAGCCATTGGCTAAATCAAACATTAAGGTACATTAGAAATTGGAATATCACTATATCTACTAGATAGTGATTAGCATCCCTTTTATGACAGCATTAATGGATTCTGAGGTAACAACAAACAGCCCTAGGATGTGAAAAAATGATTCAAATAACCTGAAAAATACTCAACAATTATCCATAGCACAATATATAATGTTGATATTCAATTCCCCACCGTGTTTTGAAGTTTGTATGCTCCTTTCTACTTCTCGCAACATATCATCATCACCAATTTGCATCAAATGAGAAGACAACTTCGTATTTTTGTTGAGTTGCGACATTTGCGACGTTAGTGGGTTCGAACTTCGAGCTATTGCGGCGTTAGTAATAATTGCGACGTTAGTGGGTTTGCGACGCTTTAAAAACCCTTCGTTGCGACGTTTTTTGGATTGCGACTTTAGTGGAACGCTAGATTGCGACGTTTTGACGTTTGCGACGTTTGTGGGTTCAACAAGGTTCTATAGGCTTATGAGTCTCTGTTTTTGTCACAAAATGCCAGAAAATAATAACCTAATAGGTAATATTTAGACTTGTGTTTTTAAATCAACCGTTCTGACGTTGTGCATAACATACAGTTTAGTCAGCAGCTAACACTGAATACGTTAGCCTGGGATTCAGGTCAACAATGAGGCCATATTTGTATCAGGGTCCACCCTCCCTGTCTGTATTATTGGTGATGTTTGATATTGCTTCTGTGGTGTTATCTACTCATGTATCAATATTATTGCACCTTTATAAATGGACCCGTGCTTGTGTTTTGCTTTGATTGGCTGATGGGTTTTGGTTTGTTGTTGTGTGGAGCCATCTACTCATGTTGGGTCACCAACAAACCGACACACTTAACCTGAGTAGATAACTCCAAGTTGATGGACTGAATCCCAGTCTATGCAGATGTGTGACCTTTTGTTTTACATGATGATAGAATCTCACACTAGCAGGACAACCGGAAAAGGAAGTAAGAGTTTATCAAGTTCACAGAGAGAGTAAACTCCAATGTATAAAAAATGATCCGCCTGAAAATTTGCCATTTTCTCCCTTTATCATGCTGTGTCTTGGTATGATATAATCTAGTGTGAGCCCCCCAGACTTTTGTCCCTCGCACGACGGCCCCCCCCCCCCCCCCGGCGCGGGAATATAATCTAAATGCTTTAATCTAAGTGGTTGATATCACAATTAAAAACTTTCAACAAGATTTGCTGATTTGATTTTGCTGAGCATTGCAATAGATATTTTTACCCTTTGGCATTATATTTTTAAACGAAATTGAATTGAGACTTATACCAAATTTGTTGGTTATTGGAGTTAACATCCAATCTAGTGTTGAGACCAGAGCATTGTTGAGATGATAATTAATGCAATGAACTTCCTTCAGTTCATTGATTAATGTCAATGAAAGTGACTAAAAAGGAGAAAAAAAGCCAAGGCGTCCTTAAAACATTTTTACATATTGTTGCGACTTATGAGCACAACACCTTTGTTTATAGACAGGTTGTGTCATTGTGACCGGAAGCATGGAATGATAAAAGATGCAAGAGCTTCCCGGTTTGCAGAACGTATAACATTTTACATGAACTTCATCATTTACGCGTCTACAGTAGAGGTCGTTATTTTTATTGCTGTGAGGGTGCAACTCCGAATCACGTCAATTTTAAAACTGGCTGAAGTCGTAAATATTATATTTGACATAATTTAAGCGCACGGATGGCAGCAAGTGCGAGTTTGCGACATGTCATTATCACACATTCCGTTTCCTGTTTGATGATGTAATGCCACAAATTTGCTCATGCTGTTTGCTGTCTGAGCACATAGACTTATTTATGTAACACCACATAAACTTCATTAGTTGGATAGTGAGATTTTAAAATATGAGATTGATAAACTGGTATATTGAAAAGTGGTCAGTGTAAGTACTAAAAATAGGAAATCCAGTGATGCTACAATTCAGGTTCCACAGATACCAGGTGGTGCAATTATATGTTCAAACAAATGTACCAAGTAGCTTCCATGGTATATAGCAATCACCGGAATAAACTGCGAACAGCATATCACAGAAGATATCAATCAAGGAAAAAAAACCGAAAGATCCATTACAACACACCGCAAAAAATAGACATCTGAGCTATAAAAAAAAAAGAGAGAGTAAAGACTGAGGGCTAAATAGCGATAAACAATGACAGACCGGACTACTATAACATAACCCCAATATTGACATTAATTAAGTTATGAGGAAATGATGGTCAGCAAAGACCTGCATATTTTAGAACAACCAAGGCTTTTTTGTTAATTAACCAATCAGAACCCTACATTTCTTACCCCTTCACAACTATAAAAGAGGGCCAAGGTCAGATTTTCCTATATGAGTGAATAGTAGAGGTAGAGGACTGGTGCCAACAAGAACCCAGATAAACTGCAAAAAACGAAGTACGCACATTGACGTGGACTCATTGAGATTATTATCGTGAATTATCGATGGCAATACTCACTTGCGATCGAAATTATCGAAGGAATTAATTTGATATACTGCAAAGAGCGCAAAAATTAAGCGGCAGCACTCATAACAAGTGGATACATTGATGCAATATTGTGATTACCGACTCAGTGGCAGATATCTTATCAAATTTGAGAATCACAGGTTGAATTACCGCTAAATACTGTTGAGTAAGACATATACGGCACTATTCATATATCTTTGCGATTTAGATTAAGTTAGGAGCTTTAAGATTATCCTGTATTCAAAGGAGTTGTCGGCTTTTTGATTCAGATAAGATAACTCTAATCTGAGAAACAGTTAGTTCAACTTTAAATATAAACTTGAGTATAACTACAAGTCTGAGTGTCCGCGGACTGCCCCCCCCCCACATGCAGGTTAAATTGAGTTGGAGTCTATAGCGGAGTTAACATTGTGCTAAGAGGCCTGTGATTCTGATAAACCACATTGATTGCCTGATGAGGCTTACAGGCACTATACAAAGAACAAATATATACTCAGAATATACTCAGACTTGGAGTGAGATACATATAACATCGGATCACAGTTATATAGGGTGTGATCGTTGAAGGCATCAAAAGTGTATATATATATATATATATATATATATATATATTTATCTACGGTTAATCTTGATTTTGTGGTGCAAGAGTATCGTCTCAAACTCATCAAGAGTTTTCTGTTAGAACAAGGCAGGGGTCTTAACGGGTTATCGGCAGGAACCTGTCTTTGAACGGCTTGGAGACGTATTCTCCTGAGTCCAAGGAAGGTCAGACTCAACAACAACCCCAAGTAAGTTTGCCTTGTGTGGCTGTGGGAACCAGCTGTTGGTCACTAGAAATTGTTGTTTAAATACTTTTAAGTACCGGACTTACCATTTGACATCACGCATTTAATAGATTCGAACTGCCTGATCTCATCTTTCAGTGTTCAAGGAAGAGACAACTCCAAAGAAGAAATACAAATAGGTAATTCACCAACAATTATTATTGAGAAATAGCCACAAAATTCAAAACAGGATGGTTGTGTAACCCACCTATAAAGGAGGTTACGTACCGTTTCCGTTCCTCACAAAGGTAGGGCAGGCAACGTGTTGGAAGCAGGGAATGTTTGATCACGGTATTCAACAATGTTGCACTGGCAGCAGTCTGAGCACTTAGACTACCCGAGAGTATGAGTATACACCTGGGGTTGAACTTCGGTAGTTGGCATCACTGGTTATAATTTTCACAAAACTTCATGTCTTTATTTTATGCTCATATACCATAGAGAGCGAATATAAGCTTAAGTTGAGTTAGTTAGGGGTAAGCCAATGTGATGGAACTGATTGGTGGGTGGGGAAAAGACCACCAACCAATCATAGCCGACACATTGGTTAGTTAGGGGTTAGCAGGGGCTAACACTAAGTTTTGGCTTCTAGTTTTGGCCAAATTGTATTCTTACAAATACTATAGGTATAAATGTCAACTAGCCATTTATTCAGAGGTGGATACTCTAAACTGGTTAGACTACCCCATTAAACAACTGCTGACACTCATGCAAATTTGTGCTCATTGAATTCTGCATAGCTCCAAGATAATTAATTGAGACTTAAATCTCATAATTGTCACCTAATGGACAAATAATTTGCACAAACTGATCTTCAAAATCAGGGCATGAAATCTATACCACCAGCTTATGACGTGTACAGTGTACATTAGTAAGACAGTAACTACGTCACCAGATGCCGGTAGATAATTAATTTCATACCCTAATTTTGCAATCAGTTTGTGCAAATTATTTGCTCATTAGGTGGCAATGCTGAGATTGCAGCCTCATTTTATTAGTTTTGAGCTACACAGAATTCTATAAGCACACATTTGGCTGTGTGGCAGCAGTGGTTTAAGCCCAGTGGACTTACATACATGCGCCTCAGTCTACAGACATACCTGATAACAGTGAGCTCTGACTTGTGTGACATTTTATGGGGTAAGCAGCTCACCACACTGGGCTTGTGGGATATTACATATATACAGCAGTCGTCTACGCTCATCTCTACAAAAAGAATTATTACATCAGCTATTATATGTTAACATGCCATGTCGCGTCTCAAATGATATTATCAGCAAGTAGAAAAAAAGGACCTTATTTCACCCGATGTTTTGGCTTAATTTTAAAAAATTACATTACAATGTGACGCAATGGATGAAAAATTTTCTGAATATGATTCATAGCAAGATGGATAGTCAATATTTTGCAGGAATTTAGCTTCAATATTAACCCCCCCCCCCTAAACTGCAACCCAAGAATCAGTGTTAATTCAGTGATCCGGTAATAATATGACAGATACATGTCGAATGGTGTTTCAAAGAGGATAAGACCCAAATAGTATTTCTTAGTTTTGATTTGTGTATCACTACCAGGTGGCAACAAGATGACCAGATCATAGATGGAAAGACACAATTATAAACTTTTAGAAAACCTCAATAAATAAACAATTAGGAAGGATCTCCAATTGATATTTATCCGTATATTGTCAGTTGTTTATTATAACCTTATCAAAAAACATGGCTGTGTCAAGGATAAGGAAAAACATCCCAATTTTATAACTCTTAACTTCTCAAAAGGGTAGGAACTGGCATTGGATTAAGATCCAACATTGGCCTGAAACCCAGGCTAGGCAGAAACTTGTATCAGCATAACGGATGAAAATACACTCTGATTAAAACCTATTGGCTATGTAAAATTAATTGACCACATGGATCTTGGCATCTGATATTGTTGACTTCTTGTAAATATATATATATATATATAATGATAATAAGATATAAATATAGAAATATATACATTACAAAGTGATACTAAAATAAAATGTAGAACCCTACTATAACATAACTACTATAACGTATACAATAACATAGCTACGATGAGGCTTACTTCATATATTGTAGCGAGCTCGCCCAGCGGCAGTTTGGTCTGGTTTATCCGACTTCCTGGTTAAGGGATCAGCACAGACAGGTCTGTATAAGAGCAGAATTTTGTCGTATACTATCTCTGTCCCGATCAACATAAGAAATCATCAGGGATAGAGTGACACATAAACGTCCTAATATCTCTTGCTATTGTGACTCTGAGTATTGAATAGGGGCATGCTAATTAGTGCCATCAACCTAATCTTTTTTTAGGGATGATGAGATGTTGCACTCGGTTCTTGCGCTATAGTCACTGCCAGGCGATTGGTGCCACAATAGTTGTGGGCTTGAGTCCCACTGGGGAAGCTTTCGAGGTTGATTGCTCCAGCTTCTAGCACTCTAGGGTGTATACCTCACCTCACTGGCTATTGTGAGTTTGATCACGTTTGCTTGCATATTCTGAATTTCTCCACCCTCTACTACAAATAGGGGAGCAACTCCGAATGTCAGAAGTCGGGATTCAAACTTGATGTAATATTTCAAAGATCTTTTCGATAGTAAAGTTTCTCAATATATTTGACCTGTCCCAGCATGCAGCATTCTCAATAAGTTAGCGCTGCTAGGACATTGCATCAGAACCAACAATACTTTTAGTATCAGTAAACCTTGGTATTTACCTATTTTATATCAGGGGCGTAGTTTAGGAAAAATGGTAGGGGAGGCGCAGGGGGTGTCAAGTAGCACCAGGTTGGATATTGTATGCCCCTCCTGTGGAGTCTGGGGTCAATCCCCAGCCTCCAAAGCGTTTTAATGATAAATAGCATATGGAAGTCCCTAATGAGCTGATTCTGACATGGAATATGCAATTATGGCATTTTTAGACCAACCATTGAGCATTCTAGGTGAGGCCGAGCGTCCCTGCGTCCCTGTCTCCCCAGAACTACGGGCCTGTATATTCTCTGGGAATATATACAATACAATCTCACGAGATTTAGGAATAAAGAGAGTTGTCCGAAACGTGTGCCTTGTGGCTCAAGACGGTCTTGGCGTCACCTCAAGACAAAGAAGCTATTACATGACGATGTATATAGATCGAATTGGGTTTGTGGTGCGAAGTTGCAACTTTCATGTTTAACTCCAATGTGTTGTATATGTAGAGATATTAAATTTATAAACAAGACCCTACCCATTCTCAAATATGGACATAAAATGAATATGGCCTTGACACCCGTTGTTTACTTCATTGTCAACATTGAATCACCTTGGCCATTTCTATTTTAGAAAAACCCCTTCTCCCATCACCTGAATATCAGCAGTAAGTAACTGCAAATCTGCAATGACAATTAGTCAACTATATATACAGCCCAGTGAGAGCCTTGTTCTCTGTGAGGTGAGCTAACTTAACGAACAAACAATTTGAGAACAAACGCTTCGCTCTTTCAAACCAGTAAAAACTTTGTCTGATTGACTTTACAATCGATCTGTGAGTAGATTGAATTGTCAGTAAAACAAAAACTGATTGTTTATTCAGAGACATCTCAGCGGTCTGCGGAGTCTTTTTTAAGCGACTGAGGGAAGAATCGCTGATTACAAGAATAACCTCTCCGAATATGTACATGTAGTAAAAGGGCACCTGATATGAAAGTTCAATATTCAGAGCAAAGGACACCTGTTGTATGCACTCACCATTCTGACACCCTGTACATTGATTTGACACTGCAGGCTGATCCACACATCATCCTATAGATTAGATGAGTAGATTGTAGCTCAGCTATGCAGCTCAACAAAAGAGCACATGGGTTTATGTTCATAAAAGTTTTTAAGACAATAGACTAGCAGGGAAAGGTATACATACCTGGCTCTGCAACAAAATCTACCAGATGCAATATAGATAATAGTGGTCCTGACTGCGTTCTCCAAAGCTTACTGAACTCTAGCTCAAATCTGTTGCATCTAAATATATTGCCATTCTTATTATTGACAAAAACCTCTGTAACAGGTTGACATAAACATTTTGATTCACAATATCCAATTACTCAGCTACAAAAGAAAAAACAAGCTTAGTGCAGCTTTGAACATTGTATTGAGTGAATATATTGGCTTGCTGTATTATAGTCCAGTGGCGGCCTACCAAAAATGTGGCTACAAATACAACTTCATTTACGAAATTGGATGGATTAATTCTAAGAGTTGATTCTAGGACAGTTTTTTGAGGCGGTCGCAATGGTGATGATGTACCTTACACCAAGTTGCACAATAGGCAGCAAATTGCCAAAAAATGGCCAAAATTGCTGTTTTTTTGAAAATTCAAAGGTCTTTCCTGTGCTCACCTTACAAGTTGGGCTACTCAAACTCTGCAATCAGATTCATACATACCTCGGTCAGTTTTTGGTATAATATTAGCATGATATCTCAAATATTGAGTGAATGACCATGTAACCGTGGGAGTTGCGCTTGGCGTTAGGGGTCTGGTAATCGGTGTTATAGCATTGGCAAAGCCCACCATTGTTCTAAAACTGCGTTCATGATGTTTTTACTGCTTTATCTAACAAGCTTTCTTTCTAACTTTGAGTCATCGCTTTCAATACAATGGTGAAAGCTTTTTCTCCAATTTAAAGCTTGTCACCTTTTCAACCATTTACTGTCACTAGTCACCCAGACATTGGAAAGGATACATCTTTTAGCCAAGAGCTCTAATCAATATTGTAAGTGGTTCTTACTTTTATATTCCTACAGTTTGATAACTTACTGATACATGCATTACATTTCATCTCATTACATTACATGTGGACATTGTTTTCTGTGGTATCAGATATTCATTTCAGTTGCATTCTTCAGACATACTATTATAATTTTGGCATTCTTATTTTAGCTAGATGTAATCCCGACTAGTCACCATTCATAATTGCTCACTATTGCTCACTATCGGATTTTCTATTCCCCCATAATGTGTGAGTTTTGTATCAATTGTTATGTTCAAAGTTAATTTTGTGTCTATGTAATACCATAACTTTTCCATACAATGCCATTATGATCTCGTCTTTGCATAATCTCAAACTTGTTGCAAACGATTATACCTTTCAAACATGTCTTATAACGAATCAATCCATGTTACAGGATTACCAGATTATTGGAGTAAATAAAATTCTTTGCACTCTTACACCTGCGTCATTCACGGGATAAAACGGAAGTATCCGATACAGACCAACCTTATAAAAAGTGATAACCCCGCAAAAAAGGAAAAGTGATCAAAAAATGATGATATGGTTTCAAAACATCCAAAACCGGAAAGAGCATGTCATAATTAGTGGATCTACAAGTTTACATGGGTCTGCTATCATAAATAGCTGAGATGTGGCCGACAACGGTTGCAATACCCCCTTATATCACCTGTAACCACTGAATTAGATTCTTCTCTTAGAATGGAAATAGTATCATAGCGTTATACGGTTAGGACACTAAACACAGGGACCCATCTGACTGTTATCTGATTGGCTGTCCCTAGTAGCATGAATAATTAGCCTGAAAAATTGTCTTGTTTACAAAATTGCAAACAGTATACCCCATACAGTGTCGATGATTAGGGCATTTCTAGATTGCTACTAGGGACTGGCTATTTTTGCAAGCCCTTTGTTTTGCAAAAGAAAGCTAATAATGCTATTCCAGATATGGAATTCAATGCCTGTAACTATCATTGAAACAACACTACTTTTTCAATTTTGCAGGCGCCTCAAAAACTGACTTTGACTGTTCGTAACGATCTGATTTTTTTATGGTGGTTTTGTATTGACTCAATCAATAACCAGCACTACGCACCTTTTTGATGATACTTGAAGGAGTTTTGGTTTTGCTTTACACGCTATATAACCTTATACAGACGCTTTTTATGATATTATAAAAGAAATCAAAGAATATGCACTTTTTGAAAACCGACACACTCAGAGCATTAAAAACTGGTCTTAAGCGATGGGAGCGTCAATACACAGTCACCATAAAAAGATCAGACGAACATTCGAAGCCTGTTTTTAAGGCAGCAGAATAATTGAAAAAGTAGTTTCGCTTTAATGATAGTTATTCACAGGTGATAAAAGGGGTATCGAAACCGTTGTTGGCCACATCTCGGCTTTTTATGATAGCGGACCCATGTAAAATTGTAGATCCACTAATAATGACATGCTCTTTCTGATTTAGGATGTTCTGAAACCATATCATAATTTTTTGATCACTCTCCCTTCTACCGGCAGTGTTTTTGGCAATTAGCGGCCGATGGTGCAACTTGGTGTAAGGTACAATATTACCATTGCGATCAGCATAAAAAAAACTGTACCAGAAACAACTGACAAACCTTATCCATCCAAAAGTGAAAATGGAAGTGATAACATAGGAGGGGGCTGCCACCGGACTATTAGTGCTTAGCAACAGGTAAACAAAAGAGCAGTCAACGAGCTCAGTGACAAAAAATATCACTCTATCTCTGAAGCATTAGATGCACTGTAACTGCGCATAGTTGGACTTCAATATCCCAGAAACAATCTGCGAAAATGGGTTGCGGATCAAGTCTAGGTGCAGGCTTTATTCGAATAGCCCGAGCTCCTGCAGCAGGTAAAAATAAACAGATAAAAACTTTTCAATCAACTCATACTGACTCTCGTGATCTGTCTGGGCATGTAGATCACTGATAAACTATGCTATCATTACCACAAAGCAGGTGTCCTAAGGCTAAGTATGCAACATGCGTGAATTGAATGTGCGCATGTGCAAGAACAATGAGTTTAGTTTGGGTTCTGATTGCAACTTTGGAAAGGGGAAATGGGATATCCCCTGCATAAACTGTCAATCAAAATCTGCTAATAATGACAAGAGAGGATAACTATTAATAACAAATCCGCACGCTTTGGGGGAGTATGTCACCAGAACAGGTAGCCAATCAGATGGCTTCGGAATTCCGAGACTCAATTTTGCAGAGATCAGCTCATGCCCAGAGCTGAGCATGCGCAGAATGCCATTAACTTACTCTGTTATCTCTAGACACTGCTAACATTGTCATTGGCAAATAAAACAAGAATAACATTCATGATAAACAATATGAGTAGTACCATATAACTCTCCACAAGGCCAAATGTTATCCTTTGATTGTTGCTGTCAATTATATAGACTGTATAATTTGTGAATTTTGTGAATGGTAGACGGAATGCAGCACATGCTAGGACTGCATATCACTGCCATTCGTAGGTTCATCAAAGACCACTCGCGAGTAATAACTGACAATCTCACAACATCTCAAATCAATAGGGCATTCGTAAAACCTGAAACGGAAGGGACAAATGAACCGTACATTCACAAGTATAACGGTGAAAGAGATCACGAAACAGGAGTGCCACTCATATCTCAAGCAACAGTGTTTGTGTCACATGCATGGAAGTATAAATTCTATGACATCGTTGTGAGCGTTATGGAACTATATGCCAGTAAACGTCCAGATGCCTTTTTCTGGTTTGATCTATTCACGAACAATCAGAATGAGGTAATCAATAAAGATTTTGACTGGTTCAGCTTGACGTTCCGTAACAGTATAAGAGAAATAGGTCAGGTACTTCTTGTTCTCTCACCCTGGAATGACCCAATGCCAGTTCGTAGAGCCTGGTGCCTGTTTGAGATTCACAATGCCGTTGAAGAGTCTGAGGTACTGCTAACAATGGATATCCCTCTTAATGAGGTGGAGGAGCTGAAGGAAGGTGTCATACAGGATTCTAAATGCGTAATTCAGGCCCTATCCAATATCCAGGCACAAAAAGCAGACGCGACTTCGAAATCCGATCTAGAACAAATATTCAAAGTGATAAGCGAGTCAGATGGATCACTGTGCTGCATAGTATATAAGCTCTGCAATGACCTCCAAAATAACTGACTTTTCCCCTGTAAAACCTCTGTTACCTTAAAGCTTGTATATCACTATAGCCTTAGATCAAAATAGGGAGCTAAGTTGAACCAAGGAGTTGAAGACTTGGTTGAACATGCTGTCCAGTGTCCATACAAAAATGTATTTTTTTATCGTGATATCTACTCAGAAGATCGTAGTTGTCTTCTCACATTTCGACAGAGGATAACCCCTTCACATAGTTTGAAATGTACTCAGCAGACGAGTAATGCTTTTTCCATATAATTACTGGGTTTTGCTAAGAAATAGACCAACTAAAACGGGTCATCATTTTTTTAGAATTCACATCATATGCAAGACACACTCCAACTGTCTATACCCTATAGTATGTATAGTATGTCTGAAGTAATGACATTTTCTATCGATGCTATTTCAGTTCCTAAAAAGTTGAGAAGTTGCATCTACCTAGTCAGGGTTCTCGGGTGGCTTCTCTTCAGTCATCTTA
Source organism: Membranipora membranacea (assembly GCA_914767715.1). Lineage (NCBI taxonomy): Eukaryota > Metazoa > Bryozoa > Gymnolaemata > Cheilostomatida > Membraniporidae > Membranipora > Membranipora membranacea. Next base: position 4,011,739 of record OU612074.1, read on the forward strand.
TACCCTAGAGTTCACCACTTGACAAAGGCTTTCACATCCTCCTCAGATTGTGAAAGAAAGGTGCTATGCCGACAAAAATTGGTCTCTTGCAAGGTCAAACTCTAGCTAATACTGATTTAGGATTTTGCCTATGCCTGATGCCTATAATAATTGATCATAGCTTCCCATAATGCACTGCTGCATGAGTGGTTATAAGTGTGATTTACCATGAAACGCTCTCAAAGCGAACTTTGACTGTTTAAACTTTTATTCCACAAATTTTTATGCTAACACCTTGAAATGGACCTTTATTCAAAGTGTGATTTTTATAAGTCGTACCTGCTTCATGCAAGAACAATTATCACATTTATTATGGTATAGACAGGAAATAAGATGAGAATGAACATCTATTATATAACTAAGTAAGAGCACCAGGCTATTACATGTAAAAAAGTGAGGTCCAAGTTTTAAATTCGGTCTTTTATCTTGTTATTCTTCAGCAATAATAGATGAGGAGTGTGATGTGCGTAGCCATCGGGCAGGGGAGGGGGGGGCAAAAGTCTGGGGCGCTCAAACTAGGCTAACACCCATAGAAATCTGTAGGTCATTGCCCTCATTATACATGTAGGATTAATTTAGGAATATATCTCCATGCAACTATAGGAATTATAACCAGCTAGCCAAACCCTCATTAATCAAAATATACTTAAGAATAATTCAGTTTTCGAAAATTATAAAAAACAAAAAAGCTGTTTTTTGTAAGAGAAAGAGGATAAATATAGTGTGCCAGGTTCTTTGTCGTGATGCAAAAGGACCGGTAAAAACCATAGTATGCAGATGACACGTACACGTATATATTTGGTCAGTCAACTGGAGCTAAAAGTCTACTATTCCGAAAATTTTAGCACACTGAGCTGCCGGTTGAATATCTTAACCAAAGCTTGCAAACTGATGCAGTTTTGAGAAGACAGTTCAGCAAGACAAACTGCTTCACCTTTATTAAGCTTTGGACTGCTGGTTCAGGCTATCACCTTCTTCATGACAAGGTAAAGGGAAGGTGGTGGGCATCTTCATAATGGTTCTCTGACATGAGATGAAAGTACTCTAGTTTGCTATTGTTCTCAGCCCTCATGAAAATACCTCACACGCAATTTACATCATGCTATAGTTGTAAGGTAATCAACAACTCTGCGCAATCCTATGCCATAGAAATAAATGAGTATGAAAAGGATTAGGAAATTTAAAACCTTGACATTCAAATTACATTGCATTATTAGGACATAAGCTTTTGAAATCACTGCCTAAAATAGATAAGCCAAGTGAATAGAAGGGCTGTGCAATTGTTCTTAGAATCAAAGGGAGGATCTAAGGGGTGCGCCATTAACAGGATAGCAGAGCTGCTAGTCTTGTCATCTCAGCTCTTTACATCCTACAGTCAAATAAGGTGACAATATTTGAATCGATAACATCATATACTGTATACTGTATAATTCCTCAAATAGATTTAAACTCCATTACAATGATACGTCATTGAGATATAGAGTATATATTACACAAAACCTTGTAGATGCAGCCTTGTAGGTTTTAATGAATATCATTAGTTTTCTGGTTGAGAATTATAAGGTGATAATTGCCCGCCCTTTTTTCTCATGAATTTCTCAGATCTAAAAATCATCAGCAGGGCATCAATCTAACCGTCTGGCGCATTATCTTGATATGCTTGTTGTGTTGCATTAGCCTTTTCTTAAACATTTTTAAGTAAGAGCAGCAGAGACTATAGTCTTTGGAAAGGGTGCTTCTCAATGTGGAGGGTAAAACATTGAAATTTGTTGCTATTTTGAGGATTAGGTTATTATATATCTAATGGACTTTTAAATAAATGAGTGTCTCTTCTTGGAAATATAATGACTGGCGTGGGAGGGATAGTTAAAGTTGATTGGCGCAGCCCTACAGTAGATTGATGTCAGTAGGTATGTTATTATCAGCGAGACTACATGTAAGCAGTGCCTACACACTCTCAGTGATAATAAATATTGTGTGTTTTTGTCAACTGCTCTGCCTAGCATTGCGTGAGAGATATGGTTCATTGAGTGTTGAGAGTAATTTATTACACACTGACGCAGAGCGGAGATAAGCTAGCCCCCAAAACGAGGGTGCAGTAAAGACGCCCCGTAATTATCTTCGGATTAAGTATCAGGTTACTAGGGCTGCATACCTGTTGCTTGAGAGAGGAATTACTTATTAGAGGATTGGAAACTGATAACGACAAGCTTCAGCCTGACTGAGTGACTCAGTCAAGGGGAAGTTAAAACTGAGATTTACACTTAAATTGTGAAAAATTTATATCGAAAAAGAGTGATTATCCGGATATATCCCTAAACTCTCCTTGTAAACTTGGCTCAGGTAAGTCAGTGCGTCTAGTTGTACCCATTCTTCATACATGTCTAATTACTGGTTTTCATTATTTAAAGCAACATATGGTAACATATTTCTTACCAATGTTTATCAATGTCACAAACTGCTCGGAGGCTAAATAACTTGGCGTCAGCGATTTCTGTGTGTGGGAATGGGGAGGATGGGGAACACTCTACTTGTCAATGTGCTTCCCATCACATCTATCAATAAGTCTTTTTATGTGTGCTGTCACCTCAAAGATCTACAAAAATAGTATTATGTTAGAGCAAGGAGTCAGAGACTCTCTACCTCCTTGGTTAGAGAGAGTATGAAGTTGAGTATGAAGTTGCTGCCCTTTCCCGAGCATTGGAACTGTTTACCTGATCCACTTACAGAGCTTAGTGTGAAGTGAAGTGTGGTAAGCTAAGATTGTTAGGTTTGTTTATACAAGTATTAGATTGGTTGTCTCAAATACAAATTATCTTGACACCATTCTCTTGGCCCGCTGTACCTCATGACTACCTAACAACCTCTATTGTACAGCCTCTTGATTGATACATGTTATCGTTGTATAGGCCTAAGTTACTAGTTGAGTAATTTCACTCTAAGTTGACATCGTAGCTGGCAATCACTCAGTCATCCATAGCCTGCTGCGCTTAAACAATGGCTAAGGACAATAATTTGGCTTCTTGCCTTAACAACATTTGAAAAACGATTCCGGTCTTCAGCAATAGATTTGGGGGTGAGAGAGGGGGGTGGAAGATATTGCCTAGGGTCAGGTGCCGGTGCCCTCTACCTGCTGGTAATTTGGCTGCTTATCAAATGGAAGCCAGAGGGGTGCGACACGATGGTGTTTAGTCCTGTTGCGCGAGAATCTGGCTAGTATGAATGCCGCGCTAATGCTTAATCAAAACTGTCTGCGAGCTCTGCCATACTCTAGCAGACTTACCACTTGTGCGTCCATATGGGCAATGTACCATACACAGATAATACTCTATGACAATTGTCTGAGTTCATGAAAACCACATCATTAAAATTTGACAATGTCATTCCATTTGATGAAAGTGGGAGGTATCTATTGTAATACTCCGCTCTGCTGCTCTGCTGCTGTTGAGTGTAAAAGTCTATTGCAGCATGTATAATTACACTTCACTCGAAATTCTAGATACATAAACAATGGAGTATAGAGCAACAGACAGGGTAATGATACTTGTTGAAGAATTTTCTACCAACCCACCCTCTAATTTAACCTGTCTTGATCAATTTTGTTCGGTTCGGCCCCCCTCCGCACAAAGTCATAACAGGTAGCCTATGATGATGATTTGTTGGCAGGGGGAATGTAGAATATGGCTGTAAAAGCAGTAGAGAGTTTCTACATAAGTCTCATTTGAGGTTAAAATACCCCGAACTTTATTTTTACATGACACCTGAGGTTTAAGGGATTAACTGGATGAATTTGAAAGTAATAGCCAGGTGAAGGGAATAATGAATTATGGTTGATTACAAGGGGGCAGTTGAGCTATTATCAAAACTTTGGTTTTCCAGCCTTCTAGAAAAAAATTGGTCATGAACCTATGAACTAAAGGGTTTCTCAAACACTATATTTATCACGATCCATTGTTAGAGAGGTGTGCAATAGAGTACATGATATTATGTTGATATGACACTTAGTCATATAATAAGGGATGCCTCACTGCTAGTCAGAAAATACCCCTACATCGGCATCTGGCAATTTTGTACATGGATGATTGGTAAACTGTTGCTATTGGGTTTGTATGAGGTAAACACATCTGCAACAGAGCCTGCTTGTGGTAACTTATATCATTCATATTTTGAGAATATGTTGACCGCTGAAATATTTCACAAATTATTCATGGTCAACTTCCGGTGAACACTTTATTTCCATTTCCAACAAGGAAATAATCAGCTACCCATCTTACCCCATCTTACCCCATCTTACCCCATCTTACCCCATCTTACCCCATCTTACCCCATCTTACCCCATCTTACCCCATCTTACCCCATCTTACCACACATTGGCTCTTGTACTATATTACATCAAAGATGTGAGACGCCCTGGCAATGGCAACTCTCACCAATGCTGCTTTATGCATAGAAACACAGCTCACTGTGCCCACTGTGTAATTTTAGAAATTAAAAAAACTGAGGTGTCAGTTTGAATTCTTACCTTACATTCCTATTGGTCAACTTTAATCATAAATCATCGGATACTAATTGTGTTGAAGACAACTGATCTATAACTGATCTATAACTGATCTATAACTGATCTATAACTGATCTATAACTGATCTATAACTGATCTATAACTGATCTATAACTGATCTATAACTGATCTATAACTGATCTATAACTGATCTATAACTGATCTATAACTGATCTATAACTGATCTATAACTTATCTATAACTGATCTATAACTGATCTATAACTGTCCAATCTTTTTTGCACCTCTCCAATTAAAAATTAATTACAAACTGTCATTCCTTTGACTTTTTTTCGTGTGTTGCAATTTTTCCTGTATTGGCATGATTAATTAGGAATTTTTTTTCTCAAATTTCCTGCAAAATATCAATATTTTTAACTTGCTATTGGCAAATTCATCCAAGATGGTAAAATAGATCAAGATTGTTGAGGATAGTGAGATTAGTGTCAAATACATAATCCATAAAGTGATCCAAAATAAGACATTCTTTGCTTGGACTGGTTATTCTTATTCGAAAATGTGGTGTTCCGTCTCATACAAAAAGTTCGAGTAGTCAGTCATACTGATGACTAAACAGCCAAGTTCCATATGGTAGGAGTAAAGAAAGGGTTGGTTCTTTGCCACTGATATATATCATATGTATGAGGGGTACATATCATACTGACCCTGAGCAAGCGTATAGCTATTCATGTATCGTTGCTCTACCGCATTACTCATCTTTGATTGGTCCACAAGTTCAAAATCTAGAATAGCTGACACTTGTAAACTTTTGTCAAGCAGCTTGCCTGAGTTTTTGAAAGTTGTTACTGGGACGTCAATCAACGCTTAACGTAAAAGCTTCCAGATTCATAGCTCTACTATGATTCTTACACCAAGATTTAATCTGATGGCACATCTCCACAAATAGCCACGCTATGTATTTTACCACTGATCCATAAATTCATATCAATGCTCTTTGCTCTGATTCACAACATCATATTGAGGTTATAGTCCGTATGTCAGCGACGACAATACATACAGCTTTATAGCTTATAGATTCCAATTATCTGACTAACATTTAGAAAACAGGAAATAATCACCAACTTTCTGTCGGTCTGTCAGATCTGTTTGTCTTCTTTATCAGTTCTTGACTGACTGCTGCTCATCAGGTTGGCATTAAACAGGGCCGTAGTTTGTAAAAACGGTAGGGGAGGCAAAAGTTCGAGGCAAGTCTGAAGCATAACCAGGAGGGGTGCTGTAAGCTCTTCCCCAAGCAATTTAAGGCATATAATTAGCAAATGGAAATCCCAGAGAAGATGATTATGACTTGGAGTCTTCAATTATAGTGTTTTTAGGCCACGGCATTAAGCTTTCTAGGCGAGTGCCTGCCTCCCTAGAATTACGGGCCTGTCTAATTCTACATATAAGATCATTGACCTGACCAGTCAGGTATATTCCACTCCTAACAACCTAACTACTGTAGAATGGGTTTCATTAACGATATATTTGTTAACGATATAAACGACCTCAATAGAATAGTTAAAATAAAAACCAATAAAAAATAAATAATAATATCATTCTTGACAACATTTATTTAATGTCAGGGAGTTGCTTGCTCTCACACTGGTATATTATGATTGGAGTTGTCTACCCTCCTTACATGAGCACATAATTTTTGTAAGCAGCAGCTGTTTTGTGCTTGTACTTATCTAGCAATATGAAAACCTAGTAGAAATAAATTGTTGAGGTCAGGTCAATAGTAAAATTTAATTGATGAAGCCAAGTTAATAGTTAAATAATATTTTCGGTAAAATTTTAGAACCATTTTTGGCACAAAAACATTAAATATTACAGCGTATTTTAAACCCATTCTACATTATACAGCATTTATATTAATATTCAGTCCAATGAATAATTAACTTTATCTAGTTACACCTAGATCAAACATGATCACATTTTGCCTGCATTTAGGGTTTCAGCCGACGCCGGCTCACCAGTAGAATGAGAACGACCGGACTGCTAGCAATTGGGATCAAACTTGTTCTAGTTACAGAAGAGACTATATCTATAGTCTCTGTCAACCAATTTAATTTGATTTATGAGAGGTGTTTTAATTTATTCCTCACATTATTCAACTTACAGCAACAAACAGTGTGGGCCTACACACCACATATAGCCTCAAACTTTCTTTGAACTTGAGAAGTTCGCCTATTGCCATTTCTGAAAAAATTAAGCTACGTTAATTATATTGAAACGGAAGAAAAAAGCATCAGTATCAAAAAGTCCAAGCCTACTCAGTTGAAATTTCGTATAAAAAATTCAATACCTCCTGCGCTGACGATTCCTTCTCTACAATCATATTCAATTGTTCGAAATCCTCAGATGATTTTCTAACATTCTACATATCAATGGTTCATTGTTATATCCACAATAAAAGTTAAAACAATGAATATTTATTTCTATTTTTAGGTTCAAATCATCTTCTGCTGAGGGTCATCACCATATAAGCTCCAGGTAGACGGTATCAAACCAAGAATAAAATCTGGTCAGGCATCACAGATAATAAGCTGCTGTATCTGGGTGGAGATAACTCCAAGTTAAAATGGCAGCATACTATAAATATGTGATATGTGTGGTGATGATGACGTTGAGTGTACTCGTGATGTCATGTGCTGCCAATGTGGCTGGGGATTATACTAATGAGTTTGTAGTCACTATACGAGGCGGAGAGGCTGAGGTCCAGGAAGTAATGAGCCATCTAACAAAGAGATCAGCTGTCCGTGTTATCGATACGGTAAGTAGTAGTGACTATCAGCGCAAGTGCTCCAGAACGGGATTCACATAATAGGCACTGGGAATGCTGCTACAATCTCAAGCTTATTGGTTAATATTGACCTATACCTCTGTGAAGTTTTAACTTGACCTCATACCTGCAGAGTCTATATTTCTTTGAGAACATAACTACCTTAAACTTTGAAAATCAAAATGGCTAACAATAAATGCCTCACCACTCCACGTCAGTCTAAATTTTAACGTGAAACAAATTACTTCCTTCCCGATGTCTATTTCTGGTTCTTCTGACACGGATTTTATTAATACAAGAAACCTTTGGTAAAATTTTGCCTTTACTTACGGAGAAAATTTCACATTCGTCTCATTAGGAACACTAATGGGATCATTTGGAACCCAATATCTTCTGAGGCTTAGTCCATACTCGCAATAATGATTCAAGTGTGATGTTGTAAAAAATTTTTCCATATCCTATGTTTATAATGTTAGGTATGGACAACAATCTCTTGTTGTTTCAACATGATTGTCTCCCACTGGCGGGTGTCCATCGGGCCGGGGGTAAGAGTCTGGTGGGCTCAAACTAAAGTTGCGCGAGTCTGTAAGATGGTCCCTGTTAATCACATCTTCCCCAGCAGGGGGCTGTTTGACAGGGATAAGAGTCTGGGGGGCTCAGACTAATTCTCCTCTAGTATATCTGTCTCTTTTTATGATTGCATATTATTTATCACACCTACAGATGCATATGGAGGCTCTTGGAGGACATCTCATACACTTTGCTCACAAGGACCTAGAAATAAGATCTAAGAGATCTCTGGAGGACCACTCAAGTATATCTGAGTTAGCCAGTCATCCAAATGTGAGAATATTAACTAAATATATAGAAGTATTGATATAAATACTATATCTGTAATTAACTAGGCTGGCTCATATAGTAATGTGGTGTCCACTGTTAAAAAAACTTGATTAATGCTACAAATAATTCTACATAAATCAATTACATAGTATCTTTGTATCTATAGTATCAGGTTGGCTTATATAGTAGCATCACAGAGTAAGGATATATCCTTACTTTGTAGTGTCCCCAGTAAAAACTATTAAAAACTAGAAGCATTCGTTTGCTGATGCGGTTTTGTTATAATAGACAGTTTTCTGAGCTCTTATTTATGCCTCAATTCGGAGTTGTCCTCTCTCCAGTTTGGTACTTTTAACCGACGCCGCATAGGAAAAACCTGCTGAAAGAGGGTTATCTTGAAAACCGCTTATGTTAGGATAAAAATGAGTTTTGATTCAGAGTTTGCACCATTGAAAACACTGAGACAGGGTTTCCAAATCATTGGAGGTTTTAATGTTGAAAAATCTTAATTTTAGTGACGAAACTCATGAAAAATTCTGCCAAATTCCGCAAAACAGGCAGAAAATGCTATAATTGACTATCCAAATACTAAAATTATTCTCCAAATTATTACCATATGAGTTTTCAATGCTGCAGATTCTGAATCAAAAATCATTTTTGTCCTATTATAAACGGTTATCAAGATAACCCTCTTTTCAGAACGTTTTTCCTATGCAGCATGGGTTAAAAGTACCAAACTGGAAAGAGGACAACTCCGAATTGAGGCCTAAATCAGAGCTCAGAAAACTGTCTATTATAACAAATCAGCAAACGAATGCTTCTAGTTTTTAATAGTTTTTACTGGGGACTCAACAAAGTAAGGATATATCCTTACTCTGTGATGCTACTATATAAGCCAACCTGATAAATTAGAGACATAGTGTTGTTTGTCAGGCCCTCCGTGATCATTGATGCTTTATTTGATGTCCTTATTTCAGTTTAGAGCCAACGGTGATAGTGATGAACAGTGATACATAACTCTGAATTTTTGGTTTTCACTGGTTACTGTTGGCTACTTAGTAACATGCAATTCAATGTATTACAATTTATTAAATCTGGCCAAGGCAAGATATCTGGAAATTTGATAATAAATTATTTTAAGAGGAGATGTGAAGAGCAGGAGTTTTAGCAGTGAATCGCATAAATAACCTGATATGGTGGTACTGAAATGTTCTTTGTATTATGACAATTTAATCACAATCCTTACTCTATGATACAATCAACGGGAGTTTCAGGGGAGTCAGCTCAACATGACACTAAATAAATCTATCACCATCTGGAGAGGTGAGCTCATTCTTCCTTGGTCTCCACTTACGATATAACCGTTGTATTTGTACACATATAAAAATTGTCTTCCCCCTGTTTAGATTGTCTCTATAGAGCAGCAGAGGATATTAACGAGAGAGAAGAGAGACTATTACTCTCAAGAGAAGATAGCTGAGGCAAGAAGAGTAGTAGAAGAATACCTCAACGCGCTAGAGAAACACAAACAGGATAAACTGGTATGTGTCAAGTGTGTAGCATAAGACCTATATTGTGTCAAATATGTCACATGTGTCTTATGTGTATTATGTGATAACCCACCAATCGACCATATAATAAGGTTATATGTCAACTCAAGACCAAATATGCTACTGTTGAGATATGTTATAGTTGGGCTGTATTTTCTTTTTGACGTTGCGCCAACACCTTGACATTTTGGGAGGGGAATCTAGGCGAATAGAAAACATCCATTTATTCAAATTTATTTATTTATTTTTTATTATGACAGAGTAAAACAGATGACTCACATGCCGACACAGAAGCAGCTGTCCCCGTCGCTCAGAAGAAGGAGGAGGAGGAGCAGGAGTACAGAACTAATATACAACATGATAAACAGCTAGAGCTGGACGAACCTGAGTAAGGGCAGATTTACTGACAGATTTTATAGAGAAACTTGTAATACAATCTCTGACTGATTTATATGGGAATAGCATGATATAAATTGTGGACTAGAACAAGCCAAAGTTAAACACAGAGATAGCTCTATTGAACAATTCACTTTATAAGCCTTTCATGCATGAGTCATGCTGGTTCGCGTTTTCCCTACATACTCATCTCCAGAAAGCAACTTATTATGGTCAATAATAATAGATGGCAATGCCACGGTTCCAACTGGTATGGCTTAAAGATGCATGTGTGATATAATATGTGATATGCAGAATAAACATGCTTATTTCCCGGGTGAAAGTACTTATTTCTATGCTCACATTATAATTGTAGATACCATGAAGATAAGACAATGTTCAAAAGATATAAACCTACCAAGAGAGGAGAAGGTAAACTGTATGAGTCGAGAGATTACAGCCCTGAGGAGGAGAGATATATAAATCTAAACGATGAACACTGGGCGGATCAGTGGTATCTGGTATGTTTATCAATGGTCTCATAGGGCCCTGGTAATGAGAACTATCTTATCTTAAAATTGGCATTTAAACGATATTTTCAGAGGAGACTAAACAAAAGTTGTGCTCCCTTAGTCAAAAGGAAGACAACTCTCTTTCTTGCTTGAAAATTTTAGTAATTTTGATCTTTATATCACTACTATATTTATTAATTTGGTCAATAACTGTAGTCCTCCTTTTTTTTTTACATCAGTTTGAGCAAGTTTATAATGTAATTGTTCTGAAGCGTTCTGTTAAAATTAAAAACTTTTGAAGCAGATTAAATAAACAGATTTAAAAATATTTGTAGAACAATCTGGGACAGGCTGGAGGACCTAAAGGTTTAGATATTAATGTAGTACCAGCATGGCAGCAAGGTTTCAGTGGTAAGGATGTCGCTGTATGTGTACTAGATGATGGTATAGAGCACACGCATGAAGATCTCTCACAAAACTATGTAAGCCTTTTTATGGAATCAACCCAAATCTTACTCATAAATGTGTACACACAATCATGTATCCTAGCCTATAACCCAGTTTTCTGTGAATATCAGAATGAACATGTAATAATCATTGGAATGTCAACATGTCACATTAAAGCTAAATCTTGGACATACCAATCTGAGATCTGATATCAGCACACGTTTGTGGCACATGTCGTTTTGTATTAGGTGGTGGAAGGGTAGTGGTAAATGTCTATACTCTCCAGAGAATGTCATTGACACCCACCGACCACCGTGGCACACGTTATGTTGATGGGCTGCAATTCCATTTTTCTTCTATTATTTTTTGTTGATTTGCTTGCTCTGGCACATTCGGAAGACCATCATTTTGACGATAAAGTTAAATGTTAAAAAAGTGCTCTCATCTGCCCGGCTTGCTGGTAATAGCACCCCTTTATCAACCATCTTCTAATGTTGATAACTTTTTTTATGATGACATGTATATGTGTATTTTATGATGTTTTGTAGTGGGCGGAGATAAGCGGTGACTTTAACGATGAGAATGATGATGACCCGATGCCTAACCCTGACAACTTAGACGACAATAGGTAAGCTTTGAAAAAGTATTAATAGAAAAGCTGTCAACCTTATATTACAAAATTAAAACACAGTGTAAACCATAGTTGCTCCCCCTGATCAACTCAACTCAACTCATCCACAATGGTTAAATCCCTGCAAGTACAAGAGAATATTCTACATGGTTACACTCTCCTGCTAAAAAAGGAGGACAACTCACACATAGTTTTTGCTTACCTCAAATTATGCTTGAAAACACCCTAACCTAGCAACTCAATAGAGGATCTTTAGACTATCAGGTAGAGTCTAGCAAAAATCTAAGTTCATCAAGCGTATTCAATTTATGACACATGTTTCATATGACACAGTGACTTGATCAGCGAATAAAATTTATATATATATGCGCACATGAGCACTGAGAATTACTACGTAGGTGTTTCAAGTAGTGATGGTACCTGGTTTTCTAATGAGAATACTGAGAGGGGGAGGGCACTTCTCTTTGGTATGAGTTGGTAAGAATTATTTTGAAGTCTCAATTAGTTGCCTCAAAACTCCTGGTGTATAGCATATAACACAGGTGAGTTAGTTTCAGGGCCAAGCTCTTCAATAAGCGCATAGATGAGGAGCTATATCATAACACATTTTTTTTATGCCTCGAGTTGTGAAGAAGATGGAAGAAAGGAAAGCAGCAAGAGATTCGCAAAGATATCTATCTGTATTGCATCGAATGTGATGTTCATAAATTGATGCATTACAAAATTTGATGATATAATATCGATTAATTAATTTTAAAAGCAATGGTGACTCTGTCGTTTGTCAAAAACGAGCCAAGCTAAGATAAAGATTACTGATTACTGATTACTGATCACTAGAGTTGTATTGTCAGTATATTTTTTACATATCAACAGTTTAATAAACGTGATATTGCTGGCACACTATCAAGCTTTCAAATGGATTCCAACTCATTTCATGGCTCTGGGATCGGACAAAGAACAATTTTCGACACTAAATATGATATCAACAATTGGTGTCATTATTGTCTTTAGAAATAGTTATTTTTGTCCAAGCACTAAGTCCCAGGCTTGAGGGTTTTACCCAGTATACTTGCATTGTCTGCTGCCGCATATTCCCTGACAGCAGGAGAGGATGGGTAATCCACACTCAGTATCGGTCTGACACTGATCTGGTATAACTGTGGAGGATTCACAGTCTACAGAAGAACCTGGGGACGGGCAGCTAAAAAAGTTCAATATCTATGAATGATGAATCTATGAGAATGTCATCTCGACCTGTTGCACACACATCACAAAAAATAAAACTATGACAGCTAATGTATAGTGGCATGGTAATTTAGTGTAGCCATCACTACACCCAGGAAATAACAAAATTGCATAAAATAATTAAAAATGGTGAAATTTCTGCACAAGCACTCACGCTTCCAGTATAAATGCAAGTATACCAATCCAATGCAATGGTGAGTTTTCCAACTAGTTTTCTATTTTTTTAACTCTTTGATTGACTTACTTGGGGTTGATCTTTGGTACACACGCGCTGATCCCACATTTGTATGGGCAGCATGACAGCCCTGTGTCACAGTCTGAGTCTATCTGACAGTCTGGTGCGAACTTAACCCACAAGCAGTAATGTGGATACCAAGGCTCCTGGCACACCAAATTGGATCCAGGCTGTGCAGCCACACACCCTTTGAAATGAAACATGGGACAGAATGTATAGTCAGCATGAAAAGTTCATCAACTCTAGTAATTTCACTGTAGTCAGCATGACACCCTGAATCATGTTTATCAAATGCTAAAACTAAACCCATCAGTAGAACACTTGAAGTTCAGCAGTCTGGTGGTATGATATACGTATATATGTATATGTATATATGTATATGAATATGTATATATACGTATATATGTTGTTATATGTTATATATGTATCCTATTTTATTTGGCAGACATTGTCATCCAGATGTTTTCAATAACATGCCAAAGAAAGTGCGGCAAAAGTTGGAGGGGGAGAAAAAAGAGAAAAAATGATAACGTTTTGTCTTTGGAGGATTGTTGAGTTATTTTCAACAGCTCTCTGGGACTCACCCTGTTTTGGTAAATATAAAAATAATATCAATGATTCTACTTACCTAGCAGACACAGCATCACTAAAGAATGAAACATTAGCATCATGCAGCTGACTGTGGAATGAACTGAAAGTTTCTTTAAATTGAGAGAGTTTTGGTTTGTTCTCTCCGTTTAAGGTCTTACCTGCCTCTGATGCAGTTCAGAAAAATAGTTTTCTTATATAATTATGTTTTGTTATGATGAAATTCAGTTTAAGGAAATGAGGAAACATGTCAAAGAAACTGTGCCAGAGATTTTAATCAATTAAGTCAACGCTCAGCCAATAAGATAGCATAAACTCAGTCTCAAAAATATTCTTGGCATCTGTCTCAGTTTTAATGAGAAATAACTGACAGTTGCTCGTTTGTTTTGGTGTGGATGGGTAGGGGTAAGGTCAATGTGGGTTGTGTAACATGATCAAACTATCATTCTTCATTATTTTTTGTTGGTTCAAATGTATTAGCCTAATAGCTGTGAAGTTTACAGTCTTCTAGTTTTCTAGTGTGACTTTGCTCACAATATGAGAGAGCCAATTTGTTGGCTCTGATTGGTTGGATGGAGTGACCCGACCCAACCAATCAGAGCCAACACCTTGGCAAGATATGAGATACAACAACAGTAGTGCCGATACCATTGCAATTGTAAATAAGTTAAATCAGAGCAAAATACTGAGCAATGACTGTATTAGACAGTTATTCAGTAAGGAATGTCTCCAGGTGGTTGATTGCCTTGGAAGCCTGTTGATATAATAATAATAATAATATATTCTGAGCTCGAATTTGAGTTGATTCTTGGTGTTGCCCTCTCTCTGGATTGGTACTCTCTAACACATGCAGCATAGGAAAACGTAGATGAAATGGGGCTTATCTTGAGAACTGCTCATCAAAGGGAAAAATGCTTTTCGATTCGGCATCAGCACAACTGAAAACTAGTTGGTTAGTTAGAGGTTTGAAAAAAATTGGGGCTTATAAGGCTGATTTATCTCAATTTTTCTTTAAAGAGCTTGCGATGTGGTCTATGAATTCAAATAAACTGGAAATAAAGATGGGATGAAGATATCAAAAAGTAGTATATGAATAAAATCATCACATCTCCAGAAATATCAACAAACGATTCTTTATTTCCTCATATCAATGTTCACTGCGCATTTTGAGGCGCAACACATCAGCCCAGCTGAACAACCAAAGTCTTGGCTACACTCTGAGGCTAATCTCACAACAGCTGGGATAAAAAGCAATTGGGCAGTCCAAAGTTCTTGGAACTGGCTGCCTCTTGAAAAGTTGCAGTGAAATAGGCAACATAAACATGCATTATCTAGACAAGTTTGCAGACAATTTTCCTCTAAATAAATTGGTAAAGCTAAGATAAAAAAAAAGAAGACCGCAAAACACAAGTACACGATAAACTAGTGACTCTGCTCTCGATTCAAATGTGTGTAGTGTTTCAGATAACCAACAAACAGCCTGTTCTAATCATGATGTAGAATAACAGTGACAGTTCAAAGTTGATATGACACTGATTACGGATGTCTATTAAAACTAGATCTATTCACAAATAACAGGCGCATTTAGGAAGAGGCTGGCATTGGAAGGAAGACATCAGGATGTTCTGTGAGGAATATGGCATGATGTTAGTCTATTAAAACACGAGGGAGTGAAATTTTAAATACCACATGTACACGATTATAACACTAGATTTTAGGGGTATTTGCACCATTACTGTTTAAACCACCTGTTTGGTTGAACTGGATAATCCAAGGTAGCTGCTTGGCTGAACCCGCTCCCCTTATTTGACGGCCTTGGAATCCCAGATGCCTACTCCGTAAGCATAACAATAAATTGATAAGTGTGATAGAGACAAGAATGGAAGTGGAAGTGGCAGTGGAAAACAAGATGATAATTCTATTTCTGTTTCGGTTCGGGGGAAACATAATTTTCAGACAATGACCAATGTTATTCACAATTAATTTGTTGATATTTTGGGAGTTTCCTCAATCACTTCAGAAAGCAGGCAAAATGTCACCCAAACAGCGAAACATCTCTTCCATATCCCTATCAGAATGACTCCTGTTCAATATCAAAATGCATTTTTTTGTCAATTAAAGGTTTTATTGATTGTATTTTAGAAACAAAATAATACAATGCAGATGTTAAAACAGGAAAACATGGCAGAATCAAAACGACTGCAATTTTTCCTGTGTGTCTTCCTCTGGTCGAAGAGTATTACTGGTTTGTAAGCAACAGGATCACTTGCAAATTGATAAGTAGAGAGTACAAGAACAGCTACGAATCTTTAGATATAGATGCTTTGGCTAATAAATGTTTTGTTTAATAAGGTGTTAGTCAGATTACATAGATCTATCATCATTGTATCATTAACTTATTCTTTTTCCTGCTCAGTGTCTATAAAATATCACAGCCTCTCAGCCCACAGTCAGCCTGGCAGCATCGAGCACCTGCCTGGGTACATCGCTTGTCATTCTCACACTCTGGTCGTATGGCAATGTTCTGTGGGCAGTCAACGTAAGGGTCACGCTCTGGGCAACTAGAATAAAACAAACGAGACATGATAAACTAAGCATTTGGATATGAGCCCGGGCCCCCCCCCAAGTCTTTGATAGTAACCGGCTCAACCGCGACACTTTGACGCAATACGATTTCCCAAAGAGAATGAAGAAACACGAACCGATGTGAACTAAAACTGAACTAATTCTCCTGAAATCGTTGTGACATCGATGCATGGGAATTTAGTGAAAAAGACATTTCTGTCTACAGTTATTCTTTTAGTTATGGCTGCTTCTTTAATATAGTAATTATGAGTAATACAATAATCACAATATGTGAACTGCCAAAGAGTTAGATATATAGCTAGGATAAAGCGATTCTTCACCATGCCATCGCTTCTCACAGAGTGGTCATGGGGACTAGAAACTGGGCCTAAAGATGGAGATTCTAAATATTATGTCAAATATAGTGGTTAAGCTGCCCCTCCCCTACTCCTGAAAAACACTTACTTTTCGCTCTGCTTGAACATGCACATTTTCACTCCACATTTAAAAGCGCAACATGATTGGCCAGTGAGACAGTCGGAGTTGGTTCTGCACCCTTCTTTTATGGTAGCGTTTCTGCAGTAGGTGGGATACCAGGGTTTTGGGCATTCATAATTCTCGGCGCTGCTTGTCCCTGTTAAATTGTAAATGAAATATATTTACAATCACTAAGTTTCCGATCGCAACTCTCAATTCGAATCCAATGCTTACGATTACCATAATGATGAAACTTCAACAAAGTAATAGCGGGGCCTCCCACATCACAGTCTTTGATGCTAATCCTGCAACCATGCACATCTGATGCATACCAAAATTGAACCAACACTTTTTCATGCTTTTGAAATCGTTGTGATATTGAACAAAAATTACACAAATTCATCAATTGTCCCAGCTTCTATACTAAGAGACATGAAACAAATACTTATTTCAATTTGGTTTCATCTCTCAACAGCCACTTTGTTACAAAAAAAGGAGATTTTTTTAAGTATTAAAGCAACACCTACCTAGATAGCAAAACAGTGCTAGAAGTCCGACCAACAGAGATACACAACTTGCTTTGACCATTGTGAAGATTAAAGTGACACTTCCAACTGTGATATGATACTAATAACATGTCTTTTAAAAGTCAGATTCTAATAATGGCCTTGTTTCAGGACATGCCTGTCCAAAGAAGGAAGCGCAATATGCACATGTTCTTTTTATTGGGCATTTATAAAGAGATGACGCATGACATGAAAAATTAACTGATAGACCAGCATGCAAACATTACACTGAAGCTCAAAACCTCATTATATAATACCGCTATAGCAATTTTATTAACATTAATGTGTTTGTGAAACAAACGGAATATAAAAGATAATCCTCAATGGCAAGTTCCGATTTCTCCACATAGTAAAGACCATAGCCATACAATAAGTCTATATCTATGGTAAAGACTGCCTTTAATAAATACTTATTATTGATATGAGCACTCCTACTAGGCCATGTTTAGTATGGTTTTAAAGATCTCAGGCTGAAAAGTTGTTAGGGCATATGAAATAAAACAGCCTGTGAACCTTATTGCAGTAAAACTGCTGCAAAGTCTGAAAATTGGGATCATAGTGGATCATAGTGTTTTATTGCCTCCCCCTGTCCACTATGATCCACTATGATCATTGCTAAAATAATTGGAAAATAACTAATTGCTATTTTCCACAATTTTCATTTTTTCTAAATTTGTATTTGCCCTATGAACTCACAATGTTTGATTTACTGGGGTAATATATCCACTTTTTTAATAGAAGTGTCACTTTAATGTGAAGCCAAGAAAAACAGAATAGCTATTTTTTGTCTGCAGGGTCTTTATTTTGAGGCAATTATAGTATAACATTCATTATCAGTTTATTCAGCTCAAGCTCACAAAGGTCGATCGATGAAAAGATAACTTTAAGTCAGGATCACCTCACAGTAATTAGATCAACAGTCACCTTGGCAGCATCGTTAACCAAATGAGTTACATTGAGAGTCTGTATCACACTCTGAGCTCACTTTTGTGCTCGGACACTTCGCTGTGGGATCGTACACAGGGCAGCTGTAACAATATGTCATGGTTTGTAAAGCGACAAGTAAAATCAAATGTGGCTACACTGGGTGTAGGAAAACATCTGTATCAGGAGAGCTATACTGACATTGGCCAGCCTGAATGGAAGTCGAGTGTTTTAATTTTAAATGATTGACTTAAAGGCAGTTTGCACTACATTAACAGTTTAGTAATAATATTTTAGAACACATCGTCAATCCTTATGGCCCCATGATGGGAGATGAGCATTTACCACCCACATAGCACAAAGCTATTGGGCCGTAGGCACAGGGCTTATCAGCGAAGGGGGAGCCATCCTAAATGCATGCAAGCTGGATATTCTCTGGATGGCCGCACATTTAATTAGATTACTTTCAGCCAGCTACAGACAGCCTAATCCTAATGCAGCATATTTAATGTTATTCTTTCAGTTTAAAACAAAACCAACTCGAGAATATTGATATTCGCTGATTTTGCTGACACATCTTGGCACACCCCATATAAATCGGCAGCATGAGAGACCAGTAGAACAGTCTGAGTCAGTGTCACACTCTGAGGCTAGTCTGACAAACCGACAGAAATGTGGGTAGTAAGGTCCGGGGCATGTCCTATTCTCAGCAAAACTCCCTCCTGAAAAATTACAACAATGTGCGGTAAATTACAGGGCTATCCGCGAAGACCTTTTTCAAGGCAAAGTTTAATTGAAAGCTACAAACATCTTTGACAAGATTATCAGGCTTTGACCAAATACTTCTGTTCTATATGACAGTATTAGACCCTGCACAGTATATAAAATTTAAAGTAAACTAAAAAAGCATTTGTCTCATCAGGTTTCAATGCAAAATCCACAGCCAGTCCTTAATGGTGTTTGAGATTGTAATCATCATCTCGAACACCATTCAGGGCTAGCTGTGGCAAAATCTTGAGCTGTTGAATCACCGAAAAAAAAATTAAGGCTTTTGTACCACAACGTTACAATGTGTTCACCTTCCTAGACAACTGAGTAGTACAAGCACTCCGACTACCAGTGGCAGACAAACTGTCCTAAGCATTGTGGTGACAAGTATCTACAAATACCTCAAATGCCTTCTTTACAATGTTGATATCTTAATAAATCGATGTTAATATATGGATGAGCCTTTGGCTGCAGATCATAGAATGCAGATCTAGCACCCTGCCTTTTAGCCTGTCTTGATAAGCTTCGTTGCGGGGGGGGGGGGGGACCTTGTAGCAGATCAAATTTTTGTAAATGTTATGGACACTACTGTGTCAGGCTGACACAACATTTATTTATAGGATCTAGCTAGATGTCATAAAATAGTACAGCCTTCCTGATTGATTGACAGAAAAAATTGTGTTTGATTCAGTCTAGATTCTTCAAAAATGATTATCTACTACATGTGTTATTAATTTGAATTTCAATGTAGACCTCTATTTTCAAAAACTCACAAATTTGTATTTTGTTTTTATCTAGCCATGGTACACGATGTGCAGGGGAGATAGCTGCCCAAGCTAATAACACAGTATGTGGAGTGGGCGTGGCCTTCAACTCACGGATTGGAGGTAAGATAAGACCTAAATATACTCTTAAAGGAATGCGACACACATGAAGTCAGAGAGCCTTCTTTTGAATCTGAATAAGGGACTAGACTACAGTCTCATATTGACACACATTGTTTAATGGGACTCCTTGATGCGAGTTTCCTCTTGCCTTTATCTCTGTATCAAGCTTGCCTGCAGCCTTTCCCAGCTAGATGTGCCAATAAAAGCCTGTCTGTTAGAACCAAACGATACATGCCAGGTCAACACTGCGGATGCTCAATTGGTTTTTTTTATATCATTTGACACAAGCCAGAATTGTTTTTTCCTTTATACTATTTTTAATTGTCAGACTGTATCATCCTGGACGGATGTTTTCCAAAATGTGTCAAAGAAATTACGGCAAAATTTGGGGCAAAAAAGAGAGAAAAAAATGGTAATGATTTATGTTGTTGCAGATATCTTATTTATATTTTGTATGATCAGGTATAAGAATCCTAGACGGCAGGGTTACCGATGCTTTGGAGGCTCGAGCACTTCTTTACAAGAATCAGAAGGTCGATATATACTCAGCTTCGTGGGGTCCAAGAGATGATGGTAAAACTATGGAGAATCCTGGAAAGTTCTGTTCTGGTGCTCTGGAGCAAGGAGCTAAAGAGGTATGGATGATCATGTAAAAATAAATGTAAATGTAAATCACTTTTTATTTGCAGCTCTCCAGCTGTCTTTGCAGGACATGAAAAATATTACATGTACATATTATGAAATTCAACTTAGCGCACCCTCTACAAGGTAGGGGTGGGCAAGCTAGGCTAATGTGTGGAGAGCTCACCTCCATTGGCAGCACAGGTAGGGATTAGAACCAGCAACCCTCAGATTGTCTAGCTAGCACCCCAAATACGCCATGCTACCTGCCAATGTTGCATGAGTTGGAACATTCATTCAATTATCCGATAGGACCTGCCAGGCTGCACGCATAGCATGATTAAAGATAGTCCTATTTTTGTTTATCTCCTGATGTAACCTTAAATTGATTGAAAAAAGAAATGTTGGCAGCGGTGTTTGATCTCATGTCACTACAAACAGTGGTGATGAAAGCGGATCAAGGAAAGACTTGCATTTGGCAGTAACGTTTTGTTTTAAAATTAAACCATAAACGGAAAAGACTGAGGAAATCATAAGCGACTGTAAAAACAGGTTTCAGGAAACTTGTTGCATGTGAAGTGCAACCATGTGTCCGTATCTGGATGTTTTATAAGACCAGGGAGTTTGGGATAACCATAGAGTTATTATATAATAACTCTATGGGGATAGCAAATTGTTTATGAGTCGAAGTTGTCCACTCTTGGTAATCCCGAAGCGCTGTTCATTTAGCTGCATAACAAATATTTTGACGCATTATTGTAAGGTAGCATAAACAGTCTGAATATTGTCTTTGATCAAGCCTGATCTACTGCTTACTGATGCCTTGAAGTACTGCATTGCTGACCACTGTGAGTCGGCCCTGTCAGTATGGGATGTTTTCTCTTTGGATATTATTTGTTCTTTGGAAGAGACATTGCCAATTCACTAACTGAATCCCGAGAGTATCTATGCATCAAATTTATTCTCGAAAGTGGAGTGGTGACTGCCCTTCTTCACATACATCTGAGGCATTACTCTAGCCTTGTCACCCCAAAACAAAAATTAGCAGCGTGACAACGCTAATATTACTATATAACTACCATACCATAATACTATAGTATTCTATACATTGATACTATAATATAATTAATAATGTAAAAATGTATAATAATATAGCTACCTTACTAGTGTATTACTCATAGACTCTGACACTACAACTATAATATTGTTTGACTTTTGTAGGGCCGAGGAGGTAAAGGGTCTATCTTTGTATGGGCGACAGGTAACGGAGGTTACAAGGGAGACGACTGTGCTGCTGACGGTTACGTCAGCAGTCCTTATACTCTCAGTATAGGTTCTATAAATAACTACGCTGAGAGTACTTACTTCATGGAGTGGTGTCCCAGTACTCTAGCTGTTATATATACTGGTAAGTGTGCGGTAAGGGGGATAACTATTGATGTATTCATACTGTTGTATATAATTACTCATACTCTAGATGTTTAGAAAGACTCTTTCCTTTAGCGTAATGTTACAAAACACAGATCTTTGGTTGCTACCAAAGATAGTTTATTTAAAAGCTATAACTGATTAAATTACAACACTTTTGAGGACTTTCTTTAGCAATAGGAAAATGTACTCATCATCTCACCCATTTATTAGAAAGCAGGATAATATAATATATTAGTTGAATTGGTTATCAATCAGTTTACAGAGTTTGTTATTCTAGTTGAGTCTTGAGTTGTTATTAATCCAACAATTATCAGACGACATATGATAATACAACCATGAAAGGCTCACTGGTATCTCATTTTATTTAATTGTGTTCTTCATTATTATATTATTAATTATAACATTATTCTTTATTTAATCACTCTTTATTATAAAATCCATTATTATGATAATAATTCATCTATTTTTAAAGGTGGTTTCCACTCTAGAGAGGACGTTTTCTCCTATGATGAAAGAACACATCCTATTCTCAAGATAGTTACTACTGATGTAAGAAACAAGTGTACACTCAACTTTCAAGGCACGTCTAGCGCCGCCCCTCTAGCTGCTGGTGTCATGGCTTTGACTCTTGAGGCTAAGTAAGTGACGCAATGCAATACCTTCGCTTCACCTCAGGTTCATTGTTCATATATTCGGTTGCTCACTTTTTTCTCTGGTCTATTATGTTTAGTTATGTCACATCACATCACATCATTAGTTCTGACATCATAGTTTTCAGAGAAGTGCATAAATTGAAGAAAATGTGAATCCTAAATATGTGTGAGATAGAGATTATTATAAACGTCTCTAAAGTTTACTGCAATATTTTTGAGCCATCTGAATGATCCATTTTTGTATTTTTAGTCCAAATTTGACATGGAGAGATGTGCAGCATATTGTTGTATCTACTGCTAAGATTCCAAACTCCATCGAACAAGGCTGGACCATAAACGGAGCTGGTATGTGCCGGTGTAACACAATACATTATATCACCAAAAGCATAGAAGTACTAATAAATACTTAAAAACCATCATAAATACTCATGAATACTCATAAATACATAATACATACACCATAAACATAAATTCAACAATGAGAATAATTTCATGTTTATGGATATCACTAAATAGCATTCATGGCATAGAAAATGGTCAATTATTAATTGGTCACTGGAAGGATGATGTGGCCTTGTACGATTATCATGAGACTAAACTCAACCCCAATTTAAACAACATATACATACATCAATGAGCTGTCACTTCACATAATAGAAAAAAAATATTTGACACAAGCTATATGCCCCAAACATACTTTAATAACCCATCAATGTCTTGTTTCCAGGATTCCACATAAATGAGAAGTTTGGATTTGGGGCTTTAGACGCTGCTCAGATGGTACAAGTAGCTCAGACCTGGAATAATGTCGGCCCTCAGCACAAGTGTGTCATCGACGCTGCAATCAACGCCAACATGTAAGATGCTCTTATTTACCGAGTTGCATTCTTGTTGTTTAGAAAGATTGAATATTCCAGTACCTTTTATTGTTGAGATACAAAACCAGGCCGGTCGACATAACTACCGTCATAATTTCTGGGATTAACTATATTTTTATTATTATAATTTATTTATAATTTATAGAATTATTCCAGTAATTATCGACCGGATTTTCACATGGATAGAACTGCTTTCATTTAAACTTATGCACCATGCCAAACAAAGCCACTTCATATTATTTAATCAATTCAACTAAGAAAGATCTAACCCTCTGCTCTACCTCTGCTTGTATAGATCATTCAATAATAAAGAGCCAATCAGGAGCACCCTAGAGACAGACGGCTGTCAGAAGACTCCAGTAGATACTGTCAATAAGATCGAGCATGTCCAGATTAATATCAAAATGTCAGCAGGCAGGAGAGGAGACATTAAACTTACTCTCATATCTCCGGCTGGTACAAGGTATGTCTGTCTGGTCTAAGCGCTCTAACTGTGTCGGGATAGCTGGTAGTAGCATTCCAAGATAGCTGCAAGTTAATTTATCTATCAACCTTTCAGTTTTTGCCTTTCATTCAATCAGACCGAGCGATGGTCTTTAAAGCAAAATATCACTATCACTTCATTCGGAAACATGGCTCATTTGGTCTGTCAATTAGACTAACTCATTCCCAAATCGCTCAGAATGTAAATAGTTCCATCAATAAGTGAGCAATCAGAGAGTGAGTGTTGCAGTTTTAATTGACAGACCCTCCGCATTAATTTGTTCAATCAACCAAATTACAAGCTGAATATCGCAATGTTTTCTGTTTTACAGCTCAGAGATGCTGTCACCACGCAGGAAAGACCTGAGCACAGATGGGATACACTTCACGTTTATGACTGTGAGATGTTGGGATGAGGATCCCAGTGGTAGATGGACTCTCATAGTTATGGATACTAGCGAGCCGGAGATGAGTCTGGGAGGTGAGCTTATCTCCTGGAGTCTTACTCTGCTCGGTACATCTCACACAACACATACTAGAGATGCTGAGAGGTAAGGTTATATACCTTTGTCTAACCCTTCTGTAGTTGATTGACTTGATTGATTAATTTGATTGATTGATTGATTGGTTGGTTGGTTGGTTGGTTGGTTGGTGGTTGGTTGATTGATTGATTGATTGATTGATTGATTGATTGATTGATTGATTGATTGATTGATTGATTGATTGATTGATTGATTGATTGATTGATTGATTGATTGATTGATTGATTGATTGATTGATTGATTGATTGATTGATTGATTGATTGATGCTTTATGGTGGTGCATACTGAACACTTCAGGCTTAGGATCTGGCCGACTCAACCCACACCTGACAGGAGACTTATTGTAGCCTCTGGTGGTAGGTTGTTGTCTGTTATTCTCACTTCTATAAGACATAATATTATTTTGCTCACTATAACTAGATTATTTTGACTATATCCACAGACAGACAGAGCAAGCTTACAAACCAGACAAAGAAAGTCTCAATCACTTGATGGACCTGGAGGCTGATGCTGCTAAGAACGTAAATATAAAGAAAGGGTCAGAATCAGATGTTATCGAGAAGTTCGCCAGTGAGACTTCTGGCAGCTCAGCAGAACATCAGCAGCACAATCAAAACACAGGCAGCAAAGGTGGGTCTTCAATCCACACGCAAATAGTCAAACACACCCTGTGTGTATGTTACATGCCTTCATGTCTTGCAAAAAATCTGTGATTTTGATAGTTCAGTGTTTATTCCCGAGTGAGGTCAATGGGTTTTTTTGCAAACTGAATCATCATACTGTAGTACACCAACAGAAATGGTCTCCTTGATTGTGCAGCATGTTGCATACAGACGGCGACAGTGTAACGGAAACTCGGCACATATGTACCATAGGCATTGTATACTCTCATCATAGCAAGTGGGCTATGAAGTTCTAAAACTGAAGATGTAAGGAGATAGTCGTGAACAAGTTGAGTTATCAGTACCCTCTAAACATGTTGGATGTACTTTGAGTGTCACTTGAAATCTTCATAATCATTGTTGTAGGTTCAAATGACCAACTGGCGAGTAAAGTAAAGGATATCACAAAAACCATGTCTAAGGCAGACATTCAGAAGCTCATAGATACACTGAAGTCAGAGACGGAGCAAGCTAAACATGCCAGAGCAGAAAAACAAGATAGAGGTCAGTTTAAGTAGTTAGCTCCCCTGTTGGATTACGATGACGTGTTAATATCAAAAGTGAATTTACATATCCAGTAATTATGTGTTTCTCTAGATGACGGATTATCTGCCATGGTATCAGTAGTAGCCACCTACCGCAATTTAATTCATTGCTTTTATTAGAATTCTAAACATATCCTGGTTACATCAAGCTGCATGACTGGATGACTTCCGATCACAAAGCAATTACTTGTTGATGCTGTCTTCGGCATGAGCAGTTTCTAGTGTAGCCCTTGAGGCTCTAAATTTTTTTTAAACTTAAATCAAACTATCATTGTCTTGTAGAGCTTCGAAAGAGACTGGAGGACTTCTTTGAGAGCTAATTCCAACCCGACACATCACAGAGAGCAAAGCAATAGCACAATAGCTAACAGGCCACCCTCTGCAGTCTAAACTATAACACTGTCAAGTATCAAACAGCCTATCTAGACAGCAAACAAAGCATGTCAGGACAGGTTTGAGCCTTACGTGATCACACTATTTTTAGTCATCGGAGTTGCCTTCCTTTATAGCAGAGGGGACAACTTCAAGTAGTGATGTGTTTTCTGTGATTTGATTAATGGGCTTTTAATCGGCAAGTGCCTCCTTAAAAGTTTTATTAGTATTCTCTGTGATCAGACTTTCATTGGTCACCCCTAAGGTGATGAAGGAAAGCTGTGAGACTGGTTTATGCTTATTAACTAAAATCATTCCAACTGCCGAGCTTAGATATAATTATACAGAACAATATTTTTTTAAACTCCTTTCTTTATGATTTTTTTTCACTATTATAACATATAGTACCAGATTGTGAGATTTTTATACCATTTCTGGGAATTTTCTAGTCACCAAATTGACCTCCGGTCACAAGATTTGCTAGTCATCTACGTTTATCTCTCAAACATAACTCTTTCTTCGCATTTTAACACTCTAGTACACAAATTATATCATGGAAAATAAAATTATCATACCAAATAAGCTCATGAACATTTTTCTTGACTAACCAACATGAAATCAACTTGTTAATGCCTCCTGAAACAAAACTGAGCCATATCCTAGAAATAACTGCTAACTTCACAGGATTAACTGCTGAGTTTACTTGGGATGACATGGTGGGATCAGGGTTAGCTCAGCGTTAGAGGTGCCGGATTCAGGATCGTTAGGTTCTGGGTCCAAGCCCCACCAGGTGCACTGTTTGTCTAATACTACCTGACTTGGATGTCGCGGGCCATTCAACCTAGCCGACCTGGAATGACTAACAGATAATGATATGCCCTATTGCCAGGACCTTCAACCATAGAGTTGGCGATCATCCAAGAAAATAAAAAAAAAATGAATGTAGTGTAGAGTAAAGTAAATGTTTGTATCAGCTATGTACAGAAGACTTTTTTGATATTAGACTTCTCACGTTGAACTATAAACATGGAGAACACGCAGATTGGAATAAATGTCATAACCACAATGTCAGGTTGAATATCTCTACAGCCCTTCAGCTACAATAGGAATAGTATGTACTTCTTGTTATAGTTCCAAAAATAGGGAGCTGCCGTGGTGCAATGGATAGGGCGTGGGTCTCTCAATCAAGCAGTCCCGTGTTTGACTCTTGGCGAATCATGGTGGTGTCAGAAAGAGCATCCGACCTCAAATGCTCCTGTGCCACATTAGTATATACAGTCTGTAGACCCATATTGGATGATAATGAAAACAAATAAACCGAATAACATCAAGGTATCACAAGGTATTGAGACTATAAATGATCGTGAGTTTTTGTTTTGTTATAGTTCCAAAACAATATTATTGATTAGCTGCTGTCTCTAACTCTAAGGACACCAGAGTATATGTGATGAGTCATTATATCACAGAACATATATATCTATAGTCTTTGATACTACTTTCAGTTTTTATTATTCAGATATTAATATATTTACAAGCTGTCTCTGCAAAAGTAATAAAAAAACATCCGTTTTTATGCCAAAAATGGTTGTAATGATCATAGAGCTATAAAAATCTGTGGTTGTTCATTATTCTGTCACTTGAAAGTCCTCCTCCTAAGTGCAGGGCAGCAGGCGATAAATAGAGATAATGGTGAAAGATAAGACATTAGCAGAAGAGCATCATGGCAGGAGAGGAAAGTTATTGGTAAGAAACTTTAACCAAACTCTTTGCTCGTAATTGATGTATCAATTAATAAGGTGTATCAATTAATAACATTGGTTTTTAATGTTCAATCATTCCTACTGCATCCAGTCTGGTTGACCCTCCTACAATAAAGAAAAACTTTGCTTATTTCATAGAATAAAGATCTCCTAGGTTTGTGATTTTGCAGTTGAAAATTTGAACAAAAGGTCAGAAAAAGTACCAAAAACACCCGGTCATATTTAACCTTGTTTTTGCTTTCCTTTCAGACTGTAGTCGCTAGCTTAAGTTTTGCGCTGCTTATTTTGATTTCACTGGCAGCAGTTCTCATGACAACTTATCTACACAGTGTAATCATTCAAGTCAGCGATCAGCAGCAAACTATCCAATCGAACGCCGATGATATCGAGACGCTAAACATCAAACTCACAGAGACGAGAACAGTCCTCAAACAGCTCATAGCCAAGGTTGGTTTAGTAAAACAACATGTCAGTATCTGCCCCTGAGTTGGGTCATGGAGTCCAGTAGTTACCTCAAAGGCAATGTGTGCTTGCTTATTTTGGGCTCTGGATAATACCACAGTAAAAAGACTAGGCTTTCATTTGAATAAAGGGTTATTCAAATAAATTAGGATGATGATGCCAAAGTGCTGTTTGATATCCCTCAGTATTAAACTTTACACAAAAGGAACCCTTGCTATTTTGTAAAATTGCTGTCAGATTAACGTTCATCTTACAGCTGAATCAGACAAAGTCAGATAGTCACCAGCAGCAGAAGACACAGGAAGTGAGTGTAAACCACAGCGATAAAAGGAAGAAGAGAGATGTAGTGAATGATATATTTAATAGTGATGACATGCAGGCAGAAGATGATCTGAGTACCCTCTCTCTAAGTAAGCCAACTGTGCTCAGCGTTTGTACAAACAATCACTCAGTGTTAATGAACTGCAACAAATAAGTATCGCTGTTTTCTCAAGCTATTTAATTTTTACAAATGAACACAAATTGGTTGATTAAATAATCAAGTTTTCTTACCACACGCCACACCCCAAAGCATGGGCCGCCAAATATTAGTTGCCTTAGGCAATATATGTGCCAGGTTGCTCGCTGAAAATTGGACCTTAGCTTTTTTTCCACCGGCACCCCTCCCTTTATTAGCAGTGGAAGGTATACAGTGATATACTCTGTTTCTTTATTCTAAGTTATCGATCTGTCTTTTTTTTGTAGCTGGTTTGAGTTTCCTGAGAGGTCCTATGGGGTTTCCTGGTAGAGATGGGATGAATGGACCTGCCGGAGCCCCTGGTGTTCAGGGACCTGCTGGTCCGCGTGGCTCTGCAGGAGAAAGGGGAAACCAAGGTGAGAGAGGACTTCCTGGAGCCAATGGCAACAATGGTAAGTTTGTACTCTCTAACACTGACCAGTGCGGGTTCTCACCCTCCTTGCATCAACGCTAATGCAGAAAGCCTTCATAAAAAGAAACACTGTTTTTTTATAACGAACGACTGAAAATTGGGTGAAAATCATCATTTGAAAAAGTCAATGCTGATATTTTTAGATAGTCCTGTTTTCACTTTCCTTTGAATCACAAGCAGGAACTTCCTGAATTTCGAAAGTCATTATATCAATTTGTAAAGCATTTTAATGGTTTGTTTTGAAGTTTTCAGTATTCCAATTCCAGATTCCAGCTGTTAAAGGGATTATTTTTTTGTCGTAAGACTATAAGAGCTGATTCATATCATAGCTGTATTGGATTCACTGGCTACAATTTCCTTATTGAAAATAGCATGATTAAATCTCGAGGGCTTATCACATGTCTGCCTATTTAAAACTTATCTCAATTTTGGACAGAGCTTATGTGTAACGTTCAGTTTAACTTAGGCTAACTTAGAAGTTAGATCCAGTTATTCTAGCTGTAAGTCCAATAAACTAGCGGTAAGTAGTATGCATTCTTGTTTTGTATAGTAAGGTATCACACTATTTACACTCCCAGCACCTGCCTTTTCACCTCACAATTTATTGATATATACTTTTAATCACAGGACAAGCCGGGCGAGATGGGTTACAAGGTGCAATAGGAGTACCTGGTAGAACAGGATCAGAGGGAGCCCGTGGTATCCCAGGTGTGCAGGGACAGAAAGGAGAAACTGGTACAAATGGAGCAGCTGGGATACAAGGTCCTCCAGGTTTGCCCGGTCTGAAGGGAGAAGCTGGACACAAAGGAGCACCAGGCTCAGGTATATGAGATTAATTAGACATGGCGACCTCACTCCAAATTAAGGTTTAGTCATTTTGTATGATTGCCGCCTATGTCTTAGATGGATGCGATTTGATTATACTTCCTCAAATAATATTATCGTAACTTGAACAAGTTTGCTATGAGAATGGTCTGCATTGCAACTTCCTTTCTTCAAAAATCTTCAACATCCTGCGACACTTTTTGCAAGTCTCCAACACTGATCATCAAACAGAGATACCTAACCAGTTTGATTACCTTATTTTTCTCCAGCTGTTGAGTCACAGGTTACAGACACACCAGTCAGCGTAAACACGACTGCCATAGATACACTCTCTAGTGATGTAGAGACACTGAAAGGTGAAATCAGAGATCTGCAGGATATGGAAATAAGTGGTGAGTTTACAGACTGTTGTGCCCCATGTCTCAAGTCATAACGACCGTTGACGGGTGTGGGGAGGGGGACAAATATCTGTAATACAAGATGTGAATGTGAAGAACCTTTGGATATTCTTATTCTAATGTTTGAATCATATGGTCAATAACTCATGTTAGCTGCAAAAATTAAATCAATTAGATGAGATAAGTGCGTTAGTTTAAATTCTAGTAAAACGTATAGAACGTATTATGAGTGTCAAAAAATAGATTTTCCCCCTTTATCCCTTTCATTTAAACTCCTGTACATTATACCCCCTCCCCTATTAATTTGGTGTACATCATTAAGAAATATGGAGCTCTGAAAAGAGATAAAAAAAAGATGAGATGCTTAATTTTGTCAATAGTTTTCAATCAGTACTGCGTTAGAATTTTTTTGCCTTGCCTTTTCTTGCGTTACAATGCCATTTCTCCTAAGTAATCGAGGCAGAGCAGAAGGGTCTAAGTTTCCGTTAATGATAGTTGATACCCCATCTCCCAACGCTGTTATGGATTGTTAATATATTAACTGTTTGTCTTTTTACAGCCGGAACTACCAGCCTACGCTGTCCAAGCTGGACTAGAGCTGCGAATATGTCAGAAGTTATCTTGAATGACAACTGTTATGTCCTTGTCAAAAACAAAGCTAACTGGAACAATGCTAAATCATTCTGTGAGTCGCACGGCTACAGCTTAGTATCATTCCAAGGTTCCACTAAGCAGAGTATCGTTGAGGAATGGCTGATCAGCTCATTAGGCTGGTCGACTAGTAAATCCTTCTGGACTAGTGGATATAGGAGACAAGGGGATGAGATCACTGACTGGTACTGGAACTTTAAGGGTTCAGGTGAGTCATGTGATCAGCTGTGATGTCACTAGAATGACCTTTGGTTGATCTCACTGTTTGAAATCTGCCAGTACTGGCCAGTACTGGTAAGAACTGTTAGTGACAGTACTCTAGTCACTAACAATAAATTACATTTCATATCCTTGTACGTTTATTTAATTCAATAATATAGTGAGGGGGGGTTAGATGTTTTAATGCCAATCAGGACGTTACCGCACCATTAAGTACAGAAGTGCCAGGGGTCGAGACTGTTTTTTGTGACAGCTGATTCACACGTTAAACAATATTCTTTTTTAACTTGTACCACAGAGACTTAATTTTTCTATGTTTTGTCTTTTGCCAGTGTATACACCGAATTTTAAGGCTTTTTTGTCAGTGATAGTAATAAATTCATCCATCCAGGGTAGTGAGAGGTTGACTCAATTTTTATTAACGTCAAGGGGGGTAAGGTCGAGTCCAATTTTTCAGAGACACAAAAAATCATTTGCCATCGGCAGGGGGGGATTGGTTGATGAGCACTGCCACCAACTGTATTCTTGTCTAACAGTTCTAGTTCTAGTTTACAATCTTGCCCAGCGATGATTACATATAAACGCTCAAAAAATAAGTGAATGAAAAATCAAACTGTAATATATAATCATCGCACAACTTAGCGATCCTTCAGTTTCTTGATTGGTTTATTTCCATAGAGGTACCAGTTGGAGACTACAATGACTGGAGGACTGGTGAGCCAGGTAGTAATGATTACTGTCTAGCCCATGATAACTTATCATGGTACGGAAGACCGTGTACTGCCAGCTATGACTTCATATGTGAAGGTTAGTCTAAAGTCTACAGCTGCCAGTGTGAGTTTATGGCATTTCATTTTTGAAAATCAGATAATGCATTGCCACAAACTCGGACTTGCACTGTCCATAGTCCACAGTTGATCTTCGCCTGTTATAGAACTTTCAATTGAGATTGGCAGCAGTCAATTTAAACTGCACAACTCAACTTTTTAGAATTGTGTAGGAAACATAAGTGAGACTCCAGCGTATTATAACTGGCATCAAACTATGCCAGCCAGGTTTTCAACCCCAGTAATTTTAATTTCTCTCTTCATTTTTTTTGTCTCAGGACCAGCAGCGAGAGAGAGACTACCACCAGCTGCCTCAGGAGAAGTCTATACTCACTGGGGCAAAAGAAGGTGCTCCAACTCATCCACAACGCTATACTCTGGTAATATTACTAAGCATGGTGTAACCTTTACTTCAAGGCAGAGTTGTTCATCGATTTATTTAATCTACCCGTCAAAATACCCTAGCATAATATAAACACAAATGATAACCAAACTTCCTACCAATTTTAACAAACACGAGATTAAACTGCCAAGCCGCTGGCCCACACTGGCTGAATGAGTCACTAATAAAGAATAATAATTGGCCATTCTTGCAATGGACATATTATTCGTCTTTAGAAGTCTTGATTCGGATAATTAGTTGTCTTCTCTCTGTGGCTGACAGGATAACTCCGAAAAGTTTATGCTTTAGAATAAATGTTGTTAATATTTAAATCTAACTGCTATATCCATCTGCTAACTATAAACTCAAGACTCTTTCTCCCTTACAGGTGTTGTTGGAGGTCCAAACTATGATGTGACAGGGGGTGGTGTAGATTACCAGTGTCTACCCCCCAACCCTGAGCTGAATAACTATAACCCTTCGGCTACAGATGTGTCCTGGATCCGATCCGTAGAGTATGAATCTCAGAACTACGGTATATTCCCGGACGGAGTAGACAACACACATGCAGTATGCTCTAAATGCTTTACTGGTCAGTCTATAACATAGTTATCTGTCTTGGTTATAAGGCTATGGTTATAAAGTTATACTGGTTGCTTTACTGGTAGGTTTATAACATAGTTATATGGTTATAAAGTTATAGCTACAAATAGTTATGTTGGTTGGTTTATAACATAGAAATATCCTGTGTGATTATACCTATGTTAAGAGTTTATCTGGTCACAACTAGTTTGAATGTGAAATATAAAGAAGCAAGATACCTTTGAACTTATGTAGATTTCATAGCTGAGTCCTCTTCAGTTAGAAATAACATCATGTGAATATGTGAAGCAAAAGTGCGAAATATTACTGACAACCATACTAAACTTTACTTCATGTACATCCTCGCTCATGGCGGAGAATGTATCTTTCTTTCATATATAATACTCACATACGTTTATAATTGAATCAAATTGTCAGAATCCTGCTGAACTCAAATGGCACGAGACTTCATACATTTTATTTCTTCTCTCTCTCTATACCAGGTACAAGATCTGCTGTGCTGACTATCCCGGCTAAACGTACATGTCCAGAAGACTGGACACACGAGTACTCAGGCTATATGATGGCTAGTAAGGAAAACGCAGCACACCCCTCCACATATGTATGTGTGGATTCTGACCCTGATTACCTGAGGCTACCTAATGCAGATGCTGGAGGCAGGTGGTACTTTGTTAATGTTGATTGTACAGGCCCGGGGTCTGTGGGACAGTGCAGTAGTTATATAAATAAGAGTCAGATGACTTGTGTTGTCTGCTCTCGTTGAGTGCGCCTTGAGAAAAGTTGTAACAGAGAATCATTTTAGATTACTTTTTATTTATGTCTCATGATGTAGTTTTATGTTGTCTTCGTGGTGCAAAATTGTACTTTCAAGACATCTATGGCACCATTTGTCATTTTCGTAACTACAATTTAAAACACAAAACTTTGATAACAGAATATTGCTCAACCCATAGAGATATCAAGTGTATAGCTCAATCCCAATATATAAACCCAAAGATCAGCCATCATTGACACCTTTTCAACTTTAACTGGATAACATATACTATTAGCTTCTCAGTATTATTTTGACCTGAAGAACTAACCACAAGGAATGTTGTTTGAGCACTTTTTCGTAGTCAAAAGAATTGCAGTCAGTGTACAAACTTTTGTCATAATATATTTTTGTGCAAGTCTAAGTTAGACTGAAGTTTTTTTATTTATCTAAAAGTTTTTTCCAAAGTTTGCTTGTTCTACCTATGCAACTCTCGTCATAAAATAAATGTTACATATTGATAATAATTACCCTATAGGAGTTTAGGATTCGCTTTTCGCGTTGTTGCCTAGGTTGCAAAATTTAGTGTACTTTAGTATCTTAAATTAAACTCACGCACCATAGTTTCATAAACAATGTACAATCTTATCTTATCTAAATGATGTAATGTCAGGTTGATCCGCGTCAGACTTGCCATACTTTTGAATTTGATTGACGTAGCAGAGCATGAATCTGCAGATTACATATTAGCAAGCAAACCTTGTTAACCTAGCAAGCATGGCAGGTATGGTAGACAATTCATCCAATAACGATGCATTGTCCAAAGTATAAAAAGGAAACTTATTGATAATCAAATTAATGCCGCGGTCTGAACATCAACAGACAACATCATGTAACAAGAAACTCCCGTGGCAGGAGCGGAAATGGATGAAAAGGAAAAGAAAGAAGGAAAACAGCAAGAGGAAAAAGAAGGCAAGTCACTACTCATACGATAATGAAGATATCCAGCTCGCTAAAGATGAAGTGTTCAAGGAAGGGGAGGATATTCGGACAAAGTTTCTACACCGCCAACCCTCGCCACATTTTTCTACAAAAGATCAAAAGAAGATAATCACATTCCCGGGTCTGCAAAAACACCTCCGAGGTAATAACCATATTAAGAAGTACAACAGTAATAAAGAGTATGGAGAAGAAGAAGAATGTCTTAATGAATTTATGTATTACATAAACGATTGTATGAAAGCTGCTTTTAAAGCACGAAGCCAAGCAAAGAAACAGCTATTGGTTACTTTCAGAATGAACAGCAAGTTTCAGTTTAAAGGTATGTTGTGTCATGTAAACAAGGTCTATCGTTCAATGGATGAAACCTTCAAATATAGATATAAGTTAGGGAAAATCAGGCTTAAGAATGGTAGAAAGTTCCAAGATGATACCTGTGTACACACAGAGCTTCAATTGCTCTATGGAGAGGAAGGTAATGAGTTTTTGAGGGCGGGGCAAACAGCAGGGGACCTTATTGTCATCTACAGCTTCTACATCCCCTGTCAGGAAAATGAACACAGCGTAAATAATTGTGCCGAGGGAATGGCAGACTTTTTTAAAAACAAAGAAAAAAAATATCTAGAGTCAGATGGAGCTACAGTTGTTGTATGTTACAATCACGTGTATAAGAAAACAGATGAGGCGGAGTCGGAGAGGAAACTCTTAGATGGTGGGATGACGGTCATCGAATTGTGTGATAGACCCGCTGACTCAGCAAAAAAATAAAGAAAAAGGAAAAAAACATTACAAAAAACATTAAATTATGTTTAAAACCCAAAGAAATATGAGGATCACAATAAATTCTGCAACACAGATGCCATGCTCTGTGCTGCGGGGGCCCGATCCTCATCTCCCATTAGTCAACATCAAGTCGGGGGCCCAGGTAACCCTCCTCATGTGGTGGTAATAGTTTCCTGCCATATGCCGAGCTAACCTGAGCCAAAGATTGTTTATCTTCCGGTACAAGTCTAAGCAAGAGACTGCCACAGTGTAGTTAAGGTCAGATCTGTGCCTTTTTTTGCGACATATAGACTTCAATGGAGATTAACCCACCTGCGATAACTTGAGCAGTTGTTGTCCGATTTGGACATTTGAGCTATCATTCGAAGGGTTTTTTAATGGGTCATTGTACATTTTGTCTTTCATGAGGGTTGACCCAAAATTTTTATCACTTTTTGGGGAAAAAAGGTACTTTTAGGGTCAAAAAACATGCCTTTAACCCACCTGATTTAATTTCTTTCCTGCTGAACTTATCACTATGGATGTTTCTCAGATGGTAGAAAACATATTTATCTTCTGTACATTTTTAATCTTATGCCATTTGATATAATATTAAAGGGGTGAGAGGCTTTCATAGGTGAGTAACATCCATTTTTCATGATAAATTTTCTAGCCATTATTTGGGCAATGATAATTTATATTGTAGCACGCCTGCCTATCGAATGCGTTATATGCTGTAATTGAAGCGGTGTGTTAATTCATGGTCCATTGAGCACTTGTTGATCATCCTTGATCACACTTGCAGAGCATGCTAGGTGCAGCTAGTAACTGCCTATTTTGCAAGACTGTCCAGTGGTGATAATCATTCTACAGTATTTAGGCCGGCTGCTCAGGGAAGAACTTAAATTGCTCCAGCAATCACTGATACTGGATAGGGAAGTTGCTATAAATTGAGAACAATTGTACTCTGACTTGCTGACATAGATTGAATCGGATTTTACGAACTAGGAAGTATGTATGTTTTGTATGGGATGGCTCTTCTTACTAAATACAGTACACCACCGGGCAATCATATCGAGTCTCATGATGATATCAGATCAGCGGAGGATGTACCAATTGCAGGGTAAGTACAATGACAAACTGAAACAAATGTTAGGACAGTCGAATCGCAGGCCTACTATTAAATTGTATTTTAATATAGAAGTTTCCTCAATTAAACATTTATTGATAGTCATCATTTTTTACGTGAGCATCGACACCATATAGTATGATGTATCCAACTGAGAAGTGAAGCTGTTGCTGCCAGATCGCAATTTCGCATGTATGTAGAGAACAAACATAAACAGGTTCAGATCCTTGGAACGGAGCCTGCCTTTTTCACAGTGACAGTGCCACTCATAAGCTCTAAATGCAAAGTTGCTAAAAGGATGCTTATCTATTTGTTTTTTTTTTACCGGTATGAACTTGTAGCGGTAGTGTCCATCTTGTTGTTGTTAAGGGCATTGACATCTCCCGGGCATCCATGTTGTGATGAACATATCGTTGCTCTCTTCATGGTTAGTTACATTTTCTCGCTTTTTTTTTTTACATTTTTCAATGTTATGATGATGGGTATTTCATATATCTTTAGGCTGAGGACATGAGGCTCGGAAGAACTTCTGGCGCAGCTGCAATCACTAATGATTTCCGATACACTCGGCCTTGCATATCAGGGTATGTAATCAAACTACAAAGCAGAAAACTTCTGTAGAGGTATTTCCTCCTGCAACTTATATTTTCACATTTGAAATTGGTCTCCATTATAGCAATGTTTTGATTTAACTTGTAACACAGTTCTCTGGATTTTATAGAGAGACCAGGTTAATGGGAACATTGTAATGCTGGTAATTTTAGAAAAAGTGGCATTGGCTGAATACTGTTTACCACTCCTTTCCAATTTATCTATTGTTATCACCTACATCTGATGGATGCAGATAGCGGTGTTCTATCCAGATTTCAACTTGATCCCTGCTGTACATTGATGTTGTTTACTCTAGTGGAGAAATTGGCTTTGCGTCTGAATATTTCAGAAACCATTTATGCGAATTCCTTTTTGTTTCTATCAGCAATTAGAAAACTTTATTTACATTTCATGAAGCCCTGACACCATTCGTAAATAAGTATTGGTTATCGTCTGCGGGAGGAAAAATCATCAGGCATTTGTTTTTGTGATCAAACTCATCTACGTCCGGTGCTTGTTAATTGGATCTAACATGACATAGATAAACCTCTGTAAAATCCTGACTAAAGCACCCATATCAGTAATTTGTGGACAGAGGAATTAAAAAAACATTTAATCCAGTTTCCGTTGTACCATGAAAAAAAGCCAAGGAGCTATATCTGTCTCAGAGAAGAGAAAATCACAATTATTTTTGAATGATATACATAAATAAAAGAGCCCTCAGGTCTATTTCTGTTAATTAGGGGAGAGTTTGTTGGCATCCTTTGATCGTTTTCCAATAACAGTTTGGCTATTACAGTTCAACAGGAATCATGCTGAGATAATTTATTAAATATTTGACTTTCTTTTCATGGTGGTTGCGCAATTTAATAATACCTCTCTGTCAAATAGACACACTATCTATTTTTTTTGCAGCTACTAAGATTATAAGAAGTTAGGGCTGGGTATTTTTTAACTTTGGGTGCTTCACTTACTATTGTTAAGATTTATAAATAACTTGACAGACCGCTGGGGAGATTTCTATCACGTTGAAAGCGAGAGGACACGCACACGAAAACTGTGTGTAGTCCACTGGTCAATGCCCGTGAGAATTTTCTGCATATCTTTTGAATGAACTGGTGAGGTAATTCCTTGTATGATGTTTTTTTTTATAGATTGAGATTTTAGTGGACATCTTATATAACTGGACCTATTGCGTATTGAAAAAATAGTACTGTGCAAGAGCCGAGATCGATTACTCTATCGCCTAAACAAAGCCTTTACAGTGCTTCCCGATGAATGACTTCATCTCAAGATGCTGCTCGAACGACTCCCAATGACTGGCTCTGTTTTTTTGCAATTGGCCGTACTTTTGTTGCATAAAAGACACTTCTTCAAGGGATTAGGCTGCGTTTGCTTTGCTCGATGTTAGCTGTCTTACAAAACTTGTTCAATGAAAATATGAAAATGGCTTTGCAACTTATTATATTACCATGACTTCCTTATTAGCAGGTACTGCCAGTTATTGAGCTAAACTTTCTCTTGAAGTATATATATAGTTTTTTATCCATATTCACTATTCTATTTTCTCCGTATTCAGCAAATAAATCTTAGTATTATAGAGTCAGACAACGATATTCTCGAGTTTTGATTCAGATTTAGTTTTGTCATGTTAACTCTAGAACAAGATTAATCCAATTGTCTGCATTCCTGTTGCTCCCTTCCACTGGTAACGCCGCAGGCCTGCGGCGTGACTAGTGGATTGGGATCCAGGCAAATGGACCAAGCTTGGTCTATGTCAACCCTGATGATAGGAGTTGGTGATATGAGGGATTATCATTTGTCATGTAGATTAGATTTACCAAGAGGTTTGGCATGTTAGTCTGACTAGACAAGGGGAAAGGGGGTCAGTATTTTTGATACCGTATACCTATGACTGGCCTGCCACTAATTGTTTGCTGCTAGGCTGTGCGTTTTCTTTAGCCACGACCTTGGCTGGAATCAAGGTAACACCGTCACAGGGTAGGAAGACTGTTTGATTCTGTTTTGTCCGATTGAAGATTGGTATCTTAGTTTAATGGTCACCGCTTGCTCGTAGTATCATCAGAGACTATAGATAAAAGTCTCTGGTACCATACCACAGTTTGCCAGACAAAAGCAAACATTTTTCAATGTCGCCAATCTTTGGTAATGATTTTAGTAACTCTTGAAGCTGCTGCGAAACAACAAACAACATTTCCTTGAATACATTGCCTGCAGGCAGAAACCACGACTTAACCACATAGGCAGTAGACATCATGCTTGCGGTCTGGTAATTGATAAAACTGGTAGTAAATGTTTGATGAACTATCATTCAATATCTACAAGCAAGACATGGTGTGATATCATTAGGGAATAAATTTGTATTACGTTCAGAGACTATAGATAATATCTATAGTCTCTGTTACGGCTGAAGCTTTGTCTAGCCAATGCTGAGATTTACAACGGCAGCAGCCAGCAGCGTACACAATAAAAGAGATTTCAATCAAGCAGCCTCAAAAGCTAGCATAGTGTAGGATTACACACAGAAAAATGATAGCGTTAGTTGGACGAGCTGAAAGTATCATCATAATATAATCGTCATTTTGGCTTCAAACATAGTTCAAACATATTTCATTATGACGCCAAACTAACGATATGAATGTATCATTGAATTTTGATTTCCATGCAGCCTTTCATAAGTCAGACATCGTTATGTTAACGATTTGTTAAGATTATTGTTTTCTTAGCGTTAAATATTCGTTGATTAAGTTCCTTTCATAGAATTATGTTTACAATGTAGAAGGGGTATAGGCTGAGATGGCTATAAACTCATGAATGAAACTGGGACCATCTAATTATACCAAACTCAATCAATTAAATGGCTGTTCGAACTTTGAGTAATCTACTGGTGAGACTAGCAACATGTACATAGATTGCTATTCCATTCACAGCTATATTCACCTTCTTTATACTGTAGGCAACAGTTTAGACAATGAAGGAAGAGGGAGTTCATTGGTTTAGATAATGAAAGTTTTATGTATAGTCTCATAGAATAGAAATGGTCCTCAGAGCAAGAGATCCTGAAAGTCTCAGTTGGTCACTTCATTGCGTATCCAGCTGAAGTCTTCATAAAATTGTAGTTTGACCAAGGAGTTAACTCCTTGTTTTGACCATACATGCAGGTAGTGGGTAGGTCAAATTCGCTTACGCAATGCTTATACAGCTCATAATCAAATATTCGGTTTCGTAGGCGTGGTAGTAGCTATTAGAGTCTGTGCTGTAGAGGCGCCATCGGGACTCAACCTGGCCTAGCTCGCTGTTAATGTTTGCCAAATGGTGTTGTGCATAGTCTGGGCAGATACATATGACTAAATTATCTGCAATCAAAGAGTTAGTCCTATGAGTTGTTTTCCTTTATCCTCGACATAACCATTTTTTTCTCCCCGGTCGAGATCCAGTTATGCCAGCATACTGTTTTGTTGTAATATTTTCGGGCTGTGGGCAACGATAGGTTCGAAAATTACCTGTAAAGAGAGCAAATAACTCTGATTTTCTTCTTCTTGAACATTACAAGCCTATATATACATATCCTACTAATATCACAATGCATTTGGGGGAAGTCAAGCAAAGAAACAGCTATTGGTTACTTTCAGAATGAACAGCAAGTTTCAGTTTAAAGGTATGTTGTGTCATGTAAACAAGGTCTATCGTTCAATGGATGAAATCTTCGAATATAGATATAAGTTAGGGAAAATCAGGCTTAAGAATGGTAGAAAGTTCCAAGATGATACCTGTGTACACACAGAGCTTCAATTGCTCTATGGAGAGGAAGGTAATGAGTTTTTGAGGGCGGGGCAAACAGCAGGGGACCTTATTGTCATCTACAGCTTCTACATCCCCTGTCAGGAAAATGAACACAGCGTAAATAATTGTGCCGAGGGAATGGCAGACTTTTTTAAAAACAAAGAAAAAAAATATCTAGAGTCAGATGGAGCTACAGTTGTTGTATGTTACAATCACGTGTATAAGAAAACAGATGAGGCGGAGTCGGAGAGGAAACTCTTAGATGGTGGGATGACGGTCATCGAATTGTGTGATAGACCCGCTGACTCAGCAAAAAAATAAAGAAAAAGGAAAAAAACATTACAAAAAACATTAAATTATGTTTAAAACCCAAAGAAATATGAGGATCACAATAAATTCTGCAACACAGATGCCATGCTCTGTGCTGCGGGGGCCCGATCCTCATCCCCCATTAGTCAACATCAAGTCGGGGGCCCAGGTAACCCTCCTCATGTGGTGGTAATAGTTTCCTGCCATATGCCGAGCTAACCTGAGCCAAAGATTGTTTATCTTCCGGTACAAGTCTAAGCAAGAGACTGCCACAGTGTAGTTAAGGTCAGATCTGTGCCTTTTTTTGCGACATATAGACTTCAATGGAGATTAACCCACCTGCGATAACTTGAGCAGTTGTTGTCCGATTTGGACATTTGAGCTATCATTCGAAGGGTTTTTTAATGGGTCATTGTACATTTTGTCTTTCATGAGGGTTGACCCAAAATTTTTATCACTTTTTGGGGAAAAAAGGTACTTTTAGGGTCAAAAAACATGCCTTTAACCCACCTGATTTAATTTCTTTCCTGCTGAACTTATCACTATGGATGTTTCTCAGATGGTAGAAAACATATTTATCTTCTGTACATTTTTAATCTTATGCCATTTGATATAATATTAAAGGGGTGAGAGGCTTTCATAGGTGAGTAACATCCATTTTTCATGATAAATTTTCTAGCCATTATTTGGGCAATGATAATTTATATTGTAGCACGCCTGCCTATCGAATGCGTTATATGCTGTAATTGAAGCGGTGTGTTAATTCATGGTCCATTGAGCACTTGTTGATCATCCTTGATCACACTTGCAGAGCATGCTAGGTGCAGCTAGTAACTGCCTATTTTGCAAGACTGTCCAGTGGTGATAATCATTCTACAGTATTTAGGCCGGCTGCTCAGGGAAGAACTTAAATTGCTCCAGCAATCACTGATACTGGATAGGGAAGTTGCTATAAATTGAGAACAATTGTACTCTGACTTGCTGACATAGATTGAATCGGATTTTACGAACTAGGAAGTATGTATGTTTTGTATGGGATGGCTCTTCTTACTAAATACAGTACACCACCGGGCAATCATATCGAGTCTCATGATGATATCAGATCAGCGGAGGATGTACCAATTGCAGGGTAAGTACAATGACAAACTGAAACAAATGTTAGGACAGTCGAATCGCAGGCCTACTATTAAATTGTATTTTAATATAGAAGTTTCCTCAATTAAACATTTATTGATAGTCATCATTTTTTACGTGAGCATCGACACCATATAGTATGATGTATCCAACTGAGAAGTGAAGCTGTTGCTGCCAGATCGCAATTTCGCATGTATGTAGAGAACAAACATAAACAGGTTCAGATCCTTGGAACGGAGCCTGCCTTTTTCACAGTGACAGTGCCACTCATAAGCTCTAAATGCAAAGTTGCTAAAAGGATGCTTATCTATTTGTTTTTTTTTTACCGGTATGAACTTGTAGCGGTAGTGTCCATCTTGTTGTTGTTAAGGGCATTGACATCTCCCGGGCATCCATGTT
Organism: Membranipora membranacea; assembly: GCA_914767715.1. NCBI lineage: Eukaryota > Metazoa > Bryozoa > Gymnolaemata > Cheilostomatida > Membraniporidae > Membranipora > Membranipora membranacea. Next base: position 4,054,848 of record OU612074.1, read on the forward strand.
GTGATGAACATATCGTTGCTCTCTTCATGGTTAGTTACATTTTCTCGCTTTTTTTTTTTACATTTTTCAATGTTATGATGATGGGTATTTCATATATCTTTAGGCTGAGGACATGAGGCTCGGAAGAACTTCTGGCGCAGCTGCAATCACTAATGATTTCCGATACACTCGGCCTTGCATATCAGGGTATGTAATCAAACTACAAAGCAGAAAACTTCTGTAGAGGTATTTCCTCCTGCAACTTATATTTTCACATTTGAAATTGGTCTCCATTATAGCAATGTTTTGATTTAACTTGTAACACAGTTCTCTGGATTTTATAGAGAGACCAGGTTAATGGGAACATTGTAATGCTGGTAATTTTAGAAAAAGTGGCATTGGCTGAATACTGTTTACCACTCCTTTCCAATTTATCTATTGTTATCACCTACATCTGATGGATGCAGATAGCGGTGTTCTATCCAGATTTCAACTTGATCCCTGCTGTACATTGATGTTGTTTACTCTAGTGGAGAAATTGGCTTTGCGTCTGAATATTTCAGAAACCATTTATGCGAATTCCTTTTTGTTTCTATCAGCAATTAGAAAACTTTATTTACATTTCATGAAGCCCTGACACCATTCGTAAATAAGTATTGGTTATCGTCTGCGGGAGGAAAAATCATCAGGCATTTGTTTTTTGTGATCAAACTCATCTACGTCCGGTGCTTGTTAATTGGATCTAACATGACATAGATAAACCTCTGTAAAATCCTGACTAAAGCACCCATATCAGTAATTTGTGGACAGAGGAATTAAAAAAACATTTAATCCAGTTTCCGTTGTACCATGAAAAAAAGCCAAGGAGCTATATCTGTCTCAGAGAAGAGAAAATCACAATTATTTTTGAATGATATACATAAATAAAAGAGCCCTCAGGTCTATTTCTGTTAATTAGGGGAGAGTTTGTTGGCATCCTTTGATCGTTTTCCAATAACAGTTTGGCTATTACAGTTCAACAGGAATCATGCTGAGATAATTTATTAAATATTTGACTTTCTTTTCATGGTGGTTGCGCAATTTAATAATACCTCTCTGTCAAATAGACACACTATCTATTTTTTTTGCAGCTACTAAGATTATAAGAAGTTAGGGCTGGGTATTTTTTAACTTTGGGTGCTTCACTTACTATTGTTAAGATTTATAAATAACTTGACAGACCGCTGGGGAGATTTCTATCACGTTGAAAGCGAGAGGACACGCACACGAAAACTGTGTGTAGTCCACTGGTCAATGCCCGTGAGAATTTTCTGCATATCTTTTGAATGAACTGGTGAGGTAATTCCTTGTATGATGTTTTTTTTTATAGATTGAGATTTTAGTGGACATCTTATATAACTGGACCTATTGCGTATTGAAAAAATAGTACTGTGCAAGAGCCGAGATCGATTACTCTATCGCCTAAACAAAGCCTTTACAGTGCTTCCCGATGAATGACTTCATCTCAAGATGCTGCTCGAACGACTCCCAATGACTGGCTCTGTTTTTTTGCAATTGGCCGTACTTTTGTTGCATAAAAGACACTTCTTCAAGGGATTAGGCTGCGTTTGCTTTGCTCGATGTTAGCTGTCTTACAAAACTTGTTCAATGAAAATATGAAAATGGCTTTGCAACTTATTATATTACCATGACTTCCTTATTAGCAGGTACTGCCAGTTATTGAGCTAAACTTTCTCTTGAAGTATATATATAGTTTTTTATCCATATTCACTATTCTATTTTCTCCGTATTCAGCAAATAAATCTTAGTATTATAGAGTCAGACAACGATATTCTCGAGTTTTGATTCAGATTTAGTTTTGTCATGTTAACTCTAGAACAAGATTAATCCAATTGTCTGCATTCCTGTTGCTCCCTTCCACTGGTAACGCCGCAGGCCTGCGGCGTGACTAGTGGATTGGGATCCAGGCAAATGGACCAAGCTTGGTCTATGTCAACCCTGATGATAGGAGTTGGTGATATGAGGGATTATCATTTGTCATGTAGATTAGATTTACCAAGAGGTTTGGCATGTTAGTCTGACTAGACAAGGGGAAAGGGGGTCAGTATTTTTGATACCGTATACCTATGACTGGCCTGCCACTAATTGTTTGCTGCTAGGCTGTGCGTTTTCTTTAGCCACGACCTTGGCTGGAATCAAGGTAACACCGTCACAGGGTAGGAAGACTGTTTGATTCTGTTTTGTCCGATTGAAGATTGGTATCTTAGTTTAATGGTCACCGCTTGCTCGTAGTATCATCAGAGACTATAGATAAAAGTCTCTGGTACCATACCACAGTTTGCCAGACAAAAGCAAACATTTTTCAATGTCGCCAATCTTTGGTAATGATTTTAGTAACTCTTGAAGCTGCTGCGAAACAACAAACAACATTTCCTTGAATACATTGCCTGCAGGCAGAAACCACGACTTAACCACATAGGCAGTAGACATCATGCTTGCGGTCTGGTAATTGATAAAACTGGTAGTAAATGTTTGATGAACTATCATTCAATATCTACAAGCAAGACATGGTGTGATATCATTAGGGAATAAATTTGTATTACGTTCAGAGACTATAGATAATATCTATAGTCTCTGTTACGGCTGAAGCTTTGTCTAGCCAATGCTGAGATTTACAACGGCAGCAGCCAGCAGCGTACACAATAAAAGAGATTTCAATCAAGCAGCCTCAAAAGCTAGCATAGTGTAGGATTATAACTGATTTATACCTATCATTGTCTTCAGATCATGAAGAGGTTTTAACTGGGCAACCTCATACTCCAATACTAGATCCCTGTTTCCACCCGGCCCACAGAGCAATGCAGGCGGTCTTTTGATGCCAGCGAGTTCTTTTTAGAGCCTCAGTTTCATCTCTGGCTTGAGCATTTCAACACAATCGACCCCACGACTTTCCAGCTCAGTTTAATGGTCACTGCTTGCTCCTAGTATCATCAGAGACTATAGATAATAGTCTCTGGTATCATACCACAGTTTGCCAGACAAATGCAAACATTTTTCAAAGTCACTGCTCACAAAATATTTCATAGCGTAAGCTTCATATCATAGTTATTCATCGCTATTCATCGCTCTAACCACAACCACAACTATTCATAGCACTAACCACAATTACTTGTATGGAGATCATCACTTGGACTTAATGCTGTGTATTTGCTCTTGTGATAGCGTGTCAAGTATAGCGCAGTGGTATGGCTTTGGCTTAGAATGCATAAGGTCCTGGAGCGCAGGGATTTTTGTGTTTGAGGTAAAAGCTTCAAAACTTCTCATCTTGGACAACGATCTGACCTTAACTACACTGTGGCAGTCTAATTCTCACTTTTTTAGATGGAAGAAGACTACAATAATGATCCCTGATAGACAAAAATCAGGTAACGTGTTAATTATGGTTCCTAATCATTGCATTTACTTTACAATAACATTAAGTTATACAAGGACATGGTTGGCATAGCGCAAGCTTTAGCACCAGTTTTTCGCTAGCTGAGGTAGAATTTCATATACTCGTTCGGTCCAAAAAGCTACAACAGTTGAACGGTTTGTTTACAAAAATTTCAAAAGCTTTTAACAAATTGTTTCTTTTTACTGTGATGCGGCGAGTAAAGATTCGGGGTGTGTCTTTAAAGTTTCGAGGTTTCCTCACCTGGTCATTTACAGACAAGACCATACTTTCGCAAATATTTGAAATAAACCATTGACACTTTTTCGCTGTAAGATATCCTTGATTTTAGTCCTTTGGCAAAGTTAAAGGCCCTGGTCGATAGCTTTTGATAGTATATTTTCGTCATACAGCTGCAGGCATGCCAACTCCACATCCAGTTCTCATGTCATCATTAAAGTTGTGGGGCCCAGTAACGTTCGTATATGGTGGGTAAATTGTCCTACCGTAATTAGACTGAGCTTACATAATCCAAAGATTTTTAATTACAACCAATTCAAATGAGAATAGAGAGAGAAGATTATGTTGTAGATTTACACTGATTTCGGTTTGATAGATTTCTGTACACATGTAACAGCCATTACCTTGATTCACTGGGAATAACATAGACAGTCTATAGACATTCAGTTGATTAATTTGCATTAGGCAGGTTTTATTTGCAAAGCCTAACCAACAAAACAACGATATGGTCTTATTGTTGTCATTGGTGATAACTCCCGCCGGGGGCTGTCGGGCCGTCGGGCGAGGGGCAAAAGTCTGGTGGGTCTCAGACTAGTGATAACCATACAGACACATGTGATTCACTGGCTGACTGTAAGCTTGAGTCTGACGCTGGTGTAAGAATACATTCATGCAGTAAAAACTGTATATATTGGTTCAGATTCCTTATGTTAACTTTTTAGCCAATGTTTGGGCGTTGGCATGGCTACAGTAAAATATTGACTGTAGCAATGCCAACGCCCAAACATTGGCTAAAAAGTTAGTTAGAATTGATTGAATTGATTGAATTAATTGTGCGCCTTTAAATGTTTCAGTCTTTTCTGTAGCTCTTATCAAAACAATAGATAAAAGCGCCCGACTTGTTCCATTCTTGTCTTTGGAGTTTCGAGGTTAGTTAGTTAGTTAAGTTAGGGAAAATCAGGCGTTGTGAAAAGAGGAAAAAGAAGGCAAGTCACTACTCATACGATAATGAAGATATCCAGCTCGCTAAAGATGAAGTGTTCAAGGAAGGGGAGGATATTCGGGCAAAGTTTCTACACCGCCAACCCTCGCCACATTTTTCTACAAAAGATCAAAAGAAGATAATCACATTCCCGGGTCTACAAAAACACCTCCGAGGTAATAACCATATTAAGAAGTACAACAGTAATAAAGAGTATGGAGAAGAAGAAGAATGTCTTAATGAATTTATGTATTACATAATCGATTGTATGAAAGCTGCTTTTAAAGCACGAAGCCAAGCAAAGAAACAGCTATTGGTTGCTTTTAGAATGAACAGCGAGTTTCAGCTACAAACCCAACTATTCCTGAAAGTTTGCTGTTTTAGATTGCACCTTGAAGCTCGAAATATACAGTTGGTTTATCGGCATCAAACATCGACAAAATGATGGTCTATAAAGCCTCTTTGTTATCAAAACTATGATAATCGGGACGACGTTTCAACCAAAAACTCGGAAAAAATGGGGATTGAACCCATATAGCCCTCTTCAACTGTTCTACTGAGCCAGGAAATAACAGTTGGTTTATAACTGTAGCAGCTTAGTAATTCATTTATCTTGAAAAGTAACAGAATAGTCAAAATACATTAGTGGCTTCCTAGAATTTTGACAGTGTGGTGTGGACAAAGTAAATGATCGGATAAGTCCAACATCCATCCCCTGTTGAGCTGTGTAGGTAACCTGTATACAGATAGAGAGCAATCAGATAAAACTCAGGTACATTCAAGGCTGAAGCTAAGATAATTGAACTTTGTAAACTGATCTGGGTTAATAAGTTTCACTAAGTAATCTATGAAGTTCATATCTAAGCACACCCTACCCTTTAACTCCTTGTTCTAAAACTGGAACTAAAAATTTAAAGCAAGCTTGCAAACCAGAACGGAATAAAGAGGGATGAGGAATAGAGCGGCTAAGGTTTGCTCATTTATAAAAAAACTTGGGACCTTGAAATACAATGTGCTGATAAATAGCTCAGGTAGCTTAGTAATTCATTTATCTGGTGTGAGCAAGCAAAATGATTTCATGCAAACTACATTGCCAAAAGTTTGATTGGGGTGATGCAATATATCTTATCTACATCTACATCTTATCTACATGCGTAGGTACGCGGTGTAGTCATGCAATGTTTGGTGACACCCAAAAGATAAGGAGTCATATGATATTTACTCACTTGAATCAGCCTGACTAAGCATAGCACGAGAAAAGACATGCCTTCATTGTTTTAGCCCTGTTGCAAAATGATAAAAGGCTGTATCAAGTGATTGCGCCATCTCACCATCCCCGAAAAAGAATGGGTCGATTGGGCTAATTAGCAAGCCAGCTATTCACTACTCGGGGAGTCATATACTTGCATTCATAAAAAACTTATACCATTCCATCATTGCAATCATATGCAGCACCACAGCTTATATGCATGCTAGGTTATTAGACACAACACGGCCCCACACTGGTAGCAATGAACTCCTTGCTGGTAGTGTATGGCATAGATGTATGGTTGGGGTGGGGGCCGGGGGGGGGGGAGAGTCCTGTGATTGTAACACCAAGCTTATTCCACAACAGGATGAATCTTAAAAATGACCTTCTGGGTGTTGATAATATTTGATGATTGTGTTGACTTGTTCGGTCAAAAAAGCTGCAACAGTCAAATGGTTTGTCCTCGAAATATTTATGCGCTATTGACAACCTGGTTCTTCTTACTAGGAGTTGCCTTTTCTGAGATTGTCATGGCACAACTCCACAACACATCACAGCATGGATGTAACATTTACAGCAAACAATTGTTAGTGGCCAAAAATTTTTTTTGGATAAACCGTACAAAAGATCAACCCTAATTTTGCTTGCTTTTATTTGCATAGAGAATATCTAAATTGGCGTATGATACAATCGTACGTAAGAATATAATATGAGCAATGTGATAGTAGGCAAGGAAACCCTTGACATAAATCGATAAAAAATATGATTAAATACAAAAATTATAAAAAAATTATAAAATAGACTGTGGAATGTCGGAAAATAGCCACCTTTTTGCTATCTTGAGTAAATATTCATCACACATAATATTATTGTGAATGGAAAGTCTGTTGCATCACAACTATACAATAAAAGAGAGAGTTGCCGATTTAAGAACATTATTATGTTTTTCGACCACTTTAATTCTGATTTATAAAAAAAACACCATTAAATCAGGTGTGCTGACATGAGTAACAAATTCAATGCAAGAGAACCGTAGGACAATAATAGAACATTTTGCTAATGTTGGCCTGTTATGCTGTTAGTAATTTAAATCACAAATGTCACACAAACCACAATCATTCCTCCACTTCCACACAGGCAATGTGATCAATTCAACAAACAACAACCAATAACTTCTTTTCAGACCTAGATGTGTATGATATGCAAGAAAACTAAATTTTGATTAATGCCGCCTGTTCTCGATGACCTCGCGAATCAACATCGAATCCTTCGGTCGGTATGTGACGCAGCGTCATGGGTTGAAGTAGAAGTGCTGCCGCGGCGGTAAACTCTCTATAATCTGAGGAGCTACTCGGCAAGCTGTTGGGCTATGTCAGAGTTGAGCCCGTAATGAATGGTACCTTTTATGTCAAATTTGGACTTTTTGGTCGGTTTCCTTTTCCACAAATCCTCTCTAAGTTTTATCGTGTCACCAACTCTTATTTTTGTCAGATATGTTATTCTGGGATTGCCAAACCTTAAGGACCCCTTAAAGTCCTCCTTAACGCTCCCGTTAGAAGTCCATGGTTTGGTGTTGGTTGAGTTATGGGTGAGTGTAAGGGACTGACTGAATAACATGGCGGGGGCGGGGTCTTCTTCCCCTGTGCAAGTAGAACGGCTTACAGAACTCAGGCTTCTCTTCAAACCTTTGTTACTATTTTTAGCCTGTTTTGCGTTACTCTGTTTAGCCTGACTAGGTGAGTTGTTATCATTATTATTTGTTGGAGTCGTCCTGTTTGCTGACGTGAAGCTAAGTTGTCTCTTAACGGGAGACTTCATGCCGCTGCTCATATTATTCTCCTGCTGACTAGTTAGTGATATATTAGGGTAGGAATAAAATAAGTTATTTACATCATGCTGTGGTGATTGGCTGTTACTATCGTTTAGCCAATCAGAAGTCTGGGAATCAGGTGACCTATATGAATCACTATTAGGTATGTTGTATTGCTCATAGAAAAGTTTGCTTGCTGTCGACTTTTTCAAAGAAAACTGATCCGTAGATAGACTCAGATCCAACCCGAGGTCGCTGGTACTCAATGATTCATCTATACTATCCCCGCTGCTCATCATCCACGATTCTTGCCTGGTAAGGCTAGGAGGTGTACTAGTACTTATCATGGATAGTGTAGGTTTACTATCACCTCTTGGTGTAGTGTTGGATCTCTGTTTGAGGTTGTCTGATTCAGGTATACGTCGATTATTGGGTAATGTACTAAACTCAGGTATAAATGCTAAATTATTAGAAGAAGTGAGAAAACTCCTAGTTCTGTGAGCTTTAGATAAACTTCTCAACTTCTGGTGATCGTGATAAGTCCAGTATCCATCACCTGTCGAGTTGTTCAGGTAACCTGTATACAGATAGAGTGAAATCAGATTAAACTCAGGTACTTTCAATGCTGAAGCTGAGATGACCGGATATTGTAAGCTGAGCTGGGTAAATTAGTTTCATTAAATACCACCCTAAGACCTGTTATAGTCAGGCAGTCATGATCAAGTTATCGCATTACACTTTTTACTATGCGAATCTGATATTGACTTTGTCATAAGTAACTGCCTGACAATATCACGCATAGAACTTTGGGTGATCTTTTACTAATTTATTTAGTTCACATATACCCTTACCTTACCCTACACCCTTATTGTAAAAATGGAACTAAAAACTGAATCTTGCAAAACAGGAGGGGAATGAAGAGGAATGAGGATAAGCTATAGAGGGGCTAAATCATCCCAAAGTAATATACGGTTAGATCAAGTTTGACTCAATTTGTCTGCATTTGTGATGTTCCCCTGGGCTACTGGAAGATTCCCAGTAGAGCGGGAATGACAAGAAAACCAGGTAACTTGTCAAAGGCTGATCTTATCTACAGCCATGTAAAGTGACACGCCAATACCTAAAAAATCTAACATCAAAGTATCATAATAGAAGAAAGGTATATATACAGCAATGCGACCATCACCAAACACCAAGCAATAGTCTACCACAATCACCCGACAAACTCCCGGAACCTGACAGACCACCATAATGATTCATTTAAATACCTACCACTGATCTCTAACCACGCTAAACTGGTTAGAGAGACTTTGGTGATCATTGGTCAGTTGGATCTGTATTTGAAAACATTGGATAGAAAGATGAAAACCACACAATAAATACAAAAATGAAACCAACAGTATAAATGTATATGGGCAGCAGAGCCCGAGTAGAAGATGTGTTGTGTGTAACAAAAAATATTGCAAAAGATTTCAGCAGCTGTTGCAAGACAGATATAAGTCCAAGTTTTTAAGTGCAATCTCAGACTCTTAAAGTGATTGTGAAGAAATCAGCTTTTTGGTGTCATTCTAGAGTTCTCAGTCTTAGTAATCTGCTTTAAGGTTTATCAACAGCAAGTGGCCCGGTTTCGACTTATTTTCACTCAAAGTTGAGATGTGAATGTTTCAATCTCAACCCAAGCCTTGCTGTTAATAAACATTATAGCAGGTTCCTAAATTAGACTGAGAACTCCAGAATGAAATCAAACACCTGATTCCTTCACAATCATTTTAACTGAGATTCCTGTGGTGGAAACGAGCTCAGATACATTGCCATAATGCCTGATGGGACATAAAGAGGTAAGTAAGTGGGTCGGTGTCAGAGCTTTAACTACTTCCGTACTCTGCAAGCATAGTCCCCTAGTCTATCACTTATCATACCGCTGGTTCTGCTTTAATGGCATTTGATGAGAGGGGAGGAGAGTATCAATTACAGCCCAGTCTGAGAGTCTGTGGTCTCAACTGACACTCCGCCAATTATTATGTTTTTATTATTTGGGTAACTTTTTTTGACAGAATGATTCTTGTTGTTGATGTGATTATGATTATTATGTCAGAGCGTGGGGTTATCTCGGAATGTTGGGTTATTTATTGGCTGGAAAGGACAATGCATTATGGGAATGTTGTTCAGTGCCAGTGGTAAGAGAGAAACTTAAAGTGATTGTGAAATAATCAGGTTTTTGGAATTATCACTCCGGAGATCATAGTCTAATTTAGAAAACTGCTATAAGGTTTATTAGCAGCAAGTGGCCCAGTTTCAACTGATTTTCACTCAAAGTTGAGATTGGAAAGTACTAGAAAGGTACTATTTTGCATATACTGTCATTTTAATAGTACCTTCACATCTCAACTTTGAGTGAGAATGAGTTGAAACAGGCCAATATGTTTTTAACGAACCTTAAAGTAGTTTTCTAAATTAGACTGAGAACTCCACAATAATATCAAAAACCTGATTACTTCACAATCACTTAAACGAGTGGATACTAACCTGGATTAAGTTGAATATCAGCTGATCCGCCTAGCTCTACATCTGCCTGAGATCCGGCTGGTTCTCCTCTCTGATAAAACAATATAAGTGTTCTGTTATTGATGATTTGTTGAGTAAACAAAATGAGTGTAGCTTCTTTTAACCAAAACCTGATATCATGTTATACCAACCAAACTTAGCAGCGATTAGTTTGATTGGCATGAATCTAAGCAGATATGGGACTGAGAAACATTACGTGAAGAATAACAAATGACCAATAGTCAATATATAGGTTTGCGTAAGAATTTTATTTACAGCAAACATTTGGAAGAACTTGGAGTTGTTCTCTTTTTGACAATGAGAAGACAAGTTGAAATTATTATTTCATTGTTGGCCACATATTGAATAATACTCCTTATCAATTCTATGGTTGGCCATCATTAACCGGGGAGTTTGGGAGTTGTCCTAAACTCCATGCTATCACCATCTCTGGATTCAAATCCTGATATTATCAGCTGTTGAGTGACTGCTGATGTCATTTTACCTGCTGTTGTTGTTGTTGTTGCTGTTGTTTTTGTTTTTGTTGATGTTTATTGAGAGTCCAGCTGTTGATATCGAGTCTGAAGTTTTCTTCTCTCCCATCCTCCATGATGTCTACGGTGGGTGCTTCATTCTTATACAGGTCTTTGTCAACTTTCTTAGAGCTCATTGCTGTTCCAAATTCTAAAACAGGTAGGTTATGGGTCAGTTCTTAATTTTCCAATATTCCCATGAATGATCAGAAATCCTGTTTTCTGCATCAGGCATGACTGTATCTTTGATTTGATGTGAAATAAAGAGAAAATTGCATAGTGTCAAATGTGAGCTATAAGTATGCCGTCACGTCATAACGATAGCTCACAAGTTGTGTCCCCCGCTATATCCATACTGAAAAACCGACAAACAGTTACACGAAGCCTGTCAGTGGAGTGACAAAGGCTTGACTATATTGAGAAGGGTGCAGAATTAGAACATTTTGACAGAAATGTTGCTGTTTTCTGATTGGACGATTTAGCTTACGGTTCCTCTCTGAAGTCATAGTATCTAAGAGGGAATAAAATACGTTAACAAAACCATAACCAAACTCATATACATTGTTAGTTCAACTGTCAGATAGAGTCAAACACCATATATAATGATGGTTTTTTAAGGCTTGCATAACTCAGCTTAAAATTGTAGCCAAAATTTACCAGAGATAATTTTTAATGAGCATTTTGAATGCGGCTTGTGCAACTCGAATTGACTTTGTAGCCAAGTGTAATTTTTCAAGTTTAGGGAAATAGAAATATATTGAAACTTTTGTTCCTTCTCGATAATTGGCCACACTTCACTTTCCTCATTCCATTGTGAGTTCATTGATGTTACTTCATCTACAAATTGGCTCGGGTAGCACCACAGGTTGTATAATTGTATTGGAGTTTTCCCCTCATATTGAGTAACACTACTTAAAGACAGGGACTGCATGATGAAAGACTATGGCACTTACAGGCGGTTTAGGTAAGTGTACGTTACTTACAGACGACCGAGGTAAGTGTATGTTACTTACTAACAGTTTGAGGTAAGTGTATGTTATTTACGGACGGCTGAGGTAAGTGTATGTTACTCATAGACAGCTAAGGTAAGTATATGTTACTTAAAGACGACTGAGGTAAGTGTATGTTACTTACGTGGGTTGACAAGAGGTGATTTAGCTTGTTTCTTCATGGTAAATGTGATATAGTCATCGTGACATGTATCTGTAGGGTCATATAATCCCTGGTTAGCTCTCTCATATATAACACTACCTATACCACTAGAAGAGTCGTCTCCCTGTTATAATAATACAAGGTATACATGAGAAAATCACATCTTCTATAATATCTCGGTGGCAGCCTATGCAAAACGTGGCTAGCAATGCAACTTCATTTACAAAATTGGGAGGATTGGGTTTGACAGGTATTCCTGGTGAAGTTTTTCATGGTGTTCGCAATAGTAATATCGTACCTGACACCAAGTTGAACAATAAGCACAATAATTTTGTAAATGGAAGCGAAAGATAGGAGGAGGCTGCCACCGGACTATGAGATGGAAACAATTGGCCATTTAGTATAGTGTTTTCTAATCAGCGTACATGCAGTATGATTACTTCTCATTCTCAAGATCATCACTTGTAAAACTCATACTTTAATCCCCCCCCCCCCCCCCTATCTGATTGTATGCTAAAGTTAATTTTGTGGCTTTGAGCTCTGTGGTGCATAAAGTTAACAGGTGGATGTTACCTCTGTGACCCACCAGAACAAGTGCATTCTAGGGTATACAAAACCTCACACAGGAAAATGGTCTAACCCAGAAGCACTGGATAGACCTCCTAATCTCCTAATCTGCATTACAATACTCATTCAGTAACTCTTATCAATACCCATCAAATATAAAACTGAATAATTCCCAATTTTTTGTATGATTAGTTTTGGTAGATTCCCGCTGATGGATGTTTTGAGGTGATGGTTTGTTGTTTAGTCATGATTGCATTTCATGAATCTTGCTAAAAAGGAAACAGCCAGCGGGTTTGTAAGCATGCGGTGGCTGGCGAAATGACACGATCTGAGTCAGAAAATATTTTGATGTCACTTCTGTCACAAAAATACAGGATGCGCTTGTCTCTGAGACAAAGTACTATCCATCGACTTAGTCACCTCTGATTGAGAAGACATGATGATATGAGAGATATAAGAGGGTTGGGTAATTTCACAGGACATTTCACCAATAATCACTCACAATTAAATCAAAAGCACTACCACTGACAAATACTACCAATCCGGACAGAGTATCTCGTTTATCCATCAATGGCAGATAAACAAGCAAAAAGTGGACGCCCATTCGCTCGAAATATTACACCAAAGTCGATGTCGTTTTACCATAAAAATCTGCTGCATTCCATTTAATATTCGTGAGTACAAACGTAACATGTGCCTGTATGTAAATCAGGGCGGGACTGAACCACATTAAATCTACTACCACAACTTGTGATGGTTTGATAGGCTAGGGCAGGGATACTGATTGGGGTTTGCTAGCTGATGGCCGTGCTAGCTTTGTTTTTGACAGCTGGCGGACTCTGTTTTGACAGCTGGCCGAACTGGTCCACCCAAATTTGATCCATATATTGAGCTGGGATGGGGTAGTACTTCAATAACATACCAGATTAAAGCCTAAGTATTAATCTTAGAGATTATCCTAGGATACAGTCAGGTAATCATGTAAAGCAACCTATTTGTTTGAGGACAACATTTGCCGATTTTGTTTTGCTATGGCATCCCTTCAGTTTAAATGCTTGCGATGGTGTTATATACATGAGCGTCAAGACCAGATATCTAAAAAAAATCTTTTACAGAGGCAACAAACTCAAATCAAATAGAAAGATTTCGGTGATGACAAGAGTTACCGAAATCAGAATGAAGCCGACCATGCGGTTCGTCAACATGTTTATTACCCAACAATCTTAATCATCAGATTGGATCATCATGGATCCCAAAACAAGTGAATGGGAACGCTGCGGAGATGATGACATGCTATGCGAGTGATGGTGACTTTCACTGCCTGTACTAAGAGGGCGGTGACAAAGGGTACAATTAGGAGACGATAGACGCATTCAGAAAAGCATGACAGTAGGTATAAACAACAAGATTACTTTAGCTGGATATTTCATGTGAAATCACATTATAACCTACAAAGCATAGTTCCGAATAAGACTAATGATAGCTTGTAAAATTACTAGGTATCATATGTCCGAGCCTGGTTTCTGCTCACACAGCTATACGGGTGGATCGGGCCGCCAGCCCCATACTTTGTCATTCTTTCTGACAATCCGCTATCATTATTCAATCTGACACCGATTGTGAAACTCAATATGAGGAAAAGGAGAATGTTTTCATAACATTCTTTTCTTGTTTCAGATTTGGCTTTTCGTCACCAGCACCATGAGATGACCAACCCTTGTTAGTTTTCAATGCACTCAGACTGACGATGCACTGCTAACTTTTCTAGCTTAACAGTTTTCAGTGCACTCGGAAAATTGCTGCACTGCTAACTATCCTTATTACACAACAACATGGTAACTGGAGAGTTTGATAAAAGTGATGGCAATGCAATATTAAAAAAGCTTTATTATGGTACCGGTGGGAATCAAGTTGGTAATTTGGGATTGCTGCAGGGAACACTCTGTCAGGTTTTGATGATGATGCTACGGTGTGGTGATGGGATGACATATGGGTGCATTTGATATAGAGATGATGAAGGAATGTCGATGGACTAGCTGTTGTGGTACTGTAGTGAGATGGTTGTGAGGCAATAGTCAGACTATATGAGACTGTCGTTAGACTGTTGAGATACTGTAGTCAGACTGTTGGGAGACTGTTGTGATAATGTTGTGTGACTGTAGTGATACTGTTGTCAGTGTGACTGTTGTGGGTATAAATACTTACCATGAGTTTCCCGTTAGGTTCTCCTGACGCGCCGTCACCACTGCTCCTTCTGCTATCCAGAGTACCGAACTGTCCCGTACCAAAATGTTTCCTGAAAACAGAATGTATGAATACAGTAAAACCTGGATTTGGACACACAACAGGATAGGCAACAAGACATTGTGTTGACGAGAATTTGAAATTTAAGGGCATTACCCACTGTTTGTATCGCAAGCAGCACGAATTGATTCCAGAATAAATCTAGACTGGATATAGTACTAAACAAACAGGAGCCAGGATTAGGTAGTAGACTCTAACGGTGGTGTCAAATCACTGTTCTCAAGAGAGTATGGTCAGCTCATACAACTACCCTCACTACCCTCTCCAACCCCCCCCCCCCCCCCCCTATAAGACAAGGCAAGACTAGGTAGTAGATTTCTGGTTTGTAGAATGTGGTTCATGATTAGTGTATGCTGCTTTATCTCCCCCTAACTTTACTCTACAGGTACTACAGAGTCATACTACCGCCACCATAGTTATTGGGTGTTTCATGTTTCATAAGTTGGCTTTTGATTGAAAATGCCAAATATATAGACCAGCTGCTAAAATTTTAGTGCTTGATTCTGTAGCAAATCTTCACACAGAGTGATTTAGATACTTGTGTAACTCGTGTCACCAGGGAATCAAATCCACCAAACATATAAATCACATTTTTGGAGAAACAGTAGTGTATAAATTAATGTGATTGCATAAATGTCACCAAATAAAAATTCCATTGTTGAAAGTCACTTGTAATTTCACCATAGATAAAGACCAAATTTCTGGACATTTTTCATAAATCATGCCAAACCTGACAAAGCAAGTTTAGCACTTGCGAAATACCCAAATTTGTTTGCTTTCACACCAAAATTAAGAGGAATCCGCATAATTTGAGAAGATTTAATGTGGTTAAGTTGGAATCTCAGGTTCGCGCAACCCGACCTAATTTACATCTATAAAAGTCACAAAATATTAAAATAAAGTTGCCTCAATCTGACACTTTACAAAATAATAATAGGTTTAAACTTGAAATATGAAAACTTAGAGATCATCGCCAAATATGAATTTAATTTTATTTGTGTTGAAAGAAAGCACTCCAAAGTACTTTTTCTGTTTGCACCAGTTTTTGGATAAGCTGCTACCAAGTCCTTGAGGCCTGTGAGGAGATAATCAAGTGGGAAGAGCGTGGGAAGATGAGAGAACTCCAGTGTCAGGAGACTCTGTTAACTTACATCCACCAAACAAACGGAAAAGTTGGTCATACCTCAAATTCCTACACTCATGAAAATACGTTTTCCCAAATGTCAGCTCATAAAAAGAGTCATAAGGGAGACAAGAAGTTTGGCTATCGATCAAAATTCTAGAACCAGGTGGCTCTGCGCTACCTCAGGAAAAGCCTCGTCTTGTGTCAGTCGGCCATCACATTCCCGGTAAGTTTTATCAGGGTAGATAATTCCCTTCCCCACCAAACAAAGGATACAGCCAATATGATACAACAATGAGGGGAACAGAGTGGGAGTGGCACTAAAGGCTCCCAGCTAAATCAGGAAATGACTCTTCTCATTCCGAGTCTGTCATCACATTACTGGCTGGTTTTGTCAGGGCAGGGTACACCCCGCCCCCTAATTAGCAAAGGATACAGCAAACATTGTGCAACGAGGGAGTCTGAGAGGGAACTTTGCACATGTACAACAATAAATTCAGGTTGGTTATCTTTGCACCGTAGCAACTGAATTAATTCAAATTTGCTTGAGTTCACAAACAGGATAAGTCAACACCAAACTGGAGAATTAGGAACTCAAGCACATTTTGATAAATCCAAACGCTACGGTGCAGAGAGACTCGTGTGTGCTGAGAGTGAGTACTTACATGTTCTTCTGTTCCTTCTTCTCTTTCTTAGCCGTACCAAACTGAGCTCTTATATCCTCCAGCTCCTCCTGACTCACCTCCTTCTTCTTGGTAGCCGTATTCCTGGCCAGAGTACTCATATGTAGTGTACTCATACTCACAGACCGAGAACCTAATGTACTGTTCATCGCTGACTGGTCGGGCGTACCCTGATCCAGGAAATTAGGCTGCTTCTCCTGGTGTAGAGCTTTGTAACAGCTATAAACATAGGGAGCATATCAGTGAATAGATCATGGGTTATGGTGTTTGGGTGCCTCAACTTCTAGCACCCATTCTGACAGCACACCGGCCGGGGGTTACAATACCTATTTGGAAAGAACTAAAACTAACCATATGTAGCATTGTCGCTTCCTATGATTTTAAATACTGTAAATAAAGTTAGGTCAGTGTGGTGAAGAATTTCTGGTGCTGTTCACGCTGGTGATAACCCATTGATGAATTTCAACGAAACAAATTGTTGACAAACTTGCAGCGGTTGATCTAGTTGGGTTTACACATGTACATACAGATGGTAGTATGTTACAGACATAGGCTGCGCTGTTTACAAAAAGTTTATATCCAGGAGTAACTGGATAGTCACCAGTAGGCTATGGGTGCAGTAGGACCACAGCTCACCGCCCCCGCGGCTAAAACATGCTGATTAGGAATCCTCCAAATAACCACTTTCGTAATTTATAACCCCTACAATTTACAACCTCGCACATCCCGAGGGCGGGAGGCGGGAGGGATGGCACGGACGCAGAGCCTTTAGGTCTTTATGATGTTGTGTTAATTAAAGGGTACTAATACCTGGTAAACAACACCATCATCAATTACTCAAACTTAACTTCTGATGTCGCTTGGATCATGAAGCCAACTAATACAATAGGATAGTGAGAATGATTCCGTATCAATGAGTATTTGGTGCAAATCATGTCAATCATCAGCTCAATGCGAAAAGTTTAGAGATCATTGACCATTGTAACACTTCACTACCTGCGCACCTCTCTACCTTAGCACACTGATCACATAATATACTATTCCATGTATATCTCTGATCTATAGAGAGTGAACTATTTCACTTAGCATGAGTACCATCACAAGGAATTTGGTGTGACGACCCGAGTTCAATTTTACTCATTAGGGGCGGGTACATGTTAGGTACGCTTTCTAAATTGCCTCTAACGATCAAAGATACACATGCATATAGTGTCAGTGTGTTACCTTCAAACCTCACTACCTGCGCACCTCTCTACCTGCGAGCCTTCGTCATGGTGTTACATTAATAAAAAATTTGTCATGCATACCAAATTTAAAGCCATGGTTGCATCCTTCCAAATTTGAAGGCTTATGGGTAACCAAAGGCAACCAAATATTCAGGATTTTTTTAAATTAGGCATGATCCACGATTTATACTGGTCAATGCTGGTGGTTTTATCGCTTTGATACAAATTCACAGTAGGTGTAGAAGCGGTTTGCTCCATACAAGCGAATGAGAGCGGGAATGAGAGTTAGCGAATCTCTTTTAACTCCAAGACTAGCACCTAATTTTATCCCGTATTGATGATGTACTAACTCAAGACGTGTTTTATGATGTACTTACACACATCATGTTTTATGATGAACTTACACGCAGTAAACAGGGTAAGTACATTCACTTACCATTTGTTTATCAGCATGATAACGAGAATAATAAGAGCCACCACAACGACTCCGATCACAACGAATATGATAGCCCACTGCCATGAGGAGAAGTCCTTGTGCCAGTCAGCCTCTGTAATGTACAGTATAAGCAGTCAGTTACATGGTCTGTATATGATCTGTGGTTCTGGCAAAATTGGTACTGGGATGCAACTCTGTATTAGAAACTAACTGGGATGGCTCAATCGTAGACTTAATAATAATCTGTTAATAGTGGTATTATTTTAAGTTTATGGGCTTGACAGACTGATTCCAACCGAGATCTTATCTGATTTTCACATCATAATATGTTACAAGAAAGTGTAGGAGATCAGGGGATACCCACTAGAATAATTAAATGGTGTACCTCTTTTAGAAATCATTATGAGAAAAGTATGAATGGCACGCATATAAAAAAAAATAGTTCGAGATTTAGTCTGAGACGCTGCCCCCCCCAACCTCTTCCCCCTGTCCATCAGCCCCCAACCTTGATTATGATAAACTTGGAGTGGTCTGAGTTACTTACCACCTTCCGGAGTTGTGTTTACAGTTCTCGGTGTGGTTGGGGCTCCCTGTATACAATCATAGTTGATAATTAAATCGCATCTGGGAGTGCCGGTCTGACTGTGGAAATCTGATCTCTGCCACGAGCATTCTGATCTGTTTACACAATGTGCTTCCAGCCAGGTTCTTATAGTACTAAGTTGAGCTGTAGTACATTCTGGGTTAAAGCCACAGTCATTAGGAGTGGGAGGTAAGATTTTGACCCACTCGTATGTTTGTGCGTTGCAAACCACTTGGACAAACGGTGTTGTACAAACTTCTGTTACTTCTGCGTTCACAGTTCTTTGAGCCAAAACTGTAAGAGAGAAATCAGGGAACGGTTACATGGAGGAGTCAATGCTCAGCTACAACATGTAGGGCACATCAAGTGTTACCTCATAGAAGGGCTTTTTAACAAATCAAAGTAACTTGAACTTTCTATCATGCATTTTCAAATAATTTATTGCATTGCAAAACCTGAATGCCAAGTTCATATTATCCTTCCACTGAATTCTAAATCAAGAAGAATTGAGAAAATTTTCACACAGTGACAACCTGACATCAAAGAACTCCACCTGATCGGTTTCTAGGTGCGCTGCGGTGTAAAAAAAATCCCAAAAGATGCATAAAATCATTTTCCCACATTACCGAACAAATCATCCACAGGAAATGCTTTAGAACACTATTAAGGTTGGAGGTAAATACAGGACTAAGTGAATGAATGAGTACTCTCCCAACCGTAGAGCCTGTTCTTGCATGGAATCATAAAATACCTCAGCTTTGTCATCAAACTACAGGTCATATAATGACTAAATTAAGGGTAGGAGTATAATTCTGGTGCATGCTGAAACATTTTGCAATTTCCAATGTAAAAAAGTCACACTCAGCTGGTTAGTCAGCAAGTCTGGGGAGGGGGAACAGGCTAGTTCAATCGCTCATCAGCATGAATGCATGTGATGTAAATATAGTTATCTTAGATTAAGTGGCTACAAAGTGAAGAGCTTTCTCGTAATCCTCCAATCACCACCACACCCAATACTCAATCACCAGTAGAAGATTATTGGCAGAAATCCGGCAAAAACAAGATTGCAATCCATTACCCAACAGGCCACAGGGCAAAAAAATATTCTTTTCTTTAAACTAGTAACGAAATATTGATATGGTAAAAAAGCTAAGAAACTGTTGTTTTTGTTGAGTAGGAACAGGTTTAACACACAGATGAGCTGTAATGGGCCGACAGCCACCACACCAACTTGTCAGATGGTACAAGACAACCCCGAAAAGGATATGAGACTATGTGTTCTTTAGAAGTATCTATTAAAATTTGCGCCCCCTGTAACCAGGGACAACTCCGAGCAGAAACCCAAAAACCATAAATTTGTGCACCGTGAGATGATGGACATCATCAGACATGATAAAGAAAAGGTCACACTAATATATGTATGTATCTCTCATGATAACCCACCCCAGTGGACATACAAGAGGGGCCCTTAGACATGTTGGCGAACAATCACATTTCAACCATCAAGGCACAATAATAGTCCTTCCATAGGTAGCGAAGTAAACCCTATAGGCTGAGCCAATGAACATGAAGAACATAAAAGCTGAAGGCAAACATGCCGAATCAGGAAGCAGATAACAACTGCACCAAGTTGGATATGATTGAGCCAGCCTAAACACAGGGGTGAGCAGTTAGAACTTAGCAAATCAGACCATATCATTACATGGTGCAGTCATGCTGCGTGTCAGAGTTGACATTATTTGCCTATCAGGGCATATTATAGAGAAGCCAATACTTGAATCACTATAAGAGCTCAATGCTCTGTGAGTATGTAATCACACTCTGAATATAAGAGATCTGTAACATATCATTAACAATATGAGAATAGGGTTCATGTCCACATAATACTCATCCCTTGATTGCAGGTATACTGATGCAGAGTTAAGAGTCATGGAAAGGTTTAACACCAGGCATGCCACTACCTTTATTCAGCAGAAAGGGCACCGGGTAGATTGACATCACCTTTAGACGCATTTAACCTCCTTTGGTTCATTCATCAGCAGTCTGAACCTATCTTTGGCCGACTTTAATTAAAAACCAGAACTTCTCTATTGGTGTAAATTAGGCTATTGCAGAACATATCGGTTAGTTCTTTGAACTTCATCAGCAACCAAAGACATGTATTGCAATACTTTGTGGAGTATTTTCAGCGAGGAACAGGAAATTACATCTGGTATCATATAACACAACAACAAGCCTGATGCGGCAGTCTGTATAATGGGATGGTCAAAATATAATTGGATTGAGAGTGAATTTGGCTGGTTAGTAACCTGCAATTTTAGCGACGGAGGCGACTTAACCAGACTGTTAAAGTCGAGGGAACACAGATAATCTCGTCCCTCTTACCAGACAGTGATTGTTTCCTGCATTTAAATGAAGCCTAAAGCTCCGGTAGAAGCAAGAAATTGGTGGAAGATTACAATCAGCTGATATACCTTAGCCTTGTCAAGCAGCCTCGTTTTAAGGCTGAAGGGAAAAGGCTACCTTAGAACTGCCTGATCTAAATAGTACGTCAGCTCACCAGGGTCTCACAGGCAGGCAGTCATTAGGACTTAATCAGTTACTGAATGACAGGAAAATGCCTCAACTCAGATATCGATCAACTAAATGAGTTTAAAATCAGGATCTGGCGGCCCAACCAATGAGCCCAATGGTGCAGAAAAATGGGCCAAATGATATGAATGACGCTAAAGTGAAACCATTGATTACGCTAATTAAGAAGTAATAGATATGAATAGATGCAGTGATAATGATCCGGATTTGTCCTTCTATTAGATGGGCCCCTGAACCAATGAGCTCCCTCATTGCCTGAACATAGCCTGCTATGTTGTCTCCTGCAGTTTTATTTATATGTTATGATGAAGATGAATGATGCACTAAATGCCATTTTGCAATTCTAAATCTAATTGAAGAGAGAATCATGTTTCAATCAATGGCTCATCTTAATTATAATAATTTGATAGTTGGAAGTTATGGTTTATGATATCATAGAGGAACTGAATCCTGAAATTAATACTAGGAAGTATGGATGAAGAAGTGTGCCCCTTATTCACACCTAAGTATCTACAAACCAGAAGAAGATATAGATCTTTACACCAGCAGGTCGACAGGTAGTACATTGTTATGGGTGTGGTGGTTCTTACTAAGAATGCTAGCACAGAGAGCCTACCACACCACACAGTCGAGAGGTACAGACATAAACACCTTGAACAAGTTTGATCCAAATTGCCAGCAGTCCAGTCATTCCAATTCTAATGGTGAGCCGGCGGCGGCTCAAACCCTAGATGCAGGCAAAATGGATCATGCTTGATCTAATGAAAACCTCGCACAGGGTCTAAATTATCTACAAATTACCAACGATGAACAACACGATTGTCATCGTCTTAGGCCATCAGACTATAACTAGGCCTACAATTTCAGTTATAATATTGTTATTACGTTATGCTATTATTCAAAATGGTTACCAGAGTAATGAACTTCACATAGCATGACTACCAACCAGACAAATTAGAATAATAAACTACTGACATATATTGTGAGCATGCCAGAAACAACAAAGCGGTGATACCTATTCAGGCCCATCGTATGAGTAAATGTTTTACAAAGAAAAGCATATTGTATGTGAGAGAACAATCGCAAACATGTCAAACGAAAGGAGGAAGCATTACTCAAAAACGGAGGTTTCACAACATTTCTGAATCTTCTAAAATCAACAAAACCGTTTACACACAGGATGTTCAGACCATGGGAACTACTCCATTATATACAGGTAATACAGGTAAAGTATAGACTCCTCAAAGGTATGAGAATCCCTTAGCTCTGCCAAATATCTTCCCAGGGTGGAGGAATCAAAGCATAATTACGCAATGTTGTATCACGGAGACATAGCGGTATATCTTACACAATGAAAGGCTGGTAGATTATCCTGTCATCGAGGATAGTTATACTTCTTTGTTGGATCTGAAGGCCACCAAACTCTCTCAGGTTAGCACCACCCAAATCTCTCCTTAACCCTGGCAATCAATCTCAGAGGCATGACAGGAGAAAATGATTGGAATTTTCCGGTCATATCTTATGTCAAACTGGTTTCTAAGATTTAAAGAGCTTAGCATATGATAACCTCATCATGTGACCAGATTTTAGAGACAAGGAGATGGAGAGAAGACAGATCAGACACAGAACCACCTGTTACTGCATCAGCTTTCGGCCTTGTGGTATGCAAGTGAAATTGAGTAGGATGGTAAATTTTGCGGGCAACAGTCCCTTATCACAAATGCCAAGGCACTGCAAACACACAGTATATAAAACCCACATAAGTATATGACATCCAACCTCCAAACTGTCCCGATTCTGACAAATCCTTGGCACACCTTATCGAAGAGCCCAGACACTAAAGTGACA
Organism: Membranipora membranacea; assembly: GCA_914767715.1. Classification (NCBI taxonomy): domain Eukaryota; kingdom Metazoa; phylum Bryozoa; class Gymnolaemata; order Cheilostomatida; family Membraniporidae; genus Membranipora; species Membranipora membranacea. The sequence continues at coordinate 4,078,129 of OU612074.1, forward strand.
GCTAATACTGTCATGTTTGAGCCACTTCAACTCCTACATGTTTCAACTCCACACCTTAATTAGATTGAAGTTCAAAGTTGGTATAAAAAAAGGTTTAACTTCTGACAGTTTGTTCTATGGAATGTGACTAAGCCAGTATTATCAGTTAAGACATAACCACAAAGCACTTAGACAAGATTTATATCCTCCTGTTAGTTAGAAGTCTCCCCTCCAGGCTCCATAGGCTCACACTGTATACATGTATGGGGGCTTCACCTTAAAATTACCTGATCTATAAAAAGTCAATCAAGGAGTGAAGCATATCGACTTGGTGAGATGATATCAGCCCTTAATCAGACCTAAATAATCCCATTAGGTTTATTAGTGATATTAATATAAGGTTAAGAATGGCATTCCAATCAGCGAGATAATCTATATTTGTTGATCCTGAGCCTAAGTTATGGGGTTATGGCAAATAGTGATCAGGACTTGAGAACAAAGCATCGGTTTTTTTATTTCATCTTGGCGAGGAAAAATAGATCCGATTTTCTCTAGATTCTACAAATATCTATAGTGCTGATCCGGAGCTTGAGTTATCTAGACTTCAGAACGAAGCTTAGGTGTCTTATATCATTTTGGCAAGGAAAGAAGAGATCCGATTTTCTCTAGATATTTACAAATAGTATCGGCTATCCGACCGATCACTACCTTACACCGATCACAGCACCGTATCCTTCTTCTTCTTCTCTAAGCTGCGGAACATTAAACTTTTTGCTGGCAAACTTTCAGCAATAATATGTTGGCAAAAGGCAGAATCTCCATTGAGAATAAAAATAGGCATGAATGAAACAGCGATGACACTGACATTTTTTATGATAACAATGAACGGTATTTGCAATTGTCTCAAGTAGAGAGCGCGTTGTGACGGAGCTTCGGTTTCACGAACTTGAGGAATCAGATAAAATATGCCCAACTCATCTTTGTGAGATACTGTCATCAGATTCTAATGACCTTATTATACACAACCAGGTTGATATAAAATTGCTCTAGATGACCTTATACCAGCAGGATAAATCAAGATGTCTGCCAGCGCCACATCATATTCAGATACGTCTATGAAGTGGTACCTTGCCTACCCTAAATGCTCTAGATTTGCTATGATATCAGGTAGTTCTTTGTAGCAAAAAAAAAAGAATTTAGGCAATGATTGTAAGTATATAATATAACTATGCCATATACAGAATACCCATCAATAGATTGTTTATATGGTTTGGAGAATACCTATTCACACAAACATACACTTACTCACACTCTCACATTTACTTACTTACTAATATGTCAGTACTTACTTGTGAGTAATGCTAACACCATAACATGATAACTCCAAGTCATCGTTGAGCCTCTACTGCCCCGTCCCAGACTAGAGAGTTTAATCCTCAGATGACAGCCGATTGTGTTCAATACTCCTCTTTATATAAGTAATGACAAGTAGGCTAAATACTTAGAATTCCAATGACTTCTCCGTAGATTCACCGTAGATTCACCGTAGATTCACCGTAGATTTCACCGTAAGGGAGTTGTAAGTTGTGTTTATCCCGTTTGTAATGTTCAGATATTCAGTACGCTAATCTTCGCATCCATTTGTCTTGAAAGACAAAACCAATTCCCCAGATGATTGATCAAAAAGTCAGTGTAAAAATGATCACATAAACTCGTGTTACATCAATGCTTGCAACTACGCACTCCCGAGATTCGATCCTAGCGTAGAATGAATGTTAAATATTTGTTGCCGCTCTGCGCTCTGACTATGATGATACTCCGCTGATGTTGTTGTCGATGAGGTAGACTGTGCTATGAGGAGAAAAGTGTTACAATCAGATCAGTGAAGTTTGGTATGAGACGCCGCCAGTGAAAGCTCTAGAATATTACTGTGTCGATGTCGTCGACGCAGTGCTTAGGAGGTAGATAGGAAAATGGACCTGTTGTTATGGCGTTGGTATAATCACTAGTTCTATACCATTAATCACAGCATGACATATTCACCATAATTCATGGCTTCGTGAAATAGAATTCAAAGGCCAACCATCCATGATGAACCAATGCGTTCATCATTTGCGCAATTTAATAATATCCAGGTTAAAAGGAAATAATTGTCCAATCAGAAGCGCCTGCTGTGGCACTAGTGCAAGTTTTAGGGGTTGGAATTGAATTATTTGTACTTAATGGATACCTTTACCATGTTACCATGAATAGAAGAGGATAGACGAGGGGCAGGGCTTGTGGTTAAATGGAGCGAGACAAGACACAATGAACACATATCTGTTAGTGGGAATTGATGATAAAAAGAGTATAGCCGGGTGCCAACGTCATTCCATAAAATCACCAAAATAACCATGGTGATGTAAATCAAGGCTTAGATCATGCGGAATTATTCTAATTTGGTAAACTTATTGTATAATGATACTGTGGTTTGGATAAGCAAGATTGTCATCACCGAAATCAACAAAAACAATTCATGGAAAAAATGAATTTTATGTGTCATGTGCGAAAACAAGCAGAAAATAAACAGTATCAAAATCATCATTTATTACGGAAGAAAACAATTTCAGGTCAGGTTATAAGACAATTGGCTTTGAGTGTAAGATTTGGACATCACTTGTGTGGACCAAGTCAAGATGCTATCATATACAGCAGGTAAGCTGGCCAGATGAGAAACAGACCACCTGCAGTCACTCCTTATAAGGATGTACAAGTACCTGTCTCCTCTAGTCAGGTTATATGTACACTGGGCTGTCATCATTTCTGACATGCTGATATTCTAACAGAACTGCGACTCATAACGACCTTCTACCAGGTCAGGTACATCGGTGTGACCATGGCCAACTTTTCAAGTGGTTTGAAAGTATTTTATGTGCAATGTTATCCATTATTAGGTAGCCATGCTCAGGGGATAATCCCAAATCTCTTTATGTAAATTGGATATAATTTGCTGAAGGTATCCATACATAAGAGCACCGTTTATAAGGTTCACACACTATACTGATTAATTTGTTAGATTTAACTTAAGCTTAGGGATAATTCCTACAAACTGTGAAAGTCGTGACGGAGAAATAAAATTAAACGTGATCAGAACCGAATTGACCATCTGCAGGTTTTTTTGGTCAGCCAGTTATGATCTAGAACTTATAGTTATAGGGGGATAACTTCGGACTTTACAAGATGTCAGTTGAACCCATAGATTATTATGTCTACGGTTGAACCAGATAGTGTGGGACACTCCTTAGTTAAGCTGAGAGGAAACAGATAAAAGAAATTAATTTATGTTCTATGTTCATCGCAACATCCACTCATTTATGTGGTAGATGTGATGAGCAAAGGGACAGAAATCTGACTGCTTCTACAGTATAAGATTTTGATAGCTTAACCCTACCAAAATGGTAGAATTGTTCGCCCGAAGGAGTTAGGCATAGCTCGATCACCAAGACATTATTTTGAGTATGAGAGCAACTGAACCAGAACTGCACTTGATGATGAAGAGGGTGGTAGTCAGAGCTCTTAAATTTAAACATCTAATCAAAATAATCTCAAGAGCAATATGGTGTAATGGGCCAGATTATAATGTGATTTTAATACTGAAACTTTATCATTTCATAGAAAAATTTTAGTTGGTTTTCCAACCTTCAGAGGTACTATGTGGTATTATAGATCGCCTTAGAAATTTGCCTCCCACAAAAATACGCTGAAGTTTAAGGAGTGCGACTTCAAATTCAGGCAGTCAAATCAACTTGCACTTGCAACATAAATGTCCCTCGACAAAATCTTAAGCTCCGGACCCATAATTTGAAGACTCGTAAATGGTGGCTTATATTTCTTACTCATAGTACAATGACTGCAAGACGCGAGGGCAAGAACATGAGGGATTTCCGCCTCAAAATCAACATTATTTTAACACCGTGGCTTTTGGTACCCTCTCCTGACCTAAATCATATCCTTTGTGGAACGTGAATCAAGTCAATATTAATCCCTATTATTTTAAGTTTAGAGATAAAAGGCAATGATCTGAGAGATGAAAGTGATGTAAGGGATGGAGCAGAGCTAAATTCAGGCCCTTAGTTCTAGGGGAGGCAGGGACGCTCTGCCTCTAACAGAATGCTTAATGGAGTGGCCTAAAAATGCTATAATTGAATATCCCATGTCAGAATCAGCTCAATTGGAACATTTCCATTTGCTGGTTTAACTCCAGACTCCACAGGAGGGGCTTACAATATCCAACCTGGTGCTACTTCACACACTCAAGGTTTTTTCGCCTCCCCTACCATTTTACATAAACTACGGCCTTGTGATTACACAGCGCAGGCTGCACCAGACACGAGGCACTGTGCACTAAGGACTATTTATCTCAGTGCATCGTCCATAACCAGATTGCTGGCGTGGGAGGTTAAAAAAACTAACACTCAAAGTCTCACAAAGTTACATCATCTGTGCTCATATTCATAACATCTTCAATCGATATACATCATATACAGCTCGTATTCATACCGCCTCCACCCTCAAGCCTATACGGCATACAAGCCTATTAAGTATGGAGTTCTCCAGCCTCATGCCTATACGTCATACTGCAGATACAGCACCACCGTCCCGCCTCCAGAGAGAGAGAGAGAGAGAGAATGAGTAATATATGAGACATACCTTTAAGCGCTAGCCCAGGAAGAGAAGACAAGCACGCAAACTGTGCACTGCCAAGAGGTTGTTATGTAATACAGACTAAATGTGTCGGCAGGTAGGTACTTGTCTCAGGTCACATAGAGTCCGTCCTTTGCGAGGAGGAGGATGTCACACAGTATGATATATAGCATATAATATCACACAGCGAGCCGTACAGGAGGTACTTTATAATAAGGCTAAATTAGTTATGTAGTATTATCGTATCACCGCTGGAGATGAGGCTCTATAAAGACACCGTGTATCTTATATCTATAGGTGATCATTCTACTCCCAACATTTAGCATAGAATGTTATATAAGAAAATCCAACAAAGTGCTCCGAGCTATGCACTGCCTTGAAAAGGTGTGTCTCAGCCTATATCAGACTGTGGCGAGGTTCTAAATTAGGCACACGCTAGTATTTAGACGGCACCCTCCAGGGCTAAATCTGCTCAGCTTGACCGTTCATAAGACAAAAACTCCACACAAAAGTATTATTTATCCTAGCAAGTCAAAGTGTATTCAGTTATATAAAACAATCGCTAACAATAAACTGCTACATAGTAATTTAAGCAATTAGTGGCCACTGCATTTTATGTTTGTGCAGTGAAATGTATTACAATTTCATTTCATATTTACATAGAATTGTTGATCAATGTTTATCTGTTTCCGATCAATAACTTCATTCAGGTGATTCAGGGTTTATCCAAACTTTACATTGTAGCGCCCAGCAATATTCGATTGGTCAACAAAAGCCAACCTAGATACTGTCCGGATTTATATTATGCAATCAAAATCATCGTAAATCTCATCTTTATAAATAGTTTATCTACAGTCTCCCTCTAGCTATGAATCAAACCCTCCTTTCTGTGATATGTGCATCAAACCATTCACAATACATCCCATAACCATCCAGTAGCAGCTGCATAAGCCCTTTAAATTGCTACGTCATGTATGGCAGGGTGTACATACTTCATCTTATATACAGATATAGATATTGTGGGAGACTACATCGCAGCGTATTCGAGTTCAGTTGGTTATAAATGATTGTAGATATATATCCATACAACCGATGGACGTGCAACGAGAAGAAATAAAAGTCAAGAGGCATAACAGATAAACATAAACACATAAATAGAATCACATTTCTGATGAGATTACTTTGGTTGCCAATAAAAGTATATATACAGGAGAATCTCACCATAATGATTAGTTTTCTGGTGGCAAGTACTAAAATGTATTGATTCCAGTTTACACCCATGATGAATGCAAGGATGCTTTTTCTACATGAATATGACAAGACAATTCATTCAGGGTTAGCGATAGCAGCATCCAGAAGAGCTACATTACCACAGTACTATTAAGTTCAGTGCATCGCTACGTGTTAGTCAACAGTGCTCAAAACTTCCCTAGTCCTTATATCATACTCTTAATAATAGTCTGGAGTTGTCATTACCTACTCACAAAGAGGACAATTCCCAATATTACGATGTTGGATCAAATCCTACACAAAATCATGCTTCACTATCAGACAGAGATTTACGCTAATGTTACTGAGCTTGATTGTTTGATTTGCGCAGTGACCAACTCTAGGAATTAGGTGTCATATGATAAATATTGTCTACCCAGACACCATACAAGTATTGATGTCAAACTTCTCAAACCAGTTTGTCTAATGATGAGTCAGCAGTTTATGAGAATAACCAGTCCTTCATTCTGAGAGCTACACAGCTGAAAAGCATCACAGAGTAATACAGAGTACGGATATATCCTTACTCTGTGATTACATACCTCAATATACTAATAAATGATAAGCATATGTTCTAGGATTCACGAAAATCTTTACTCTTTCATTTGTCATAATAATAAGCTCATAATTGCCTGAATAGTGACTTATTAAATTTCATCAGAGTCATAGCAATGATAATCGTGAGAACTTTTTGTTAAGTAATATTTTTAGCAAAGACCTCCAAAATTGTCTGTAATAAAAAGTTAATCAAATAACCATACAGTACAGATAGCAATTTATGTGAGGAATATTCACATCTTATTGACAACCAGGATGTAAACCATCTGTTATAACCAGTATTAATCAGCTTTCTGTGGGAACTATGGGCGTCAACCACTTGAATAGCACTGTCATATGACACTATCCTATCAACACTCAGACAAGACATACATAGCTGTAAAACTTCAGCCTGTGTTGGCAAGCTTTGTCAGGACATGCATACATTCCTCCTCTAAGAGGACCTCAATGATGATTTACACAAATTGTGTTTACATCCTACATCGATATTATAGCACAACGCTTCAGCATAAATATACCAATGAAATTGATGTCAAATAATCAGGCTACAAAATGATGACCCAAAATAAGCGTTTGGAGTTTGTTTTACCTATAAGTTGCAGGAGAATAACGACGGTAAGGGGGGGGGGGGAGCTTGATCCATATTTTGAATATTGCTGAAACAGTTTTATCCAGATAGCTGTATAACGTAAGCAGTATAGTAGTATTCCCATCTAAACTTCCGACAATCTACAAAAATGTGTCTTCAAATATAATACTAAGGTATTTGTTGTGTTGACACATACCCATCATAATGCAACAAACCCATGTTATAATTTTAGCTACTTGATCCTCTTGTGATTGTAGTATTATATAAAGTTTGAGATTTGGCTACTGTATTACTGTGCTTTAAAATTAGCTAGCACTTGGCGCATGTGTTCTCAAACTGAAAATTTAACCAACCAACACCACAAAAAAAGTAAGCTTCCATCGGCAAAATGTTAATTAGGTCAAGAGAGTCAATCTGTAAGCAGTTTGATTAGCCATTCATATAAGAAAAAATTTGATGGCTGCTTTTGTGTATAGTGTGAGTTGCATATTCATACCAATAACCTGAAAGAGGTTCATCATAAAAGTGACTAGGTCCAGCGTTTCATAGATATAGCAGTATAATCAGTATTTCAGACAACAGGGAGACCCAAGATGTACAGGCTATCCAAAGAAGTTAAGCTGGTTAAAAACGTAAGGAAATGTCCTGGTATAGAGACTTTGGTGAAACTATATCCGGCTTATAATTGCCCTCAGTGGGCATGCGGGCCGGAGCAAAATAATCAGTAGACATACATATTTGAGGTCAGGTGCACTAATCAAATGAGCCGCCTCCTGCTCTGCTACATTTTCTTAAGATTATGTACCAGTATCAGCATTGAGGATGGCTGGCAGAATACATTGGTGACTGACTAAAGGTATGTTTGTATATAACTCCAGGTTAAATATATCACAACAATAGTCATAAATATGATAATTTCTTGTGACACGAAATTGCATATAATAGACTGGCAATGGACTATTATGCAAATGTGGTGGTACATAATGCTAAAAACAACAACCACTAAAATGCTCTAACAATACTAAACAGTAACGTCAATGACTATAAATGGTAATGTATGGGGTGTTATTTACTAAATATAGAGTATAGAAAATCAGCCAATTGTTGGTAAGTTGTTGGTAATTCGCAGTCAACTCAGAGACTTTTACTTGGCTCAATGAAGCTATCAATTTTGTTAAGCATGGCTGACATGGGTGGAATAATAATAACATGTACCACCACCAGTTATAAGGTAACCATAAAATATAACACATGACACAGGCTGTCATAAATGTTGGATAATAACTTATGCTTTATGAGAATTATGTCCACAATGTTGATGAGCGCACAACTGCAGAGTAAACAGGTTACGCTGGGGTGATAATCATAAACTTGTTTTATTAGATTGTGAGGGTAAGAAACTGATATGTTGTCACTCTTTGCAAACAAATTTAACTAGAATGCCAGCCATCAATAAACTGAGGGATAAAACGGATAATATAAGTTAACACATTTGTAACAGGATGGTGAGCAAAGTGGATTGCAGGTACACACATACACTTTCTTGCTTGTCTACGTAAATGTATGGTCATCACTTTCCGAGAGGTACAAGGCTCATGACCAAATAACCAAACACGAACAGAATACAGTTGTATGAGAAATAATGAAGTCAATATACACATACTGTTTAAAGTAGTAGCATAAATGATTGCGGGTTAACACCAAAGGTATGTCATCCATATGCTGTGCATTGCAGTGTCGATTAACAATCATTTCAGCGAATTGATTCGTAGAATCTAGCAGATTGAGGTGCTAAGCCCGAAATTGAATACCCTTTGGTTGAACATATTCCCAGCGGAATTTTAGTGCTATGTGCATTTACAGTGTGAGTGTAGCACAGGCAACGGGGCAATAAATGTGATCACACATAACATTAGCAGTACCTGAATCACTGAATTACCATATTAAACTTATACAATTCTTCAAAGAGATCGGCAAAAAGGGACAATTTTATGTATTTTCTTTGAAGAAGGAAAATATGTTTCCTAAACAGCATCCAAGTTTTTATCTAACTTAACTATAAAGTGACAACAGGGAGGGTAGGACACCCTTCCTGGTAACAATCGCAGAAAAATTGAAGTCGTAATCGGAGTTGTCTTTTTAACATCAATGAGTACATAAGTCCTAAAGATCACCAGTAGAATTGTCAGAGACATAATAAAACCGTATGTACACACTCTCTTAGTTTCCTGATTTACTAAATGTCCTACAAGAAGATCCCTCCATTCCTGGCTGGATAATAATCCGACAAATGAGAGATTACTGAGATCACTGTTGACTGAAAAGTGGCTATTTGTTATCAGTACAATCATTATGAATAAACTGAAAGAGTAAAGCAAAAGTGAGTTGACGGTAAGTAAAACTATCATTGTATGTTAGAGTTCATAATATGCTTATACTATGCACTACGCATGATCACAAGGCTGAGAAAAAATGTGACACCTGCCTCACTAGGGCTGTCAAAGCCTTGACTGATTGCTTTGGACATGGTGAGTAAAGAGCATATTTTGATGTTTCGAGTTGAGTTTTGAGTTTATATACATGTAACTATAAGACATAAGACGTACATAGGTTATCTATGATACACCGAGAAGCTGACAGCAGAAAGGACTGACCACTAGTAAAATAAGATGTGTATGTCTATGTGATTATGGCAACTACGCTAAACATTACATAGATATCATATCAATGGATATAAGAAAAATTAGTATCAGCCATTGCCGGTCAATGTTACATTTACAAACTTCGAGTTTCCTGTTGAGGTGACTGAGAATTCTTGTGTGTTGCTTTTTTATGGGTCATGGAGTATACATACACCAATATAGCGACTTCAAAATTTGTAACATAGATATGATGTGTCAGCACATAAGATGGAGTATAATACACATCTAAAGTCATATTGTAGTACGGTAACTAAAGGCAACAAGAGCCACTTCTATCAAGCTATAGTATCGTAATTAATCAGCCTTCATATGTTGATCAGGCATGGTGGTAACATCATTCTTAGTTAATGAAGCAGTAAAGCCAGTAAAACACTCTCAACAGACAACAGACAACTGGTAGCACGATTAATGTCAGCTGAACATGCCAGCACAGACATGGAAATCAGACCATCATAAAAGCTAGATCAGTCTTTACAAGATGGTGGTGGTCTCATTGTTCATTGTTACAGCTATAGTTTTACAAGAGGCGGTAAAAGAGTACATAGTACTATCTCCCATGCTTTACAGAGTGCAAGCTAGTACCCTGTATATACAATGTCAGGAAGCTCAATATTAATTTTAAAAGTTTTTGATAGTCTAGAACCTGCGAGGTCTCTTCATATCACTAGGCCCTCCCCTGCCCCCATGTTGCTGTTGCTGATGGAACATTCTCTGTTGTTTTTGACGTTGTTGTTGCTGTTGTAACATGTTGACCATACCGCTGACCTGTTGGCGGACATGCTGCTGATTAGCAGACATCTGATTGGGCGGTATGTCAAACCTGCTCTGCTTCGGATGTCCGCCTCCTCCTCCCTGATTCTATTATAGTAGGAATAGAGGATCAAGATAATGCATGTATATAGAGAGCATTGTGATAAATTGAGTTAAACCTGAAAGTTAGGGCTATAAGAAAATATCAATGGTATCTGTAATCGGGAATAAGTCAGATAGTAGTCAGCCACACTGGTGGTCGCTGCAAACAAAAAAATGGCTGTTATTGTAGGTAATTATTTTAACTTTAAGGTAGATGACGTGATTTGGCATATGTACCCTATATCTAAATTGATCATCAAATAACGAAAAGTGAGAGCAGGTAGTCCATCGGTAAATAATCGTGATGGAGAGAATATCATTATCGTGAAAAGTAGACATCATAAGAATCATTGTGAATAAAATGCTCAGTACATTGCGTTATTTGATTAAATAAACCATTTTTGTATCTATATAGTACAGAGAGTATACATATGAGTGACAGATCAACGCCAGACTTTCAGTTGATCATCTGAATTGTATCGAAAACTGTGGTGAAAGCAGACAAACGAAAGATGAATAACAAACTGCAAAATGTGATAACTGTAAATTTATTGTAAAGTCAATACTGCCAAAGCCAGTACAAAATATATTAGGAAATAAGCCACTACATTTGCCCTCTACAAGGTTCTAAAACCAAAACTTCCTCAAACGAAAGCAGAACATGCCTGACTTTGTCACCTTCTCGTTTTACATGATTAACTTCTTGAGCAATGCCAGAAACCAATACCAAACTATAAATCAGGAAATCCATAAATTCAAGGCTAAATTCTCACTATGTGTTGAGAGCTTATCGACAGTAATAGCAGCCCACTGCCATGTGTGATAAAAAATATAGACTAATTACATGAAAATCTGTCATGCTGTTCCAACATTTCTAAAAAACATTTAAGATATTCACAAAACTGCCGGATAAAAAACAGCTAATCCGAATGTTTGAAAAGAGCTGACCTTAACACAACGCTGACCTGTGACCTGCCCTGACTAACAAAAAAAGACGACAACCTGCACCTGAAAGACAAGTGATGTTATCAGTAAGTGATCCTCAGCAGCTGTTACAGCTCAGCTTGTCTGGGCCCTGAAATGCTTAGATATATATATATATAAATGTAACTTACCATCATCACATTATGGTCCATTCCTCCTCTGTTCATATTACCTCCTCCCATACCTTGTGGCCCACCACCTCCTCGCCCTAAAAAAGATTAATATATTGAATCAAACCAACACAACCAAACACACACACAGCAAAATCTCAATGTCCATATTTAGAGTAAACACAAGAGATGTTATCTCTCAGAATAGTTTCCACCAGTAATAGCTTCATATATTTGTTGTTCAAAGTGAGTCATGCCTCTACCCAGAAACTAGAGGCTGTATTTACTGAATGAAATTGGTCAGAAGCTGAATGGAGCAATGTACTGTCTGGGCTGGAGATGACAGTCTTTTATTATTAAGTGAAATATTCCGTTATAGTGATCATATATCCAAACAGGAACCACACACAAAACTGTAACTTTGACAATCATTAGAATCATTATTCAACAGCAAATAACATGAAAACCATGAGTTACCAATAGGAAATGTCGATTCCTCTGAAAAATGGAAGATTGTGACAAATCTGCACTCAATGTATTGTGAAAGTATTATCGGGTCAGACCACACCACTTGGAGGTAAAACTCCCTGGCCGATGTAACAGGTGACCTAGAGATCATTCTGATGTGTCCAATTTCAAGAGCATTGCTGGTGCACAAGCAACTGACTCAATTAAACTATTCAATATTGATCACATTGCCTTTTGTTGCCTCTGCTGCTTATTGACAATACAATACACAATCAGCTGGATTTTTATTCAGTGGAGTCAGAGGGATGAGGCATATTCTGTAGTTGAGGAACAATAAATAGTGCAAGCACCAGAAATTAAGTGTTTATTACGCATAGAATGATTTATTTTCTCACCATCAAAGAATCCAGGAGGATGAGGGGGAGGAGCCATAGGCTTATTCCCGCCCATAGGCCCGCCTCCTCCAGCAGCTGCTGCTTGTTGCTTCATCTGCATCTCCCTCAGAGCCTGCTGCTGCTATAAAAGTACATACAGTCAAAGATTTATTAAAATAAACATCTTCTCGCTTTAATACATAGCATGGTACAACATGAACAGTAGAATACGGATTAGGCATTGTAGTTGCATAGTGATTGTGAAGGAATCAGGATTTTGGTATCATTCTGGCGTTCTCAGTCTAAAAGGTTCATCAACAACATATGGCCCGGTTTCAACTCATTTTCACTCAGAGTTGAGATGTGAAGGTACTAAAGGTACTATTTTAATGATAGTATATACAAAATAGTACCTTTTTAGCATCTTCCAATCTCAACTTTGAGTGAGAATCAGTTGAAACTGGGCCACTTGCTGTTAATTAACCTGATTTCTTCACAATCATTTTATAGTCTGTAAAATTTTTGGACAGATTGATAATAGTAAAAATGGCGGCTAACTAACCTGTAGAAGAAGCTGCTGTTCTAGTGTAGGGTTGCCTCCCTTGTTGCCCATCATACCAGGGTTAGGGCCTAGAAGGGAATTATTATCTCCCATTCCTTGGTTAGCCCCGCCCATCATATTGTTGGGGCCTTGCCTAGAACCTCCCATCATGCCATTAGCTCCTCCTCTTCCTCCCATCATCATATTATTAGGTCCTCCCATTGGCTGTTGCTGATTTCCCATTTGGTTGGCACCGCCCATCATTCTATTAGCTCCTCCCATCATCTGATTGTTATTACCGCCCATATTTCTGTTCACCATTTGCTGCTGTTGTTGTTGTTGTTGAAGTTTTTGTTGTTGCTGCAGCTGTATCCGTCTCATCTGAATTCCAAATGAAAAGATACAGAAACCAAGATCAGATAATGCGAATCCATTCATGCACCCATTAATAAAAGTTGGACACCAGAGAACCTGTATAGCCTGAAGAAAACTCGGTGGTTGATATAGTTTGCAAGTTAATGTGTTTCATCACAGCTACAGAAACAACTGAAAAACTCACCTCTAACTCCCTCTGTTTCTGTTCTTCTCTCTGACGACGCTGTGACTCAAGAGCATTAAGCTCCGCCTGTCGTTTCATCATTTCCTGTCTGAGCTGTTTAGCTTTGTGCTCGTGCATCAGAGCATCGACATCCATCTCAAGCTCCAGTCTCTTCTGGGACATCTCATCCTAAAGAGGATAGAAGTGATACAGTATACTGGGTAATTCAGACTTAATAGTTCAGAACTCCTGCTAATTCAGACAAGGAAAATTGATCCCTTTAGCCAGATATCAATGCATTGTCATGTCAAAAGGGAAAACTCTGCAGGAGGAGTTTCTTTTCATTTTTGGGAGAGGACAACTCTTATCTTGACAGCTAGAAGGAAGCATGAGATGACAAGCTTTCTTCACCCCCACCCATAAAGCTTTTAAAGACAAGCAGTGTCTAAAGCTTGGTCGTACAAATTACGAAAGCAGATTTTGAATTATTTGATGGTCTATAAAGCTCATTGTTTCTTTAAACAACTTCCCAAAGAAACAAGTACATCCATAATACGAATTTTGCAGGTGAAACACAAGTCCTATCAAATGTTATGATAAAGCTTCTACAATGTATCAGTCAGGGTTTAATCTTGAAAAACTTCTCATTTTTTAGTTAGCACCATCTTACCTCATTTGTCAACATTATCCAAACAGTCAAACTCTTCTTATAAACTAACCTCTAGAGCTTGCTTCTTTTCAGCCTCCATTTTATCTAAATCTTTCCATTTCATACCGACATCATATTCAAAAGATCCAGGCTCTGCCAATCTCGGCTTCAGCGAATTCTCTCTATAAAACAATTTTCATGAATCAATTATTACCAATGAATTTGAACAGGAGCAACATAACTATACTCCATAAATAAGCTTACACTTACACATTGTTTACTTCATGAAAAGTTTAGCCACCTACATTATACCACAGTCAGCCCTTAACGGCTTTCGGGATGGGACGGGCTGGCCGAGCATTTTACGACTTTACTGAAAAGTTGAACTTTAGATTTAATAGGTAAAACAAAATTGGAATAGCAATTATGATAGAACTAAACTTACTCATTAAAATCTGCGTTTTTGAGAGCGAATCTGTCGGGCAGTCCGTCTTCTTCATCCTTCTGATCCAGAGGTTCTACTACTAGAGGTCTACAGGACCTACAGATAATACAATAATAGTACAGTTATAAAATACAGTCAATACCAACGAACCCCATCTCTCACTTAGTGTTAAATTTAATTTAATTTAACTTAGTGTTTAAATTTAAATCAATAGACAAAAATGAAACAATAAAAAGCTAATACCCCAATATACATTTTTATATTTTCATTGCATCCTTCAATATCCGAAAACGAAAAACCTGATGTGCAAGAAAATCAAAAGAAACAACAGAAATAAAATCTAGTGAATAAAACTCAATTCAATGAAAACAAATGGTTTGGCAGTGCAAATTTAAATGTTTGTATGGTTGTTGATGAATATCAATATGAGATAGTGAGTATTTAAGAGGCAAAGTGTGCATTCCTGTCTTCCATTGGGGGTTTACCCTGCAGGTTTTGGGTTTACAAGAAGGAGATATCTAACTCATTGATCGGGTCATAATATGGCTTCTTTTCAAGTCTATCTAAGTCCAAAGACGATCTGAATTTTTTTGTAAGATATCGAAGTTTATTTTCAAGTTAACTAAGACTTACTTAGATATGAGGAACACACCACCAGTGCAGCTCTCTAAAGCTTTAGTATAAGCAGATCTACGTGAGAATTCTACTATACCAGATCCAGTAGATTTACCTCTATCATCTACTACTACCACCGCTCTCTCAACCTGTAATAAGTAATATATATATATATATATATATATATATATATATGCATTATGTCTATGATACAACTATAAGTAAATACATACACAGTACGTTTATATGCATACCAAAGTGCATCTATGCAGAATGTACACAGAATGTACACAGTATGTAAGTAGTGTATCCATACATATGTGTAAGTATATTCATTCGTACATCCTTCCATATGGACATGCATTCAGACTAACCGGTAGAGAAATCTATTTGATATCATACAAGATGATTTCTATTTGGAAAGCAGACTACAGTTAGGCCTTGAGCTGTCAATGTTACTGAATAAGTCAAAGGGCGGTGGTTACTTGGAACTTAAATATTCTTTCTATCGTGTGCATGTTGCCATCCTAAGCTAAGCTGTCTTACTATAATATAATATATAATTGCAGTCACAAACCTCTCCAAAAGTCTCGAAGGCAGTAGTGAGTAGCTCATTAGTACAGTGTGGTGTGAGATTCTTGACTTGTAGCGCTGCGCTATGCGTCGCGTATCTGACTCTGACACGCTTACCTTGTAACTCTATACCATCCAATCCATTCTTACACGCCTCGGCGGCCGCTCGTGTCTCCTGTACAAAAATATGAGGGTGAGATTAAACTAAGCGGGACCATTTACAGGTAGATATCATTAATTTATTTATTGAGGTTTTCTAAAAGTTTATATTAAAAGTAAATTAAAAATATCGGGTATACATAAAAGATTTTGCTTATTATTTAAGCGATATGAAATTTCTTCGTGTCAACATGCCTTGATTTTGTTAGCTGTGAGCCTAACTACATTGTATGTTGTTTTGTGAAATCATCAGGTTTGATTAGCTACTCTACTATTCCACGTACCAGCTTGACGAAACCGAAGCCTTTTTTAGGATTAAGGAACACATCGTCAGTTTCTCCGTAAGGTTTGAGAAGTCCAAGGAATTCCGCCTCAGTGTAATTCATAGGTATGTTACCAAAGAAAAGTCGGCAACGTCCTGTAACGTAAAGCAAGGATGTTGAGCTAAGTAATGTATGAGAGTTGAATTTTAGTAGTCCAGGCAGGCTTTTTTTCCAATGGTGACACAAATTGAAACAATTCATCATCAATAGATTTCTTTTATTCTCGACAATACATTGTACATCACAAACTTCGGGTAAATTTGAATGTGCATGATGAACATCTTTGCAGTATTGGGAGCACTTAAAAGACACTACACCTATAGTCACAGAATAGCGAACTTTGTGTGAATATTTCAACCTTGAAAATTCATGAAACAAAGGCACATGATCTCTTCCCTCAGAGAGTTCTTTGCATGAGGAGAGAGTTGCAAGATCTCTCAATAAAGTTGACTCAGCTCACCCGTGAACTTTTTCCTGCCATCCGATGCTATATAACTCTTTGGTACAGCGGTAGGCTGATGACTGTGTCTACCAGCAGAGTAATCGTTCTTACTATGTGCTGCCATGTCGCCTGCCTCCATATCAGAGGCTGAGCTACTGTTGATCGGTATATAGTCCTCCTCATCATGTTTAACAGCCGGTTTAACAGGAGTTAGTGCCTCAGACTTAATATCACCTTGCCCTCCTTGGTCATGGTAAGGCCTATCACTATTTCGGTCTGGTCTGTCGTCCCTATGATTGCTGTGAGGGCGACCTCGACCGTCTCGGTTATTAGAGGAATATCCACGATTGTCTGTGTTGTATCTGTTGTTATCATACCTCGGTCTATTCGCCATTTTGTTCTGTCTGTGTACAGTTTAACCTCTTCCTGTAAAATATTACCTCATTTCAAAACACAATCAGTGGTGGTTGATTCCAGATTTTTAGGCCAACTGAAATATAGTCAACAGCCCTATACAGTAATACAACAGGCACTTACTTGGTACTTGTACTTACTTGTACTTGTAGAGTAATCGCGAACTTCTTCGTAGAAGATTTCAGCAATGTGGCAAGCCATAAGTCATTAAACGTTCCAGGTCTGATAACATGGGGGCATGGTTTGTATTTGTAAGGCAAATTAACCTGCCACAGGGGGACCTACTAATAGGGAACAATCAGGAGGAAGGTTGTTCCATAGCTTGCCGGTGCTGATGAAGAAGCTGTTTTGATGGTGTTTACTGTTGCAGTGTTGGATGGTATACTGTTGGTTGTGCTTTCTTGAGTACCCGATAGTTGGGGTGAAGGGAGTCAGATAGTCGTAGGTGTTAGTTGCTACCTCGTCAAAGTGCATGGCTCTGAATAGTGCGACTCGACGATTCTCTCTTCTCTCAGCCAGCGGCTCCCATTGTAGATTCGCGATTAAAGCAGTAGTACTGGTAGTGTGGTCAGTACGCGGTATGTTATGTACTGTTCTGGCGGCTCTCCGTTGCATAGATTCTAGCTTTGTAGACTGTGTTGATGTTAGTCCTGCGTCCCAGACAGTACTTGCGTATTCCAGGACAGGTCTTGCCAGAGTCTTGTACGCTTTGTCTCTGAGGTGTGTTAAGGTGTATGGGATCGTTCTTCTTATGAATCCGATCTTGTTTGAAGCTCTGTTGGCGATGTAGTCCGTATTTGTGCCCCACTTTAACGTGGAGTCAAGCTTTACACCAAGATACTTTATGTTGTTGGCTTTCGGTATCTCTATGCCGTGAAGAGTGTAATGGTTGTTGTCGAGTTTGGTTCTCTTGCGACTGAATTTGATGTGTTCACATTTCGTCGGGTTAAACTCCATATTCCATGTCTTTTCCCATTCTTCTAAGGCATGCAGATCTCTTTGCAGCTGTTGGTTGTTGTCAGTAGAGCAGTATAAGATGGTGTCGTCAGCAGAGAGCCTAGAAACTGACTTGACACATGAGGGAAGATCGTCTCTGTACATGAGGAATAGGGCGGGGCCGATAACAGAGCCCTGAGGGACACCGGATGTGACAAGGCATGGTTTGGATGGGTATCCATCTACCACAACCTCTTGCGATCGAGAGGTTAGGAAGCTGGAGATCCAGTTGGTGACCTGGCAGCTGATGCCCTTGGAGTTGACATTGTTGACCAGCTTGGTATGGCAGAATTTATTGAACGCATTGCTGAAGTCGAGCACTATAGCGTCGATCTCTTTGCCTTCGTCCATTAGTGATGATATGTCTGATGTAAGCTCTATTAGCTGGATCTCACAGCTACGATTTCTGCGAAAGCCATGTTGCATATGGCTGAGCTTATGGTTTGTCTCTAGGTACGACATCATATTACTAGTGATGATATGTTCTAATATTTTGCTGACTATGCAGGTCAGGCTGATAGGTCGGTAGTTTGAGGTCTCATACTTGTCACCTTTTTTAAAGATAGGAGTCACTCTGGCGTGTTTCCAATCCATTGGAGCTTCTGCCCGGTCAAGGGATAGTTGGAATATATTAGTCAGCGTGGGTGTTATGCTGACGGCAGTCTCCTTGAGAAGCCGAGCACTTAAGCCGTCTGGGCCAGTCGCCTTGTGCTGGTTTAGTCTCTGAAGCAGTGAGCACATGTACCAATGAAGGGAGTTCATTGCCTATACCCATAAGCCCTGGGCCTTGAAAGGCTGTAGTTTGTCCAAACACATGCCAAGTATCAAATTCAAGTATCAACTAGTGATTCATGAATTGAATGTGACTTGACAAACAAGTCACAGAGAGGAGTCAATGATATTATACTACCCATTAAAAATTGCACAAATAAAGGAGAAATAAGATGACTAAATCTGGTTGTTGTTAGTTGAGCTGAACTACAATTACTTTTCAAACTAGAGAATTCAACCAAGGAGTAACAGGGGTCCCCTGTTACTCCTTGATTCAACTATGCTAAGCCAAGCTCAGAGCAAAGTTCCAACGGAAGGTGGTTGTTGGTAGAAACACAACGAACAAGTGTCAAGTGACAAACATACACAGACTAGAGACATATTCAGTCAACTCTCACAGTCACTAGCCCAAACATCAAACTTACACTGCAGATATCCTTACTGCTTTGTGAAAATTTTCTACAATTGAAACCAGTCAAGTCCACATAGATTGGTCCAGTCTGAGCTAATCTCCAACTTTTGACTTCTGATTTGATTTCTTTTATTTCAATAATATTTTTCAACTACAAGTAGACCAGGTTCTAGTTTGAAAAGTTGTAAGCGTGCGGGTTCAATTGACCTCCTCTACAATAATTATATTTTGGTAACAAAGGAATACAACCATGACCTTCAATTGACCTTAAAATCATAATTCTGAGAGGACAACCTCCTTAGTTTCTTACAATATGAACACAAATCCAGCTTTTAAAATCTGATGATAAAACGACAGCTGAGGATCACTCGAAAAAGGGAGGTTCATGTCTCAAAATTATGGATGATTTGGCCTGAGGCCTGAAGGCCAAGTGGGTTTCTCCTGGTTGGTAGTTTTTGATTAGCGTTTTCTAAAGCACAGCGTATTAAAGTATGATCAATTTCCGTTCAAAAATTCAGTAACATCTTTTGAGTTAATTAATCAAGGCCAACGTACTTTGAGAGATGATCTAGCTCACCCTACAAGCTATATCTGACTACCTCAACATCAATACCCTCATCCTTTCAGCTCTGAACAGAGGTCAAATCAGCAGAAGAAGCAATGTGTCAAATAGTGAGAGGCCCTTTTGCTGAATATAGAGATTTATATCAGCACAAAGAACACAACATTTCCCTTCCAACTAGATCCATTACTGGTCACAGCGTATGATTGCGGTGAGAAAAAACCTTGAACAATTTTTCAAGTGTATCGTATTTTTGGTGATACATACAATATTAATACAATACATACAATACAATACAATACAATCTATATCATGATCAGTAATCTATTAGAAGTTATGAACTTAGCTTTTTGATACTACATTAGTGCTGATTCTGCATAAAAACATTCATGATGAGTAGCAAGAAGTCGTCCTTAAATAAAACTATATTTACAATTAAAATAAATAAAACCATTACTATTAATATTTAATGTAGCATTTCGAAAGTTGTGAAATAGAAGATGCCAGAACAGTTTTCCCAATCAACAAATTGTCACATTTATCAAATACATATTTAGAAATATTTGACACTACTAAATTAATCTAATGTCCAATTTCTCAAAAATTGAGCAAACTCGCTGTGATGTCTTCCTGTTGGCAAGAGTGTGCAAAGTGGTAAATTGACATTATTATAAAACAAACAAACCAATAGGAACTGCTAAAAAAGGGAAAAAACCTCGAAAATTAATCCGAGGTGACACATTTAGAACAGCACACTAGCCAAAATTGCCTTTGGAATACGGAAAACATAAAACTAGGAATCCATCTTCACAGCAGATATTGCTTGTGAAACACTTGACGGATGGGTTTGCCTTGTTGCCAAATTAGTGTTTACTTCATCTTGCTATTTACTAGTTGTCACTTTTATCGGCGTTGTTTCATCGCGGAAAAGCGTTTTTCGCGTTTTCGAAAACGCTTAAAATCTCATGTCATGATGATGCTAAAATAAACTCCTTGAAAGACATTGAGACATCACCACTGTATCATATGAGTGTTTTTGGTAAAAATCAAGTGATGAAAATGATTTTTTTCCTCAAAAATTGATCTCAATGCATAGAAAATGAACTGTAACCCATTAAGATATCATCCCCATCTTTTAGCGGCCTGAATTTCAGGTTTTTTCATTTTTGGAAAACGCGGAAAATTTTCCGCGTTTTCCAAAAATGCAAAATCCTGAAATTCAGGCCGTTTTTCGCATTTTCCAAAAAAATTATTTTTTCAATTGATTTCTACCAAAAACACTCATATGATACAGTGGTGATGTCTCAATGTCTTTCCAGGAGTTTTTTTTTAGCATCATCATGAAATTCAAGGTGAAAAACGAGTTTCCGAGATGAAACTGATTTTCCGCGTTTTCCAGAACCCGTAACGAGTTTTATGCAATGTTTTTTGTTGTTACAATTTGATGCATTGTTAGCACAGATATGAAAAAACATTCTTTTGATATTATTGGTTATTACTGGGCGTGACATGCTGTTACATTTTGCGCAGTTGTAGCACAATGTGGCTCAACACAGCCTCAACACACCCTTCAGCGTCTGACTATCCAGATTCTGGAATTGAAAAAATATTACAAAGTAACAAGCCTCACCACCAAGTATCCAGCATAAAACCTTCAATATTTCACAAATTTCTTTCAACCAAACAGTAAGCCCGGCTGGTTAAATGTTGGTTAAAATCCCAATGGTTAGTCACTCACCAAATCGTGGTGGTGAAAGAGTATGCCTTAAGGGCGAGGCTGCAATTACTGCGCCAATTTGCTCTCAGTTTGCAGGCAGGTCGGAGCACACCTGGGGTCCAACATCTCCCAGTAGTCAGTGGACTGCAGTGGGATTCGAACCCTCGACCTTCAACACTTGCACGATGAAGGACCGGCGCTCTAACCACTGAGCCACCTCCTACTCCTAATGTCAGTGTTATGGATTGGGTACATGTATGACTGATCCATGGTATAGGAGTGGACTATTGTTATTGCAGGACAAGAGGATGTAGGAGACTCTACTGCACAGATGGCAAACCCCCAGCCAGGTATGCAATGTGAACATCACCAGAGTTACCAGCATGCAAACTAAAGCGTTTAATGTGAAAGCTATTTAAATAAATTTCATCTTAGCATAATATTATTTACAGCCATAAAAATGCTATTTATAAGATTATGTCTACAACAATGTGAAGATAATTCCATCCACTGGCATAAACCTCGAACATTGTTTAATGTGTGCCGGTTTTGCTGTTGAGTAATAACAACAGTCCTCTGCAAGCATGTCTTTCCTCCTCAACATCAGAGTCATGTTTTCTGGCAATTCCAAAAAAAAACGCAAACCTAATGATATCAAAATTAAGTGGGCGGACAAGTGTGAAAGCAACAAAGCAAATTCAATACATTCCCTTTTTTGAGAGCTCTAACAAAACTTGGCATCATTTGCCAGACCAATGTGTTGTTACCAGTAGCTAGGTTGTACCAAACCCATAAATAAAGTTTCATCAGCATGTAGATATATGTTCAGATAGCCTGTCTTTACAAAATTTGTTTCTGGGGGGGTACCTATGCCCACCTCAACAAAGCTTGTCAAGACATGCTAAACTTCAGACAAAGCCAACTGGCATATGTTAGAAATGTTTCTGTTATGTGAAATTCAAAGAGTTAAATAACTTCTCTTTTGCTCTAATTGTAAATAAAAATTCCATAACTCTCAAGATAGACTATTGAGCAAACGCTCACAAACCTTTCAGGGAACTGAGAGGGGAATTTTTGCTGGCAGATAAAAGTAATATTTCATGATTGAGGTGGAATGTAAGTTGAGATTTATTTCTGGGCGTAGAGTGTCTGTTTTTATAAGGAGGAAGTATTTTAATGTTGTTATGATCACTTGAGGTTTATTTGGTGTAACTGATGTGAGCAAAAAGTCTGTAATCTACAACAGAATCATAAGGCCTTTTAGTCCAAAACAGAGCTTTCATGTTCAGTGTGGTTTCGTTATTATACATAATCCATTCATTCTCTGCTGGTTATTTTATCCTTTTACGCTACAGCAGAGAAAATAGGGGTAAACTTAGTCTCCTTACCAGAGCGTACTTCTTACGATTGTAGTTTCTTTCATTCAGTTTTATGGTTACAGACTGTGCGATAATAAATCACAAAATTTGCAAAAATGTCATCTTCAGAGCTAAATACACCAGGACTAACCGCTGAGACTCCTTTTCAAACCCGAGAAGAATTTGTTTTCTCCATACCCTATTTTCTCAGGAGGATGAGAAGAGAAACACGTCTCTGTTATGTGCGTCGGCAGTGACTCTCCCTAAGTACTACTCTACAAACAACAAGATTCCAATAGCTTAGTAAAAAGAAACAGAACAATTTTCCAGGCCACGACTTCTCGAAAAGTGGTCACACAAAAAATTGATGCGTGTTTGTGTTTATCTGGATATTTACGCCATAGAGTGTCAGAGCACTCCCCCCCCCCCCGCCGCCTACATCTGGCCATCTTTAATTTTTTATTGCAAAACTAGTATTACGTCACAACAGAAACATTGGAGGACCAAGGAGACGTCGACCACTCAGGTCACTATTACTTTCTCTAACTACCGCTTACTTGCAATATGATGAAATGGTATCAAGAAAGATGGACAATGAGATCTACTTTTCTCTTGCCTTTGTCATGATAGTTGCTGAAAAGGAACAATGACTCCTTATTCAGTGGTATTATCAATTATTTGGCATAATCCAGGACACACAAGACAGGGAGAGGGAGATTTTCCCCAGAAATATGTAGGATAAACACCCTAATGTGAGTGGTAGGCAGAGTGGTGCCAAAGATTCTGTAATTCCTTGATGTTATGATTAACTCAAAACATCACGAGCTGCCAAAGTCCAGCAGTGAGGCAAAAGAAATTATTGGATAAACAAGATTTGATGGCAAATCAATGTCGAAAATCGATAATCAACTTGGACGCCAAAAGGATTCCATGAAGTTAATCACTCGCTAATCGCTTCCAGTTCCTTAAAGTGACATTTTTTATCGAAGATATATCAAGTTTTACCGCCTTGTCATAAAGATTTATATGCGTTTTATCTAAGATTAGATAAAGAAGATATCATAACAAATTTTTAGTTGAGTTCAAAGTAGACTAAAGTTCAATTGCTGTTGCGCTGACATTAATCATATCAAGCTTTGTCGTCTGAGACATATTTTCTTTAATCTGTAGCGAGGATTTATGGTTCCTGGGATATTTATTCTCTTTTAATTATTATTTGCTGATGATACGAGTATCATCCCTTCTTGCGGAGAATTGTTCAATTGGGTACCCGTAGCCTTGTCACCAGACAGAGGTACCAAACAAAAAATTAGCTGCGAGACAAAGCTAGGGTACCCCGTAGAAACATTTAGTTTGATAAACAATGTACGAACACTGTCACTGATATTAGGTCTTGGTCAGTCAACTGACTGCAAGAAAGCGTCCATTTGTGGGAATCTGGAAAGAGTCCCCTATGCATAATCTTTAACTCCATCTTCACTCTCCCGGACAAAACAATACAAACTTGCAAAATGCCAGAACCAACCACCGAGTGCTAATTCTCTAATATGGAAGGTTACTCTTGATAAGCAACTTCAGATTCCAGGCAGTCTTAGTATACTTTTCTTGAACCCCTACTTCAGTCTTCCCTGGCCAGGGGGCCGCTGGGCACAGAGCAAGGGTCTTGGGGCTCGCTTCAGGTGTGTTTGCATGTGTTCCTTCTGAGTGCCAAGTAAGAGGAAGGTTTATGAAGATCACACCCTACATATGTAGTACCCTCATCTATAATCTGCTCACCTATTTTGTTGGAAGTTGTCTTGTCTTGAGTAAAAAGAGACTTGGTAGTAAATGTACGTACTGACCAATAACAGGTGATAGACTGTAGGATGAGTATATTCCAAATACTTGACAATGTTGTTGTGAATGTGAGAAGTCTGAGGTTATAAAGTGTGTGTGTTTATTATGTGAATTTTGGTTAATTGAAGCTGATCTGGCCTTTGGTGAGTTAAATCCCTCAAGGTGAGAGTGGGATTCGGCTATTGGACCTCTCGCCTGATAGCTAGATTTCATTGATTACACATTCAATGCTCCTCGTTGGGTGTTATTTTTGTGAGCCCTAGAACATTAGGCTAAATGAGAGCTAATGATCTATTGTTGATCCAGTTATAAATTGTCTACTCCAGTTGAAATAGGTTAGCCAGTAAGGTATTGTAACGCAAGATCTGTCTATCTGAAACATGGAACGAACCTTCAGACTTGGCTGAGAACAAATATTTATAGCCGCCATTATCATTAACATACAGATTAACTTTTGCCTTTGCTTCCCTAATAAAACAGTACACATTACATTAGTTTTGGAACATATCTCACTTTTACTTTCAGATAAATCATAAGTTAGAGTGGTATCATGGTGACGATTTATTGGGCGACAGAAAGCAAGAAGTTATTTTCAGTCCCATAAAATTGTAATAATAATTCTTGCTGCATATAAATTATGGATATTAAAATAGCATATTTAGCTGGAATGGAATTCAGGCCAAAGCTGAATTCCTTAGGAATGAGTGATATCACTTAGCAGCAAGGTGCTCGTGATAAGCAGCGGTACAAAGGAGGGAGAGGTCGACAAGGAACATAAAACTGGGTCACCATAGCAAATAAATCAAGTAGCTGGTAATGGTAGGGAAAATATTTCACACTGTCCTTGATCATAAACATACAGGAAAAAACTGAACAGGGATTCGGATCAACGAGGGAACCTGTATCTCCCCTTTTGTTAACGCCAAACACTATCTTCAGATTTCAAGTCTGTTAGATTCATAGTCACATGTCCATGTTCCATGTTGATATTATGCATTGTAAGGACCCTATCTGCACGCCATGGACCTACCAACTGTATTCCCAACAAAAACTACTCTGTCTCTACTAAGAGTAGATCTATTCTATTTCCAATTATTCTTTCTACGCTTTTTCTTTTTTCATAATGCATGGTTATCTACTCTTTTTTTAAGTTTTAACTCATACCCTGTGCCATATTTAAATTATATAACAATAGGTTTTTTTCCACTGGTATATGACTTCAGGTATACCCCAGAGCCCTTAATTTTAGTTTCACAACGAAACAAAAATCCTTGGGGGTGCTCCCTGGTGCCTCTCCTGCACCCAGTGGCCCTACCAACTATATCCAACCAAATCTACTCTTTCTCCACAAACGTAGTTGTTAGCCAAACGACCAAACAAGGTGCATAGTGCCAAATTTACTCCCCCCATGATGTATGTTCCAGGTGGCTGTTTTCCTGATTGCATTCCATCTTTGATTCATGCTGATGGTGAAACAGCGGACACAGGGCTGACATTGGTTGGCTGTCGCCAGGTAAGCTTGCCTAAAATAGTTGTGTAACCCCAATAACGATGAACATAAATCAATAAAGTTCACTTTTTGTAAAATTGTTCTGCTCTGTTATTTTATTCAAGATATATCAATTTAACATCGTTTTTAAAAAAAACTGAGGAGGGAACATATCATTACTATATTTGGTACAATGACTCAGTCACATGATGTAGGGCTGGGCGGATGTAGGATATGTCTTAGCTAAGTGACTGAGCTTGCGGGTCTGAAGATGCTACGCCCGCCTCGTAATGTCAACGCTTACACCGAGGCGTTACAGTGCACACGCCCTTGTCCTCACACTAGGACATTAACTTGGCACGCATCAGTCAAATTTATTACAATTTTGACGGATAGCTTGTCAACCCGGAAAAATCACTACTATAAAAGAAGGGACTTGGATGGTAGGGAAATCAGACCTCACAGAGCCTCAGACAGGGCAACTTCTCCTCCTTCTTTTTTACCTACCTTCAAAACACAGAGAAGCAGAACTATGGGTGAGTGTTGATTTCAGTGTAAAGGAAAGAATTAAATGTTATTTTTACACATATTTTTTTTCCATTATTTAAATATTGTTCATCAGATATTCAGCTATGTAATTAGTTACACGATTTACAGAACTTTTGCTGTTACAATAAGCAGTGCATATTCCAAAGATTTTTGTCATAACGTTATTAAACATGTAATGTGAATCTATAAAAAAGGAAATCAAATTTTTATCACTATGTCTTGCACTTTTATCTTGGCATAAAATACCCTCCTATATGATGTTTCCATAACGTACCATAGATAGTTGCACGGGTGAATGTTGAGAATCAAAGATGCAACAATCATGAGCAAGTTATATTTCAAAACTAGATGGTGGAGCCTGTGAATTAAAAACTTCACACCGACCTATCATAATATGTAACCACCAATATGTTTTATATATATTACATATTTTTTCTGGTGAATTAATAAGTCCAGGGACTTTGTGCAGTTTTATAACCCTATCATATCACCCATTGCTTAAATAAAACTTCCAACAAGAGTTTGCAACTTTTCAGCTATGTTTTCTTGTTATTTTATAGATTGTAAGATCCCGTTAGTGTTTCTCCTGGCTTCTATTGGTAAGTGTCACTATCATTTAAATTTTTTTGCCTCAATCCGAAAATTTTTTTAATTCAATGAGATTTATGCCAATAAAATTATATACATATATACCTGAATAATTCTAAACATAACTTTGACAATTCTTTACTTTCCTATCAAAGGAGGACTTTTGTTAAAATTTGTCCAGAAAATAGTAACTTTTTGTTTTTTCAGTTGTCACTCTCTGTGTATAAATTGTCTATGCCCTTGACTCCATCACCAGAAAATGTTATAACATATAAAAGTAATAATGCAAGTCTTATTGTAGCCAAGGAGTTTCTCTAACTCCTTGCTGTAATGAAGTTTATGTGGATCAGTCTGGAATGTGGTTGGTGGAGTAACTCCATACTAACAAGCACATGACAGCGAGCTCTGTTATTTTAGCCAGGCTTTATGTAGCCTAAGTGCTCAGATGGCTGCAATGCGATTCAGTCATTGCAACAGTCTGAGCACTTAGACTAGTCTCTATGCCTTTCATGATGAGAATCATATCCATTTACCCTCATATCCTGTTCTTTCCCCTGAGACGATAAATCTTTTTGGGTACACTCTGATCAGTGTTTACTCAATATCCAAATAACAGGGCAAATTTAGGAGCATTTGAAGCTGCCCTGGGAACTAAACCTGTTTATTTTTTTCAACAGGAGCAAGTCTCGGATGGATGATGTCGTCAATGCCTCGAATGGCACCAATGCCTCGAATGGCACCGATGTCTTGGAATCCCATGCCACCAATGAATTGGATGCCAATGCCATCGATGCCATGGAGACCTCCTCAATCGTGGATCCAACACCCTCCCCCACCACCCCATCCTTGGAGACCAACAACTCACCCAACACCACGACCTTGGACAACAACTCCACGACCTTGGACGACAACACCACGGCCTTGGACGACAACTCCACGACCTTGGACAACAAAAAAAACTCCTAAACCATGGAAACCACCAACGAAAGCTCCTCACCATTGGACCACAACAACCGCCCAAGTTTGGACCACAACCACACCTGAGCCTTGGAGACCACCAACAACTGCCAAGCCTTGGAGTCCTCCAGTACACCACCACCCACATCCACCACATCACGCACCCTCACCACGAACATGGGGTCCACCACCACCTCCACAATACTGGGGTAAGAACTGTTGCTTATTAACGTGGTATATATAACAATAAATATATCAATAACAATAAATATATATATATTACAATAAATCAGCCTGTATCTAAGCCCGAGTGTGGCCACTGATAATGCTCAAAACACAAAACTTGTAACAACAAGCTTAGCCTTCATTGCAAGAGTATAGTAAAAACTGAAGATTACATTTTGCTCCACACTTAGTTACTGATTTGATTTGATTATGGTAGTTGTCTGTGACCAGTTCAACACAATATTGGATACATTACTAGAGTTATAGTAATCACATGTATACTTTCCTCTCGCAGGCCACTAAGAAGACCGATCGACCTTCACATTCAGCTGCATCATCCTGACCCTGACCGCCTACAAATGTACCCCTTCAATCTGCTCTTAACCCCAAACTGTTACTTACGTTATCATGGCACAGTTTTATATTATTGTTGATTAAAACTTTTATCCTTCATTGTTTGAACTTACAGAAATACAGTTTTGTTTGCCCTTTTTTACGTTACATAACTTCTATTATAACTATGAAATTATACCATAAAACTTAACTTTCATTTTCAAATTACGATTATTTCTTTCAATCATTTTGTTGAGACTTGTTGTACTCCCAAATAAAACGTTGATAGAAGCTGCATGTTTAAATTTTTACAGGCAGGCAAACTCTACACTCCCCATAGAATATGCACAACCTGATTTAGATATATTCTTGACCATCAATAACTTCAAACTGTCACTTCTTGACCTGTAAATTCCATACCAAGTTGTCGATTAAGTCTTTAAACTCAAGGTAGTCCAGGATAAATTCTAGACACAAATTTCTCACAGAAAATGGAAGCAGGTGGCAATAGTAGAAGTGTTGTGTATACAGCTATTCAGAAGTTTGTAGGAAAAACAGGGATAACTGTAGGCTTCTCAAATCAAATTCAAATTGTTTATCTTTCATTGGGATTTTGGGACTGTTGTAGCTATAAGTAGGAGGAAATGACTCAAATTTGATTTATTTCCACTAATATCAGCAAGAGCAGTTAAATACAGTTGATGAAAAACAGGACCATGCACATGTTACACCATAGATATGATACTGCTCAGTAATGAACCAAAATAACATTGATGAAATTTAATGAAAATGTCATACCCATTACCTAATGATGTAATTTGTTCAAGCGTCATATATCATCGAACCAAATTTTCTCTCCTTCCTTGATTCATTCTGTCTTTTTTTAATGACCAAACTAAAAGTTACATACAGTACCACAACAAAGTACCTACCTTAAATATTTGAGGTTATAGACATGATTCCAATTTCGATACAGAATATTTTCACCCTTACAAAGCAGGGCATTTATATTTGTAGCCTGATCTCTTTCTAATGAATAGATTGTCCGTTCATTGTCTAGCTTCCCTTAACATGGTACAAACAAGTTAACAATCACACAGATACTGAGCACTGATTTTCAATCTATTGTATATTGTAATGGCTTGATATTGTTGACAGAACACCCTGTGCAGGCCAGTAACTATAGTGGCAGCAGGGAGGAGCTGCTTATTCTAGAAAGCTAAGTAAAGGCGCCCAAAAACACTATATTATTGTATAATCAATATTGGCAATTGCTCCTTTTTGTTGTTTTAGGTACTACCTTTTTTACGAAGAGGCAAAATAAAATCGTAATACTGTGGACACGATAGACCTTCTGTATGTATGGTCCTGATCCGATCTTACCAGGTTAGGATAAATTGCTAGCCAGTGGAAAATCAGAAATGATATCCAATGTTGGGAATCGAGTCTTGATCATATGAAAACAATTCCTTACCCATAACCATCTGAGTGCTACTCACTCCACCAGGAATCCTCTTTGCTATGAGCTTACGGCAACCGAACTGGTATTGCTTCTTTCCTTCAAGGATTTGTGCAGCTCCCTACCATATTTATTCCCTAAACACTAGCCCCGCCTAGTAAGAAAGTATAATCAGCAAGATAATCTCTTTGAGATTGATGAGAGTGATGGGGCGGACATTGTTGCACTGAAACAATGAAGAGTTGGCAGGTTTCAATTGAGATGTGGGTGCATAGGCTCATAATGGAAAATGAAAATCAGCACCATGGATTTTCTGCTGTATTGAATACAAGATAGCTCTGTTTGTTTTGATTTTACAATAGGCTGATCACTCAAACAGCTCTCTGACGTCACAAAACGTTAGCCTGGCTTGATGTGAGCGTTTTCGGGAAGGCCTCTACTGCGATAGATATAAAATGCATTAAGAGTGGACCAATTTTCTAAAGAAGCACATCATTACGGAGCTTAGAATCAGAGAATAATTTGATACATGAATAAAATTGATCCACCTAGTTGTTTAATTGATTCATTTGCTTGCTGTGAACGTGGGAGTTGCGCTGGCGCTAGGGGTCGGTAATTGGTGGTCTAGCATAGACAAAGCCTTTATTTGTATTATGCAATAGTATGACTTCACAATTTGTCTTTTTGTATACAATAGAAGGCTTTATTTCATCGTATCTTGATCGTATATCTTACACAATTCACTAGTAATCGAGCATCCGAACTGAGCACATCGGAACCAAGGGCACTACATCTTATTTCGATGTGTATCAGGACTAGTCCTATAGCCCACTATCTCTATTATATTGGATTGCTAAACTATCCCCCTATAATGTGATTACTGTATTGGGATCGCCAATTGAATATCCCGTGACTCACGCAGCAGACAACAGTTACAGTCATAATAAAGTTACAATTGTACTGCTAATTATTCTACTGCGTGAGTTACGGGATATTCAATTGGCAATCCCAATACACTTGCCCTCATTGATATGAATTAATAGATCAGTGGTAAAACACATAGCGTGACTATTTGTGAAGATATGCCATCAGTATAAGGCTTGTGTCAGGATATAAATGAAGTTAAAAATCATGCAGCTTATACATTACGCATGATTGAGGCTCCAGTAACAACCTTCAAAAACTCAGGCAAGCGCTGCTTGACCAAAGTTTACGAGGGTCAGCTATAACAGATTCTGAACTTGTGGACAAATTAAAGATGACAATTGCTGTCCAGCAACCATACATGAATAGCCATACGCCTGCTCAGGGTTAGATATGTACATGTAATACATATCAGTGATTGGTCTAAAACAAATATATTAGGTGCCAGCAGGAACTTAGTGACTCATTATTCTCACTAAATCATTTGGCTAGGAGGAATGTGTTTGAGAAGTTATAGTCAGCCACAGAAAATAATACAAAAAACAATTCTAGTCTGAGAAATTCTGTTCAGCTGTTCAGTCTATTCAGCCTGTTCAGCAATTTACAGTTACCGGCCAAAAACAGCTGACAGGAGCACTGGATGTGTTTTACTGGGCTGTAACAAACTACAATATTAGGGTGGACTGACTGTATACCAGGCCAGGGGCCGTTGTTTGAAACCAAAGTATTAGAGACTATTTGACGAAACTAACGTTGTCAGAAACAACAGCTTTATACCCGTGTAGACTCTTTGGTATCCCAGTTAAGCTTTAGACAAGTGCCTGACACCAGGTACACATAGGAACAGTTTGCTCCCTCTTATCTGTTGTGGTGGGGGGATATTGCAAATGTTTGGTATCCCTCCGCCACCACAGGTGGAACAAACTCGATTTAGGGTAATAGGGGTCCACTTAGAACAAGTTTGTTCCCTCTGTGGTGGCGGAAGGATATTGCAAATGTTTGGTATCGAGGTGCCTCGATACCAAACATTTGCAATATCCCTCTGCCACCACAGAGGGAACAAACTTGTTCCAGGGTACACAGGGGTCCACTAGATTCCAATAGTGCTGGTCAGGTCAGAATAACTAGGGATATGGTAGAAAAATCCTTTTACCATAACAGCTGGAAGTTCTGCATTGAAAGTTATCATACGACTACTAGATTGTGTTCATGAAGTATGACAATGTTCAGGGTATTATTCGTAACATATATCAGACATCTAATGTCTAGGTAACAGTTAAGTAGCTCTCAACATCAATATGGTTGAAGTTCCCAATTGTTGTCGATGTTTGGCCTGATGATGCCTTGGCTTGGCAGATGATCACCTTACTGACAGTGGAATGAAAAGAACAGAATAGATTAGTATTGTGTGATGAACAGGGGGGGGGGGGGGGGGTTATATGAAGAGTTGATCCATCTATATATATTTTTTTTTGTAGAGGCGGCTGAGGTATATATAGCAGCTATTGATAAACATGACTCAGCAGGTACAAGTAAGTAATATAATAACAGATCATACATTCGAATTCTGGCAAATAAGATCTTAAAGACTACGGAAGGGCCACAGCAATAAATAGTCTGGCAGCTAGTTCTGCAGTAAGTATGCAATATTTTCACATTCAATTCAGAATTTCAATTCAGAGCACTTTTTGGTAAAAATGATGTGTAGTGTTAGGAATTGTCCTCCCTTCTCATCTATGAGCTATGAGGTATTTATGCGCCCTATTGCTGTGCCAACATAATAAGCTAACATTTCATAATACATTTAATTGCCCTACTTTCCCACATAAGTTCAAAATTAATGTAGTTCCATTGTCAGGATACATTCTACAACAGTAGATAACTTCATTTAATAATTTTTACAGTTGTCTCAAGTAGCTAGAATTATTAGCTTATTAGGTTGGCACAGCACTAGGGCGCATAAATACCTCATAGTCATAGCTGATAGATGACAAGGGAGGACAATTCCTAACACTACACAGCATTTTTACCCAAAAGTGCTCTGAATTTTCTAAGTGTGAAAATATTGCATACTTACTGCAGAACTGGCTGCCAGACTATTTATTGCTGTGGTCCTTCCGTAGTCTTTTTAATGGGCTTGAGCTGAAACATAGAAAGTCTCACATTTAACACGCAGTCTAGCCCTGAAACTCTGTTTTTTTTAAGTCATGTGAAATTATGTGGATGATATGACAATGGATAAGTCACAGTTGTAACAACATCTTGGTCATGTCTAATGGTCAGACACTTAGCAGTTGTAACCGCAGAGCAGAGGTTTGCACAACTTCACCGTTACTAACATATATGCTGACAGCAGTCTCAGCTGATCCTCAGAGGTTTTATCAGCTCTTGCAGTTTGAGTGGTTTTCATGACGTCAGTGGTTTTCGAGTGGTTTTCATGATCCTTAGAGCATTGATGTGTATATAAAAACTAATCGAAGATCCACTGAGGTTGCAACATCTGCCAGTTGGTTTCTAACTCTGTTAAGATACTTTAGTGCTTATGATAAGCTAGGGACCCGAAGAGGTTGATATCAATTGTTGGCTTTGGTGTTGGTTTTAAACAGGTGGTCATACCGGCTACACGCTCCAAGGAAAAAAAAAGAAATGTTTCCATATGTGCAATGCCACAAATTGCTCTCAGCTTGCAGGTCAATTAGCTTTTTAGAGGGACTTAAATCCAGGACTTTTAGCTATTGTGCGATGAAGTTCATGCATTGTAACATCAAATTGTTTCAGCTCAGAGTGGATGCCATGGCTCAAAAAACTCGTCAGTGTCCAATACATTAACAAACACAACTTGATAAGCACTAGTCTGAGCCCCCCAGACTTTTACGTCAAGTATCACACTGATGATTCATTTTTTCATGCAGACAAAAGGACATGCTAGCAAATGGAGCTACGACTCCGAAGAAGTCACACTGGAAAGGATCATTGCAGAGCCTGATTTACTACAATTCGCAGGACATTACTACGTTGAAAGACACAACATGTATAATCATCATTTCCTGCTATCTAATTGTGATTCGGGTGTAGCTGAGGTAAGTTCTTTCGGCCCTAGACATACTTCACTATCAAATACACAGTTATTTAAAACCAAGTTCTATGTCAGGCCCCCATCCACCAGGTTCCCTTAGATATATGTATATTAAGTTTGACCTCAGAACAGAAAGAACGAATAACCGATAAGGTCTCATTATTACTGTTATCTATCAACCTGAATAAACTTTGATTTGTTGAATTCCAGATAAGTGCTATAATTTAGACCAATATGAAAAAGTCCCCATACCTGTCAGCTTTCATCATTTCATCGAGGGTTATAACCTCAAGTGAATTTCAAATTTTAACTGCTATTTTAACTAAGAGGCTCGGCAACCCAGATTTTGAGTCCCAACATGACATATCTTGAAGATTTGTGCTTGGGATCAGGTAGTATACCTACTAAATGCCTTTAATTTCAGTTGAAAGCATCACTTGTTCACTTTGATGGAGAACTGATGGACAAGTCTAACGCTACGGTCAAAGAGGAGTCATTCACTCTGATCAAAAAAGAAGGAATATGGTCAGTTGATGCTGTTAGCGAGAGTGTCAGAAAATATGCAGAGGCACTGATAAACAAAAGATGGCACCTAGTGCATGATAGGGAGTATCCAATGAGCTTTGAAGGCAAATGTGAGGCTGTGAGGTCAGCAAAAAGTTGCGAAGGTAACTACCCAAAGTATGACTTCTTCAACAACAATTGTGAACACTTTATACGTGAAATTCTAACTGGAAAGAAGGAGAGCAAGCAGATTGAGGAGCTTAAAGATAGACTTGATGTCTTTGTCCCTTGCTTGTGTATAGTTGGCGGTATCCTTATCATTGGTATCATTTTTAGAAAGGTTAAAAATCTTTAATAGATAATAATCGAGCATTGGTATCCGATATCCAGAGCATATAAATTTTAGTTGATTCTTGCTGAATATGAGACTCTAGGTAACTCAAACTCCACACTTTCGCGCACAAAGCGTATAATACCACTGCTATGAGACTTTCAAACATATACAAGACAATGTATTATGTGGCTAAATAAAGTTTAAATAAAGATCGTTTCTTGGCCTATTGGCTAAGTTCAAATTGTCACTGACAATGGCCGATTAGTGCCAGTTCAGTTTTGGCAGCTCGCTGCACACCCATGATTCGGAGGTCCTCCATGGCCTCACCTCTAGGATGCATTCTAGTTTTCTAGGATGTATCACATTCTCAGTATGAGGATTTAGGGCACCTTGCGTCCCTCTTTAGGGGCAGCCCAATCTTCTGTTTCTTACTAAACAGCAAGTTTAAATTAAAATGAGTTAGTACATGGTTTAATCTATGACTAGTTGTGAGATGTCTGTGTAATTTATCTGAATCATCTCCGGGAATTGTTAGCATTGCAAGACACAATACAATGTACAGTCAGCTTCAGTTGATTTTGGCTTGAGTCAAAGTTATGATATGAATTGATTTGAACTCGTTTATGAAATTTTGCTCTTCCGTGAGTGATAGTAATAGCATAAAACTATAATGGAACAGCCAGCTGCTATTTACTTCAGATGAAGTCAGAGTTTAGATAAGTTATTGTTATTGGACTCGAGTCAGAGTTATGGTAAGGATAAGTTATTGATAGCGTCTCTCATAAGTTTAATCTGTGGGGAGGTAACTCTACAACATCCTCCGATTAGCTCAGCTCCCTTACTCACACACATCTCTATAAATGTGGGGATATCAGGGAGTTTGTTGTCTCCCTCCCAGCCTGTACCTGATATCCAGTTCTCACCGCTGTAAGAGGAATTGTGACAGGTGAGAATTAGATGAAAATGTGCCGCTTCTACTGTACCAACTGGAATACCACAAGAAGAATGCGATTCATAGCTCGAGGGCCCTCACTGTTTCAATCAGGGGCGGGGGTTGCATGCCCCAGTACAGCCGAAGCACTGTAGTTAATGACACTTGTTCTCATGGCAGGCATAGACACTGTCAACCTCAGATAAAACAAGGAGCTTTGTTCAATATTGAACAAGCCGGATATCTTTTCCTATCCTATACATTCCTCGTGCTAAGGTCCCCGATGCTTTGCACGGTTTTGGTGAGTCGCTTGTAAGATTTAGGTGGGGGGGGGGGGGGCTCCGGTGTTGGGGCAAGAGTCTGGAGTGGAAGGGGGGGGGGGCTTAGACTAGTCTGTAACTTAACTGTAACAGGGAACTCATAACTATGTTTGGTTTCTTCGATAAATATTTCAGGCCTACCTATTAGGATAAACAATGAAAGGTTTTATCCCTCTGTAAACTTGAAGTTCATCTAGTAAAGAGCTGATTTGATCTGGAGAGGTACAGTTAACTCCTACATGAGTTATCTGACTACAGTGAACTCCTGCATGAACTGCATCAGTTAGAAGCTCTCCATGATTTGTCAGCTTTTCATTCTTCAAATGAAATAATTGTTCAGACATTTATATAATATTTTATATATATATATATATATATATATACTTTTATTGTCAATTTACAATCATCTTTATGAATGTTTTTCATGCAGTGCGTTGATAGTAGTTGTTTAAATAAGGTATCTGACAATGGATTAACAACATAACTTTTAATGCACATACTAGGTAGAACTTATCTTTTCATCCATAATATTTCCCATCTGTTATATTTATGAAAAATCAAATCTTCTGTGAAAAATTTGATTACTCATAAGTATAACAGATATTTTGAAACTTTCAGGTTATTTAATGTCAGTTGATAGAAGTTCTCATTGTTTGCACTGGAATGGGGAGGGGGGTAGAGTATGTGTTCATTCTCTGCCCGGTTGCTGGTAGAGGCATTCCATTCTCAACCACAGCCCACTCAATGATCAATAATGAAATGCCACAAACAGCAACCCATGCCACACTGATGACATGATATACTATTTCATGTATATCTCTGATAGATAGAGATAATTAATTCACTTAGCATGAGTACCATCACAAGGAAGTTGGTGTGACCACAAGAGGTGAATTTCATTAATTAGGGGTGGGTAAATGTTAGGTACTCAAACTGAATTGACTCTAACGATCAGAGATACACAATATGTTAATAATGAAGTCTCGATGTCAGTGTGAACCCATGCTAGTTATGATGGATTATTGCGGACTGTGTTATGATTATAATTACCTGACATGCGTATGACAACCAGGCTTTACTCTTACTAAACTCCTCAGTGAGTAATCTGATAAGAGCTTCACCTTCCTTCTGGACTGGGATCGTCTCAAACGCAAACCACTCTACACCAGCCTCCTCTAGTGCCTGTTATAATACATATATATATATATATATTAGGTATCATGACATGGGGGGGGGTGTGACTGTCAAGTTTGCAGAATTGGTAGGGGGTGCAAGACGATAATGATCATACAGGTACAATTTATAGGTAAAAGTAGACCAAGTTTGTCCGTTTGCCTGCATTCGGAGTTGTTCCCGATCCACTGGTCAAGTGACATGTGGAAGGGTGCCACTTCAATGCAGGCAATTGGATTAATTTTGATCTAAAGTAAAAGAGATCCAAATTCATATCACGCCATGTCGAGTCGGAGAAGCAAAAAAAAGCAGAAGGCATTTCTATTCATTATACAGGGGCTATAAGCTGGGTGATGATGAAATCAGTTTGATTCAGAATTACACACTGCGTTAGTTGTTATTATCTGCTCTTGTACTGTGAGTAGATAACTCAGTTATTGATTGTAAATTAGTAGCTGTGCAACAGAATATTAAAATATGCGCAATAGTATCGTATTGTATGAATTTTAATCTAAAAAAAGAGCTTTTTGTGACCTTCACAATCTTAATAATGATGTACGTATGTATGTATTGTCTCAGGATACAATACATACATACATTGTTAGGTTATCATATTACCCAAATCTCTCAATAAAGTAGCAGTAAATTGCATCATTGGAAACTATTTCACCAATGAACTATGTTGAGTTTAATGGCTTTAAGTGTTTAAGCCTGGTACCCATCAACTGCATAACTGATATGTTGTGCTGCATTTTGTGGTACCCACAAATTCTTTAATGATTGCCAGTGCAAAATCTTAGAAATTCCTGAGATTAAAAAAGCACATTGGTGGGTACAAGGCTTTAGGAATGCAAAAAACAACCACTGTTCATATCAGAAGGAAATAAGGAGCAGAAGGGCATTATAGAATAATGTAATCTATTTCAAAGTGCGAACACCCAAGGTCTAGAAGGTTCTAGAGTATGTTATCTCCCCTGTAACAGGGTCAAACTAAAATGATGATCCACTTACAACATAACTGTAAGCC
Organism: Membranipora membranacea; assembly: GCA_914767715.1. Lineage (NCBI taxonomy): Eukaryota > Metazoa > Bryozoa > Gymnolaemata > Cheilostomatida > Membraniporidae > Membranipora > Membranipora membranacea. Next base: position 4,116,937 of record OU612074.1, read on the forward strand.
TAGCCCGGACTTGCCTGGGACAGTTACAAGGCTGCTCTACTTAAACTGTAATTGATCAAAAATCATATTGGACAAATGTAGCGTAGTCAGAGATATTTTAGTGCTAATCCGTAACAGGGGAGATAACATACTCTAGACTCTTCTAGACCCTGGGTTTTCGGACTTTAAATTAGGTTACATCATTCAATAATGCCCTTCTGCGAAAAAATTTGTCAAAGCTCTGATATGAACAGTGGTTGATTGTTGACAGTTTTATGTGGCTTTCTCTTACAATTTTGTGATTATTATTAATATGGGGAGAGAATATTGGCCAAACAAATGGTATTTGTGTCAACACAAACCTTCATTCTTGGTCTGTGCCAGTCCATGAGCTGGTCTATAGTCATACTATCAACATATCTACCGTGATACTCTGAGCCGTCGTGTTGAGCTGCACCGTAAGGACCGATAGAGCCAACTATGTGTCTGTAACCGGCCATTAATAAAACAAAACATCAACCTATGTGAGGAAAGTCTCTGCCTACAACATTGAATCTTCATCAGTATGTTTTGGTCACACTTCAACCAGTGTCTAACCTAGAGAATTAGCCTGTATTGATAGGCCCACCTCCACAAAGTATGTGATTGCAGGCTCATATTTATTGTGGGAACCATATACTTATAAATGCTTATTGATATTTTTATGGTGGGAACAGTATGAGTCGGAATAGTTGATGTGGTTACACATAATATCACTGGGCTTTGTTGATAAAACTATTTATTTGTGGAAATTGTTGTTAGCAGATGTTTGCCTCAAATAGCGTGCCTTTTGTATACCTGAACATTGAAAAAATGAAAGACATTAAAGTGTCTAGGAAAGCAAAAAACGACCGCTGTTCATATCCAAGCTTTGACATTGCAATGAACAAAAAATGTAAATTTATTCGCACAGAGATATTATTGAATGATGTAACCTTATTAAAATTCCCCTGTTACAGGTTAACACTAAAATATCTTTGACTACGCTACCTTTGTCCAATACTGTTTTTTGATAATTTTCAGTGTAAGTAGAGCAGCCTTGTAACTGTCCTAGGTAAGCCCAGGCTTACTGTTACACTGTAAGTGGATCATCATTTAAATGTGAATCCGTGACAGGGGGGGATAACATACTCTAGACCCTTCTTGACCCTGGATTTTTGCACATTAAATTAGGCAACATCATTCAATAATGTCTTCGTGCGGAAAAAATCTTTTTTTACTTTTTTTGTTCATTGCAAGGGCAAAGCGTTGATATGAACAGAAGTTGTTTTTAGCTTTCCTAGACACTTTAAGTTTTAATTTATCATTTTATTCCAATCGTCGCTGTCATTCAAGCTTATCTACCAAATTAGTCCAAGCGCTTTTTAAAATTTATACCCAAATACCAAAGCATGTTATAGTGAGGCAGTTATTCATAATGAGGCTGTGCCAGACTTACATGGTAAAACAAAATCAATGCTCTGCTTGGCATGAATTATTGATGGTGGAAAGAGTGCCTTTAAAAAAGGAAGGTAACTCTCATTCTCTGCATTATGATGTCACAGTCTCCGGAAGCGCATTTTCCTTGTATTGCACATCCGGGAGACTGTGACATCATAATGCAGAGAATGAGAGTTACCTTCCCTTATGGAAGGCACTCTTACACCATGAATTTTGTAGCAAGCGTTGCGGCTGATGGTGAGCATAGACTACACAAACATCTGCCGAAGAGCAAATCTAATACAGGCCGCCACTCTAGTAGGCTTAAAGACATACCGCTAGTTTACACAAACTATCGTGTAACAAAAAACAGCCTGTTTAGTAAATATGTGGACTAGAAAACATCTTTTCTGTATCATTTTTGTCACAATTTGATTTTGCCAGTCTCATTTTATGAAATTATTTTTATTTTTTATTAACTTGTAATGCATGCTTCATATGATCGTATCACCTGTTACGACTTTTAGCAGCAAAGTCAATAAATCAAATCAAATCAAATGAACAATAATTGCCAAGTAGAGCATCGAATTTTTTTGCTATGCAAATCTGACACAACTTTATCATAAGTAACTGCCTGACTATAACATGATTTGGTCTTTGGATAGTCGCTATTTACTTTTCTACATTTTATGTCATAATTGAACTGAGACTGAGAACTTATCATTCAATAAAACCTCTCATAGAAAATCAACTTACTCTCTTTGTTTGTCAGGGTCTGTCCAGTTACATTATGCAGTCAAATAAATATCTATCTACATATCTACATTGGCAGGGTTAGGTAATGTTTTGGGCGAAGTCATTAAAGCTATAGTTGCGCCTTCCCATGTTTGGGATCATATTGATGGTCTCAGGGTAATTAAGTGTACCGTGGCATATGGACACAGTTGAAACCATTAGCTTCACTAAAGTGACAATTTTTCTTAATTTTTCTCACCCACTAGGGTTATCCCCCTCTATCTTTATATATTAAAGAGCGATAAACAGGGGACAACCTCAATGGCTGAGATAAGTTGACAAAAAACTTACTTTTTTAGAGAAGCTGTGTACATATGCTATTCAAAAGGTTGCCATGGTGCTCTTAATCAGACTAAGACCTTCATTATGATACCAAATATGGGGAGGCGCTACTATAGCTTTAAAACAAGGAGCACAATACTGACACCCGTCTGGTAGTAGATGTGGAGGACTGGTTATACTGTTGTAGTGCGGGCCCAGCCATGTCAGTCACTGATCTCTTCATGAGTTCCAAACTCTCCTCCTCTGTCAGACTCAGGAACTCACTGAACCCGTCTACAGAGGCCTGATACGTGTTAGTTAGGATGATGTCACAGCCGGCCTCCAGGAACTGAAGATGTGCTTCTACAAATCGGACATAACATTTAGGTATCTCTGGAAGAAACAGTAACTGACAGACATCTTACGACAAATTGATCTTTTTTTTTATAAGGAATCACTGGTATCTTATCAGTGAATAAGGAGATTTTTTTGTATACATTACCAAACCTAATCCTTACCCACTTTGCTGTCGCAGAGGCTCTCCATTGTTTTCAATCGAAAGCCTATGTGGTATACCAGCGACCTGGCCAAAGTTTCAGCATTTGAAATTAATGCACTAACAGACAGTTCCTATTGGCGATTGCGTAATGACCTAGCCACTTACTCTTTACAGCCTCAGGGTGAGTTTGGAGGAGCCTCGCGCTCCACAGAGGGTCTCTATCTATACTCTCACAACCATTATCTGTGAGCTGAGACGCGAAACCACCATCCAGTAACAGAGTGTTACACTTTGAAGGTGCCTCCATCTCTGGGGCCTGTAAACAAAAAGATGCATGAGTAAATCCAGAAAGGGGAGGGGGGCGGAGTCGCCTATAAAACAATGCTGGTGATGTCATGGTAATAGTGCGAGTCTATTGGTTCAGATATGATATATTTTTACTCATGACTTAATTTTTGTTTCTGTGTTTCAAATCTGACTATTTGTTCAATCACGATCCTTGTATTTGAACGCGGTGGATGATATCAATGAGAGACTAGCCCCTGTTATATGCCACGTAAAATCTAATAACTTCAGAACAACAAAAATAACCAGGAATCATGGTTCACTTCCTCAGGGATGGTTTTAGTTCAGATGTCTAAAATATGGTGATACTACGCAGTTAAATTATTATTATCTTTATTACTAACCATTGGTAGCAGACTAAAAAATTAGCAGCGACCCTTATAGGTTTTTGTAGAAAAAGAGGAGGCATCCTGGGTATAAAAAGTGAAATATAAAAACTAATCAGTTTAGTTTATTCTTTATAATTAATACAGCCGGCATTGCTATACTTCATTTAGTACTGTGCTCGATCTCAGAGCAGAGCTACACTTGGTGTCTGTCTGGCAATGTTTTAGTATTAAACAGTGGTGCGCGTACCACTGCAAGACACCCAGGTCTTCATCTAGAAACCATGAGTCAAGCGCTGTTTTGAGGCCTTCTCTAGAATAACCTCCTCATGGCTGGCCACAGCAGAATGAAACCACCCCTATGTGTTGATGAGAATCTCAAACATTGCTTTTAGCCCTCAGTACATGTTGTCAGTTTTGGTATTTTGAAATTTTGACAAGTATTTCTTTGCCTATCACTACAAACGTCTTGTTTTTTAAATGTTTCCCCCTCTCATGGGCCAAACAGGACTATCTTCTCAAGATAGGGTCCCCAAAAAAGACCCATTCTACTACTAGATCCCATGCATACTGCCTATTCATAGCAGAAGAAGACTGTCTCTAACTGTGCCTAGCTGGTAGTAGCATTACCACAATCACTTTGATAACGTAATGCCACTACCAGCTATCCCGACACAGTTTGAGCGCATTCACTATTGTCTGTTGGGAGTGCAGATAACATACTCAACAGCTCACAGGGGGACCTTAGTTAATACTTGTTTGGGCCTTTACAGCCTGCAGTGCCCCTGTCATCACAATCAATGAATTTGCTGTTACAATGAGGACAAGCAACACCCTATGATAAACAGTGCTTCTGGGTGGTCTACAAAGTGGACAGTGTCACAAGATTTTATCTTGGATCCTGAGAAAAAAATTGGTGGCACTGGCATGTGCTCAGCACACCAGGTACAACAGTATAGAGTTGTACTTCCATCTGAAGTCTGAAAAAGCTATCAAAGTCAAGATAGACAGAAGTGCTTCAAAGGTGTATCAAGTAGCCTCCCCAAGAGGTGCCACAAAAGGGCACACTACTCGCATACACAAGCCAAGCCTCTGCGGTCGGGTTATTGGGTATGATGATACTCTCAGGCATCCCGATGATCCACGCCCATTGAAATCATCAATCTAAGATGGTGCAGATTATCAAATGCGTTGGAAGGCAAATATTTTTGTTCAACACAAAGTTTGACCCATTCGAATTGCTCCGAACTGAAAACAAACTAATGGATAAAATAGCTGCGCACTTCTATATCCAAAATTTTAGATGCTTTAATGTCAAGGGTTTTTGTCACAGAGCATGTCTGGTTGACATATCAGAATATGTTAAACCAGGCTTACCTAGCATTGTCACAAGGCAAATTTTTTCTGTCAAAACAAAAAAATTGACCTCGTGACAAAGCTATGGCTTACCCATCATCGATATCCTATAAGTCTAAGTGCTCAGACGGCTGCAACGCAAGTTAGTTGTTGTTAATGTCATGCCGCTTAAGCTCTGGCTACACACGCCGTACTATCCATAGGATTGGGAAACATTTAGTAAGGCTACGGATTGGGCAAGGTGCTACACACGCCTATTAATAGCTAGGCCTATTCCTTTCAATTAGAATACAATTTGGGTCTGCTTTGCCTTCCTATTATTCAACTTAAATGAATTAAACCGATCACTATTTAGTAATTTAATTAAAGCCCCACCTCTTTCAAAAATAACAAAGGAATAGCCGGCCGTACTACGGCTACGGATAGAACCAACAAATTGGTTAGCCCATCTGAGGCATCTGGCAGAGCTAACCTAGCTATCCTATGCATCTGGCAGAGCTACAGATGCCCCAATCCTGTGGAAAATACGGCGTGTGTAGCCACAACTTTAGAGCACTTAGACAGTAGTATCCTATCAAAGAGAGCAAAATACCGGCAGAGTTATCCCCTCCGAACAGCAGTAAGTGTGGTGAGTGTAAGTATAAAGAGAGTCTGATGAGAATAAGTATGGTAAGTAGAGCGCAACTGCTCAAACTACAACATTTCCAAGTTTATGATCAACATAGAGAACCGCACTATATCGGGACTCTAAGTACCTAACACGTACCCGCCCCTAATTATATGATTTAACCTCACACCACATCCCATTTAATGGTATTCAGGATACTTGAATTAGTTCATGCTCTATCGATCAGAGGTATACATGCAGTAGTGTATCATGTCATCAATGAGATAGATAATAACATCTCCTTTCAGAGGGCCTCCACCCAGATCAGCATCCTGGCTTACCTGACTGGTAACACTTTATTAATATGGTTCAATCAGGGGCCATCAGATGGTAATAATATCACACGGTGTAAATACGTCATTCGGAAATTGGTCATATAGCCAAACCTTGTAAGCATCCAAAGTCCAAACAACACATCAACGCCTTTTGATGGGTAAAACATAAATTACGTTGTGCAGTCCAGCAAACATGTTTTATGGTGATTGTGGCACTGCTGATTATATATGAAGTGAGCTCTAAACAGTGAATATGGCCTTAGCGACCTTCTGACACCTTGTCATTGTACAGTCGTCTGCTCTTTGAACTCAAACACTAGGGTGGACACAACTCATAATTGTAAACTTAAAATCAGATCAAAGCAGGGAGTTTGGATCCCAAACTCCCTGATAAAAGCAGGTCAAAGTTCAGGTATAATGATTGTCAATTTCTTATAAAATCAAATAAATTGCACATTAAAGGGTCAGTCCTATTAGAAAAGTGGATATATTACCCCAGTAAATAAAATATTGTGAGTTCATAGATCAAATAAAAAGAATTAAAAAATGATAATTGTGGAAAATGGCAATTAGTTTTCTTTTAAATTATTTTAGCAAGGATCATAGTGGTCAGGGGGAGGCAATAAATCACTATGATCCACGATGATCCAATTTTTTTTTGCAGTTTTACTGCAATTAGGATCACAGGCTGTTTTATTTCATATTTCAGTACAGCAGGGTAAGCGTGTATATTGCTGCAGTACATATGATGACAGTGGCTTTGAAACCTATCAATCAGTTTGTAGAAACATGAGTCACCAATTAACTTCACATACTGTCACAATACTTTATTTATTTATTTTTAGAGGTGGGCTTGAAAGTTTACAACCAGGGAGAATACAACTAAATGATAGTTAAAAGCAACTTGTTGACCTCTGAGGCAGCCAAAAAAAATTAAGATTAATTAGGCCACATGTGGTAAAATTAGATAGAGTAATTTGACATGGTGGATTAAAAATTGTTACGTCATTGATTGCCGTAAGGCTTCGTAACAAAGTCACCATGATTAATATATGAAGGTGATCCTATTGATTAAAGATTGATTCAGCGCTAAAGCTAATGTATCAGCAGAGACATTATGTGTACATAAAAAAAACAGCCATACTACATTATCTGACTAGGATAAGTTGTGGCTACAGTAACGCCATATCTCAAGGTGCCGCGACGTAATATAATCGGTGTTGTATGTAGAAGCTCTCTGCCAATGTGTGAAATCAGAAGCGGACGGTTTGTGGTTACTTCTATTCTATTAAAACTATGGCCCAGAGAGCTGAAATTAAATGCATGTAACTTCCGACTTGGGAACACTGTTGGATGTTAGGTGTTGAACTCTGGTTATCGTTTGATCATACAGCAATGGAATGGGTGATCACAATATGAACAAGAGATTTCTACACGCACATATAATATATGAATGTGAACTCCTTGATCAATCTTAATTGCCTGATGGAAATCATATAGACAGAGTGAGTGTCAGCAAGGAAATAGGAAATGGAATGGTGTGTCCTTGGTTGGTGTCAATAGAATAGTAGTAGAGTAGTATTATTTATTTCCATGCATTGATTAACCATTATTAACTATTTTTATTGGACCAACTGGTTACGTGCAGAGTGCCCCAACCTAGGGCATATACATATATACATAGGCCTACTGGAAGCCACATGCAATACACCACTAACTCTGTTACGACCTAAGACAGTCTTGTATATGTGTGTGGATTATACTGATAATGAATGGATTAGGAGTGAGCCATTTCTTCTGTGACACATGTGTGACACATTATACCCTCCCTCCTACCAGCAGCATTTACATTAAAAAAAAGTCAAGCAATAAAGAGATTACTCAGCCAATGATATAGCATGTGAGTTTATTTATGCTAATCAGCTTGTTTATAACAATTTCTTTGTACTGGGAAATCAAACAAGCAAAACTGGTAATTCCCAACCACATTCACTCTGATCCAAGCTATGTCAAGGGCAAAAGATACGTGATTGGACGATGTTGCCGTGTCATACCGAAGCTGTCCCATAGAGATTTTGGTAAGTCAATGTGACTCAATGAAACAAAATTCATGTTATCCTTGTTTTATGTCAACATCCAGCCACTGCATTCAATATGAGTGTATCAAAGTGATGCCTTAGATGTTAGTTTACACATTTTCATTGTAACTTTTGTAGGGGCAAGCATGGTTTACTAGTAAGTGTCCAGTATCAGGACCCCTTACAGAACGGGAAACTTCCCCTTTCTCCAAATCACAAGTAAGACTTTTACTACTAGATCTGTTAAATATGATGTTTCAAGCATACCTCTGTCAATTTAAATGTCACAGCATTGTATAAGTATGAGTTTCACCCTAAAGTACAGGCCATAGAATGACATGCTGCAGCCCCACATATATTCAAAAATGAATTAAATAAATTGCCAAGCCACACAGCAGACCTCATCTGACATCTGTCTGTATTGTAAGATAGTGTTACACACATACATACACACAAAATTGGATTGGATTGATTGATTAACAGCTATCCCCTGCAAGCTTTCGACTCAAAGAGGGTATAACATGTTACCTACACTACTGTTTGACCCTGAGAGATAGTGATACGCTCTTAGTCTGCTAGGAGAAAGAAGGAAAGCAAAAAAGTGGTTGTAGGTACTAGGTGTTAGACAATTAAATATATTATACAGTACATCACTTCATAAACTAACTGATATTATTGCCATTGCGGCTTATACACGGGAGTAATATATATGTCTTCCGTATGAAATACATTGGCATTTTGTGCTCATCTCAGTCATATATTAGCTACACTAGGACTACTAACTACGGAGTCTCAAACAGCCGCCCCATGTAAACGGTTTGCCGGTGTATAATCTTTTAGGACAGTATTGGTTGGGCATAATGTCATATCGTCAAATAGTTAATTCCTCCCAAAGCAGCTGTATGAATTCATGGAACATGTATTGTCCAGACTTGTGACTGAGACCAGCTAGGTTTACTAATAGAACTTCGGTCTTAATATACTAACTAAACCTCTGTTTGCTTTCTCAGTTCACTGTCAAAGCTCAAATGCAGGTTGTTTTCTATCGTTGAGAAAGTAACTTTGATTCTGTCAACTTCTTATTTCTGTATATTTCAGGTTTACTCTTCCCAAGTTGTACTAATGTACTAGACCAAGAGTCATGTCAGCTTACAACCCTAATATACGGCAGGTAGGGAGGTGTGACCTATCACAAAGCTTGCTCAGCATATCATAAAGCCACTACACATGGTGGCAAATATTATTGTAGCTTGGATTGATGGAAATAATTAGGGATACAGTGATATACGTCTCCATTGATTCACTGGTTAATTCACTCATCAGTTGCTCCAACACTCTGGTCAGCTGTCGTTTCTGCCAAATGTGACATCGGTGGACAGCAGACTATGATTGTTGACCATGTCTATGACATCACGCATTTTATGTTGTGTATTTGTTTGGGCTGAAATTTAAAAGGCGTTTTGATATTTTTTGCAGTTTTGACATGTATTGTGCTGTATTGAGCCATAGTGACTGTCTCGGCACACACCATTCTCAGTTTAGTCCTTTCTTTTCTTTACATCTCTTGTCATACTTTATTTTACCAGCAACGTGCCATGTCACAGCCTAGAGGAATACCCACCAATCATCAACGGGGACACAATATACACGGTATGAGCGGAACTTCGCCTCAAACACCGATGCACTTCTCCCCTCAACATCAACAGTATATGATAGCTAATATGCCGGGACAAGCTATGGTATGTATTATAGTTACTGCCTTTAGATAGTGGTTTTGCTGCAATTTGAATTGGAAGTTCCAGGGGTATTAGACCCTAGGCCTACAGTGTGTGATCTTTGAGTGTAGCATAATCGTAATCTCCTGCCACTTGGCACTATCCGCTCACTGTTGGGAGGGTTGGTTCTGCTTGTTGTGGTTGCTGTGCAGACAGGACTCTTGAAGAAGATTGCTACTATGAGGTATATAATGATGACCGTGGTGCCTGAATGTGAGCAACTTGATATTCTTGGTTCAATACACAAAAATCACACCATCTATCGATATGTCATATTCCACGCTCAAATGATAGACTTAGGGAATCATGACTATCACTCCAGTTTTTGACCTCCACCTAGACACAAGCAGCACTTTGCTGTCTGTTAATATGATACTTAGGTCATGTGTCTGCAGAATGATTTTCTCTTATTGAACAGATTGGTTTGTGGATCTCATTATCATCACCTTCATATCATAGCTGCTCCCTATCTCTGTCTACAGCGACCTTGTCTTGTATCACTTATTGTTCTGACAGCTGACTGAGGCTATGTTCTATGCTGGTAGAAGAGCAGTCTGGTGGTCGCGGTACATTGTTCTGATGATTGCTGCTTGGTTCTATCAATACCTTAATTCCAATTTGATGATGGTACTGAGGGTGTGATGTTTGATTTTGACCCTTTATTATCCATGCAATCTGAGAGGATGTTTATATTGTAGAAAAGTCAAATAGCTGTTTATTCACAAAATCTTTTTATGCAGTATTTCAGCCCCCATTGTGTCATCATGGCAGTGAAATATTGATTGCTTTGTTGCCCAATTATTGATAGTGAGGGTTTATATTCATAAGTTTTGCTTTCCCCTTCCTTCACAGTGAAAGTGGTCAGTGGAATTCCCAAACATTGATGATTCAAACTCACACCTAGGCCTGATTTCTCATGCTGTCTTGACTTGAACCTCTGTGCACTCTAAACTCTCAGTGTTGTAATATAACTCAATGCAGCAACAGTATGAGAACAGGTCATGATTTACTCATTGCCCAAGTTCTAAGGATTGCTTAGCTATTCGTAACTCACTCCTCAGTCTTCAGTCTTTGTTGGACATGATTCGTATGTTTAGTAGAGAGACGTTGACTGACAGAAACACCCATTGGGTAATGGATGCAGTGATTATGATTGTACACCATCTCCCATACAGTCTATCAGATAGACTCAGTCAGTTAGATTCTAAGTAACTTTGCCCTGCGCTCTTACTGTGGAAGTTGATGAGAGATTAAGTATTAGCAGCATATTAGAATACTGTTTTATATATCTCATTGAAGTGTTACTGACGAAGCCTGTGGCCTCCCTGAGGCAATATTGGATACAGCAGCTTGTAGTAAATGCTGGCTCCATTTTTGTGGGTTATTTGGTGGTCTTTCATGACATGACTACAGCTAGTCGCATTGAGTCTGTCAACTTATTACAACGTGTACATGAGCCACTGTAGATCTCATGTAACATGATCGGTTGCTATGGATATGAGTTTGAAGTATTTTGGGACAGGAAATAGGTGAATGATGTTGCTCTTGTAATTTGATGACACCGCAAAAGCTAATAATATATTGATAGAAGCGGACAAGGATTGTATAAGCTCAGTCCTCCTTAGTGTTGACTTGAGTGGTGTATTAGTGACGCTCCTGATATCCTCCTTATATTGATGCTGTTAAGTTTGTAAGTGTAGCTTTTCTGTAAAACTCGGAGAGAAGCTTTTGTTTATCTAAGGATATAATCACAACCTCTACTGGAGCAGCCTTTAGTCAACTCCTCGCAGACCTCTCTACAACCTAACGACTATACAATGAGTTCAGTAAGTAGCTACCATCGAGTTATCAGACAGCGTTTAGCACTTTCTCACTTTTTCACTACCGACCTTGCCTCATCATCATGTGTGCTCATCTAATCAGTGTAGTGATTCTCTGGGGCGTTGACCGTTCATGTTGCTATAGACACCCAGTCAATTACAGCTGATCTAAATCACATAGCTAAGAGTTGGATTAGTGGGTTACCCTCTTAACACCACTAGTGTTGACCACAGAAGATGCGATAGTAGTAAATCTCTGATGATCATGACATTATTCCATGCTGAAGATATTATATACTATGATTGAGTGAGTGAGGTGTTTAGAATTCTACTGCCCCTGTTTTTAGGAACTTTGAGACCTATGTAAGTTGGTTGCATCAAAAGCAGGTCTCCGGCAGGATGAAGGTTTAGTTAGAGACACATTACATTATCCTGATAATGTGTTTTTATTGGTGTCAGTTTCCTGAATCTATTATGACATGTGTTCACATTATGTTCACATTATGTTCACATTATATACGACTGAACACGTGGCTTGGCATGGTCAGCTGAGATTTATTGGCACAAATAATCAGTTAATATAATAATGTGGACTTGGCTCAAGCACATCAGGAGACTTACGATAGAGAGTGATGTATAACCCTCAAATTAGCCTACCAGATTTGCTATTGAACAAGCCAGTCTAGTTATGTATAGTACAAAGGAGCCTATTATTTACACACATTATAATCATTGTGTAAAAAGCTAGTCCACTGTAATCATACAGAGTTGTATAACAGAAGAATAAATACATGGCTATTATATCAGTCTACACATCTCAACAACCTAACTGTGTTACAAAAGGCCCCTAATTTCTCGCTCAGTGTGATGTCCCATACATGAGAAATGAGAGTTTATGAGAACATGCGGTTTTGATCAATGTAGCGCTTTCTTGACATCAGTACATAGCCAAGTAGCATTAGCTGTAGACATAACACTTTAAGCTGTAGTCAATCTCAGCTACAACAGTGTCTGGATGCACACTAAATATAGATCATCTTGTTATGAATAATTATAATTCTGCGATCTGGACATTATTCTGCTGAGTTGGAGTTGTCATTATTTGAACGTAAGTGGCTGTCAGGGATATTTTATACACTAAAGCGCTGGTATGTATGAAGGTAATAGTTTTCTTGGATGGAATGATTTGTCTTTTGGTACCGTTCATTATGTTGATGTCAAGAGTAAGGCAGTTTAGTCTGATATTTCTAATCCTTAGCAGTCACTCTCACTGGACATAACTGAGCTTTGTTCGAAGAATCTGATCCAGATCAAACATGCTTTGACTCCAAAGTTTGGAATCGCGCCAAAACGATACACGTGTTTTGTCTGTTGTAATTGCTCATGTTGCAGTGTACCCAATATTGTTGTTTAGAGGAAAGTTGTTTTGATGTTTGTTACCATTCAGCAATATTAGATAATCAATGCGATGATGCTGATGCCAGAGTAGTGTACTGTGAGATTATGGGTAATAGACTGGAGTTAGACATCGATTGAGAGGCAGCGCCGAGGCTTCTTATCGTCTGTCTGTCTGTCACTAACTGAATTTATCGGAGAGGAGAGGATAGTATTATATTCTTTGTGTTGATGTGAAAGTCTTCTGATAGTACATAATTATTCTCACGAGACGGGAAATTAATCCTGAATCATCAAACTCTAGACCAAACATCTGTCCTGACTTCAGCTGTTAATATCTATACAGGCTCAATTTTCTTTCTCCTGTTTTTGTTGATGTGTACTATAGTTACTCCCAGTGTTATACAGTGGACAGACCACTAGTATGGACATGAGATTAATGAATAATACAGGGGAATTATCATATATATTAATTAGGACTTCCTTGTTTTATCATGAGCCTGTTGCACCTGGGTTGATATTGAAACTCGAGATTGTCCCACCTTACAATCATAAGAACTTTTTTTATAACTGTGAGTTGGTCAGTGTTGTCCTCACTTTGCTGTTTTATCTCAATATTAATCAGCTTTCTAAACTGGATTTCTCACCGGGTATCCTTTCTAGAGTTTTAGTATGATTGGAGGTGACTATTGCACTGGTAGTGACCCGGTCCACGCTCAAGCTAGGAAATCCATTTATTTCACCATCATGACTTTATTTGCTGTGTCATAATAAACAATACCAATCAGACTAAACAAATAGCCTTGTTTTTGTGTTTGTATGCCTGTTCAATGCTTATCGATCTCGGCTGGATAAGCCAACTCGTTTTAATCTGGGTACTCGTGTACTAGTAGCGTACTATTCCCACATGCTGCTTTGAATAGGTGGGTGGTTTGGGAAGAAAGTGATTAGAACCACTTATGTACTTTTCACAGTACTGCTGATCCTCACCATGATAAAATCAATCACAGTGAGATGGCGTATGAGATAAGATGATGTGATCGCTCAGTGTCACTATTTCTTTTTGGAATGTGGAAGGGATCCTCTTAGATTGATTTCAGTTGATTGGTTCCTGTCCTTATTATGACATGATTGCCTTTTTTTCAATCATAAGAAGGAAAACTGTTATAAAGATGAATGACCCGTCCTAACTTCCCAGTTCCTCTTTTTATAGTCAGGCTATAATTGTAACAGGATCCTAAGATTAATGACGTATGTGTTTTTGGCTCAATCCTCCACATAATATGAGCACAGGGTAAGGATATATATCCTTACTCTGTGATAATATCCTTACCATGTGATATAAGCTTCCAAATTCTGTTCACTGAAACTACTTATTATAAAAGGCTCTAGATCCTGACCTTTGAACTCATGATCTATTTATAATGAGTTTGACAATCTGCTGTCAGTGCACGTTTGGCGTGAGGCTGTCTAGACTTGATATCTCTTCACATTCCTATCATTCACTCATTGTACTCTTGACCAACTATCTAGTTTACGTGTTACTCTGAGTAAGCACAGCACAGTACGCTGACCGACTACCTTCTTATACGGTACCGGCCTGGTGTAGCTGTGTAGTGAAGTGGTGGTGTGTGGTATTGTCTAAATGTGACTAAATATCAAATTTATGTTCAATCCAGCGCAGTAAGAACATGCAAGCTTGACAATTAAGTGAGGAATACCACATTTAACTGTTCTAACGGTATGTAGTAGAAAACTTTGGAAAGCTAATCATGGTTTTGGTAAGATATTCATCATTAGTTAACCAAAGCATGATATCCATTGGTTATCACTCTATCCTAGGTAAATAATGACTCTTATTCATTTTGTTCCTTTGCTTACAGTATCATCCCCAACAACAGATAGCACAGCTTCCACAGTACCCAGGGCAGCCCGGATATTATATACTTCCTGCTGGCGGTCAACCACAACCACAAGGTATGTTACCATATTATCAATGGAACAATAGGTAGACTAACCTGATATTCCTAGTTTCTTTTTGGTGGAAGTATTCAAGCGGTTGTAGGAGTAGGAGGTAGCTCAGTTGGTTAGAGCGCCTGCCCTCTGATGCGCAAACGCTGGAGGTCTAAGGTTTGAATCCCGCTGTAGTCTACCGACTACTGGGCTCAATTGACGCCCCAGGTGTGCTCCAATCAGCCTGCAAACTGAGAGCTGTTTATTTGTCAGTCATCTAACAGAGATTGACTTGCAACTTTTACCCCTTAACCCCTGACTGGTTAAAACCAGTATGGAACAGTGTTGTTTGTGGTGGGATTACTCTTCCACCATTAAGGTCCTTGTCACCCTATTTATCTACATTATCCATAGTAGGTAGTGGAGTATTTGGATCTGTAGCTCATTGCAGTCATCACCTTTCATCTCTCTAATGTATCTAGAGAAGGTAGTCATTGTCTCACCAAATAACTCTTTGAGGTCAGGATTTGGCTTTCTTAGAAATGTTAGCGGTGTTTCTGGTGGTTTGTCTTGCACCTCGACAGTACTAGTCTTAAGTAAACCGTTGACTTTGACTGACTAGGAGTTGCGTTACATGGATCTCTCATAAACCCTAGTATGGGAAGGAAACATGAAGGAAATGGGTCTATATTATTAGAAAGGCACATCAGGGTACCCTCATAGTGTTCAATGAGTTAACAGGCTGGCAGTTCAGCGCTGTTATAATATTAGGTGATATTATCACCGTGGCTGTGTAAGAATTGGGCTTATTAAACGGAAGCCAGCTGTCACATTCCCACATAACTAGTGCAGGATAATATGGGATACTCTCACTCTTAGTCTGCGGGTGGAGCAATAAAATTTGTCTCTCTCTACTAGTTAGTTAGCCTTTTGTTTTGCACCTTTGGATTACCTCATCATGGATACTGATCACCAGACTGCAGTTCTTTCTCCGCTCAGTAAAGTATTTGTGCCTTCAATGGATTTTAATAACAACAGTGCACTGGAGAGCTCAGTGAAACAGCACGGCTTCTGTGATGGTATGTTGAAGATGGACAAGTTGCAAGTTTCCTTCTCACCGCCATCCATTCTCTGACTAAACAGGAACATGGATGTACATATAGCTGATACATTCATCTAGTATCAGTACTCGAAAATGTGTGTTGTTGATATCATCATGTTTCAAATTGTGTCTTTTCAGGTATGCAGTATGCAGCTTATGCTGCTGTGGCGCAACAACAGTTACAGCAGCAGCAACAGCCACAAGGGATCCCCATGCAAGCACCTCCACAGGGACCTCCCCAACAACAACATGGCGGTCAGCAGCAGGGACGTCCCGCTTCTCAGCCTGGTATGGGAGGTATGCCTGTACAACAACCTAACAATGCTGCAATGAGCCAGTCTATGTCAGGCAGTTTCCCTCAAAGTCAACAACCCCAACAGTCTCAAATGGTAGCACCGATGCCTCAACAGCAAATGCAACCACGGCAACCAAATCCATACGCTCCTGCATTTCAACCACCGGTGAGTAGGAAGGTTTAATGAAGAATGCAAGACTCATGTTTGCTTTACAACAAAGCATAATTCGCATCATCAGAGGTGGTTAAGTGCCAACAATACATCTGGACATTCCATAAGATGGTTCTTATCCAAGGAAACATTCATGTTAGCAAACTTTTGTATTTTCTAATATTGGTACATAAAACTTACAGCGTGATATTTTTACTGATATATATGTATCCTTAGTTAACTAAACCGAGCAGAAGGTTTAATCCACAGTAACTTCATATACTGACCTAACCATCTATTTTGTTTCCACCCATTGGTTAATTTTGACAGGCTGCTTTACAAAAGAGGGAGCGCAAACCACTAGCTATAATTAACCCAGAAACACACGAGACTGTGAATAAAGAAGCACTCACTAAACCTCCGACTAGTGCAGCCTCAGATTCTACTAGTAATACAAGCACGCCACCACCCAGCACAGATAGACAAACTCCCGACTCACAGGCCCAACCTAATGCCGCTACTGAGGCACCTAACACAGTAAGATGTCACAATAACAAGTCATTTCAATCTTAGGACATGTGATAATTCGTATTCTGTTATATATTTGGGAAGTGCCACTTCCATGTATATATACATCATAGATAAATGTGCGTATTAGTAGGATAATTTGATGTTCAAAAAGAAGTTGTCCTCTTTTTGTGATTTGTGGTCAGAGGGGGAACAACTCAGTAATATTTTCACATAATCATAAACATATAATCATTTTATGGCCATAAATATGAGTATTTATAGGATTATGGTCGCAACACACCTACTACTTTATTTTCCATGCCTGATTCTTGACATATATATCAGTACATAAGACGATAACACTACTTTTATATGTTAAACAGGTACAGGAGACTAAATCGGAGCCGAATAAAGAATTAGCCAATCAGTTTAAGCAAGCAGTACAAGCTAAACTAACAGGAGAGCCTGCCGTAGTGAATGGTGTGACTTCTGACACTCCGTCTGCAGAGTCTACGACTAAACCTGAACAACAAAAATCAGCTCCTGCTGCTGATGCAACCCCTGCTCAAAAAACCGCTGATACCGACAAGGTTTGTTTCTCTTATAGCATGGGAAGAATGTTTATAGGAAAGGGTATTATAAGACGTTGAATTATAAATTTGATGGATATTGTAGTTGGCACGTCATTGGTAATTGTATAAAAGCTATAGACGCTGTAATTGTGGAATAGTTTTGAGCAACTCATGTCTACAGTATTGTATTAACGGTTGCTGCCTTGTTTCAGGTTGATAGTGCCAAATCTGAGAGTGTCCCAAGTAAACCCGCTGCTTCAAACACTAACAAACCTGTCGCCGCAGAGGTCAAGCCAACTGTACAGATTAAAGTGGAGGTTTGATACTAAGATATATTTTAATTTCTCGGCAATGCTGTGACTATCTTTTGTGATTCAGAGTTATCCTGCCCCGTAGATAAACTATTTTGTTAAGTAATGGAAAGCAAGCAGAGAATTTCTTCTCCGTTGGGAGGCCTGGTTCTGCTCTGACCAGTGTATGTATCGAAGTTTGAGCACCTATGCCTGGGGGATGTACATTTTGTACAACTTATGATTTATCGACATAATATGCAGTAGTTATTCATTCTGACTGATTGAATTTAAGGAGCCTGCTGCTGAAAAGTCTGTGTCTTCCGCTGATAAAACTGCCACACCAAAACCAACACCTAGTGTTGAGCCACAGAAGAAAACAGAACCTGTGTCAGCAAAATCGCCTGCTACAAGCACAGAGATAACACCTGAGAGTAACAGTAAACCAGCTACTCCCAAAACTGAATCTAAACCTGCACCAAACGCTGCCGCCAAACCTTCACCTGTCTCAGAGAGTAATAAAACAAACAATGTGCCAAGTGAAAAGTCAGCAGATAAAAGTAAATCTGATAGTGACAGTGTAAAGCAGGAGCCATCAGCTAAACTAGAGCAGATTAAACCTGTCTCAGATAGTAAGCCAGCTGCCAAGGAAAGTCAAAAGGAGGTAGAGAAAGTGAGCGAGCCTACACCACCACCAGCAGCTGCTGCCGCGCCTGTGGCTAAGAAGGTTTGTTATCTATGATAAGCAGATTTTGCTTGTCTCTTAGGTCTGTCCAGGTTGTAAACACTGGCTGACCCACTCAAATCATCAATGATATGAGTGCATTTGGAACCTCTACATGCTAAAACATCCCTATGTTGTCTGATAAATGTTATGCACCACCACATTTGCTGGTACACACGACCGACTTGGGATAATATAGTATGGATCTACAACATATAGACAAACAGTAGAATGTCTTTCTACCCTTATGTCTATGTTTGTTAAGGGTATGTGTGTCTAGGGAAAACAGGCCAGGTTTAGTGACAATAAATGTTCCGAATAAGCTCATCACCTTAGTTTTGACCTTGCTTTAATAGTTTACTCATGATTTTAGAAGTTGTGTTCACATAGTGATCCTAGGAGTAGACTACTCATGATACATACAATTTGACAGTTCATAAGACTGCAAAGTTTGCCCACATTATGGAAACAGAAGATAGTGTAATGTTTTGACTATTAACTCCTTGCAGCCTGATTCTGAGTTGATGCCTCCCCCACCTACGCCTAACTCAGCATCTAGCGAGAGTAATAAAGAGAACCAGTCGTCTTCTCCGGCTGCCACTGATAATAAACAAACCACACCCACAGCACAACAACCACAGTCTAGTCAGCAATCTTCCCCCACCACCACTGCATTACCGGTAGACAAACCGGCAGCTAATGTGTCTATGAAAGGCTCCAAGAGTGTGGCTGACTTCACAAATAGCACAACCGCCAATTATTCATACAAAGAGGGTAAGTTTGTGTAAGGGCAGCCAATCTCTGCAATTCAGTTTGGTGTTCGTATAGTCAGATACCAATGATTGAATCTCATTGCTCCACACACCCTCTTTCACATGTTCATGAACACACTCAGGCAAACTCAGCAGTCTAAACTATTTCCAGTGTTCCAGATGCTCCCCATATATATATATATATATAATATCGCACATGACTCAGTTAATGTACATGACGAAAGCTTCTGTTTCTGTATTTCACAAGTAACTGTCTTGTACGTAGGATACAACTGATATTTTCTTGATGTAGATCTAACACGGCCTTTGAACCCAGAAGGAAAGAAGGTATACGATCGAGACTTCTTGATGAGCCTTAGGGCAGCTGGTCCATCTAAAGAGAAACCTGTAGGCCTGCCAACACTGAATGATATTCTGCTGGCTAAACCTCTACATTCATCTGAAAACCTTTCTTATAGAGAACAGATTCGGCGTGATATGAACCCTAACTTCTTCAAGCCGATGCAGGTCAGTAAAAACCCACTGAAATATCTTCAAATCGGTTTAAATGCTTGTAGGTTGCTCTGCATTTCCATTGTCCGATCATCTGATCAGCCATATGTAGGGACATGAGCACCATACATAACAAGCTTAGCAGTAATTCATTACAAATCTTACATACTAAAACTTCTGTTGTTTTTATGCGATCTTGTTATATCCGCTGGTATATAATAAGTTATTCTCACTGAAACAGCTGGGTGTGTTTGTAGTCTAGTTTATCTAAGCCTGGTGGAGACTTGGGCTCCAGATCATCTCCTTTGTTTGGCATGGTTTGTATCTGATCTTGTATTCTCCTCATGTTAGCCATATTTCCTCAAAATTCTCTACACCTCATATGCGCAATGTTTGAATCCTCAACACATTGAAATCAATTATTACGGAACTGAACCAAAATTTGGAGACACATTTATTTCAAAGTATACTCCATACACCCCGAGAGACACTGATAGCAGTTATCAACATTTGCTAACACGGTCAAATGGAATTTCTCAGCTTGTACATTGCCATATCTAGAAAATATCATACTGTTGTTATGAATGCTTTCTATCAGTGCCCTGTCACTACCTCTGCCTCCACACTTACATCTATCTATCTATCTATCTCTGCATTGTGTCTTGTACTTCTGTTGTTCATTACAAGCCTCTGCCTATCTGACACGGTGATGTCAACAGTTCTCTACTTATGTATGCCACTGCTGCTCATAATCAAAACCAGAGTTGGTGTTACTGTTATGTAGATCTGACTTCAAACATGAAATTACCCGATTACTGTGTTGTAGAACCAATTATAGGTCCGTTCAAAACTGTTAACTGTTAACTGTATTATATTGCATGGTCATTTCTTTGAATTTCTAACATTGTGTTATGTTTTATTATTCAGTCTCCCCGAAACTCACAGCAGAAAGGAGGCGGCGGCGTTAGAAGTATGAATAAGAACAGCAGTATGGGACAACGCCAGGGTGTCAAGGTCATCTCTCATCAGCTGCAGAAAAATGTAGAATTCAAAAATGTAAGTCTGGTACTCCCTTGCCTCGGCATTATTAGCAGCTCTAAGCGTTGTAGCGCTGAGTATTTAAATATCTGAATGCTCAACTAATATACAACATGGCAAGTGAGCCCATGTTGCAATTTTGACTCAGGAAGCGAAGTGACTTTGGAATGACTGAGCAGAATATTTGGATTCTTTGAATACCTCCTCTTTATATTCCTTCAATGTTGTGGCAGTCTGAATGATTAGAAGATCAATCACATTTCATCCATTCACATTCATACATATACAGTATAGGATTAGAAGTATTAGTTGTCCTGTGTGTCCTGTGTGTCCTGTCTGTCTGTGTCTGTGTCCTTAGAGCATTATAATAACCATCTGTATTACAGAGAGCAGAGAATGCCTGGAAACCTGGAGACAAGGCTAAAGACGAGAACGCAAGCGAGGATGATAAAACACACAACGATTTGCTCAAAACTTTCAGAGGCATGCTCAACAAAATCACACCACAAAAATTCAAAGTTATTCTGGAAAAGGTGGGGACCAATTGATAGAGTTTTCTCCCTTGGTGTGCCACATGAGTATGCGTGACTTGTAGTCAAATGAGATCAAGTATAATCCAATTTGCTTATATTTGGAGTTACTCCCCTTCAGGCTGCTGCTAATCAGTAGAGTTGAAGAGGCCCTGATGTGAGGCAAGTTGGATCAAACTTTATCTTTGATTGAATAACATTACGTTACATAAGATTCTATCTGTGAATGAGAAACCAGAAACCTATAAAAAATGATTTGGCAATGACAAAAATACTCCCTTTTAAATGCTAAACTTGATAAATTATACTGATATTTGGCAATCTCTACTGTCTGTAGTTTGAACAGAGATGATCTATTGGCTGCTACGGTATTTCACAAATATTTCAATGAGGAAACCGTTGCCAAGTTTTGACAAAACAACATTATTTTTATTTTTAAATGTTTTGACTCGACTCTCGCATCATCAAAAGATTTTGCTGAAAAAAGAATGGTATCGTCATCAAGCCAAAAGAAATTAACAGTCCCAGCTGATAATGTGATTATGTTGGGTTTGGTCGGTGACAGGGCATTGTCAACTAAATGAAAAAATTCACTTTATGGTATTTTTGCATGTTTGCTTCATGATGTTTGCCCGCTGTTATTGGTGACAGTCTCAATCTGTATCATAAAGCCTATAAATATTTAACTATGCTTTCATGCATGCATGAAGGCCCCAAAACTTGGCACCAACGTCAGTATTTCTGCTTTGTTCGTTGTAGATATTGAAATTATCAGTAAAATCAGAGCAAGATCTTAATGGAATTATGAACCTTGTGTTCGAGAAGGCCATTGCAGAACCTGGATTCAGTGTTACATACGCCAGTCTTTGTGAGAATCTAGCTAAGGTTAGTGATATCACAGTGCTATTTAAGTCCGGCCCAAGCCTACTATGTAGAGAGCTCTTCTCGATCTAGCTGGAGAGATTTCAATAAATCATTCCAGTTGGCAGGAAAGAATCCCTCACAACATTCACATGCCGTGATCAGTTGACAAGTTATACAAAACGTCTTTGAGAACTACAGACTGTTTTGCGAAGACCATTTCCATTCTGGCGTGAGAGGTAAAAATAAATATTATTGTGCTTTTTGTAAGTGTAATAGTAGATTATATATTATTCTGACTCAGATATAGACAATAATGGGGTAAACCTGATTGTCCAGAAAACAGGGGTTAATGATCCATGATTCTATATTCTTTATAGAGATTCTTTTCACCACAGTATTTGGTCATATATCAAGTTCAAGTGGATTTAAAGTGGTTCACATTTATCCTCAGTCACACTAAGTAGTTAAGAGATCTTTAAATAAATATCTTGAGACTAATAATGAGACTTGCTACGGGATAAGAAAGTTGAGGAACTTTTCACCAGTGATGTCTCAAAATATATCTGACAGTGATGTCTCAAAGATGTCTCAAGACAGTGATGTCTCAAAATATATCTGAGGATTTTGATTGGAATCATTGACTGCTCATTGTTTTGATTTAGAGTTTTCATAATCACAACCCATCCCCCTCTATATTATAGTGTTATAACCAGCATTCTGGTGATCAGTAGTGGTGATCCTTTACTTTACTTGAAACCTAAAAACCCAAAGGCTATGGTCGCAGGCAAAACTTAACCAACTAGTTTGTGGAAAATACTGAATTTCACCTAACAAGTTTTCAGGGTCTTTAGTATAACAACACCACACCAGGGCAGAAACATGGCCAGAAAAACTAACATGGGAATCAAGGTTTTGGATGAGAGTGCTAGTTCAAGAGTTTTGAATATGTAAATTTAGTATCTGTTGGCAGGTAGTTCTAGACATGGATGAATTTTAATACACTTTTAATTGATGTCAACAGGCCAAATTTTATACTCCGTGCCTTCCCGTACCGCACGCTGAGTTCTGCCTGCCCAAAAAACAAGATTTATTGCTCTTACCATAGTGTTGCAGTACGCTCTAATCACAAATTATGCATAGTCAGAATGTGATGCTCACTCATTTTGCTCTTATAAAGTTTTGATGCATTTTTCAGCGATAAGTCAAGTGTCCATGGTTCACGCTTCAATCATGTTGAGTTCCCTTTCATTTGAGCATAGTGAGCAGATTCTAAGCTGGTCATTACTATAGCTGAAGTAGAGTTTTCGTTACATACCAGTTAACTGGTCTTGACATAGTCTTAATATATGAAGTCTATGGCTCTAGATAATGAAATTGAGCCAGGTGCACTCTCTCTAATTCATTGATTCTTGAAAACTTGAACATTTTTTGGCACAAAATTATTCACCAAGGAATTTTACCTGAATGATATAATAAAACATTACATTGATCAATATATAACCCTAAGCATAGACATTAATAGCCGACAAAAAGTACATGTGGTTTTCAAAAATTTCACACCGACATTGAGAAATTCCAAGATTCCTTGTAAAGACCACAGACTTATGTTCATTTTCTTTTCAGGTGATCAATATCCTTGCTTCAACTTTAATTACCTATCCAATTGTTGTATCCCAAGCAAAGCGCATGGACTTGAAGTGAGAAAAAAGACCGATAGTTTGATCAGTGCAGAATATTAAAACGCCATACCAATGTAGTGCTGTTATGTAATCAGTCAGTAAACTATAACAATTATTTGGCGAGGGGGGCTTTTTAAGTGCAGAGTTGGGCACAGTACACCAGTACAATGTTAATGCAGTCTATGTGGCTCACGCCGCTAGGTATGTATGTGGCCATGCTGAGACCTAACACAAACTTTACATGGTGACAATCTTAATCCCGAAGACCTTTTTGGCTGATGATCCATCTAGATTCATCTTTGGTACCCTTCAGACAGTCAAGCTGTCATGTCAAGTTAAATACCCATGCAACTTAACATGACAGCTTGACTGTGTGGAAGGAACCACGCTAAATGGATGAAATAACAATATACTCCTGGAGAAAGAGAGTTCAATTTGTTGGTCCAATATAAAATTATCCAAATCTTCGTCTTCGTTGGCGTCCGTACTTCATTTATTTCTGTCTTATCTGCTGTAGGAGTTTAAGGTACCACTAGCTGATGACCCAAATACAATTGTGAGCTTCCGAAAGCTGCTACTCGTACGATGTCAAAAAGAGTTTGAGAGATCACATGATGATGATGTAGAGATGGTAACAAAAAAAGCAAACCTGGACAAGGCCACAGGTGACGAGAAGGCTCAACTTCAAGTGGAGTTTGATAAATTTGAGACCGCTGCTCGACGCAGGAAGCTAGGAAATATAAGGTAAATAGAAGATAGAGTTCGATCAAGCATGATCCAATTTGCCTACATATAGGGTTTGAGCCGCGCGGGCTCACCATTAGAATGGGAATGACCGGTCTGCGGGCAAATTGGATCAAACTTGTTCTAAGATAAAGTAATGTCAGTTCTATATGTATGGCTCTGTCATATCCAAAACCTGTCATACAAGATAGTAGCTACCAAAAAATCATTATTATGCCATTACTCAGGGAAGGTTATCTCGCTGTTGTGACTTGCTAAGAATTCCGGATGACCATATCTGGCGTGTTGTGCTTGGTCACTGTGCTCTGTAGTCACGTCTAGGCGCTCCAGCGGTACAATATCATCCCCTTACACTGAATTAGACCCAATACCGACCAGTCCTTACAAGGAATTTGGGATTAATGCAGCACATTGATCGACTTTTCAATACTCTGGAACTGGGCAAACTATACATCGGTAACATATTTAAATAGGCCTTATATTACCTCCCTGCACCTATGCTCAGTTGCTTCACTCCTAACTTGAGTATGTTAGGTCCATGACAAATACAGGAAATCCTGAAATCCGTATAACGGCAAAATCCTGTTGCTAGCTCCTCATAATCCGCAATTGGTATCGAAACAGTGAGCGCCAAGCATTGTCTGCAGGTGTTCAATCATAGCCAAATGAGGAGATTTCTCAATGGCATTTTATAAAAATTAATGTTTTGTGAGGAAATTGTGTAATGGTATTGGAGGAAAGGTCATTCTGAATATGGAAATGTGCTACGGAGATGTACCTTCATTCCCACCCAAATAAAGAGAGCTTGTAGCAACAAGCCAAAATTTACTCAATTTTGACACATACCGACATTATTATAGCTACTACAACTACACTATACCCTCTAATCATATTTACACCTCAGTGTAAGTATGCACACCTGTCTGAGTTTATCACATGAGTTGGCCCGAAGAGTTAGATATGAATGTACTCATGCCGCAAGAGATTGCTCATATACCGGTCCGCTCGGGGTTTCAGATGCTCGTATTTTTGACAGCAGTTGTCTCTCGCTAGAACCTACAAATCAAATTTGTTCCACTGCTTCACACAATCATGCACTGGAATTGCTGTCTTGGACCAATACAACAGTACATATTACTAAGCTCAGAGAGTCCCAAAAATGTAATCAGCGACACATGGTTTTGTTTGGGGTTTAGAAAGATTAAGTTGAATGAAAATACTTTAATTTCATCTGCATATTTTGACCATTTCAACCTGACATTAATGAAGATTATGTACAGTGATTTGCTAGTGATATTGGAAGCCAACAATGAGTGAGTCATCTCTGCCACCATTGAATGACCAGGTTGTGATTAATTCCTGGACCCCATTCATAAAAATACAACATTAAAATAAAAAACAAAAAACATCCATATAAACAAGAGGATATCTGAAGGGTTAGGACAAATGAAGAGTGATTCAGTGATTTGAAAACCTGTGTTAATATTTCAATTAAAAATCTTCAATTGTCTGCTTGAGTGAAGGGTAATGATTCAACCACTGTTATAAATCACATCTCATTGTTGTGGATTAGCATAGAAGCAAAGGTAACCACTAAGCACTGATTAATTAACAGTATCGAAAACATGACTACTGCTTATATTGAGTACTCTATGCATTTAATCCTCAGAGGCCCTGAACTCAACAGTGGTAGCTAAAATACAAAGCCTGAAGGAGGAGGTTTACAATGAAGCTCAGGACTACTCTAAAAGTCACGTACACCAGTATTTTGTCATCTTATAATATGATGTTGTGTACGTCAACCTATATCCGTGTTCGATTGTTCATTCAAGATATGTTGGCAAACTATAAAAACGACTCTCTCACTGTCGCTAAACCTTCGTTAATCTCAATTATCCTTGTGGACGACAGGGGAGTCCGCCATGAGAGTCCACGCTTGATCAGTGCACATGGTATATCATATTCAAATCTAGGGCTACTTTGTGCGTCATCTTCAAACTTACACATTATTTGCCAATTATACTCATAACTCAAGATCAACACCACAAAAGTGGAAGTCACCATCAGTTTTGAAGCAGGCTCCCAGTGGGTTGGTCCATCAGGTGCCCAAGGGCACTTGGGGATTCGAAGATGAGAATGAGAATCCTATTCTTTGCACTCACTTCTCTTGTCTGGGGTTAACCGTACGCTGATCATGTAGAGAAGAGCCATACACTATGATCTCATGTTGCGATTTTGTAAGGATTTCGGGAGTAATCGCCCCAAGGAAACGGCATTAAAGTCAAATTCCGATTGTGACGAATGACTTTTTGGACGCGAATACACATACCGTGTAGAATCGAATAATTCCTAATTGGCTTGCACACAATGACTTCAAAGGGCATTGACGCGGGAGGCTGGGGTTCAAGTCCCGGCCGCGGCAGATTCTTTTCATGTTTTTTCCAACATGGGAATGGTTAGAATTCATAAATCGAAATTGGAGTGAACCACAAATTCGAAGCATGGAACCATAGTGATATACTACCTCTGCCTCCTTTGTTTGTCAACTAATAATACGGGATAGGGAAGCTAATCTAGACAGCAAAGCAGTCAACTGTGCAGTTACATAGGAACTATGAGGGTAATAATGCTCAAATTTGGTCCTTGATTGGGTTTCAAAATTTAGGATAATCCTCTATTTTAGTTTACTTTAATATTTGTTTCCAATACTTACCGACCAAAGTGGATATTAAATCTTAAAAGTGACAGAATGATTGTCAAAGTAAGTTGACAACCATCATAGAGAAACATTCCTGAAACCTTAGCAATGATTTTAGGTATAAATTTTCACAAAAATTTGTTATGGCCTCTGAACAGGACTGTGTTATATGAACCCCAGTAAGCAAAGACTGGGTCGTCAAATAGCTCAATTGTCAATTGATACATTAATATCGATCACAAACTCAGGTTTAAATATACAAAGCATTCTAAATGCTCAGGTTGGTAGAAAACAATAATAAAATACTTGATGTGTGAGCTTTGCTCATTGCCCTTATGTTATCTGAAACCTGTTGGGTGGCAAAAAGGACACCAACGACAACACTTCTGATTTTCCGCATCATATTTTTTTGGTTATTTTGTGCTGTGATTCTATATCAATTTGACAGAGTGCTTCTTGTTTTTTTATTAAACAGCCCTGGCCACAGCTGTCCACAAAAATAAAACAAAAATCCATGGTTATGTCATAAACACAAGCAGGAAGTGTAATTTTAGCAATGAATGATCGTCACTTGGGCCATACTATATATGAACAGCTTGGCACAAAAATCTGCAAATGAATATGAGGGAACTGATTCCCAAAAATTGGCTGCGGTCACAATAACGGGAATTCATTGATATTGGTGTCGTATGTCAGTCGCTTGACATATTATTACTGTTTAGCACTGACGACATGCCTTTCAGTAATGTCTTCGCGCCTTGTCATCCATTTCGATAAAATTTTGGCACATAGCGTAAGGTACTTTTTTTCCTTAAAAATGAGTATGATGCCCCAAAAAAAAAGTGGCCCGGAGACGATAAATAATCCTCTTCTCTTGCGCTTTTCATTAGCGTTATGCCTGAAGAATACGCACGTCGTCGTCGTCGTCGGGGGGCCGTCTTGCGAGGGGCAAAAGTCTGGGGGGCTCACGCTAACCAGTACCGTGCTCTGCCTATGCAATATTTTGAAAGTAAATAATTAAAGAATCCTCGCCGGTCTAAGTCATTGATATCGTTAGAAATTGTCTCCCTTGATGACCTATGATGAATATAAGTGGTATGGTGTTTTACTGCACTATATAAGTTAAAGTCGATGTTAAAGCATAAATCTTGACTGTGGTCTCTGTTTATTATTTTCATATTTGATATTTTTTAGGTTCATAGGAGAATTGTTCAAGCTTCAAATGTTGGTACATAAGATTATGCACGACTGTGTGGTGAGCTTACTGAAGGGAGCCGATGAAGAAAGTTTAGAGTGTCTGTGTAGACTTCTGACCACAATAGGAAAAGAGCTAGACACAGACAAGGCAAAGGTATGTTAGTCTTTCAAGCGATAGAAATTGTGATGATTTAAGTTTTTGCTTGTGAGACATAAAAAA
This sequence comes from Membranipora membranacea, assembly GCA_914767715.1. Lineage (NCBI taxonomy): Eukaryota > Metazoa > Bryozoa > Gymnolaemata > Cheilostomatida > Membraniporidae > Membranipora > Membranipora membranacea. Next base: position 4,145,798 of record OU612074.1, read on the forward strand.
TGTCAATCGAATTTGATGTTGGCACCTCCTGGCCAACTTCCCTCAAACTAATAATTCCGATTAACACCATATAATATTATTTGATGTTTTACTTAGGTTTTGGGTAGCCCAGATTTGATAAGGCAGTAGTTACATAATCCCCTTAGGCTCTTGACCAGGTTGAATGTGAACTTTCCACAGCTTAATCTGAATATAAATTAAATTGATTGTAAAACGTGATATGAAATAAGTTTATCTGACAAAATTTTTCCATCTTTTTGAAACATTTACAATGTTTTCGAGTTTCTTACAACTAACTGATCATGATCACAAATCATGATAACAAATCTATTCATGGTATCTACTAGGAGGGATTAACCGTTTTCCTTAGATTTCTATACCTGCTGTTTTATAAACACACCCTAATTTTTGCTCTGATTTACCCCCTTTGATGGGGAGATCTTACAAGTTTGACTTATCCTCATGGCTCAAAAGATTTTTAAGAGATTTGTTCTGGTTCCGAAATCTAATCATCAATCCATTGGTCAAAAGAATGTCTGTACTTTGATATTTATAGAAATGTCGGTCACAACTCTGCATTAGCCCAGTTCTCCTTTTGTCCCTTGGTCTAAACCCAGAATACTGCCACCATAATAATCTTCTCGAGTAATTTGACCCTTCTCTTTTGAAGCCGAGGACGAATCAATATTTTACCGAGATGAAGAAAATAGCCGATGGTCAGTCTCATAAGAAGGTCTCATCTAGGATTCGATTCGCTCTACAAGACACTATCGAGCTTAGAGAGGTGAGTTTCCCATCCCTCACTCTCAACCAACAAGAGAGAAACAGACTAGGTGACATGATAATCGTCTCCCCCCCCCCCCCACCCTAGCCAAAATGTTGTTTGGTAGCAATCAATCTCAAAAACCTTCATACCCTTTATTTTAACTGATGAATAATGTATACCACTGATTGTAATACACCATTTGAGGTGGAGCAGCTGCTCTAGGTAAAGAAGGTCAGCAACACTGCCTGCGGGTCATACGCATCGCCCTCACTCATAACATGGTATGCCCTCTCTTATACTTTGGTCACTCCTCCCCAGATCATTGACCTTATGGTCTCATCAGATATGTTCTCATCTCACTCCACACTCATCTCCTCACTTCCAACATCCAGACATAAAATGCACGAGCTTTGATAAGCCCATGTTGCCTTAAATAGCCGCGAAAATAATTAGACACCCAGCATTAGAATATCACCCACTATAGATAATATCGACCTTGTATGATGTACCAGCTATGATAGATTTATACTTTATACTTGGCGTGGTCTCTTAAACAACGCCAAGCATAAACAGCTTGGCATAAACCATAAAATGAATATTGTTTGGCAACATATTCCTTAAATTTGGCCTCATGGTAAAGGAAAACGCTGTTACATGCCTCACATACAAAACCGGTAGCATCCTGGCAACATTGGACACAGGAGGTTGGCACGGTGGTAATATAGGCCAAGGCTTCTTTCTCTTCATGGAAAACAAATGGCACTGACACTATGGAGTAAAGTGCTAGGCTCTAAACTCAATAAAATTAACTAAATTAATTATGCATTCAATGCATAAATTAAAATTCTTGTATCAACCAGGTAATATATACGCCCTATAAATCTAATATTCATATTCAACGCAGTGTTTCCTTTGGAAAGGACACCCTGACCGCCAAGCAATGATAAATTAGCATAATTCTAGAGACCATTAATCTATATTTGTGCTGAATATGTATATGTTTCTTCCGCAAAGATTTCATACATAATTGTAATAAACATGTAATAACAAAAAACTAATGGTGATGGGGAAAAATTTGGTTGAAATATGTATTGAATATCTGCAGAAAAACGTCAACAATAATTGCTACACAGGATCAGCAGTCAGTTTATGTACAAAAAATAGAATATTTACACTGTAATAGATAAGCTTTTGTGATTGAAAATCTAATACTTGATTTCACCATTGGATGGAGTTGAGTGGAATGGTACCAGAGGTCTATTTGGGTATCTGGGAGTCATGAATCGAACTAGCTCTGGGTGATGAGGGTAATTCTCAGATACGAAATGAACCATGTTTTGGTCATGAGGGTAATCTGTTGTTTTATCGGGCAAGAAGTTCACAAGATTAGGGTTATGGGGGTAATCAGTAGCCTTGGTGTTATCAGGGAGAAATTGGACCATGTTTGGGTTATGAGGATAATTGGTAGGTTCTGGTTTGAATATCACCTGGTCAGAGTGATGTTGGTAGTTGTCCCCATCAGATAGAAAGTTAACTGCTGCTGGATCATGTTGATAATCAGCTGGCTGAACCCGTGAAAATCTAATGAGACCAAATTTACTTGCAATGAAAGCACAAAATAAAACAGCAACTACTGTGAATAAGAGTCCGGTGATACAGGCGAGCATGGTCCAGAACTTGGCGGTGCGCTTGTGTTTGACAGCCGAGTCGTAATCACCCCTGTTCTTTTCTGTACGTGCTGAGAGAAAGTGAACTAATCCAATAACAGACAGCGGGCCGAAGCAGACGATGGTTGTGAGAATGGACATAACATAGTGACATGTCCATGGCCTAGTGACTATCTCGGGGGCCAGCTCCTGTAAACAAAGATTAATAGAATAAGTCACCTCCAACATTAAGAAGAAGCTCCATTACTCCATACCGAATCATGAAAATGTGTGATTTGTGTAACAAATCCTCCATCACTCATGTCTATCCGGAGTTTGGTTGTTTTAAACATAGCTATAGTTAGGACAGTGAACACTTACACAATCGGGTGTGCTGACGGGGGACATATCGACTGTCGTAGCATCCTTGTCCATGGATATCACAGAAATAGTCGGCTTCTTAAGATCTCTGTCACCACCGATCTGTACAACCTTTTTCTCTCCCTGTACTCCTGCTCCTGGTCTCATCTTGTATGCTGGTCTGTAAGATAAATGAATATTTGAGACACGCTAATCATGTGAAGTAATAGTGATACATAAATCTAAATAAGAAAAAATACACAAGGCTCTAGGCCTCAAGGCAAAGTAATTATTCTGAAATCCTAAGTGAAGCTTGGATAGTGATGTAAATAAGCGCCAAGCGCTGCCTTCTCACGCTGCCGCAATAATACTTGACCGGGTTGTTCAGCAGCTGTCACCTGAGTGAACAGCTTCACCAAGTGGCTATCTTTTTTGTCTACACTCAACTAGAACAGCCCTCAAGCCCTCAAGAGATTGCTTCTTGTGACAAAGCATTTACATGCAGCACTTTTGATGTGAGCTTAGAAACTTTGCCTATGATGATTCCAAAGGACTGAAATGATTATCAAACACAAAAAGATAGAAAAATAATTCTCAACTCTCCCTTGACAAAGCTTCTTTTTCACTATCTTAAGCCCAACTGTTTTATGTGCACATGCGATTAGGCCCTCTAGGGACAGTTGATTGCTAAAAAAATGCACAAAGAAAACAAAGAGCTGTACTTATATAAACTTCTTATGTTTACCTTGTGGTTCTTATATCAGCCTCAACAACTTTGGTTTCCTGACCTTTGTGGTGCCAATTAGATGAGAAGAGCAGACACAAGATAAGGTTAAACAATGTCTCAGTAAAATGTGAAACCTGAATACTTGAGAGGGAGATATTGTTACTTACATGTATAACACAGTATTAGTCAACTCTAGTCAATGATATCGACACCCTTATAATTATTGTAAGATATGCACTGGTGTGGATTTCTGATTTTTGTGAGGGGATTCAGCCTTGGCACAGCCTTATATATTATGCATACAATACGCCTGGTTACCTCGAGAGTATATATAAGTGTTGTTATAGACTGGTATTGGTAGGATTATACATGCATGATTGAATAAATAGCCTGGAGATATATATCATTACGATACAGCTATTCCTAGCTGAATGACGAATCATGAAACTTTTATTGTTGGCTGAACAACAAAAACAGTTGTCAAGAGATAAATCAAAATGGTCAGAAGCCTGTAACTAAGGATTAAGACTGTAATGATATGCTAAAAGATGATATTGTCTCAATATTTTCATTGCCATTCAGCAATATTATCGATTGTACTGAATGTTTATATAGTAAAATTGGTAACTGACCTTTGGCTTCAATTAACCGAATTTGAGGAATCATATTATGATCTAAACTGTATCATTTTAATGACACAGTTACCTGGTCAATTGAGGAAAATTGTATTCAACGAAATACATCTGTTGTGTTAGAATGGCGTCTGTCTGCGCTGCAGACTTGGGAGAAATCTCTGCAAACAGCCAGAGGGTCTAAAGTTGAACGACTCGATCTATGCAACACCTTCCTATACCTCCCTCATGTGTTATAACTGCGGTAGCAGCTGTTTTGCATCGAACATTGTCAAATATTTGGGTGTCCAGATTGTTTATGACAGGACAGGGTGTCACCATTTAGAAGCTGTCGTTATGTTTGCCCATTGCCTTGACACCCTTACTCTGTGACACAGGTATGTAACTGTTTGATAGATGAGGACAATTGTGGTTTTCTGCATTTCTGACAAGTGTCCAGCTGCAACCAAATGGACTGAACACAAGTTCACCAACCTGGGATAATGGAAAGACTGCTTGCTTCAATAAATTGGGAATAAACACTATCTGCAGGTGTGCCGCCCCACGCCAATGACCTTGGGCCTTTATGATGAGTCACTCTAAGTTACGGGGTCAATGCCTTAGATAAGCGGAGCTCCATTGCCCCATTGCTCCATTTGAAATCCGCATGTCTCATTCACCATGTCGCAATTAGCTTCCTTCTGATTAATCAGCCTGGTCTAGGACATGGAGCATCCATTGTTAACTGCCCAAAAATAGACTGGCGTGATAAGATTATTGCTTTTTTGCAAGTGCTGTGGTGCAAGGCCGAAAGCATAAAATGTTTGGGTCCGGTTTTATCTCTAACTTTGAGACTTGAAAAAGAAAAAAAAACACGTTTCTAAAAAGTAATGGTCCACTACATTTTTGCCAGCAGCTGAAAGTTCTTGTGATGTAAATATTGTGACATTTAGCCAAATGAATGGTTCTTTGTTTTGGTGATCATCCAGGAAATAGACTACCACCAATCATGATTAGTATTAGGTTGGTGCTATTAGCTACAACTGAACAATTGATAAATGACCTTAATAACATAGATTAACTGTAGGATTTAAGAGGGACTGCACTGCGAGTGTTTACAGCTTAGTGAGAGAAAGCTGTTTGTTTAGTGGTCCAAGTTCAGCCCCTTTTATAGTAAGCGGCTTATAATTACACGCTACAACACTTCTCGCAGCAGATTATACTAGGGCAATGTTTGCCAGCGAGAGAATAGTCTCATTGGTTAATTAGCAGTATCCAGTGGCACGTTTATGACTGGATTCATTAAAAGGCTTTGTTTATGGAATATCATTGGCTGATAGCTAACCTTATGATTATATCGCAGCTTGTAAACACGCTTTGTGTCTGCAGGGAAAAATGTGGAGATAATGAGCAAAGGTAGAATTTCAAGCTCTATTTTATTAGCTGGTCTGTGGACCGCTTTATGTCCAATTGTTGATTGACTCGGCAAGCAAATTAGGTTATAAATATTATGAATCATTGCTTTCCCAACTATTGCGTTAACCATTATTCTATGTCTAGGTAAAAGCTCAGAAATTGTATAAAAATCAGGTTGTCCGCTGTTGTAAAATCAGGGGAAAACTGCCAAAATATGAGATGTTCACAGCTATAGGAAGTTGTCCTTTCTTTTAAATTACTTCTCAAAGAACAGACAACTCTGAGTTTATTTTGCATTCTGGATCTACTCAGCATTTAAAAAGTAGCATCACAGCATATAATAGTAGGCTGTATGATGCTGATGTTGATATACATAATATTTATATGGAATATTTAATAAATATATGTTATATACCCAATAAACTTGAATCCCCAATGGTAATTAGTGTTTAATATGATATATAAACGATTCCGGTGGACTAGGAAACGATTAGAGGCAAATCTTCATTTGCCTTAAGACTCTGACAGTAAAGAGCCAAGTTTACTAGGAAGTAACGCTGATGTGACATCCATGGACTGCCATACTTTTTGAAGGAACAATGGTACATATACTGTCAGAATGATTGACTGCCCATTCATCATCACAATGAATCACTCTGACACCTTAGGTATATTCTAATATTTGACACCAACAGTTCCACAATGTCAATACATAGGATTCGCTAGCTTTGGTGAACTATTCATAGCGAAGATTACAGCTGAGGCAATTGCTGCTTTTGAAGATTAACTGTGGTATTATTGAAAATGATCATGAGACACAGCACAATGTAAACATGGAAATATAAAACTAAAGCTGCATCAGCAGCATCCAGCAAATATGCTACTCATTCTTCACATCTATTACACTAACTGTCATATCACTTACAGTATAAACCATACAGTTTGGGTTGGCTGAATAAAATAACCAGTGTTTTTTGTATAAACAAACAAAATTTTGTTGTCAACTAGATAGCACCACGCTTTGCCTGTTTCTTGAAATATCACCCAAAGATTTCAATCTCAGCTCCATGTGATTGTTTGGCATGACTAATACTGATGAAGCAGTTTCATAACTAATGATTTCCTCCTCAAGCCAACTTCATTTGATCTAAGCATAAGCCCCTTTTGATTGCAAAATAATCTAAACTGTTGATGGATTTTTCCTTGTGCCTGCCTTTAAATAGCACATTCATCATGATTTGTGGTTTCTATTGCCAACATGTCATGTGTTCATTGCACAGGTAATTGACGCTGGATTTTCGATTTTTTTGTTGAGATTTTATTGTAGTTTTTTTGTAACAGGAACTTGGTAGAAAAAGTGTAAAAATTATAGGATACAAAAACAAAGAAATATGAAATTTTATTTGAAGTGATAAACTATTGAAGACTCATGACAAAGTATTTCTCTGGTACAATTTACTCACAATTTATCTGAAGACAGTAATTGTGTATTTCGAAAAATGAAGTACGATATGATTGAGGCATAGTTATGGAGGCAGCATGTTAGGCCATGCTCACAGGTTCAAAGGTGGCTTCAGTGGTGTCCAATATCTCATCATTAATCATCTCCTGTTCCTCTCTGATGATCTCATCCTCGAGAGCCTGCTCCTCCTGTATCTCCTGAACCAGCAGAGACTCAGTGGTGGTGCTGCTTGTGCTTGATGTTGATGCTGTAGTAGCGTTGAACATTTCCTCTTCCAGTAAGAAGCCAGTTGTTGTTGACCCTGTGAAGGTTTCGTTTGCGATCTCCTGCTCGAGAAAGCTCTCTGTTGTCGACGTGGAGGTGGAGGAGGAGGTGCTGGAAGTAGGGTTGACTTCCTCCTGAAACTCCTCAATGATTTCACCAGTGTTCCCGTCAATTATCTCCTCCTGAATTATGGTGTTGTTGTCAGGCCCTGTGAATTCTTCCTCAATCACTTCGATGTTGTCAGTGGTAGATTGAATGCTCTGTGAGGCGCTGTCGAATTCGGACATGGTTGTAGTTGTTGTGCTGCTGCTGCTCGGCTCTATAACTTCTTCAGCCAGGATTTCACCTGTGTTCTCATCAATTAGCTCTTCTACAAGTGTGTTGTTGAAGACTTCTTCGATAACTTCAACGTTATCTGTGGTTGATGATGGAAATGCAGATGTGCTTTCAAACTCTGATGGTGTTGTGATAAGCTCATCAATGTTGTCAGACATAGTGGTGGACTCAAAGTTGGATGATGTTGTCTCAAAGTTGGATGATGTTGTCTCAAATTCAGGGGTGGTAAGATTCACTTCATTTTCCAGCTCTTCGAGTTCTGCGGTGAGTTCAGAATTCTCTTCAGCCACTTCATCAAAATCCTCTTGGATTTGCTCATTGAGTACAGGGTCAGTTGTGTCTTCAAGCTCTTGTTCAAGCTCCTCTCCCTCCTGCTCATTTTCCAAGATCTCTTGAAATATTTGCTCCTCTACCTCATTGATGAATGTGGTTGTTGTTGAGGCTGTCGCCAGCTCCTCTTCAATGCCCTCAGTTGTTGATTGAACGATCGGCTCTCCAAATGTGGTGGTCTCTGACTCCCATGTGGACTCTGGTCGCCATGTCGATTCTTGGTCAGTGGTTTGTGGCCACCTCTGGAATGGAAAATCTGTAGATACGAAATCTGCTGTGGTTGATTGGAAATCTGCTGTGGTGGAAGGCTCTTCAATCATTGGAAGCTGGTTCTGGTACTGAGGACCCATTATCCAGTTGAACACATGGACTACACCATAAGAAGAGGTAGGAGTCGTTGGTTGTTCTTGCTGTTGCTCTTGAGACTCCCACTTGTTGTTTCCGGTTTGTCTTGAAACTGTGAAGTCGTCATCATAATCCGGCGCGCTGAACATGTCACCAAAATTATTGACAAACCAATAACCTCCGGCAAGCATTAAAACAGTAAAGATGGTAACTGCTACGATTCCGACGATTACAGCCCAGCATGACCAGCATTTGGCTTGCCTCTTTCTCTTCCTTGCTTCGACCATGTTACCTTGTTTCTGGTGTGTCTTGGCAGCTATGAAGTGAACAAGTCCAATGACGCTGAGGGGTCCAAAGCAGCAGATGGTTGTCAGTATGGTCATGACATAGTGACATGTCCACTTGCTTTCATCAGCAACAGGTGCTGCTACATCAATTGAGGTCTGTAAGGAGAGCATTGCAACTCTTAGTATTTTCAATATAAATTATATTGAAAAAGATTCCAGCAACGGAAAGCAGATCAATGATTATAACATACTGACTGTAAAGGTGTAAAATTTATTAAATGTTAATGTGTAGCATGCTGTTATCGGGGACATTTACCTCTTTAGGGACAATGGGTGTCATATCCACAGTTGTTTCTGTCCTTCCTCCGCTGATAAAGGAGATGACAGGAGACTGATTCTTCTCTACTTCAGCACCCATCTTCACCTTACCCTCGGCTGTTCCTGGCTTCATTCTGTCAAAATCAAAGAATCAAATCAAGGATGAAAAAAAGATACTGGAAATCTTCGAGAAATCCATGCAGACGATTATAATCAAAATTTCGACAGATTTCCATGTAAGTTCAGTTGTCGCATAGTTTGGTGTCTGGAGTTAGAGATAATGACATGTTTTATTAGTGTATATGGTAGCAACGACATTCAAAGTAATAATCATCAGCATTTTCTTGTATTATGAGGAATAAGTGTGTTGTTCTCTTTCAGCCGAATATTTCTTACCTGTTTGATTGATAATTAAATCAAGTTACTCTGAAATAAGTGTTTCTCAGGGGTTAATTTTCCCAAAACTGATAAGTGTGAGCAACACAGCTCACAGTTATATTATGAATCTTGGCGCATCCTGCTGATATGCCTCACTGGGTAAAGGAAAGCTCAGCTTGTTTTTTGCACCCTTAATCTTAGCTGATTGGCTAGAGTTCACTTTTTATGTAAGCTATTTCCTCAAATCACGCACCTCTATGTTGTTACACAAAATAATGTCATGAAAGCCCATATGCTAAATGAAGGGGTAATTATGATAATTATCATAGCAAGAACCACAAAGCTGGCAACTGACTTTTCACGTGATATCTTTCTTCCTTACTCAAGAATAGCCATGTAGTCTCAAACAAAGTGTCTGGAACAACCATACCAGGCAACCCTGAAAATCACTTGCTCTATAAATATTCCAGACAAGGAAATAAAACTATGCCAATTATTTATTTATTTTCGGCAAAGCACATGCAACACGATAATGGGGCAGATCACTTTTGGCAAAAAAAATTAAATGATCTGAAAGGTTTTTCTAAGCACATATCCATGAAAGTGAGAAGAAAACCAAAGCCCTAAAATCAGTGGTACTTAATTATTAGAATAGGGTTTCGGATTTGTGCTGGAAAAATGTGAACAAATGTTCAGTGTGGTTTCCTGCAGGCGGGTGATTAAGGTTGTTGGTTATGGCTGTGTTGGTTATGGCTGTGTTGGTGGAGGTGTAGTAGGTGGTGCTGTAGTAGATGGTACTCTTGTAGGTGCTATTGAAGGCTGCGTTCTGGTTGTAACAGGCTTTGTCAGCAGAGGTGTAGTTGTTGGAGGTCGAGTCCTCCTCGGTACAGTACTCCTAGGTAATGTTACTGCTGGCTGTTTTGGCCCAGCGCTGGTTGTTGTAGGGACATCCATGAGGCAATGTGGGGCATCCTTCTGCACAGCTTTGAAGTACAAACACGTCAAATCTTGGTAAGATTGGGACTTTATGATATTGTCCCGATTGCTGTAGCCTAAGTATCCGAATGCACCAGCTAGGCATATGCCGACAAAAAGCCCCACAAATATACAGTAGGTACCGACCTCCTTACGGGCCTGGGCGCGGCGTTTGCTACCGCGATGAAACTCGGATCGTGCAACAATGACGTTAACAAGTCCAACTACTGAGCAAGGGATACAGCAGCAGCAGAGAGTGGCTATGGTACCGACACAGCACGCTCCTCCCCATGGGTCCTGATCCTCCTTGTCCTGTAAAACAAAGGCATACATTCATGTATTGTCTCTGCTAATTATTGGTCACTGATCTCATGACCAGTCAACGCTTGTCTATACTTCCAGATCAGGCATGAAGGATTTACTTTACAAACCTTACAAGCAGGATTTACTGCAAATCTCAAAGCTAAAATGATAGATCAGTTGTATTGGCAATTATTTTGTCATTTAAATTTATTCCCTTGGCTTAATCCCACAGTAAAGCTATCCCTTGAAACCTGGAACTGAATGTCAGCTATATACATATATATATATCCTGTTCAATATATATATAAAAAAAACCACAGCCATGTCCGGCTTCTACAAATCCCCTTTATTTACTCATTCCCTGGACATATGTTTTAGAAGCTGATCCTCAAATTTAAAGCTGTCATAACTTCATCAACATATTTTGTTCATTCTCTTAACCAAATAGCAACAGCATGATTGGAAAAAAAAAGATTTATAAAACTGACTGGAGACTTAAGTTGTTGAAAATGGGGTTTGCTTAGCAGTACATGAAGTGGATACCAAGAAATTTGTCCTTGTCATCACAAGCAAAGGTTACTGATTAATTTACTCTACCTTAATATCTAGTACTGCAGTGGTGCCTGCATGAACCTCTGGTGTTTTCATTCTCCTAACCACCGGATTTATTGGCCAATGCTCTCAGATCAGTCATTCGTTATTATTTCGTGTTATTCCATGATAGCCTTTACTTAATGAAGATTCTCAAATAACGCACATAAGTTGAATAACGTGGTGAAAACGCATTGTCCAACGCAATGTACAACTATTTATTGCAAAGAGAAGGCAAATCGATCAGCTTATTAGTTTTAATAATGCTATAACATTCCTGTTTAGATTAATGACAAGGCCACTTGCCAATAAATCAAAGTTATTTATATTTCTAGACGACTTGTGGAATAAATTGCCCATGTAATGAACAGGCACATTCATGACTGTGACAGCGATATCTGCCGCTGCTTATATGTTTTATAGAAGATGACAAAAAATGATAATAAAATTCCTTGGTTACTGATGCTGAGATAGTCACTTCGACATAATTTATTTTATTTATACTTGGTATAAAATGTTACATTGGACTGATAGTTTATTGCATAATTCTCATTTAAGTCGTAGTCAGCATTATTTATATAGGCAATCCAATTGTCCGAATCTCATCTCTGTAGTCGTAGTAAATGATAAGCATGTAGCCTACAACCAACCACAAGACAAAACCAGATAGACAGGCCAAGCTGGTCCAGCAACATGCTGAAGATCTGCGTCTCTCTGCAACTCGAAATATACCCTTGTTGTAATCAGCTTTTCCGGTTATAAAGTGCGTCATCCCGATATATGTACATGGGCAGCAGAAGCAGAATAGCAGAGTGATCCAGGTGAAACAACTCTGACTGCGCCATGGGTTACTGTCGAGCGTCAAACTCTGTGTAAAAAGAAAGATTATAAAGTGGGATGCACAGATACGAAGTGCTCGTAAGCAAATTTAAAACCTCTGTTTCTCAAAAACTGAAAAAAAGCTAAATTTCAAAATCGTCATGAGATCAACAATCAATTGCCCACCTCAGATGGTAGTATCGGCTTGGTCTCTATCTGAGGCATTGGTGCAATAGAGGCTGTTGATTTGACTCCTTTCATCATATCCTTCTCATTTGCCATCCCAATCGTCTGCTGCTGAGCCTTTATCAGCTCCTGTTGCTGCTGTATAACTGTCATGGTCAGGGAGGCCTTCTGTTTTGACGCAGTAGACTTAGGCGGCTGACCGTAACCTATATAGCTGTCCTGACGCTCTTGTGGTGCTCCTCCATATCCTGGCTGAGACTGGTATGGTGGTTGGGGATAGTAAGCTGCTGCTGATGGTCTAGCACCCCAGGGTTGTGTAGCAGGTCCAGCATACGTGACAGCTGACGAAGGCTGTGGTGCATATCCTGCGATGGATGGCCTTCCCCAGGGGTCGGTTGATGTGTAGGCTGGTGGAGCTGCAGGGTACATGCCGTAGCCTGAGGCCTGTGGTGCATAAGAAGGACTATAGCCCTGCTGGTCATAAGCTGCTGCCTGCCCGTAACCCATTTCTTGGTTGTAGCCTGCTGCTTGTCCATAGGCAGGATCTTGGCCATATGCGGCTGAAGTAGCATCATAAGATGGGTACCCAGAGGCATACGCAGGTTGTTGTGCTGCCCCTCCCTGAGCACCGTACTGCCAGTCAGCCATAGCTTCTGGTACAGTGTTCAGTGGTGGATTTGGTGCTCGAACGGGCTTCTTATCTCCTAAGCTGTAGATTGTATCATCACCTACCTCAAATAAAGTCACTGCTAATCTATCCGACTCAAAAGCGTTGGTCATAACCTTTTACAAGGCTGGAGTCATGGACTGCTGTCCAACAGTTTTCTGAGACATTTGACTGAGCAATAGAAAGTCGTAAGGGAAAGGAAAACTTTGAATCAGCAATGTACTGAAATTCAGCTTGGCACTCAACAATGGCTTATGCAGGGAAACATTCTTTGGCACAGTGGTAGCATAATGTTGGTTGCCTGTTTGTCTTCATTTTCTGGCAAAAAATTGGTAATAGAGAGCACTAAAATTACTTACTTCACCCTCAGTTAGATAAACAGAGGTCAATTAAGTAACTATTGGGAAACTGTAATCCTCTTTATCGCTAATGCGGAACAATGCATTTTTATCTTTATTATCCACCCTGAAAGAAATGTTGTAATAAAAGACAAAAAAAAACAGAAATACACTACCGCAGACAATGCTTAGTTTTTTAAGCAAAAAAGTCCAATTTTCTCTCCCTCTAAACCTGGTCTAAAGCCAAGAAATTTGTTTGGTCATATTGAATATCATTAAAATTGAGCACTGCAGCTTTGCTTCATGTTTACTGAGCTTTTTAGCAGCTTCTCATCACGTCACACAGACCTAAATCTCACATTGTTATCCTCATCATTTTCGGCCTAGAGATAATCTAATCACTACATTACAACCTGGTCGTAAGGCCCATAAAACTTTATAATCTGGGGATTAATCCTATTCGCTACTTCCTTTTTCTCCGCCAGTATCGTCAATCATCTTCTTCACCAGGTCAAAAACAAAAACAAAATGGCAGGTAGTGCTAGATTCTCCCATCTCCACCTCAAATGCTCGTAGTTTAATACCCATCCCCCCCACTAGTAGTATGCCTACCCCCCCCCCCCCTCCCCCATTTCAGCCCTAATTTCTTTGGCGCATTATGGAGAACATCTGGCCAGGATGTTATTGTCTGCCATATATATTAGTGTATATAAATGTAAACCATGTATTACTGTGATTTAAATATTATCATAGAATATATAAGTAGATATTTAAGGTTGAAGCTGTATTCTGTGTGATGTATGGAAAATCATGCAGTAAGATAACACCACAAGTCACTTCTGTCCGACTAACCACTGATATAACTACCATGTGGCTATATTTACTTTTTCTTTTAGCATAACTGGAAGCCTCGCAGAGAAAGCAGTGGACCCAAAACAATAAAGGAGGTTCGAGCAGAGGCTGCACTTGAGGCTCATGAGAGGCAGATGATGGTAAATTCGGCTCAGATACCAAACCGAGGCAGCCAGAGCCGAAACTTTGCACAGCCCAGGTACGATAGATTTGTAAAAATTGTTTGATGTCAAGGAGGGTTAATTAAAGGAGATTGCCGCTCACAACTCTTCTATCACTAGCTGGAGTTGTTTTGCTAGGTAAAAGACCCTTTACCTGGTACATTACCATGAGGATACATTATAATATCACTCTAACTATACTAGGCTCACAAGTCCCAGAACATTATGTCAAAGTTGCTACTTCCCCATTACTTTAATGGCACTTTTAAAAGACATTAATTTCGTAAAGTTATTTATGTGAAACAAACAAACTGCTCATAGGTAACCATCACTTTGGCTAAGAGCAGTATTTATAGTCAAGCAAGTTCCACAGGGCTTATTTTCCAACATGGCTGAATTATCTTAGCAGGGACATCATACTTCCCCCTCTTTTATGGAAGGCATCCATGAGTTGTCACTGTCTTGCAAGAACGACATATTTTGTCATCTTTTTAATTTGGTTTGGTTGCCATGGTTAATTGAAGGTAAATATCTCTACCTGTACAAGGAAATACTGTAAACAGTGCTCTTTTACGCCTCATTTTTCAATCAGTTTGTTCAAATGTTTCACCACTGGTGTTTTTTACATCAGTACTGTACAGGGGGAAGTTTCACCATTGGAACATTCACATGATGCAATGAATGGTTCAAGCTGTTGCAAGACCCCGCTTCCGGATCATTGTGGTACGGTGCAATGAGATAAAGCGTTTAGTGTTAGAACTTTCCTGATGTTCAGCATATAGAGCTCAACATTGGGCAATTATAATCTAATCCATTGGTCTAGGTAACTGTTCAGCCAAAATCAGTGGACAGAATGATTTTTATCATGGATGCTGAAAATTTAGACATATCAGTTTTTTCCCTCATTTACATGTGTCAGATTGTCTAGATCAGGGCATTAGTTTTGAGTGAAAAAAAAAATAACTCCTATTAATAACTATCCGTCTACTTTGCAGACCACAAAGAGGTGAACAGGATGGCTGGAATCAGGTAGGAGGTAGTATAAAGCCTCAGCGTATAGACCCCAGTAAGCTCAAGCTCAGCAAACCTACATTTGGGGCAAGTGACACAGTTCAACTCGGACCAGGTGCTGGATTCGGCAGTGGATCCAGCTGGGGTAAGGGATCAGGCTCTGGAAAAAATACACCACCTCAACAAGAGGAACGTCCTAACACTCCAACCAATAGATTCTCCGTAAGTGCCTACAAAATGAGATAAATAGTTACTGTTAAGTTTTAACTGTTCTCTGTTGTTTTGCAGAAGATCTTTTATTACTATAATATGCGTATTTTTCAATAGCTTATTATTGATGATTTTGGTGCACAGGGTTATGATGTGGATAGTAATTTACTCGAATCACTGATTGTGAGCAGTTCACATATTTTGGAGTGAGCACCTCCTCCCTTACCAAATATTCCTGTTTCACTTGAGAACTTGAGAGCATAGATTGTGCGCTAATTGAACCATATGACACTGCGTGATTTGAATAAACTTAATCTTGTGAATTAAACATTTGCTGGACCAGGAAATAAATGTCAGTTCCAAATATATTATACCAGACTTTCTTCCAATCGTTGGCAGATAAAGTCAAAACCTAAGAAAAAAGTATGCTCCAATTGTGTGCCAGTTTTATAAAATAACATAGAACTATACCCTGTCAACGCAGATCCACAGGAACCCAATATGTTCACTTACGCTTTGATCTTCTTACTGACAGGCACTTAGCATGGGTGGTGATCGAGATGCAGGTAGAGATGAGAGATCTAGGTCAGGTCAGAGGTTACCTACTGGTAGGAATAGTATGGGCCGAGGTAGAGGTGGTCGAATGAATATCACTCCACGTGGCTCCATGGAGAAAGACAGGTAAGTTGTCTGCTTTTGATTTCTCATCGAGGTGACCAAAGCTTAGGAAACTAGCTTTAAATCGTAATTAATGGATATGGGGTAGAACCTTATTTTGCCAAACCATTATCATGACTCACAGATGCACACATGTTCTAAGTTCTGGAGGCTCACTGAGGGCATTCTATCAGTTTTCGCCATCAAGAAATACCATCTTATCCCTGCTCTATGTTTACTTCAGATCTAGTGCACTAGCAGCTGCACGACAGTTCTCTAGACCAGGAACTGGCGGTCCTGGTTCTCGTGGTGCTTCCAGAGAGAGTAGCGTTGAGGGGCGCGGTATGAGGACACCGACCCCTACCAGACAGGGTGCCTCAGCTGGAGGATCTAGGGCTGCTGCTCCTGCTGTCAAACAGCTAAGTAGAGATGAATGGAGTCAGAAGATGGGTTCTATAATAGATGAGTTCATCCACACCAAAGACCTTAAAGTGAGTCTGCACAAGCTTTACCGACCTTGGTTTGGCCATTAATGTTTACACCTCACCTTGCATTCTTATGCAATTATTCTGAAGTGCCTAAAAATGAGTTTCCAATCTTGTCACATCAAGGTTAAGCTAACAACTGCCAAGTACTCTGCGATGGCATGCAAACATAAAGTTATATCAAGCTTTGATTTTCATCTGAACACAGCCATTTGTAGCCAACTTGCTGGCACAGAGCTCGATGATAAAGGTGGATGATAATATTTGTGTTCAAACTTCTGATTGAGGTAGATGTTGCATATCAGGTAACCCCACGGCCCTGAACTACAACGATAATAACCTAAATCGCAAATAATTAAATGACTCACTTCTCTTTGTAGGAAGCCATTGAATGTGTTAAGGAGATAGGAACACAGTCTAGTGCTGAATTACTAACAGAAAGTTCGATCAACCATACATTAGAACGATCTTCTCAGGCCCGCAAAGCCTCTGGACAATTACTAGCCGAACTTATCAAAGTAAACTTATTAACATTGGACGATCACATGAAGGGACTAAGCTCTGTCATAGAATTTGCTGATGATCTGGCCATAGATATACCCAATGTGTGGCAATATTTCGGAGAGCTAATATCACCGACGTTTATGCACGCCAAGGTTCCGCTAGCAAAGCTGGTGGATGTCTGTAGCCCTCTATTATCTTTAGGAAAATCTGCTAAACTGGCTGCTGCAATACTAGAGGAAGCTAGTCATAGCATAGTAAGATATCTTGTTATTTGCTTTTAATTTCAACAGCAGTTGTATATTTTTCTTGCATTAGTTCAAAGTTAGATATTTGAGTTTTGCTCCCCTGCTAATCACATACAGTCGCTGATGGTAAAAGATACCTGATAGCTCGTAATGATTCAGCCTTGGATTGTTTCTGATTTGCGTAAACATCTTCTCAGATAACCTCGTCAAGCATATCGTGACCTACTTTGGTCCACTTGGCTCTGAGGCAAACTTACTAAGGCTTTCCTGATTTTGTAGGGTCATATAGAATTAGGTAAACAATGGAATGACAGCAATCTAAAGTGGTCTTCGTTCCTCTCAGCTGAAGAAGATGAGAAGGAATTCATCAAATCTAATGTAAGTATTATTACATAACACTATTTAATTTTCTCTTGAAATCACCTCAAAGTTCTTGGAAAGAGGTAGAAATGAAGTGGGCTGCAACTGATCATTTTGTTGTTGAGAGATGTAAGAGTATATGTCACTATCTACAAAATGATTGATTAGTATTTATCACCATTGTGATGTGTTCACCACAATGATGCCTTTTCCTACTTGTTATCTTAAGAAACTAGAGTACACATTATCAGACACAGTAGCCAAGAGTACATCATCAGCCTCACGCCAAACTTCCTCAGAGGATATCAGTGAAACTCTGAATAAGTTATTACTGATAGACTCAGCACCCAACGAGACTGTCTTTGACTGGATCGATGGTAACCTGACGGCTGAGAAACGAAAAGAACCCAACTTCATAAGATCTCTAACTCAAACAGTCGCCAAAGCTTGCATCAGTGAGTTTTCAACCATCTTGGCTACTGAAGTAAAAATTCCTGGCATAGATAGTGTGTGAATCATGATTTGCCAATCATTGTTTAGATTTGATTCACTAAACAGCCTCTAACCACCCTGAAAAACAGCTATCAAGAGATTTATTTACTCTTTACTGACCATAATGTTGATGCTATACTTAGTTCCTCCTTGTAGTTCAACTTTTTTCAAGGTCGCATCATTTTATAACATGTGCTTTTTATTACAGAATCTAGCGAGTTGCAAGAGGAGACTTTGAAGAATCGTGCTCCCATGTTATTGAAGTATTACGACAGCAAACCCGACACAGAGTTGGCTGCTCTCAATGCACTAGAGGAATTAATGGATGAGCTGCAACACCCTTCCAGTAAGTCCATAAATAAATAAGTCAGCACATTGGAAAATGCAGCAACCTAACCTTGTTTTGTTTTGTCATTTTTATCAGAACTATGCACGGCACAAGAATCACTTGAACTGTCATGGATGTGTTAAGCTGTGATGTATCTGGCATCAACCATGCCTCCATATATATAGGCTCCTCATCCGCAATTCTAACTGAAGCTACAGAGATGATCTCACTGCCCCCACTGTATTATGTCGTATTATCAATCTATTACATATTTTATCGTTTTATTTTAGAATTGCTCAGCGATATATGTTATGCTCTCTCTGAAGAAGAGTTGATATCAGACGATTCATTCTTTGACTGGGAGAAAAATAGTAAAAATGGAATAGCTATCAAATCTGTATCACAATTCTTCCAATGGTTACGGACTTCTGATTAAACGGCTTAGTTTCTTCAAATTACTGTATGAAATACTGAGTTGGGAGTACAATACGGAATGTTCTTCAGAACACTGACATTTGTATTCCCCAAAGTTTTCCATATGTGGAGGAAAACTCCCAACTCTTACTGAGCAACTTGGAATGGTGCTATAAGCTTACCATTACAACCAATATTATTATCAATATGTTATATGATGATAATCTATGAATTCTGTCAATTTATGAAGTTTTTTTGTCTGAATTTATTCCTTGATGAAGCCTCCTAATCTATATTCAGGCTCATTTCTGCCCTATAATATAGCAAACATGAACTTTTTTCCAGGGGCACCAAACAAAATGTGGGGAAAACTTCCATACAGGGAGGTAATGTCCCACAAAATGAGGTAAGCTCTGACTGAAGGGGTCAAATGCTATAACCTCAGGCCCTCTGCATGGTATTTTGATTTTGGGAGAAAGCATGCACTGAATAGTAATTTATTTTCAGTTAAATATTATTATATAACTGATATGGATAGTATTTCACACGATTTAAACATAGACTGTTGATGTTGTTGCTCCTATAAATAATGATGCAGAGATTATGTCTATGGCTGAACTGTAATGCACAGTTTGTGTGTGACTGATGTATATTATACTGTATTCAATTATATTATTATAAAATAAAAACAATGATCCCCTGGAGTATCTAGTCCTATAGATGTACGCCAGAATAATTATAGTAATGAAGTAGCTCAGCCAACAGCATGGTAAACTGGTGGAGCAAACATAATCCTGAAGACATACGAGGAACACTGACATTCTTCAGATACCTAACGATTTTGTGTCAATTCTGGTCACAGAGAATGAGACTTCCTGATCAGTGAAATTGTCCCCTCCGCACAATGATTATCAACTGAACTTGATTGACAAAATGAGTCGACAAGATCTGCTACATCAAAGTATGTTCTGGTGATGCTGATGATAATCAACTCTTCAAGATTCAAGCATATTATTGGTTTTGGGATTGCTTTCGTTTTTGGGAAATTGAAAAACAGCCAACTCAGTTTGGTCATCTCAGACATCCGGTTTGGTCAAATGGTTGTCCCAGTTTGTACGACCACCAGGAGACGACCTTTCTATGCACAATCGCAGTTTCTGTGAGATCATACATGTTTTATCCAGTGACGAGGTCAGCTATAATATTGTTCCTATGGTACTGCAAACAGGTAGGGAGTAGTATTTCGCTTAATTAGATAAAGAGAGGTCCCTTAGCAACCAGGTGTTAGATTTTAATCTCATTGCAGTCCACGTGGTTGTTGAGGCCCCTGGTGTGCTCCGACCTGCTTCAAACAAGGAGGAATATGGTGAAGTAATTGCAACCTCAGCATTGTTGAGGGGACCAATTTTATGCACACACTTCCTTATTACAACAGGATTACTCAGTTCTTAGTACCTGCATCTTCGGAGTTATCTGCTCAGATAATAAAGTGTGACAACTTCAACTCAACAACTTTATTTTTGTGCTTTTGTCCGTTGGGAATTTTGGATTCTTGTTTTAAACATTCTTGTTTTAAACGTGATATATCGCCTTTTCAGTTTCTCAGAAACTACTTGTCCCGTTTCAAAAACTCCTTCACTGACACGTTGCTTGTAGTCTGACTTGTGTTTAATCTCGCAAATTTTTCCAAACCGCATGTTCCTAACTTGTTGTACAATAACTAAAATACATTGAATACATATAGGCAGCAATGGGCAAAATGATGCAAAAGCGTGATGAAAATAAAAGCAGTATTACATGCAAAGCACATTGCATACAACAATGGATCACCTTTTTTGGGTGATTGTTTAGCAAGGAAAGAGAAATGTTTATGCTCATAACTTCTCTACTAGTGAATTTATCATCAAACGCCACGATCAAATTCTCGGAAATACTCTCTAGTTTAATGGAAGCTAGTGTGTATAACATGTTGTTTAACCTATTTTCAGTTTTTTGGCTGGAAAAAAGTGCATGTTTTGGACCAAAAAGCTGGTTTAGCCACAAAAATCCAAATATCTCAAGATGTAAAGCCATAATCAACAATCGCTTCGATCAAACCTAGACAATCTCCTGTTGTTCATCATGCTGACAACAAATTTGACTGACATCTTTCTGAATTTCTGATTTTTGGCTGGAAAATTTTGACCTAAATTAGTTAAAATTTGGGTTATATCTGTTACAGTTGTGACAACCAGGATCTGTAAGCTGGTAAGATTATTGATTGAAGTGACAGTACAAGACCAAAATGGTATAATGAATTGGAAATTTGAGTTTCTTCATTATTTGGGTTTTATATAATGAGGGGTCAGAAATGGCCCCATTACCATTGCAAAAATCAATTACAAGTCTCGAAGACAGGAGGCCCAAAATCATAAAGTTTCACCAAAATATCACTCCTCCAGTTAGTGCCATGCCTCCTCTACATGGTGAAAGCATAAGCTATTCAAATACCTCAAAAACAAGGCACAGAGAGCACAATTTAAAAAGGGCACTTTTTGCCCCAAAATGAACTTCCAGAGGTCACTGCGACTCAACGTCAAATATTTGGGAGGTTTAAACTGTGAAAATAACTATTAGACATAATCACCAATACAATATTAAAAAGTTTTAAAAGTTCAACACGAAGCCAAAAAATAAAGGGATATGATATTCAATCTTCCCATCACAATAATGTGATATCAGAACCTAGACTAGTGTGGGATGTGCAAAACATCAGTGCATTTGCTAGTATCTATTGCATATGCCACCCACAACAAGGATTTCCTTGCTCACAAGGAGCGTGCAAAAATGCTGATATTAATATTTAATGCCTATGTGTTGCAAAGAAATGATTCTGAGCTGATTAAAATAGACCGCAATGATAAAATACTGTTGTCTTGCAACACAAACAATCTAATAAAAGTATCCCGTTGATAATACAAACAGCTTTTGCTCTGAAAAGGTCAATGCTGGCATCGACCCATGATTTGACTTCATTGATAGTACGATGAGCTCCCCTTCATAGGATAGTACCCAGATGACAGTTTATTTATAATGAGTGTAGACTCTGACAGTGACAAGTTATCCACCGATCCTAGTGCTTTGCTGGTGATGCAACTATTGATGGATTCCTTTGGGTCTGGTGAGAGAGTGTCAGAGAGGTTCTCAGCTGATTAACTTATTGGTTGATATTTCTCAATCCATTGAACTACGTTAGATGAGATAGTAGGCTGTTTACAATCAATTTGTTTTTATGTATTGTAAATGTGCCGGCTTGATGGGTCTGCGTCATAGACTTAATAAGAAACCTAGACAGGACACCATATACAGCTGAAGTGAGGCACTTATTTGTGGAGCGACGTAACGTCATTGGAAGGTGCAGTAGCATTGATGCTGTCATTGACTTGCAGCTCATATACCAGGTTTTTTTGTTGATAACTCGATCAATTTTTATCAGATTGTGAGTTTGAAAATTGCTTCACTATCAGCAGCATCTTGTTATCCATTTGATGTTAGTTTGCCTTTTAAAAAAAATCTTCTGACGAAAAGTATCAAACTGTTCACGACAAGCAGCTAAATCTGTTGTAATTCTAAAACTCAAAATTCGATCAAAATTGATTGAGTTATCAACAAAAAACCTGTATATGAGGCCATATAAGCTACAAGTCAATGATAACATCAATGCTACTACACCTTACAATAACGTTACGTTGCCCACAATTAAATGCCTCAGTGACTCAATGATAATGCTCCATATAGTGTCCTGTCTAAGTTGATTATTAAGTCTATTTCCACGTTTTCAGTTTGTTCATTAATTGTATTGGTGATAAGCTGCTCAATGTTTCCCAAATAACTCTCGTTTAGGATAGTGTAAATATATCTATATTGTGTGAAATGCTCAATCATTGATGAGGTGAGGAGTTTGAGGAGGTGAGAGTTTATATAATAGAAGGTGTGTATTGTGTGGAGCTATGTTTTGGAAAGATAACTCCAAACTGAGAATGTCATTGCATGTAAATTCTGTGACGCAGAGTTTATCTGTGTATATTGAGAACAGTTTGGGGTTCAGAAGTTCTGTGTGCAACCTGTAGATATAACGATTAAAGCTGCCTTCTTTCCTGATGATATAACTCATTATTGGCTCTGGGTATATATAGCTGATGATGTTTGGTTGTAGGTCGCAGCTTGGTTGGTCTGTAGCAGCTTTCTTACAAGTACTGTCTTGTCGGGGATATCGTGTTGAAGTCACTCATCAAATCTATGATGAGTTACTCTTCATAGTACCTTGGTTTGGCGTCCAGCTGTTGTGTGACAATGTCAAGAGAAAATATCCCTCCAGCTCTACGCTTATATTTACCCTAGAGAAGTAAAGTGTCAGCAGAAGGAAAAGTTCGCCTGCCATTTGGGTGCCACTCTTGAGATAGCTGAATTTAAGGCTAAAATTCACTCAATTTAACCTCTTAAATTTATAAAGACTCCAACTAGGCTAGCCAGAATTTACTCATTAAGGGTAAATAATCCTTATGTGGTTACTCTGAAAACTTCATTCTAGCATAATTACTTTGTCTTTTTCTTATAGCTATATCTAACGCCCAATGTTATGTGAATGTGGACACCTGCATCCACTCCCCTGCCAACAGTGTCTGGTAATTACGCCTATAAGATAGTTCTACATGAGCAGCCACAGCTGACAGTTACAGATGTCAGGCATTTTATGATCATTTTGATGGAAGGCAAGACGATGGGTTTAATTGACACCTGGTAGGCCTAATATATTCTTGCAGAGTATAAGTCACACTACCCCAAACTTCTACACCTACACAAGATTACGTAAAAAGAAGGAGTAACAAAATGAGAAATGCTAATAATTTTTGAATTTGAGATGGCTGTGTTATCGCTTTACGCTTTACATTTAACACTTTCTATGCCTTTTGTACTCTTTAAAAAAACACGAATATGACCAGACTTTAATCTCCTTCAGTAGTATACTATAAGAGTCTATATCAGGGGCTTTTACTCGCCCAGAAGGGGAATTCCCTACAATTATTGATTTTAAAAGCCAAAGCCAATAAACTAATAGCCTAATACTGGCATAAACATTCACAGTATGTCAGCTGTCTAGAACACTTATATCATTCACATAAGGCTGTGGATATTTTACATTATAGGGGATTCCCCGCTGCTAACAAACAGTATTCATAACACAGAATGCACAATCTGAAAGCTTTATCATAGCAATCTCAATCACCCTTCATCAACAAGTTATAACTAATAGTTAACTACAATACCTTATTTGCGTTGGATAAGCCAGTCATGAGACACGTTCATAGCAAGTTCATACCCCACTCACACTTGAGAACTGTTAGAGACACCAAAAGCTAAGGGAGGACTTCACTTAGGTATGTGTATTAGAAATTATACATTTCAAGATAGTGGTCTGCACTGAATATCCTTTTACAATGGACTGCCTTCTCTGTAGTTTATACAAGTCCAGTGGAAAGGCCTCTACAACCGGGGCATGCAACTGCTGGACTTGCTCAAACTAAAGAAGGCATGTGCTTTTAACAGCTGCGTTGCAATGATTATGTTTATTAGTAAATGATCATACTTAAATAAAAGATGTACAGAACAAGTGTTATCTCTGAAACTAGGGGTTTTAGGAAAACTAAACTCAATACAATTGATAGAACAGGCTCACCTCAAATCACTGTTACAAATGTCTGACTTGCTCAAGCAAGATCTTCTCAGTACCGAGCTATCAGTGGATTGTCCTCTCTACTAGCCGCCAGCCTTTTGGGTGACTCTACAAGTAATATAATTCTCATATGAGTAATCTAGCTGTCCTCACGAGTATAGGCTTCATGTTGCACAGAAAACAGTCATGAGTAGAGTCCCTTGCCCAATCTTGCCTACTTCTTTTTCTTTTGTTTTTTGGTTGTAGCGTCCTTCAAGTTTTTCATTGTTTTGATTGGATCCATAATATGTAATAATATATATGTATATATGTAGTTGGTACAAAGGGATAATATGATTCCTCAGTATGAAATATGATAGTAGTCTGCATGCATGTTTGCCGCTACGTGGCTGACTGGTTTTTGGCTGAGTCATGTTGTTTAAACCTTTGTACACAACTACATGTAAAAATAGGAGTTGCCTTCCTTTTTATGTGTGGTGGGGCAACTCCAAAGTAATATATGATGGCTTTTAGAATTTGACTAATATTCAATATAGCACTAGTGTGAATTTCCCAATGTAGTTTGCAGTAGTACTCCATTTTGACATATCCCTGCTACTGTATGTAGGCTTCACGCTTGCAAACTTTGCTATGTTTACATGTTTTATACATACTGCAGAAGAGAGTCTGCTGTAGACATTAAGTCACCCCAATAAGCTCAGCCAGAGGCTAGCCAAACTTTACTCATTAAGTGTAAATTAACTCTGTGTGGGCACAACTCTGAACATTTAATTCTGGTATTATTACTCTGTCTAACTAGATCTATGTTTTAATGTTAAAATCATTTTTTGGTCATACGACCTGAACATTCTTTTCTCTAATGCTAAAATAGGCTCGTACAATAATGAGGACGCTTGCATCCACTCCCCTGCATGCCACAAACTAAACATGGTCTGATAACAACGCATTTAAGATAGTTCTATATCAGAAGCCGCAGCTGACAGAGAGAGATGGCAGGGATTTTATATAAATTCCATTGACACGGGGTAGTATGGATGGATTTATTACAATCACTGACAACGAAGCAGTGAAATTGGCACTGGTAAAAGACAAAATATAGAAAAATCAGGTCTCTGTGGTAAAAGTTAAAAATGAATATTGTTTAGTGTGAGAATCAGATGTCATAAAAACCAGTCTAGGCCCCAAGCACCTCTGTACTTCATGGTGCGGTAACGAGTAGGCCTAATAGGGCATAATTTGAATACACTTTACCATACCATAATGATAATCTATGAATTCTGTCAATTTATGAAGTTTTTTGTCTGAATTTATTCCTTGATGAAGCCGCCTAATCTATATTCAGGCTCATTTCTGCCCTATAATACAGCAAACTTGAACTTTTTTCCAGGGGCACCAAACAAAATGTGGGGAAAACTTTTTAACAGGGAGGTAATGTCCCACAAAATGAGGTAAGCTCTGACTGAAGGGGTCAAATGCTATAACCTCAGGCCCTCTGCATGGTATTTTGATTTTGGGAGAAAGCATGCACTCAATAGTAATTTATTTTCAGTTAAATATTATTATATAACTGATATGGGTAATATTTCACACAATTCATACACAGACTATTGATGTTGTTGCTCCTATAAATAATGATGCAGAGATTATGTCTATGGCTGAACTGGAATGCACAGTTGGTGTGTGACTGATGTATATTATACTGTATTCAATTATATTATTATAAAATAAAAACAATGATCCCCTGGAGTATCTAGTCCTATAGATGTACGCCAGAATAATTATAGTAATGAAGTAGCTCAGCCAACAGCATGGTAAACTGGTGGAGCAAACATAAAGACATACAAGGAACATTGACATTCTTCAGATACCTAACGATTTTGTGTCAACTCTGGTCACAGAGAATGAGACTTCCTGATCAGTGAAATTGTCCCCTTCGCACAATGATTATCAACTGAACTTGATTGACAAAATGAGTCGACAAGATCTGCTACATCAAAGTATGTTCTGGTGATGCTGATGATAATCAACTCTTCAAGATATAAGCATATTATTGGTTTTGGGATTGCTTTCGTTTTTGGGAAATTAAAAAACAGCCAACTCAGTTTGGTCATCTCAGACATCCGGTTTGGTCAAATGGTTGTCCCAGTATGTACGACAACCAGGAGACGACCTTTCTATGCACAATCTCAGTTTCTGTGAGATCATACATGTTTTATCCAGTCATGAGGTCAACTATAATATTGTTCTTATGGTACTGCAAACAGGTAGGGAGTAGTAGATCGCTTAGTTAGATAGAGAGAGGTCCCTTAGCAACCAGGTGCAGGTGTTAGATTTTAATCTCATTGCAGTCCACTGTGGTTGTTGAGGCCCCTGGTGTGCTCCGACCTGCTTCAAAAAAGGAGCAATATGGTGAAGTAATTGCAGCCTCAGCATTGTTGAGGGGACCAATTTTATGCACACACTTCCTTATTAGAGTTATTAGTACCAGCATCCTTGGAGTTATCTGCTCAGATGATGAAGTGTGACAACTTCAACGCAACAACCTTATTTTTGTGCTTTTGTCAGTTGGGAATTTTTGATTCTTGTTTTAAACATGCTGTTAATATACAAGTTCAACACAAAGCGCTTTTGACCCCCCTACGAAAAATTAAGGGACATGATCAATCCTCCAATGAGAATAATGTGTAATCAGAACCTAGACCAGTGTGGGACGTGCAAAACATCAGTGCAATTTGCTAGTATCATATACATTGCCACTCAGAAGAAGCATGCAAAAGTGCTGATAATAATGGCTACCTGGTGGCAACGAATTGATTCTTAGCAGATTGAAATAGACGGCAATTATAAAATACTGTTGTCTTTAAAAACAAACATTCTAATAATGGTATCACGTTGACAATGCAAACAGCTTCTTCTCTGAAAAAGTCGATGCTGGCATCGACCCATGATTTGACTTCATTGATAGTGCAATGAACTCCCCTTCGTTGGATATTGCCCAGATGGCAGTTTATTTGTTATGTAGGTAGACTCTGACAAGTTGACCACCACTGCTAGAGCTTTGATGGTGATGCAGCTATTGACGGTGGGTTCGGTTAGAGAGTGTCAGAGCAATACTCAGCTGTATTAGCTGTAAATGTTAAAAAATTTCATACCGTTTAATGTTGGTATATGACGATAGACTGAATAGTAGGCTGTTTGTAATCAATCTTTTACATGTATTGCAAATGCGCTGGCTTGATAGGTCCACTATTTTTAGTTTGGTCATCATATGGAACTTGTGTTGGTGATGAACTAACTGTTCAGTGTTTCCCAAAGAACTTCAGTTCATGGCTAAGGATAATGTCAAGACATCTACATTCTGTGGAATGCTATATCATTGTATCAATGATGAGAAGATCTGTCAAGCTGAGGAGTCTCTGTTTAAGAAAAGGGATAGTTTTGATTTTACTTGCGTTTAATAGACGGTTGTGCTGTTTAATGTTTCTATCCGTGTTGATCTATGTTTTGGAAAGATAACTCCAAATTCAGAATGTCATCGCATGTATATTCTGAGATGTGCAGCGGAGTACATCTGAGAAATTGGGGTTCACCACACAGCCCTGTGGGCTACCTGTAGACATGATGATAAGAGCTGCCTGCTTTCCTGATGAAATAACTTATTATTTAATCTAAGTACATATAGCTGATGATGTTTGGTAGTAGGTTGATCATTTTGTTCATGTGTACTACTTGAGATATCATGTTGTCATCGCTCTAGACCTAGAGAAAACATCCCTCCTGCCTGACCAATACATTGACCCTATAAAAGTAAGGTGTTCGCATGCTTGAGATTTAAGGCTTATATTACATTTATTCAATCTCTTTATTTCATATAATCACCAACCTCAGTTAACCAAAGTTTAATGCTAGCTAAAGTTAAGTCACCCCCACTAGCTGAGCCAGAGGCTAGCTGACATTTACTCATCAAGGGTAAATAAAGCCTGCGTGTGGGTACAACTCTGAAAACCTAGTTCTAGTATTATTACCCTGTCTTATTAGATCTAAGTTTCGTTTTTGTTAAAATCCGTTTTTGGGCAGACGACCTGTGAAGTGAAAGGATAACTCCTATCTCTTGTGCTACATTAGGTTCGTACAAAATGTGTGAACCTGCATACAATCCCTTGCTATACAATGTCACATCATCCAATATACATGGTCTGATAATATGCATTCAAGACAGCTCTAAATCAGCAGTCACAGCTGGCAGTGACAGATGGCAGGGACACCTGGTAGAAGGCCAAATATATTCTTGCAGAGTATAATTCACTCTAACCCAAACTTCTGCACCTACACATTCTGATTTAGGTCTAAAGACAGCATTATGGAAAAAGAGCCGGTAACAAAATGAGCAGTGCTAATAATTTTTGAATTTCAGATGGCTGTGTAATCGCTTTACACTTTACACTTAACACTTAACAATTTCTGCCTTTTGTAATCTATAAAAAAAACTTGAATAAACCATAACCACTAACATTACCACATTATATATCACTTCTATAGTTGAATATTATAAGAGTTTATATCAGGGGATTTTTCTCCCTCAGAAGGGGAATTCCCCACAATTATCGATTTTAATAGCCAAAGTCAATAAGGAGAGGTATACACCCGAGGGTGCTGGGGGCTGGAACAATCAACAATGAAAGCTCCCCCAGTGGGGCTCGAACCCCACTGGGGGAGCTTTCATTGTTGATTGTTGATTAAAATCACAATTATCGATTTTAATAGCCAAAGTCAATAAACTAATAATCTAATACTGGCATAAACATTCACAGTATGTCAGCTGTCTATGACATGGATAACATCATAAGGCTGTAGATTTTTAACATTATAAGGGCATTCCCCATTGATAACAAACAATCTACATTACGCTGAACGCACAATCTGGAAGCTTTATCATTGATGTATCTGACATCCTTTATCAACAAGTTAGAAGTAATAGCTCACTACACGTTCATTACTTATGTGATAAAAGTCAGTCATAAGACACGTTTATAGCTCGATCGGTCACACCTGAGAACTGTTAGAGACAACCCAAAGTTAAGGGAGTAAAAATTGCGAGAAAAAGGTTGCTGGTACATGTACTCTGCTAAAAAATAATGAAGTTGCCTTGCATGCAAAAATAATATTATTAAAAAGGAGTTAAAAAACTTTTATTATTAATATGAATGCATGTGTGTCTCAAAAAGCAGTCTTTGCCCCAGGCAGTGCGGTATTTAGGGTGTCTAAGCAGACCTGAGGGCATCGTTCGAGGTAGTTCTGGATAAAATGTTCGCCATCAGTGAACATCCGCATTACACAACTTTTTGAATGAGTGTTAACTAGAGTGTCGAGATCATAATTAAGTTGTGATCCGAGCGAGGAAGCATCTTTAAATATTTTGCGCATGGCCTTCTCATCTCGTTGATAAATGGCAGGATAGAGGACTGCCCTTTTCTGTAGTTCATGCAAGTCCAGTTGAAAGGCCTCTACAACCAGCGCAGGCAACTGCAGGACTTGATCAAATTACAGAAGGCCTGTGCTTTTAACAGTTGCGTTGCTATGGTTATGTTTATAAGTAAATGATCAACATCAAAAAAGAGATGGACAGAACTAGTGTGAATTGGAAGATGTAGTATGCAGTAGTACTTTTTTTTTACATGTATGTAGGCTTCACGTTTGCAAACTCTGTTATGTTAACTGTTTTATACATACTGCAGGTGAGGAAACTGCAGTAGACATGGATTTACCTGCTGACTATGAATGTAACTACTGTTTTGATACGATCGAGGCTATGAAGGATCCCCGTAAGCTGCCCTGTGGTCATGTCTTCTGTTATCAATGTCTCAAAGATGACCCATGGGCTGGTTATATAATCGTCTGCCTCACATGCAGGTGAGCAGTGATAGACCATGGTTACTGTAACGCATCGCATCCTTAGCACTCGCTGGTTAAACAAGGCACAGGTAGATGTCATTGTCTTGGGCTGAGTAATAATATTGCTGCAGATTTGGTGCTAAGTTTTCCTCAGGCTGAAACCTGCAGAGACCAGTATCCAGAAGGCTTCACCAAGATTTAAACTACATCTTTCTAATCTGACCTGACCCAAACTTACCTACTCTCCACTTGACTAATCCAAGTCAGTTATTTCTTTGGATGAGATTTTTTCATCCAGCAAATCAGAATTTTGAAGGAGAACTCTTTTTTGTATACTTCCCAGTTCATAAAAAGTCTCTAAGCTGGTAGTTGAAAGGTGAGGCGGATAATTGTTGGTGGTTCTTGGAAGATTTTGTTAACATTGCAGGTTATGATATTAATGTAGGAACCGGATGAAGCATGAAATTAATTTTACATCTTGCTAAGTCTGTATTAACCGAACCGATATTTACATCGTATTTCCTTATTTCAGCTCATCTCATGAGAACCTTGATTTAGGTTCATTACCTTTGTATCAACCCGTGCAGCAAAGAACCGAGGGCAATAGGGCAACAGAGGTTAAAGGTGAATGTCAGGAAGATGAAAAAATAGAAACTCTGCCTTACTCAAAGTCTAGTTTTACAGACAATTATGTCAACTCCTGCGGGAACGGTGACACTATTTCCTGTGTCAAACAACAACAGGTAAGTGGCAGAGCTACAAACATGTTCTATGTAGTCATATAAATGCAGCATTCAGAAAAAAAACATAACGGTTATTATCCATGCTAATGGTTTGTTTTGTTCTATAGATTTCATGTGGGTTGCACAAGAAAGAAGGAGTTAGGATCCTTTCGAGAATCAGCAGCAGTAGTTTGGGACAGCGCCAGATTGTTAGAGTTATTCAACATCGAATACAGAAAGCAGAATTAAAAAATGTAAGTCCAACACTCACTGGTTTAGTTTTTATAATGATTATATCAGCATCTAGGAACAACTCCTCTGAATATGCCACTGCTGTTCAACAGGGTGCTGTGACAGTGGCTCAATAGATTGGGACCTCAGGAACAGCTTGGTGCTGGCTATGCTCTGACAATGAACATATAAGGTGAATGGAGCCTAACTTAAGCTGTTATAAGGTGTCCTGTGTAGGTTAAGTGTTTGGGTATAACTGGCAGTGTCTTTGGAGGAAAGCGTGTCACTTAAGTATAAGAGAAAAGTAGGACAATCTGGTGATACAACACTAAGAATAACTCCTATACTGTGAATTGTCAACGGAAGCATTTTGATAGAGTCCTGTCTGCACCTTTATAGTTTCAAACGATTGACTGAACTAATTGGTTGGCAAACTACTTGGTGGAAGATAAATTGGGAATCATACTTTGTATGGTCAAGTTAGAGCTCATTTTTTCCCGACGAAGTGACTGAGTTTACTGTTGTTTGACTTTAATTGACAGAGAGCAGAGAACCCATGGAGACTCGGAGGTAATGAGCAGGAAAATGCTACAGAAGCAGATAAAGCCCACAATTGTTTGATCAGAACTATGAGAGGCATGCTCAACAAAATCACAACACAAAAATTTAGGGTTATTCTCGAAAAGGTAGGGACGACAGTACAATTGATGGAATTGCCTCCTTCCGGTGACACTTAAGTGCTCTTTTTGCCTTTTTAAAAATAATATCATTGCATAAGAGACAATCATTGAAGATGATACGAGAGAATTGAAATGAGAAAAACCGGCAAATCATTC
Organism: Membranipora membranacea; assembly: GCA_914767715.1. Taxonomy (NCBI): domain Eukaryota; kingdom Metazoa; phylum Bryozoa; class Gymnolaemata; order Cheilostomatida; family Membraniporidae; genus Membranipora; species Membranipora membranacea. Next base: position 4,178,036 of record OU612074.1, read on the forward strand.
TCAAAGTAGTGCTGCATTTAAAGAGTTGCCTGGTTTTTCTAAACTTGCAGAAGTTAAACAGAAAAATTTCATACTTTCAATTATGTGTGAACAATCATTGGACCATATGGTCACAGTCTTTTCAATTTTTGATTTGTAGATATTAGAACTATCAGTAATCTCAGAGAAAGATCTGACAGGAATTATGAACCTTTTGTTTGAGAAGGCCATTGCAGAACCTTTATACAGTAGCACGTATGCATCTCTTAGTGAGAATCTAGCTAAGGTAACTGATTTAACAGGGTCATACTTTCTCTGTCATTGCATGCCTATGGGGTGGTGATTTTGTCACTCCTAGAAAGAGGATAAAACATTTTTAATGTAAACATTGTTCATTTTCACCAAATCAATAAAGAAGGTGCCATTGAATTCAATTATTCATTCAACCAAGGACTGAATGTTAAACTTACAGTGAATATTCTGTAGACCTGACCAGCTCAATGCCACCCCAGTGAATATGCTGTTGGCATTAAAGTTGTATTTCAAGCCACTAGGCAGAATAGCTGTTAGCCACCATAAATTGATGCTTTAATTTAAATTCCAATTGAATTAAATTCCAACTACACTGACACACAAGATCTGCCCAAAGTGAGTTGGAGACAGAGTGGTTGTTTTGTTAAGATATGTTTCCAAATAGGTATAGCAGTTGTGAATCAAATACAATTACAACCCAGAAGATGTGAATGTGAATGATAACGAAAAAAGTTTTTGTCGCATATTAATAAAAAGAACGATCCAAGTTTCAAGATGGCTCTTTTCTCTGCTGTAGGAGTTCAAGGTACCACTAGCTGATGACCCAAATACATTTGTGAGCTTCCGAAAGCTGCTACTCATACGATGTCAAAAAGAGTTTGAGAGATCACATGATGATGATGTAGAGATGGTAACAAAAAAAGCATACCTGCGCAAGGCCACGGGTGATGAGAAGGCTCAACTTCAAGTGGAGTTTGATAAATTTGAGACAGCTGCTCGACGCAGGAAGCTAGGAAATATCAGGTATATTGAACAACTATAATAGAGGAGAGCTTAAGGTGTCATTGAATTGATATGCGTTACTCTTTGTTTGTATTCTGTTAGAAAAGCTCTCATATAGGTTTAGATTAGAATATATACAATTGAGAGGGTTTCTTGCTTTACAAATCGCTGTTGAAAAGTCGGACTTTCCCTAACCTAGAATTAAAAATTAGGTGATTGAACATCTTGTGGTCGAAACACACTTAGGGTTTTAACTTCAGAGGTTTGCACACAACACAAAAAATTGAGAAATGTTTATTTATAGATTCATAGGAGAATTGTTCAAGCTTCAAATGTTGGTGCACAAGATTATGCATGACTGTGTGGTGAGCTTACTGAAGGGAGCTGATGAAGAAAGTCTTGAGTGCGTCTGTTTACTATTCACCACAATAGGAAAGGAGCTAGATACTGATAAGGCAAAGGTACAAATCATTCTTTGACCAAAAAGCCTAGATTTGCTGCCATAGACAGAACACAAGGCGAATCTGTTATGAGCCCAGGGCTGTATTCATGGGTTTTGAAGTGGTAGAGCCAGGCGGGCTGGGGCTGGAGGGGCGCTGTAGGGCCTTCCCGCCAAGGGGGTATGGTGGGCCTTCCCCAGGAAAATTTCAAAGATCGAAGGCATTCCCGCCCTTTTTGAGGAGAAAATTGACAAAGAAGTTTGCTGCTGGAACCTTAGTGTAACAGGACGTACATCATCTTATCCCTCCTGTGATCGATACGTGGAATTGAGAAAAGCCAGCAACCGTATTATGGAATGTGGAAACAGGACAAACAGTAAAAAATATGAAGAATGTTAACTGCTTACAGTTAAGAAGATGAATAACAATCATTCAAATGTGTGATATTGATAAATTTATGTCTAAATTCTTTTTTTTTGACCACCAAAGAAAAGGCTTGTGGGACGAGATCCCATGAAGTTGGCAATATTGAATCGCAACCAATCAAGAACATGTTATATTTAGTGGCTGACTGTTCAAGTTTGGCCCAAGGTGTGTTTTAGGGCTGGCCTTGGCGCCGAAGGATAGCTCACATGTTTCAGTTTTAGATGATGCTCTAAACCTCATAACAAGCTGAAATTTGCAAATTTTTCATTATAAACAGCTTTATCGGTGCTAACACTTCATAATCCCTACATATAACTCAGGGGCCGCCTGAGCACCTGTTATTGCTAAATGAAATAGAGCCAATGTGTATTTTTAACACTTATGACAACTTTTTTGGTTTTTTTTTTATTGAGCCCTTTAACTGTATGTGCAAAGCCAGTGAGTCAATATGGCGCAATGCTTACTGAGTTTATTAGACATATAAATGAAGTGTCAATGATTACTCACATATTTTTGAGCAATTTAGGACAGATTTTTAAATGATAACTGTAGGGTAACAATGTAAGAAAAGTCATATAGATTTGCACCAGTATTATCCTTCCAACCTTAATCTCACCTTACACAAAATACAATAAATATTTTGGAACTTCACCTTTGCAGCCGAGAACAAACCAGTATTTTACTGAGATGAAGAAGATAGCCAATGGTCAGTCTCATAAGAAGGTCTCATCTAGGATTCGGTTCGCTCTGCAAGACACTATTGAGCTTAGAGATGTGAGTCACCCATTTGCACACAAACAGCCTAGAAAAGTTTGAGAGAATCAGGGGCATGATGATGTTACTGCCATGCCCCTGACAATAATTTTCACCTCAGCTCTCTGTCATACAAGATCTATCCTGATTATGATATCTTTGCTTTAAAATAACTGGAAGCCTCGTAGAGAAAGCAGTGGACCCAAAACAATAAAGGAGGTTCGAGAGGAGGCTGCACTTAAGGCTCATGAGATGCAGATGATGGTAAATTCGGCTCAGATACCAAACCTGCCATATATAAGAGTGTATATATTATGTGTAAACCATGTATTACTGTGTTTTAAGTATTATCATATGATAAATATGTATTTATATTTGAGGTTGAAGCTATATTCTGTGTGATATATGAAAGACCATGCAGTAAGATAACACCACAAGTCACTTCTGTCCGACTAATTACTGATATAACTACCATGGGGCTATATTTACTTTTCCTTTTAGAATAACTGGAAGCCTCGCAGAGAAAGCAGTGGACCCAAAACAGCAAAGGACATTCGAGCAGAGGCTGCACTTGAGGCTCATGAGAGGCAGATGATGGTAAATTCAGCTCAGATACCAAACCGAGGCAGCCAGAGCCGAAACTTTGCACAGCCCAGGTACGATAGATGTGTAAAATGGTTTGACTTCATCCTATGAGGGTTAATTAAATGAGATTGCCGCTCACAACTCCTCTATCAATAGCTAGAGCTGTTTTGCTAGGTAAAAGACCTTTTACCCGTTACATTACCATGAGGATACATTATAATATCACTCTAACTATACTAGGCTCACAAGTCCCAGAACATTATATCAAAGTTGCTACTTTCCCATTACTTTAATGGCACTTTTAAAAGACATTAATTTCTTAAAGTTATTTATGTGAACCAGACAAACTGCTCATAGGACGTAACCATCACTTTGGCTAAGAGCAGTATTTATAGTCAAACAAGTTCCACAGGGCTTATTTTCCAACATGGCTGAATGATCTAAGCAGGGACATCATACTTCCCCCTCTTTTATGGAAGGCATCCATGAGTTGTCACTGTCTTGCAAGAACGACATATTTTGTCATCTTTTTAATTTGTTTTGGTTGCCATGGTTAACTGAAGGTAAATATCTATACCTCTACAAGGAAATACTGTAAGCGGGTACTTTTTTACTCCTCATTTTTCAATCAATTTGTCCAAATGTTTCACCACTGGTGTTTTTTACATCAGTACTGTACAGGGGGAAATTTCACCATTGGAACATTCACATGATGCAATGAATGGTTCAAGCTGTTGCAAGACCCCGCTTCCGGATCACTGTGGTACGGTGCAATTAGATGAAGCGTTTAGTGTTAGAACTTTCCTGATGTTCAGCATATAGAGGTCAACATTGGGCAATTATATTCTAGTCGATTGGTCTAGGTAACTGTTCAGCCAAAATCAGTGGACAGAAGGATTTTTATCATGGATGCTGAAAATTTAGACATATCAGTTTTTTCCCTCATTTACATGTGTCAGATTGTCTAGATCAGAGCATTAGTTTGGAGTGGATAAAAATAAATAAGAACTCCTATTAATAACTATCCATCTACTTTGCAGACAACAAAGAGGTGAACAGGATGGCTGGAATCAGGTAGGAGGTAGTATAAAGCCTCAGCGTATAGACCCCAGTAAGCTCAAGCTCAGCAAACCTACATTTGGGGCAAGTGACACAGCTCAACTCGGACCAGGTGCTGGATTCGGCAGTGGATCCAGCTGGGGTAAGGGATACGGCTCTGGAAATAATACACCACCTCAACAAGAGGAACGTCCTAACACTCCAACCAAAAGATTCTCCGTAAGTGCCTACAAAATGAGATAAATAGTTACTGTTAAGTTTTAACTGTTCTCTGTTGTTTTGCAGGAGATCTTTTATTACTATAATATGCTTATTTGTCAATAGCTTATTCTTGATGATTTTGGTGCACAGGATTATCATGAGTGGATAGTAATTTACTAGAATCACCGATTGTGAGCAGTTCACATATTTAGGAGTGAGCACCTCCTCCCTTACCAAATATTCCTGTTTCACTTGAGAACTTGAGAGCATAGATTGCGCTAATTGAACCATATGACACTGCGTGATTTGAATAAACTTAATCTTGTGAATTAAACATCTGCTGAACCAGGAAATAAATGTCAGTTCCAAATATATTATACCAGACTTTCTTCCAATCGTTGGCAGACAAAGTCAAAACCTAAAAAAAAAGTATGCTCCAATAGTGTGCCAGTTTTATAAAATAAGATAGAACTATAACCTGTCAACGCAGATCCACAGGAACCCAATATGTTCACTTACGCTTTGATCGTCTTACTGACAGGCACTTAGCATGGGTGGTGATCAAGATGCAGGTAGAGATGAGAGATCTAGGTCAGGTCAGAGGTTACCTACTGGTAGGAATAGTATGGGCCGAGGTAGAGGTGGTCGAATGAATATCCCTCAACGTGGCTTCATGGAGAAAGACAGGTAAGTTGTCTGCTTTTGATTTCTCATGGAGGTGACAAAAGCTTAGGTAACTAGCTTTAAATCGTAATTAATGGATATGGGGTAGAACCTTATTTTACCAAACCATTATCATGACTCACAGACGCACACATGTTCTAAGTTCGGAGGCTCACTGAGGGCATTCTATCAGTTTTCGCCATCAAGAAATACCATCTTATCCCTGCTCTATGTTTACTTCAGATCTAGTGCACTAGCAGCTGCACGACAGTTCTTTAGACCAGGAACTGGCGGTCCTGGTTCTCGTGGTGCTTCCAGAGAGAGTAGCGTTGAGGGGCGCGGTATGAGGACACCGACCCCTACCAGACAGGGTGCCTCAGCTGGAGGATCTAGGGCTGCCGCCGCTGCTCCTGCTGTCAAACAGCTGAGTAGAAATGAATGGAGTCAGAAGATGGGTTCTATAATAGATGAGTTCATCCACACCAAAGACCTGAAAGTGAGTCTGCACAACATATGTTTTCACCTCACCTTGCATTCTTATGTAATCTTGTCACATGAAAGTTAAAGTCAAATAGCTGCCAAGTAGTCTGTAATGGCATACACAAATAATGAGGAGATCAAACACTTATTTTCGTCTGGATACGGCCATGTGTAGCTTATTTAGTGGCACAGAATTTAAAGATGAAAGTGCATGATATAATGTTGTGTTCAAACTTTTGATTGAGGTAGATGTTGGGTATCAATCAGTAAACACCCCCAAACTACCATGATCGTAACCTAAATCACATATCATTGATTGACTCACTTAATCGAGACATCATTTATTTCTGTTTGCAGGAAGCCATTGAATGTGTTAAGGAGATAGGAACACAGTCTAGTGCTGAATTACTAACAGAAAGTTCGATCAACCATATATTAGAACGATCTTCTCAGGCCCGCAAAGCCTCTGGACAATTACTAGCCGAACTTATCAAAGTAAACTTATTGACATTGGATGATCACATGAAGGGACTAAGCTCTGTGATAGAATTTGCTGATGATCTGGCCATAGATATACCAAATGTGTGGCAATATTTCGGAGAGCTCATATCACCTACATTTATGCACGCCAAGGTTCCGCTAGCAAAGCTGGTGGATGTCTGTAGCCCTCTATTATCTGTAGGAAAATCTGCTAAACTGGCTGCTGCAATACTAGAGGAATCTTGTCATAGCATAGTAAGTTATCTTCTTATTTGCATGTATTTTCAACATCAATTGTTGTATATTTTTCTCACTTCAGTGAAAAGTTAGATATTTGAGTTTTGCTTCCCTGCTTATCACTTACAGTCACTGATGGTCAAAGATAACCGATAGCCCTTAATGACTCAGAAGAAGTTTTAAACCTTAGATTGTTTCTGATTTACGTGAACATCTTCACAGATAACCTCGTCATGCATATCATTACCTACTTTGGTCCACTTGGCTCTGAGGCAAACTTACTAAGGCTATCCTTATTTTGTAGGGTCATATAGAAGTAGGTAAACAATGGAATGAGAGCAATATAAAGTGGTCTTTGTTCCTCTCAGCTGAAGAAGATGAGAAGGAATTCATCAAGTCTAATGTTAGTACAATGTCATCACACTGTTTAATTTTCCTTTTAAATCACCTCAAAGTTCTTGGAAACAGGTAGAAATGAAGTGGGCTGCAACTTCTCATTTTGTTGTTGAAAGATGTAAGAGTGTATGTCACTATCTACAAAATAATTTATTAGTATTTATCACCATTGTGATGTGTTCACCACAATGATGCCCTTTCCTACTTGTTATCTACAGAAGCTAGAGTACACATTATCAGACACAGTAGCCCAGAGTACATCATCAGCCTCACGCAAAACTTCCTCAGAGGATATCAGTGAAACTCTGAATAAGTTATTACTGAAAGACTCAGCTCCCAACGAAACTGTCTTTGACTGGATCGACGGTAACCTGACGACTGAGAAACGAAAAGAACCTAACTTCATAAGATCTCTAACTCGAACAGTCGCCAAAGCTTGCATCAGTGAGTTTTCAACCAACTTGGCTTCAGAAGTAAAAATTCCTGGCATAGATAGTGTGTGAATCATGATCTGTCAAATATTGTTTAGATTTGGTTCACTAAACAGCCACTAAGTGCCCTGAATAATAGCTATCAAGAGATTCATTATGATTTTACTTAACATAATATAATGTTGATGATGTACTCCATTCCTCCTCTTAGTTTTACTGTTCCGATGTTACATCATTGTACAATGTGTGCTTTTTAATTAACAGAGTCTAGTGAGTTGCAAGAGGAGACTTTGAAGACTCGTGCTCCCATGTTATTGAAGTATTACGACGGTAAACCCGATACAGAGTTGGCTGCTCTCAATGCACTAGAGGAATTAATGGATGAGCTTCAACACCCTTCCAGTAAGTCCATAAATAAGTGGAAAAGGTTGCAAAATAACCTCAGATTTGGCAAAGCTTGTCATTTTTATCAGAATTATACAGGACACAAGAATCACTGGAACAGTAATGGATGAGTTTAGCTGTCATGTATCTGGCATCAAAATAGCTTGTACATCCGCAATTCTAACTGAAGCTGCAGAGATAGTCTCACTTGCCCACACCGCATAATGGCATTTCATCAAACTTTCACATATATTTTCGTTTTTATTTTAGAATTGCTCAGCGATATCTGTTATGCTCTCTCTGAAGAAGAGCTGATATCAGACGATTCATTCTTTGACTGGGAGAAAAATAGTAAAAATGGAAAAGCTATCAAATCTGTATCACAATTCTTCCAATGGTTACGGACTTCTGATTAAACGGCTTAGTTTTTTCAAATTACTGCATGAAATACTGAGTTAGGAGTACAATACTAAATTTTCTTCAGAATACTGATGTTTGTATTCCCCAAAGTTTCCCATATATGGAGGACAACTCCCAACTCTTACTGAGCGACTTGGAATTGTGCTATAAGATGATAATCTATGAAATCTGTCAATTTAGTCAAGTTTTTTTGTCTGAATTTATTCCTTGATGTAGCCTCCTAATCTATATTCAGGCTCATTTCTGCCCTACAATACAGCAAACTTGAACTTTTTTCCAGGGGCACCAAACAAAATGTGGGGAAAACTTCTTTACTGGGAAGTAATGTCCCACAAAATGAGGTAAGCTTCGACTAAATGGGTCAAATGCTTCCCCTCAGGCCCTCTGCATGGTATTTTGATTTTGGGAGAAAGCTAGCCTGTCTTGACGAGCTTTGTTCACCGAACAAAGCTTGTCAAGACAGGCTAGGAGAAAGCATGCACTCAATAGTATTATATAACTGATATGGATAGTATTTCACACAATTCAAACATGGACTATTGATGTTGTTGCTCCTATAAATAATGATGCAGAGATTTTGTCTATGGCTGAACTGTAATGAACAGTTTGTGTGTGACTGATATCTATTATACTGTATTCAATTATATTACTATAAAATAAAAACATTGATCCCCTGGAGTATCTAGTTGTGTTAATGTACTAAATAATAAATAAATAATAAAGTAATCCATGAGCTCAGCCGGCAGCATTGTTAAACTGGTGGAACAAACATAAGCCCAACCCTATACATTGAAGCCATATGAGCCACTCTGACATCATTAAAGAAAAACAACAATTTTGAGTCAACTCGGTTCACAAAACATAAGACTTTTTAAATCAGTAAATTGTCCCTTCTGCGCAACATTTATCGAGTAAACTTGCATGACTTGCAAGAATGTTGTCGATTTTCGGATGCCTTACAGCTTTTATTTTTGGTGCATTGAAGTACAGTGTATAATATTAGTCACGTCACCTGAGATTGCTCAACAACCAATAGATGTACAATCCAAGTTTCAGGGAGATCATACATTACATAACCCTGTGATGAGGTTAACTAAAATAATGATCTTACTCAGTACTGCAAACAGGAAAGGAGTGGTAGGTGGCTCAACTGGACATGTTGAAGGTCCCTTAGCGAGCAGGTCCTGGATTTGAATGGTGCACTGTGTTGTTGAGATCCCCCATGGCGTGCTACAAACAAAGAAGCACTTTGATGCTGCAATATTTCACAAGCTCTGCACACTTTTCTTGGTACAACAGGGAGTTTAGAACAAGCTCCTTTGCTAAAAGTGAACGTACCATCGGAGTTATCTGCTCAGCTAATGAAGTCTGACAACTTCAACTCAACAACTTTATTATTACGCTTTTTGTGAGTTGAGAGTTTGGGTTATTATATTCAAAACTTCTTGTTGGCATAGATCAACACAAAGCTCTTTTGGCCCTCTCCTCCCAATAATTACAGAGTAAGTAGTTCGATCCTTAATCACAACAATGTGAAAACACAGCCTAAACCTAGCCTGGGCTAACCTAAAACAGTGTGGTCAAATCGGTCATCTGTAACATCCAGTGTATTCTTATAGTATCATATCATATACCACCAACAGAAGGAATGAAAAATTGCTGATATGAATGGCTGTGAATGATAAAACACTGCTGTCTTTTAACACAAAAATATTATCGATGGATACAAACCTCTACGAAAACGTACTATACAAATTTCTTTTACTACAGACAGCTTCTGCTCTGAATGAGTCCATGATGGCGTTGATTAATGATTTTAGTTATTGATAGTGCCCTGATGGCAGTTTATCAAATGTGAGTGTACACACGTTGGCCACCACTCCTAGTGCTTTGCTGGTGATACAACTATTGATGGTGTCCTTGGGGTTTGGTGAGAGAGCGTCAGAGAGCTTCTCAGCTGACTTAACTATTGGTTGAAATTTCTCTGCCATATGATTCTAGATGATATTGGACTTAGGCTTTTGATCAAGCGTTACAATCAAGGTATTGCAAATAAGCTGGCATGGCTCAGCAGCTTTTCACTCAGTTGGCTCATGGAATGGCGTTGGTGGTGAGCTGTTCCGTGTTTGCAGAAAATTTCAGTTTTTGGATCAGGAATTTGTTAAGCTACTTATGCTATGTCAAAAACTCAATCACTGTATCATTGATAAGAAGATCTGTTATGCTTTGAGAGTCTATACTGTTCAGAAAAGTGTGGGTTTTGGTTTTACTTGTGTTTAATCAAGGTTTAATAGAAGGTTGCGCTTTTCATGTTTCTTAGTGTCGATTTATTTTTTGGATAGATAACTCCGAATTGAGAATGTCGTTGCACGTATACTCTGTGATGCGGAGTTTATCTGTGAATATTGAGAACAGTTTGGGGTTCAGCACGCAGTCCTGTGGGCAACCTGTACATATGATGATAACAGCTGCCTTCTTTCCTGATGATATAACTTATTATTGGCTCCAGGTACATATAGCTGATGATGTTTGGTTGCAGGTTGGTTGGTCTGTAGCTGTTTTTTTATTAGTACTGTCGTGTTGGGGTTGTGTGACAATGTCAAGAGAAAATAACCCTCCAGCTCTACCCTTATATTTACCCTAGAGGAGTAAAGTGTCCACACGGAAGGAAAAGTTCGCTCGCCATTTTGAGCACCCTTGAGATGGCTGAATTTAAGGCTAAAATTCACTCTTTACTTTATAAAGACTCCAACTAGGCTAGCCAGAATTTACTCATCAAGGGTAAATGATCCCTTTACGGTTACTCTGAAAACTTCATTCTAGCATAATTACTTATTCGTTTTCTAATAGCTATATCCTATTTCCCGATGTCCTGGGAAATGCAAGGAAAACTTTTCCTCATACTACAACAGATTTGTACAAGGTTGAGGAAACTTGCATCCACTCCCCTGCCAACAGTGTCTGGTGATTACGCCTTTAAGATAGTTCTATATGAGCAGCGACAACTGACAGGTAGAGATGCAGGCATTTTATGATAATTTCGATGGAAGGCAAGGTGATTGGTTTAATTAACACCTGGTAGGTCTAATATATTTTTGCAGAGTATAATTCATACCACCCCAAACTTCTACACCTTCACATTCTGCTTTAGGTCATAGACAAGTTTATGTAAATAGAATCAGAATCAAAATCAAAATGAGCGGTGCGATTAATTGTATTCAATATAGATATGAATTTGTGCTGTTAAGAGCTCTGAGTTTGATAAATCTTTTGTATTCTTTTAAAAAACCTAAATAAACATAGGGGTTACTTGTATGATTGTTATATCTGGATATTGACATTTTAATTAAGGTTTCATTACCAGAGGAATGTCCGGGGGGGGGGGGGGGGGGGCCCCCCATGAATAATTTATAAGCAGATTGTGTTAATTAAAGATAATGAGCAATTAATTTCCCTGGTATGTTAATAATGTTTCCTTTCAATGCTGTACATCACTAATAAGTATCATATATAATGTAAGGTTCCCCTAACTATCGTCAGTTGTGATATTGGGATCGAGAATAAAAGTAGCAATTCTATCAGCTCACTCTTTCCTTATTAACATCTCACACTTTCCAACTCTTAAGAATTCTCCCAATATAACTCACCATCAACACACAACACTAAATCATTACACGCAGCATAAATACAGGACATTGTGGTGGATTTTCCACCACAGCTGAACATTCAAATATAAATTCATGAATCATGAGTTCAGACTTGCCAACCTAATTTTTCCAAAATGAGTACAAAAATTTGCAAAATGCTGAAAAATGAGTACAAAACTCCAGGGTGCCTCAAATGACCAGAAAACGCCCCAAAAAATTTTTCGCGCTACGCGCGAAAAATGATATTATCACAGTAAGTAGTCCTTAGTGGCGTAGGAGTGCAGATCACTCAACATTAGTCTTTTTCCCTTTGCGTTGTAAGGTGCAATCTGCTAATAATAAATGAGAAATTGTTTGTAACCTAGCCTGTCTGGACAAGACAGGCTATTTAAAACCCTGTTTGCCCATCCTCCCTGGTCTGCCCTTGAAACACTGGGGCAGGAGATCTGAGTTATCTCACCCCAACAAGGAGGTAGACAACTTTGTTACTCTGATTAAAGAAAAGTTGAAGTTGGCAGAACCACCATATTCTACAATGGATTACTAGTTATGTTGTGTCTCATTGAAGAAAAGTTGCAATTTGGCTCATGCAAAACTTGGACAGGTAAAAAGTCAACTGTAAATCAACATCATGGTTTTCTGCAGCCAATACCAGATTTTTAGTCTATTATTTAACCATGACAACCAAGTAAACACTAAAGATAAAAGATGCGTTTTTGATTGCCTAATTAGATGAACAGGCGTTTGGAAAACCATAAATGAGTACAACTAGCGTTTTGCGTTTAAAACTCAATTAGTGTCAAATAAGCGTTTACAAACGCTTTATGCGTACAGGTTGGCAAGTATGTGAGTTGTCTTCCCCTTTCATCATTTTTATAACTTTTCTAATTTTAATAATAATATGTTTTTAATAACTGAATTTAACTATAACAATCCATCATATATATATATATATATATATATTTCATCAGCCAGTATTATAATAATGCTTTTAATTACTGATTTTAACTCTTACACACCCATCCAGAATGTTCTCTGTTTCCTGCTGTTGCATCAGCCAGTATCATATTACATTATGCTTTTTATAACTGAACATCAGAAGAGTCTAGTCAGTTAGTATGTAGCAGCTGAAGCAACAAGACCTTATATTTTCAAACTAGTAAACAGATCACCAATAAAGTGCCTTACAACTGAACACAACATATTGAAGTAAGTTTCTTGAGTTCTGCCTGCTGGCAGACCTCCCTGCCTTGACATAATGTTGCCTTGTTTGTACTCTGTTGTTAGACTGTAGCCTCCCTTGGGTAGTAGGTAGAGGCCAAGTGAAAACCCCCATTGCACCACTGCATCCATTGTCCTGATTGCCAGTCCAGTCCAGTTAAATCTAGTCCAGTTCCAGTCTAGCCCAGTCAAGCAATCTCGCAAAGATAGTTGTAAACCCAGAGCCATTCCCTCCCCCCCCCCCCATTTGGTTATTTATTTTATCTATACCCCTTCCCTCCCATTGATTATATTGTCCAACGCTCTTCCCCTGGCCCATTTGCTTCCTTTTGTCTCGCCCGACGAATAAGTAGTAATAATAGTTTGTCCATCTCCCTTCCCTCCCCTATTTATTTTGCCTGATAAATATGTTAATAGTTTGTCCATATCCCTTCCCTCCCCAATTTATTTTGCCTGATAAATATGTTAATAGTTTGTCCATATCCCTTCCCTCCCAAATTAATCTCGCCAGATAGATAATCCTACTATCTTTGTCCACATATCCCCCCCCCCCCCAAAGCCAGCCCCAAAGTCAGTTCAATTATATTCCCAGCCCAGATAGAGTCGTCGTACTCGTCACCCACCCCCCTCAGTTAGAGTCGTCGTACTCGTCACCCAACCCCCCTCAGTTAGAGTCGTCGTACTCGTCATCCCCCCCCCTCAGTTAGAGTCGTCGAACTCTGTATATTCACAGGCAGATAGAGTCGGCGCACTCGCTTTAGAGAGTCGGCGTACTCAGTAGAAATAGGCAATGTGCGTGGTTGCAGTGGCGGGTATCGCCGCCTTAGGGTAACCCCCTCAAAATCCTCTACAACATTATCAGACACAAAGATGTAACTATACCATCAAACAAAAGAGATCTTTTCAGTTACATCATGATCAAGCATTATATGAAGGCAAATGACGATAACTACCTCTATGCTTAATCGATATCTGTAATGTAATAATGCAGCCTTTCATGGTGTCATTGAGAGGGCTGTTTTAACAGTAGATGAACTGAAACTGCTTGCTGACTGGTATCAATAAGTACCTCTGACTTCTGACCTCTAAACATGAATAAACATAACGACATTTTATTTCTCCTTTAGTTGAACACTAAAAGAGTTTATATCAGGGGATTTTTCTCCCTCATATGGGGAATTCTCTACAATTACCGATTTTAATAGCCTAAGTCAATAAACTAATAACCTAATACTGGCATAAACATTAACAGTATGTCAGCTGTCAGGAACGCTTGTATCATTCACATAAGGCTGTGGATATTTTACATTATAGGGGATTCCCCGTTGATAACATACAGTATTCATTACACAGAATGCACAATCTGAAAGCTTTATCATAGCAATCTCAATCACCCTTCATCAACAATTTATAACTAATAGTTAACTACACATACCTTATTTGTGTCAGATAAGCCAGTCATGAGACAAGTTCATAGCTCAGTCACACTTGAGAACTGTTAGAGACACCAAAAGCTAAGGGAGGACTTCACTTAGGTATGTGTATTAGAAAATACATTTCAGATATCTGCACTGAATATCCTTTTACAATGGACTGCCCTTCTCTGCAGTTTATACAAGTCAAGTGGAAAGACCTCTACAACCGGGGCATGCAACTGCTGGATTTGCTCAAACTACAGAAGGCATGTGCTTTTAACAGCTGCGTTGCAATGATGATGGCCAGAACTAGTGTTATATCTGAAACTAGGGGTTTTAGGATAACTGATACAACTAAACTCAATACAATCGATAGAACATGCTCACCTCAAATCACTGTTACCGTGCTATCAGTGGATTGTCCTCTCTACTAGCCGCCAGCCTTTTGGAAGATTCACAAGTAATATAATCCTCATATGAGTAATCTAGCTGTCCTCACGAGTATAGGCTACATGTTGCACAGTAAACAGTCATGAGTAGAGTCCCTTTCCCAATCTTGCCTACTTCTTTTTCTTTTGTTTTGTCGGTTTTATTTACTTTTTTGGTTGTAGCGTCCTACAAGTTATTCGTTGTTTTGATTGGATCCATAATATGTAATCATAATATATATATATATATGGAGTTGGTACAAAGGTATAATATGATTCCTCAGTACGAAATATGATAGTAGTCTGCGCTATCTGTTTTCCGCTATGTGACTGACTGGTTGTTGGCTGAGTTATGTTATTCTTTGTATACCAACTACATGTAAAAATGGAAGTTGCATTCATTTTTATGTGTGGTGGGGTAACTCCAACGTAATATGTGATGGCTGTTAGAATTTGACTAATATTCAATATAGCACTAGTCTGAATTTCCCACTGTAGTTTGCAGTAGTACTCCATTTTGACATATCCCTGCTACTGTTTGTAGGCTTCACGCTTGCAAAATTTGCTATGTTTACATTACATGTTTTATACATACTTTATACATACATACATACATACATACTACATTAAGTCACCCCAAATAGCTAAGCCAGAGGCTAGCCAAAATTTACTCATTAAGTGTAAATTAACTCTGTGTGGGCACAACTCTGAACATTTAATTCTGGTATTATTACTCTGTCTAACTAGATCTATGTTTTAATGTTAAAATCCTTTTTTTTTGGCATCACTGCGTTTCAGACCCAAGAATACTTGGACAATTCTGTACAATTCTAGAATTGTCGGAAACTGACCCATATATCATTACCCAACCATGCAGCAACCATTATTGTGTAATTGACCCTGCCTGCTAAATAAATTACATTCATTCTTGCTATTGTATAGTTATAGTATAAGCCTTTACAGTTCTAGTCAATATTACATAATTGGATTGACATTGTATCATAGACTTATTAATAAACCTAGACAGGACACTGCATATAGCTGAAGTGAGGCACTTAATTATGGTGACGCGACGTCACTGTAGGGTGTAGAACCAGTGATTTTTACTCATAGCTATCATTGATTTACCGGTCCCAGCTCTGGTTAAATGTTGATAACTCGATTGGCTTCAATCGGAATTTAAGTTTGAAAATCGTAATAGATTCAGCGGCTTCTGGCGATCATTTTGATAGTCTATTTAGCTTTGTAGCTCAAAAATTATTCAGAAGGCAAGCTATTGAAAACGGTGCATAGACTGAAAGCTATAAATTTTTTTGCAGTTTCAGTTCTGATTAAATGCTTATATCTCAAACAATTTTGATGGAATTTTCAGTTTGAAGATTGCAATAGATTTAGCAGCTTCTTGTGATCGTTTTGATAGTCTATTTAGCTACGTAGTTCAAACATTATCAAGTGAGCAAGCCATTGAAAACGGTGCATAGACGCAAAGCTATAATTTTTTTTGCAGTTTCAGTCCAGAATAAATTCTTATAAACTTAAATTCCGATTGAAGCCGATCGTGTTATCTACATTTAACCAGAGCTGGGACCGGTAAATCAATGATAGCTATGAGTAAAAATCACTGTTTCTACACCCTCCAGTGACGTCGCGTCACCATAATTAAGTGCCTCACTGCCTCAATGCGAATGCTTCATACAGTCTCCTGTCTAGGTTTATTATTAAGTCTATGCATTGTATTCAACTAGTTTGTATTTAGATGACCAGGCAAGATCTTCTGTAAGGAATAGATATTCCTGTGCAAGGTAGCATCAAAGTCTATAACGTGGGAGGCCCAGGTTCAAATCCCCTCCGGGGCAAATCTTTTCTTTTCGTCATGATGGAAATCGAAAGCATTCCATTTGAATTGTCCGCATACAATTTTTGTAAGCACAGAAAACTCTTTGTAATGAGTATGGTGACCCGTCAAAATAATTATGTTCAAATCTTCTGTGTTGTACTGTACCCTACGTTATATTTTGTGCAATCTTTTAATATTGGCAGCAACTGCATAAATAGAATACATCAGCTAAACTATGCTAGCAGAATTATCAGGAGTGCCAAAGGTTGAAATTGGTTTGTTTGTTTTCAGTCCCATCCAGTGGACAAGACAAATATAAAGCATCACATTTCAGTAGTAAGTATCTGTCGTGTAAGAGGAAAAACTCAGCACAAGTCTGAATTCCCCTTGGAAAAATCCCAATCGAGGGGGATTGTGAGCTGATATTTAGAGCTGAATTAAATTTATTTAGCAGGCAGGGTTAAGTACACAATGATGGTTGCTGGTTGGGTAATAATGTATGGGTCAGCTTCGAACAATTCTATAATTGTACAGAATTGTCCGACAATTCTTGGGTATGAAACGCAGTGCATACAGCCTGGAGATTCCTTTCTCTAATGCTAAAATAGGTTTGTACAATAATGAGGACGCTTGCATCCACTCCCTGCATGCCACAAACAAAACATGGTCTGATAATAACGCATATAAGATAGTTCTATATCAGCAGCCGCAGCTGACAGAGAGAGATGGCAGGGATTTGATATAAATTTCATTGACACTGGGTAGTATGGATGGATTTATTACAATCACTGACAACGAAGCAGCGAAATTGGCACTGGTAAAAGAAAAAATATAGAAAAATCAGGTCTCTGTGGTAAAAGTTAAAAATGAATATTGTTTAGTGTGAGAATCAGATGTCATAAAGACCAGTCTCGGCCCCAAACACCTCTGTACTTCATGGTGCGGTAACGAGTAGGCCTACCAGGGCATAATTTGAATTCATAGCTATGCATTCTGCTTTTAGATAAAAAAAAACCAATAACAAATTGAGCGGTGCTAATAGATATGAAATTGTGCTGCTAATAGCTTTTGAACTTAATATGCCTTTTTTATGCTTATAAAAAACCTGCATAGACACGGCGGCTATAGAAACAAGGGTTACTCGTAGATAGAAAAGGGCATTATATGATAACAAAGGACTATAAAGGCCGTTTGCTCAATCAATATCTCTATGTAATAATCTAGTCTTTCATGGTGTCATTGAGAGGGCTGTTTTAAAAGTAGATGAACTGAAACTGCTTGCTGACTGCACTTCAATAAGTGCCACTGTAACATTGTGAATAACGCTATTACTAAATTTAGCCGAGTTAGAGGCTGTCACTGGTGTTTAGGAGGTGCTTTTCAGAGTCAGATAATATGAAAGGTCGGTGATCAAATCTCATGCCCAGTTTTCGTAGTCAGACTCTTTACCGCTGAAACTACCTCGTTCCAACATGTAAGCAAGATCATGATTTGTTCGATGATTAAACTGAGAGTAACCATATTTATTTGTTTTACACGAAAAGCGACTCAAAGCATGATGTACCATCGACTTTATCAGTTGTGACA
This sequence comes from Membranipora membranacea, assembly GCA_914767715.1. Lineage (NCBI taxonomy): Eukaryota > Metazoa > Bryozoa > Gymnolaemata > Cheilostomatida > Membraniporidae > Membranipora > Membranipora membranacea. The sequence continues at coordinate 4,196,140 of OU612074.1, forward strand.
GAGGCAGTTAAATCAAGTATATTGATTGAATCTGTCTAACTAAGCTGCTTAGTAGTTTCTTGTTCCCCAGTCTGAGTGTAAATTGATAAACCATGAACATGTATCAGCGATCAGGGGTTTGTACAAAATATAGAACCGCTCAATACAACACATTTCTTTTACAAAACTTTAAGTATTTCATGGTATCATATTGCGCTGGTAGAGCACTAGATTTTTAAACCTCATAGGTGCAACTGATGAAGTAGGGGGGCAGTTTCTAAAGCTACACATATTTTTTACCTGGAAGAGATAAAAACTTTTCCAACCTCAAAATATTGCATAACTACTGCAGAACTAGTTGCCAGACTATTAAGCTCCGGTCCTTCTGTATTTTCCTGGTCTTCAAGTGTTGTAATCTATAATTCAATCAATTTCAGCCTTACGATGGCAATAAAACATCACTATAGGTAGTCATTCAACTGTAAACTCAATCCAAACTCAATGATACACTAATCTCTACACTATAACTCAAGTGTGCCATTTACTCTATGATTATCTGATAACGGAGCAATATAAATGCTCATGTACCGGCCAAGTCATGGTTATTCTTGTCATCTGCGCGATAGTGAATTGAGGGTTGCTAAACTGAAACTTCAAATGTAATGAACCCAACATTATAATTGCTGTAAGTACTATAGTTATTGTTTAGCAGGTGCCTTCCAGAAGATAAAGGAATCCTGGACGATCATAGTAACGCAAAAAGGAAGCAGGGTGATCATATCTTATGTCCTGTTAATCTAGAAAATAAGAGAACCGAGAAATATCCAATCACAGTGCTTGAGATTGACATCAGTGTTGTACCAGAAGTCATGTCAGCTTAAACTCTAATATACGGCAGGTAGGAATTTGTGTTCTAATTTAAAGCTTTATATGCGTATAATAACGTTGGTACAGGTGATGGCCAGTACCATAACTACTTGTGTGTCTGAGGGTCCTAGATTTGACATCTGGGGTTTGTTGTGCCACAATATGTGCTCAAACCTTCTCAAAAACAGAGAGAAATCAACATCAACCAATTATACTGTATTTTTTTATCATTGAAAAGCTAGGATTACCAGCATCACAAAAACTTACTTTTGAATACGTCAGGTGACATGACACGATATCACAGCTGACATGAATATGCAATCATATTTTCATGTGTCTGAAATGTTGGTATCATAATTGTTCAGCCTTCTTACCGCCTTCTTGCTCTAAAATGCATTATTATAATTGCTTTTCTTGAGAATCTATGGTAGTCTTTGAAGTCTTTTTACTGATGATAGCATATGATAGTTAACAGCTTTGTTTAGACCGTTCAGGAGACCAGTGATGATAAATCCATCTATTCTATGAGATTCTTGTCAGTTTTGAGTGAAGTAGATGGACTCCATATTAACAACTTTGATGGCATTCCTCATTCTCAGTGTAATTTGTACACATAATGCATCTTTTGTCATGCTTGATTTCACCAGCAACGTGCCATGTCACAGCCTAGAGGAATACCCACCAATCATCAACGGGGACACAATATACACGGTATGAGCGGAACTTCGCCTCAAACACAGCCAATGCACTTTTCCCCTCAACATCCACAGTATATGATAGCTAATATGCCGGGACAAGCTATGGTATGTTTTATTGGAACTTATCATCAATTTCTACGTCAAAGTGTGTGAGTTTAATCGGCTGACAAGCTTTACCAAAATCTGTGTCATGCCGGTTAGAATCGGCTCCGAAACTTCAGTGCGATGAAATTTGGATTCAAATTGGGTTGTGCCGTTTGAAAATTTCCAAGAAATTGTTACAAAGGGTGCAGATCTAACCTTCTGGTCTGGTATTTATTTCGATCAGAATTCAGATGTCCTTGTTACATATTGTCAGGCTGGTAAGGTGGGCTTTTGGTTTTATGCCGTTAGTCAATACTGATTTTCTCAAGTTCCTAGCAGGGGTAATATCTCAAAATACTATGTAATAATAAGCTTTAAATTCTATGATCAATTAATACTATTCAACTGTAGTTACTCAAGACAGATTAACTGAGGGAATTCCCTCCTAAATACTACAAAGAAATCTCACTGGGAAACCCTATTGTAATTTCCTTGTTATGACTGTACTTGTGTAATGTGTACAAGAATGCGATAAATTATGTATGACCTGTCTATGTTTATTTGTCTACACACTATGCTAATAAACCAAATTGATATCTCAAGTAAGCTATTATGTCAATAATCAAGTGCTTCGCTCAACAATAGGCAACTCAAAAATAGACTTCGTTCTACCGTTCACAGTTCTGGACAGAAAAGGCTACTTGGTAGAACTAAGACTATCCTCACCCTGACTCGCGGGAAATGTTACTTCAATGATCTTGTATGAAATTATAATCAAAAGTTAACAGTAAAGATTAGCTTTACTATTACCTGACATACAACTGGATAGTTTTCTATGGTAACAAAATTAAATTTCAGCCTTATAAATAACTAATTTCAATTACATCAAAGGATGACTTTAATTCAAGCTCTACAACAGTTACTAAGCTATGTTAATTGAAACTATTTGACCCAAGCGAAGCAGTCTCAATTGCCAAAACAAACTGCTTTACGCCCCATTTTTGGTATGCCAATATATACCCTGAAGTGCCACCTGCCCGGCTAGTAAATATTAGCCTCTTGCAAATTTTGAATTAATTAAAAACAAAAATCAAATGACACTTTAACTTCATAAAAATTGAGGTACAAATAAACTTCCAAAGTCTCAAAAATAATTACCTTATAAATAATAATACGGTACTTACTATATTCCAGTGAAGTCTGTCTAAGTTAAACTTGTACTCCTCAAGTCTATATTTCTTCTTTGAGAACGCCTCTGTCACTGTGTCGTCAAACTTGTACTCCTTATGTCTCTATTTCTCCTTTGTGAACGCCTCTGTCACTGTGTCTTAAAACTTTTATTCTTTACGTCTGTATTTCTCCTTTGTGAACGCCTCTGTCACTGTGTCTTCAAACTTGTACTCCTCAAGACTGTATCTCTTCTTTGTGAACGCCTCTGTCACTGTGTCTTAAAACTTTTATTCTTTAAGTCTGTATTTCTCCTTTGTGAACGCCTCTGTCACTGTGTCTTCAAACTTGTACTCCTTAAGTCTGTATCTCTTCTTTGTGAACGCCTCTGTCACTGTGTCTTCAAACTTGTACTCCTTATGTCTGTATTTCTCCTTTGTGAACGCCTCTGTCACTGTGTCTTCAAACTTGTACTTCTCAAGACTGTATTTCTCCTTTGTGAACGCCTCTGTCACTGTGTCTTAAAACTTTTATTCTTTAAGTCTGTATTTCTCCTTTGTGAGCGCGTCCCGGTCGCTACCCATTCTGCTGAAGGAGGTGAGCTCTCCGATCAATGGCCTAGCTTGCCCACCCTTACATTGTACAAGGGTGCGCTAATTAGATGAGTCATATTATGTATCATGTATCATGTGTCATGTGTCATGTATTATGTGTCATGTGTCATGTGTCATTTGTCATGTGTCATGTGTCATGTGTCATGTGTCATGTGTCATATGTCATGTGTCATGTATCACGTATCACGTATCATCAATCTTATGTATCACGTATCACGTCTCACGTATCACGTATCACATATCACACTTGGGGGCCAACCAAACCCCAGTAGTTGATGGACTTTAGTGGGTTTTCAACCCACGACCTCCAATATCCTTCCATGCTAAAGGAATGGCGCTCTAACCAATTGAGCCACCTCCTACTCCCTCGTCATTATCACATGTGATGAATTACACTTTGAAATTAGTTCTGGGTACCAATGACTTTACGACAGGGGAATTTCATATAATAGTATCAACAGTCGATGACTCCGCAATTATACATTCCACCATTACACACATAAAAAAACTACATCGCATGTATGTAGATTTGAAACATGGGTTTAACCTGGAGTTATGCTTTTACAGTTCTATCATGCGAGTGTCAAAGATGGGATTATAATTGCAAGGACCTGCAAAGTCAGCAAACCATTGTCATTTATATGTATGTACAGGTAATGTGGAATAGGAATATGGAATATGCTCATGATCTAAAATTGATAGCTAAAGATGATTGCGCAATTTATGAACAGGTATAAAAAGGAAGGTGGTATGGTGCAGCACATGTGTGATATACTAAATACAAAGAATGATGAGACTCAGATACTATCAAGGTCCATAAATCTCCTATAGCCTATGACTACATGTAATAATTCATATAATGTATGTAAATAATAACATTCAGACGACGGGACGTTGCCGCAGCGGAGGCGTAACATCTTAATTATGGATGGCTATTGCTGCACTTCTAGCTCTATCAAAATTAGGGTTGGAACGACCTCTTGAGGTTGGAGTTGAATTTCAGATATTTGACGTCGGATTCAACCACAAACCGGATGGATATGTGTTATGTCTGATCCGAGATGATACGTTTTTAATCAACACTTACTCAGCATCATTTATCCCACTAAAAATGACAAGGAAGGAAGTATGATAGTCATTAATTTGTGGTTCTGATTAGATAATGGAGTTTGGCTGAAAGCACTCGGTGATCAGTAGGCAATCAATACCTATCTTATTTTCATAGCTAGTTATATTGTTGCCGATTAAGTTTGATGGATGTGTTTTTCTGCTGAAATTGAGAGAAGCATCTTTACTCAGATCGTTGTGAATAGGGACATAATTTTTCTCCAAATATGTTCCCTGTAACAAACTATCTAGTTTAATGTACAAGGTTATCCTCTTCTTCAAAGTAGGAGGACAATTCCTATCCTAATCACAGCAGAGAGTTTGGGACATATGAGCAGGGAGTTTGTTCAAACTCAATGATTACAAACATTGGGGTTTGAGTGATCCTGGCAAATTGAGTCAAGAGATATTTGTACTCATTAAATGATACTTTCAAATATACTATTTGTGTGATCATTGCACCGTGGCTGTTTGAGTGATAAGTTGGTCCTTGTAAAGTATTATATCCAAGCAGATACATACGCATTTAAATTGGGGTAATGGTTCAGGGAAAAGATTGTTGATGCTGTTTATCCATGTATTCAATGACCTTAACTGTATATTATGGTGCAAAGGTACAGCTGCTTGGACTTAGCATTTGTACGCGTTATCCGGATCCGATCCGAGGTTGAATCTAACGACCGATTCGATATCCGATCCGAGGTTGCCTAACCCTGATCCGTTCCACCCCTAATCAGCATTACAACGAAGACAAAAACGCATATATCACAACCCTGACAACTACTGATGGCAACTGTGTCCCAACTGCGCCAGCGGTTTTGCAACCGTTGGGCGTGTTGACCAGACACACCGCTACATCACATGACTCTGGAATCCAACAGCATGCTATAAAGAGCATCTGTTGCCCAACCAATTCAAGCGCTACAAAACAATCGACTGCCAAACAAAGAATCTTCAGGCAAATCAAGCTAAAACAATAAACCAGCTAAATGTAGACATCGGCCTATGTCCAATTAACCCTTCACCTCAGCTGGCCCGCATTGACCGGCGACTGACTTGCATGGCTGGAACATCTGGCCCAACCAACGCGGAATCCTCACAGGTGTTTGCCTCACCTTTCCATTTGTCCCAGTATTCATTTCTAAGCAATACACCATGGTCAAGTGATATAAATTTCCACATGTTCAAGGACTACTCTTTGGCAGCTTCAAAAAAATCAATCCTATATGCCGTGAAAAAGATGGCATTACTTAATTTATTTTCCTAAAAGCTGCCAATATTAATGTTCACTCACAATTGAGTGATGATGATATTTTTTGATATATATATATACTTTTTATTGGCATCAAAAGTCATCTCATTCGAAATGTTTTGCACTCAGTGCCAGAAAACAATTTTTTTTTATAACAAAAAAGGAGAAACAGAAGGGAAATAATATCATCAATGATGTTGGTCAAGTCGATAATATATGGTTGAAAAGTAAAGTTTTGAATGAACTGAACTTCTCTTTAGATCTCAAATGTAACGGTAAAGAATTGTATGTAGCAGAAACTTTGTATCTTAGATTGTCTGTATGATATAAAAGTAAATGTTTATCACGAAAATTGAACTTGGTAGTGTTTTTAAATCCTCTATATATAAATGGAGGTGTTAAAAAATTGTTTATCTTATGCGCAAAAAGTGAAGTGAAATAACAAACAAGCTTAGGAAGAGGTAGGAGTTGTAATGATTGTGTAATGGATTCGGTTGAAATGAGATAATACGGGATGTAATGCACATTGGCGATAATGCGTAAAGCCCGTTTTTGCAAGAAAAAATAATCTATTGAGGGCATTATTGCAGGACAAGTTGCCAATGATATGGATACCATATATAAGGTGACAATAGATAAACTGGAAGTAAAATGTGCAGGCACATTGATGATGGCTAATTGATGGCAATGATGGCAGAGATGGCTAATGATGGCTAATTGATGGCACTATGGTTGGTTATCCCTAAAATGTCTTTTACCTATCAACATTCATCAATTTGCAGTGGTGCCCAATCCATGTTTATTTCCAAGTTAGATGCAGTAATTTACATTGGCAATAGCTTGTTCGAATTTACAGTAGACAATTAATCCCCTAATTACAAAATTTTCAGAATGAGTCAGACAGCCAGAATGGTTTCATTTGTGATAATCCAAATAAATCTGAATGATAAACATGACTGAGCTAAAAACAATGCAAACAGATATTACCTTGAGAATTCCATGAAATTAAGAATTAAGCCTCATTTAATTTCGGCAATAGAATGTCAATACACAGTGTTGAGATTAGTGTCTCTCATGGAAGAAATTTTGTTATTACACAATTGGAGCAGGGCTTATGTTTGATAATATCTACATATTGCCATGCCGGAAGCAGATTTTGTGCTTTTCTTAATCACCATGTCTTTACTCCCACAATAAATTTCCGTGTTCTCGCTGAGCGCAATAAACCGAACTTAAATTGGGTATACACAAATTGGAATACAAAAATTGGAATACAAAAAATGCTCTGCGAGTCATTAAGGGAATTGGACCAGGGGGTCACATTTCCAGTCATTTTGAGAAAATTTAAAATCAAGCCATTGCAAATGCTTTTTGAATACAGAACTTTAAAACTTTTATTAAAATCATATTCAATTCAAGATATTTTAAATATGAAAACAAACCATGAGTACAACACTAGATCCAACAAACAAAATTATTAAGACAAGCAACAAGCGAGGAGAGAGGTCCTTGTTGAGCAATGGCATAGCCTTGTTCAACAATTACCTTTCGGAAGTTTGGACGGGGCTAGGATGCAATCTCACAGTTGGGCTGGCGGGGCGTCTCTGGTCGTGCAGTGGATAGCGGGTACGGTGGGCATGTTTTGCCTGGGCTTTTCATGTTGTTCGTGTGGTGTTCTTGTAATTAGTTGGAGGGTTGGCCGCCACTCTCGTCGCAGACTATCTGGCTGACCAATGCTTTTATTTAATTTATTTGAACATTTAATCGCTTAATTTACAATGTTTCTTTATAGCAAAATACAATATCTAGTGAAAATTGCCTCAATCAATATTGAATTAGGCCGGTATTGCTTTGTACAATCTGTCTAACAATTTTTGTGGTTTTCCTTTGTACCAACCATGATACAGTACACCTAGCTTACTTGGTGTTGACAATTACCCACACATTTTTCTAAGGTACCTGTCCATGACTTACAGATCAATGGTGATCATTTCTGGTCCCTGATAAGAGAGCAAACAGTAATACAATATTTTGAGCTTACCGCAGCTACTCTAAAATGAAGTTAAGAGCAGGTGACCTTCAGAAACTTAATTATTTTAATTTCGTAGTGATAACGACCGATAAAGAATTTTTTGGCTCTATTCCCTGTAGGTAGATGGATATTAGTTCAATCAAGTTCGTTGTAATTTGCCTGCAGTTATGAGTTTTTGGTGCCAGTCAATATATGCAAAGGGCAGCTCCAAGTGCACGCATACCAGAGCAAATCCAATATATTTGTTTATAAAAATACAGCACAGTTGTTCAATAAGAAAAAAACAATGTTGATCTCCCACAAGACAAGTCTTATTCCTCATAATTACATAATAGAAATATATTTCATACCATGATGCATCCTTGGTAACTAATACCTGAAGATCATCATTTGAAAATTTATAAGGATGGACTTATTATGATATGTTCTTTTTGTGTTTACAGTATCATCCTCAACAACAGATAGCACAGCTCTCACAGTACCCAGGGCAGCCTGGATATTATCTACTTCCTGCTGGTGGCCAACCACAACCCCAAGGTTTGATGTCCTTTAAATTGATTTGTTGTGACTTACTAAGCTATTTCCAACCATCGGTTTCCTAAATAAATTGAAGAACAACGATGAGATGTGAATGGAGATCTACTCTCTCAATTCAATACAATTTATCCGATTGAATAAAAGAGAGTAATATTAGTTTGCTCATTGAAAAATCTCCGATTCACTATGGAGTTATATGAGGGCGCACCAAACTGCTGCAAGTGCAGTGTTGTAGTGTTCAATTCAACCACTTTGTTCAAAATGAGCGAATGTTACTATATAACAGTTTTTGTTTTGGCAAACATATCATATCATATCACAGGTCAAGGAGAAAAGGATTGGATAAAATGTATTGATCAATGGAGAAGGGGAGTCTTCATCCTTCAAATTGTATTCTTTCAGGTATGCAGTATGCAGCTTATGCTGCTGCTGAACAACAACAGTTGCAGCAGCAGCAGCAACCACAAGGGATCCCCATGCAAGCACCTCCACAGGGACCTCCCCAACAACAACATGGCGGTCAGCAGCAGGGACGTCCCGCTTCTCAGCCTGGTATGGGAGGTATGCCTGTACAAAAACTTAACAATGCTGCAATGAGCCAGTCTATGTCAGGCAGTTTCCCTCAAAGTCAACAACCCCAACAGTCTCAAATGGTAGCACCGATGCCTCAACAGCAAATGCAACCACGACAACCTTATTCATACGCTCCTGAATTTCTACCGCCGGTGAGTAAAATACTATAATGAAGAATGCAAGTTTCTTGTTTGCTTTAAAACATAGCATAATTCTCATCGTCAGAAGTGTTTATGCGCCGCCGACAATACCTCAGGAATTTCATAAAATGGTTCTCATCCAAGGAAACATTCATGTTAGCAAATGTTTGTATTTTCTAATATTGGTACAAAAAACTTACAGTGTGATATTTTTACTGATATATAATGTATCCTTAGTTAACTAAGCCCAGCAGAAGGTTTAATCCACAGTAACTCCATATACTGACCTAATCATATATGTTGTTTCCACCCATTGGTTATTTTTGACAGGCTGCTTTACAAAAGAGGGAGCGCAAACCACTAGCTATAATTATCCCAGACACACACGAGACTGTGAATAAAGAAGCACTCACTAAACCTTCGACTAGTGCAGCCTCAGATTCTACTAGTAAAACAAGCACGCCACCACCTAGCACAGATAGACAGATGTCCAATGAACAGGCTCAACCCGCTGCCCCCACTGAGGCAGACAAAACTGTAAGATAACCAGTATGTTGTTCCGTTTTTTTCTTAGATTGTATACTTAGAAGTGCCACATCCTTGCATACATAAGACAAACTGAACGAGTAATGCTTCATCGCTGTGATGCCATGGATCGAGGGAAGATCTGATTCTTAGTGTAAATTGTGCTCATTGGCCCAGAAGTTATATTAAAAGGCTAACTTATGGAAATTTCATATTCATGTTCATATTGATTTTATTTTTTATTTTATCATCATTATTTGGAATTGGTCCTTTTAAAGGTACCTGCTGCTGAAAAGTATGTATCTGCCACCGATAAAGCTTCCTCCCCAAAACCACCACCTAGTGAGAAGCCACAGAAAAATAACAAAAAAACCTCTGCTACAAAAAAAGCGAGATCACCTAAAACTAAAATAGCACCAAAAACTGCTGCTGTTGAAACTCAAAAATCTGTCTCAAAAATTGGTAAAACAAACAACCTGGCATGGGAAAAGTCCCCAACGACAAGTAAACCTGATAGAGAGAGTGTAAAACAGGAGCCATCAGCTAAACTAGAGCAAACTAAACCTGTATCAGAAAGTAATCCAACTGCCAAGGAAAGTCAAAAGGAGGTAGAGAGAGTTGGCAAGGCTACAACCAAATCATCAGTAGCTACAAAGGTTCGCTATCTTTATTGCGCAGATTGTATTTCCCATTTGCCGATTGGTGGTTTTGTTGGTCCAGATCAAGTGGATAGAAAATTAGGCATTATTAGTCTATTTGGTGTCTCTAAAAGCTAAACATAAACCGTACCAAATTCTCATCAATCATTGGGCACCACCATTACCCTACAATTATGTGATTAACTTATTCCACTATACCTATGTGGAATTGTAAGACATAATTTATATTAATATCAATCTTTTCTACCCCTATATTCATTTTATTTCATTCAAATTAACATTTTCGCTAGCAGGATGAGAAAGTTATTTACCCCTTTTTGAACCGACCTAGTTCTGAAATATACAAGCAATTTCCCACCACCATTGAACCACCACTCTCTGGGTCACAAATCTAACCGCTGGTACTTTTCCATTGCCGAACTTGTCTACCCAAAAGTCTTGTGACATTTTCACCCACAAAACCTAATTCATCAATGGGGTGCAGAGTCTAAGTCTGTAGCATCTGTTCTAAAAACGATGCGGAAATAAATGTGGAAAATACAGCGTTTTTTACAACTAAAGAACTCATTTTTTCTTGAGCAATGTGACAAGGCTCAGTTATTTAATAACACAGTAGTGTGTTATAACTTGTAAAATTTACTAACTATAACCTGGCCTTTAAGCCTCATATTTTGTAGTTATCTTATCTTACCTCTAGCATTATCTAGTACCACGGCACGCCATATGGCGAGTTATGCTAATTTACTTATCTCGTCAGTTCGCGGGTTTTTCTCGTTCCTATTATTCTAAATAACTGAAGAAGCAAATCGTCTTTTCCCAATTACCACCCTCCCACCCTAAAGTACTACCTAATGTTACTATATTTCTCAGTGTGTGAAAGGTGACTTGGGTGCATGTGTGGTTGGTGCTAAATTTTCCGCCTTTTCTAAAGTATCAAGGCCGCTTTTCCTCCTATAAAGTTTTTGCCTGCCCATGTTGTTCTCCAGCAACTTACTGTACTTACTTAAACATTTTATTTCTAAGTTATTGGGGTTAACCAGGAAATGGCGTATTAGTCACCCCCTTCCTATAGGGGAAGCCCCAGCTATCTTGTTAATCATTGAGGTAAATGAAAAACATGTTTCAGAGGTTCTCTAAACTAAATTTATATCTAGCTATTGTGATAGTGAGAGGGCTGTTATACAAATAAATGATCTAAAATTGCTTGCTGACACTGTACCACTATAAAAACAAGTGAATCAATGTGAAGGCTGCTAGCACTCGAGTGAGCAGACTAACAGCCTGTCGCTGACATGTTTTAGGATGTTAGGGGAATCATGAGCGTCCAGAGTGATCCTAGCAGTGCGTTAGAAGATCACATCTCATGTCCTATCTGTACAGAAGTTGTGCCCCTAAGGATACCTCCATGTCAGCATCTCATATGTGACAACTGTATAGGTGAGATTATTTGTAATTGACTCTTTGCCCTCACATTGACTGAATTTTCTAAGAAATTTAGACCCTACTTATTGAGATGTTCTCTTGTCCAAATGGATTTTTCTATTTATTCTATTCTTGTGAACAGGTTATTCGCTGAGGAAAACTTCTTTTTCAGCCTGCGTATGTTTTTACCAGTTATCCCTTCTTTGCTAATAGAGTATAGCCATTTTCAGAATTACCACAGATACTCAAGCCAATAATCAAACACCAGCATTGTCAATTGGAATGATAATTTCTCGTTTGATCACTCCTTTTCCATTTTTCTTAATGTATTATTTCAATAGGAAGCTGGAGTGCCCGCTCCAAATCGAGGGATAAATTTAGCTGCCCAACATGTAGGAAGGATTGTGATGTTAACCTGCCTGTGCTCAGAATCTTAGAGAATATCAAAGATTCACTCCTAAGCAAAACTCCTTGTAAGTACATATTTATTCAAATTACACTGTGACAAACTTTGTGTACAAAATACCCAACATGATATATCTGAGAAGAGCAGAATCACAAGGAGTATTTAAGAGTCGATACTAAGCAAAGCTCATCTATGGAACTATCAATACCTAACAAATTATATGCTGAGGGGGTATGAAGGCATTTTATTGTTGCCCTTTATATAAAATTGTAAATGGGTGAATTGTACAGTATACCAGTGTGGAAAGGGACAATCACTAACTTGAGCAAAACTTTATGAGCTGATTATAAATTTTTGTTTTTGTATTTATGCAGGGAAAGACTCAAGAGTATGCGATACTTCTAGTTGTAAGCGCATGGTAGATTTTCGCTGCAGTGATTGCAAGAAATTTATCTGTTTTAAGTATGTTAATCGATTTTGTCAAATGTTTTGCAACATTTCCATTGAAATTCAAGTCTTCCCCATCCTCATAGAGTAGAAAAATTGCGAAATTCCGGTCTAAATGTTTTGAATTTTTACTTGCTTAATGGATGTGATACTTCTGAAATAATCTGAGCATTTAGAACCTCATTGTTTTCTTAAAGACTTAGTTTGAGGCTGCTCTTTTGTATCACATCTGATTCTCAATATTCTATTCTATCATGTGAGCAATTTTCAGCTTTAGAATCCAAATATTGAGGAAGTTATTGCCTCTCAAACTTCCAGGGTGATTGCCTTCAATCGGCATTGGGAATAAGCGGATGTTTCCCCTGGGGTACGTCACAACCATAGACATGTGCTTTGTCTATGGTCATACTTACTATGAGTTAATACACTAATAATCACACAGATAAGATGGGAATCGAACACGGGTCCACAAACCTATAGGCAACGACGCTACCATCGCTCCACTTTGACCAACTAGGTGAGGCTGTAGACAATATAGCTCAGTGTTAGCGGCGTTGCCTGCAAAGCCATTTTGGGTTCGAGGCCGTTACAGATCTGAACATTTTGATGATCAAAATATTTATTAGTGTATCGTAATAAATATGATGGTTGTGACGTACCATAGGGATTGCCGGCTGATTCTTACTGCCGATAAATTGCCGTCACCTTGGAGGTTTGAGAGGCCATAGCTTCCTCAATATTTGGATTCGAAAGCTGGAATTCACTCACATGATAGAATAAAATATGGAGAATAAGATGTTATACAAAAGAGCAGCCTCACACTAAATCTTTAAGCTAGAGCCCCTGAAGTTCTGGCTCTCTAGGCAATGTAAATCATGGATATAAATTTTATTTTCATCTCAGATGCAGTAAGCATGGATTCTGTGAGGCTAGTGTCAGACATTCTGGTTGCAAAGAGGTACATGAACTGGAGGTTGAAGCTGAGCAGAAATTATTTCAATGGAAACAGTCTATAACAAAGCAGGTAGTCAACAACAAAAGTGTCATCTGTGTGCTGTGAAGATGTCAGACTATTTTTCATATGGGCCAAAAACATCTTATCCTACTTATACCTGCTTACGAATAGCAAGGTACTGGGAACGAAACGCTTGAAAGCATGAACAGTTTTGAGGTCATAATTCTTTAGTCACACATTGTCATAACCAGTATTATTGCACTGTACTTGGGTTAATGTCGTTATCATGCGATAGCCTGCCCCTATTGCCACAATAAACTCAGATGTTCCACGATAAACTTTTTAGTTCTCAATAACAGTACAAATACCAGATATTATGAATATCTATACTGCTCATTACTTTAAAAAGATGAGCAGGGTATTTCTTATAGGAACTCAAGGACATTTATGTTCAAATAAAATATTTTAGCAATACAGCTGTGCTCTCGAGCCATAGTGACCAACGTGTTTATTGTTTATACAAATCTTCTTTCTCGATTTCTACTCGTCAATTATTTTGAGATAACAAAAAAATTCACCATCCAGTGCAATTCCTGAAACAGGCCATATTCCTTTTTTTCAGATCGAAAAGCTGAGAAATCTACTTGAAGATGTGGAATGTGTCTGGGACAAACACGAGGATGCTGTTAACCGCATATTGTTGGCCGAGCAACTAGGTACTGTAGAAAATATTAATTTCTAACCCAATCAGTATACTGGCATTAATCATCTTCTCTTTTCTACCAAGCCCAGTTAAAAAATAACATAGCTGTAGATAGATAGCAGTTTGTCCTTGAAATCCATTGAGTAAACAGAGTCTGTCAAAATTCTGAGATAATCTGGAAGCTAATTTGGAAGAGACTTTTTAAATGTTGTTCATAGAGTGATTATGGAATATTCATGGTTGAAACTAAGGTAAATAAATAGCTAATCTATCTGACAATGAACTATTTTATTTTTTAGGAAACCAAACAGATGCTTTTGAAGATCAGCCATATATGGTGGGGATGGGCAAGATCTCAATTCAATCAACTCTTAACGAACCTTCTTATATCAAACAAGACACTGGGGTAAAAATAAAATCATGCTTCAACTTCATCAAACCCACCAGAGAGCCGGAGATAAACAATAGGATGAATACAAAGAAGGCAGGTGCAACGGTACGCAAAAAACACGTTTAACTGGAGAAAAGTTTCACTTGCGCAGTCAGTAAATTTGACCAAAAAAAAGATTTTGGGGGTATGACAAATGCAGAAAGCTATATTTAAAGTAACTCATTTGTTGTTGATAGATGAAGTAGTAGGAAAACCGTCAGCATTGTGATATGTTGAAAATAGTCATGCGTTTTACTTCATATTATCTACAGAAACTAGAGTACACATTATCAGACACAGTAGCCCAGAGTACATCATCAGCCTCACCTCAAACTTCCTCCGAGGATATCAGTGAAACCCTGAATAAGTTATTACTGATAGACTCAGCTCCCAACGAGACTGTCTTTGACTGGATCGACGGTAACCTGACAGCTGAAAAACGAAAAGAACCCAACTTCATAAGATCTCTAACTCAAACAGTCGCCAAAGCTTGCATCAGTGAGTTTTCAGCCTACTTGGCAACTGAAGCCAAAATTTCCTGGCATATATCGTGTTTGAATTATGATTTGTCAATTATTGTTTAGATTTGATTCACTAAACAGCTGCTAACCACCCTGAGAAACAGCTATCAAGAGATTTATTGACATTTTACTGACCATGACGTTGATTCTGTACTCAATTCCCTCTCTTAGTGTTACTTTTTCCACGGTCACATCATTGTACATTGTGCGCTTTTGTTTGCAGAGTCTAGCGAGTTGCAAGAGGAGACTTTTAGGGATCGTGCTCCCATGTTATTGAAGTATTATGACGGTAAACCCAATACAGAGTTGGCTGCTCTCAATGCACTAGAGGAATTAATGGATGAGCTGCAACACCCTTCCAGTAAGTCGATAAATATGTCAAGCGTGATAGAAAAGGCTGCAAATACCCCCATTTGTCTTATTTCTTCAGAGTTGGCAAAGCATGTTATTTTTATCAGAACTATGCAGGACACAAGAATCACTTTAGTTGTCATTGATGTGTTTAGCTGTGATGTATCTGGCATCCAAATAGCATACCTATCGCAATTCTAACTGAAGCTGCAGAGATAGTCTCACCGTCTCACTCTCACTTATCAAACTGTCACATATATTTTTCCGTTTTATTTTAGAATTGCTCAGCGATATCTGTTATGCTCTCTCTGAAGAAGAGTTGATATCAGACGATTCATTCTTCGACTGGGAGCAAAATAGTAAAAATGGAATAGCTATCAAATCTGTATCACAATTCTTCCAATGGTTACGGACTTATGATTAAACGGCTTAATTTCTTCAAATTACTGCATGAAATACTGAGTTGGGAGTACAAAACGAAATGTTCTTCAAAATACTGACGTTTGTATTCCCTAAGTTTTCCATATGTAGAGGAAAACTCCCAACTCTTACTGAGCAACTTGGAATGGTGCTATAAGCTTACCATTACAACCAATATTATTATCAATATGGTATATATATATATTCCATGTTTATTCTGGAGAAGAATAAGTCCTTAGGACTTGTACCCAGAAAACAGAAAAATTGATAAAAATATGGTGTAGAATTAAAAAGACATGTAACTAAAAATCAAGAACAATGACAGGTAAAATTACAACGTACACGCAGGCATTAGTTAGCAGTAAAACATTACACAAGTTGATACACAATAGCTAGGAAAAGAAAAGTTAGAACAATGTAGCAGTAGGCTAAAATGAAATGATAAGAACTGACTCATTAATTGAGAAGTTTGAGGACGTGGCTCCGAGTGGCATTTTTGAATGTAGCAAGGGATTGACTCAGCTTAACATGATTGGGTAATTCCTTAAACTTCTGAGCACCGAAATTAGCTAAAGCAAATCTAAAATTTTCCTTGGATAGTCTAAACCCAGAACTTTTAGCAAGCCGAGTTTCACTAGTTAATTTCTCGGGGAGCAGATTGGTATCAATTATTGGGACTAAACTATTAACAATTTTAGTATATGATGATAATCTATGAATTCTGTCAATTTAGATGTTTTTTTGTCCGAATTTATTCCTTGATGAAGCCTCCTAATCTATATTCAGGCTCATTTCTGCCCTATAATACAGCAAACTTGAACTTTTTTCCAGGGGCACCAAACAAAATGTGGGGAAAACTTCTTAACAGGGAAGTAATGTCCCACAAAATGAGGTAAGCTCTGACTGAAGGGGTCAAATACTTTCCCTCGGGCCCTCTGCATGGTATTTTGATTTTTGGAGAAAGCATGCACTCAATAGTAATTTATTTTCAGTTAAAATAATATTATGATATAGCTGATATGGATAGTATTTCACATGATTTAAACATAGACAATTGATGTTGTTGCTTTTATAAATAATGATGCAGAGATTTCGTCTATGACTGAACTGTAATGCACAGTTGATGTGTGACTGATGTCTATTATACTGCATTCAATTATAATATTATTGAATAAAAATAATGATCCCCTGGAGTATCTAGTTCTATCAATGTATGCCAGAATGTATATGGTTATTCAGGAGCTCAGCCGGAGAGATTGTTAAACTGGCGAAGCTATACATAGAAGCCATATGAGGAACTCTGACATTCTTCAAAAAACTAATGATTTTGTGTCAACTCTGGTCACAGAGAATGAGAGTTCCTGATAAATGAAATTGTCCCCTCAGCACAATGATTATCAGCTGAACATTTGAGCAAAATGAGTCAACAAGATCTGCCACATGCTACATGATAATCAACTCTTCAAGATTCAAGCATATTATTGTTTTTTGGATTGCTTTCGTTTTTGGGAAATCGAAAAACAGTCAACTCAGTTTGGTCGTCTCAGTCATCCGCTTTGGTCAAATGGTTCTCCCAGTTTGTACGACAACCAGTAATTGCAGCCTCAGGATTGTTGAGGGGACCAATTTTAAGCACACACTTCCTTATTACAATAGGGAGTTATTGATTAACTACTCAGTTATTAGTACCAGCATCTTTGGATTTTCTGCTCAGATAATGAAGTGTGACAACTTCAACTCCACAACTTTATTTTTGTGCTTTTGTCAGTTTGGAATTTTGGATTCATGTTTTAAACATGCTGTGGATACACTAGTTCAGCACAAAGCGCTTATGACTTGTATATATCACTGCAAATGCCTTGGCTTGATGGGTCCGCGTTTTTTCACTTTCATTTTGTATTGGTGATGAACTTACTGCTCAGTTTTCCTAAAAGACATTCAGACATCACATTCCATGAAATGCTAAATCATTGTATCATTGATGAGGAGATGTTGTTTGAGAAGGTGAGAGAGTTGGTTTTGCTTGTCGTCAGGATTACTGTTTTGAAGAGATAAGTCCGAATTGAGAATGTATATCCTCTGATGCGGAGTTTATCTGTGTATATTGAAAACAATTTGGGGTCAGCTCGCAGTTCTGTGGGCTTTCTGTCGACATGATGGTTAAAGCTGCCTTCTTTCCCGATGATGTAACTTATTGTTGGCTCTAGGTACATTTAGCTGAAAATTTTTGGGTGTAAGTCGGTCTGTAGCAATTTGTTTATTAGTACTGCCAATGATTTCGTGTTGACATCACTCGTAAAACCTTTGAAGAGAAAATGTCCCTTCAGCTCGATACATATATTTACCCGAGAAGAATAAAGTGTTTGCAGAGAGAAAAGTTTGCGAATTAGAGCACACTTGAGATTGCTAAATTGCATGATAACATTTAATAAACCTCTTTAAATTATGTAGACTCCAACTACAGTGAGCCAAAGTTTAAGTTTTAAGCTAGCTCACATTAAGTCACCCCTACTAGCTCGGCGGAAGACTAGCCAACCTTGAGTTTCTCTCTCTCATTCTTGCAGTACTAACTGAAACTCACTCACCCACACTAGTAGTAGTCCATGGCCAATAATCCCTACTCAATTAAAATTGATAGATAGACTGGACCCACTTATTCATCATGACAATACTTATGCTCTAATTCTAACTGGTTGTCAGTGAGAGTGATACAACTTTCATGAGTTTTGGAAATTTACACAATAGCACACTAGGCCTATCACTATGATCACTGGAAAAGGTTTGGTTATTCAAGGACATGTTGCTTTTAAGTAGGTTTTTTAGTGAGATGGGACTGGAAATATCACTATTACAAATCAGTTACATCTATCATTATAAAGCAAGCATGCAACTACTTACTATGACTCCCCAGGCTGTTTCACATTTGCCTTAATTTACCAGGAGGAAAACTGATCTTGATACTGAGGACAATAAAGCTAGCACTTCATCTACAGCCAACCAGGTAGTAATTATTCAGGTAAGAATGGTTGATCGCATCAACTGATAGACACATGTGTTGATTTTTGGCTCGTTAGTTGTCACAGATGCAGCCTTTTGAGACTATGAAACGCTATTTGGGATCGGTCAAGGTTGTATGTAGTTTCGTCCTGTATTATAATAGTCATAATATGATTATTATATAACAGAACGAAACTACATAGTCAAACTCTGTGTGGTGGCTAAGCTATGCTAGTGCACACATATGTTTTACATAATGTGTACTGTTGTAAGTGGAACATGAATCAGATGTGATGATAATACCAAATATCTGTGATAACATTATCCATGTCAACTATAATTTACCATAGGATGAACAAGAGACTGGTAGCCAGACTACAAATGATACAGAAACAACTATAGAAACACCAGTAAGACACACAAATATGTTACAACCTATTGTCGAAGATTCATAGGATGTCAATTTTATTCGCTTCAAATTCTTATTCCCTTGTAATAGAAAAAAAATTATTGAATACTGTGGTGAATCTTGCCCAGCATAGTCAAAATGAAGCAATTTTGATATGATATTCACGCTAAAGTTCGGGTTAATTATTTACCAATTACCAAATATGCCTCAGATAGTTTTTTTTTAATTCACATGGCACTTATACAAGTCAACAATTCTCTTATAAACCTACGCTACGTTTTGCTTATTTACAGGAGACAAACAAAATCTTGTCCATCTACACACCTGATGAGTTCGAAGACAAATGTAGGGAGTATCCATGGCTCACGACAGGCAAAGAGGGCAGGCTGCTTTGTAGCACATGTATAGAGGTGAGCGCCCTCAAGATTGATCAGGCTAAGGGTGTGTACATTCGCAGCCAATGGGTGACAGGTGGTGTATGTGGTAGTGGAGATGATGTATCAAAACAGAAGACATCTATACGTCGTAAGATTTTTGACCACAGAAAATCTGCGACACACATTAAAGCTGAAGGGATTTTGCATCAGGCAAATAAAGAACAGTTGGAACAGGGTTTCAGGGAACAAAATAAGGGCCAATTTGAGACTACTGAAAGACTGATTTGGTCAGCATATGCTATGGCCAAAAACAATAGACCATATGTTTCCTATCAGGCGTACTGCGAGTTGCAGCAAGCCAATGGCTTGGATATAGGTACTTGTTTACATTCCAGATATGCTGGAACTGCTATGATAGATAGCATAGCAGAAGATATGATAAAAATTCTTTGTGAGTCAATAATTAAAAACTGCAAGCGCATAAGCATTATGCTGGATGAATCCACCACAGTCAGCAGGAAGTCCTGTCGGGTAGTGTATGTAAGATCAGCATGTCCTCAGAAAAACTCTGATGAGAGTCAGTGTTTTGCATTCCCGTTGGGTTTAGTTGAACTGCCATCCCTGAAGTCTCAGAATATCACAAAGTGTACTCTGAAGCTTTTAGCTGAGCATGGCTTCACAGATGAGTATTTAGCCTCAAATCTAGTGGGTGCATGCTCAGATGGTGCTTCTGTGATGCTTGGAAAGTACTCAGGTGTGCTAACCAAGCTGAAAGAGACACATACAAAACATCATATTCTGGCATTGTATGTGTCACAGAGTAGAGCTTGCCATAGGTGATGCGGTTAAATCTGACAAACTCTACTCTGTATTTAGCCAAAGCCCAAAAGCTCAGCGTGAGCTTGAAGACTGCGCTCTTCAAGTTCATTCAGAGTTGCTAAAGATAGGTAGGGTGCTGGATGTATGTTGGGTCGCATCTAGTTTTAGTGGTTTACACGCTGTCTGGAAAAGCTACTCTGCCCTTCACAAATTTATGACCACCTCTGACACAGCTACTAATTCAAAACATAAATCTATGTGTGAAGGTCTGAAAAATATTCTCGCATCTGATGGGTTTGTACACAACCTAGCTGTTATGTTAGATGCATTAGAGGCCATTTCTGATCTGTCTAAGTCTCTACAGCGTGAGAACTGCTCACTTGGTGAGGCTTATGGTATGGTTACCCGTACAATCAGGGATTTGAGGCTACAAAAATCTGATGCGAAAGGGCATTATTGTTTCCTCTACGAGAAAGCTTCAGCAGGGGGAGAATTCAGAGGTGTGACTTTGGATGGCAATCGCCACAGCATGCTAAATAAATCAGCTTTCCTCCAAGCTCTGATTGACAACTTAAATAGCAGGCTGTACACCCAGGTTGGTTTTTCAAACCACCAGGAAGAAATAGATGTACTGAACCCACAAAAGTGGCCAACGGGTGTTTTGAGCCCATGGGTAAAAGGTGAGACCCAGCTGGGTTCACTTTGTAAGAGACTATCTGTAGACTTTGGGACCGTTAGTGGGCATTTTAGAGATTTTGTTGACAACCCAAACACTCAGCCCGCAAAAATCACTGAGCTAAAAACTATCATAAATACACTGCCAGACAGTAGTGCTGACTGCGAACAAGGGTTCTCGACCATGTATGTCATTTGTTCTGATTTACGAAATAGCCTGACTGTCACACATATAAGCAACTTAATGTTCATTTCTTTGGTGGGGCCACCGGTCAGCAAATTCAAGCCTAAACGCTATGTTGACCGATGGCTCTTATCTCATAGACATGCAGATTACAAAAAGAGAGAGCTTAACGTGAAGAAGGATTGTGCACCCCAAGAGCGGTACCAAATGCTCTGGGAATTATTTTGACTTTTGTGTGTCAGAAAGTTGCAACGGATTTGTAACACAACGCTATTAATAGTTTTTTAATAGTTATACCCTTTTAGTTTATTAGTTTTATTTCAATTTTATAGAAAACCTGTCAGCGCTAGCTTGTAAGTCAAAAATTTATATTTATATGTTTTTGTTCTTCTAACAGCTTTCATAATATAACTCTCAACCTAATCATGTCGCTAGTGGGTGGTATGGTGGTTTTGTTCCATGTGCCTGTCTTATGATGTCCTCGCTTCAAGCTAACAATTTAAGAATCTTAACAGCGGCCCTTTGAATGTCGTAAGGACTTGATGCCTCTCAGTGATTACGAGTTTGAGATGTTTGAAAAACCTGCTTTAAACTGTTTACTACTCATAATGGTAAGTTTGACCCCATGATATTGTTACTGGTAATCATTTATGATTGTAAGAAAAATAACACATGTATATCTGATTGCATAATTTCACTGTGAAATGGATAGATTTACTCTATTTTGCTCCTTCATCTCAAAATTTTTCCGAGGCAGGAGGCCGCTCTGCCGCCCCTCCCGCACCCACCCCGGCGTCAGGCCGTTGGCCTGACATTGTTGGGATACTGAGTTGGGGTAATAAAATTTTCCTCTCGACACCACTGGCTATATCCAATGTCTCGATGTCCTGGGAAATGCAAGGAAAAATTTTCCTCATGCTACAATAGATTTGTACAAGGTTGAGGAAACCTGCATCCACTCCCCTGCCAACAGTGGCTGGTAATTACGCCTATATGATAGTTCTATATGAGCGGCCACAGCTGACAGGTACAGATGTCAGGCATTTTATGATCATTTTGATGGAAGGCAAGACGACAGGTTTAATTGACACCTGGTAGGCCTAATATATTCTTGCAGAGTATAATTCACACTACCCCAAACTTCTACACCTACACAAGATTACGTAAAAAGAGGGAGTAACAAAATGAGAAATGCTAATAATTTTTGAATTTGAGATGGCTGTGTTATCGCTTTACGCTTTACATTTAACACTTTCTATGCCTTTTGTACTCTTTAAAAAAACCACAAATATGACCAGATTTTAATCTCCTTCAGTTGTATACTATAAGAGTCTATATCAGGGGCTTTTAGTCGCCCAGAAGGGGAATTCCCTACAATTATTGATTTTAAAAACCAAAGCCAATAAACTAATAGCCTAATACTGGCATAAACATTCACAGTATGTCAGCTGTCTAGAACACTAATATCATTCACGTAAGGCTGTGGATATTTTAAATTATAGGGGATTCCCCGTTGCTAACAAACAGTATTCATTACACAGAATGCACAATCTGAAAGCTTTATCATAGCAATCTCAATCACCCTTCATCAACAATTTATAACTAATAGTGAACTACACATACCTTATTTGTGTCAGATAAGCCTGTCATGAGACAAGCTCATAGCCCACTCACACTTGAGAACTGTTAGAGACACCAAAAGCTAAGGGAGGACTTCACTTAGGTATGTGTATTAGAAAATACATTTCAAGATAGTGGTCTGCACTGAATATCCTTTTACAATGGACTGCCTTCTCTGTAGTTTATACAAGTCCAGTGGAAAGGCCTCTACAACCGGGGCATGCAACTGCTGGACTTGCTCAAACTAAAGAAGGCATGTGCTTTTAACAGCTGCGTTGCAATGATTATGTTTATTAGTAAATGATCATACTTAAATAAAAGATGTACAGAACAAGTGTTATCTCTGAAACTAGGGGTTTTAGGAAAACTAAACTCAATACAATCGATAGAACAGGCTCACCTCAAATCACTGTTACAAATGTCTGACTTGCTCAAGCAAGATCTTCTCAGTACCGAGCTATCAGTGGATTGTCCTCTCTACTAGCCGCCAGCCTTTTGGGTGGCTCTACAAGTAATATAATTCTCATATGAGTAATCTAGCTGTCCTCACGAGTATAGGCTTCATGTTGCACAGAAAACAGTCATGAGTAGAGTCCCTTGCCCAATCTTGCCTACTTCTTTTTCTTTTGTTTTTTGGTTGTAGCGTCCTTCAAGTTTTTCATTGTTTTGATTGGATCCATAATATGTAATAATATATATGTATATATGTAGTTGGTACAAAGGGATAATATGATTCCTCAGTATGAAATATGATAGTAGTCTGCATGCATGTTTGCTGTACGTGGCTGACTGGTTTTTGGCTGAGTCATGTTGTTTAAACCTTTGTACACAACGACATGTAAAAATAGGAGTTGCCTTCCTTTTTATGTGTGGTGGGGCAACTCCAAAGTAGTATATGATGGCTATTAGAATTTGACTAATATTCAATATAGCACTAGTGTGAATTTCCCAATGTAGTTTGCAGTAGTACTCCATTTTGATATATCCCTGCTACTGTATGTAGGCTTCACGTTTGCAAACTTTGCTATGTTTACATGTTTTATACATACTGCAGAAGAGAGTCTGCTGTAGACATTAAGTCACCCCAATAAGCTCAGCCAGAGGCTAGCCAAACTTTACTCATTAAGTGTAAATTAACTCTGTGTGGGCACAACTCTGAACATTTAATTCTGGTATTATTACTCTGTCTAACTAGATCTATGTTTTAATGTTAAAATCATTTTTTGGTCATACGACCTGAACATTCTTTTCTCTAATGCTAAAATAGGCTCGTACAATAATGAGGACGCTTGCATCCACTCCCCTGCATGCCACAAACTAAACATGGTCTGATAACAACGCATTTAAGATAGTTCTATATCAGAAGCCGCAGCTGACAGAGAGAGATGGCAGGGATTTTATATAAATTCCATTGACACCGGGTAGTATGGATGGATTTATTACAATCACTGACAACGAAGCAGTGAAATTGGCACTGGTAAATATAGAATAATCAGGTCTCTGTGGTAAAAGTTAAAAATGAATATTGTTTAGTGTGAGAATCAGATGTCATAAAAACCAGTCTAGGCCCCAAGCCCCTCTGTACTTCATGGTGCGGTAACGAGTAGGCCTAACAGGGCATAATTTGAATACACTTTACCATACTCCTTCACACCTACGCATTCTGCTTTTAGATAATAAAAAAAACCAATAACAAATTGAGTTGCTAAAAGATAATATGAATTTGTGCTTCTAATAGCTTTTTAACTTGATATTCCTTTTGTATGCTCATCAATTTCTATGTCAAAGTGTATGAGTTCAATTGGCTGACAAGGTTAACCAAAATCTGTGTCATGCCGGTTAAACTTCAGTGTGAGAAAACTGGGTTTTCAATCGGGTTGTCCCGTTCGAAATCTTTTAAAGAAATGCTACTGTCAGCTAAAGGGCCGGGTGCAGATCCAACCTTCAGCACAGTATTTAATTCATTGAGTTGACACTGAATCCAATTGGAATTCAGATATCCTTGTTAAATTTCAATATTTTGATATTTTATTATTTAATTTCAATTGTAGTAGAAGCTAAAGAAAGTTATTTTTAAATAACAGAGGCGCGTTTCAAGCAAACAATTCCATTGCTTTCTTTGATGGTTTAAACATAATTTTAAGAAATAAAGAAATTTTTGGCGCAGTTCTCTGTAGTTTTGTCAGATGGATATCAAGTTTGATGTAATTTGCCTGCATTTCTGAGCACTGGGTTCCAGTCAGTAGGAAGCGGCAGCTCCGAGTGCACACATACCTGATCAAACTCACTATATTTGCATGTAAATACAGCACAGTTTGTTCAATAAGAAAAAATCAATGTGGACCCCTCACAATTCTTATTCCTCATATTTATATAATAGAAATTTACTTCATAACATGATGCATCCTGGTAACTAATACCTGAAGATCATCATTTGAAAATTTATAAGAATGGACTTATTATGATATGTTCTTTTTGTGTTTACAGTATCATCCTCAACAACAGATAGCACAGCTCTCACAGTACCCAGGGCAGCCCGGGTATTATCTACACCCTGCTGGCGGCCAACCACAACCTCAAGGTATGATGGCCTTTATATTGATTTGTTGTGACTTACTTACAAGATATTTTCAACCATTGTTCTCCTAAAAAGTTGAAGAACAAGGATGAGATGTGAATGGAGATCTACTCCCTCAATTCAATACAACTGTATTAGATCGAATATTTAGACAGCAAGATTACTTTGCTCATTAAAAACTCTTTGATTCACTATGTAGTAGGTTTGGGGCTCTACTGGCTGCAACCGCCCTTGGAGTGCAGCTGCACAGGATAGTTAAAGTTGGCAGGGTCGTAATTAAAAGCTAGAAATCCCCCCTGGTTGTATCATTCAATTCAACCACTTCGTTTCAAATGAGTGAATGTTACCATATACCAGTTTTTGTTTTGGCGAACATATCATTTCACATGTCAAGGAGAAAAGGATTGGAAAAAGGTAGAGATTAATGGAGAAGGGGAGGGGAAGGTTTGCAAAGATCGATGCTATTGACATGACTTCACATGCTTGCACATCCCATGATAAACAGTACAGCAAAAGCAAGACAATTGCAGCATTAGCAAGATGTCAGACCCACAGAAAATAGTCAGCAGATGCTCAGCCATTGACTCAAAAGCGTTTGCAGTTGGTTAGGGTCACTCTCTGAGGTCTTCATCCTTCAAATTGTATTCTTTACAGGTAGGCAGTATACAGCTTATGCTGCTGCGGCGCAACAACAGTTACAGCAGCCAGCTGCTGAACTAGAGCAAGCTAAACCTGTATCAGATAGTCAGCCAGCTACAATGGAAAGTCAAAAGGAGGTAGAGAGAGTCAGCAAGAATACATTGGTAGCAGCAGTAGCTATGAAGGTTCGTTATCTAAAGACAGTTTTCTGAGCTCTAATTTGAGCCTCTATTCCGAGTTGTCCTCTATCTAGTTTATTACTTTTAATCCACGCCGCAAAGGAAAATGGAGCTGAAAAGAGGGTTATCTTGAACACCGCTTATAATAGGATGAACATCACTGTGCAAAATTGATTCCTATTCAGAGCTTATTCCATGCGGGATAATGATTGTATAAATTATAGATGAAGTTTTACCTTAATTGTATAATTACAATTGAATTGAATAAGTTGTCTACTTATACCATACATTGAATAATTATAATTGCATTATTTTGCCAGGAATGTGTTATAATCATTGTATAAAGTGGAATAATGAAGGTATAAACATGATAATTCAGACTTATGCCCAGTGTATAATCATTGAATAGGAACTGATTTTGCACAGTGCATGTGTTTTGATTCGGTAACTGTAAATTGCTGAACAGGCTGAACAGAATTTCTCAGACTAAAATTATTATTTGTATTATTGTCTCTGGCTGACTATCACTTCTAAAACACATTCCTCCAAGCCAAAGGATTTAATGAGTCACTAAGTTCCTGTTGGCACCTAATATAACTTATTTAGGGCAAGCAAATGAAGCAATCAATTTGCCAGTTCTGACAAATCTGATGGTGTTCAGGAAACCAGAAACATTATCCAGCTTAACCTTCCATCTACCCAGGGATGTTTTACTCCTTTATCTAGACAGTCTTGACAAGCTTTGTTACATGGGGGGGGGTGGGGGTCCATCCCCAACGAAGCTTGCCAAGACAGGCTACTTTCCATCCATTCACTAGGGTCATGCCAAAGAATTGAAAAACTAACTGGGATTGAAATTAAAAGAAACCCAGGCAAATGCAAACTTAATATAAATAAATTAACAGCAGAATATAAGGAATTGTCTTTCACTTATGCAAAATTAGCCAATCGTGTAAATAATCAAACAAATAGTAGTCTGAGATATTCTGTTCAGCTGTTCAGTCCGTTCAGCCTGTTCAGCAATTTACAGTTACCGGTTTTGAATCAGCGTCGGCATCATTGAGAACCCTGAGCTCAGAAAACTGGCTTTTATTTGCAGATTGTCATTGGCCTGTTATATTGATGGGATGTCATGAGTTCTAGATTAAATGGATAGCAAATAAGGCATTATTAGTCTATTTGGTATCTCTATAATCTAAACATATACCAAATTATCATCGATCATGGAGCGCAACCAATACCCTACAATTATGTGATAAACTTATTCCACTATACCTATGTGGAATTAAAAGTTAATATTAAATATAATTGATATTAATATCAAGCTTTTCTACCCTTATGTTCATCTTATTTTATTATCGAATTATCTCATTCGCCAGCAGGATAAGAAAGTTTTAGAAAATATTGCTATTATTGCCTCTTAGTTCAAAACTTGGTGTGTGACTGATTGATATAAATAATAATTAGAAGTTCTCTTCTCATGCCGATTAGATGAGTAGACAACTCTATGATATTTACATTCAGAGTAATATCCGTATCTCCCTGATAAGACTGCTCAAGTGGTTGATATTACTCATCTAGAGAACAACTCTGATAATTTGATTGTTTGCGTCCGTCAATTTTTTTTACTAAAGATTTCACCTTATTGAATCGGCCTATCTCTAAATAGACAAGCGATTCCCTATCACCAAGCATTTTCACCACCATTTTCTGGCCCACAAATTTAACCAAACTTGACTACTGAAAATTCTTGGGAGGTGTTCATCCACAAAAGTTAATTTATTATATGGGTACTTAAACTAATGCTGCCACTCATGCAAATTTGTACTCTTTGAATTCTGGATAGCTCCAAGATAATTAATTGAGACTTAAATCTCATAATTGTCACCTAATGGGCAAATAATTTGCACAAACTGATCTTCAAAATCAGGGCATGAAATCTACGCACCAGCTAATGACGTGTACAGTATGCACTACTAAGATGGTAACTACGTCTCCCGTGCCAGTAGATAATTAATTTCATACCCTAATTTTGACGATCAGTTTGTGCAAATTGTTTGCTCATTAGATGACAATGCTGAGATTGCAGCCTCATTTTATTAGTTTTGAGCTATACAGAATTCTATAAGCACACATTTGGCTGTGTGGCAGCAGTGGTTTAATCCTTAGTCTGAGGCATACGTTATAAAAACGATGCAAAATAAGAGCTCAGTATTTTTATAGTGGAAGGCTTGAATAAAATTATGAACAAAAGAATGATGTGAAAAATATGCTAAAGAGGTTCTCTCAAATAAATTTATATCTAGCCATTGTGATAGTGAGAGGGCTGTTATGCAATAATGGATCAACTGAAATAGCTTACTACTGTACTGTACTACACTGAAAACAAGTGTATCAACGTGACGGCTGCTAGTTCTAAAGTGAGCAGACTAACAGTCTGTCGCTGACATGTTTTAGGATGTTAGGGGAATCATGAGCGTCCAGAGTGATCCTAGCAGTGTGTTGGAGGATCATATCTCATGTCCTATCTGTACAGAAGTTGTACCTCTGAGAATACCTCCCTGTCAACATCTCATATGTGACAACTGCATAGGTGAGGTTTTTACTTCATGTTTTTAGCCTTTCAGTGCAGTGACTGCTGCGAGTTTGTATAAGGTTAGGCGTCTCTCTGCAGAATCTTTGATTTCTCAAAGCAGTTCCTTCTCCTCTTTGTATACCTTGTTCGTCACCAATAGCAACTTATAATCTCGTTCACACCAGCAAGTTTGATCACTAAACATCCTTTTACTTAAGGTCAGCTGATAGTGGCTACTTTCACAGTCACTCAAGCCAACAATCAGACACGGGAATATTTTGTATGTTTGTCCAAATCACTATGTTGTGTCCAAAGACTGAGAAATCAGGGTGCCTTAAATGCGCAGCCGCCATGTTTTGCGCCAAATGACACAGAGCCCAGTAGTCGTTAGACTGCGACGGGATCCAAACCAGTAACCAGGTTGGTGCTCTTACTTACTGAGTACCAGCTGACTCCTACATTCATCTAAAACAGCTTTGCTTTTGAAGCACATATTATTGTTATCACATTTTTGTAGGAAGCTGGAGCGCCCAATCAGAATCAAAAGATAAGTTTACCTGTCCGACATGTCACACAGAATGTGATGTTGAACTACCAATATGCAGAATCACGGAGAGTATTAAAGATTCAATTTCAAACAAAACTCCTTTCTGTAAGTAGACCAAGAATACAAATAGTGAGTGGATGACAACCTCCTCCTACGGCAAAAATCACATTTTTTCAGGATTTAGTATTATGGTGGCTGAGGCTAACCAGGTTGAAATCTCAATGATGCTATAGCTTTGATGACTGAGCTGAGCTGCTGATTGTTGAGGAATATCATAAGTATTGTATTGTCTAAGAAAGTCTAAGTCTTCATTGAGGAGAGGGTTTTCCGCTCCAGAGTACATACACTGGGACCCATCGTACTCAAGCTGCGCCCTCTAACCTTGCCTGCCGGAATTTTTGTCGATGAGGGAGAGGGATCTCTTTTTACTGCATGTGGGGTGTGCAAACACACAGTTGTCCTCCGGTATTTTTAGTCCTGTTCAAGGACCTGGCTGGGATGAATGGCACGCCAGTACCACACCAAGAATGACTGCCCGCGCTGGGTATTGAACCTGGAGCTCACAGATCACAAGTTCGCACCCTTAACCATCAAGCTACTCCTGACTTGGATTGTCTTTTCCTTAGCCAACTTGCCTCTGCGCCTCCAATCCCTACATAGCTTAAATCTATATTACACAAAAACCCTTTCTAACCTAATATATACTTTACTTTAACAGCAGTTCAAAAAATAGCCTTACTTATCTTTGCTATTTACTGTCAAGTTCAGAATGAAATTTGCTTCAACTAACGGTTACACAGTAGATATTCGGGTAGGGGCCTCTTTTTATGTGCGCATAAGGAATTACCGCGTGTGAAATACTAATTGTTCTCTATATTTTTCAGGGAAAGATAAAACACTTTGTGAAACGCCTAGCTGTGAGCGAATGGTCGACCTTCGATGCAGTGACTGCAAGAAATTTATTTGCTTTCAGTAAGTTACTATGTGTCAGCTGTTTCATATCATTGCTATAGGCCAGCGGCTTCAATTCATACCCCTCTCCCAATCGTGAACCAAAATTATGGATGAGCAAAACATGCACAACCTATCACATGCTGAATAAATCAATCTTCAGGATTCACCTTCATTAATTTTTTAATGAGAATATTCAGCGTTAAATTGTATTCTTCAGTTATATCCTCAAAGTTTAAGAGCCTTTGGGCAAATGCAGACCATAGTAATAAATTATCCTATCCTCATAGATGCAGTAAGCGTGGATTCTGTGGATCTGATGTCAGACATTCCGATTGCCAAGAGCTACAAGAACTGGAAGATGAAGCAAAGCAGAAATATTTGCAATGGAAGCAGTCTTTGGTAAAGCAGGTAGTGTACAACAAAAGGCTCATCCAGCAGTCAAGAACTGTTTGCAGTCACCTCCACTGAGCCTAATACCAAAGAAGTATCATATTCTGTTGATGTTAGGGTGGGCTGATTCGGTCATTTACCAACTGGAGAGACCTTCACAAGACAAACTTGGTTTTGTTACATCCTGATGTTGAATTATCAGTACAAGGTTCAACAAATGCAACATTTTATGATAACGCACAATAGACATGTCATACCAGCATCAAAAAGCACTTCTTTACTAAACTGTGTTAACCTTATTTTCAGATTGAAAAGCTGACAACTCTGCTAGAAGACGTGGAATGTGTTTGGGATGAACATGAGGATGCTGTGAATCGCATATTGTTGGTGGAACAACTAGGTACTGGTAAGTTGTTTTCTAATGGTTGAAGAGAAAGAAGGGCAGATTTCAGTATTTCACAACAAGCTGCAGTGTAACAGTAAGATGAAATTTTAACAGAGATTTGACCACTTCTATTCATTGACATTAATTGATGTCTGCAGCACACCAATCATTATAAAACAGACTTGGGAAAACTTTTCCATTGTTGTAAACTCCAAATGCAAAGATGGCTCGGCTGTAAAGCAGGGTGTACCTTAGCATGAATAGACAATAGACTTGCTTGCCATTAATTAAAATAATGATTAAGACATATACAAGTCCTGTATCAAGCAGTGTTTTTATTTATTACAAAGGAGTTTCAATTGTAATCAAGATGCTGCCCATGTCAGCGGCTTCCGTTTTCTCTAAAATTCATAAAAAACTGGTAATAAGATTAGTATTGGATAATTTGCTTCTATAACAAAGAAACTGTCTTTTGTTCAAGAAACTGAAACAGATTATGTCAAGGATCCACCAGCAATGTTTGTCATGAGCAAGATCACAACTCAACCTGACCTTACAAAAGCTTCAAATTTTGAAAAACGCACTGGGGCAAAAAGCGAATCAATCTTTAAAAACATAATAAAGCCTAGTAGCGCACCTGAGATAAGCAACAGTCTCACTCTAAGTAAGGTAAGTGGCATATAAGCTACAGAATTTCAACAACTGATTGGTAAGAAAGCAAACTATCACATATAAGAAGCAACAATGCAATGGGAGCGAATCCCATTTTTAGATAGTACTGAGTATGCTAAGGTTAGCAATATTTGATTGTCTTGCAAAACATGAATAAAAGTTTCTTATTAAGTTGTTTATTCAAAATCAACAGTATTCTTCAAATTATCATTCAAATTGATACTAATAATCAAAATTCTATGGGGCTCCCTGCACACGAAGCTGTCTTCAATTTCTTCAGAGAAAATAGAGCAATCTTCATTTTTAACACTCTCATCTTCAGACTTAATTCTTCAAAACAACTGGACCGTGGTGTTATCTACTCATTTCTGCTTAGAATGACCCATGTGCTTGAGTTTTGGTTTTGTTTTGATAGGCTGATGAGTTTCAGTTTGTTATTGCTTGGAGTTGTCTGTCCAAAACACCTTATCTGAGTGGCTAACTCAAATTGTTGTACTGAATTGAAGTCTAAAATCTTTTATTAATTTTTCGTTTAAACTGACTAAATCTTTTCTTCAACTTTAAAGTGATTGTAAAGGAAACAGGTTTTTGGTATCATTCTAGAGCTCTCAGTCTAGTTTAGAACATTATGCTATGTCCAAAAGCAGCCTGTGGCCCAGTTAAGAATTATTTTCACTCAAAGTTGGGATGAGAAGGTACTAAAAAGGTACTATTTTTCTCCTTTGGAGTTGTGATCACTTGTAGAAAATAGTACCTTTTTAGTACCTTAGATTATAATGGGAATATACAGTATCTCGTAAATAAGACTTTTTGTTATGACACAGTGGTTTTGATATTCCCTGCATACAATATTAAACCACACAGAATTTATCTATTGAATGAATGAGTGAATACAATGCAAAGTTTATCTGTCCCATGTTATGTGGCTTAGCTGGTAAAATGGGATAGTGTATAAAATTTCATAATTGAAACGATCGAAATCAAGCACGGCAAAAATTACAACTCTAGCTCATCCGACAGCGAGAGTGAAAATTATAGGGAGATTAACAGATCCAGTGAGAGTGAGATTGAATATCATTCAGGAGGCAATTGTAGCAAATCGATGTCGAGTCCATGTGATTATCATAGGGAAAATGTCCCTGAGGTAGTCACACCAATTAACTTAGTTAATTGGTCACACCACTAAGTTTAAATCTGTATGATTTCGGCCACTTGAAATAACCCACAGTGCTTTGACAGATACAACATTTTCTGTTAACCATGGTTACTGCTCGAGATAGAAATTGGCAACATAAAGGCAGATCAATACATGGTTAAAGTATTTCAAGGTTTTGTTTATATTTATTTGATGAATAAATGAGATTGTGGCTACATGGATTGTATTGAAGATTATAAATACTAAGATATGACATTCCAATCAAACTCTGTCTTCAGCTGTTATGCTTTATGATTAGTGGCTTTCAATAGAATTTCAATGGAAGATACAAAATTTACACATGTAGACTGGATGTTTTTCTAATTTGCACAAAAATCTAAAATAACTTGTTTTTAAATCTCGACATTTCAGGCATTAGGATGATGTTAAAATCCAAAGCATGCGATGATTAATACTGAGTGATTTGAAGTTTTGAGAATCTTTACAACAATTTTTGCAAATATTCTGATGTTTGGACTCACAAGATTTTCTCGGGTAAACTTTGTTGTTTACATCAAAAACTGGAATTTACAAGTCACAAAGTAAATTAAAGTAAATAAAATTGTCATCTAGTTATTTCTGACTTCAGGGTGATGAAAAATGTAAATGAATTTGACTGCCTCCTAAAGAGAGGAGTATTGATAATTGTGTAAGCAGTGGAATACCTTGAGAAACTTTCTATATTATTTTACATCAGATCTTGTCCATCTGTGCATCACAGATACTCAGCACATCTAAACATGGACTATCAATATTACTGACTGAGTGCAGCATGCCATATGAGAACCTATGTCAAAGCACACATCAGTCACATAGGAAATTAATTTGTCGAGTTTTTGAGTTATTTCATCAGTATGGATCTTATTTTGGGGGCTAGTGTTAGATATTATCGCAAGATTTGGTACTAACCATAAAGCATTGTATGGACCATTTTTAGGTAAATCTGAAATAAGCAAGGAAGAATCCATTGCTCCAGTGTAATCTTATTTAAACAGAGCAAACAAGCGCAGCGGTATGAAATGAAAATCACTCTCTTGAAAAGCTGTGGACAGGGAATGGGTCATAGTCATTGATTGTAATGTACAGTCAGTATTTATAATCTTTGGTACAGTGGTTCTTCTAATCTCTTCTTCAACATGGGCTCATAACAGAAATGAAGGTTGTTTTGATTAGCGGTCTCAACTCATTAAATTTGAACTTTTATGTCATCGACAGACTTGTGAGTGACTTTGTCATGTATTTGCAAATGTTGTCATCTGACCACAATAGTCACTAATATTACTGTATTTCCCCCATAATAGGCTCATTACAAATCGCCTGGACCAGTTGGGATGTGCATGAGTAGGCAACTCAATAGTGTTAACTTATAACCCCCAAACCTACCAGACCAAGTAACCCTGAAGACTTATTTTTCATGCAAATGCATGTGTGATAGTTGTCTTAATCTCATTTCAAGCTCAAAAATGATACCAAGAACCCTGTTCCTTTACAAACACTTTAAAACACTCGATCTTCAATCTTCTGTAAAATACGCGGGAGCCCCGTCTATGACTGTACTGAGGAAGCAAGTAACAAGATACTAGTGAAATGACTGACTAGGCCTGAGGATACGGGTAATTAGCGAAGCTGAACACCACCTCCACCCGGTACTCACCCGAGGTGGCTAAATCCGACCCCCCAGGACCGGGTTCAAACCTGTTGCGGCCTTAGCATTTTCATCGTATAATTGGTGAATGATTTGTTAATTTTATCTGTGTTTACCGGATCATCCACTACACCAGAAATTGAGGCTGTCACTTCACCCAGGTACTTGATTACTTTAACTTTTATAAACTTTTATTTTTACCTGGTAATTTGAGCCTGTCAATCTGTTTCAATACATAATAAATATCAATCACCGTGTGCCCTCAAACCATGCTCTAGAGTTGCCGGAATTGCTTCGTTTTCAAAAACAATTTGCTTATTATTTAAAAGTAAACACATACTACGAGTCACTAGACTCCCAAAAAAACCATTTCAAAGACACAACGCCTGCGTTGAATCTTTACACTATTACAAGTCATACAATGGCCAACAAAGGGAAAACATGATTTTGATATATTACCTGTCTACATGTATCATTTGATAAATCACCTTCATATAAAAGTCTTTAGTGACTTTATTATGAGTAGTCTGTCTAACAAAGCTATAGCTAAAGTTCATAGTTCCAATACAGGGCTGATTGTAAGCAAGGTTGGTTCTTGTCTGTGTTGTGCAGAGAATGAAAGGATACTATGTGCCATGTGTTTTGGATATAAAACTATAACACAGCTATAGTAGCGCCTCCCCATAAAAAGTATTATTGATGTTCTTAGTTTAATTTTAATTGAGAGCACACAGCAAGATTTTCAATATCTTATGGACACAGTTGAAAGTATGAGCTTTACTTACCATAGAAATCTGCTCAATTTTTCTTGGCTGCTAAAGTTGCCCTCTCTTCATAGATCTATGAGGTATATATATATTTATGAAACGCTCTAATTTCAGAGCATGGTCATATGAAGTTAGGTCAATCTTTTGAAAAAATAGCGCAAAGCCTTTGGTGCTACTTTAGCTTTGAGTAAAAAGTGATTTTTAAAGTAAAAATTGTTCCAGATACCGGAGCAGATGATGTTGATTATCCGCCAGTTAAAGAAGTCACCAGCAAGATCTCACCTAAACCTGCCCATGAAGTAGCTGACAATGTTAAAAAGGACATCGGAGAGAAGGAAAAACCAGTCCATGACAAGCTTGTAGAGCCAACTGCAGAAACTAGAGGAATACCCACCAATCATCAACGGGGACACAATATACACGGTATGAGCGGAACTTCGCCTCAAACACAACCGATGCACTTCTCCCCTCAACACCCACAGTACATGATAGCTAATATGCCGGGACAAGCTATGGTATGTATTATTGGAATTTATCATCAATTTCTATGTCAAAGTGTGTGAGTTTAATTGCCTGACAAGCTTAACCAAGATCTGAATTCAGATATTTTGTTATTCAATTTTAATTGTAGAAAAAGCTAGAGTAAGATATATTTTTGCAATTACAGAGGCTCATTTCAAGCATGGTCTATATATAATTTTGAAAAATAGGTTTCATCATAATCATGAACGGGGACACCGTATACAAAGTATGACCGGGTTGGTATCCGGTTAGAACCCCTAATCTGAGATATATCTGTTGTTGTAATACAGTATGTAATTCTTATAAAGCACTGTTAGTCCCTCAATATTCTAAATAATTGTTGTTATTCGAGGAAACACTCCCCCAATTGCTTGCTGTCCTGGTTTTCTCATCTTGGTAACTGTAAATTAGTTTGTTATGCTTTTTACTGATATGTATATGTGTACAACTGCAATTGAGCTGTGGTAAATATATATGCCATATCCAATACCCCATACTGCCTAACCATCTATATTGTTTCCTCCCACTGGTTATTTTTGACAGGCTGCTTTACAAAAGAGGGAGCGCAAACCACTGACTATAATTAACCCAGACACACACGAGACTGTGAATATAGAAGAACTCACTAAACCTCGAAGGGATTCAGATGCTAGCGTGCCTGATTATTATTCATATACAGAAGGTGAGGATGTGTAAGGGAAGCCAATCTCTGATATTTAGTAAACAGTTCTTACCGTGATATTTTAATGATTGAATTTCATTGCTCCACACACCCTGATGCATCCATCACCCAGGCTCTGCCTTATACTATTTCCAAATTTGAAGCTATAATAGTCAAGAGACTGCCAATTTCAATATCATTATGGTGCATAACTGACTGCATAAAGCTGATGTTGCCATTTTCTCTGAAGTTGATTTAAGTTTGTATTCGTCTTGCACTCCTTGTAATCAGTGTATGGATCTGATATTTTCTTGATGTAGATCTAACACGACCTTTGAACCCAGCAGGAAAGAAGGTATACGATCGAGACTTCTTGATGAGCCTTAGGGCAGCTGGTCCATCTAAAGAGAAACCTGTAGGCCTGTCAACACCCACAGCACAACAACCACAGTCTAGTCAGCAATCTTCCCCCACCACCACTGCATTACCGGTAGACAAACTGGCAGCTAATGTGTCTATGAAAGGCTCCAAGAGTATGGCTGACTTCACAAATAGCACAACCGCCAATTATTCATACAAAGAGGGTAAGTTTGTGTAAGGGCAGCCAATCTCTGCAATTCAGTTTGGTGTTCGTATAGTCAGATACCAATGATTGAATCTCATTGCTCCACACACCCTCTTTCACATGTTCATGAACACACTCAGGCAAACTCAGCAGTCTAAACTATTTCCAGTGTTCCAGATGCTCCCCATATATATATATATATATAATATCGCACATGACTCAGTTAATGTACATGACGAAAGCTTCTGTTTCTGTATTTCACATGTAACTGTCTTGTACGTAGGATACAACTGATATTTTCTTGATGTAGATCTAACACGGCCTTTGAACCCAGAAGGAAAGAAGGTATACGATCGAGACTTCTTGATGAGCCTTAGGGCAGCTGGTCCATCTAAAGAGAAACCTGTAGGCCTGCCAACACTGAACGATATTCTGCTGGCTAAACCTCTACATTCATCTGAAAACCTTTCTTATAGAGAACAGATTCGACGTGATATGAACCCTAACTTCTTCAAGCCGATGCAGGTCAGTAAAAACCCACTGAAATATCTTCAAATCGGTTTAAATGCTTGTAGGTTGCTCTGCATTTCCATTGTCCGATCATCTGATCAGCCATATGTAGGGACATGAGCACCATACATAACAAGCTTAGCAGTAATTCATTACAAATCTTACATACTAAAACTTCTGTTGTTTTTATGCGATCTTGTTATATCCGCTGGTATATAATAAGTGATTCTCACTGAAACAGCTGGGTGTGTTTGTAGTCTAGTTTATCTAAGCCTGGTGGAGACTTGGGCTCCAGATCATCTCCTATGTTTGGCATGGTTTGTATCTGATCTTGTATTTTCCTCATGTTAGCCATATTTCTTACAAACTATCTACACCTCAATGCACAATGTTTTATTCCTCAACACATTGAAATTTATTATTACGGAACTGAACCAAAATTTATTTCAAAGTATACTCCATACACCCGAGAGACACTGATAGCAATTATCAAAATTTGCTGACATCGCTAAAAGGAATTAATCAGCTTGTACCTATTGCCATATCTAGAAGATATTATACTGTTGTTATGAATGCTTTCTATCAGTGCCCTGTCACTACCTCTGCCTCCACACTTCCATCTATCTATCTATCTCTGTGTTATGTCTTGTACTTATGTTGTTCATTACAAGCCTCTGCCTATCTGACATGGTACACTGCTCACCATCAAAACAGAGTTGGTATTACTGTTATGTAGATCCGACTTCACACATGAAATTACCCGATTACTGTGTTGTAGAACCAATTATAGGTCCGTTCAAAACAGTATTGTTAAACAACTAGGTGGATCAATTTTATTCATGTATCAAATTATTCTCTGATTCTTCAGCTCCGTAATGATGTGCTTCTTTAAAAAAATTGGTCCACTCTTAGTGCATTTTATATCTATCGCAGTAGAGGCTTTTCCGAAAACGCTCACATTAAGCCAGGCTAACGTTTTGTGACGTCAGAGAGCTGTTTGAGTGATCAGCCTATTGTAAAATCAAAACAAACAGAGCTATCTTGTATTCAATTCAGCAGAAGATCAATGGTGCTGATTTTCATTTTCCACTATGAGCCTATGCACCCACATCTCGATTGCAACCTCATGGAAGGGCACTGGCATCCCCATCCCCAAATTTGAGATATGATGGTCTAAAAAGTCAGCTTATTTGTTTGATTTCTGCAAATGTAGGTCAACACAGAGCGCCAAACTAAGGCTATATTGTGTATTAAGGTATTCTATGAAAGGTCCCCATTGACTACAATACTCAACTGAAATCCACTGGCTAAGTAAACAAACTTTGATTTTATATTACGACAAGCACGGCGGTGTGTGCGTATGTGTGTGTTTGTGTGTGTTCGATTGAGAATAAATGACACATACTATAAACTGAGGTAAGACGCCGGTCCAGAAAAATGTAAGTCTGGTACTCACTAGCCTCGGCATTATTAGCAGCTCTAAGCGTTGAAGCGCTGAGTATTTCAATATCTGAATGCTCAACTAATATACAACATGGCAAGTAAGCCCATGTTGCACTTTTGACTCAGGAAGCGAAGTGACTATTTGAAATGGCTGAGCAGAATATTTGGATTCTTTGACTACCTCCTCTTTATATTCCTTCAATGTTGTGGCAGTCTTAATGATTAGAAGATCAATCACATTTCATTCATTCATTCACATTCATACATATACAGTATAGGATTAGAAGTATTAGTTGTCTGTGTCCTTGGAACATTATAATAATCATCTGTATTACAGAGGGCAGAGAATGCCTGGAAACCTGGAGACAAGGCTAAAGACGAGAACGCAAGCGAGGATGATAAAACACACAACGATTTGCTCAAAACTTTCAGAGGCATGCTCCACAAAATCACACCACAAAAATTCAAAGTTATTCTGGAAAAGGTGGGGACCAATTGATAGAGTTTCGCCCTTGGTTTGCCACATGAGTATTCTTGACTTGTAGTCAAGTGAGATCAAGTATAATCCAATTTGATTATATTTGGAGTTACTCCCCTTCAGGCTGCTGCTAATCAGTAGAGTTGAAGAGGCCCTGATGTTAGGCAAGTTGAATCAAACTTTATCTTTGGTTGAATAACATTACGGTACATAAGATTCTATCTGTGAATGAGAAACCAGAAACCTATAAAAATGATTTGGCAATGACAGAAATACTCCCTTTTAAATGCTAAACTTGATAAATTATACTGATATTTGGCAATCTCTACTGTCTGTAGTTTGAACAGAGATGATCTATTGGCTGCTACGGTATTTCACAAATATTTCAATGAGGAAACCGTCGCCAAGTTTTGACAAAACAACATTATTTTTTATTTTTAAATGTTTTGAATCGACTCTCGCATCATCAAAATATTTTGCTGAAAAAAGAATGGTATCGTCATCAAGCCAAAAGAAATTAACAGTCCCAGCTGATAATGTGATTATGTTGGGTTTGGTCGGTGACAGGGCATTGTCAACTAAATGAAAAAATTCACTTTATGGTATTTTTGCATGTTTGCTTCATGATGTTTGCCCGCTGTTATTGGTGACAGTCTCAATCTGTATCATAAAGCCTATAAATATTTAACTATGCTTTCATGCATGCATGAAGGCCCCAAAATTTGGCACCAGCTTCAGTATTTCTGCTTTGTTCGTTGTAGATATTGAAATTACCAGTAAAATCAGAGCAAGATCTTACAGGAATTATGAACCTTGTGTTCGAGAAGGCCATTGCAGAACCTGGATTCAGTGTTACATACGCCAGTCTTTGTGAGA
The DNA here is from genome assembly GCA_914767715.1 of Membranipora membranacea. Lineage (NCBI taxonomy): Eukaryota > Metazoa > Bryozoa > Gymnolaemata > Cheilostomatida > Membraniporidae > Membranipora > Membranipora membranacea. Next base: position 4,236,691 of record OU612074.1, read on the forward strand.
ATCTAGCTAAGGTTAGTGATATCACTGTGCTATTTAAGTCCGGCCCAAGCCTACTATGTAGAGAGCTCTTCTCGATCTAGCTGGAGAGATTTCAATAAATCATTCCAGTTGGCAGGAAAGAAACCTTTTTGGCTACAATCCCTCACAACATTCACATGCCGTGATCTGATGACAAGTTATACAAAACGTCTTTGAGAACTACAGACTGTTTTGCGAAGACCATTTCCATTCTGGCGTGAGAGGTAAAAATAAATATTATTGTGCTTTTTGTACGTGTAATAATAGATTATATATTATTCTATCTCAGATATAGACAATAATGGGGTAAACCTGATTGTCCAGCAAACAAGGGTTATATATGCGACGTGGTCAGCTCATTTGGTGTGATTGATTTTTTAAATGGCTCATGTGAGAGAAAAGGTTGGGCACCCCTGCTTCAGACAGTCAAGCTGTCATGTCAAGTTAAATACCCATGCAACTTAACATGACTGCTTGACTGTGTGAAAGGAACCACGCCAAATGGATTAAATAACAATATATTCCTGGAGAAAGAGAGTTCAATTTGTTGGTTCAATATAAAATTATCCAAATCTTCGTCTTCGTTGGCGTCCTTACTTCATTTATTTCTGTCTTATCTGCTGTAGGAGTTTAAGGTACCACTAGCTGATGACCCAAATAGATCTGTGAGCTTCCGAAAGCTGCTACTCGTACGATGTCAAAAAGAGTTTGAGAGATCACATGATGATGATGTGGAGATGGTAACAAAAAAAGCAAACCTGGACAAGGCCACAGGTGACGAGAAGGCTCAACTTCAAGTGGAGTTTGATCAATTTGAGACCGCTGCTCGACGCAGGAAGCTAGGAAATATAAGGTAAATAGAAGATAGAGTTCGATCAAGCATGATCCAATTTGCCTGCATTTAGGGTTTGAGCCGCCGCGGGCTCACCATTAGAATGGGAATGACCGGTCTGCCGGCAAATTGGATCAAACTTGTTCTAAGATAAAGTAATGTCAGTTCTATATGTATGACTCTGTCATATCCAAAACCTGTCATACAAGATAGTAGCTACCAAAAAATCATTATTATGCCATTACTCAGGGAAGGTTATCTCGCTGTTGTGACTTGCTAAGAATTCCGGATGACCATATCTGGCGTGTTGTGCTTGGTCACTGTGCTCTGTAGTCAGGTCTAGGCGCTCCAGCGGTACAATATCATCCCCTTACACTGAATTAGACCCAATACCGACCAGTCCTTACAAGGAATTTGGGATTAATGCAGCACATTGATCGACTTTTCAATACTCTGGAACTGGGCAAACTATACATTGGTAACATATTTAAATAGGCCTTTTATTACCTCCCTGCACCTATGCTCAGTTGCTTCACTCCTAACTTGGATATGTTAGGTCCATGACAACTACAGGAAATCCTGAAATCCGTATAATGGCCAAATCCTGTTGCTAGCTCCTCATAATCCGCAATTGTTATCGAAACAGTGAGCCAGTGAGCCAGTGAGCCAGTGAGCGCCAAGCATTGTGTTCAATCATAGCCAAATGAGGAGATTTCTCAATGGCATTTTATAAAAATTAATGTTTTGTAAGGAAATTGTGTAATGGTATTGGAGGAAAGGTCATTCTGAATATGGAAATGTGCTACGGAGATGTACCTTCATTCCCACCCAAATAAAGAGAGCTTGTAGCAACAAGCCAAAATTTACTCAATTTTGACACATACTGACATTATTATAGCTACTACAACTACACTATACCCTATAATCATATTTACACCTCAGTGTAAGTATGCACACCTGTCTGAGTTTATCACATGAGTTGGCCCAAAGAGTTAGATATGAATGTACTCATGCCGCAAGAGATTGCTCATATACCGGTCCGCTCGGGGTTTCAGATGCTCGTATTTTTGACAGCAGTTGTCTCTCGCTAAAACCTACAAATCAAATTTGTTCCACTGCTTCACACAATCATGCACTGGAATTGCTGTCTTGGACCAATACAACAGTACATATTACTAAGCTCAAAGAGTCCCAAAAATGAAATCAGCGACACATGGTTTTGTTTGGGGTTTAGAAAGATTAAGTTGAATGAAAATACTTTAATTTCGTCTGCATATTTTGACCATTTCATCCTGACATTAATGAAGATTATGTACAGTGATTTGCTAGTGATATTGGAAGCCAACAATGAGTGAGTCATCTCTGCCACCATTGAATGACCAGGGTGTGATTAATTCCTGGTCACGTACACTAGTATTTTGTCATCATATAATATGATGTTGTGTACGTCAACCTATATCCGTGTTTGATTTTTCATTCAAATTATGTTGGCGAACTATAAAAACGACTCTCTCACTGTCACTAAACCTTCGTTAATCTCAATTATCCTTGTGGACGACAGGGGAGTCCGCCATGAGAGTCCACGCTTGATCAGTGCACATGGTATATCATATTCAAATCTAGGGCTACTTTGTGCGTCATCTTCAAACTTACACATTATTTGCCAATTATACTCATAACTCAAGATCATCACCAGAAAAGTGGAAGTCACCATCAGTTTTGAAGCAGGCTCCCAGTGGGTTGGTCCATCAGGTGCCCAAGGGCACTTGGGGATTCGAAGATGAGAAAGAGAATCCTATTCTTTGCACTCGCTTCTCTTGTCTGGGGTTTACCGTACGCTGATCATGTAGAGAAGAGCCATACACTATGATCTCATGTTGCGATTTCGTAAGGATTTCGGGAGTAATCGCCCCAAGGAAACGGCATTAAAGTCAAATTCCGATTGTGACGAATGACTTTTTGGACGCGGATACACATACCGCGAATACACATACTGTGTAGAATCGAATAATTCCTAATTGGCTTGCACACAATGCCTTCAAGGGGCATTGCCGCGGGAGGCCGGGGTTCAAGTCCCGGCCGCGGCAGATTCTTTTCATGTTTTTTCCAACATGGGAATGGTTAGAATTCATAAATCGAAATTGGAGTGAACCACAAATTCGAAGCATGGAACCATAGTGATATACTACCTCTGCCTCCTTTGTTTGTCAACTAATAATACGGGATAGGGAAGCTAATCTAGACAGCAAAGCAATCAACTGTGCAGTTACATAGGAACTATGAGGGTAATAATGCTCAAATTTGGTCTTTGTTTGGGTTTCAAAATTTAGGATAATCCTCAATTTTAGTTTACTTTAATATTTGTTTCCAATACTTACCGACCACAGTGGATATTAAATCTTAAAAGTGACAGAATGATTGTCAAAGTTAGTTGACAACCATCTTAGAGAAACATTCCTGAAACCTTAGCAATGATTTTAGGTAAAAATTTTCATAAAAAATTGTTATGGCCACTGAACATGACTGTGTTATATGAACCCCAGTAAGCAAAGACTGGGTCGTCAAATAGCTCAATTGTCAATTGATACATTAATATCGATCACAAACTCAGGTTTAAATATACAAAGCATTCTAAATGCTCAGGTTTGTAGAAAACAATAATAAAATACTTGATGTGTGAGCTTTGCTCATTGCCCTTATGTTATCTGAAACCTGTTGGGTGGCGAAAAGGACACCAACGACAACACTTCTGATTTTCCGCATCATATTTGTTTGGTTATTTTGTGCTGTGATTCTATATCAATTTGACAGAGTGCTTCTTGTTTTTTTATTAAACAGCCCTGGCCACAGCTGTCCACAAAAATAAAACAAAAATCCATGGTTATGTCATAAACACAAGCGGGAAGTGTAATTTTAGCAATGAATGATCGTCACTTGGGCCATACCATATATAAACAGCTTGGCACAAAAATCTGCAAATGAATATGAGGGAACTGATTCCCAAAAATTGGCTGCGGTCACAATAACGGGAATTCATTGATATTGGTGCCGTTTGTCAGTCGCTTGACATATTATTACTGGTTAGCACTGACGACATGCCTTTCAGTAATGTCTTCGCGCCTTGTCATCCATTTCAATAAAATTTTGCCACATAGCGTAAGGTACTTTTTTTCCTTAAAAATGAGTATGATGCCCCAAAAAAAAAACGTGGCCCGGAGACGATAAATAATCCTCTTCTCTTGCGCTTTTCATTAGCGTTATGCCTGAAGAATACGCACATACCAAAGTATTATATAGTCATACCAGTACCCTCGTCGGGGGGGGGGGGGGCGTCTTGCGAGGGGAAAAAGTCTGGGGGGCTCAGGCTAACCAGTACCGTGCTCTGCCTATGCAATATTTTAAAAGTAAATAATTAAAGTATCCTCGCCGGTCTAAGTTATTGATATCGTTAGAAATTGTCTCCCTTGATGACCTATGATGAATATAAGTGGTATGGTGTTTTACTGCACTATATAAGTTAAAGTCGATGTTAAAGCATAAATCTTGACTGTGGTCTCTGTTTATTATTTCCATATTTGATATTTTTTAGGTTCATAGGAGAATTGTTCAAGCTTCAAATGTTGGTACATAAGATTATGCACGACTGTGTGGTGAGCTTACTGAAGGGAGCCGATGAAGAAAGTTTAGAGTGTCTGTGTAGACTTCTGACCACAATAGGAAAAGAGCTAGACACAGACAAGGCAAAGGTATGTTAGTCTTTCAAGCGATAGAAATTGTGATGATTTAAGTTTTTGCTTGTGAGACATAAAAAATGTCAATCGAATTTGATGTTGGCACCTCCTGGCCAACTTCCCTCAAACTAATAATTCCGATTAACACCATAATATAATATTTTTTGATGTTTTACTTCGGTTTTGGGTAGCCCAGATTTGATAAGGCAGTAGTTACATAATCCCCTTAGGCTCTTGACCAGGTTGAATGTGAACTTTCCACAGCTTAATCTGAATATAAATTGAATTGATTGTAATTCGTGATATGAAATAAGTTTATCTGACAAAATTTTCCCATCTTTTTGAAACATTTACAATGTTTTCGAGTTTCTTACAACTAACTGATCATGATCACAAATCATGATAACAAATCTATTCATGGTATCTACTACGGAGGGATTAACCGTTTTCCTTAGATTTCTATACCTGCTGTTTTATAAACACACCCTAATTTTTGCTCTGATTTACCCCCTTTGATGAGGAGATCTTACAAGTTTGACTTATCCTCATGGCTCAAAAGATTTTTAAGAGATTTGTTCTGGTTCCGAAATCTAATCATCAATCCATTGGTCAAAAGAATGTCTGTACTTGGATATTTATAGAAATGTCGGTCACAACTCTGCATTAGCCCAGTTCTCCTTTTGTCCCTTGGTTTAAACCCAGAATACTGCCACCATAATAATCTTCTCGAGTAATTTGACCCTTCTCTTTTGAAGCCGAGGACGAATCAATATTTTACCGAGATGAAGAAAATAGCCGATGGTCAGTCTCATAAGAAGGTCTCATCTAGGATTCGACTCGCTCTACAAGACACTATCGAGCTTAGAGAGGTGAGTTTCCCATCCCTCACTCTCAACCAACAAGAGAGAAACAGACTAGGTGACATGATAATCGTCTCCCCCCCCCCCCCACCCTAACCCAAAATGTTGTTTGGTAGCAATCAATCTCAAAAACCTTCGAACCCTTTATTTTAACTGATGAATAATGTATACCACTGATTGTAATACACCATTTGAGGTGGAGCAGCTGCTCTAGGTAAAGAAGGTCAGCAACACTGCCTGCGGGTCATACGCATCGCCCTCACTCATAACATGGTATGCCCTCTCTTATACTTTGGTCACTCCTCCCCAGATCATTGACCTTATGGTCTCATCAGATATGTTCTCATCTCACTCCACACTAATCTCCTCACTTCCAACATCCAGACAAAAGATGCATGAGCTTTGATAAGCCCATGTTGCCTTAAATAGCCGCGAAAATAATTAGACACCCAGCATTAGATTATCACCCACTATAGATAATATCGACCTTGTATGATGTACCAGCTATGATAGATTTATACTTTATACTTGGCGTGGTCTCTTAAACAACGCCAAGTATAAACAGCTTGGCATAAACCATAAAATGAATATTGTTTGGCAACATATTCCTTAAATTTGGCCTCATGGTAAAGGAAAACGCTGTTACATGCTGTAGTGTATTCAACTTACTTGAGATATGCTGAGGTGTCCAGTATTGCTACAACTCCTTTGTCTTCTCTCATTCTCTTCTCCCCTCTAAGCCAGCGTGATTATTAATGCCTCTATCCTGCGCATTCCCGGATGTAGCCTGAGTTCTTATGCAGCACTCTTATCTGTCTTTCCCTATTTACTACCTGCAGTCTATTATACCTTGCACTACATCCTCCTCTCTTTCTATATTGTTATTGATAGTCCTTGTTGTGGGTAATATAACCGATACCGAAGCCCTGGTAGTAGAAATCTATATAGTGTATAAGTGTTCCTGTCTAATATTCCTTAGACCTTGATTCTAGTATTCTTCTTACTTGTATATCCTTCCTGGCTAATACTATGAGCTCTTTTATCCTTCCTGGCTAATACTACGCACTCTTCTTTCCTTCCTGGCTAATACTACGCACTCCCTCTCAGGTCCCTAACTGACCCTTACTATATTTTCCATTCCTGTCTAATACTCCTTCTGCTATTCCTCCCTCTCAACGCAAATGATTCTAGTACCACACATAATCAGGGTTTTTGACCTTCTTAGCGCTTCTTGTACTTGGTGGCCTAGGGGCACTTGGCTGGATGTTTCGCTCTGTCTTTATTCTCCCTTGATCTCGGTTGTCGTCCTCATCTGCTGGACTCTCCTCACCACCTTCTATGTCATCCTTCGGCAATATTCGTAAATGTTTCCTAGTCCTTCTCACAAGTCTTTTGTCTGTCTCAATCCAATAGCTATCGGGCTCTTCGGCCTTGTATTTCACAATGCCTCTCTTGCCTTTGTCTGCGTGACTAATTTTAACCCATACTGTCTGACCCTCTTGTAAATCTGCGAAATCTGAAGCTCTCTTCGATTTGTCAAAGTTCCTCTTCTGTCTCTCCTTTAAAGTAGTGTCTCGTTTTCTAAAGCCCTCAGTATCACATGTCTTCTGATGCTGGATAGGTAATTCGTTCCGCATTCTCCTGCCTAATAGAAGCTCGTCTGGTCTGCAGCTTCTCTCTAGTGGGGTGGTACGATATGCCATCAGGGCCTTATTCTTATCTTCTTCCTTATTCCAAAGTCCTTTAATAGTCTCCACACTCCTCTCTGCCAGACCGTTAGCCTCATGATGATGTGGGCTACTAGTAACATGGATCACGCTGTATTCTTCCATCAAATCTCTCCACTCTTAAGAAACATAACAAGGGCCATTATCCGTCCTTATCCTATCTGGGGCTCCATACCTCGCAATAACTGGTCTGAACTTCTTGGCCAATTCCGCCCCTGTTTGTCCACTCATCCCTACAACTTCAATCCACCGGGAGTAGTAGTCAACAAACAAAGCATAAACCTTCCCTCTAAACTCAAACAAATCCGAAGCTACGTGACTCCACGGAGCTTCTGGCAGCTCCGTTTGGTGTAATGGAAGATTCCTCATTCGTCTAAATTTAATACATTTCGGGCATTCTTCTACCATCTCAATGATCTCCCTTCTTATAGACGGCCACCACACCGAGTCTTGACTCCTGCGATACGTTTTTACCATACCCTGGTGACCGGAATGTAAGCGCAGCAGCATGTTCTCGCGCATTGCTGTAGGAATGTACAGTCTGGAGTTCATCACAATTAGGCCGTCTTTCTCACTCAGAAGATCCATGTTGCCCTTCACCTTCTTCAGCTCTCCCTTTACTGTTCTTGGCCACCCCTCTTTCATAGCCTTCAAAATCACCTGATAATCGTCATCTACTTTGGCATGTCTCTTTATCTCTTCCACCAACGCATCTCCTTCCGCAGATATCAAAGTCCTAATGTGCATTTCCACCCTTGCTATCCTAGCTACTTCTTGTTCGGTCGGTGGCCTTGAGAGTAAATCAGCAATAAACATTTTACTCCCAGGTGTATGGAAAATTTTATAGTCATATCTCATAAGTCTCATCTTAAATCGTTGAATCCTCAGCGGCAACTCTGACAAATCCTTAGACCCAAGCAGAGGAATCAATGGCTTGTGGTCTGTCTCTACTTCAAAATGTCTTCCAACTAGATAAAAGTCGAATTTTTCACATGCCCATGTGATCGCCAGGGCTTCCTTCTCAATTTGACCATATCTCTTTTCAGCATCTGTGAGCTTCCTAGAGGCGTAAGCCACTGGTTTCCATTCTCCATCTCCCTGATCCTGTAACAGCGCTGCCCCCAGAGAGTGACAACTTGCGTCAGCTGTTACCCTGTGACTTTTATTGTAGTCAAACAAAGCCAACAACGAAGAAGATGTAATCAGCTCCTTAACCTTATCAAAACTCCTCTGATGTATCTCTAGCCATATCCAATCATTCTTTTTCCTGTCTAATTCTCTCAGAGGCACCTCTACTTCTGATATGAGAGGGCTGAATCTACCCAAGTAGTTCACCATAGCTAAAAATCTCTGCAACCCCTTCCTATCAGTCGGTGCCGGCATCTCGCGGATGGCCCTCTCCTTCTCCGGGTCAACCCCTATACCTTTCTTAGTCAGTATGTGCCCCAGGAATTTCACTTCCTGAACTCCGAATACACACTTCTCTTTGTTTAATGTCATCCCCGCTTCCTCGACTTTCTTCAGAACTTCCGCTAATCTTGCATCATGCTCCTCCTTGCTCTTTCCAACAACCAAAATGTCGTCCATCATACACACCACTCCTGTTAGTCCCTCTAATATTTTGTTCATTTGCCTTTGGAAAAATTCCGGTGCAGCCGAAATTCCAAACGGCATTTTCAGGTATTGATGACGACCAAAAGGTGTTACAAAAGTGGTATACTCTCGTGACTCCTCCGCCAAATCAATCTGCCAGAATCCTGAGTTTGCATCCATCTTGCTAAAATATCGACTGCCTTCTAACGATGCAAGGGTGTCTTCCAGATGGGGTAATGGATATGTCTCCCTCATCACACTCTTATTCAAATGGGTCGGATCAATGCATATTCTGACCTTTCCATTAGATTTAGGTGCTACCACCATGCCAGAACACCAAGAAGTTGGCTTCTCTACCTTCTCTATAACACCCAACTCCTCCATCCTTTCTAACTCATCCTTTGTGGCCTTTCTCAATCTTATAGGTAATCTTCGTGGGACGTTCAAGCACAACGGATTTGCGCCCTCCTTGATTTTTATCTTGAACACATCAGGCAATACTCCCAATTTACCGAATAACTTGGGATGTTTCAACTCTACCTCCTCGCTAATGCCCCTTATTGTCTTCACCAATTTGAACTTCCGAATCTCTGGCTTTCCTAGTAAATTGTTACGTGCCCCTTCTAGGATGTATGCTTTACCTCTTACTTCCTGACCCCATACAGAGATAAGGGGAAGGTAAGCCTTGAAGTGAATCTCTAATTTACTCCCATCTGCTCCTCTAAAATCACGTCAAGTCGGGCGCATATCTAATCCTACCCTCTGCGCCGTCTCCTTGTTGATAACTGTCACATCCGCTCCCGTATCCACAATGAATTCAACCATCTTCTTAGAAGATCTCAGCTTGATTTCAAATTCATTGTCTTTCTTCCTTCTTAGTCATAACGATTAATCGCTGGAGTATCTTGCTACAGCATTTATCTCCCCTTTTCCTGTTTCTCTGCCTGCAAACTTGTTCGGACAGAATTTAGCTATGTGCGAAGGCTCTCGACACACGTAAAATTTTGGGGCCTCCCTTTGACCACTCTTTTCTCCTTTCTCATTCCTCACCTTCTCCGCACACGATCTGTAATCATGACCCCCGTAGCGTCCGCATGTCCAACAACCCCGGCCTCTGCCCCGGCCTCTGCTACCTCCACGATCTCTGAATCCTGAACTAAAATTACTTGCTCCAACCCTGTCTATATCTGCTTGCTCTTTACCAACTGTTGAGTTCTCCTGACTAACTTCAACTAGGTCAACTTCTGAAACAGGCTTAGATTCTCCTGAGTTGATAATTTTGGCTGCAGCCTGGGCTGATTCATATCTACTGCACATGTTTTTCACCTTGTCTAAAGTTAACTCCTTTTTCAACAGCAGATCACCTCTTATCTTATCTACATGCATTCCTTTGATGACAATGAGGGTGTTCATCTCTTCTTCCAATCCGCCCCATCTGCATGTACTGCCACTCCTTTCTACCCTTTCTATATACTTTTCTAATCTCTCATTTCTCCTCTGCTCCATGCACAAGAACCTGTGTCTGGTCGCAACTATGTTTTCTCTGCTTGCAAAATGGTTGTCAAACGCCTCTTTCAGTTGCTCATATTGCATGGCATCCACATCACCATCCCATGTCTCAAAGATGTTCATACCATACTCTCCCATGCTATCTAGCAGTAATGCCGCTTTTCTCTGCTCTCTTTCAAACTTCTCTACTTGACTATCTTCTGCCTTTCTCCTGGACCTAATTCCACCACTGTCCTTGTATCTCAACCCTGCACCAATCACAGCTATTTCAAAACGTCTGATAAACTTCCTCCAACATTCCAACTCAGCACCATTCTCCATGCTAAACACTGGAGTCTTAACACTCCTTCCAAATTTATTGTCCATGTTTGTAACGTGATCAATGTCGGTTATTGATTCAAAGACCTCACTATTCCTCTCTCTCAAATATGGCCTCCTCTGCCACTCATTAGATCAAAACCTTCACTAATACTCTCTAGTTTACTCCTGACACCATGTAGTGTATTCAACTTACATGAGATATGCTGAGGTGTCCAGTATTGGTACAACTCCTTTGTCTTCTCTCATTCTCTTCTCCCCTCTAAGCCAGCGTGATTATTAATGCCTCTTTCCTGAGCATTCCCGGATGTAGCCTGAGTTCTTATGCAGCACTCTTATCTGTCTTTCCCTATTTACTACCTGCAGTCTATTATACCTTGCACTACACATGCCTCACATACAAAACCGGTAGCATCCTGGCAACATTGGACACAGGAGATTGGCACGGTGGTAATATAGTGTTATATCTGAAACTAAGGGGTTTTAGAATAACCGATACAATACTATACCTAAACTCAATACAATCGATAGAACAGGCTCACCTCAAATCACTGTTACAAATGTCTGACTTGCTCAAGCAAGATCTTCTCAGTACAGAGCTATCAGTGGATTGTCCTCTCTACTAGCCGCCAGCCTTCTGGGTGACTCTACAAGTAATATAATCTTCATATGAGTAATCTAGCTGTCCTCATGGGTATACATGTTGTACAGTAAGCAGTTATAAGTAGAGTCCCTTTCCCATTCTTGCCTTCTTCCTTTATTTTCTTTTGCTTTTTCTGTCGGTTTTTATTTTCTGTTTTTGTTGTAGCGTCCTACAAGTTTTTGGTTGATTTGTTTGGATCCATAATTGTAATGATATATATATATATGTAGTTGGTACAAAGGTATAATATGATTCCTCAGTACGAAATATGATAGTAGTCTGCACTATCTGGTTGCCGTTATATGACTGACTGGTTTCTGGCTGAGTCATATTATTTATACCTTTGTATTCCAACTACATGTAAAAATGGGCGTTGCCTTAATTTATGTGTGGTGGGCAACTCCAAAGTAATATATGATGGCTATTAGAATTTGACTAATATTCAATATAGCATTATTCCGGCTCTTAAATGACCTAGTCCCTAGGTCACAGTCTACACTATAAAACGAAAGATCTCTTGAAATAATAATTGAGTTACTCTACCGTGTTTCACTATACCACCTGAATGCCGCTCCTCTCTGTATACCAACATCTTATCTATATATAAACAGTGCATATCTTGGGCTTTGACTGCCCGGCACCGTAGTCTGGTTTACTGACAAATGATTTCTTCTATAATAAAGCTGTGGGAGGAAAGGTTTTAGTGCATACATAAGAGCATACATTTCAATGTGATTGTGGTACAATCCTCAATATGAGTGCTGCTTTAACATCAAGAGATAATCAACTTTTTCCGATCGCTTGAAACACACGGTCAGCAAGAAATTTGTTTAATATTATATACTATGTGAACTAAAATGGGGATAAATATGATACACTGAGTCATCTATCGTGGGGTGTGAAGACGTGCCTCTCGCTCTCTCTCGGTTCAGGCACGATTGAGTGTCTCTGAATTCGGGTGATCACAGATTTTTGACCACATAACCATGGTACCGGGTACTCATGTCTTGGGCGTTGTAACGATAGGCTCGTCACTTAGCTGATACCGATTTCCTTTATCGGCATGTATACAAATTCTTTGTGGTGAAGATCATGATTACGGCTCATGATGGTACCCCCATCCTAGACTTATCGAACAGTGTTTGGTTGCTTGATAAAGTAGCTATTAATCATTCTGGCATAAAGGTCACTCTTCATTTCCTTTGCCTGTAACAATCTGTTGCTGGCCGACGAAGATATTTTAAGTGGGTTAATATATCTACCACCACAATAACGAGCATAAAATAAGCATGATGATAGCAACACAAATCATGCAGCCAGACAGTTTAATTGGGTTGTGCGATAAAGGTTTCACTGCCAAGCATCTACATAAATATAATTAATGGGTCATCAAAAGCTAGTTAACTCTATCTTTCCATTACCGACCCTTTTCTAATACGCTATGAAAGACATTCATTCTATACACACATACAATTCATGATCATACATTCTCAGTATAAGTCATGTCGTTTGCTAAGTCAGGTCATGGATATCCTGTAGACCCACCCGGCCGGGACCCCTGCGCAGAGGGTTTTTCACCCATTATTGTTTCAATTTACATGCTTTTGGTTCAAAAATTACATTTCTCTGAGGTGATAATTAATCAAACCTCCGAATGATACATTACATAGGTGATTCTACTTCCCAAGTAAATTGAATTAATCCTACATTGTATTTTAATTTGATACACATCCTTTGAGATGAGAGCGAGGTAAAAATGATTAATTATCTTGAGAAGGTGAATATTTCCCTCAACAAACTCGACATACAACGCTCTATCTCAGCGATTTGGAATTCGGAGAAAATAAATCTTGTCATCCTCTAACAATCAAAAATGAAGCTCGATCATCGAATGGTAAAAATATAACGCTGTGGTGGAATCAAGCTATCCAGACTTGATTTAATAAAAAGAAACCTAACAACAGTGAGGGACACATTTTCAAAATTATCCTCAGTAGGGTCAGATATCGAGTGATTGCTCAGACTACCTCAGTAGCTGGTTATAAAAATCTGTGAAAATCGTAATGCTATGTTCAATGATGCAGGCTTTATGACATCTTGTAAGCCCTGCTTGTTAAAAAATATATGCAACGCTATGGTCAATGATGTAGGCTTTTTGACATCCGGTCCGGCCCTAGTTGTTTAAAAATATATTCCTGAGCCCCTAACCTCCATACCGATAGAGGTGCATACTAGCTGAGCTCATTGTTACTGTAATTATGTTTATTAGCTGAGCTAATTATCTGTAATTACTTATATTGGCTCAACTGGATTATAACTGTAATGACCTTGATAACAAGATAGAACTGGTATCACTACTGACTAACATTTACACCAACATTATATGGTGATAAAATACTGATATATCACCTGCCTGTTTCATGCAGATTATAATTGCACAAAATATATTCCAGGTCATGTTACTGTCAGGGTGGGAAAAACCCTGTCTTAATTCAATGGCAGATTTACATGTCGAACAATGAAAGACGCAGCACAGGATATGACGTCAATTCCGCCTTTGTGGTAGCAGAACATTCCTCTTTTTTTTTGAGATGGACAAAAGGTATCATTCTAGATACAGACCTTCCAGGTTTTATCCCAGCTACCTGCCCGTAATAAGAGAAGGCATTCTTCTGACTTCAAACTCTCAGATTTCACTGAGAAGGACTGACTGGCCTAATTTATGTCTATACCACATGGTATTGGCCAAATACTCTTGTGATATTTGTGTGGGTAGAAAATCGTAAGTCAAAACCTCTAGACAATCTTTAGTGTGGGGTACGCTGCCCCATGATTAATGAAAGCAACAATATTATGTAATCTGTCCACAATACATACGAAACTATGCGAAACATCTAAAGGAGGCAGGGGATGAGACAAGTGCGCTTCACCTCACCGAAGTCCTGCCCACTGATTCCACAAACTATAACCTCATTGGATAGGCTAATTTATGACCTATGTAAAAGCACACTGTTGCATGTCATATTTGATTGCAGGATTGATTGTTACAAAAGACTATGGTGAAGCTTGACAGTAGGTCAGCAGTGAGAAAAGAGAGAAAGAATTTGGCAGTGAAGACAAGATGATTTGAGAAATATAGTTTTATGAATAAGGGAGTAAACCTTTTGAATGATGATTTATAAACTTAGTCACCAGTGAACTATAACACACAAAGAATTATTCAATCTTAATCGACACAAAAACTATTAGACTTAACTTGTTTGCAGTTAAGTTTGGAGTCGTCCACCGACTTGCTAACCATTTTATAACACATTTTCTAAAACTCAAGATAAAAAAAAAACCCACTCGCTCATCAAAGAGTAGACTCGGAGCAATCCAACTATACCTTGTTGTGTACACGGCCCAATCCGTTTCTCACATTACCCTGAATTATAGCCCTCATCAGACAATGGGTCTGTGCCCTTCCTTGCTGGTAATTTTAATGATGAATCTGGTGTGATTGTGACAGTTCCACATTGAGGATCGGCCGCTGGCTTCATGGTACATGAAGGTTTTTCTGTGGGCTGATAATCGTCCATCCGTCTGACAGCAAATGGCTCAACTAAGGGACTTTTTGGTGGGAGATAAACAACTTCCTGGGTTACTGAATAATTCTCCAGCATACCAAAAGCTTCCAAGCTAAACTTAGCCATAGACTCACCCATTGGGCGAGGTTGAAATGATACTGTATGTGGGACCTTCAACTCAACACAATCTTCCTGAACCTCCAAGCATTTATCAACAAATACCAGTTTTGCAGAGGAATTTTGCCGTCTTCGGCGTTTCCTTTTTCTGGTACCTTTAAAAACCTGTGAGCTATGGGTTCTAGATGTGTTGCCTGTAATGAAACTCTCATCGCCATCACTATTCTGTATGTGATGATCCAATGTCTCCTCATAACGAAGAAATCTATACACCTCATTCAAATTAATTATTTTAAAAGAACCGAATTTCAGCCAGTATGATCTGAGTAAGTCTGATCTAAGGCCTTGTTTAAGGGCCTGGTCGACATACAAACTCAATGCATCTCCCTCTATTGTCTCAAAGGCTCGCATTATTCTGGCCAGAAAGGAAGAGACTGACTCGTCAGCATTCTGATGGATTTTATTTTGCTGAACCATAATTTTAATATACGAGTCATCATTTATTAGTGGCTCAAAAATCTTATCCATATACGAAAATAGGTCGTTCACATTTTCGCAGTCTTTGGTCTTGTTTTTGAAAACTGCGAGGGGATAGTCTTTGAGAAACAACCCTAATAGAGATATTTGCTGATGATGCGATGCAATACCAAGAGCACCTGCTACGCTGCAAAATCTGAATTTGAATTCAGCATAGTTTACCCCTTCTGCTGAATCATTGAAAATTGGGACGTGAAGTGGGTTTTCATAGTTCTTTGCCAAGACTGTAATTTGTTTAATTAATGAAGGAATTTGATCCATGGCTTTTTAGCCCAATTTCAAAATACCCTACTTAAATAACAGACTCTAAGCCTCGCTGACAACGACAATGGCGCGTCCCTGCGCCTAAGAACAACTATCAACAGGAAACAACTCGCTTGCAGTGAGGGTACCTCTGAATACAACCCTTATGTTCCACCATTATGTTATATCTGAAACTAAGGGGTTTTAGAATAACCGATACAATACTATACCTAAACTCAATACAATCGATAGAACAGGCTCACCTCAAATCACTGTTACAAATGTCTGACTTGCTCAAGCAAGATCTTCTCAGTACAGAGCTATCAGTGGATTGTCCTCTCTACTAGCCGCCAGCCTTCTGGGTGACTCTACAAGTAATATAATCCTCATATGAGTAATCTAGCTGTCCTCATGAGTATACATGTTGTACAGTAAGCAGTTATAAGTAGAGTCCCTTTCCCATTCTTGCCTTTTCCTTTATTTTCTTTTGCTTTTTCTGTCGGTTTTTATTTTCTGTTTTTGTTGTAGCGTCCTACAAGTTTTTGGTTGATTTGTTTGGATCCATAATTGTAATGATGTATATATATATGTAGTTGGTACAAAGGTATAATATGATTCCTCAGTACGAAATATGATAGTAGTCTGCACTATCTGGTTGCCGTTATATGACTGACTGGTTTCTGGCTGAGTCATATTATTTATACCTTTGTATTCCAGCTACATGTAAAAATGGGAGTTGCCTTAATTTATGTGTGGTGGGGCAACTCCAAAGTAATACATGATGGCTATTAGAATTTGACTAATATTCAATATAGCAATAGGCCAAGGCTTCTTTCTCTTCATGGAAAACAAATGGCACTGACACTATGGAGTAAAGTGCTAGGGTCTAAACTCAATAAAATTAACTAAATTAATTATGCATTCAATGCATAAATTAAAATTCTTGTATCGACCAGGTAATATATACGCCCTATAAATCTAGTATTCATACATAGTACTGCTCAACGCAGTGTTTCCTTTGGAAAGGACACCCTGACCGCCAAGCAATGATAAATTAGCATAATTCTACAGACCATTAATCTTTATTTGTGCTGAATATGTATATGTTTCTTCCGTAAAGATTTCATTCATAATTGTAATAAACATGTAATAACAAAAAACGAATGGTGATGGGGAAAAATTTGATTGAAATATGTATTGAATAATTGAAGAAAAACAAAATCACCTGGTCAGAGTGATGTTGGTAGTTGTCCCCATCAGTTAGAAAGTTAACTGCTGCTGGGTCATGTTGATAATCAGCTGGCTGAACCCGTGAAAATCTAATGAGACCAAATTGACTTGCAATGAAAGCACAAAATAAAACAGCAACTACTGTGAATAAGAGTCCGGTGATACAGGCGAGCATGGTCCAGAACTTGGCGGTGCGCTTGTGTTTGACAGCCGAGTCGTAATCACCCCTGTTCTTTTCTGTACGTGCTGAGAGAAAGTGAACTAATCCAATAACAGACAGCGGGCCAAAGCAGACGATGGTTGTGATAATGGACATAACATAGTGACATGTCCATGGCCTAGTGACTATCTCGGGGGCCAGCTCCTGTAAACAAAGATTAATAGAATAAGTCACCTCCAACATTAAGAAGAAGCTCCATTACTCCATACCGAATCATGAAAATGTGTGATTTGTGTAACAAATCCTCCATCACTCATGTCTATCCGGAGTTTGGTTGTTTTAAACATAGCTATAGTTAGGACAGTGAACACTTACACAATCGGGTGTGCTGACGGGGGACATATCGACTGTCGTAGCATCCTTGTCCATGGATATCACAGAAATAGTTGGCTTCTTTAGATCTCTGTCACAACCGATCTGTACAACCTTTTTCTCTCCCTGTACTCCTGCTCCTGGTCTCATCTTGTATGCTGGTCTGTAAGATAAATGAATATTTGAGACACGCTAATCATGTGAAGTAATAGTGATACATAAATCTAAATAAGAAAAAAATACACAAGGCTCTAGGCCTCAAGGCAAAGTAATTATTCTGAAATCCTGAGTGAAGCTTGGATAGTGATGTAAATAAGCGCCAAGCGCTGCCTTCTAACGCTGCCGCAAAAATACTTGACCGGGTTGTTCAGCAGCTGTCACCTGAGTGAACAGCTTCACCAAGTGGCTGTCTTTTTTGTCTACACTCAACTAGAACAGCCCTCAAGCCCTCAAGAGATTTCTTCTTGTGACAAAGCATTTACATGAAGCACTTTTGATGTGAGCTAAGAAACTTTGCCTATGATGATTCCAAAGGACTGAAATGATTATCAAACACAAAGCTAAAGATAGAAAAATAATTCTCAACTCTCCCTTGGCAAAGCTTCTTTTTCACTATCTTAAGCCCAACTGTTTTATGTGCACATGCGATTAGGCCCTCTAGGGACAGTTGATTGCTAAAAAAATGCATAAAGAAAACAAAGAGCTGTACTTATATAAACTTCTTATGTTTACCTTGTGGTTCTTATATCAGCCTCAACAACTTTGGTTTCCTGACCTTTGTGGTGCCAATTAGATGAGAAGAGCAGACACAAGATAAGGTTAAACAATGTCTCAGTAAAATGTGATTATACATTATACATGCATGATTGGATAAATAGCCTGGAGATATATATCATTACGATACAGCTATTCCTAGCTGAATGACGAATCATGAAACTTTTATTGTTGGCTGAACAACAAAAACAGCTGTCAAGAGATAAATCAAAATGGTCAGAAGCCTGTAACTAAGGATTAAGACTGTAATGATATGCTAAAAGATGATATTGTCTCAATATTTTCATTGCCATTCAGCAATATTATCGATTGTACTGAATATAGTGAAATTGGTAACTGACCTTGGCTTCAATTAACCGAATTTGAGGAATCATATTATGATCTAAACTGTATCATTTTAATGACACAGTTACCTGGTCAATTGAGGAAAATTGTATTCAACAAAATACATCTGTTGTGTTAGAATGGCGTCTGTCTGCGCTGCAGACTTGGGAGAAATCTCTGCAAACAGCCAGAGGGTCTAAAGTTGAACGACTCGATCTATGCAACACCTTCCTATACCTCCCTCACGTGTTATAACTGCGGTAGCAGCTGTTTTGCATCGAACGTTGTCAAATATTTGGGTGCCCAGATTGTTTATGACAGGACAGGGTGTCACCATTTAGAAGCTGTCGTTATGTTTGCCCATTGCCTTGACACCCTTACTCTTTGACACAGGTATGTAACTGTTTGATAGATGAGGACAATTGTGGTTTTCTGCATTTCTGACAAGTGTCCAGCTGCAACCAAACGGACTGAACACACATTCACCAACCTGGGATAATGGAAAGACTGCTTGCTTCAATAAATTGGGAATAAACACTATCTGCAGGTGTGCCGCCCCACGCCAATGACCTTGGGCCTTTATGAGGAGTTCACTCTAAGTTACGGGGTCAATGCCTTAGATAAGCGGAGCTCCATTGCCCCATTGCTCCATTTGAAATCCGCATGTCTCATTCACCATGTCGCAATATTAGCTTCCTTCTGATTAATCAGCCTGGTCTAGGACATGGAGCATCCATTGTTAACCGCCCAAGAACAGACTGGCGTGATAAGATTATTGCTTTTTTGCAAGTGCTGTGGTGCAAGGCCGAAAGCATAAAATGTTTGGGTCCAGTTTTATCTCTAACTTTGAGACTTCGAAAAAGAAAAAAAAACACGTTTCTAAAAAGTAATGGTCCACTACATTTTTGCCAGCAGCTGAAAATTCTTGTGATGTAAATATTGTGACATTTAGCCAAATGAACGGTTGTTTGTTTTGGTGATCATCCAGGAAATAGACTACCACCAATCATGATTAGTACTAGGTTGGTGCTATTAGCTACAACTGAACGATTGATAAATGACCTTAATAACATAGATTAACTGTAGGATTTAAGGTAATGTCAAAGACCGATCCGAATATCAACATATCATATACCGTTGGAAAGCTGCCGAGCTACTGAAAATGAATACCTGAACAAAAACTTGATTCGATGATGTTGTGTCATTTTGGGAGGAAATGAGGCAGAAAACGCTGTTTTTGTCAAAGCAGATGGAGGAGTCAAATAAAATGCAAGAAATTTCAAACCAGGTGGAATGCATACTTAGAGATTGCGTTCATCGCAAAATTTGGTTTTCTTTGATATATGACTAGTCTAAACTGACGTTTTACGTCACGCCATACAATGCATTTTTTTTGTGAAGCCGTGAAAATATGTGAAATTTCAATCATTAATTCAGAACAGATCATAGGCTCGAAACAAAATTAATTATGATTTTCCCTTAGAATACACTTCAAATGTCATACCTATTAACTTTCAACAAATTAGCTTGCATATTGCGAAAACAGTAGACTCTCGAATACACCTGATATTTTTCGCAACTTTTGCATAACATCAAATGTGCTGTCCAAATGACCATTATTGTGGCCAACAAAGTTTTTTTGAAAGTTCTCACATACGAAGCCGCTTTCATTAGCCATGGTGCACACAGGAAATGCCAAAAGACTTTTTCCCTGCATCTTCGTTTTTTTTAACGCAAAAGAAATGCCAAAAAACAGCAATTTTTTCGGACTTTTGAGGTGTTTTTGGCCATTCTTTTGCGTTAAATTCAAGAAAAACGAAGATGCAGTTAAAAAATCTGTTGGCATTTCCTGCGTGCACCATGGGTAATAAAAGCGGCTTCGTATGTGAGAAGCTACTTTGTTGAAAGTCAATACGTATGACATTTGAAGTGTACTCTAAGGGCAAATCATAATTAATTTTCTTTCGAGCCTATGATCTGTTCTGAATTAATGATTGAAATTTCAGATATTTTCACGGCTTCACAAAAAAAAATGCGTTGTATGGCGTGACGTAAAAAGTCAGTTTAGACTAGTCATATATCAAAGAAAATCAAATTTTAATATGAACTCAATCTCTAAGTATACATTCCACCTGTTTTGAAATTTCTTGCAATTAATTTGACTCCTCCATCTGCTTTGACAAAAACAGCGTTTTTTGCCTCATTTCCTCCCTTTAATGACACAACGTCATCGAATCAAGTTTTTGTTCAGGTATTCATTATCAGTAGCTCGGCAGCTTTCCAACGGTATATGACATGTTGATCTTCGGATCGGTCTTTGACATTACCTTAAGAGGGACTGCACTGCGAGTGTTTACAGCTTAGTGAGGGAAAGCTGTTTGTTTAGTGGTCCAAGTTCAGCCCCTTTTATAGTAAGCGGCTTATAATTACACGCTACAACACTTCTGGCAACAGATTATACTAGGGCAATATTTGCCAGCGAGAGAATAGTCTCATTGGTTAATTAGCAGTATCCAGTGGCACGTTTATGACGGGATTCATTAAAAGGCTTTGTTTATGGAATATCATTGGCTGATAGCTAACCTTATGATTACATCGCAGCTTGTAAACACGCTTTGTGTCTGCAGTGAAAAATGTGGAGATAATGAGCAAAGCTAGAATTTCAAGCTCTATTTTATTTTCACTAGCTCTAGTTTTCTAGCTGGTCTGTGGACCGCTTTATGTCCAATTGTTGATTGACTTGGCAAGCAAATTAGGTTATAAATATTATGAATCATTGCTTTCCCAACTATTGCGTTAACCATTATTCTATGTCTAGGTAAAAGCTCAGAAATTGTGTAAAAATCAGGTTGTCTGCTCTTGTAAAATCAGGGGAAAACTGCCAAAATATGAGATGTTCACAGCTATAGGAAGTTCTCCTTTCTTTTAAATTACTTCTCAAAAAACAGACAACTCTGAATTTATTTTGCATTCTGGATCTACTCAGCATTTAAAAAGTAGCATCACAGCATATAATAGTAGGCTGTATGATGCTGATGTTGATATGCATAATATTTATATGGAATATTTAATAAATATATGTTATATACCCAATAAACTTGAATCCCCAATGGTAATTAGTGTTTAATATGATATATAAACGATTCGGTGGACTAGGAAACGATTAGAAGCAAATCTTCATTTGCCTTAAGACTCTGACAGTAAAGAGCCAAGTTTACTAGGAAGTAACGCTGACGTGACATCCATGGACTGCCATACTTTTTGAAGGAACAATGGTACATATACTGTCAGAATGATTGACTGCCCATTCATCATCACAATGAATCTATTTGTGTCGCACTCTGACACCTTAGGTATAATCTAATATTTGACACCAACAGTTCCACAATGTCAATACATAGGATTCGCTAGCTTTGCAGAACTATTCATAGCGAAGATTACAGCTGAGGCAATTGCTGCTTTTGAAGATTACAGCTGAGGCAATTGCTGCTTTTGAAGATTACTGTGGTATTATTGAAAATGATCATGAGACACAGCACAATGTAAACATGGAAATATAAAACTAAAGCTGCATCAGCAGCATCCAGCAAATATGCTACTCATTCTTCACATCTATTACACTTACTGTCATATCACTTACAGCATAAACCATACAGTTTGGGTTGGCTGAATAAAATAACCAGTGTTTTTTGCATAAACAAACAAAATTTTGTTGTCAACTAGATAGCGTCACGCTTTGCCTGTTTCTTGAAATATCACCCAAAGATTTCAATCTCAGCTCCATGTGATTGTTTGGCATGACTAATACTGATGAAGCAGTTTCATAACTAATGATTTCCTCCTCAAGCCAACTTCATTTGATCTAAGCATAAGCCCCTTTTGATTGCAAAATAATCTAAACTGTTGATGGATTTTTCCTTGTGCCTGCCATTAAATAGCACATTCATCATGATTTGTGGTTTCTATTGCCAACATGTCATGTGTTCATTGCACAGGTAATTGACGCTGGATTTTCGATTTTTTTGTTGAGATTTTATTGTAATTTTTTTGTAACAGAAACTTGGTAGAAAAAGTGTAAAAATTATAGGATACAAAAACAAAGAAATGTGAAATTTTATTCGAAGTGATAAACTATTGAAGACTCATGACAAAGTATTTCTCTGGCATGAAGGATTTACTTTACAGACCTTACCAGCAGAATTTACTGCAAATCTCAAAGCTAAAATGATAGATCAGTTGTATTGGCAATTATTTTGTCATTTAAATTTATTCCCTTGGCTTAATCCCACAGTAAAGCTATCCCTTGAAACCTGGAACTGAATGCCAGCTATATACATATATATATATCCTGTTCAATATATTTATATAAAAACCACAGCCATGTCCGGCTTCTACAAATCCCCTTTATTTACTCATCCCCTGGAAATATATTTTAGAAGCTGATCCTTAAATTTAAAGCTGTCATAACTTCATCAACATATTTTATTCACTGCATTCTCTTAACCAAATAACAACAGCATGATTGGAAAAAAAAACATTTATAACACTGACTGGAGACTTAAGTTGTTGAAAATGGGGTTTGCTTAGCAGTACATGAAGTGAATACCAAGAAATTTGTCCTTGTCATCACAAGCAAAGGTTACTGATTAATTTACTCTACCTCAATATCTAGTACTGCATTGGTGCCTGCATGAACCTCTGGTGTTTTCATTCTCCTAACCACCGGATTTATTGGCCAATGCTCTCAGATCAGTCATTCGTTATTATTTAGTGTTAATCATTGATAGCCTTTACTTAATGAAGATTCTCAAATAACGCACATAAGTTGAATAACGTGGTGAAAACGCATTGTCTAACACAATGTACAACTATTTATTGCAAAGAGAAGGCAAATCGATCAGCTTATTAGTTTTAATAATGCTATAACATTCCTGTTTAGATTAATGACAAGGCCACTTGCCAATAAATCAAAGTTATTTATATTTCTAGACGACTTGTGGAATAAATTGCCCATGTAATGAACAGGCACATTCATGACTGTGACAGCGATATCTGCCGCTGCTTATATGTTTTATAGAAGATGACAAAAAATGATAATAAAATTCCTTGGTTAATGATGCTGAGATAGTCACTTCGACATAATTTATTTTATTTATACTTGGTATAAAATGTTACATTGGACTGAGAGTTTATTGCATAATTCTCATTTAAGTCGTAGTCAGCATTATTTATTATTGGCAATCCAATTGTCCGAATCTCATCTCTGTAGTCGTAGTAAATGATAAGCATGTAGCCTACAACCAACCACAAGACAAAACCAGATAGACAGGCCGAGCTGGTCCAGCAACATGCTGAAGATCTGCGTCTCTCTGCAACTCGAACTATACCCTTGTTGTAATCAGCTTTTCCGGTTATAAAGTGCGTCATCCCGATATATGTACATGGGCAGCAGAAGCAGAATAGCAGAGTGATCCAGGTGAAACATCTCTGACTGCGCCATGGGTTACTGTCGAGCGTCAAACTCTGTGTGAAAAGAAAGATTATAAAGTGGGATGCAAAGATACGAAGTGCTCGTAAGCAAATTTAAAACCTCCGCTTTCTCAAAAGCTGAAAATAAGCTAAATTTCAAAATCGTCATGAGATCAACAATCAATTGCCCACCTCAGATGGTAGTATCGGCTTGGTCTCTATCTGAGGCATTGGTGCAATAGAGGCTGTTGATTTGACTCCTTTCATCATATCCTTCTCATTTGCCATCCCAATTGTCTGCTGCTGAGCCTTTATCAGCTCCTGTTGCTGCTGTATAACTGTCATGGTCAGGGAGGCCTTCTGTTTTGACGTAGTAGACTTAGGCTGCTGACCGTAACCTATATAGCTGTCCTGACGCTCTTGTGGTGCTCCTCCATATCCTGGCTGAGACTGGTATGGTGGTTGGGGATAGTAAGCTGCTGCTGATGGTCTAGCACCCCAGGGTTGTGTAGCAGGTCCAGCATACGTGACAGCTGACGAAGGCTGTGGTGCATATCCTGCGATGGATGGCCTTCCCCAGGGGTCGGTTGATGTGTAGGCTGGTGGAGCTGCAGGGTACATGCCGTAGCCTGAGGCCTGTGGTGCATAAGAAAGACTATAGCCCTGCTGGTCATAAGCTGCTGCCTGCCAGTAACCCATATCTTGGTTGTAGCCTGCTGCTTGTCCATAGGCAGGATCTTGGCCATATGCGGCTGAAGTAGCATCATAAGATGGGTACCCAGAGGCATACGCAGGCTGTTGTGCTGCCCCTCCCTGAGCACCGTACTGCCAGTCAGCCATAGCTTCTGGTACAGTGTTCAGTGGTGGATTTGGTGCTCGCACGGGCTTCTTATCTCCTAAGCTGTAGATTGTATCATCACCTACCTCAAATAAAGTCACTGCTAATCTATCCGACTCAAAAGCGTTGGTCATAACCTTTTACAAGGCTGGAGTCATGGACTGCTGTCCAACAGTTTTCTGAGACATTTGACTGAGCAATAGAAAGTTGTAAGGGAAAGGAAAACTTTGAATCAGCAATGTACTGAATTTCAGCTTGGCACTCAACAATGGCTTATGCAGGGAAACATTCTTTGGCACAGTGGTAGCATAATGTTGGTTGCTTGTTTGTCTTCATTTTCTGGCAAAAACAATCGAACCAAAAAATTGGTAATAGAGAGCACTAAAATTACTTACTTCACCCTCATTTAGATAAACAGAGGTCAATTAAGTAACTATTGGGAAACTGTAATCCTCTTTATCGCTAATGTGGAACAATGCATTTTTATCTTTATTATCCACCATGAGAGAAATGGTGTAATAAAAAAAAAAAAAAAACAGAAATACAATACCGCAGACAATGCTTAGTTTTTTAAGCAAAAAAGTCCAATTTTCTCTCCCTCTAAACATGGTCTAAAGCCAAGAAATTTGTTTGGTCATATTGAATATCATTAAAATTGAGCACTGCTTTGCTTCATGTTTACTGAGCTTTCTAGCAGCTTCTCATCATGCCACACAGAACTAAATCTCACATTGTTATCCTCATCATTTTCGGCCTAGAGATAATCTTGTCACTACATTACAACCTGGTCGTATTTTACAGCCCATAAAACTTTATAATCTGGGGATTAATCCTATTCACTACTTCCTTTTTCTCCGCCAGTATCGTCAATCATCTTCTTCACCAGGTCAAAAACAAAAACAAAATGGCAGGCAGGTAGTGCTAGATTCTCCCATCTCCACCTCAAATGCTCGTAGTTTAATACCCATCCCCCCACTAGTAGTATGCCTACCCCCCCCCATTTCAGCCCTAAATTCTTTGGCGCATTATGGAGAACATCTGGCCAGGATGTTATTGCCTGCCATATATATTAGTGTATATAAATGTAAACCATGTATTACTGTGATTTAAATATTATCATAGAATATATAAGTAGATATTTAAGGTTGAAGCTGTATTCTGTGTGATGTATGGAAAATCATGCAGTAAGATAACACCACAAGTCACTTCTGTCCGACTAACCACTGATATAACTACCATGTGGCTATATATACTTTTTCTTTTAGAATAACTGGAAGCCTCGCAGCGAAAGCAGTGGACCCAAAACAATAAAGGAGGTTCGAGCAGAGGCTGCACTTGAGGCTCATGAGAGGCAGATGATGGTAAATTCGGCTCAGATACCAAACCGAGGCAGCCAGAGCCGAAACTTTGCACAGCCCAGGTACGATAGATTTGTAAAAATTGTTTGATGTCAAGGAGGGTTAATTAAAGGAGATTGCCGCTCACAACTCCTCTATCACTAGCTGGAGTTGTTTTGCTAGGTAAAAGACCCTTTACCTGGTACATTACCATGAGGATACATTATAATATCACTCTAACTATACTAGGCTCACAAGTCCCAGAACATTATGTCAAAGTCACAAATGTATCACCACTGGTGTTTTTTACATCAGTACTGTACAGGGGGAAGTTTCACCATTGGAACATTCACATGATGCAATTAATGGTTCAAGCTGTTGCAAGACCCCGCTTCCGGATCATTGTGGTACGGTGCAATGAGATAAAGCGTTTAGTGTTAGAACTTTCCTGATGTTCAGCATATAGAGCTCAACATTGGGCAATTATAATCTAATCCATTGGTCTAGGTAACTGCTCAGCCAAAATCAGTGGACAGAATGATTTTTATCATGGATGCTGAAAATTTAGACATATCAGTTTTTTCCCTCATTTACATGTGTCAGATTGTCTAGATCAGGGCATTAGTTTGGAGTGAAAAAAAAAAGAACTCCTATTAATAACTATCCGTCTACTTTGCAGACCACAAAGAGGTGAACAGGATGGCTGGAATCAGGTAGGAGGTAGTATAAAGCCTCAGCGTATAGACCCCAGTAAGCTCAAGCTCAGCAAACCTACATTTGGGGCAAGTGACACAGTTCAACTCGGACCAGGTGCTGGATTCGGCAGTGGATCCAGCTGGGGTAAGGGATCAGGCTCTGGAAATAATACACCACCTCAACAAGAGGAACGTCCTAACACTCCAACCAATAGATTCTCCGTAAGTGCCTACAAAATGAGATAAATAGTTACTGTTAAGTTTTAACTGTTCTCTGTTGTTTTGCAGGAGATCTTTTATTACTATAATATGCTTATTTGTCAATAGCTTATTCTTGATGATTTTGGTGCACAGGATTATGATGTAGATAGTAGTTTACTCGAATCACTGATTGTGAGCAGTTCACATATTTAGGAGTGAGCACCTCCTCCCTTACCAAATATTCCTGTTTCACTTGAGAACTTGAGAGCATAGATTGTGCGCTAATTGAACCATATGACACTGCGTGATTTGAATAAACTTAATCTTGTGAATTAAACATCTGCTGAACCAGGAAATAAATGTCAGTTCCAAATATATTACACCAGACTTTCTTCCAATCGTTGGCAGATAAAGTCAAAACCTAAAAAAAAAGTATGCTCCAATTGTGTGCCAGTTTTATAAATTAACATAGAACTATACCCTGTCAACGCAGATCCACAGGAACCCAATATTTCACTTACGCTTTGATCTTCTTACTGACAGGCACTTAGCATGGGTGGTGATCGAGATGCAGGTAGAGATGAGAGATCTAGGTCAGGTCAGAGGTTACCTACTGGTAGGAATAGTATGGGCCGAGGTAGAGGTGGTCGAATGAATATCACTTCACGTGGCTCCATGGAGAAAGACAGGTAAGTTGTCTGCTTTTGATTTCTCATTGAGGTGACCAAAGCTTAGGAAACTAGCTTTAAATCGTAATTAATGGATATGGGGTAGCACCTTATTTTGCCAAACCATTATCATGACTCACAGACGCACACATGTTCTAAGTTCTGGAGGCTCACTGAGGGCATTCTATCAGTTTTCTCCATCAAGAAATACCATCTTATCCCTGCTCTATGTTTACTTCAGATCTAGTGCACTAGCAGCTGCACGACAGTTCTGTAGACCAGGAACTGGCGGCCCTGGTTCTCGTGGTGCTTCCAGAGAGAGTAGCGGTGAGGGGCGCGGTATGAGGACACCGACCCCTACCAGACAGGGTGCCTCAGCTGGAGGATCTAGGGCTGCTGCTCCTGCTGTCAAACAGCTAAGTAGAGATGAATGGAGTCCTATGGGTTCTATAATAGATGAGTTCATCCACACCAAAGACCTTAAAGTGAGTCTGCACAAGCTTTACCGACCTTGGTTTGGCCATTAATGTTTTCACCTCACCTTGCATTCTTATGCAATTATTCTGAAGTGCCTAAAAGTGAGTTTCCTATCTTGTCACATGAAGGTTAAGCTAACAAATGCCAAGTACTCTGCGATGGCATGCAAACATAAAGTTATATCAAGCTTTGATTTTCATCTGAACACAGCCATTTGTATTTATCACCATTGTGATGTGTTCACCACAATGATGCCTTTTCCTACTTGTTATCTAAAGAAACTAGAGTACACATTATCAGAAACAGTAGCCAAGAGTACATCATCAGCCTCACGCCAAACTTCCTCAGAGGATATCAGTGAAACTCTGAATAAGTTATTACTGATAGACTCAGCCCCCAACGAGACTGTCTATGACTGGATCGATGGTAACCTGACGGCTGAGAAACGAAAAGAACCCAACTTCATAAGATCTCTAACTCAAACAGTCGCCAAAGCTTGCATCAGTGAGTTTTCAACCATCTTGGCTACTGAAGTAAAAATTCCTGGCATAGATAGTGTGTGAATCATGATTTGCCAATCATTGTTTAGATTTGATTCACTAAACAGCCCCTAACCACCCTGAAAAACAGCTATCAAGAGATTTATTTAGTCTTTACTGACCATAATGTTGATGCTATACTTAGTTCCTCCTTGTAGTTCATCTTTTTTCAAGGTCGCATCATTTTATAACATGCGCTTTTTATTACAGAATCTAGCGAGTTGCAAGAGGAGACTTTGAAGAATCGTGCTCCCATGTTATTGAAGTATTACGACGGCAAACCCGACACAGAGTTGGCTGCTCTCAATGCACTAGAGGAATTAATGGATGAGCTGGAACACCCTTCCAGTAAGTCAAGAAATAAATAAGTCAGCACATTGGAAAATGCAGCAACGTAACCTTGTTTTGTTTTGTC
Organism: Membranipora membranacea; assembly: GCA_914767715.1. Taxonomy (NCBI): domain Eukaryota; kingdom Metazoa; phylum Bryozoa; class Gymnolaemata; order Cheilostomatida; family Membraniporidae; genus Membranipora; species Membranipora membranacea. Next base: position 4,265,884 of record OU612074.1, read on the forward strand.
ATTTTTATCAGAACTATGCAAGGCACAAGAATCACTTGAACTGTCATGGATGTGTTAAGCTGTGATGTGTCTGACATCAACCATGCCTCCATATCTATAGGCTCCTCATCCGCAATTATAACTGAAGCTACAGAGATGATCTCACTGCCCCCACTGTATTATGTCGTATTTTCAATCTATTACATATTTTATCGTTTTATTTTAGAATTGCTCAGCGATATCTGTTATGTTCTCTCTGAAGAAGAGTTGATATCAGACGATTCATTCTTTGACTGGGAGAAAAATAGTAAAAATCGAGTAGCTATCAAATCTGTATCACAATTCTTCCAATGGTTACAGACTGCTGATTAAACAGCTTAGTTTCTTCAAATTACTGTATGAAATACTGAGTTGGAAGTACAATACGAAATGTTCTTCTGAATACTGACATTTGTATTCCCCAAAGTTTTCCATATGTGGAGGACAACTCCCAACTCGTACTGAGCAACTTGGAATGGAGCTATAAGCTTACCATTACAACCAATAACGCATCGCATCCTTAGCACTCGCTGGTTAAACAAGGCACAGGTAGATGTCATTGTCTTGGACTGAGTAATAACATTCCCCAAAGTTTTCCATATGTGGAGGACAACTCCCAACTCTTACTGAGCAACTTGGAATGGTGCTATAAGCTTACCATTACAACCAATATTATTATCAATATGGTATATAATGATAATCTATGAAATCTGTCAATTTATGAATTTTTTTGTCTGAATTTATTCCTCGATGAAGCCTCCTAATCTATATTCAGGCTCATTTCTGCCCTATAATACAGCAAACTTGAACTTTTTTCCAGGGGCACCAAACAAAATGTGGGGAAAACTTCTTTACTGGGAAGTAATGTCCCACAAAATTAGGTAAGCTCCGACTAAATAGGTCAAATGCTTTCCCTCAGGCCCTCTGCATGGTATTTTGATTTTGGGAGAAAGCTAGCCTGTCTTGACAAGCTTTGTTCACCGAACAACGCTTGTCAAGACAGGCTAAGAGATAGCATGCACTCAATAGTATTATGTAACTGATATGGTTAGTATTTCACACAATTGAAACATTGACTATTGATGTTGTTGCTCCTCTAAATAATGATGGAGAGATTATGTCTATGGCTGAACTGGAATGCACAGTTGGTGTGTGACTGATGTATATTATACTGTATTCAATTAAATTATTATAAAATAAAAACAATGATCCCCTGGAGTATCTAGTTGTGTTAATGTACACCAGGAAAAGAAAGTATTCCATGAGTGCCGGCATTGTTAAACTGGTGGAACAAACATAAGCCTAACCCTATACATTGAAGCCATATGAGCCACTCTGACATTCTTAATGAAAAACAACAATTTTGAGTCAACTCGGTTCACAAAACCTAAGACTTTTTAAATCAGTAAATTGTCCCTTCTGCGCAACAGTTATCGAGTAAACTTGCATGACTTGCAAGAATGTTGTTGATTTTCGGATGCCTTACAGCTTTTATTTTTGGTGCATTGAAGTACAGTGTATAATATTAGTCACATCACCTGAGACTGCTCAACAACCAATAGATGTACAATCCAAGTTTCTGGGAGATCATACATTACTTAACCCCGTGATGAGGTTAACTAAAATAATGATCTTACTCAGTACTGCAAACAGGAAAGGAGTGGTAGGTGGCTCAACTGGACATGTTGAAGGTCCCTTAGCGAGCAGGTCTTGGATTTGAATGGTGCACTGTGGTGTTGAGATCCCCCATGGTGTGCTACAAACAAGAAGCACTTTGATGCAGCAATATTTCACAAGCTCTGCACACCCTTCTTGGTACAACAGGGAGTTTAGAACAAGCTCCTTGACTAAAAGTGAACGTACCATCGGAGTAATCTGCTCAGCTAATGAAGTCTGACAACTTCAACTCAACAACTTTATTATTACGCTTTTTGTGAGTTGAGAGTTTGGGTTATAATGTTCAAAACTTCTTGTTGGCATAGATCAACACAAAGCTCTTTTGGCCCTCTCCTCCCAAAAATTACAGAGTAAGTAGTTCGATCCTCAATCACAACAATGTGAAATCACATCCTAAACCTAGCCTGGGCAGGCTGTCGTGTCCCGAAACGACAGCCTGCCCAGGCTAGCCTAAAACAGTGTGGTCAAATCGGTCATCTGTAACATCCAGTGTATTCTTATAGTATCATATCATATACCACCAACAGAAGGAATGAAAAATTGCTGATATGAATGGCTGTGAATGATAAAACACTGCTGTCTTTTAACACTAAAATATTATCGATGGATACAAACCTCTACCAAAAAGTACTATACAAATTTCTTTTACTACAGACAGCTTCTGCTCTGAAAGAGTCGTTGATGGCGTTGATCAATGATTTAAGTTATTGATAGTGCCCTGATGGCAGTTTATCAGATGTGAGTGTACACACGTTTGCCACCACTCCTAGTGCTTTGCTGGTGATACAACTATTGATGGCGTCCTTTGGGCTCGGTGAGAGAGTGTCAGAGAGCTTCTTAGCTGACTTAACTATTCGTTGAAATTTCTCTGCCATATGATTCTGGATGATATTAGACTTAGGCTTTTGATCAAGCGTTACAATCAAGGTATTGCAAATAAGCTGGCATGGCCCAGCAGCTTTTCACTCAGTTGGCTCATGGAATAGCGTTGGTGGTGAGCTGTTCCGTGTTTGCAAAAAATTTCAGTTTTTGGTTTAGGAATTTGTTAAGCTACTTATGCTATGTCAAAAACTCAATCACTGTATCATTGATAAGAAGATCTGTTATGCTTTGAGAGTCTCTACCGTTCAAAAAAGTGTTGGTTTTGGTTTTACTTGATTTTAATCAAGGTTTAATAGAAGGTTGTGCTTTTCATGTTTCTTAGCGTCAATTTATTTTTTGGATAGATAACTCTGAATTGAGAATGTCGTTGCACGTATACTCTGATATGCGGAGTGTATCTGTGAATATTGAGAACAGTTTGGGGTTCAGCACGCAGTATTGTGGGCAACCTGTACATATGATGATAACAGCTGCCTTATTTCCTGATGATATAACTCATTATTGGCTCTAGGTACATCTAGCTGATGATGTTTGGTTGTAGGTTGGGTGGTCTATAGCTGTTTTTTTATTAGTACTGTCGTGTCGGGGTTGTGTGACAATGTCAAGAGAAAATATCCCTCCAGCTCTACCCTTATATTTACCCTAGAGGAGTAAAGTGTCCACACGGAAAGAAAAGTTCGCCCGCCATTTGGAGCACCCTTGAGATGGCTGAAATTAAGGATAAAATTCACTCTTTACTTTATAAAGACTCCAACAAGGCTAGCCAGAATTTACTCATCAAGGGTAAATGATTCCTATGCGGTTACTCTGAAAACTTCATACTAGCATAATTACTTCGTTTTCTAATAGCTATATCCAGTGGTGTTGGGGAGCCCCAACGGTCCCCAACGCCGTTGGGGTAAGAGTTTTTGGTGTTGGAGTAGGCCCAACGCTCCATCATCAGCGTTGGGGTGGGTTAAACTGTACTGAATCTCCATTCTGATTCATTTTTTCTTCTTTAATTTCGTGTTGTCAAGTACTGATAATAGATGTGTTTTTTTTCGGTCTCCTTTTGCAAAGATTTTAGACCAAGAACCTGTTTTTTTAAACAGGCTTTCTCAATTTATTGCTACCCACCCACAAAATTAATTTGTTTTGTGTTAATCTGGATTTCGACCAGGTCAGTCCAAGGTCATAGCTCATATTTCACATGTCTTCAGTCTTTTGATGGGGAGAGTGCAAATTTGACTCTATTCAATAGAAATATTCCTATGTTCTTGCTAGGGCAAGTTGCTGTTATGTATTACAGTTTTGTTATTATCCTTTAGTAGTTTCACTTTGTAAAGTGAAAGTCCTTTATGTTATCTATTACTTGATTGGTATTTCATTATTGTAAAGGCTCTTTTTATTGGCCTATTTTAATCATTCGTCTGCATCCTTTTTGTTAGTTGTATATTAGATGTTAAACAAAGAAGATGCTTTGTTTAATAAGTTAATAATAAATAAACTTGTTAGCTTAGGGTTTTAAAGCTAGCACAACCAAATAGATGTCCAATCCATGTACAGCTCAATGGCGACGAGATATAGTGATTTGAAGCCCACTGCTCAAGAAGAAACAGACTCAGACTTCAACTGCAGACCAGAAGGAAGTATTGTTCTAGGATATTCTTTTTCATTCTTTAGATTAAATTGTATGTTTTGTGCTCTTGTTGCAACAGCACAGGTGCTTACTTGGTTGAAGTAAGCTCAGTAGGTCAAGGATTCAAACACTAGGCACAACTAGGTCAGTTTGAACATAGACTAAGGTGTACTCAGAGCTTTTAGCAGGCATACTCAGGGTGCAACATTTCCTTGGAGCTAGGAACTTGTTGGTGAGTGCTATTAGTTAGAGTCAAAATACAGTCTGTGTAGGCTTATCTTTAGTGTAAGATAGTGAGTGTCAATCAAAATGGCTACTGCTGTGTATTTAGATATAGATCAGTTTGATCTTGATGATGAGCAGGCTAAAACATTGTGGGAAGAGTGGTGTGAAAGACTAGATCAATATTTTATTGCAAATGGTGTTGACAAAACCAAAGAAACTGATGTTCCAAAGTGTAAGGCTATATTTCTGTCAAGAGTAGGCAGAAAGTGCTATTCGTTGATAAGAACACTGTGTCACCCAGACAAACCAGACACCAAATCATTAGATGATTTACAAAAGTTAGTCAAAGGCCACCTGTCTCCAGCTCCTGTAGCAGAGAGATATGTTTCTTATAATAGAAGACAAACAGCGGATGAGTCCGTGTCAGAGTTTTTAAATGCCTTGAGAAAACTAGCAGAGACATGTAGTTTTGAAGCATTTAGGGAGGAAGCACTGAGAGATATGTTTGTGATTGGTCTACGTGACCGGGATACCCAGAAAAAACTTTTAGGTGAGCAAAACCTCACCTTAGTGGGTGCTTTCAATACAGCTCAAGGACACGAGCGTGCTAGAAAGCATGTGGACAACATGACAGGAGAAATTCACAAACTGCAATTCTCAGGTAAGAAATCTAAAGATTTTAGAAATAAAGAGAGTACTCGTGCTTGTTTCCATTGCGGTAAAGAAGGGCATTTCAAAGCTGACTGTCCAGATAGGAAAAGTTTCACAGGCACAACTAAGACTAGTAAACACAAATATAGGAAACAAAAGGTTTACAAAGTGGATCAAACGCAATCAGTTGCTAGTTCAGACTCAGAATCTGAATACGATGATCATTTACATGCAGTTAGGGTGAGCAAAGTTGGTGAATCTAAAAGGGTAGGCCTACCCCCATTTATGATACAGATGAGGGTAAATGATGTACCTTTAGATTTGGAACTAGACACAGGTGCTGCAGTGTCAGTTATATCACTAAAGCAGTTCAAAACCCTTGGTGTTGAAAAGTTTGAACCAAGTGATGTAGGCCTTACAACGATAACAGGGCAACCAATCAAAGTTCTTGGGGAATGTAAAGTAAATGTTAAGTATCATGACGCTGTTTATACTGATATGCCTTTGATTGCTGCAGAGTCAAAGGGTCCTGCTCTACTTGGACGTGATTGGCTTGCAAAGATACAGGTAGACTGGAAGTTCATCAAGTCACTGAAGGAAAATAACCCAACTAGTCGTTTGGTACACAAGTACAGCACTTTGTTTGATGGTCAACTTGGCAAGGTGAAAGATATTAAGGTCAAGCTAGAGCTGAAAGGAGGGGCTACACCTCGATTTTTCAAACCGAGATCAGTACCGTATGCAGTGAGAGAACCCATCAAAGAGGAGCTGGACAGACTTGTGTCAGAAGGTATTCTTTCAAGGATTGATTACAGTGAGTGGGGAGCTCCAATAGTACCGGTGAAGAAGCCATCAGGAAAGTACAGCATATGTGGAGACTACTCTGTGACCATCAATCCGCATCTGAAGGTGCCAGAACACCCGATGCCAAACATTGAAGAATTACTGACAAAGCTAAACGGAGGGGAAAAGTTTACTAAGCTAGATCTCTCTCAAGCATACCAGCAGATTGAGCTTGACGAGGACTCTCAGGCTTATGTGGCTATCAACACTCACTGTGGGTTGTTTGCACCAACCAGAGTCCCTTACGGCATATCAGCAGCACCATCATTGTTTCAAAGTGTGATGGACAGAGTGCTCCAGGGTTTGGATTGTGGATGCTATCTTGATGACATCATTGTCACTGGAAAGAATGATCAGGAACATTTACACAATCTGGAGGAAGTTCTGAGCCGTCTTAGCAAGTATGGTTTCAAGCTGCAACGCTCCAAATGTGAATACATGATGCCTTCAATACAGTACCTAGGAAATGTGGTAGATAAGAATGGCATCAGGAAAGATCCTTGCGCAACAGAGGCAATAAGAGATGCGCCAGCACCAAAGAACTCGGGAGAAATGAGGTCATTTTAAGGCCTGGCAAACCAGTATAGAAAGTTTGTGGATAACATGTCTACCTTAGCAGCACCACTAAATGAGTTACTTCAGCACAAGCAGAGATGGAAGTGGACAGCTGAGAGACAACACTCATTTGACAGGATCAAGAGAAAAATTACAGAGGACACAGTACTGGCTCACTATGACCCTAAGGAGGAGATTTATCTAGCTGTGGATGCTTCTCCAGTAGGATTAGGAGCAGTAATAAGTCATGGACGAGGCAAACATGAGAGGCCAATAGCATTTGCCTCACGTACTCTGACTGATGCTGAAAAGAACTATTCTCAGATTGACAGAGAAGCTCTAGCCATAATATATGGTATCAAGAAGTTTCATTACTATCTATATGGTAGAAAATTTGTATTTTACTCGGACAATCAACCACTATGTCATATATTAGGATCTCGAAAGGGGCTCCCCAGCCTTGCAGCTGCAAGGATTCTCAGATGGGCTATTGGAATAGCGGGATATACATTCCAGGTGCAACACAGACCAGGTAGCAAGAATGGTTGTGCTGATGCACTGTCACGTTTGCCACTAAAGAAAACGGAGACGAATCCCGAGATCATCAAATGGACACAGGAAGCTAGAGAGTGTAATACTGAAGTTCTCGCTTCACTCCCAGTAACAGCTAGACAGATTGCACGTCAAACTCGTACAGATCCCATACTTTCCAAAGTAATGCACTGTGTGAAGACTGGCTGGCCAGCAGTGTCTGAAGCAACACTGGAAGTTTATCATCATAAAAGGAATGAAATAACGATAGAAGATGGCTGCCTTCTGTGGGGAAATCGCGTTATTATACCCAACAAACTGAGATTTAAACTTCTGGAGGAGCTTCACCAGGGTCACCAAGGCATTGTGAAGATGAAGGCACTGGCAAGAATTCATTTCTGGTGGCCTAAAATTGATAAAGAGATTGAGGCAGAAGTAAGGAAATGCTCACCATGTCAGCAGAATGCTGAAAGCCCACCTCAACTGTCCCACAACTCATGGGCTTGGCCGGATCGACCATGGAGAAGGGTACATATAGACTTCGCACAGTTTGAAGGAGATTACTACTTTGTCATGGTAGACGCATTCTCAAAGTGGACAGAGGTTATCCTGATGTCAAGAGGTACCAATGCGGAGCGCACCATCAAAGCTCTGAGAAGTGTCTTCTCAAGACAAGGGCTATGTGAGGAGATCGTTGCAGACAACGGACCACCTTTTCCTAGCCTGGAATTACAGAAGTTTCTCCAGAAAAATGGAGTTAAGAGCATATTCTCAGCACCATTTCATCCATCATCAAACGGAGCCGCAGAAAGGTTTGTAAAAACATTGAAACGAGGGTTAAAGAAGAGCAACGGTAAGTTCTCTAAACTACATCGATTGCATGAGTTTTTATTAGTGTACCGCTCAACACCTCATTCTTTGACTGGTCAAACACCCTCAGAAATGCTCATGGGCCGTAGAATTCGCACTAGGCTTGATTTGGTGAGACCGGATATGAGGGCTCGCATCACTCAAGAATCAGGAGGGGTGCAGCATCCCCGTGCGTTTGTTATTGGAGATCCAGTAATAGCTCGAGACTATCGAAACATTAGGAAACCTGGGTGGTTATCAGGCGTAGTAGTTGCCATAATGTCACCTGTCACTTACAGCATACAGGTCGAACTGAGGGGCGAGTTGGTAATTTGGAAAAGGCATGTAGACCAGCTTAAGGCCTGTGAATTAGATAATTTTGAGGAGGGAAAGGAGTTTGAAGTCAATGATAGAAGCAAATCTCTGTTTAGAAATAACATGTCATCTTCTTCTGTTGTAGATAGGGAGGTTGGCCAAATTCCAGCAGAGACTACATTTAACGAGAGACCTGAATCAGAAGAAACTCCCCCACTAGATTCGGCAGTCACCGGTGCCGCTGCCACGCAGACAACGCCGCCTCCCGACTTTCCTTAAAGACTACGATATGACTGTTTAGAATCATTGTTGATGTAATTTTATATAGCGTGGGAGAATGTTATGTATTACAGTTTTGTTATTATCCTTTAGTAGTTTCACTTTGTAAAGTGAAAGTCCTTTATGTTATCTATTACTTGATTGGTATTTCATTATTGTAAAGGCTCTTTTTATTGGCCTATTTTAATCATTCGTCTGCATCCTTTTTGTTAGTTGTATATTAGATGTTAAACAAAGAAGATGCTTTGTTTAATAAGTTAATAATAAATAAACTTGTTAGCTTAGGGTTTTAAAGCTAGCACAACCAAATAGATGTCCAATCCATGTACAGCTCAGTTGTAAGGTCAGTGGTTTTCCCATGCTTTTCACCCTTGCAGTAACAATGGAATCACAACGGTCTCTGCTGAATTTTCAATTCTCAAAGAGTAAAAGGTAAGTTAATTCTAACTTATACCATATTCCACAGCAGTGGATGGGCTCCTGATCAATATACTTAGCTTGTTGGGTTGTTGGATTCAGGAAACAGTGTTGAATAATTTGAGTTTCTCTCTCTCATTCTTGCAGTACTAACTGAAACTCTGCTCCCATTCACTCACCCACACTAGGAGTAGTCCAGGGCCAATTGATCCCTACTCAATTAAGATTGATAGATTGACTGGACCCACTTATTCATCATCACCATACTTATGCTCTAATCCTAACTGGTTGTCAGTGTGAGTGATACAACTCTCATGAGTTTTGGAAATTTACACAATAGCACACTAGGCCTATCACTATGATCACTATGATGGTTTGGTTATTCAAGGACATGTTGCTTTTAAGTGGGTATTTTAGTGAGATGGGACTGGAAATATCACTATTACAAATCAGTTACATCAACATTATAAAGCAAGCATGCAACTACTTACTATGACTCCCCAGGCTGTTTCACATTTGCCTTAATTTGCCTTAGGAGGAAAACTGATCTTGATACTGAGGACAATATAGCTAGCACTTCATCTACAGCCAACCAGGTAGTAATTATTCAGCTAAGAATTGTTGATCGCATCAACTGATTGATTTTTGGCTCGTTAGTTGTCACTGTTGCAGCCTTTTGAGACTATGAAACGCCATTTGGGATGGGTCAAGGTTGTATGTAGTTTCGTCCTGTATTATAATAGTCATAATATGATTTATTTATAACAGAACGAAACTACATAGTCAAACTCTGTGTGGTGGTTAAGCTTTGCTAGTGCACACATACGTTTTACATAATGTATACTGTTGTAAGTGGAACATGAATCAGATGTGATGAAAATACCAAATATCTGTGATAACATTATCAATGTCAACTATTATTTACCATAGGATGAACAAGAGACTGGTAGCCAGACTACAAATGATACAGAAACAACTATAGAAACACCAGTAAGACACACAAATATGTTACAACCTATTGTCGAAGATTCATAGGATGACAATTTTATTCGTTTCAAATTGTTATTCCATTGTAATAGAAATAAAATTATGGAATACTGTGGTAATAGCATAGTCAAAATGAAGCAATTATGATATGGTATTCACGCTAAAGTTCGGGTTAATTATTTACCAATTACCAAATATGCCTCTGATAGTTTTTTTTTTAATTCACATGGCACTTATACAAGTCAACAATTCTCTTATAAACCTACACTACGTTTTGCTTATTTACAGAAGACAAACAAAATCCCGTCGATCTACACACCTGATGAGTTCGAAGACAAATGTAGGGAGTATCCATGGCTCACGACAGGCAAAGAGGGCAGGCTGCTTTGTAGCACATGTATAGAGGTGAGCGCCCTCACGATTGATCAGGCTAAGGGTGTGTACATTCGCAGCCAATGGGTGACAGGTGGTGTATGAGGTAGTGGAGATGATGTATCAAAACAAAAGACATCTATACGTCGTAAGATTTTTGACCACTGAAAATCTGCGACACCCATTAAAGCTGAAGAGATTTTGCATCAGGCAAATAAAGAACAGTTGAAACAGGGTTTCAGGGAACAAAATAAGGGCCAATTTGAGACTACTGAAAGACTGATTCGGTCAGCATATGCTGTGGCCAAAAACAATAGACCATATGTTTCCTATCAGGAGTACTGCGAGTTGCAGCAAACCAATGGCTTGGATATAGGTACTTGTTTACATTCCAGATATGCTGGAACTGCTATGATAGATAGCATAGCAGAAGATATGAGAAAAATTCTTTGTGAGTCAATAATTAAAAACTGCCATCGCGTAAGCATTATGCTGGATGAATCCACCACAGTCAGCAGGAAGACCTGTCTGGTAGTGTATGTACGATCAGCATGTCCTCAGAAAAAACTCTGATGAGAGTGAGTGTTTTGCGTTCCCGTTGGGTTTAGTTGAACTGCCATCCCTGAAGTCTCAGGATATCACAAAGTCTACTCTGAAGCTTTTAGCTGAGCATGGCTTCACAGATGAGTATTTAGCCTCAAATCTAGTGGGTGCATGCTCAGATGGTGCTTCTGTGATGCTTGGAAAGTACTCAGGTGTGCTAACCAAGCTGAAAGAGAAGTACCAAAACATCATATTGTGGCATTGTATGTGTCACAGAGTAGAGCTTGCCATGGGTGATGCGGTTAAATCTGTGACCCAGATAAACCATGTCAAGTCATTTCTTGACAAACTCTACTCTGTATTTAGCCAAAGCCCAAAAGCTCAGCGTGAGCTTGAAGACTGCGCTCTTCAAGTTCATTTAGAGTTGCTAAAGATAGGTAGGGTGCTGGATGTATGTTGGGTCGCATCTAGTTTTAGTGGTTTACAAGCTGTCTGGAAAAGCTACTCTGCCCTTCACAAATTTATGACCACCTCTGACACAGCTACTAATTCAAAACATAAATCTATGTGTGAAGGTCTTAAAAATATTCTCGCATCTAATGGGTTTGTACACAACCTAGCTGTTATGTTAGATGCATTAGAGGCCATTTCTGATCTGTCTAAGTCTCTACAGCGTGAGAACTGCTCACTTGGTGAGGCTTATGGTATGGTTACCCGTACAATCAGGGATTTGAGGCTACAAAAATCTGGTGCGAAAGGGCATTATTATTTCCTCTATGAGGAAGCTTCAGCAGGGGGAGAATTCAGAGGTGTGACTTTGGATGGCAATCGCCACAGCATGCTAAATAAATCAGCTTTCCTCCAAGCTCTGATTGACAACTTAAATAGCAGGCTGTACACCCAGGTTGGTTTTTCAAACCACCAGGAATTCTCCTCCCTGTTGGAAGAAATAGATGTACTGAACCCACAAAAGTGGCCAACGGGTGTTTTGAGCCCATGGGTAAAAGGTGAGACCCAGCTGGGTTCACTTTGTAAGAGACTCTCTGTAGACTTTGGGACCGTTAGTGGGCATTATAGAGATTTTGTTGACAACCCAAACACTCAGCCCGCAAAAATCACTGAGCTAAAAACTATCATAAATACACTGCCAGTCAGTAGTGCTGACTTCGAACGAGGGTTCTCGACCATGTATGTCATTTGTTCTGATTTACGAAATAGCCTGACTGTCACACATATAAGCAACTTAATGTTCATTTCTTTGGTGGGGCCACCGGTCAGCAAATTCAAGCCTAAACGCTATGTTGACCGATGGCTCTTATCTCGTAGACATGCAGATTACAAAAATAGAGAGCTTAACGTGAAGAAGGATTGTGCACCCCAAGAGCAGTACCAAATGCTCTGGGAATTATTTTGACTTTTGTGTGTCAGAAAGTTGCAACGGATTTGTAACACAACGCTATTAATAATTTTTTAATAGTTATACCCTTTTAGTTTATTAGTTTTATTTAAATTTTATAGAAAACCTGTCAGCGCTAGCTGGTAAGTCAAACATTTATATGTTTTTGTTCTTCTAACAGCTTTCATAATATAACTCTCAACCTAATCATGTCGCTAGTGGGTGGTATGGTGGTTTTGTTCCATGTGCCTGTCTTATGATGTCGTCGCTTCAAGCTAACAATTTAAGAATCTTAACAGCGGCCCTTTGAATGTCGTAAGGACTTGATGCCTCTCAGTGATTACGAGTTTGAGATGTTTGAAAAACCTGCTTTAAACTGTTTACTACTCATAATGGTAAGTTTGACCCCATGATATTGTTACTGGTAATCATTTATTATTGTAAGAGAAATAACACATGTATATCTGATTGCATAATTTCACTGTGAAATGGATAGATTTACTCTATTTTGCTCCCTCATCTCAAAATTTTTCCGAGGCAGGAGGCCGCTCTGCCGCCCCTCCCGCACCCACCCCGGCGTCAGGCCGTTGGCCTGACATTGTTGGGATACTGAGTTGGGGTAAGAAAATTTTCCTCTCAACACCACTGGCTATATCCAATGTCTCGATGTCCTGGGAAATGCTACAATAGATTTGTACAAGGTTGAGGAAACCTGCATCCACTCCCCTGCCAACAGTGGCTGGTAATTACGCCTATATGATAGTTCTATATGAGCGGCCACAGCTGACAGGTACAGATGTCAGGCATTTTATGATCATTTTGATGGAAGGCAAGACGACAGGTTTAATTGACACCTGGTAGGCCTAATATATTCTTGCAGAGTATAATTCACACTACCCCAAACTTCTACACCTACACAAGATTACATAAAAAGAGGGAGTAACAAAATGAGAAATGCTAATAATTTTTGAATTTGAGATGGCTGTGTTATCGCTTTACGCTTTACATTTAACACTTTCTATGCCTTTTGTACTCTTTAAAAAAACACGAATATGACCAGACTTTAATCTCCTTCAGTAGTATACTATAAGAGTCTATATCAGGGGCTTTTACTCGCCCAGAAGGGGAATTCCCTACAATTATTGATTTTAAAAGCCAAAGCCAATAAACTAATAGCCTAATACTGGCATAAACATTCACAGTATGTCAGCTGTCTAGAACACTTATATCATTCACATAAGGCTGTGGATATTTTACATTATAGGGGATTCCCCGCTGCTAACAAACAGTATTCATTACACAGAATGCACAATCTGAAAGCTTTATCATAGCAATCTCAATCACCCTTCATCAACAAGTGATAACTAATAGTTAACTACAATACCTTATTTGCGTTGGATAAGCCAGTCATGAGACACGTTCATAGCAAGTTCATAGCCCACTCACACTTGAGAACTGTTAGAGACACCAAAAGCTAAGGGAGGACTTCACTTAGGTATGTGTATTAGAAAATACATTTCAAGATAGTGGTCTGCACTGAATATCCTTTTACAATGGACTGCCTTCTCTGTAGTTTATACAAGTCCAGTGGAAAGGCCTCTACAACCGGGGCATGCAACTGCTGGACTTGCTCAAACTAAAGAAGGCATGTGCTTTTAACAGCTGCGTTGCAATGATTATGTTTATTAGTAAATGATCATACTTAAATAAAAGATGTACAGAACAAGTGTTATCTCTGAAACTAGGGGTTTTAGGAAAACTGATACAACTAAACTCAATACAATCGATAGAACAGGCTCACCTCAAATCACTGTTACAAATGTCTGACTTGCTCAAGCAAGATCTTCTCAGTACCGAGCTATCAGTGGATTGTCCTCTCTACTAGCCGCCAGCCTTTTGGGTGACTCTACAAGTAATGTAATTCTCTTATGAGTAATCTAGCTGTCCTCACGAGTATAGGCTACATGTTGCACAGAAAACAGTCATGAGTAGAGTCCCTTTCCCAATCTTGCCTACTTCTTTTTCTTTTGTTTTTTGGTTGTAGCGTCCTTCAAGTTTTTCATTGTTTTGATTGGATCCATAATATGTAATAATATATATGTATATATGTATTTGGTACAAAGGGATAATATGATTCCTCAGTATGAAATATGATAGTAGTCTGCATGCATGTTTGCCGCTACGTGGCTGACTGGTTTTTGGCTGAGTCATGTTGTTTAAACCTTTGTACACAACTACATGTAAAAATAGGAGTTGCCTTCCTTTTTATGTGTGGTGGGGAAACTCCAACGTAATATATGATTGCTATTAGAATTTGACTAATATTCAATATAGCACTAGTGTGAATTTCCCAATGTAGTTTGCAGTAGTACTCCATTTTGACATATCCCTGCTACTGTTTGTAGGCTTCACGTTTGCAAACTTTGCTATGTTTACATGTTTTATACATACTTCATACATACATACATACATGCATACTACATTAAGTCACCCCAAATAGCTAAGCCAGAGGCTAGCCAAAATTTACTCATTAAGTGTAAATTAACTCTGTGTGGGCACAACTCTGAACATTTAATTCTGGTATTATTACTCTGTCTAACTAGATCTATGTTTCAATGTTAAAATCATTTTTTGGGCATCACTGCGTTTCAGACCCAAGAATTGTTGGACAATTCTGTACAATTCTAGAATTGTTGGAAACTAACCCATATATCATTACCCAACCAGCAACCATTATTGTGCAATTAACCCTGCCTGCTAAATAAATTACATTCATTCTTGCTATTTTATAGTTATAGTATAAGCCTTTACAGTTCTAGTCAATATTACATAATTGGATTGACATTGTATTCAACTAGTTTGTATTTAGATGACCAGGCAAGATCTCCTGTAATGAATAGATATTGCTGTGCAAGGTAGCATCAAAGTCTATAACGTGGGAGGCCCAGGTTCAAATCCCCGCCGAGACAAATCTTTTCTTTTCGTCATGATGGAAATCGAAAGCATTCCATTTGAATTGTCCGCTTACAATTTTTGTAAGCACAGAAAAGTCTAAGTAATGAGTATGATGACCCGTCAAAATACTTATGTTCAAATCTCTATAATTGTACAGAATTGTCCAGCAATTCTTGGGTATGAAACGCAGTGCATACAGCCGGAAATTCCTTTCTCTAATGCTAAAATAAGTTTGTACAATAATGAGGACGCTTGCATCCACTCCCCTGCATGCCACAAACAAAACATGGTCTGATAATAACGCATATAAGATAGTTCTATATCAGCAGCCGCAGCTGACAGAGAGAGATGGCAGGGATTTTATATAAATTTCATTGACACAGGGTAGTATGGATGGATTTATTACAATCACTGACAACGAAGCAGCGAAATTGGCACTGGTAAAAAAAAAATATAGAAAAATCAGGTCTCTGTGGTAAAAGTTAAAATGAATATTGTTTAGTGTGAGAATCAGATGTCATAAAGACCAGTCTCGGCCCCAAACACCTCTGTACTTCATGGTGCGGTAACGAGTAGGCCTAACAGGGCATAATTTGAATTCACACCTACGCATTCTGCTTTTAGATAGAAAAAACCAATAACAAATTGAGCGGTGCTAATAGATATGAAATTGTGCTGCTAATAGCTTTTGAACTTGATATGCCTTTTGCATGCTCATGAAAAACCTGCATAGACACGGCGGCTGTAGGAACGAGGGTTACTAGTAGATAAAGCATTATATGATAACAAAGGACTATAAATGCCGTTTGCTCAATCAATATCTCTAATGTAATAATCTAGTCTTTTATGGTGTCATTGAGAGGGCTGTTTTAAAAGTAGATGAACTGAAACTGCTTGCTGACTGCACTTCAATAAGTGCCACTGTAACATTGTGAATAACACTATTACTAAATTTAGCTGAGTTAGAGGCGATCAAATCTCATGCCCTGTTTTCGTAGTCAGACTCTTGACTGCTGAAACTACCTCGTTCCAAAAATTTAAGCAAGATCATGATTTGTTCGATGATTAAAATGAGGGTAACCATATTATTTGTTTTACCCGAAAAGCATGATGTACCATCGACTTTATCAGTTGTGACAGAGGCAGTTTAATCAAGTATAGTGATTGAATCTGTCTAACTAAGCTGCTTAGTGGTTTCTTGTTCCCCAGTCTGAGTGTATCAGCGATCAGGGGTTTGTACAAAATATAGAACCACTCAATACAACACATTTCTTTCACAAAGCTTTCAGTATTTCATGGTATCATACTGCGCTGGTAGAGCACTAGATTTTTAAACCTCCTAGGTGCAACTGATGAAGTACGGGGGCAATTTCTAAAGCTACACATATTTTTACCTGGAAGAGATAAAAACTTTTTCAGCGTCAAAATATTGCATAACTACTGCAGAACTAGCTGCCAGACTATTTAGCTTCGGTCCTTCTGTATTTTCCAGGTCTTCAAGTGTTGTAATCTATAACTCAATCAATTTCAGCCTTACGATGGCAATAAAACATCACTATAGGTAGTCATTCAACTGTAAACTCAATCCAAACTCAATGATACACTAATCTCTACACTATAACTCAAGTGCTTATGTACCGGCCAAGTCATGGTTATTCTTGTTATTCACTATCGCGCTGTTAAACTGTAACTTCAAATGTAATGAACCCAACATTATAATTGCTGTAAGTACTATAGTTATTGTTTAGCAGGTGCCTTTCAGAAGATAAAGGAATCTTGGACGATCAGAGTAACACAAAAAGGAAGCAGGGTGATCATATCTTATGTCCTGTTAATCTAGAAAATAAGAGAACCGAGAAATATCCAACCACAGTGCCTGAGATTGACATCAGTGTTGTACCAGAAGTCATGTCAGCTTACAACCCTAATATACGGCAGGTAGGAATTTGTGTTGTAATTTAAAGCTTTCTATGCGTATAATAACGTTGGTACAGGTGATGGCCAGCACCATAACTACTTGTGTGTCTGAGGGTCCTAGATTTGACATCTGGGGTTTGTTGTGCCACAATATGCTCAAACCTTCCCAAAAACAGAGAGAAATCAACATAACCAATTATACTGTTTTTTTTTATCATTGAAAAGCTAGGATTACCAGCATCACAAAAACTTACTTTTGAATACCTCAGGTGACATGACACAATATCACAGCTGACATGAATATGCAATCATATTTTCATGTGTCTGAAATGTTGGTATCATAATTGTTCAGCCTTGTTACCGCCTTCTTGCGCTAAAATGCATTACTATAATTGCATTTCTTGAGAAACTATGGTAGTCTTTGAAGTCTTTTTACTGATGATAGCATATGATAGTTAACAGCTTTGTTTAGTCCGTTCAGGAGACCAGTGATGATAAATCCATCTATTCTATGAGATTCTTGTCAGTTTTGAGTGAAGTAGATGGACTCCATATTAACAACTTTGATGGCATTCCTCATTCTCAGTGTAATTTGTACACATAATGCATCTTTTGTCATACTTGATTTCACCAGCAACGTGCCATGTCACAGCCTAGAGGAATACCCACCAATAATCAACGGGGACACAATATACACGGTATGAGCGGAACTTCGCCTCAAACACAGCCAATGCACTTTTCCCCTCAACATCCACAGTATATGATAGCTAATATGCCGGGACAAGCTATGGTATGTTTTATTGGAACTTATCATCAATTTCTACGTCAAAGTGTGTGAGTTTAATCGGCTGACAAGCTTTACCAAAATCTGTGTCATGCCGGTTAGAATCGGCTCGGAAACTTCAGTGCGATGAAATTTGGATTCAAATTGGGTTGTGCCGTTTGAAAGCTTCCAAGAAATTGTTACAAAGGGTGCAGATCTAACCTTCTGGTCTGGTATTTATTTCGATCAGAATTCAGATGTCCTTGTTACATATTGTCAGGCTGGTAAGGTGGGCTTTTGGTTTTACGCCGTTAGTCAATACTGATTTTCTCAAGTTCCTAGCAGGGGTAATATCTCAAAATACTATGTAATAATAAGCTTTAAATTCTATGATCAATTAGTACTATTCAACTGTAGTTACTCAAGACAGATTAACTGAGGGAATTCCCTCCTAAATACTACAAAGAAATCTCACTGGGAAACCCTATTGTAGTTTCCTTGTTATGACTGTACTTGTGTAATGTGTACAAGAATGCGATAAATTATGTATGACCTGTCTATGTTTATTTGTCTACACACTATGCTAATAAACCAAATTGATATCTCAAGTAAGCTATTATGTCAATAATCAAGTGCTTCGCTCAACAATAGGCAACTCAAAAATAGACCTCGTTCTACCGTTCACAGTTCTGGACAGAAAAGGCTACTTGGTAGAACTAAGACTATCCTCACCCTGACTCGCGGGAAATGTTACTTCAATGATCTTGTATGAAATTATAATCAAAAGTTAACAGTAAAGATTAGCTTTACTATTACCTGACATACAACTGGATAGTTTTCTATGGTAACAAAATTAAATTTCAGCCTTATAAATAACTAATTTCAAATACATCAAAGGATGACTTTAATTCAAGCTCTACAACAGTTACTAAGCTATGTTAATTGAAACTATTTGACCCAAGCGAAGCAGTCTCAATTGCCAAAACAAACTGCTTTACGCCCCATTTTTGGTATGCCAATATATACCCTGAAGTGCCACCTGCCCGGCTAGTAAATATTAGCCTCTTGCAAATTTTGAATTAATTAAAAACAAAAATCAAATGACACTTTAACTTCATAAAAATTGAGGTACAAATAAACTTCCAAAGTCTCAAAAATAATTACCTTATAAATAATAATACGGTACTTACTATATTCCAGTGAAGTCTGTCTAAGTTAAACTTGTACTCCTCAAGTCTATATTTCTTCTTTGAGAACGCCTCTGTCACTGTGTCGTCAAACTTGTACTCCTTATGTCTCTATTTCTCCTTTGTGAACGCCTCTGTCACTGTGTCTTAAAACTTTTATTCTTTAAGTCTGTATTTCTCCTTTGTGAACGCCTCTGTCACTGTGTCTTCAAACTTGTACTCCTTAAGTCTGTATCTCTTCTTTGTGAACGCCTCTGTCACTGTGTCTTAAAACTTTTATTCTTTAAGTCTGTATTTCTCCTTTGTGAACACCTCTGTCACTGTGTCTTCAAACTTGTACTCCTCAAGTCTCTATTTCTCCTTTGTGAACGCCTCTGTCACTGTGTCTTAAAACTTTTATTCTTTAAGTCTGTATTTCTCCTTTGTGAACGCCTCTGTCACTGTGTCTTCAAACTTGTACTCCTTAAGTCTGTATCTCTTCTTTGTGAACGCCTCTGTCACTGTGTCTTAAAACTTTTATTCTTTAAGTCTGTATTTCTCCTTTGTGAACACCTCTGTCACTGTGTCTTCAAACTTGTACTCCTCAAGTCTCTATTTCTCCTTTGTGAACACCTCTGTCACTGTGTCTTCAAACTTGTACTCCTCAAGTCTCTATTTCTCCTTTGTGAACGCCTCTGTCACTGTGTCTTCAAACTTGTACTCCTCAAGTCTCTATTTCTCCTTTGTGAACACCTCTGTCACTGTGTCTTCAAACTTGTACTCCTCAAGTCTCTATTTCTCCTTTGTGAACGCCTCTGTCACTGTGTCTTCAAACTTGTACTCCTTAAGTCTGTATCTCTCCTTTGTGAACGCCTCTGTCACTGTGTCTTCAAACTTGTACTCCTCAAGACTGTATCTCTTCTTTGTGAACGCCTCTGTCACTGTGTCTTCAAACTTGTACTCCTTAAGTCTGTATATCTCCTTTGTGAACGCCTCTGTCACTGTGTCTTCAAACTTGTACTCCTTAAGTCTGTATCTCTTCTTTGTGAACGCCTCTGTCACTGTGTCTTCAAACTTGTACTCCTCAAGACTGTATCTCTTCTTTGTGAACGCCTCTGTCACTGTGTCTTCAAACTTGTACTCCTTAAGTCTGTATATCTCCTTTGTGAACGCCTCTGTCACTGTGTCTTCAAACTTGTACTCCTTAAGTCTCTATTTCTCCTTTGTGAACGCCTCTGTCACTGTGTCTTCAAACTTGTACTCCTTAGGTCTCTATTTCTCCTTTGTGAACACCTCTGTCACTGTGTCTTCAAACTTGTACTCCTTAAGTCTCTATTTCTCCTTTGTGAACACCTCTGTCACTGTGTCTTCAAACTTGTACTCCTCAAGTCTCTATTTCTCCTTTGTGAACGCCTCTGTCACTGTGTCTTCAAACTTGTACTCCTCAAGACTGTATCTCTTCTTTGTGAACGCCTCTGTCACTGTGTCTTCAAACTTGTACTCCTTAAGTCTCTATTTCTCCTTTGTGAACACCTCTGTCACTGTGTCTTCAAACTTGTACTCCTCAAGACTGTATATCTCCTTTGTGAATGCCTCTGTAACTGTGTCTTCAAACTTGTACTCCTTAAGTCTCTATTTCTCCTTTGTGAACGCCTCTGTCACTGTGTCTTCAAACTTGTACTCCTCAAGACTGTATATCTCCTTTGTGAATGCCTCTGTAACTGTGTCTTCAAACTTGTACTCCTTAAGTCTCTATTTCTTCTTTGTGAACACCTCTGTCACTGTGTCTTCAAACTTGTACTCCTCAAGACTGTATATCTCCTTTGTGAATGCCTCTGTAACTGTGTCTTCAAACTTGTACTCCTTAAGTCTGTATCTCTTCTTTGTGAACGCCTCTGTCACTGTGTCTTCAAACTTGTACTCCTCAAGTCTCTATTTCTCCTTTGTGAACACCTCTGTCACTGTGTCTTCAAACTTGTACTCCTCAAGTCTTTATTTCTCCTTTGTGAACGCCTCTGTCACTGTGTCTTCAAACTTGTACTCCTTAAGTCTGTATTTCTCCTTTGTGAACGCCTCTGTCACTGTGTCTTCAAACTTGTACTCCTCAAGACTGTATCTCTTCTTTGTGAACGCCTCTGTCACTGTGTCTTCAAACTTGTACTCCTTAAGTCTGTATCTCTTCTTTGTGAACGCCTCTGTCACTGTGTCTTCAAACTTGTACTCCTCAAGACTGTATATCTCCTTTGTGAATGCCTCTGTAACTGTGTCTTCAAACTTGTACTCCTTAAGTCTCTATTTCTCTTTTGTGAACGCCTCTGTCACCGTCTTGACTCGTTGGTAAATTCCTACTGAATACTAGCCAGCGAAGATAAAGATACCTATGATACACTTTGACAAACCCTTGCTGTCAAAGTTGTATGTTACTCTCTGGCAAACCCTTGCTGCCAAAGTTTATGATACTACGCCTTATTAAACCCTCGCTACCAAAGTCTAAAAATGATACTCTTTGACAAACCCTTGCTGTCAGAGTTCTATGTTACCAATCTTACTACGGTGGGTCCTGCCTTATATAGGATGTAAGGATTGCTGGGTTGGCATGGTGCAATAATGCTGAGGTAGCGCACCAAAATTGCCATTTGCTGACAAGTAGAACATTTGTTAGGGTTGGTACGTTACAATGATGCTGAGGTGGCGCACCAAAATTACTGACTGCTGACAAGTAGAACATTTGCTAGGGTTGCACTTCGTAATAGTGTTGACTGTTTGCTGACCATACATGAGTCATAAACCCAAGACTAATTATAAAACATATGATAAATATTGGTTAGTACATGGCATTGTAACATGTCATTTATGTAATAATAAATAATTATTAAACATGAAAATTATCTTAATTCTGTTCTGAAGTTTCCAGTATGTATAGGTTATGTTAATCATAAAATTAATAATAATTCTACTGCCATCAGTTTTTTTATGCTGCTTTCCATGACCAGATAAATAGTTAAACCGAAACCAATAATAAATTAATAACCACAGCCTAAATTTTTACTGCTAATTGTGGTAATGTAAATAATGAGATATAACAATTGTACATGACTAGTGCAGTGGCTAATAAAAAGGGGGAGGGGGAGAATAGCATTGAATAAAATGTCACTGTTGCAATAAACATTATTGAACATTGTTTTTGTTGAGGCAGTTGTGTCTCCATTATTTGCTCCATAAATTTACATACTAACTAATTATCGTCATAATTATATTTTTGTTTCATAAAAATTTGAGGCAGGCAGGGTGGCGTAGTGGTTAGGATTCGAGCTTCTCAATCTGAGAGTTGCAGGTTTGAGTCCCGGTCGCTACCCATTCTGCTGAAGGAGGTGAGCTCTCCGATCAATGGCCTAGCTTGCCCACCCTTACATTGTACAAGGGTGCGCTAATTAGATGAGTCATATTATGTATCGTGTATCATGTGTCATGTGTCATGTGTCATGTGTCATGTGTCATGTGTCATGTGTCATGTGTCATGTGTCATGTGTCATGTGTCATGTGTCATGTGTCATGTGTCATGTGTCACGTGTCACGTGTCACGTGTCACGTATCACGTATCACGTATAACGTATCATCAATCTTATGTATCACGTATCACGTCTCACGTATCACGTATCACATATCACACTTGGGGGCCAACCAAACCCCAGTAGTTGATGGACTTTAGTGGGTTTTCAACCCACGACCTCCGATATCCTTCCATGGTAAAGGAATGGCGCTCTAACCAATTGAGCCACCTCCTACTCCCTCGTCATTATCACATGTGATGAATTACACTTTGAAATTAGTTCTGGGTACCAATGACTTTACGACAGGGGAATTTCATATAATAGTATCAACAGTCGATGACTCCGCAATTATACATTCCACCATTACACACATAAAAAAACTACATCGCATGTATGTAGATTTGAAACATGGGTTTAACCTGGAGTTATGCTTTCACAGTTCTATCATGCGAGTGTCAAAGATGGGATTATAATTGCAAGGACCTGCAAAGTCAGCAAACCATTGTCATTTATATGTATGTACAGGTAATGTGGAATAGGAATATGGAATATGCTCATGATCTAAAATTGATAGCTAAAGATGATTGCGCAATTTATGAACAGGTATAAAAAGGAAGGTGGTATGGTGCAGCACATGTGTGATATACTAAATACAAAGAATGATGAGACTCAGATACTATCAAGGTCCATAAATCTCCTATAGCCTATGACTACATGTAATAATTCATATTATAATGTATGTAAATAATAACATTCAGACGACGGGACGTTGCCGCAGCGGACAGGCGTAACATCTTAATTATGGATGGCTATTGCTGCACTTCTAGCTCTATCAACATTAGGGTTGGAACGACCTCTTGAGGTTGGAGTTGAATTTCAGATATTTGACGTCGGATTCAACCACAAACCGGATCGGATATGTGTTATGTCTGATCCGAGATGATACGTTTTTAATCAACACTTACTTAGCATCATTTATCCCACTAAAAATGACAAGGAAGGAAGTATGATAGTCATTAATTTGTGGTTCTGATTAGATAATGGAGTTTGGCTGAAAGCACTCGGTGATCGGTAGGCAATCAATACCTATCTTATTTTCATAGCTAGTTATATTGTTGCCGATTAAGTTTGATGGATGTGTTTTTCTGCTGAAATTGAGAGAAGCATCTTTACTCAGATCGTTGTGAATAGGGACATAATTTTTCTACAAATATGTTCCCTGTAACAAACTATCTAGTTTAATGTACAAGGTTATCCTCTTCTTCAAAGTAGGAGGACAATTCCTATCCTAATCACAGCAGAGAGTTTGGGACATATGAGCAGGGAGTTTGTTCAAACTCAATGATTACAAACATTGGGGTTTGAGTGATCCTGCCAAATTGAGTCAAGAGATATTTGTACTCATTAAATGATACTTTCAAATATACTATTTGCGTGATCATTGCACCGTGGCTGTTTGAGTGATAAGTTGGTCCTTGTAAAGTATTATATCCAAGCAGATACATACGCATTTAAATTGGGGTAATGGTTCAGGGAAAAGATTGTTGACGCTGTTTATCCATGTATTCAATGACCTTAACTGTATATTATGGTCCAAAGGTACAGCTGCTTGGACTTAGCGTTTGTACGCGTTATCCGGATCCGATCCGAGGTTGAATCCAACGACCGATTCGATATCCGATCCGAGGTTGCCTAACCCTGATCCGTTCCACCCCTAATCAACATTACAACGAAGACAAAAACGCATATATCACAACCCTGGCAACTACTGATGGCCAACTGTGTCCCAACAGCGCCAGCAGTTTTGCAACCGTTGGGCGTGTTGACCAGACACACCGCTACATCACATGACTCTGGAATCCAACAGCATGCTATAAAGAGCATCTGTTGCCCAACCAATTCAAGCGCTACAAAACAATCGACTGCCAAACAAAAAATCTTCAGGCAAATCAAGCTAAAACAATAAACCAGCTAAATGTAGACATCGGCCTATGTCCAATTAACCCTTCACCTCAGCTGGCCCGCATTGACCGGCGACTGACTTGCATGCATGGCTGGAACATCTGGCCCAACCAACGCGGAATCCTCACAGGTGTTTGCCTCACCTTTCCATTTGTCCCAGTATTAATTTCTAAGCAATACACCATGGTCAAGTGATATAAATTTCCACATGTTCAAGGACTACTCTTTGGCAGCTTCAAAAAAATCAATTCTATATGCCGTGAAAAAGATGGCATTACTTAATTTATTTTCCTAAAAGCTGCCAATATTAATGTTCACTCACAATTGAGTGATGATGATATTTTTTGATGGTGATGGCTAATTGATGGCACTATGGTTGGTTATCCCTAAAATGTCTTTTACCTATCAACATTCATCAATTTGCAGTGGTGCCCAATCCATGTTTATTTCCAAGTTAGATGACGTAATTTACATTGGCAATAGCTTGTTCGAATTTACAGTAGACAATTAATCCCTTAATTACAAAATTTTCAGAATGAGTCAGACAGCCAGAATGGTTTCATTTGTGATAATCCAAATAAATCTGAATGATAAACATGACTGAGCTAAAAACAATGCAAACAG
The DNA here is from genome assembly GCA_914767715.1 of Membranipora membranacea. Lineage (NCBI taxonomy): Eukaryota > Metazoa > Bryozoa > Gymnolaemata > Cheilostomatida > Membraniporidae > Membranipora > Membranipora membranacea. The sequence goes on from OU612074.1 coordinate 4,290,980, forward strand.
ATATTACCTTGAGAATTCCATGAAATTAAGAATTAAGCCTCATTTAATTTCGGCAATAGAATGTCAATACACAGTGTTGAGATTAGTGTCTCTCATGGAAGAAACTTTGTTATTACACAATTGGAGCAGGGCTTATGTTTGATAATATCTACATATTGCCATGCCGGAAGCAATAAATTTCCGTTTTCTCGCCGAGCGCAATAAACCGAACTTAAATTGGGTATACACAAATTGGAATAAAAAAATTGGAATACAAAAAATGCTCTGCGAGTCATTAAGGGAATTGGACCAGGGGGTCACATTTCCAGTCATTTTGAAAAAATTTAAAATCAACCCATTGCAAATGCTTTTTGAATACAGAACTTTAAAACTTTTATTAAAATCATATTCAATTCAAGATATTTTAAATATGAAAACAAACCATGAGTACAACACTAGATCCAACAAACAAAATTATTAAGACAAGCAACAAGCGAGGAGAGAGGTCCTCGTTGAGCAATGGCATAGCCTTGTTCAACAATTACCTTTCGGGAGTTTGGACGGGGCCAGGATGCGATCTCACAGTTGGGCTGGCGGGGCGTCTCTGGTCGTGCAGTGGATAGCGGGTACGGTGGGCATGTTTTGCCTGGGCTTTTCATGATGTTCGTGTGGTGTTCTTGTAATTAGTTGGAGGGTTGGCCGCCACTCTGGTCGCAGACTATCTGGCTGACCAATGCTTTTATTTAATTTATTTGAACATTTAATCGCTTAATTTACAATGTTTCTTTATCGCAAAATACAGAAAAAAAAATGTCCTCAATATCTAGTGAAAATTGCCTCAATCAATATTGAATTAGGCCGGTATTGCTTTGTACAATCTGTCTGACAATTTTTGTGGTTTTCCCTTGTACCAACCATGATACAGCATACCTAGCTTACTTGGTGTTGACAATTACCCACACATTTTTCTAAGGTACATGTCCATGACTTACAGATCAATGGTGATCATTTCTGGTCCCTGATAAGAGAGCAAACAGTAATACAATATTTTGAGCTTACCGCAGCTACTCTAAAATGAAGTTAAGAGCAGGTGACCTTCAGAAACTTAATTATTTTAATTTCGTAGTGATAACGACCGATAAAGAATTTTTTGGCTCTATTCCCTGTAGGTAAATGGATATTAGTTCAATCAAGTTCGTTGTAATATGCCTGCATTTATGAGTTTTTGGTGCCAGTCATTATACGCAAAGGGCAGCTCCAAGTGCACGCATACCAGAGCAAATCCAATATATTTGTTTATAAAAATACAGCACAGTTGTTCTGTCGCATATTCGACCCACTTGGGGCCGAATACCCGAGCAGAACAGACACCACTATTTCATTCATTTTGCTCATGTTTATTTTGTATGGAGTTAAGTTCCTCCTGTTGAGGAAGAAGGCAACTCCATACAAAAAGTGTTTTGTTTACCTAATCAAATTTATCCACAACATTGTTCTTTAGAATTTTGTTACAAGCAGATATTAATTCAATTTACTAATGACTAATAGTTGAGATGCCTTTCGACATTAAAATAAGGCTTTATTTTGATTAAATGGTGGAAATAAGTTTAAACAGTCATTGTAAAAAATAATCCATGCTCTATCATACCGTCAAAGTTTCCTGTGTAAAAGGTCAGAATAGGTCAACTCCAAAACAGTAATTCGTAGTACGCTCCAAAATAGTAATACGCTCCAAAATAATAGTAATACCAAAATATTGCAGAGTAATATGCTGCTGAGGGCTCTCCAAAAGAACTGCCCTGCCTTGATGTTCATCACGGAGGGTGAGCATGGCCAAAAAACCGGAGGTTGCATTTGCCCATCCTCTTGACAAAAGCAGAGATTTGATTTAGGTTTTTTGTCCGATAAAAAGGTTTTAATTATATGAATCATTTAAATGCTTGCGTTTGAACCCTCCAAAAAGACGGAGATTGGACTTTAATTTATGTCTGATAAAAAGGTTTTAATTATATATATTATTTAAATGCTTGCGTTTGAACCCTCCAAAAAGACGGAGATTGGATATAAATTCTTTGTCTGATAAAAAGCTTTTAATCATACACATTATTTAAATACTTGCGATAAAAAGGTTTAATTATACACATTATTTTAAAGTGGTTGACGCCGTCTGGTATCACCTGCTCCCATCCTCATGGCTCCATTCTCTTTATCTGAAGTCTCCTGAGCTGTGAGAACTTGAGATCTCACAGTTCAATAAGAAAAAAACGATGTTGATCTCCCACAAAACAAGTCTTATTCCTCATAATTACCTAATAGAAATATATTTCATACCATGATGCATCCTTGGTAACTAATACCTGAAGATCATCATTTGAAAATTTATAAGGATGGACTTATTATGATATGTTCTTTTTGTGTTTACAGTATCATCCTCAACAACAGATAGCACAGCTCTCACAGTACCCAGGGCAGCCTGGATATTATCTACTTCCTGCTGGTGGCCAACCACAACCCCAAGGTTTGATGTCCTTTAAATTGATTTGTTGTGACTTACTAAGATATTTCCAACCATCACTTTCCTAAATAAATTGAAGAACAACGATGAGATGTGAATGGAGATCTACTCTCTCAATTCAATACAATTTATCCGATTGAATAAAAGAGAGTAATATTAGTTTGCTCATTGAAAAATCTCTGATTCACTATGGAGTTATATGAGGGCGCACCAAACTGCTGCAAGTGCAGTGTTGTAGCGTTCAATTCGACCACTTTGTTTCAGATGAGCGAATGTTACTATATAACAGTTTTTGTTTTGGCAAACATATCATATCATATCATATCACAGGTCAAGGAGAAAAGGATTGGATAAAATGTATAGATCAATGGAGAAGGGGAGTCTTCATCCTTCAAATTGTATTCTTTCAGGTATGCAGTATGCAGCTTATGCTGCTGCGGCACAACAACAGTTGCAGCAGCAGCAGCAACCACAAGGAATCCCCATGCAAGCACCGATGCCTCAACAGCAAATGCAACCACGACAACAAGTAGCACTAGTTAACCCTCCGAATAGTGCAGCCTCAGATTCTACTAGTAATACAAGCACGCCACCAAGCACAGATAGACAAATATCCAATGCACAGGCTCAACCCACTGCCCCCACTGAGGCAGATAAAACTGTAAGATAACCAGTATGTTGTTCCGTTTTTTTCTTAGATTGTATACTTAGAAGTGCCACATCCTTGCATACATAAGACAAACTGAACGAGTAATCCTTCATCGCTGTGATGCCATTGATCGAGGGGAGATCTGATTCTTAATGTAATTTGTGCTCATTCGCCCCAGAGGTTAAATTAAAAGGCTAACTTATGGAAATTTCATATTCATGTTCATATTGATTTTATTTTTTATTTTATCATCATTATTTGGAATTGGTCCTTTTAAAGGTGCCTGCTGCTGAAAAGTATGTATCTGCCACTGATAAAGCTTCCTCCCCAGAACCACCACCTAGTGAGAAGCCACAGAATAAAAACAAAAAAACCTCTTCTACACAAAAAGAGAGATCACCTAAAACTAAAATTGCACCAAAAACTGCTGTTGTTGAAACTCAAACACCCATCTCAAAAATTGGTAAAACAAACAACCTGGTATGGGAAAAGTCCCCAACGACAAGTAAACCTGATAGAGAGAGTGTAAACCAGGAGCCATCAGCTAAACTAGAGCAAACTAAACCTGTCTCAGATAGTAATCCAACTGCCAAGGAAAGTCACAAGGAGGTAGAGAGAGTCCGCAAGGCTACAACCGAATCAGCAGTAGCTACAAAGGTTCGCTATCTTTAATGTGCAGAGTGTCTTTCCCATTTGCCGATTGGTGGTTTTGTTGGTCCAGATAAAGTGGATAGAAAATTAGGCATTATTACCGTATGGTCGCATATTGTAGCTGTGTGGCTAATGTCCATGAATGGTTAAAACTTAGTCAAGTATACCGCGTTTATAATAAGGGCATTGTTTCCGAATTCTATAGGCAGGCGGCTAATGAGTGAACATACATACTAACTCAGTTGGGTACCACTCAGTTGTAACAAGCTAGCAGCAACTACATATCTCACATTTTTATTAACAATATACGACCTCAGAGGAGACATATAAAACTGTTGAGCTCAATGTATTGACCTTCAAGGTCAAGCAGTTGTTGCCTCGTTACACCTACATAAATTTATCATCCAATTAGAAGCGATCTGACCAATAGTTAACCAATCAGCATTCTTCTTCCCCACAATTCGATGCCACTTCTTATTATTAATGGCAGACAGAAATGTATCAAAATGTTTTGTTTTGAAGAAGTTAGTAGGACAGCTGTGTGCTGTGGTCAGGTTCTTTGCAGTGTGGTGGGAGGACATCAGCATGTTACATATAGTGTGCATACTTCTTGATCATTATATTGCCTGGGCGGCTAGATATTGTGGTTCAATGACAGTGGGCTTGCTGGTGTGACATGGCTAAAATCTGTGTTTTGTTTCCGAAATTAATCCAGGCCTGTTCACCAAAAAGCCGCGTGGTTACAATACGCGACCTTACGGTAGTCTATTTGGTGTCTCTAAAAGCTTAACATATACCATACCAAATTCTCATCAATCATGGGACACCACCATTACCCTAGAATTATGTGATTAACTTATTCCACTATACCTATGTGGAATTGTAAGTTAATATCAGACATAATTTATATTAATATCAATCTTTTCTACCCCTATATTCATTTTATTTCATTCAAATTAACATTTTTGTCAACAGGATGAGAAAGTTATTTACCCCTTTTTGAACCGACCTAGTTCTGAAATATACAAGCAATTTCCCACCACCATTTAACCACCACTCTCTGGCTCACAAATCTAACCGCTGGTACTTTTCCATTGCCGAACTTGTCTACCCAAAAGTCATGTGAGATTTTCACCCACAAAACTTAATTCATTAATGGGGTGCAGAGTCTAAGTCTGTGGCATCTGTTCTAAAAATGATGCGGAAATGAATGTGGAAAATACAGAGTTGTTTACATCTAAAGAACTCATTTTTTCTTGAACAATGTGACAAGGCTCAGTTATTTAATAACACAGTAGTGTGTTATAACTTGTAAAATTTACTAACTCTAACCTGGCCTTTAAGCCTCATATTTTGTAGTTATCTTATCTTACCTCTAGCATTATCTAGTACCACGGCGCGCCATATAGCGAGTTATGCTAATTTACTTATCTCGTCAGTTTGCGGGTTTTTCTCGTTCCTATTATTCTAAATAACTGAAGAAACAAGTCGTCTTTTCCCAATTCCCACCCTCCCGCCCTAAAGTACTACCTAGTGTTACTATATTTCTCAGCGTGTGAAAGGTGACTTGGGTGCATGTGAGGTTGGTGCTAAATTTTCCGTCTTTTCTAAAGTATCAGGGCCGCTTTTCCTCCTATAAGGTTTTTGCCCTGCCTATGCTGTTCTCCAGCAACTTACTGTACTTACTTAAACATTTTATTTCTAACTTATTGGGGTTAACCAGGAAATGGCGTATTAGTCGTACATTCATGTTACCAAACTTTTGTATTTTTCCAATATTGGTGCATGAAACTTACAGCGTGATATTTTTACTGCTTTGTATGTATCCATATTTATCTAAACCGAGCTGTAGGTATGATCCGCAGTAACTCCTTATACTGACCTAAAAATCTATGTTGTTTCCACCCATTGGTTATTTTTGACAGGCTTCTTTAAAGAAGAGGGAGAGTAAACCACTAGCTATCATTAACCCAGACACACACGAGACTGTGAATAAAGAAGCACTCACTAAACCTCCGACTAGTACAGCCTCAGATTCTACTAGTAAAACAAGCACGCCACCACCTAGCACAGATAGACAAATGTCCAATGCACAGGCTCAACCCACTGCCCCCACTGAGGCAGATAAAACTGTAAGATAACCAGTATGTTGTTCCATTTTATTTCTTAGATTGTATACTTAGAAGTGCCACATCCTTGCATACATAAGACAAACTGAACGAGTAATCCTTCCTCGCTGTGATGCCATGGATCGAGGGAAGATCTGATTCTTATTGTAATTTGTGCTCATTCGCCCTAGAGGTTAAATTAAAAGGCTAACTTATGGAAATTTCATATTCATGTTCATATTGATTTTATTGTGTATTTTAGCATCATTATTTGGAATTGGTCCTTTTAAAGGTGCCTGCTGCTGAAAAGTATGTATCTGCCACCGATAAAGCTTCCTCCCCAAAACCACCACCTAGTGAGAAGCCGCAGAAAAAAAACAAAAAATCCTCTTCTACAAAAACAGAGAGATCACCTAAAACTAAAATTGCACCAAAAACTGCTGCTGTTGAAACTCCATCCGTCTCAAGAATTGGTAGAACAAACAACCTGGGATGGGAAAAGTCCCCAACGACAAGTAAACCTGATAGAGAGAGTGTTAAACAGGAGCCATCAGCTAAACTAGAGCAGACTAAACCTGTCTCAGATGGTAGTCCAACTGCCAGGGAAAGTCAAAAGGAGGTAGAGAGAGTCAGCAAGTCTACAACCGAATCAGCAGTAGCTACAAAGGTTCGCTATCTTTAATGCGCAGATTGTCTTTCCCATTTGCCGATTGGTGGTTTTGTTGGTCCAGATCAAGTGGATAGAAAATTAGGCATTATTAGTCTATTTGGTGTCTCTTAAAGCTAAACATATACCATACCAAATTCTCATTAATCATGGGGCACCACCATTACCCTACAATTATGTGATTAACTTATTCCACTATACCTATGTGGAATTGTAAGTTAATATCAGACATAATTTATATTAATATCAATCTTTTCTACCCCTATATTCATTTTATTTCATTCAAATTAACATTTTCGCCAGCAGGATGAGAAAGTTATTTACCCCTTCTTGAACCGACCTAGTTCTGAAATATACAAGCAATTTCCCACCACTATTTAACCACCACTCTCTGGCTCACAAATCTAACCGCTGGTACTTTTCCATTGCCGAACTTGTCTACCCAAAAGTCTTGTGAGATTTTCACCCACAAAACTTAATTCATTAATGGGGTGCAGAGTCTAAGTCTGTTGCATCTGTTCTAAAAAATAATGCGGAAATAAATGTGGAAAATACAGAGTTTTTTACATCTAAAGAACTCATTTTTTCTTGAGCAATGTGACAAGGCTCAGTTATTTAATAACACAGTAGTGTGTTATAACTTGTAAAATTTACTAACTCTAACCTGGCCTTTAAGCCTCATATTTTGTAGTTATCTTATCTTACCTCTAGCATTATCTAGTACCTACCACGGCGCGCCATATAGCGAGTTATGCTAATTTACTTATCTCGTCAGTTCGCGGGTTTTTCTCGTTCCTATTATTCTAAATAGCTGAAGAAACAAGTCGTCTTTTCCCAATTCCCACCCTCCCGCCCTAAAGTACTACCTAGTGTTACTATATTTCTCAGTGTGTGAAAGGTGACTTGGGTGCATGTGAGGTCGGTGCTAAATTTTCCGCCTTTTCTAAAGTATCAAGGCCGCTTTTCCTCCTATAAAGTTTTTGCCCTGCCTATGCTGTTCTCCAGCAACTTACTGTACTTACTTAAACATTTTATTTCTAACTTATTGTGGTTAACCAGGAAATGGCGTATTAGTCGCCCCCCTCCTATAGGGGAACCCCCAGCTATCATGTTAATCATTGAGGTAAATGAAAAACATGTTTAAGAGGTTCTCTAAACTAAATTTATATCTAGGTATTGTGATAGTGAGAAGGCTGTTATACAAATAAATGATCTAAAATTGCTTGCTGACAATGTACCACAATAAAAACAAGTGAATCAATGTGAAGGCTGCTAGAACTTGAGTGAGCAGACTAACAGCCTGTCGCTGACATGTTTTAGGATGTTGGGGGAATCATGAGCGGTCAGACTGATCCTAGCAGTGTGTTAGAAGATCACATCTCATGTCCTATCTGTGCAGAAGTTGTGCCTCTAAGGATACCTCCATGTCAGCATCTCATATGTGAAAACTGTATAGGTGAGATTATTTGTAAATGACTCTTTGCCCTCTCATTGACTGAATTTTCGAAGAAATCTAGACCCTACTTATTGAGATGTTCTCTTGTCCAAATGGTTTGATTCCCTAGAATTTTTCTTTGTATTTTATTCTTGTGAACAGGTTATCAACTGAGGAAAACTTATTTTTCAGCCTGCGTATGTTTTTACCAGTTATCCCTTCTTAGCTAATAGAGTACAGCCATTTTCAGAATTGCCACAGTTACTCAAGCCAATAATAAAACACCAGCATTGTCAATTGGAATGATAATTTCTCGTTTGATCACTCCTTTTCCATTTTCTTAATGTATTATTTCAATAGAAAGCTGGAGTTCCCGCTCCAAATCGAGGGATAAATTTAGCTGCCCAACATGTAGGAATGATTGTGATGTTAACCTGCCTGTGCTCAGAATCTTAGAGAATATCAAAGACTCACTCCTAAGCAAAACTCCTTGTAAGTACATATTTATTCAAATTACACTGTGACAAACTTTGTGTACAAAATACCCAGCATGATATTTCTGTGAAGAGCAGAATTACAAGGAGTATCTAAGAGTCGATACTAAGCAAAGCTCATCTATGGAACAACCAATACCTACCAAATTATATGCTGAGGGGGTATGAAGGCATGTTATTGTTGCCCCTTATATAAAATTGTAAATGGGTGAATTGTACAGTATACCAGTGTGGAAAGGGACAATCACTAACTTGAGCAAAACTTTATGAGCTGATTATAAATTTTTGTTTTTGTATTTATGCAGGGAAAGACTCAAGAGTATGCGATACTTCTAGTTGTAAGCGCATGGTAGATTTTCGCTGCAGTGATTGCAAGAAATTTATCTGTTTTAAGTATGTTAATCGATTTTGTCAAATGTTTTGCAACATTTCTATTGAAATTCAAGTCTTCCCCATCCTCATAGAGTAGAAAAATTGTGAAATTCCGGTCTAAATGTTTTGAATTTTTACTTGCTTAATGGATGTGATACTTCTGAAATGATCTGAGCATTTAGAACCTCATTGTTTTCTTAAAGACTTAGTTTAAGGCTGCTCTTTTGTATCACATCGGAATCTCCATATTCTATTCTATCATGTGAGCAATTTTCAGCTTTAGAATCCAAATATCGAGGAAGTTATTGCCTCTCAAACTTCCAGGGTGATTGCCTTCAATCGGCATTGGGAATAAGCGGATGTTTCCCCTGGGGTACGTCACAACCATAGACATGTGCTTTGTCTATGGTCATACTTATTATGAGTTAATACACTAATAATCACACAGATAAGATGGGAATCGAACCCGGGTCCACAAACCTATAGGCAACGACGCTACCATCGCTCCACTTTGACCAACTAGGTGAGGCTGTAGACAATATAGCTCAGTGTCTGCAAAGCCATTTGGACCTGGGTTCGAGGCCGTTACAGATCTGAACATTTTGATGATCAAAATATTTATTAGTGTATCGTAATAAGTATGATGGTTGTGACGTACCATAGGGATTGCCGGCTGATTCTTACTGCCGATAAATTGCCGTCACCTTGGAGGTTTGAGAGGCCATAGCTTCCTCAGTATTTGGATTTGAAAGCTGGAATTCACTCACATGATAGAATAAAATATGGAGAATAAGATGTTATACAAAAGAGCAGCCTCACACTAAATCTTTAAGCTAGAGCCCCTGAAGATCTGGCTCTCTAGGCAATGTAAATCATGGATATAAGTTTTATTTTCATCTCAGATGCAGCAAGCATGGATTCTGTGAGGCTAGTGTCAGACATTCTGGTTGCAAAGAGGTACATGAACTGGAGGTTGAAGCTGAGCAGAAATTATTGCGATGGAAACAGTCTATAACAAAGCAGGTAGTCAACAACAAAAGTGTCATCTGTGTGCTGTGAAGATGTTAGACTATTTTTTATATGGGCCAAAAACATCTTATCCTACTTATACCTGCTTACGAATAGCAAGGTACTGGGAACGAAACGCTTGAAAGCATGAACAGTTTTGAGGTCATAATTCTTTAGTCACACATTGTCATAACCAGTATTATTGCACTGTACTTGGGTTAATGTCGTTATCATGCGATAGCCTGCCCCTATTGCCACAATAAACTCAGATGTTCCACGATAAACTTTTTAGTTCTCAATAACAGTACAAATACCAGATATTATGAATATCTATACTGCTCATTACTTTAAAAAGATGAGCAGGGTATTTCTTATAGGAACTCAAGGACATTTATGTCCAAATAAAATATTTTAGCAATACAGCTGTGCTCTCGAGCCATAGTGACCAACGTGTTTATTGTTTATACAAATCTTCTTTCTCGATTTCTACTCGTCAATTATTTTGAGATAACAAAAAAATTCACCATCCAGTGCAATTCCTGAAACAGGCCATATTCCTTTTTTTCAGATCGAAAAGCTGAGAAATCTACTTGAAGATGTGGAATGTGTCTGGGACAAACACGAGGATGCTGTTAACCGCATATTGTTGGCCGAGCAACTAGGTACTGTAGAAAATATTAATTTCTAACCCAATCAGTATACTGGCATTAATCATCTTCTCTTTTCTACCAAGCCCAGTTAAAAAATAACATAGCTGTAGATAGATAGCAGTTTGTCCTTGAAATCCATTGAGTAAACAGAGTGTGTTAAAATTCTGAGATAATCTGGAAGCTAATTTGGAAGAGACTTTTTAAATGTTGTTCATAGAGTGATTATGGAATATTCATGGTTGAAACTAAGGTAAATAAATAGCTAATCTATCTGACAATGAACTATTTTATTTTTTAGGAAACCAAACAGATGCTTTTGAAGATCAGCCATATATGGTGGGGATGGGCAAGATCTCAGTTCAATCAACTCTTAATGAAGCTTCTTATATCAAACAAGACACTGGGGTAAAAATAAAATCATGCTTCAACTTCATCAAACCCACCAGAGAGCCGGAGATAAACAATAGGATGAATACAAAGAAGGCAGGTGCAACGGTACGCAAAAAACACGTTTAACTGGAGAAAAGTTTCACTTGCGCAGTCAGTAAATTTGACCAAAAAAAAGATTTTGGGGGTATGACAAATGCAGAAAGCTATATTTAAAGTAACTCATTTGTTGTTGATAGATGAAGTAGTAGGAAAACCGTCAGCATTGTGATATGTTGAAAATAGTCATGCGTTTTACTTCATATTATCTACAGAAACTAGAGTACACATTATCAGACACAGTAGCCCAGAGTACATCATCAGCCTCACCTCAAACTTCCTCCGAGGATATCAGTGAAACCCTGAATAAGTTATTACTGATAGACTCAGCTCCCAACGAGACTGTCTTTGACTGGATCGACGGTAACCTGACAGCTGAAAAACGAAAAGAACCCAACTTCATAAGATCTCTAACTCAAACAGTCGCCAAAGCTTGCATCAGTGAGTTTTCAGCCTACTTGGCAACTGAAGCCAAAATTTCCTGGCATATATCGTGTTTGAATTATGATTTGTCAATTATTGTTTAGATTTGATTCACTAAACAGCTGCTAACCACCCTGAGAAACAGCTATCAAGAGATTTATTGACATTTTACTGACCATGACGTTGATTCTGTACTCAATTCCCTCTCTTAGTGTTACTTTTTCCACGGTCACATCATTGTACATTGTGCGCTTTTGTTTGCAGAGTCTAGCGAGTTGCAAGAGGAGACTTTTAGGGATCGTGCTCCCATGTTATTGAAGTATTATGACGGTAAACCCAATACAGAGTTGGCTGCTCTCAATGCACTAGAGGAATTAATGGATGAGCTGCAACACCCTTCCAGTAAGTCGATAAATATGTCAAGCGTGATAGAAAAGGCTGCAAATACCCCCATTTGTCTTATTTCTTCAGAGTTGGCAAAGCATGTTATTTTTATCAGAACTATGCAGGACACAAGAATCACTTTAGTTGTCATTGATGTGTTTAGCTGTGATGTATCTGGCATCCAAATAGCATACCTATCGCAATTCTAACTGAAGCTGCAGAGATAGTCTCACCGTCTCACTCTCACTTATCAAACTGTCACATATATTTTTCCGTTTTATTTTAGAATTGCTCAGCGATATCTGTTATGCTCTCTCTGAAGAAGAGTTGATATCAGACGATTCATTCTTCGACTGGGAGCAAAATAGTAAAAATGGAATAGCTATCAAATCTGTATCACAATTCTTCCAATGGTTACGGACTTATGATTAAACGGCTTAATTTCTTCAAATTACTGCATGAAATACTGAGTTGGGAGTACAAAACGAAATGTTCTTTAAAATACTGACGTTTGTATTCCCCAAAGTTTTCCATATGTAGAGGAAAACTCCCAACTATTACTGAGCAACTTGGAATGGTGCTATAAGCTTACCATTACAACCAATATTATTATCAATATGGTATATATATATATATTCCATGTTTATTCTGGAGAAGAATAAGTCCTTAGGACTTGTACCCAGAAAACAGAAAAATTGATTAAAATATGGTGTAGAATTAAAAAGACATGTAACTAAAAATCAAGAACAATGCCAGGTAAAATTACAACGTACACGCAGGCATTAATTAGCAGTAAAACATTACACAAGTTGATACACAATAGCTAGGAAAAGAAAAGTTAGAACAATGTAGCAGTAGGCTAAAATGAAATGATAAGAACTGACTCATTAATTGAGAAGTTTGAGGACGTGGCTCCGAGTGGCATTTTTGAATGTAGCAAGGGATTGACTCAGCTTAACATGATTGGGTAATTCGTTAAACTTCTGAGCACCGATATTAGCTAAAGCAATTCTAAAATTTTCCTTGGATAGTCTAAACCCAGAACTTTTAGCAAGCCGAGTTTCACTAGTTAATTTCTCGGGGAGCAGATTGGTATCAATTATTGGGACTAAACTATTAACAATTTTAGTATATGATGATAATCTATGAATCCTGTCAATTTAGATGTTTTTTGTCCGAATTTATTCTTTGAAGCCTCCTAATCTATATTCAGGCTCATTTCTGCCCTATAATACAGCAAACTTGAACTTTTTTCCAGGGGCACCAAACAAAATGTGGGGAAAACTTCTTAACATGGAAGTAATGTCCCACAAAATGAGGTAAGCTCTGACTGAAGGGGTCAAATACTTTCCCTCGGGCCCTCTGCATGGTATTTTGATTTTTGGAGAAAGCATGCACTCAATAGTAATTTATTTTCAGTTAAAATAATATTATGATATAGCTGATATGGATAGTATTTCACATGATTTAAACATAGACAATTGATGTTGTTGCTTTTATAAATAATGATGCAGAGATTTTGTCTATGACTGAACTGTAATGCACAGTTGATGTGTGACTGATGTCTATTATACTGCATTCAATTATAATATTATTAAATAAAAATAATGATCCCCTGGAGTATCTAGTTCTATCAATGTATGCCAGAATGTATATGGTTATTCAGGAGCTCAGCCGGAGAGATTGTTAAACTGGCGAAGCTATACATAGAAGCCATATGAGGAACTCTGACATTCTTCAAAAAACTAATGATTTTGTGTCAACTCTGGTCACAGAGAATGAGAGTTCCTGATAAATGAAATTGTCCCCTCAGCACAATGATTACCAACTGAACATGATTGGCAAAATGAGTCAACAAGATCTGCCACATGCTACATGATAATCAACTCTTCAAGATTCAAGCATATTATTGTTTTTTGGATTGCTTTCGTTTTTGGGAAACCGAAAAACAGTCAACTCAGTTTGGTCGTCTCAGTCATCCGCTTTGGTCAAATGGTTGTCCCAGTTTGTACGACAACCAGTAATCGCAGCCTCAGGATTGTTGAGGGGACCAATTTTAAGCACACACTTCCTTATTACAATAGGGAGTTATTGATTAACTACTCAGTTATTAGTACCAGCATCTTTGGAATTTTCTGCTCAGATAATGAAGTGTGACAACTTCAGCTCCACAACTTTATTTTTGTGCTTTTGTCAGTTTGGAATTTTGGATTCATGTTTTAAACATGCGGTTGATACACTAGTTCAGCACAAAGCGCTTATGACTTGTATATATCACTGCAAATGCCTTGGCTTGATGGGTCCGCGTCTTTTCACTTTCATTTTGTATTGGTGATGAACTTCCTGCTCAGTTTTCCTCAAAGACATCCAGACATCACATTCCGTGAAATGCTAAATCATTGTATCATTGATGAGGAGATGTTGTTTGAGAAGGTGAGAGAGTTGGTTTTGCTTGTCGTCGGGATTACTGTTTTAAAGAGATAAGTCCGAATTGAGAATGTTGCCGCATGTATATCCTCTGATGCGGAGTTTATCTGTGTATATTGAAAACAATTTGGGGTCAGCTCGCAGTTCTGTGGGCTTTCTGTCGACATGATGGTTAAAGCTGCCTTCTTTCCCGATGATGTAACTTATTGTTGGCTCTAGGTACATTTAGCTGAAAATGTTTGGGTGTAAGTCGGTCTGTAGCAATTTGTTTATTAGTACTGCCAATGATTTCGTGTTGACATCACTCGTAAAACCTTTGAAGAGAAAATGTCCCTTCAGCTCGATACATATATTTACCCGAGAAGAATAAAGTGTTTGCAGAGAGAAAAGTTTGCGAATTAGAGCACACTTGAGATTGCTAAATTTCATGATAACATTTAATAAACCTCTTTAAATTATGTAGACTCCAACTACAGTGAGCCAAAGTTTAAGTTTTAAGCTAGCTCACATTAAGTCACCCCTACTACTAGCTCGGCGGAAGACTAGCCAACTTTGAGTTTCTCTCTCTCATTCTTGCAGTACTAACTGAAACTCACTCACCCACACTAGTAGTAGTCCATGGCCAATAATCCCTACTCAATTGAAATTGATAGATAGACTGGACCCACTTATTCATCATCCTAATACTTATGCTCTAATTCTAACTGGTTGTCAGTGAGAGTGATACAACTCTCATGAGTTTTGGAAGTTTACACAATAGCACACTAGGCCTATCACTATGATCACTGAAAAAGGTTTGGTTATTCAAGGACATGTTGCTTTTAAGTAGGTTTTTTAGTGAGATGGGACTGGAAATATCACTATTACAAATCAGTTACATCTATCATTATAAAGCAAGCATGCAACTACTTACTATGACTCCCCAGGCTGTTTCACATTTGCCTTAATTTACCAGGAGGAAAACTGATCTTGATACTGAGGACAATAAAGCTAGCACTTCATCTACAGCCAACCAGGTAGTAATTATTCAGGTAAGAATGGTTGATCGCATCAACTGATAGACACATGTGTTGATTTTTGGCTCGTTAGTTGTCACAGATGCAGCCTTTTGAGACTATGAAACGCTATTTGGGATCGGTCAAGGTTGTATGTAGTTTCGTCCTGTATTATAATAGTCATAATATGATTATTATATAACAGAACGAAACTACATAGTCAAACTCTGTGTGGTGGCTAAGCTATGCTAGTGCACACATATGTTTTACATAATGTGTACTGTTGTAAGTGGAACATGAATCAGATGTGATGATAATACCAAATATCTGTGATAACATTATCCATGTCAACTATAATTTACCATAGGATGAACAAGAGACTGGTAGCCAGACTACAAATGATACAGAAACAACTATAGAAACACCAGTAAGACACACAAATATGTTACAACATATTGTCGAAGATTCATAGGATGTCAATTTTATTCGCTTCAAATTCTTATTCCCTTGTAATAGAAAAAAAATTATGGAATACTGTGGTAACTGTATCTTGCCCAGCATAGTCAAAATGAAGCAATTTTGATATGATATTCACGCTAAAGTTCGGGTTAATTATTTACCAATTACCAATAATATGCCTCAGATAGTTTTTTTTTTAATTCACATGGCACTTATACAAGTCAACAATTCTCTTATAAACCTACGCTACGTTTTGCTTATTTACAGGAGACAAACAAAATCTTGTCCATCTACACACCTGATGAGTTCGAAGACAAATGTAGGGAGTATCCATGGCTCACGACAGGCAAAGAGGGCAGGCTGCTTTGTAGCACATGTATAGAGGTGAGCGCCCTCAAGATTGATCAGGCTAAGGGTGTGTACATTCGCAGCCAATGGGTGACAGGTGGTGTATGTGGTAGTGGAGATGATGTATCAAAACAGAAGACATCTATAAGTCGTAAGATTTTTGACCACAGAAAATCTGCGACACACATTAAAGCTGAAGAGATTTTGCATCAGGCAAATAAAGAACAGTTGGAACAGGGTTTCAGGGAACAAAATAAGGGCCAATTTGAGACTACTGAAAGACTTATTCGGTCAGCATATGCTATGGCCAAAAACAATAGACCATATGTTTCCTATCAGGCGTACTGCGAGTTGCAGCAAGCCAATGGCTTGGATATAGGTACTTGTTTACATTCCAGATATGCTGGAACTGCTATGATAGATAGCATAGCAGAAGATATGATAAAAATTCTTTGTGAGTCAATAATTAAAAACTGCAAGCGCATAAGCATTATGCTGGATGAATCCACCACAGTCAGCAGGAAGTCCTGTCGGGTAGTGTATGTAAGATCAGCATGTCCTCAGAAAAACTCTGATGAGAGTCAGTGTTTTGCATTCCCGTTGGGTTTAGTTGAACTGCCATCCCTGAAGTCTCAGGATATCACAAAGTGTACTCTGAAGCTTTTAGCTGAGCATGGCTTCACAGATGAGTATTTAGCCTCAAATCTAGTGGGTGCATGCTCAGATGGTGCTTCTGTGATGCTTGGAAAGTACTCAGGTGTGCTAACCAAGCTGAAAGAGACACATACAAAACATCATATTCTGGCATTGTATGTGTCACAGAGTAGAGCTTGCCATAGGTGATGCGGTTAAATCTGACAAACTCTACTCTGTATTTAGCCAAAGCCCAAAAGCTCAGCGTGAGCTTGAAGACTGCGCTCTTCAAGTTCATTCAGAGTTGCTAAAGATAGGTAGGGTGCTGGATGTACGTTGGGTCGCATCTAGTTTTAGTGGTTTACAAGCTGTCTGGAAAAGCTACTCTGCCCTTCACAAATTTATGACCACCTCTGACACAGCTACTAATTCAAAACATAAATCTATGTGTGAAGGTCTGAAAAATATTCTCGCATCTGATGGGTTTGTACACAACCTAGCTGTTATGTTAGATGCATTAGAGGCCATTTCTGATCTGTCGAAGTCTCTACAGCGTGAGAACTGCTCACTTGGTGAGGCTTATGGTATGGTTACCCGTACAATCAGGGATTTGAGGCTACAAAAATCTGATGTGAAAGGGCATTATTATTTCCTCTACGAGGAAGCTTCAGTAGGGGGAGAATTCAGAGGTGTGACTTTGGATGGCAATCGCCACAGCATGCTAAATAAATCAGCTTTCCTCCAAGCTCTGATTGACAACTTAAATAGCAGGCTGTACACCCAGGTTGGTTTTTCAAACCACCAGGAAGAAATAGATGTACTGAACCCACAAAAGTGGCCAACGGGTGTTTTGAGCCCATTGGTAAAAGGTGAGACCCAGCTGGGTTCACTTTGTAAGAGACTATCTGTAGACTTTGGGACCGTTAGTGGGCATTTTAGAGATTTTGTTGACAACCCAAACACTCAGCCCGCAAAAATCACTGAGCTAAAAACTATCATAAATACACTGCCAGTCAGTAGTGCTGACTGCGAACGAGGGTTCTCGACCATGTATGTCATTTGTTCTGATTTACGAAATAGCCTGACTGTCACACATATAAGCAACTTAATGTTCATTTCTGTGGTGGGGCCACCGGTCAGCAAATTCAAGCCTAAACGCTGTGTTGACCGATGGCTCTTATCTCATAGACATGCAGATTACAAAAAGAGAGAGCTTAACGTGAAGAAGGATTGTGCACCCCAAGAGCGGTACCAAATGCTCTGGGAATTATTTTGACTTTTGTGTGTCAGAAAGTTGCAACGGATTTGTAACACAACGCTATTAATAGTTTTTTAATAGTTATACCCTTTTAGTTTATTAGTTTTATTTCAATTTTATAGACAACCTGTCAGCGCTAGCTGGTAAGTCAAAAATTTATATTTATATGTTTTTGTTCTTCTAACAGCTTTCATAATATAACTCTCAACCTAATCATGTCGCTAGTGGGTGGTATGGTGGTTTTGTTCCATGTGCCTGTCTTATGATGTCCTCGCTTCAAGCTTACAATTTAAGAATCTTAACAGCGGCCCTTTGAATGTCGTAAGGACTTGATGCCTCTCAGTGATTACGAGTTTGAGATGTTTGAAAAACCTGCTTTAAACTGTTTACTACTCATAATGGTAAGTTTGACCCCATGATATTGTTACTGGTAATCATTTATGATTGTAAGAGAAATAACACATGTATATCTGATTGCATAATTTCACTGTGAAATGGATAGATTTACTCTATTTTGCTCCCTCATCTCAAAATTTTTCCGACGCAGGAGGCCGCTCTGCCGCCCCTCCCGCACCCACCCCGGCGTCAGGCCGTTGGCCTGACATTGTTGGGATACTGAGTTGGGGTAAGAAAATTTTCCTCTCAACACCACTGGCTATATCCAATGTCTCGATGTCCCGGGAAATGCAAGGAAAAATTTTCCTTGCATTTCAATAGATTTGTACAAGGTTGAGGAAACCTGCATCCACTCCCCTGCCAACAGTGACTGGTAATATACGCCTATATGATAGTTCTATATGAGCAGCCACAGCTGACAGGTACAGATGTCAGGCATTTTATGATCATTTTGATGGAAGGCAAGACGATGGGTTTAATTGACACCTGGTAGGCCTTTTATATTCTTGCAGAGTATAAGTCACACTACCCCAAACTTCTACACCTACACAAGATTACATAAAAAGAGGGAGTAACAAAATGAGAAATGCTAATAATTTTTGAATTTGGGATGGCTGTGTTATCGCTTTACGCTTTACATTTAACACTTTCTATGCCTTTTGTACTCTTTAAAAAAACCACAAATATGACCAGATTTTAATCTCCTTCAGTAGCATACTATAAGAGTCTATATCAGGGGCTTTTACTCGCCCAGAAGGGGAATTCCCTACAATTATTGATTTTAAAAGCCAAAGCCAATAAACTAATAGCTAATAACTAATACTGGCATAAACATTCACAGTATGTCAGCTGTCTAGAACACTTATATCATTCACATAAGGCTGTGGATATTTTACATTATAGGGGATTCCCCGCTGCTAACAAACAGTATTCATTACACAGAATGCACAATCTGAAAGCTTTATCATAGCAATCTCAATCACCCTTCATCAACAAGTTATAACTAATAGTTAACTACAATACCTTATTTGCGTTGGATAAGCCAGTCATGAGACACGTTCATAGCAAGTTCATAGCCCACTCACACTTGAGAACTGTTAGAGACACCAAAAGCTAAGGGAGGACTTCACTTAGGTATGTGTATTAGAAAATACATTTCAAGATAGTGGTCTGCACTGAATATCCTTTTACAATGGACTGCCTTCTCTGTAGTTTATACAAGTCCAGTGGAAAGGCCTCTACAACCGGGACATGCAACTAAAGAAGGCATGTGCTTTTAACAGCTGCGTTGCAATGGTTATGTTTATTAGTAAATGATCATACTTAAATAAAAGATGTACAGAACAAGTGTTATCTCTGAAACTAGGGGTTTTAGGAAAACTGATACAACTAAACTCAATACAATCGATAGAACAGGCTCACCTCAAATCACTGTTACAAATGTCTGACTTGCTCAAGCAAGATCTTCTCAGTACCGAGCTATCAGTGGATTGTCCTCTCTACTAGCCGCCAGCCTTTTGGGTGACTCTACAAGTAATATAATTCTCATATGAGTAATCTAGCTGTCCTCACGAGTATAGGCTACATGTTGCACAGAAAACAGTCATGAGTAGAGTCCCTTTCCCAATCTTGCCTACTTCTTTTTCTTTTGTTTTTTGGTTGTAGCGTCCTTCAAGTTTTTCATTGTTTTGATTGGATCCATAATATGTAATAATATATATGTATATATGTATTTGGTACAAAGGGATAATATGATTCCTCAGTATGAAATATGATAGTAGTCTGCATGCATGTTTGCCGCTACGTGGCTGACTGGTTTTTGGCTGAGTCATGTTGTTTAAACCTTTGTACACAACTACATGTAAAAATAGGAGTTGCCTTCCTTTTTATGTGTGGTGGGGAAACTCCAACGTAATATATGATTGCTATTAGAATTTGACTAATATTCAATATAGCACTAGTGTGAATTTCTCAATGTAGTTTGCAGTAGTACTCCATTTTGATATATCCCTGCTACTGTTTGTAGGCTTCACGTTTGCAAACTTTGCTATGTTTACATGTTTTATACATACTTCATACATACATACTACATTAAGTCACCCCAAATAGCTAAGCCAGAGGCTAGCCAAAATTTACTCATTAAGTGTAAATTAACTCTGTGTGGGCACAACTCTGAGCATTTAATTCTGGTATTATTACTCTGTCTAACTAGATCTATGTTTCAATGTTAAAATCATTTTTTGGGCATCACTGCGTTTCAGACCCAAGAATTGTTGGACAATTCTGTACAATTCTAGAATTGTTGGAAACTAACCCATATATCATTACCCAACCAGCAACCATTATTGTGCAATTAACCCTGCCTGCTAAATAAATTACATTCATTCTTGCTATTTTATAGTTATAGTATAAGCCTTTACAGTTCTAGTCAATATTACATAATTGGATTGACATTGTATTCAACTAGTTTGTATTTAGATGACCAGGCAAGATCTCCTGTAATGAATAGATATTGCTGTGCAAGGTAGCATCAAAGTCTATAACGTGGGAGGCCCAGGTTCAAATCCCCGCCGAGACAAATCTTTTCTTTTCGTCATGATGGAAATCGAAAGCATTCCATTTGAATTGTCCGCTTACAATTTTTGTAAGCACAGAAAAGTCTAAGTAATGAGTATGATGACCCGTCAAAATATGTTCAAATCTTCTGTGTTGTACCGTACCCTACGTTATATTTTGTGCAATCTTTTAATACTGGGAGCAACTGCATAAATAGAATACATCAGCTAAACCATGCTAGCAGAATCATCAGGAGTGCCAAAGGTTGAAATTGGTATGATTGTTTTCAGTCTCATCCAGTGGACAAGGCAAATATAAAGCATCACATTTCAGTAGTAAGTATCTGTCGTGTAAGAGGAAAAACTCAGCACAAGTCTGAATTCCCCTTGGAAAAATCCCAATCGGGGGGGGGGGGGGGGATTGTGAGCTGATATTTAGACTGAGTCCCCAGTACTTTCAACTTTTCCTGTTCAGTCCTATTATGTCATATTATCTTTGTAATTGAGCACAGGCCTCTCACTTGTTTCCTGGTAGTTATCTTCAATATTTTATGAATCACGTACTTGGCAATGCTCCCAAATGATAACGTTTAACTTTGTTTATTAATTTGATTTGGCTTTGGCATGAATGTTATTTATTTAGCAGGCAGGGTTAAGTACACAATAATGGTTGCTGGTTGGGTAATAATATATGGGTCAGCTTCGAGCAATTCTATAATTGTACAGAATTGTCCAGCAATTCTTGGGTATGAAACGCAGTGCATACAGCCGGAAATTCCTTTCTCTAATGCTAAAATAAGTTTGTACAATAATGAGGACGCTTGCATCCACTCCCCTGCATGCCACAAACAAAACATGGTCTGATAATAACGCATATAAGATAGTTCTATATCAGCAGCCGCAGCTGACAGAGAGAGATGGCAGGGATTTTATATAAATTTCATTGACACAGGGTAGTATGGATGGATTTATTACAATCACTGACAACGAAGCAGCGAAATTGGCACTGGTAAAAAAAAAATATAGAAAAATCAGGTCTCTGTGGTAAAAGTTAAAATGAATATTGTTTAGTGTGAGAATCAGATGTCATAAAGACCAGTCTCGGCCCCAAACACCTCTGTACTTCATGGTGCGGTAACGAGTAGGCCTAACAGGGCATAATTTGAATTCACACCTACGCATTCTGCTTTTAGATAGAAAAAACCAATAACAAATTGAGCGGTGCTAATAGATATGAAATTGTGCTGCTAATAGCTTTTGAACTTGATATGCCTTTTGCATGCTCATGAAAAACCTGCATAGACACGGCAGCTGTAGAAACGAGGGTTACTAGTAGATAAAGCATTATATGATAACAAAGGACTATAAATGCCGTTTGCTCAATCAATATCTCTAATGTAATAATCTAGTCTTTTATGGTGTCATTGAGAGGGCTGTTTTAAAAGTAGATGAACTGAAACTGCTTGCTGACTGCACTTCAATAAGTGCCACTGTAACATTGTGAATAACACTATTACTAAATTTAGCTGAGTTAGAGGCGATCAAATCTCATGCCCTGTTTTCGTAGTCAGACTCTTGACTGCTGAAACTACCTCGTTCCAAAAATTTAAGCAAGATCATGATTTGTTTGATGATTAAAATGAGGGTAACCATATTATTTGTTTTACCCGAAAAGCATGATGTACCATCGACTTTATCAGTTGTGACAGAGGCAGTTTAATCAAGTATAGTGATTGAATCTGTCTAACTAAGCTGCTTAGTGGTTTCTTGTTCCCCAGTCTGAGTGTAAATTGATAAACCATGAACATGTATCAGCGATCAGGGGTTTGTACAAATTATACAACCACTCAATACAACACATTTCTTTCACAAAGCTTTCAGTATTTCATGGTATCATACTGCGCTGGTAGAGCACTAGATTTTTAAACCTCCTAGGTGCAACTGATGAAGTACGGGGGCAATTTCTAAAGCTACACATATTTTTACCTGGAAGAGATAAAAACTTTTTCAGCGTCAAAATATTGCATAACTACTGCAGAACTAGCTGCCAGACTATTTAGCTTCGGTCCTTCTGTATTTTCCAGGTCTTCAAGTGTTGTAATCTATAACTCAATCAATTTCAGCCTTACGATGGCAATAAAACATCACTATAGGTAATCATTCAACTGTAAACTCAATCCAAACTCAATGATACACTAATCTCTACACTATAACTCAAGTGCTTATGTACCGGCCAAGTCATGGTTATTCTTGTTATTCACTATTGCGCTGTTAAACTGTAACTTCAAATGTAATGAACCCAACATTATAATTGCTGTAAGTACTATAGTTATTGTTTAGCAGGTGCCTTTCAGAAGATAAAGGAATCTTGGACGATCAGAGTAACACAAAAAGGAAGCAGGGTGATCATATCTTATGTCCTGTTAATCTAGAAAATAAGAGAACCGAGAAATATCCAACCACAGTGCCTGAGATTGACATCAGTGTTGTACCAGGAGTCATGTCAGCTTACAACCCTAATATACGGCAGGTAGGAATTTGTGTTGTAATTTAAAGCTTTCTATGCGTATAATAACGTTGGTACAGGTGATGGCCAGCACCATAACTACTTGTGTGTCTGAGGGTCCTAGATTTGACATCTGGGGTTTGTTGTGCCACAATATGCTCAAACCTTCCCAAAAACAGAGAGAAATCAACATAACCAATTATACTGTTTTTTTTTATCATTGAAAAGCTAGGATTACCAGCATCACAAAAACTTACTTTTGAATACCTCAGGTGACATGACACAATATCACAGCTGACATGAATATGCAATCATATTTTCATGTGTCTGAAATGTTGGTATCATAATTGTTCAGCCTTGTTACCGCCTTCTTGCGCTAAAATGCATTACTATAATTGCATTTCTTGAGAAACTATGGTAGTCTTTGAAGTCTTTTTACTGATGATAGCATATGATAGTTAACAGCTTTGTTTAGTTCGTTCAGGAGACCAGTGATGATAAATCCATCTATTCTATGAGATTCTTGTCAGTTTTGAGTGAAGTAGATGGACTCCATATTAACAACTTTGATGGCATTCCTCATTCTCAGTGTAATTTGTACACATAATGCATCTTTTGTCATACTTGATTTCACCAGCAACGTGCCATGTCACAGCCTAGAGGAATACCCACCAATCATCAACGGGGACACAATATACACGGTATGAGCGGAACTTCGCCTCAAACACAGCCAATGCACTTTTCCCCTCAACATCCACAGCATATGATAGCTAATATGCCGGGACAAGCTATGGTATGTTTTATTGGAACTTATCATCAATTTCTACGTCAAAGTGTGTGAGTTTAATCGGCTGACAAGCTTTACCAAAATCTGTGTCATGCCGGTTAGAATCGGCTCCGAAACTTCAGTGCGATGAAATTTGGATTCAAATTGGGTTGTGCCGTTTGAAAGCTTCCAAGAAATTGTTACAAAGGGTGCAGATCTAACCTTCTGGTCTGGTATTTATTTCGATCAGAATTCAGATGTCCTTGTTACATATTGTCAGGCTGGTAAGGTGGGCTTTTGGTTTTACGCCGTTAGTCAATACTGATTTTCTCAAGTTCCTAGCAGGGGTAATATCTCAAAATACTAGGTAATAATAAGCTTTAAATTCTATGATCAATTAATACTATTCAACTGTAGTTACTCAAGACAGATTAACTGAGGGAATTCCCTCCTAAATACTACAAAGAAATCTCACTGGGAAACCCTATTGTAATTTCCTTGTTATGACTGTACTTGTGTAATGTGTACAAGAATGTGATAAATTATGTATGACCTGTCTATGTTTATTTGTCTACACACTATGCTAATAAACCAAATTGATATCTCAAGTAAGCTATTATGTCAATAATCAAGTGCTTCGCTGAACAATAGGCAACTCAAAAATAGACTTTGTTCTACCGTTCACAGTTCTGGACAGAAAAGGCTACTTGGTAGAACTAAGACTATCCTCACCCTGACTCGCGGAAAATGTTACTTCAATGATCTTGTATGATATTATAATCAAAAGTTAACAGTAAAGATTAGCTTTACTATTACCTGACATACAACTGGATAGTTTTCTATGGTAACAAAATTAAATTTCAGCCTTATAAATAACTAATTTCAATTACATCAAAGGATGACTTTAATTCAAGCTCTACAACAGTTACTAAGCTATGTTAATTGAAACTATTTGACCCAAGCGAAGCAGTCTCAATTGCCAAAACAAACTGCTTTACGCCCCATTTTTGGTATGCCAATATATACCCTGAAGTGCCACCTGCCCGGCTAGTAAATATTAGCCTCTTGCAAATTTTGAATTAATTAAAAACAAAAATCAAATGACACTTTAACTTCATAAAAATTGAGGTACAAATAAACTTCCAAAGTCTCAAAAATAATTACCTTATAAATAATAATACGGTACTTACTATATTCCAGTGAAGTCTGTCTAAATTAAACTTGTACTCCTCAAGTCTATATTTCTTCTTTGAGAACGCCTCTGTCACTGTGTCGTCAAACTTGTACTCCTTATGTCTCTATTTCTCCTTTGTGAACGCCTCTGTCACTGTGTCTTAAAACTTTTATTCTTTAAGTCTGTATTTCTCCTTTGTGAACGCCTCTGTCACTGTGTCTTCAAACTTGTACTCCTTATGTCTGTATTTCTTCTTTGAGAACGCCTCTGTCACTGTGTCTTCAAACTTGTACTCCTTATGTCTGTATTTCTTCTTTGTGAACGCCTCTGTCACTGTGTCTTCAAACTTGTACTCCTCAAGACTGTATCTCTTCTTTGTGAACGCCTCTGTCACTGTGTCGTCAAACTTGTACTCCTTAAGTCTGTATTTCTTCTTTGTGAATGCCTCTGTCACTGTGTCTTCAAACTTGTACTCCTTATGTCTCTATTTCTCCTTTGTGAACGCCTCTGTCACTGTGTCTTAAAACTTTTATTCTTTAAGTCTGTATTTCTCCTTTGTGAACGCCTCTGTCACTGTGTCTTCAAACTTTTACTCCTCAAGACTGTATCTCTTCTTTGTGAACGCCTCTGTCACTGTGTCGTCAAACTTGTACTCCTTAAGTCTGTATTTCTTCTTTGTGAATGCCTCTGTCACTGTGTCGTCAAACTTGTACTCCTTAAGTCTGTATTTCTTCTTTGTGAACGCCTCTGTCACTGTGTCTTCAAACTTGTACTCCTCAAGACTGTATCTCTTCTTTGTGAACACCTCTGTCACTGTGTCTTCAAACTTGTACTCCTTAAGTCTATATTTCTTCTTTGTGAACGCCTCTGTCACTGTGTCGTCAAACTTGTACTCCTTAAGACTGTATCTCTTCTTTGTGAACGCCTCTGTCACTGTGTCTTCAAACTTGTACTCCTTATGTCTCTATTTCTTCTTTGTGAACGCCTCTGTCACTGTGTCGTCAAACTTGTACTCCTTAAGTCTGTATTTCTTCTTTGTGAATGCCTCTGTCACTGTGTCTTCAAACTTGTACTCCTCAAGACTGTATCTCTTCTTTGTGAATGCCTCTGTCACTGTGTCTTAAAACTTGTACTCCTTAAGTCTGTATCTCTTCTTTGTGAATGCCTCTGTCACTGTGTCTTAAAACTTTTATTCTTTAAGTCTGTATTTCTCCTTTGTGAACGCCTCTGTCACTGTGTCTTAAAACTTTTATTCTTTAAGTCTGTATTTCTCCTTTGTGAACGCCTCTGTCACTGTGTCTTCAAACTTGTACTCCTTATGTCTCTATTTCTTCTTTGTGAACGCCTCTGTCACTGTGTCTTCAAACTTGTACTCCTCAAGACTGTATCTCTTCTTTGTGAACACCTCTGTCACTGTGTCTTCAAACTTGTACTCCTTAAGTCTCTATCTCTTCTTTGTGAATGCCTCTGTCACTGTGTCTTAAAACTTTTATTCTTTAAGTCTGTATTTCTCCTTTGTGAACGCCTCTGTCACTGTGTCTTAAAACTTTTATTCTTTAAGTCTGTATTTCTCCTTTGTGAACGCCTCTGTCACTGTGTCTTCAAACTTGTACTCCTTATGTCTCTATTTCTTCTTTGTGAACGCCTCTGTCACTTTGTCTTCAAACTTGTACTCCTTATGTCTCTATTTCTTCTTTGTGAACACCTCTGTCACTGTGTCTTAAAACTTGTACTCCTTAAGTCTGTATCTCTTCTTTGTGAATGCCTCTGTCACTGTGTCTTAAAACTTTTATTCTTTAAGTCTGTATTTCTCCTTTGTGAACGCCTCTGTCACTGTGTCTTAAAACTTTTATTCTTTAAGTCTGTATTTCTTCTTTGTGAACGCCTCTGTCACTGTGTCTTCAAACTTGTACTCCTTATGTCTCTATTTCTTCTTTGTGAATGCCTCTGTCACTGTGTCTTCAAACTTGTACTCCTTAAGTCTGTATCTCTTCTTTGTGAATGCCTCTGTCACTGTGTCTTCAAACTTTTATTCTTTAAGTCTGTATTTCTCCTTTGTGAACGCCTCTGTCACTGTGTCTTCAAACTTGTACTCCTTAAGTCTGTATCTCTTCTTTGTGAACGCCTCTGTCACTGTGTCTTCAAACTTGTACTCCTTAAGTCTGTATCTCTTCTTTGTGAACGCCTCTGTCACTGTGTCTTCAAACTTGTACTCCTTAAGTCTGTATCTCTTCTTTGTGAATGCCTCTGTCACTGTGTCTTCAAACTTTTATTCTTAAAGTCTGTATTTCTCCTTTGTGAACGCCTCTGTCACTGTGTCTTCAAACTTGTACTCCTTAAGTCTGTATCTCTTCTTTGTGAACGCCTCTGTCACTGTGTCTTCAAACTTGTACTCCTCAAGACTGTATCTCTTCTTTGTGAACGTCTCTGTCACTGTGTCTTCAAACTTGTACTCCTTAAGTCTGTATCTCTTCTTTGTGAATGCCTCTGTCACTGTGTCTTCAAACTTTTATTCTTTAAGTCTGTATTTCTCCTTTGTGAACGCCTCTGTCACTGTGTCTTCAAACTTGTACTCCTTAAGTCTGTATCTCTTCTTTGTGAACGCCTCTGTCACTGTGTCTTCAAACTTGTACTCCTCAAGACTGTATCTCTTCTTTGTGAACGCCTCTGTCACTGTGTCTTCAAACTTGTACTCCTTAAGTCTGTATCTCTTCTTTGTGAACGCCTCTGTCACTGTGTCTTCAAACTTTTACTCCTTAAGTCTGTATCTCTTCTTTGTGAACGCCTCTGTCACTGTGTCTTCAAACTTTTATTCTTTAAGTCTGTATTTCTCCTTTGTGAACGCCTCTGTCACTGTGTCTTCAAACTTGTACTCCTTAAGTCTGTATCTCTTCTTTGTGAACGCCTCTGTCACTGTGTCTTCAAACTTGTACTCCTTAAGTCTGTATCTCTTCTTTGTGAACGCCTCTGTCACTGTGTCTTCAAACTTTTATTCTTTAAGCCTGTATTTCTCCTTTGTGAACGCCTCTGTCACTGTGTCTTCAAACTTGTACTCCTCAAGACTGTATCTCTTCTTTGTGAACGCCTCTGTCACTGTGTCTTCAAACTTGTACTCCTTAAGTCTGTATCTCTTCTTTGTGAACGCCTCTGTCACTGTGTCTTCAAACTTGTACTCCTCAAGACTGTATCTCTTCTTTGTGAACGCCTCTGTCACTGTGTCTTCAAACTTGTACTCCTTAAGTCTGTATCTCTTCTTTGTGAACGCCTCTGTCACTGTGTCTTCAAACTTTTATTCTTTAAGTCTGTATTTCTCCTTTGTGAACGCCTCTGTCACTGTGTCTTCAAACTTGTACTCCTTAAGTCTGTATCTCTTCTTTGTGAACGCCTCTGTCACTGTGTCTTCAAACTTGTACTCCTCAAGACTGTATCTCTTCTTTGTGAACGTCTCTGTCACTGTGTCTTCAAACTTGTACTCCTTAAGTCTGTATCTCTTCTTTGTGAATGCCTCTGTCACTGTGTCTTCAAACTTTTATTCTTTAAGTCTGTATTTCTCCTTTGTGAACGCCTCTGTCACTGTGTCTTCAAACTTGTACTCCTCAAGACTGTATCTCTTCTTTGTGAACGTCTCTGTCACTGTGTCTTCAAACTTGTACTCCTTAAGTCTGTATCTCTTCTTTGTGAATGCCTCTGTCACTGTGTCTTCAAACTTTTATTCTTTAAGTCTGTATTTCTCCTTTGTGAACGCCTCTGTCACTGTGTCTTCAAACTTGTACTCCTTAAGTCTGTATCTCTTCTTTGTGAACGCCTCTGTCACTGTGTCTTCAAACTTGTACTCCTCAAGACTGTATCTCTTCTTTGTGAACGCCTCTGTCACTGTGTCTTCAAACTTGTACTCCTTAAGTCTGTATCTCTTCTTTGTGAACGCCTCTGTCACTGTGTCTTTAAACTTGTACTCCTTAAGTCTGTATCTCTTCTTTGTGAACGCCTCTGTCACTGTGTCTTCAAACTTTCATTCTTTAAGTCTGTATTTCTCCTTTGTGAACGCCTCTGTCACTGTGTCTTCAAACTTGTACTCCTTAAGTCTGTATCTCTTCTTTGTGAACGCCTCTGTCACTGTGTCTTCAAACTTGTACTCCTTAAGTCTGTATCTCTTCTTTGTGAACGCCTCTGTCACTGTGTCTTCAAACTTTTATTCTTTAAGTCTGTATTTCTCCTTTGTGAACGCCTCTGTCACTGTGTCTTCAAACTTGTACTCCTTAAGTCTGTATCTCTTCTTTGTGAACACCTCTGTCACTGTGTCTTCAAACTTGTACTCCTTAAGTCTCTATTTCTTCTTTGTGAACGCCTCTGTCACTGTGTCTTAAAACTTTTATTCTTTAAGTCTGTATTTCTTCTTTGAGAACGCCTCTGTCACTGTGTCTTAAAACTTTTATTCTTTAAGTCTGTATTTCTCCTTTGTGAACGCGTCCCGGTTGCTACCCATTCTGCTGAAGGAGGTGAGCTCTCCGATCAATGGCCTAGCTTGCCCACCCTTACATTGTACAAGGGTGCGCTAATTAGATGAGTCATATTATGTATCATGTATCATGTGTCATGTGTCATGTATCATGTGTCATGTGTCATGTGTCATGTGTCATGTGTCATGTGTCATGTGCCATGTGTCATGTGTCATGTATCACGTATCACGTATCATCAATCTTATGTATCACGTATCACGTATCACGTCTCACGTATCACGTATCACATATCACACTTGGGGGCCAACCAAACCCCAGTAGTTGATGGACTTTAGTGGGTTTTCAACCCACGACCTCCAATATCCTTCCATGCTAAAGGAATGGCGCTCTAACCAATTGAGGCACCTCCTACTCCCTCGTCATTATCACATGTGATGAATTACACTTTGAAATTAGTTCTGGGTACCAATGACTTTACGACAGGGGAATTTCATATAATAGTATCAACATTCGATGACTCCGCAATTATACATTCCACCATTACACACATAAAAAAACTACATCGCATGTATGTAGATTTGAAACATGGGTTTAACCTGGAGTTATGCTTTCACAGTTCTATCATGCGAGTGTCAAAGATGGGATTATAATTGCAAGGACCTGCAAAGTCAGCAAACCATTGTCATTTATATGTATGTACAGGTAATGTGGAATAGGAATATGGAATATGCTCATGATCTAAAATTGATAGCTAAAGATGATTGCGCAATTTATGAACAGGTATAAAAAGGAAGGTGGTATGGTGCAGCACATGTGTGATATACTAAATACAAAGAATGATGAGACTCAGATACTATCAAGGTCCATAAATCTCCTATAGCCTATGACTACATGTAATAATTCATATAATGTATGTAAATAATAACATTCAGACGACGGGACGTTGCCGCAGCGGACAGGCGTAACATCTTAATTATGGATGGCTATTGCTGCACTTCTAGCTCTATCAACATTAGGGTTGGAACGACCTCTTGAGGTTGGAGTTGAATTTCAGATATTTGACGTCGGATTCAACCACAAACCGGATCGGATATGTGTTATGTCTGATCCGAGATGATACGTTTTTAATCAACACTTACTTAGCATCATTTATCCCACTAAAAATGACAAGGAAGGAAGTATGATAGTCATTAATTTGTGGTTCTGATTAGATAATGGAGTTTGGCTGAAAGCACTCGGTGATCGGTAGGCAATCAATACCTATCTTATTTTCATAGCTAGTTATATTGTTGCCGATTAAGTTTGATGGATGTGTTTTTCTGCTGAAATTGAGAGAAGCATCTTTACTCAGATCGTTGTGAATAGGGACATAATTTTTCTACAAATATGTTCCCTGTAACAAACTATCTAGTTTAATGTACAAGGTTATCCTCTTCTTCAAAGTAGGAGGACAATTCCTATCCTAATCACAGCAGAGAGTTTGGGACATATGAGCAGGGAGTTTGTTCAAACTCAATGATTACAAACATTGGGGTTTGAGTGATCCTGCCAAATTGAGTCAAGAGATATTTGTACTCATTAAATGATACTTTTAAATATACTATTTGCGTGATCATTGCACCGTGGCTGTTTGAGTGATAAGTTGGTCCTTGTAAAGTATTATATCCAAGCAGATACATACGCATTTAAATTGGGGTAATGGTTCAGGGAAAAGATTGTTGACGCTGTTTATCCATGTATTCAATGACCTTAACTGTATATTATGGTCCAAAGGTACAGCTGCTTGGACTTAGCGTTTGTACGCGTTATCCGGATCCGATCCGAGGTTGAATCCAACGACCGATTCGATATCCGATCCGAGGTTGCCTAACCCTGATCCGTTCCACCCCTAATCAACATTACAACGAAGACAAAAACGCATATATCACAACCCTGGCAACTACTGATGGCCAACTGTGTCCCAACTGCGCCAGCAGTTTTGCAACCGTTGGGCGTGTTGACCAGACACACCGCTACATCAATGACTCTGGAATCCAACAGCATGCTATAAAGAGCATCTGTTGCCCAACCAATTCAAGCGCTACAAAACAATCGACTGCCAAACAAAAAATCTTCAGGCAAATCAAGCTAAAACAATAAACCAGCTAAATGTAGACATCGGCCTATGTCCAATTAACCCTTCACCTCAGCTGGCCCGCATTGACCGGCGACTGACTTGCATGCATGGCTGGAACATCTGGCCCAACCAACGCGGAATCCTCACAGGTGTTTGCCTCACCTTTCCATTTGTCCCAGTATTAATTTCTAAGCAATACACCATGGTCAAGTGATATAAATTTCCACATGTTCAAGGACTACTCTTTGGCAGCTTCAAAAAAATCAATTCTATATGCCGTGAAAAAGATGGCATTACTTAATTTATTTTCCTAAAAGCTGCCAATATTAATGTTCACTCACAATTGAGTGATGATGATATTTTTTGATGGTGATGGCTAATTGATGGCACTATGGTTGGTTATCCCTAAAATGTCTTTTACCTATCAACATTCATCAATTTGCAGTGGTGCCCAATCCATGTTTATTTCCAAGTTAGATGACATAATTTACATTGGCAATAGCTTGTTCGAATTTACAGTAGACAATTAATCCCTTAATTACAAAATTTTCAGAATGAGTCAGACAGCCAGAATGGTTTCATTTGTGATAATCCAAATAAATCTGAATGATAAACATGACTGAGCTAAAAACAATGCAAACAGATATTACCTTGAGAATTCCATGAAATTAAGAATTAAGCCTCATTTAATTTCGGCAATAGAATGTCAATACACAGTGTTGAGATTAGTGTCTCTCATGGAAGAAATTTTGTTATTACACAATTGGAGCAGGGCTTATGTTTGATAATATCTACATATTGCCATGCCGGAAGCAATAAATTTCCGTGTTCTCGCCGAGCGCAATAAACCGAACTTAAATTGGGTATACACAAATTGGAATACAAAAATTGGAATACAAAAAATGCTCTGCGAGTCATTAAGGGAATTGGACCAGGGGGTCACATTTCCAGTCATTTTGAAAAAATTTAAAATCAAGCCATTGCAAATGCTTTTTGAATACAGAACTTTAAAACTTTTATTAAAATCATATTCAATTCAAGATATTTTAAATATGAAAACAAACCATGAGTACAACACTAGATCCAACAAACAAAATTATTAAGACAAGCAACAAGCGAGGAGAGAGGTCTTCGTTGAGCAATGGCATAGCCTTGTTCAACAATTACCTTTCGGGAGTTTGGACGGGGCCAGGATGCGATCTCACAGTTGGGCTGGCGGGGCGTCTCTGGTCGTGCAGTGGATAGCGGGTACGGTGGGCATGTTTTGCCTGGGCTTTTCATGATGTTCGTGTGGTGTTCTTGTAATTAGTTGGAGGGTTGGCCGCCACTCTGGTCGCAGACTATCTGGCTGACCAATGCTTTTATTTAATTTATTTGAACATTTAATCGCTTAATTTACAATGTTTCTTTATCGCAAAATACAGAAAAAAAAAGTCCTTAATATCTAGTGAAAATTGCCTCAATCAATATTGAATTAGGCCGGTATTGCTTTGTACAATCTGTCTGACAATTTTTGTGGTTTTCCCTTGTACCAACCATGATACAGCATACCTAGCTTACTTGGTGTTGACAATTACCCACACATTTTTCTAAGGTACCTGTCCATGACTTACAGATCAATGGTGATCATTTCTGGTCCCTGATAAGAGAGCAAACAGTAATACAATATTTTGAGCTTACCGCAGCTACTCTAAAATGAAGTTAAGAGCAGGTGACCTTCAGAAACTTAATTATTTTAATTTCGTAGTGATAACGACCGATAAAGAATTTTTTGGCTCTATTCCCTGTAGGTAAATGGATATTAGTTCAATCAAGTTCGTTGTAATTTGCCTGCATTTATGAGTTTTTGGTGCCAGTCATTATACGCAAAGGGCAGCTCCAAGTGCACGCATACCAGAGCAAATCCAATATATTTGTTTATAAAAATACAGCACAGTTGTTCTGTCGCATATTCGACCCACTTGGGGCCGAATACCCGAGCAGAACAGACACCACTATTTCATTCATTTTGCTCATGTTTATTTTGTATGGAGTTAAGTTCCTCCTGTTGAGGAAGAAGGCAGGAAGCAAGGAAGAAGACTCCATACAAAAAGTGTTTTGTTTACCTAATCAAATTTATCCACAACATTGTTCTTTAGAATTTTGTTACAAGCAGATATTAATTCAATTTACTAATGACTAATAGTTGAGATGCCTTTCGACATTAAAATAAGGCTTTATTTTGATTAAATGGTGGAAATAAGTTTAAACAGTCATTGTAAAAAATAAACCATGCTCTATCATACCGTCAAAGTTTCCTGTGTAAAAGGTCAGAATAGGTCAACTCCAAAACAGTAATTCGTAGTACGCTCCAAAATAGTAATACGCTCCAAAATAATAGTAATACCAAAATATTGCAGAGTAATATGCTGCTGAGGGCTCTCCAAAAGAACTGCCCTGCCTTGATGTTCCCCCGGTTTTTATATGCACCGGGGTTCATCACGGAGGGTGAGCATGGCCAAAAAACCGGAGGTTGCATTTGCCCATCCTCTTGACAAAAGCAGAGATTTGATTTAGGTTTTTTGTCCGATAAAAAGGTTTTAATTATATAAATCATTTAAATGCTTGCGTTTGAACCCTCCAAAAAGACGGAGATTGGACTTTAATTTATGTCTGATAAAAAGGTTTTAATTATATATATTATTTAAATGCTTGCGTTTGAACCCTCCAAAAAGACGGAGATTGGATATAAATTCTTTGTCTGATAAAAAGCTTTTAATCATACACATTATTTAAATACTTGCGATAAAAAGGTTTAATTATACACATTATTTTAAAGTGGTTGACGCCGTCTGGTATCACCTGCTCCCATCCTCTTGGCTCCATTCTCTTTATCTGAAGTCTCCTGAGCTGTGAGAACTTGAGATCTCACAGTTCAATAAGAAAAAAACGATGTTGATCTCCCACAAGACAAGTCTTATTCCTCATCATTACATAATAGAAATATATTTCATACCATGATGCATCCTTGGTAACTAATACCTGAAGATCATCATTTGAAAATTTATAAGGATGGACTTATTATGATATGTTCTTTTTGTGTTTACAGTATCATCCTCAACAACAGATAGCACAGCTCTCACAGTACCCAGGGCAGCCTGGATATTATATACTTCCTGCTGGCGGCAAACCACAACCCCAAGGTTTGATGTCCTTTAAATTGATTTGTTGTGACTTACTAAGATATTTCCAACCATTGTTTTCCTAAATAAATTGAAGAACAACGATGAGATGTGAATGGAGATCTACTCTCTCAATTCAATACAATTTATCCGATTGAATAAAAGTGAGTAATATTAGTTTGCTCATTGAAAAATCTCCGATTCACTATGGAGTTATATGAGGGCGCACCAAACTGCTGCAAGTGCAGTGTCGTAGTGTTCAATTCAACCACTTTGTTTAAAATGAGCTAATGTTACTATATAACAGTTTTTGTTTTGGCAAACATATCATATCATATCACAGGTCAAGGAGAAAAGGATTGGATAAAATGTATTGATCAATGGAGAAGGGGAGTCTTCATCCTTCAAGTTGTATTCTTTCAGGTATGCAGTATGCAGCTTATGCTGCTGCTGCACAACAACAGTTGCAGCAGCAGCAGCAACCACAAGGGATCCCCATGCAAGCACCTCCACAGGGACCTCCCCAACAACAACATGGCGGTCAGCAGCAGGGACGTCCCGCTTCTCAGCCTGGTATGGGAGGTATGCCTGTACAACAACCTAACAATGCTGCAATGAGCCAGTCTATGTCAGGCAGTTTCCCTCAAAGTCAACAACCCCAACAGTCTCAAATGGTAGCACCGATGCCTCAACAGCAAATGCAACCACGACAACCTAATCCATACGCTCCTGCATTTCAACCGCCGGTGAGTAAAATACTATAATGAAGAATGCAAGTTTCTTGTTTGCTTTAAAACATAGCATAATTCTCATCGTCAGAAGTGTTTATGCGCCGCCGACAATACCTCAGGAATTTCCATAAAATGGTTCTCATCCAAGGAAACATTCATGTTAGCAAATGTTTGTATTTTCTAATATTGGTACAAAAAACTTACAGTGTGATATTTTTACTGATATATAATGTATCCTTAGTTAACTAAGCCCAGCAGAAGGTTTAATCCACAGTAACTCCATATACTGACCTAATCATATATGTTGTTTCCACCCATTGGTTATTTTTGACAGGCTGCTTTACAAAAGAGGGAGCGCAAACCACTAGCTATAATTATCCCAGACACACACGAGACTGTGAATAAAGAAGCACTCACTAAACCTCCGACTAGTGCAGCCTCAGATTCTACTAGTAAAACAAGCACGCCACCACCTAGCACAGATAGACAAATGTCCAATGAACAGGCTCAACCCGCTGCCCCCACTGAGGCAGACAAAACTGTAAGATAACCAGTATGTTGTTCCGTTTTTTTCTTAGATTGTATACTTAGAAGTGCCACATCCTTGCATACATAAGACAAACTGAACGAGTAATGCTTCATCGCTGTGATGCCATGGATCGAGGGAAGATCTGATTCTTAGTGTAAATTGTGCTCATTGGCCCAGAAGTTATATTAAAAGGCTAACTTATGGAAATTTCATATTCATGTTCATATTGATTTTATTTTTTATTTTATAATCATTATTTGGAATTGGTCCTTTTAAAGGTACCTGCTGCTGAAAAGTATGTATCTGCCACCGATAAAGCTTCCTCCCCAAAACCACCACCTAGTGAGAAGCCACAGAAAAATAACAAAAAAACCTCTGCTACAAAAAAAGCGAGATCACCTAAAACTAAAATAGCACCAAAAACTGCTGCTGTTGAAACTCAAAAATCTGTCTCAAAAATTGGTAAAACAAACAACCTGGCATGGGAAAAGTCCCCAACGACAAGTAAACATGATAGAGAGAGTGTAAAAAAGGAGCCATCAGCTAAACTAGAGCAAACTAAACCTGTATCAGAAAGTAATCCAACTGCCAAGGAAAGTCAAAAGGAGGTAGAGAGAGTCGGCAAGGCTACAACCAAATCATCAGTAGCTACAAAGGTTCGCTATCTTTATTGCGCAGATTGTATTTCCCATTTGCCGATTGGTGGTTTTGTTGGTCCAGATCAAGTGGATAGAAAATTAGGCATTATTAGTCTATTTGGTGTCTCTAAAAGCTAAACATAAACCGTACCAAATTCTCATCAATCATTGGGCACCACCATTACCCTTCAATTATGTGATTAACTTATTCCACTATACCTATGTGGAATTGTAAGACATAATTTATATTAATATCAATCTTTTCTACCCCTATATTCATTTTATTTCATTCAAATTAACATTTTCGCTAGCAGGATGAGAAAGTTATTTACCCCTTTTTGAACCGACCTAGTTCTGAAATATACAAGCAATTTCCCACCACCATTGAACCACCACTCTCTGGGTCACAAATCTAACCGCTGGTACTTTTCCATTGCCGAACTTGCCTACCCAAAAGTCTTGTGACATTTTCACCCACAAAACCTAATTCATCAATGGGGTGCAGAGTCTAAGTCTGTAGCATCTGTTCTAAAAACGATGCGGAAATAAATGTGGAAAATACAGCGTTTTTTACATCTAAAGAACTCATTTTTTCTTGAGCAATGTGACAAGGCTCAGTTATTTAATAACACAGTAGTGTGTTATAACTTGTAAAATTTACTAACTATAACCTGGCCTTTAAGCCTCATATTTTGTAGTTATCTTATCTTACCTCTAGCATTATCTAGTACCACGGCACGCCATATGGCGAGTTATGCTAATTTACTTATCTCGTCAGTTCGCGGGTTTTTCTCGTTCCTATTATTCTAAATAACTGAAGAAGCAAATCGTCTTTTCCCAATTACCACCCTCCCACCCTAAAGTACTACCTAATGTTACTATGTTTCTCAGTGTGTGAAAGGTGACTTGGGTGCATGTGTGGTTGGTGCTAAATTTTCCGCCTTTTCTAAAGTATCAAGGCCGCTTTTCCTCCTATAAAGTTTTTGCCTGCCCATGTTGTTCTCCAGCAACTTACTGTACTTACTTAAACATTTTATTTCTAAGTTATTGGGGTTAACCAGGAAATGGCGTATTAGTCGCCCCCTTCCTATAGGGGAACCCCCAGCTATCTTGTTAATCATTGAGGTAAATGAAAAACATGTTTAAGAGGTTCTCTAAACTAAATTTATATCTAGCTATTGTGATAGTGAGAGGGCTGTTATACAAATAAATGATCTAAAATTGCTTGCTGACACTGTACCACTATAAAAACAAGTGTATCAACGTGACGGCTGCTAGTTCTAAAGTGAGCAGACTAACAGTCTGTCGCTGACATGTTTTAGGATGTTAGGGGAATCATGAGCGTCCAGAGTGATCCTAGCAGTGTGTTGGAGGATCATATCTCATGTCCTATCTGTACAGAAGTTGTACCTCTGAGGATACCTCCCTGTCAACATCTCATATGTGACAACTGTATAGGTGAGATTATTTGTAATTAACTCTTTGCCCTCACATTGACTGAATTTTCTAAGAAATTTAGACCCTACTTATTGAGATGTTCTCTTGTCCAAATGGATTTTTCTATTTATTCTATTCTCGTGAACAGGTTATTCGCTGAGGAAAACTTCTTTTTCAGCCTGCGTATGTTTTTACCAGTTATCCCTTCTTTGCTAATAGAGTACAGCCATTTTCAGAATTACCACAGATACTCAAGCCAATAATCAAACACCAGCATTGTCAATTGGAATGATAATTTCTCGTTTGATCACTCCTTTTCAATTTTTCTTAATGTATTATTTCAATAGGAAGCTGGAGTGCCCGCTCCAAATCGAGGGATAAATTTAGCTGCCCAACATGTAGGAAGGATTGTGATGTTAACCTGCCTGTGCTCAGAATCTTAGAGAATATCAAAGATTCACTCCTAAGCAAAACTCCTTGTAAGTACATATTTATTCAAATTACGCTGTGACAAACTTTGTGTACAAAATACCCAACATGATATATCTGAGAAGAGCAGAATCACAATGAGTATTTAAGAGTCGATACTAAGCAAAGCTCATCGATGGAACAATCAATACCTAACAAATTATATGCTGAGGGGGTATGAAGGCATTTTATTGTTGCCCTTTATATAAAATTGTAAATGGGTGAATTGTACAGTATACCAGTGTGGAAAGGGACAATCACTAACTTGAGCAAAACTTTATGAGCTGATTATAAATTTTTGTTTTTGTATTTATGCAGGGAAAGATTCA
The DNA here is from genome assembly GCA_914767715.1 of Membranipora membranacea. NCBI lineage: Eukaryota > Metazoa > Bryozoa > Gymnolaemata > Cheilostomatida > Membraniporidae > Membranipora > Membranipora membranacea. The sequence continues at coordinate 4,330,184 of OU612074.1, forward strand.
GGAGTATGCGATACTTCTAGTTGTAAGCGCATGGTAGATTTTCGCTGCAGTGATTGCAAGAAATTTATCTGTTTTAAGTAAGTTAAACAATTTTGTCAAATGTTTTGCAACATTTCCATTGAAATTCAAGTCTTCCCCATCCTCATAGAGTAGAAAAATTGTGAAATTCCGGTCTAAATGTTTTGAATTTTTACTTGCTCAATGGATGTGATACTTCTGAAATAATCTGAGCATTTAGAACGTCATTGTTTTCTTAAAGACTTAGTTTGAGGCTGCTCTTTTGTATCACATCTGATTCTCCATATTCTATTCTATCATGTGAGCGATTTTCAGCTTCAGAATCCAAATATTGAGGAAGTTATTGCCTCTCAAACTTCCAGGGTGATTGCCTTCAATCGGCATTGGGAATAAGCGGATGTTTCCCCTGGGGTACGTCACAACCATAGACATGTGCTTTGTCTATGGTCATACTTATTATGAGTTAATACACTAATCATCACACAGATATGATGGGAATCGAACCCGGGTCCACAAACCTATAGGCAACGACGCTACCATCGCGCCACTTTGACCAACTAGGTGAGGCTGTAGACAATATAGCTCAGTGTTAGCGGCGTTGGCTGCAAAGCCATTTGGACCTGGGTTCGAGGCCGTTACAGATCTGAACATTTTGATGATCAACATATTTATTAGTGTATCGTAACAAGTATGATGGTTGTGACGTACCATAGGGATTGCCGGCTGATTCTTACTGCCGATAAATTGCCGTCACCTTGGAGGTTTGAGAGGCCATAGCTTCCTCAATATTTGGATTCTAAAGCTGGAATCCACTCACATGATAGAATAAAATATGGAGAATAAGATGTTATACAAAAGAGCAGCCTCAAACTAAGTCTTTAAGCTAGAGCCACTGAAGTTCTGGCTCTCTAGGCAATGTAAATCATGGATATAAATTTTATTTTTATCTCAGATGCAGTAAGCATGGATTCTGTGAGGCTAGTGTCAGACATTCTGGTTGCAAAGAGGTACATGAACTGGAGGTTGAAGCTGAGCAGAAATTATTTCAATGGAAACAGTCTATAACAAAGCAGGTAGTCAACAACAAAAGTGTCATCTGTGTGCTGTGAAGATGTCAGACTATTTTTTATATGGGCCAAAAAACATCTTATCCTGCTTATACCTGCTTACGAATAGCAAGGTACTGGGAACGAAACGCTTGAAAGCATGAGCAGTGTTGAGGTCATAATTCTTTAGTCACACATTGTCATGACCAGTATTATTACACTGTACTTGGGTTAATGTCGTTATCATGCGATAGCCTGCCCTTATTGCCACAATAAACTCAGATGTTCTACGATAAACTTTTTAGTTCTCACTAACAGTACAAATACCAGATATTATGAATAGCTATACTGCCTCATTACTTTAAAAAGATGAGCAGGGTATTTCTTATAGGAACTCAAGGACATTTATGTTCAAATAAAATATTTTAGCAATACAGCTGTGCTCTTGAGCCATAGTGACCAGCATATTTATACAAATCTTCTTTCTCGATTTCTACTCGTCAATTATTTTGAGATAACAAAAAAATTCACCACCCAGTCGATTCCTGAAACAGGCCATATTCCTTTTTTTCAGATTGAAAAGCTGAGAAATCTACTTGAAGATGTGGAATGTGTCTGGGACAAACACGAGGATGCTGTTAATCGCATATTGTTGGTCGAGCAACTAGGTACTGTAGAAAATATTAATTTCTAACCCAATCAGTATACTTGCATTAATCATCTTCTCTTTTCTACCAAGCCCAGTTAAAAAATAACATAGCTGTGGATAGATAGCAGTTTGTCCTTCAAATCCATTGAGTAAACAGAGTCTGTTAAAATTCTGAGATAATCTGGAAGCTAATTTGGAAGAGACTTTTCAAATGTTGTCCATAGAGTGATTATGGAATATTCATGGTTGAAACTAAGGTAAATACATAGATAATGCTTTACACAATGCTATCTATCTGACAATGAACTACTTTATTTTTAAGGAAACCAAACAGATGCTTTTGAAGATGAGCCATATATGGTGGGGATTGGCAAGATCTCAATTCAATCAACTCCTACAGAAGCTTCTTATATCAAACAAGTCACTGGGGTAAAAATAAAATCATGCTTCAACATCATCAAACCCACCAGAGAGCCGGAGATAAACAATGGGATGAATACAAAGAAGGCAGGTGCAACGGTACGCAAAAAACACGTTTAACTGGAGAAAAGTTTCACTTGCGCAGTCAGTAAATTTGACCAAAAAAAGATTTTGGCGGTATGACAAATGCAGAAAGCTATATTTAAAGTAACTCATTTGTTGTTGATAGATGAAGTAGTAGGAAAACCGTCAGCATTGTGACATGTTGAAAATAATAATGCGTTTTACTTTATATTATCTACAGAAACTAGAGTACACATTATCAGACACAGTAGCCCAGAGTACATCATCAGCCTCACATCAAACTTTCTCGGAGGATATCAGTGAAACCCTGAATAAGTTATTACTGATAGACTCAGCTCCCAACGTGACTGTCTTTGACTGGATCGACGGTAACCTGACGGCTGAGAAACGAAAAGAACCCAACTTCATAAGATCTCTAACTCAAACAGTCGCCAAAGCTTGCATCAGTGAGTTTTCAGCCTACTTAGCAACTGAAGCCAAAATTTCCTGGCATATATCGTGTTTGAATTATGATTTGTCAATTATAAATTGTTTAGATTTGATTCACTAAACAGCCGCTAACCACCCTGAGAAACAGCTATCAAGAGATTAATTGACATTTTACTGACCATGACGTTGATTCTTTACTCAATTCCCTCTCTTAGTGTTCTTTTTCCACGGTCACATCATTGTACATTGTGCGCTTTTGTTTGCAGAGTCTAGCGAGTTGCAAGAGGAGACTTTTAGGGATCGCGCTCCCATATTATTGAAGTATTATGACGGTAAACCCGATACAGAGTTGGCTGCTCTCAATGCACTAGAGGAATTAATGGATGAGCTGCAACACCCTTCCAGTAAGTCGATAAATATGTCAAGCGTGATAGAAAAGGCTGCAAATACCCCCATTTGTCTTATTTCTTCAGAGTTGGCAAAGCATGTTATTTTTATCAGAACTATGCAGGACACAAGAATCACTTTAGTTGTCATTGATGTGTTTAGCTGTGATGTATCTGGTATCCAAATAGCATACCTATCGCAATTCTAACTGAAGCTGCAGAGATAGTCTCACCGTCTCACTCTCACTTATCAAACTGTCACATATATTTTTCCGTTTTATTTTAGAATTGCTCAGCGATATCTGTTATGCTCTCTCTGAAGAAGAGTTGATATCAGACGATTCATTCTTCGACTGGGAGCAAAATAGTAAAAATGGAATAGCTATCAAATCTGTATCACAATTCTTCCAATGGTTACGGACTTCTGATTAAACGGCTTAATTTCTTCAAATTACTGCATGAAATACTGAGTTGGGAGTACAAAACGAAATGTTCTTTAAAATACTGACGTTTGTATTCCCTAAGTTTTCCATATGTAGAGGAAAACTCCCAACTCTTACTGAGCAACTTGGAATGGTGCTATAAGCTTACCATTACAACCAATATTATTATCAATATGGTATATATATATATTCCATGTTTATTCTGGAGAAGAATAAGTCCTTAGGACTTGTACCCAGAAAACAGAAAAATTGATAAAAATATGGTGTAGAATTAAAAAGACATGTAACTAAAAATCAAGAACAATGACAGGTAAAATTACAACGTACACGCAGGCATTAATTAGCAGTAAAACATTACACAAGTTGATACACAATAGCTAGGAAAAGAAAAGTTAGAACAATGTAGCAGTAGGCTAAAATGAAATGATAAGAACTGACTCATTAATTGAGAAGTTTGAGGACGTGGCTCCGAGTGGCATTTTTGAATGTAGCAAGGGATTGACTCAGCTTAACATGATTGGGTAATTCGTTAAACTTCTGAGCACCGATATTAGCTAAAGCAATTTTAAAATTTTCCTTGGATAGTCTAAACCCAGAACTTTTAGCAAGCCGAGTTTCACTAGTTAATTTCTCGGGGAGCAGATTGGTATCAATTATTGGGACTAAACTATTAACAATTTTAGTATATGATGATAATCTATGAATTCTGTCAATTTAGATGTTTTTTGTCCGAATTTATTCCTTTAAGCCTCCTAATCTATATTCAGGCTCATTTCTGCCCTATAATACAGCAAACTTGAACTTTTTTCCAGGGGCACCAAACAAAATATGGGGAAAACTTCTTAACAGGGAAGTAATGTCCCACAAAATGAGGTAAGCTCTGACTGAAGGGGTCAAATACTTTCCCTCGGGCCCTCTGCATGGTATTTTGATTTTTGGAGAAAGCATGCACTCAATAGTAATTTATTTTCAGTTAAAATAATATTATGATATAGCTGATATGGATAGTATTTCACATGATTTAAACATAGACAATTGATGTTGTTGCTTTTATAAATAATGATGCAGAGATTTTGTCTATGACTGAACTGTAATGCACAGTTGATGTGTGACTGATGTCTATTATACTGCATTCAATTATAATATTATTAAATAAAAATAATGATCCCCTGGAGTATCTAGTTCTATCAATGTATGCCAGAATGTATATGGTTATTCAGGAGCTCAGCCGGAGAGATTGTTAAACTGGCGAAGCTATACATAGAAGCCATATGAGGAACTCTGACATTCTTCAAAAAACTAATGATTTTGTGTCAACTCTGGTCACAGAGAATGAGAGTTCCTGATAAATGAAATTGTCCCCTCAGCACAATGATTATCAGCTGAACATGATTGGCAAAATGAGTCAACAAGATCTGCCACATGCTACATGATAATCAACTCTTCAAGATTCAAGCATATTATTGTTTTTTGGATTGCTTTCGTTTTTGGGAAATCGAAAAACAGTCAACTCAGTTTGGTCGTCTCAGTCATCCGCTTTGGTCAAATGGTTGTCCCAGTTTGTACGACAACCAGTAATCGCAGCCTCAGGATTGTTGAGGGGACCAATTTTAAGCACACACTTCCTTATTACAATAGGGAGTTATTGATTAACTACTCAGTTATTAGTACCAGCATCTTTGGAATTTTCTGCTCAGATAATGAAGTGTGACAACTTCAGCTCCAAAAAACTTTATTTTTGTGCTTTTGTCAGTTTGGAATTTTGGATTCATGTTTTAAACATGCTGTTGATACACTAGTTCAGCACAAAGCGCTTATGACTTGTATATATCACTGCAAATGCCTTGGCTTGATGGGTCCGCGTCTTTTCACTTTCATTTTGTATTGGTGATGAACTTACTGCTCAGTTTTCCTCAAAGACATTCAGACATCACATTCCGTGAAATGCTAAATCATTGTATCATTGATGAGGAGATGTTGTTTGAGAAGGTGAGAGAGTTGGTTTTGCTTGTCGTCGGGATTACTGTTTTAAAGAGATAAGTCCGAATTGAGAATGTTGCCGCATGTATATCCTCTGATGCGGAGTTTATCTGTGTATATTGAAAACAATTTGGGGTCAGCTCGCAGTTCTGTGGGCTTTCTGTCGACATGATGGTTAAAGCTGCCTTCTTTCCCGATGATGTAACTTATTGTTGGGTCTAGGTACATTTAGCTGAAAATGTTTGGGTGTAAGTCGGTCTGTAGCAATTTGTTTATTAGTACTGCCAATGATTTCGTGTTGACATCACTCGTAAAACCTTTGAAGAGAAAATGTCCCTTCAGCTCGATACATATATTTACCCGAGAAGAATAAAGTGTTTGCAGAGAGAAAAGTTTGCGAATTAGAGCACACTTGAGATTGCTAAATTTCATGATAACATTTAATAAACCTCTTTAAATTATGTAGACTCCAACTACAGTGAGCCAAAGTTTAAGTTTTAAGCTAGCTCACGTTAAGTCACCCCTACTAGCTCGGCGGAAGACTAGCCAACTTTGAGTTTCTCTCTCTCATTCTTGCAGTACTAACTGAAACTCACTCACCCACACTAGTAGTAGTCCATGGCCAATAATCCCTACTCAATTAAAATTGATAGATAGACTGGACCCACTTATTCATCATCACAATACTTATGCTCTAATTCTAACTGGTTGTCAGTGAGAGTGATACAACTCTCATGAGTTTTGGAAATTTACACAATAGCACACTAGGCCTATCACTATGATCACTGAAAAAGGTTCGGTTATTCAAGGACATGTTGCTTTTAAGTAGGTTTTTTAGTGAGATGGGACTGGAAATATCACTATTACAAATCAGTTACATCTATCATTATAAAGCAAGCATGCAACTACTTACTATGACTCCCCAGGCTGTTTCACATTTGCCTTAATTTACCAGGAGGAAAACTGATCTTGATACTGAGGACAATAAAGCTAGCACTTCATCTACAGCCAACCAGGTAGTAATTATTCAGGTAAGAATGGTTGATCGCATCAACTGATAGACACATGTGTTGATTTTTGGCTCGTTAGTTGCCACAGATGCAGCCTTTTGAGACTATGAAACGCTATTTGGGATCGGTCAAGGTTGTATGTAGTATCGTCCTGTATTATAATAGTCATAATATGATTATTATATAACAGAACGAAACTACATAGTCAAACTCTGTGTGGTGGCTAAGCTATGCTAGTGCACACATGTTTTACATAATGTGTACTGTTGTAAGTGGAACATGAATCAGATGTGATGATAATACCAAATATCTGTGATAACATTATCCATGTCAACTATAATTTACCATAGGATGAACAAGAGACTGGTAGCCAGACTACAAATGATACAGAAACAACTATAGAAACACCAGTAAGACACACAAATATGTTACAACCTATTGTCGAAGATTCATAGAATGTCAATTTTATTCGCTTCAAATTCTTATTCCCTTGCAATAGAAAAAAAATTATGGAATAGTGGTAACTGTATCTTGCCCAGCATAGTCAAAATGAAGCAATTTTGATATGGTATTCACGCTAAAGTTCGGGTTAATTATTTACCAATTATCAAATATGCCGCTGATAGTTTTTTTTTAATTCACATGGCACTTATACAAGTCAACAATTCTCTTATAAACCTACGCTACGTTTTGCTTATTTACAGGAGACAAACAAAATCTTGTCCATCTACACACCTGATGAGTTCGAAGACAAATGTAGGGAGTATCCATGGCTCACGACAGGCAAAGAGGGCAGGCTGCTTTGTAGCACATGTATAGAGGTGAGCGCCCTCAAGATTGATCAGGCTAAGGGTGTGTACATTCGCAGCCAATGAGTGACAGGTGGTGTATGTGGTAGTGGAGATGATGTATCAAAACAGACGACATCTATAAGTCGTAAGATTTTTTACCACAGAAAATCTGCGACACACATTAAAGCTGAAGAGATTTTGCATCAGGCAAATAAAGAACAGTTGGAACAGGGTTTCAGGGAACAAAATAAGGGCCAATTTGAGACTACTGAAAGACTGATTCGGTCAGCATATGCTATGGCCAAAAACAATAGACCATATGTTTCCTATCAGGCGTACTGCGAGTTGCAGCAAGCCAATGGCTTGGATATAGGTACTTGTTTACATTCCAGATATGCTGGAACTGCTATGATAGATAGCATAGCAGAAGATATGATAAAAATTCTTTGTGAGTCAATAATTAAAAACTGCAAGCGCATAAGCATTATGCTGGATGAATCCACCACAGTCAGCAGGAAGTCCTGTCGGGTAGTGTATGTAAGATCAGCATGTCCTCAGAAAAACTCTGATGAGAGTCAGTGTTTTGCATTCCCGTTGGGTTTAGTTGAACTGCCATCCCTGAAGTCTCAGAATATCACAAAGTGTACTCTGAAGCTTTTAGCTGAGCATGGCTTCACAGATGAGTATTTAGCCTCAAATCTAGTGGGTGCATGCTCAGATGGTGCTTCTGTGATGCTTGGAAAGTACTCAGGTGTGCTAACCAAGCTGAAAGAGACACATACAAAACATCATATTCTGGCATTGTATGTGTCACAGAGTAGAGCTTGCCATAGGTGATGCGGTTAAATCTGACAAACTCTACTCTGTATTTAGCCAAAGCCCAAAAGCTCAGCGTGAGCTTGAAGACTGCGCTCTTCAAGTTCATTCAGAGTTGCTAAAGATAGGTAGGGTGCTGGATGTACGTTGGGTCGCATCTAGTTTTAGTGGTTTACAAGCTGTCTGGAAAAGCTACTCTGCCCTTCACAAATTTATGACCACCTCTGACACAGCTACTAATTCAAAACATAAATCTATGTGTGAAGGTCTGAAAAATATTCTCGCATCTGATGGGTTTGTACACAACCTAGCTGTTATGTTAGATGCATTAGAGGCCATTTTTGATCTGTCTAAGTCTCTACAGCGTGAGAACTGCTCACTTGGTGAGGCTTATGGTATGGTTACCCGTACAATCAGGGATTTGAGGCTACAAAAATCTGATGCGAAAGGGCATTATTGTTTCCTCTACGAGGAAGCTTCAGCAGGGGGAGAATTCAGAGGTGTGACTTTGGATGGCAATCGCCACAGCATGCTAAATAAATCAGCTTTCCTCCAAGCTCTGATTGACAACTTAAATAGCAGGCTGTACACCCAGGTTGGTTTTTCAAACCACCAGGAAGAAATAGATGTACTGAACCCACAAAAGTGGCCAACGGGTGTTTTGAGCCCATGGGTAAAAGGTGAGACCCAGCTGGGTTCACTTTGTAAGAGACTATCTGTAGACTTTGGGACCGTTAGTGGGCATTTTAGAGATTTTGTTGACAACCCAAACACTCAGCCCGCAAAAATCACTGAGCTAAAAACTATCATAAATACACTGCCAGTCAGTAGTGCTGACTGCGAACGAGGGTTCTCGACCATGTATGTCATTTGTTCTGATTTACGAAATAGCCTGACTGTCACACATATAAGCAACTTAATGTTCATTTCTTTGGTGGGGCCACCGGTCAGCAAATTCAAGCCTAGACGCTATGTTGACCGATGGCTCTTATCTCATAGACATGCAGATTACAAAAAGAGAGAGCTTAACGTGAAGAAGGATTGTGCACCCCAAGAGCGGTACCAAATGCTCTGGGAATTATTTTGACTTTTGTGTGTCAGAAAGTGGCAACGGATTTGTAACACAACGCTATTAATAGTTTTTTAATAGTTATACCCTTTTAGTTTATTAGTTTTATTTCAATTTTATAGAAAACCTGTCAGCGCTAGCTGGTAAGTCAAAAATTTATATTTATATGTTTTTGTTCTTCTAACAGATTTCATAATATAACTCTCAACCTAATCATGTCGCTAGTGGGTGGTATGGTGGTTTTGTTCCATGTGCCTGTCTTATGATGTCCTCGCTTCAAGCTAACAATTTAAGAATCTTAACAGCGGCCCTTTGAATGTCGTAAGGACTTGATGCCTCTCAGTGATTACGAGTTTGAGATGTTTGAAAAACCTGCTTTAAACTGTTTACTACTCATAATGGTAAGTTTGACCCCATGATATTGTTACTGGTAATCATTTATGATTGTAAGAGAAATAACACATGTATATCTGATTGCATAATTTCACTGTGAAATGGATAGATTTACTCTATTTTGCTCCCTCATCTCAAAATTTTTCCGAGGCAGGAGGCCGCTCTGCCGCCCCTCCCGCACCCACCCAGGCGTCAGGCCGTTGGCCTGACAGTGCTGGGATACTGAGTTGGGGTAAGAAAATTTTCCTCTCAACACCACTGGCTATATCCAATGTCTCGATGTCCTGGGAAATGCAAGTAAAAATTTTCCTCATGCTACAATAGATTTGTACAAGGTTGAGGAAACCTGCATCCACTCCCCTGCCAACAGTGGCTGGTAATTACGCCTATATGATAGTTCTATATGAGCAGCCACAGCTGACAGGTACAGATGTCAGGCATTTTATGATCATTTTGATGGAAGGCAAGACGACAGGTTTAATTGACACCTGGTAGGCCTAATATATTCTTGCAGAGTATAAGTCACACTACCCCAAACTTCTACACCTACACAAGATTACGTAAAAACAGGGAGTAACAAAATGAGAAATGCTAATAATTTTTGAATTTGAGATGGCTGTGTTATCGCTTTACGCTTTACATTTAACACTTTCTATGCCTTTTGTACTCTTTATAAAAACACAAATATGACCAGACTTTAATCTCCTTCAGTAGTATACTATTAGAGTCTATATCAGGGGCTTTTACTCGCCCAGAAAGGGAATTCCCTACAATTATTGATTTTAAAAGCCAAAGCCAATAAACTAATAGCCTAATACTCATAGGCATCTGGAGTTACAAGCATGTCCAGTATCAACCACCCCCTTTCCCTCTCAAGGTGTAGCACACTTGAGTTTCAAACAAAATCACTCACTAAAACTTTTGCACTCTGTTCACTCTAATAAGCTGTGTCTTTTACAATGGTTTCCAATCCTCTACTTGCTCTTTTACAGGTGCTGTGGATGAAAATGTTCTGAAAGATTCCCAATTTCTCTCAGAATCCTGCCATTGACGCCATGTTGATAACCCAAACTGAAGCTTTCAAAAAATACTTTTTATAACGAATTTTTCTTCACTGAATCTGTTTTTGTTTATCAAAATCAAAGTTATATTTTGTTTCTGTATTTAAAAAATGTCTATTTCATTGTTTTCAATCGTATTTCAATAAACTAAATAATATTTCAAATAAACAAAAGGGACGTCTTCGTTCATCGACTCTCCCATTGGCTTACTGCTATTAAACCACTATGGCGGTTTCCTTTTGGGAATTCCCAGAATAATAACAGTACTGCATTGACTGCATTTTGGCGGACTCATTACCATATTCATTATCACTTGTATTATGAGGGGAAAATGCCGCCTAAGGCAAAATATGATCAGAAACTCTGGCAGGCCCAGTCCAGTGGCGGAAAAACAAGTGCTAGTAAATGGTAAGAGTTTTGGATTATAGAGTTTGCTTAGTTGGCTAATAAATACAGTATGAGTATTTCAATTTACCATTTTAGTTGCTTGTGTGTAAAAATGCTGGTAATTACCAAAGATTCAGAGTGCTTATAACAAAGCAAGTGTGTGTTTCTCACCAACCACTTGTTGAATGTTCATCATTATCATTAATTAACTGTGCCACAAACTCTGGCAGGCCCAGTCCAGTGGGGGGAAAACAAGTGCTAGTAAATGGTAAGAGTTTTGGATTGTAGAGTTTGCTTAGTTGGGTGGCAGACATTTCGCCAATGTACATTTTGCCAATGCTACGTTTTGCCAATCACATTTCGCAAATCATATTTTGCCAAAGACATTTCGCCAGTCTTATTTTGCCAATCACATTTTGTCAAAGATGTTTTGCCAATTTTATTTTGCCAATCACATTTTGCCAAAGACATTTCGCCAGTCATATTTTGCCAATCACATTTCGCCAAAGATGTTTTGCCAATCTCATTTTGCCAATCTCATTTTGCCAAAGATATTTTGACAATCTCATTTTGTCGATCATAAATTGCCAATAACATTTCGTCAACCCCAATTGCCAATTAAGGCGTAAAAATATTCATTCCATAAATGCTTCATGATGATGGTAAGGAATGCGTACCGGGTCAACTGTCGGTATGGGATGACACCAATTGTTTTTGAGCGCGCGCAATCAGCACTTATTGATCGTTCCCTCTTCATTGTTCTGGTTTTACTATCCTCATCCATTTTTGCTGTGACCGTTACAATTACCGATATCAGCACCTGTATTTTTTCCAAAAAATTCAGATTTCAGACTATATGTCAACCGCAAATCTGGATTTGTATTTGCTGTGATCTAAAGTTTAATGACAGATAGTAAGCAATATAGTTTGGTATTAGACACCATATCTATTCAGGGGGAGGGGGAGACTATGAACGTTTATTCTGCTGTTCAGTCATACATTAATTAGGCACCTACAGAAATAATTATAATAATATGTTATAAGCACACACTGATATACTATAATATAATGTCAATGGTTGAACATCAGAGGTCTATAATGGATGAAAGGAAATATCTTTCCTATTCACATCCATCCTTGACTGTTGCTGGTTAGTTCATGCAATTCTTGCTGGGCTTGTCCATCCAAAGAGTTCGAGCTTAAAACATTTGCAGGCATAGGTTAAGGCAAAATGGTGGCCGAATGTTGCATCTCCATTTCCAAATTTATAACTTTCTCCAGTATTGGCTGGATGTGAACATTGTTAATGTATTTGTGAATGTGAACAGCTTAGCTTGCAAAGAGGCTGCGAAGGAAAAACTTAGCGGTGAAAAATTTGTGTGATGGGAAAACAGCACTGTGGTAAATTGTCCTGTTGGGAAAATTGTTTGGTGGAAAGTTAGCAGAACCTGCCTTGTGGCTGTATCTTTGTACTATATGATAACTTGTTTGGGATCTGGTAATAAGACGTTCAAGGGTTGAGCGTAGATAGATATAGGTGGGTTTTCCCCAGTTGAAAACAGACAAAAAATGTTGTTATCTTCTCAACACAACTAGGCAAGGTCGAGTGTAGAACCAATATATATACTTTTACTGGCAACGAAAGTCATCTCATTAGAATTGTTTTGCACTCAGTGCATATGAATGCAAATGAAACTCAGTGCCAATGAAGAACTCACATTCAAACTTCTTCAGGAGTAAGATCACAAAAAATTCTTTACATAAAAACAAATTTTTGGCATGCACATTTGTTGGAATGAGAGTTGCTTCCCCTGTCGAGAGAGAAGATAACCAGGACTTATCCCATGTGAAATAACTAATAACTGTCTTAAAATGGAAAAATATCAAATTAAGTTAAATTTGTATTGTCATATTAGTATTAATAACATACATCTCAAAGGATGCTGGGGACTAGAACGACCAAAATGGTGCTTTGAACAGGCAATCTATAAAGCATCCCCCAGTGGAAGTCAAATTGATGACTTCTGGCCTTGCAGTAAGTAGCAAGCGCGCTATTACACTAGTAAACTAAACAATACCAAACCAAGCTCCTCGGATTAACTATCGACTACAACTTGACATTTATAGTCAAGATATCAATATGGTTGGAGAAAAAGTCAGATCGCTAACCTATGTGCGCACCAATCTCAAGCGCTCAGGGTTACCAAGAGATCTCCTAGTGCGATTCTACACAGGCTGCATTAGACCTAAAATGACATATGGCTGCCCTGCGTGATACCCTTTGCTCAGTTCAACATCGAAAGTGCAGCTCTTATCGCTTGAGAAATTGGCACTCATCATTTCAGTCCAGCATCAGGTGATTACAATGACAGAGTATTTTGCCTTAGAACTCACACCACTGTATGACCATATTGACCAGCAATGGTCCAACACCTCTATTTATTTCCCCATTGCTTTACATGCAAACTATGTTGACTTGTCACCTCAATAGGCCTGCTTCAGGTTCTTTCAATTCTTTAACCAGATCACTCAAAATGATGGTATGCTCCTGGTCTTCCATATTGGTGACTATGTGTTGAAAAACGGTTGTCAGAATTTTTTAGTGGCCTCATATATAAGACCATTGCATTTTGCACACATTTCCGGTCTAATTTACATTAGCCAATCCGTATGCATTGATCTTCCAAAAATGATTTTGCAAAAAGATTTTCAAACTTTAATTCAATAGATTTCCATTGCAAATACACCTGAAAATATTAACAGGGTTCAATATCACTGATAGCAGTGCTTTTGAATTGGCTACACCCTCATTTGTCATCAGCATACTAATCATTTTATTTTGGAGGATGGGTGCAACAAGTTGACCTTCACCCAATTAGAGGTGTATTACCTAATAGTGACCGGACTGACGGTAACGGGTCGTCAAAGTTGGTCACATAAGACCTCTGTTGGTACGCTAGCATGTCGCGAAGTTCGGAGGCGATCCATCCATAGCGTGACTGGCCACGGCCATTTGACCATAAGACCGTTGCCCTCAAAACTCACCTTGTCAGGCTTTGCTCCCTTATTGGTCTCTAAAGTGGTATCTTGCTTTGGTCGCAGCTTACAGATATACAATGTTCATGACCATCATCAGCAAAGTCTGCAGCCACGGCTCAGGTTGTCTACAGACATAAGACAGAAGAGATGTTAAGCTAAAGTATGACGTATACATGTCATTTGGAAGTAACTTTTCCTTGTCAAGCGGGGAGATAACTTCAAATAATGACCCATTGACTAAAGATATAGTTGTTTATTGAGTAATGGGGTGGGGTTTTGACCTTCAGAAATGCATTCAATGAGACACTCATTAATTCAACACACTTAAATCTAGTTAGAGTCTTATAAAGAAGAAGAGAGAACAAGTCCGGACTTGCCCGACAGGTGCAAATTCATGTGCTGTAAGCACCAGGCGAAGTGTTTTATGAGGTTAAGATATAGTATAGTCATATTGATTGAGGATTGGGGTGTAATATTGGGGTTCGGGGTTGGCAGCCTGAGGTATGCGAGCCAAATTTGGGGTTTTGGGGTCAGCTTTTGGGGTTTAGGGGTCAGGTTCGGGGTCAATATTTGGGGTTTGCAGTTCGCAGTTTGGGGTTTGCAGCCTACACTCTGGGGTTCACGGCCTACTTTCTGGGGTTTGGGGGTCATACACGAGGGTTTGGTGTTTAGAAGTCAGTTTTTGGGGTTTGGGGGTCAGTTTTTGGGGTTTGGGGGTCATTTCTTGGGGTTTGAGGGTCAATATTTGGGGTTTGCAGTTCGCACTTTGGGGTTTGCAGCTCACAGTTTGGGGATTGCAGCATGAATGAAGTTTTGGGTTTGCAGCTCACATTTTGGGGTTTGTAGCTCGAAGTTTTGGGTTAACAGCTGGCAGTTTGGGGTTTTTGGGGTCAAGAGCGGATTCAGGGGTCAACAGTTGACGGCATGTTGCTCAACTAACCCAGCACTCTTTTCCAACACATATCTTCTTAGTACCAATATTATTATGTTAACCTAGTTCATACAGGACAAGCCACCAGCCGACCCCCCCCCCTCCTGCCCAACCCTACCGGTGCCCACCAATGTCACCAACCCTTAAATGTTCCATAACCTACCCAGCCAGGTCACTGAATAATGTTTTTCCTTTGAAGTTGCTATAATTACTGCAATCAGCTGATTGTGCAAATTGTCTGCTAGTGCTACTATTAGGTCCAACACCTCTATTTATTTCCCCATTGCTTTACATGCAAACTATGTTGACTTGTCACCTCAATAGGCCTGCTTCAGGTTCTTTCAATTCTTTAACCAGACCACTCAAAATGATGGTATGCTCCTGGTCTTCCATATTGGTGACTATGGGTTGAAAAACGGTTGTCAGAATTTTTTAGTGGCCATTGCATTTTGCACACATTTCCGGTCTAATTTACATTAGCCAATCCGTATGCATTGATCTTCCAAAAATGATTTTGCAAAAAGATTTTCAAACTTTAATTCAATAGATTTCCATTGCAAATACACCTGAAAATATTAACAGGGTTCAATATCACTGATAGCAGTGCTTTTGAATTGGCTACACCCTCATTTGTCATCAGCATACTAATCATTTTATTTTGGAGGATGGGTGCAACAAGTTGACCTTCACCCAATTACAGGTGTATTACCAATGCAGGAAGTACATGGACAAAATCAAAATGCCTGATCATTGCCTGCATTAGCTGCAACCCAAACCACAATCAGAATCTCAACGATCTGCACGGCTAAAGACCAGGGCGGCCACCAACTACAGAACCGAATTACGCAAAAACACTTTGTTACTGTCACATGCTAACCAGGACATCATATCTTACAAAGAATAGATGTTTTAAATTCTTTTTAAGATTCTTTTACCAAATTTTTAAAACACAATCTTTTTTAGTTGTCACTTTTTATATGACGAGACTTTTAAAGGTTTAACACTCATTGTGAAAATCAATCGTCAGATTAAAGATAATAATTGTAATGGAGTACCTGTGTGACATTTTTTATAACAGTAAAACTACACAAGGAATATTTTTCAGACTTCAGCAAGGCTTTGACACCATCAACCATGATATTTTAATTAAAAGATTGCCTTTTTATAATTTTAAAAAGGATGTATGTAATTTGCTGAAATCTTATTTAGAAAACGGAAAGCAATTTGTCAAAATCAGCGATCATTTCAGTATAATGAAATAGGTCGATATAGGAATCCGGATCAGAGATCCGTAATAGGTCCAATTTTATATTTAATATTAATTAATGATTTGGTTATATCCGCGCCAATGTTTAAATATATTCTCTTTGCCGACGACACAAATATATCTTTCCAATGCTCACGAAATTAAAAAAAGGTCATACAATTGAACGATGGTGCTTGAGTAATGAATTGATTTTAAACTATACAAAAACAAACAAATTTTAGATCCTGAACAGTACCATATAAAACTTGGAAATCAGGTTTTAAAGACAAAAAAATAGCACTTCATTTCTCGGCATTCACCTTGATGAGAGCATAGTTATGAAAACAAATATTTTAAAAGTTTGTCGGAAATTGAAGCACATCCTATTTTTAATGCGTTGTGTACAACCATATCATGATATTCATACAATGATCAAATTGTATAACACATTGTTTTATCCACATTAAATTTATGGTATTGAGTTTTATGGTCATGTCGCATATTGTCATCTAAATCACACCTATTCACTTCAAAAATCCGCCCACATAGCTATGTGACCTCTTTCTTTTCTGTGTATCAAATTGTGCCCATTGAAATGATTGTTAAATACAGTAAATTGTTACTTTTTAATAATAATGGCGAGTTAGAAATCAAAACCCCGGCCGTAACAGCCACTTGGTGCAAACCTGTTGAATTCATACCAACTGGGGGAGGAGGGGGGGGAGGCTCCTTTTGCCTTGCGTGAGAGTTTGGCGTCGTCGCTGCGGGGTGTGGTTCGAATCTTGCCAAGTAGGCTGCGTGTCAGGGCTAGCCTTGTGGAAAGTAGGCTTCATTGTCCTGACATGGTCGCCTCACTATTCCTGGACTTATCCTACCATGCCGCTGCTTTATTTTATTTCACTATTTTAGTGCATTTATTTGAAATACAATAAATTGTTGCAGAAAAAAAATGATAGATTTTCCTTTCCTCTGTAGGCTAGCCCTCTGGCCTGCAGCCATTGACTTCACACGTTATGTCAATGTTATGTCAACAAATAATCTTTTAAACAATATTATAGCGTCCTGTTAAAACAGCTTACCTTCAACCTTGGTTGCCACCACGGCCGTCAGTTTATTCAAAATTCATTCTTCCCAACATTATTTTTCACAGATAACATGATAATATTTTTTCTGTCAATCTACTATTTAATTTTTTTTTCTTTTCAAGGCTAATATTGTAAAACATTCTTTGAGAATGAAAATTCTTCCAATAAAGTATTAAAAAACAAATGTGTGCATTCAACATATTATTGAAATGATTTCAATAGGTTCCTAATTGATGTATGAACGAGCAGCACAATAAACATAAAGAGTAATTTCCAGAATAGATATGATGCCATTACTAAACTATATGGCTTACCATCTGACGTTACACATTTGATGATAGCAAATACAAAACCAGATTTACGATTTACGATCTAGTCTAAAATCTGAATTTTTTGGATAAAATATAGGAGCTGATATCGGTAATGGTAATGGTGACAGCAAAACGGGATGAGGATAGTAAAACCAGAACCATGAGGAGGGATCAATCAATAAGTGCTGTTTGCGCGTGCTCAAAACCAATAGGATTCGTCCCATCCCGACAGTTGACCCGGTACGCATTCCTTACCATCATCATGGTAAGGAACGAATATTTGTACGCCTTAATTGGCAATTGGGTGATGACCAAATGTTATTGGCAATTTATGATTGGCAAAATGTCTTTGGCAAAATATGATTGGCAAAATGAGACTGGCAAAATGTCTTTGGCAAAATGTGACTGGCAAAATGAAATTGGCAAAATGTCTTTGGCAAAATGTGACTGGCAAAATGAGATTGGCAAAATGTATTTGGCAAAATGTGATTGGCAAAATAAGATTGGCAAAACATCTTTGGCGAAATGTGATTGGCAAAATAAGATTGGCGAAATGTCCTTGGCAAAATGTGATTGGCGATTTGTGATTGGCAAAACATAGCATTGGCAAAATTTACATTGGCGAAATGTAGCGGATTCGCTTAGTTGGCTAATAAATACAGTGAGAGTATTTCAATTTACCATTTTAGTTGCTTGTGTGTAAAAATGCTGGTAATTACCAAAGATTCTGAGTGCGTATAACAAAGCAAGTGTGTGTTTCTCACCAACCACTTGTTGAATGTTCATCATAACATTAATTAAATTGTGCCACTCAGGTTGAAGCGTCGCTATATGACCCAGCAGCCAGTGCAACTCCAAACCTGTTGTTCAACTCAGAGCGTTTACGCTGACTTTGGCACTCTATATAAGAATGGGCCAAATATCTCTCCTAAAGCCTTCAATCAGGTAGTCCTGAAGGTGAGTCCTCAGAGTTAATTTTATAAACTGTATAAAGTTTTTTTTTTAATGAATGCTTAGGTGCCTTGCCTACCTAATCTACCAGTTACTGAGTTTTCATTCTTCTAGTTGGATACAGTTAGAGTGATGGTTGCTGTTTTAAAATGCACTGTTTTATGTGTCATAGCTGTTATGACTTGATCGGCTTAATAAAGTTGAATATATTATACAGAAATGCTGGTACAATTCTCAGCCAAAATATTATGTGTCAGGCAATGTTATGAGCCTACTTGTCTCTAAGGAAGGAAACACCAAAACATGCTATTCTCTGTAGGAATTTCCTGCCGCGTCTATCCAACGGAGGTATATTGCGAAGGCCGGTACCAGGCAAGTGTTTGTGGGACTGATGAAAGTGGGAACCAATCAACAAACCAGTGCAGACCACACATACAACCAGAGCAGGACACAAAGCAATTCCTCCGACCATGGATATGTAAAGGTAAAGTTGTCAATCTAAGTGGGGGGTGCAATGGTGGTCTAAAGTATAAAGTGTAAAGAAATTTCATCAGAGAAAAAAACACACAAAAAAAGGGTGCCAACAAATGGGTTACGTCTCGTCTGTCGTCTACGTTGTAAATGGATTGTAACAGTAATTCACTCTGCCTAACCGGTAAAATTTCAGACAAAAGTAATTCCAATACAAACATACTGATATGTACCATACACCGAAAACTTTTGAATTCCATATAGGGGCAAGCCAGGCATTTTATTTGACCATCCTCATATAAAACTCATCCCATGCTACTCTCTATTCCAGTCTTGTGTTTTGAGAACATTCAAATTGTTCTGACCAGATTTTACTATCATCTTCCATTGATCCAGTGTATTTGTTGAGTAGAGTATGCAAGAGAGTGCTTGGACTGTTTACATACAAGGAGCAATCATTCATAAGAATTATTTTGTTATTGCAAAATTGTAACTTGTAGTCGGCTACCCACTTGCAATGAAGCGACGGCTCACAGTTTTCAGGATATAATTATGTTTGGCACCATTGTTCAGTTACCCACAATTACCTAAAGCTGTCGCTCTGGTCTGAGAACTGCAACTGTTGAATTTACTTTTTTTTATGTAGCGTTGTCTACCACGCAAAGCACTTGGAGAAATAACTAATAGCAGTCAGCCGACGGAAGCAACACCTCCTCCGCCACAGAAAGCTGAAACAACAGCAAATGACAGTGACTGTTCAAACTCTGCTCCCAGCAACGGAGACACCGATCACGGTGAGGGAAGAGGGCATTTATTCATTTGTTAATCATTTGTTAATAGAGCTGAACTGGATTTGAGATAAGGCAGTATGATACAAACATGTGCACTATTGAACGCCAGAACTCCTTTTTAAACTTGAATAGAATAATGCATATTTTGCTGAGATCCATCGATCCTACTTTGAGGCTATTTAATCCATGATCTCGAGTAGTGAAGTAGTGAGACTTTGGGTTTATGTCGAGAAACCATGCTAAGCTTTTCAATTATTCATAATATGTTACCATTTTGACCCTCATCGAACTATGTGTGTGTGAATTGACCAGATTCAGAAAGTGATGATGAAGGTAGAGATGTTGACCAGGGGGATGAGGAGTATGTACCATTCACCTCAGACGACGAATCAGAATCAGAAGAACAACCTGACGTCACCCAAACCACTCCAGCTCCAGTACCAGCCATCTCTTGGGAGGATCTGCTTCCTGCAGAGTTACGGCAGGATGAGGAGTGGAAACATTTCTATTCGCAACAGCTAAAGAATTGTGGGAAATATCATAGATGGAGCATAAGGTAAGACAAGATATACACTGTCTGACAAAAATACTGTTGCCCTCGAGAGGACTGTGATTAATATATGACGCTTGTTGCATCCTATGTATTTAGACAATCCTCTTTTTGATACAGACTTAATATTGCATAGGGTAGTGATAACATCACTTATTTATCATTTTGACTAAGATGACGCCAGAAATTTGGTTTGACTTAGAATGACAACGCTCAATGTGCACATGGTGAGACAATGCATTTTCTTAATGATTTTTTTCAGCGTACTCCAGACATCTCTGGATATGTACACAAGATCTCCACAAGGTTACAGCAACAGGCGGAAGGCTGGTACCTTAAAACTTCCACATCCAAAACACTTGCAGAAGATAAAGAACTATGTTTCACAAACTCCAGGGTTAAACCATGAAAACCTTCACTGGATGCTGCTGGAGGCAGACAGGCGCAGACTATCAGCCAGAGGGCGAACTGGCTTCATCGTGTTCGATGAAGTCCAGATTCAGGTTAGTGGAATGCTTGCACCATTTCCTTCCTTAATACTGCATGATTCTTGCGCCTTGCAAAGCACCGTTCTATATGCGAAAATATCACAATGTAGGACAACTTAACCCTTCTGAAAACTAACAACTATGTCAATTAGTTATAGGGGAGAGTAATTTTTTGATAGCAGAACAAAAAAATTAGGCTTTTCGCACAAGCACCAGAAGTTATCATCTCACAGTAAATGGATGAACAATAAAGGTGATACACCAAGTGACAGCAGGGCCGCCATTAGTGGGCCGTGGGGCAAGACTAGTCCGTCATGATATCTGATAACTTTCATTTTCTATCACTTTCATCATTTACGACTTCATATTCTCAGGTGTTCCCTTCTGCTATTCCTATATTTTTATGTTGCTTTAGGAGGACCTGCAAGCTGATTCCGCAGCTGCCAACTCCAGACTATATGGGATGACAGAATGTGGGTCTGCTGATGGCATGTATCGATACAGAAGACAGGGTAAGCAAAGCAATTCAGTGACAGCGCTTTGCATTGAAAGACTTGCAGATATTTTTTTTTTCAATTCTGCTTTAGTCTGCATTATTCTGTAATCTCAGCGTGAAGTATGTTGAGTCCCACCTATTAATTTTGTGTCTCATGACCAGTGTTTATGCTATTGCTAAACATGGTCAATAGCATAATAAATCAAAATCATTTCATTCTAGGCGGATTCAGAAACCTAGCCACACATGTGCTGCAATTTGTGTTCCTGGGTTACACCGGTTTTAAGTGGCCTGTCGCCTACTTCTGCACCACTGAAGCTCACGCAGCAGAATTGATGCAGATTGTTTGGGAGGTGGTGGACAAGCTAGACCACTACGATTTTAAGGTGTGTTATTGTTATTTCCTCAATAGAGTTTTCAGTTGTAAGTCTTGCACAAAGGCCAGGAGTGTAGAGACATGGCATTGGCAGCGTTTCCACAGTCTGTTTTTCTATTGACATATTGATGGTATTTAGTTGTACCAGAGACTATAGATATAGAGACCTTCCACTTGCGCATAAAATGCGAATAGCCAATCAGCGTTATTTGACGGTCACTTTAACTTCTGGTTGTAAAGTAAGCGCTGCTGCCTTGGACAGCAATGGGTTTATCAATAAAGTTTCAGGTTTTTCACCTAAGTTATTTGAGGCAAAATAACCACAATCTTGATGACAAAACCAGATCAGACAGCAACAAAGTCACTATCAACTTGTTATTGCATTCTTAGCCAGGGATTTATATAATACAGGCCTGTATTTTTGTGAGAAAGTAAGGGGGCTGTGCAGTATAATCCATCATAGTTGCCCACTGCAATGCACTGATGGCCTGACATAGGTTAGCTGTTGTGATGAGTTTCACGGACAAAGTTCTCATGTGTGAGGACAAGATGAGGCCTTCTTTTTGTTTGAATAGCATCGCTTGTTAATATTTGCGCTAAGATAAATATAAAAAAATTAATCATGGTGACTAGGACCAACCATACACACGCGTTCAAAAGTGAAGTAAGAATGGCATCGGAGTAAAGTGCATCGTCAGCAGATTCATACTGACAATACAATTCAATACTGACCAAATGTAAAGAAATTACTGCATCAAGAGATAGAAGACCTCCCTCTCTGCCTCAAAGTTAATGTGGGATGGTTGGGGATATGAAAAGCTTTTTTTTTACAAATCGCATTGAAAACTTGTTTGGGCTTCATAGATAGATTCAGAGCAGTTTGAAGCACATTTATCTTCAGGCAACAATCAGCAATATGCTAACTTTAAGCGGGAAAACTTAGATTTTTTGAGGATGATTCTTTTCTCGGACATATGCTATAGAAAATTTCTGGGCTGGCCTGACTGATGAATTCAATTCAGTCACCAGAACTGGAGAATATATCATCAGTGCTTGCTCACATTTAACTATTTTCACATTGAATATTCAATTGTCTTTATATATGGGTGGGGGGCTACATTACCAAAAGGTTTTATGATTCACCAAGTATTTTAATTTTTTTATTCCTATATTTTATATAAAGGTCACTTCTTAGATTTCATTTGTCCCAGTTGATATTATTGAAAGTTTTGTGGGAATGTACTTATAAAATAAACAACTAAAGCATTCACCTAGTCAATTTTTGATGGTAAATTCATAGCACTGGGTACGCTTACCTCCAAGCGATTACCACCAGAAAAGGAGCCTAATTTTCAATGTGTTTGCATCGGTTATATACGTTATCATGGCAAGTGGAAGGTCTCATTATCTATAGTCTCTGGTTGGACTCCTTCAACAATATGCACCGAAAGATGAAAATAATATAATGATGATCATAGTTCTGACATTGTTAGGTGCAAAAAATGATGTAAATAGTTAGCAATACTCTTTCCCTTAGTTCACATTGCACAGGAGTAGGCATTTCCCAATAATCAATAAATTATATCACTTGTCTCCAATCAGGGAAGTCCCTGCTCCAATTCATTAACGCAGGTTTGATACATGCCCCCCCCCCCCCCCCCCGGTGTATAGGTTTATACACCGGGAGCCACTACTACCATTCGCTACGGCTAAGACTATAGTTTATCACACAGGTAGAAGGGATGCTCATGGATGGAGGAGCAAATAATCGAAAATTCCTCAGACTGCATGGTGACAGGGAGCTCAGGTCACAGGAGGCCTATATAATAACAAACCCAAACAGGCCATCACAGGAGGTAGCTGCTGTGATGGATCCATGTGTAAGTGTTTCAAGATGATTGTTACGTTGTTGATGAGATGGCAATGATTTAACTTGATGTTATGAAAGAGAAATTTCCCTGTGATAGTATGTTGATGATATCAGCTTGATAGTGCATAGAGATTATACAGTGTAGTTGATCATGTTTAATATTGATGGGTATAAAATTTATTGAATATTCAGAATATTATTATATATATAATATTAAGCAAATGTCACTTTACTTTCACTCACTGCCGCTAGCATTTCGGCTACACGGTACAAAAGCATAAACTGTAATGCAGGAGAAGAAACTGGTCTGTACATGATATTTGATCAGGGCAATGGGGCCTTGAAATGGAAATAGATTTCAGAGTGACCGAAAAATTTTGACACAACCAGGCAATGGGTCTATTGAATATGGTTCGAATGCTACGATTGGTCAAACGTTTAAAAATCAGTAAGCAACCTGTTTGTGATATCTTAATGGTGTTAGTTAGAATGTGGAACCAGTAGAAAACATAATTGATATTATCAATTGTTAAAATTTCAGCATGGGATAAAAAAAATCAGAAATTCTATGCTAAACTCACGTAACACGCCCAATGCAAAGAGGAGACTGAGATGGGGAGCAGACATCTGCGTCTGGGACCACTGGGAAGACGCATATAAATGGGATGACGAATCCAACAGCATGAGATTACACTATAAGCTCACTAATGAGCATATATTCGTTACTGACAGCGGTAAGATGCGTAACCACCTCGCCTTCCAAACTATGGACAAGGATATGCTGCATCTTATGAAGGTATGCCAGTATGTTTTCAGATAATAGTCATAGCTGTTTCTTCAATCTCCTAGAAGCGTCATTTACTTGCTGCAAACAAAACAACAATACAGGTGGTTAAATACGAAAATTTGCCGTCCTTGCCTAAAAGCTGACTTAGCTATGATATTACCACACTTATGCAATTCCCCACTAAAATTACAGAAATACCATTGCCATTATCGAATATGGTAGAACTGTTGTTGAGATGACAGGAATTGAGTGGCATAGTATGAGTTTATCAGATAACATGCGGTGGACTTTCTGTGCAACCAATGCAGTTCTTCATATGGCCCACCAAAATGGCGGCTTATTTATATATGAGGCACTTTGATGCATGAAATGTCAAGGAGTCTTCTACCAATGTCAAACCGAGCACTATTACCCTCTAAACTGTATTATGTTTTAAAGATGTATCAGCAGGAGTCCAAGAGGACAGACCTAAATCTGACCATACAGGGATTACCAAACATGGCCGTGCTGACGGAGAATCTACTATTGACAGTCTCTTATGTCTCGGTAGACGATGCTCGGTTCGCGGAAAACTTGCAGGCTCTGCAATTTTTTACAGATTGGTATAACCATACCAAAGGAGACCCCAAGTATGTCTGATTTCACCGTATTAAAAAAATATAGAATGAGGTTAAAGATCCAAAGACGTTGCTAAACATCGGTATGAAAACATTTTGGGACATACTGATCATAACATTATTTATATCATCCTATCTAATAGAGAGGCGACACAATATCAATAGCATCATAGCTGTACCCCTGTACGATGACAGATGGGCTGAAATTCTCAAGACTCAATTATTCCTGCAGTCACATTAATATAACCAATATCATAACTTTTTTTAGGTCCTTCATTACTCAAGAGGCGTATGATGACATGTGCTCTACAGTACATGGATTTCAGTTTGTGACAAAAAGAATCCTGAAGTCACATCCTGGAGCACGAGTTGAGGCTTCCATTATGAACAGTGATGTTATTGAAAACATGTTTTCCTCACAAAGAGGCCGCTGCAACGGAGCCAACACAAATCCGTCCATCCTTGCATACAGCAAGGCTATTAACACGATCATCATGACAACTGAGCTGCAGCGCTCCTCAAAAAGAAATGCCAGCTCAACCGCCTCAGTAGGGGGGGCACATCCCTACCACATTCTTGCTAAAAAGAGCTTTAGATCAAAAGTGTAACCAAGGTAGGCTGACGCTAAGACTATGTATTTAGCATTATTTATTATTATATTTGTTATTTAGATGTGATTAATATTCACATACCTTTGTACTTTGATGCACCGAACACACGCCCATTCAATAGCTGCTAGCTCCTGCTGAGTTATGCCCTTCTTCATTGTAGTGCAGACAACATGGTACCAGTCCTGACATTTCTCGCATTCGATCCAGTGAAGTGTATCCGGTAACTTCATCTTTCCTCTTCTCACCTTGCAGTATTGAGCTTTGCAGTCATCGTTCTCAGTTTCACTGGCTTTCCTTCTCTGCAACATCAACAGGATTATAGGGTCAAATTTTGCAGTATTTTTTGGCATCCACCAACACAAGTATATCTTGTTGTCCCGTTGGCTGAATGTTATATACGAAATCTCTATATATATATATATCTATATCTATTTTTATAGCAGCTTAATAAGGTATCATGTGATTTCTGATTGATTTCTGCGGAATTATATAAACAAGATTTGCTTCTACTGTCTATTTTTCTCTGTAAAATCTGCAGGATTGCAAGGTCAAGCATGGCAGTATTTTTTGTCCCCCATCAAAGCAGATATGTCTTGTGGGATGTAATGTTCTATTTCTTTTTATTATAGCAGTGTGAATAGATAGATAATACATTGTGAGAATTATAGGGTCAAATTTTGCAGTATTTTTTGGCACCCACCAACACAAGTATATCTTGTTGTCCGTTGGCTGAATGTTATATACGAAATCTCTATATATATATATATCTATATCTATTTTTATAGCAGCTTAATAAGGTATCATGTGATTTCTGATTGATTTCTGCGGAATTATATAAACAAGATTTGCTTCTACTGTCTATTTTCTCTGTAAAATCTGCAGGATTGCAAGGTCAAGCATGGCAGTACTTTTTGTCCCCCATCAAAGCAGATATGTCTTGTGGGATGTAATGTTCTATTTCTTTTTATTATAGCAGTGTAAATAGATAGATAATACATTGTGAGAATTATAGGGTCAAATTTTGCAGTATTTTTTGGCACCCACCAACACAAGTATATCTTGTTGTCCGTTGGCTGAATGTTATATACGAAATCTCTATATATATATATATCTATATCTATTTTTATAGCAGCTTAATAAGGTATCATGTGATTTCTGATTGATTTCTGCGGAATTATATAAACAAGATTTGCTTCTACTGTCTATTTTTCTCTGTAAAATCTGCAGGATTGCAAGGTCAAGCATGGCAGTATTTTTTGTCCCCCATCAAAGCAGATATGTCTTGTGGGATGTAATGTTCTATTTCTTTTTATTATAGCAGTGTGAATAGATAGATAATACATTGTGAGAATTATAGGGTCAAATTTTGCAGTATTTTTTGGCACCCACCAACACAAGTATATCTTGTTGTCCGTTGGCTGAATGTTATATACGAAATCTCTATATATATATATATATCTATATCTATTTTTATAGCAGCTTAATAAGGTATCATGTGATTTCTGATTGATTTCTGCGGAATTATATAAACAAGATTTGCTCCTACTGTCTATTTTTCTCTGTAAAATCTGCAGGATTGCAAGGTCAAGCATGGCAGTATTTTTTGTCCCCCATCAAAGCAGATATGTCTTGTGGGATGTAATGTTCTATTACTTTTTATTATAGCAGCGTAAATAGATAGATAATACATTGTGAGAATTATAGGGTCAAATTTTACAGTATTTTTTGGCACCCACCAACACAAGTATATCTTGTTGTCCCGTTGGCTGAATGTTATATACGAAATCTCTCTATATATATATATCTATATCTATTTATATAGCAGCTTAATAAGGTATCATGTGATTTCTGATTGATTTCTGCGGAATTATATAAACAAGATTTGCTTCTACTGTCTATTTTTCTCTGTAAAATCTGCAGGATTGCAAGGTCAAGCATGGCAGTATTTTTTGTCCCCCATCAAAGCAGATATGTCTTGTGGGATGTAATGTTCTATTACTTTTTATTATAGCAGCGTAAATAGATAGATAATACATTGTGAGAATTATAGGGTCAAATTTTACAGTATTTTTTGGCACCCACCAACACAAGTATATCTTGTTGTCCCGTTGGCTGAATGTTATATACGAAATCTCTATATATATATATATCTATATCTATTTTTATAGCAGCTTAATAAGGTATCATGTGATTTCTGATTGATTTCTGCGGAATTATATAAACAAGATTTGCTTCTACTGTCTATTTTCTCTGTAAAATCTGCAGGATTGCAAGGTCAAGCATGGCAGTACTTTTTGTCCCCCATCAAAGCAGATATGTCTTGTGGGATGTAATGTTCTATTTCTTTTTATTATAGCAGTGTAAATAGATAGATAATACATTGTGAGAATTATAGGGTCAAATTTTGCAGTATTTTTTGGCACCCACCAACACAAGTATATCTTGTTGTCCGTTGGCTGAATGTTATATACAAAATCTCTATATATATATATATCTATATCTATTTTTATAGCAGCTTAATAAGGTATCATGTGATTTCTGATTGATTTCTGCGGAATTATATAAACAAGATTTGCTTCTACTGTCTAATTTCTCTGTAAAATCTGCAGGATTGCAAGGTCAAGCATGGCAGTATTTTTTGTCCCCCATCAAAGCAGATATGTCTTGTGGGATGTAATGTTCTATTACTTTTTATTATAGCAGCGTAAATAGATAATGCATTGTAAGAATTTCTTCCGATGAATCTTTGCGAAGTTAACATCAGCATTTTTTGAATTCCTCTTTTTGTGAACCAAAAATCTGTAATTAAATACAAATTACCTATGTATTTTGAAAAACTTACCTTACGAGTACTTGCAGACCTTTTCTCTGTTGACGTCTGCTCCATAGCGGATATCTTGCTGCGATGAGACTGCTTCCTCTGTTGTTGTAGTGCGTTGAGCATTCTCTTCCGAAATTCATTATTTCCCACTGGCAGGTAGCGCTGTAGCAGAAGCCTCCACACTTCTTCCAGGAGAATCGGGTCAGGTTGTCCTGGAAAGAGTGAACCCAGTTTTTCCCGCAGGCATACATCATTGAGCAGATAGTTATAGGTTACTTCGTAAATGACAGGACCCACTGTCATTCCGGTCTCAAGGGTCTCACGCCTGTCTCTAGCTTCATTCAGCTGAAGAAACAGCTCGTATGCTGAGTCTGTAATGTGTGTGCGAGTCCCCTTGATGTCTCCTCTCGCCGTCTCTGACACTGTGTCAGGGTACCTGCCTGACCTCGCCTCACTTTCTGAGGTTTTAAGCACAGTTTCAAATGCATGCTTCACACGCTTGCACAGTTTGTATGTGGCTGTTGTGGTTTTTCCTCTGAGTAATCTGAGGCGACGAGACATCTGTTTAATGCACTTGAACACTGTGCGACCGCCAATCTTACGTATTACACCTCTGGCTGCATCAGAGGTTTGAAGAGATGTTGAGGGTTGCGCAGAAGCAGAAGTTCTGGCGAGACGTGAAGATCTTTCTGCCTGACGGTCAGCCTCAGTGTTCAGATACCTGCTGCACATTGACGAGAACATGACACGCAGGTAATAGTGATACTGATTGGGAATGTTCTCTTCCACCATCTTTGCTGTAAGTTCAGTGGTTTTAAACTTAAATATTGTCTCTGCAAACGAACTGAATATGACATCATTAGCTACATTGTTCTGAACATTCCCAGCTAGAATTTCCAAATGGAAACACTCCAGCTGGTCCTCCATGAACTCGTGAA
Organism: Membranipora membranacea; assembly: GCA_914767715.1. Lineage (NCBI taxonomy): Eukaryota > Metazoa > Bryozoa > Gymnolaemata > Cheilostomatida > Membraniporidae > Membranipora > Membranipora membranacea. The sequence goes on from OU612074.1 coordinate 4,359,545, forward strand.
TAAGTTTAAGGTTGATATTGTCCTTCAAGAAGAGGATGTCTGAGTTAATGCTATTCTGTTTATCCGTAACTGGGGACAGATATGCCTGAGAAAGGAGCAGATCAGCTACTGCCATGCTGTTGGGAGAAGCTGACTGGACTGATGGTACTACTGCTGCTTCGGTGGGAGGAACTGTTTCCGAGGCCATCATCAGCTCATCCTCACTCTCCGTCATGCAAAAGTCAAATTCATCTTCCGCTATGGAAAAATCGTGGCATCTACAGCATGTGAGGTCTCGAATAGGGTCCATTGCCGGCTCTTCTAGAGCTTTGAGAACTGCCTTAGAAGGTGGTATCACTAGGCTCTTTCTGAAGTTGATTACCTGAAGATACTGAGGGTTATCGCAACTGGCAGTAACCCAGGATACCACATGTCTTCGGCATGGACCTCAACAGCGGCAGCAGTCATACCTTGTGACTTATGAACGGTGGTGGCATAGCACAGAGTCACCGGGAACTGAGTTCGACTGATCTCCACATCTTGTCTGCTGTCATATCTGTCAAAAGTGCGATGATGCAACATTATCATATAATATTCCACATTTTTCCACAAGCCTCAATCATAGCAGTAGTGTTACATCATTGGTCTATCAATACCATAGAGTTATCACCATAGAGTTATTATATGTATATATATATATATATATAATAACTCTATGGTTATTATATACTCTATAGTGGACAATGTGTACAAAAATAGCATCAGTTTTTGTCCATGACACAACGCAATCTGGTTGTGTATGGCCAGTGCCTGTATCATATAACTTATAATAGAGAATATATACGTATTGGGCATAGAAATTTTGATTTTTAGAGCGCATATAGCCATTTTTTCGGAAAACTTTTTATATGGCAATATGTGGATCACTTGCAAGTATTTTCACATGCAGCCAGTGGTTTTCTATTTTTTCCAATAAAAATAAGCAAAAATTCTCAACTGCAAACACATCATCACGATGATATAGAAATTACCAGGCTAGCTTATCTTTTTCATTGCCACTCAGTGGCGTATATTAGCAATCACAGACCACGGATATCCGTCAACCAAAATCCTTGGTTACAACGTGCAAGCCAGTCTGAATAGCTCAGTGTGTAGCGGTCTGCCTGGTAAACACTGTTTATTAGGAATGTTGTGGGTTCGAACCCAACAATGGCAGATTTTTTTTCAAATGGGTGCTTTATAACTGGAGCATTTTTACTTTTCCCAAGGGGGGATGTCTTTTAAGTGGGGAATTATGGTACATACAGAGTTTGACTTTTGACCTTGAGCTGGACAAGCCAATCAAAAGCCCGGTGTATTGACACACCCACACCCTGCGCCCGATCATTATGCTCATCGCTAAAAAGTCAGTGAGTGAAATTTTTAGAATACACTCCCCTGTTGCCACTGCCAGCCACATTAGCTGTGTCCTGTCTCTCCTACTTATATGTTACACACTCAGTGTGCTTATTTTTGATTTTGATTTAATGAAGTAAAAGTAGCCTGTGTAGAAGTGATCATAGGTGTGAAAGTTTGCCGCTTGCCTCATTTGCAGTCACAGTGTACATAATTTCCAGATTCAGATTTGCTCTTCAGATATCATTACTTTATTGAGTGTATTATTTTTAAGTTTTTTTTTTGTCAAAGTAGTTCAATATCTCAGATTGATGCTACAATCACTGCAAGTTAAATGTGATATTGCTACAGGCCTCAATGCTCATCAGTTGACCTTCTGACTGCAAAAGTTTTATTTTCATAGCATCAATCCATTTTAGACGGAGACTCAGAGGTTTAAGAAATTCTAACTCTGGTCGTTTCAAAGGAGTTAACAATTAATTATTTATGAATTAGGCTGTGTTTTTGCTGTTGATACTTGGCTTATTTTAATGAGAGAATAGGAAAAATTTTATACTGACTGGAAGAGAAAAGACCTGCAGGTGATTTTAATGGTGTTATATGTGAAATTCTATGAATAAATGGCTATGAATGCTCAATTAAAACATAATTTGTATGTCAAATTCTAATATTTTCTACGATAAAGTCAATGATTCATGCACTATCCATGCACAACCAGATTTTGTTGCCTCATGGAATTGAAAGTGAAAATACCTGCAAGTGATCCACATGATGTCACATGAAAATTTTTTCCGAAGAATGGCTCTAAGTGCTCCAAAAATCTAAATTTCCATACCCTATACATATATTCTTAATGAAAAGTTTTATGATACAGACACTAGCCATGCACAACCAGATTGGGTTGTTCATGGATTTCGCAATAATTAAGTAGTGGTGTTTAAATGTGAAGGAAGCGAAGACATTTTTGTGCTTTTCGACATGCACAGGGACTCGCAGCGGTAAAATCCACAAAAAACACAAATCGCAAGTTGGACAGGATCAAGATGGGATTGAGGTCCCAACACAACACTACAGTATGTGCAAGCCAACCTTTTTTTCCCCAACAAATAAGCAAATTCATCAAAAAATTGATAATAACCACAAACACATTAGCAATGTTCTGGATTTGACGAGATATTAAAAATTAACAGCGCTCAGCCCTCACCTTGTAAACTTCACACGAGACAGAGTGTGACACCTAGAGCTAGGAGGGAAAGTCACATGAATGGAATCTTCAGTCAGCTTCACCACTGTTCTGCGTAGGCCATTGACCATTTCATCAGATAGGTTCTTCAGCAGCATTATAGGTACTCCAACCTTAAGTCTGAGATTCTAGAAATATTGCAAAGAAATTATCATATCCAGATAATGGTAGTTTAGGCCTGACCCATACTAAGGATCTTCCTTAAGGGAGCCTTACTACGGTTTGACAACTATAACATGGCTCAAATCCCTGAGGAGCGGATCATTGCTGCAATTCTCCAGTTTCGAATGCTCATCGCTTCTAAAAAACCTATCGCAGTTGATTTAGAACTTCACTGGGCTAGAACTTCAAAGCGCAGAGATAAATGAAGGTATGGGTTAACGGCTATGAACAAATGTGTTATCTGCCCGCTCTGTCTTTTGTGTCAGCCACCATCCAGATTAAGCTTGATTCCTCTTGCCAGTAAAATTCAGACAAAAGCGATCAAGATAAATATAGCCACAATCCGCCATGTCATCCAGGTACGCAACAAGGTAAATGATTTTTATTTATCATGTCAAAATATTTGCATTACCTTATCGGGTAAGAAGTTTCGGTATTCTGAGGATCTGATCTGGCTGTCGACAGCATCATATCTGAACATCTCTCCAGTTACCTCCTCGAGGCGTTCATCATTGTACATCTCTGCATTTATGCGTTGACCGTACAACACCACCAAACCATCTGTGAAGGAGAGAGAAAATTCACTCAAAAATCAAACATACCTGTACAATAGACTACCTCTCAAAGATTTATGGTCAGAAAATTCAGATGTAAAGTTATGTTTCCTAATCTACACGGTTTGTCCTAGCTAGTTTAACGATATGCCATTCAAGTCCAGAATGTAGTCTTAACAGGTTCTAACATTTCCTGCGTTCATTTATTTGTTTGGTTGAGTTTGGAAGGCAGGTAACATCAGTGTCAGCTATATACATCAAGCAGGAAATAAAATTTGTGTGATTTCAAATCATGTTATCAAGCTGAGGGTGGGGGAATAATTATTTAAATTGAAATGTGGTCTAAAATGTGGCGTGCACTGGGTATCGGCCCTGAAGCGCATATCCCTAACCACATGTCTGCAAACCCCTAGCGCACAAAACAGTCCAGATCATAAACTAGAGATAAATAAAGGCGTTGCAAGCAAGTGAGAATGATCTTGTAGCCTGTGCAGGCTCAGTTGGGTGTCTTGTCAGTACCTGGTTTGCTTCCAGAAGGGGTTTTCAAGTCTGTGCTTCTCTGTTTTAAAAAATCTTCTGTTTCAGTTGAGCATTCTCCTTTACTCAACTCTCGTACTGCTCTCCACAATCTTGCATCAGATGATCGATGTATCTAAAATAAAAAGCAACTTCATCATTGTGATTGCAACAGCAATAACAGAAATCAGAGATACAAATACCTACAATTCACTATTTAGCAAGAAACTTTTTTTTTAGAATATGAAACAGCGATATGCCGATATCTATTGCTTTCAAACAAAGACATTTTGACCAAAAATAAAAATATTGCCCGATTTGCCTGGTAAGAAAACATGAACAACTAACATGTGAAAATGACCTGACAATGCAAAGCGTGTATACAATTTTTCTGCTTTCACGGGGGATCTGTTTTAGCTATCATCACCGAGATCCCACAGACTAACTTACCGTTTCTAGAGTGACAGTGTGAGGCACATATTTCTTGAACATCGAGCTTGTTATAGCTGGCTTGCCAATGTCTCTTGCAACCTCATTCCCAACAGGTGGAAGTTGATGGAAGTCACCACAAAATATGCTCTGGACCTCACCCATAACGTTGTCACTACTCTTGACAAACTGGAGAACTCTGTTGACTATGTTAAGGGTGTGGCTGGAAATCATGCTGATTTCATCGATGATCAACAGTTTGACCTTTGACAGCCTACAAAAAAACAGGAACAGACTTATTGCGGGTGTCTCCGTTGATATCGGGATGATATAAAATAACTTCGTACAAGCAGTAATATACCTACCAGAAAAAAATTACTCAAACAAAAAACATGTGCTCAATAAATCCTGAAACATTTGGTGTCTGAGATGTCCATTGTCTGCGGCTTGCATTAAGGCAAGGATTAGTCGTAATAATATAATTTTATATAGTCAGAGTGGGCCCCCCATGAGTTCATTTATCTCCCACCAATGTTACTGCCGGTCAGTGGGGCCTGCACCTGATCTGCTTCCAACCACAGCCCGCTACATGGGTACCAATATAACACACTGGTACCCATGCTAACTCCCTACCGCACTTTGCTTCTCAGTGGTCTAGACGTCTAGAAGAAGAATTCCCACCTAACACAGCAGCAAGCAATACCTATGGCGAAGAAAGCCGTGTTGAAATTTTATTGAGGGCGTAACATAACCTTTTGCGTCTGGTTACATAGTATTCATCTTCTCCTGCATATAACTTGATCACTTGTTCAGCTGTGAGCCTGAAAAATATTAAGTAGTCAATAATTCTGACGTTTTTGACTGAAACATGAAAAACTGTCACATCCTAGCAATATATGCAACAGTTCATACAATATTTTTGTCGATGGCTAATGAACCTTTGGTACATGTATGTGGCACATAGTATTGGGAATTAAAATTTCTGCTTTACATGCTAGAAAAGATGTAGAGTTGCCATTTCAACTTGCTCGCGACATTGGGCTAGAGCCATTTCCTACCTAACGAAATCTTGCCTTTGCCAAGCCATTCATTTTTGCTAAGTTTAATTTGATTTGTGTCCTTCACTGCAAAGATATTTATAAAAAATATTTTGCCTTATTAGAGTACAACCTGTTACCAGTTACTCCATCATCGCGTCAATAAGACATCAAGAGTACTATTTATATTTTCAGGGCCTGGATGAAACTTAGGAATTTTTGAATTTTCTACAATGCAATACGCTATGATTGTTGCAATATTATGCAGTAATTCAGGCATCAATTGCACAGGTACCATAACTTCATAAGGTCTTCATTTGCCGCTTTTCAATTTCACTGACTTCCCTATTTGCAGGTACTGTCAGTAATTGAGCTGGATTTTCTGTAGAAGTGTATTTATATATTTATAGCTTTCGATCCATATTCACTATTCTATTTTCCCCATATTCAGCAAATAAATCTTAGTATTATAGTGTCAAGCAACAATATTATCGAGTTTTGATCCATGCATGTAATGAGGGGTCAGAAACGGACATATTTCTAAAGCGAAAATCAATTTCAAGTCCTGAAGACAGGAGGCCTAAAATCATAAAATTTCACTAAAATCTCACTCCTCCAGTTAGTGCCATGCCTCCTCTATATGGTGAAAGCATAAACTAATAAGATACCTCAAAAACAAGGCACAGAGGGCTCAATTTAAAAAGGGCACTTTTTGCCCAAAAAGAACCTTCCAGAGGTCACTGCATCTCGACATAAAATATTTGAGAGTTTTCAACCGTGAAAATAACTATTAGACATGATCACCCATACAATATTAAATAGCCATATATCATGTTAATCCTTAAATTGGATTGAGTTTGTCTGTAATTGTATAACTGTCAACATAATGGCGCAGGTATTGCAGCCTTTTATTTATTCTACTGTTGCTCATAATCACCCTTATTTGCCACCCAAAAGACGTGAAGAGCTTAGAAAACGATGACTACAAATCTATCGTCGATATCAAAAATTCTCTAAATAAGCACTATATTAAAAATATATGGAACTCACAGTATAACCAGCTAATAAAAGAAATAGACCCTGGATTATTACGATCTAGGAAGCGGTCAAAAGAGCCGGAGTTCGTGTCCGTCATTCAACCTGCAACAGTAAAGTCCCCCTACCAGCAATAGTACTCACCAACGCTCAATCTATATATCGTAAACTAGACGAACTGCATGTACTATTGAAAACAAAACGGCTGCACAATCAATTTCAGATCATCTGTATAACTGAATCCTGGTTGAAACCTGAAATCGCTTAAAGTATAACTGAATTGGATGGTTACGATCAATTTCGTAACAACAGGGATGCCGATGCAAGTGGAAAAAGTCAAGGTATCCTTGTATACATAGACCGGAAATTGGCCACAAACAATCAAGTATTATTCAATCATACAGACAAAAACTGTGAAATTCTAACTGGCTACCAAAATTTACATCAATTATCTCTCTATATCATGCAACACTCCATTCACTGGACAATCTCGACTAAAACAAAATGCTACCAACACAGCTAAATTTATCTCTTCTCATGGTCAACAGATGGAAACCAAATATCCTAACACATGCGTTCTAGTCATGGGTGACTTCAATCAACTACCCCTTCGTCTAAGTTGATATTATCAAACTGTAACTAGACCAACCTGTTGATTAAAAACACTTGATAAATGCTACACCAGAATCAAGGATGCATATTGTCACTGCAACCAGCTAGCTCAACTCGGAGACTCAGACCATCATATCATGCTCCTGATACTTTCATATTTATATTAAGAACCACTGTCAAAATCTAAACCAACTTTTATCAGAAGAATATACTCAGACGAAAACTGTGACAATTTAAAAGCATGCTTCGATACTACTGAATGGGACAATTTAATAACTCCTGATGATAATATGGATACTCAAGATGTGATCACGGATTATATTAAATTTTGTACTGATATATGCCTTCTTGTTAAAACTGTTAAAAATTATGCCAACCATAAACCATGGATGACTAGAGAGCTCTTAGATTTAATTGATGCAAAGCAACAAGCCCATTAGGACGGAAAAAAACCTATCACAAATACAAAAAGAAACTATCCAAAGGAAAGAAAAAATCTCGGGCAAAATACTCCCACAAAATCCAAGAACACCCGGCGGATGACCCAGCCAATGCCTGGAATGACAAAAAATCACTGGATTACCACCAAAAACTCTAAACAGCCTACTGACACTAGCTTCAGCCCGGATGACCTAAATTCTTTCTTCGCTAGGTTTGAAAAGCCAGAAACTATCTCTCCTACTCCAGCTGACCCAAACCCAAGTGCACCCACATTGAATGTAAATGATTATGCTGTCGTCAAACAGTTAAATAGTCTGAACTCAGGAAAAGGTGCCGGCCCTGATGGACTTATCCCTAAGGTTATCAAGCTGTGCGCCGATCAACTAGCTAGCTCATTACAAGACCATTAAAAAATTCTCCAGATTCAGAAACAACAACGAAAATATGGAAAACTGCAACCATCAAACCTCTACCTAAAATCACCAAACCTACTCGCATTTTAGACCTATAGCACTCACTAGCTAAAACCATGGAACGCCTACTTAAATATACATAACTGAGAATACACATCTAGATAAGTATTAGTTGGCCTACAGAGCACGCGCTCCACCCAGGATGCTGTACTATGCCTCACAACTACAATCAATAACTTTATTGATCAAAACTCATCATACTACGCGCACGCTGCCTCTTCTTAGACTTTTCATCGGCCTTCAACACTATAGATATCAAACATTTACTACCAGACTGCTGAAACATCTCGATCCACACGTAATAAATTGGGTAGCAAGCTTTTTAACCTGCAGAACACAAAGAACAATAGCCAACAAGATAGATACAACATACAGTGGTGCGCGTACCACTGCACAACACACAGGTCTTCAGCTAGAAACCATGAGTCAAACGCTGTTTCGAGGCCTTCTCTAGTACAACCTCCTCATGGCCGGCCCCAGCAGCATGAAGCCACCCCTGTGTGTTGCTGAGCATCTCAATCAATCTCATCGATCCCTCAGTGCATTTTGTCAGTTTCGGTGGTTTGACATAATTGGTGTGTTTACGCTGTTGCGCAACCAGGGAGGCTGCCAACTCTTCATTGTTTCAGTGCAACAATGTTCGCCCCATCACTCTCATGCTTATACTCTAAGCCAAACCAGTGCAGGGAGGTTTGCTTTCCATCAACTCATCGGCGCAAAGTCGCTATCGTCAAGGCACCCGCCCCTCGTGCCACTCGTTCGCTACTCAAATTCACCACATTGAGCATAGTACAACTCATACACAAGTCAGAGAGATGACTTGTTTGCGCTACAGCCAGTGGGCTGACTGTGATTTCCTGTCTCGCTCTGCCTGCCTTTTATGCGAGGGCCAAGCTTTTAATCCTATGTTTGTAAAACCTTAGATCTAACTCAGACTCACTTTGATTTTCACTCTGCAGAGATTAAACTACTTTAATTTGAGTATTAAAGGCATAATCTTGCTTAGCCTTCTACCCCAAGCAATTTGCTTATCATCACTTAATCCCCTCATTCTAATCCTTACAAGGATTATAACAAAAGGAATTAAATGCTGGCCAACTCCACAAAACAAAGTGAGTGTGTTAAACCCCAGCTTACAAGTAATAGGATTACTTAGCTTTTGTCTTCACACAGTGCTGTTGCCATATCCATGCAGATGCGCTTTCTGCCTCATGTACTATGCTTTTTGTGGCTTGTTTGAGTGCTCTTCCTGAAAGCCCAACTCTGGTCAGAAATTTGGTAGCTGATCTAGCCATGAATCCACGGCAGCCAACTTCCACTGCGAATAATTCGCAATTCCAACCTTTGTCTTGGCATTGTGTGACCAGATCTTCGTATCTTGTCAGTTTTCTCTCATGCGCATATGAGAGATTTTCTTCCCAAGGCACCGTCAATTCCATCAGTATTAGTGCTTTTTCTTTGTCAGACCAAACAATTAAGTCTGGTCTTTGGTTCGTGATCACAATATGCTGTGGCATGCTGAGCTGCTCTGTGAGGTCGCATCTCACCTGCCATTCTCCGCTGTTCATCAATCCCTTTTTGCGCAAAATCTTTTCACGCGCTTCACCACCAGCATTAGCATATTCACACTTCTCCGTGACATATTTACACAACACTTTCAGGACTTGATTATGCCTATACGTGTATCTTCCCAGGCTCTGTTGGCAATTCGACAGTATATGTGGAAGTGTGCCCTTAGCCGAGCACTCGGCGCATTTCGAGTTCTCGGTCAAATTCCAGCGTTCCAGGTTTGCCGGGGTCGGTAGTTGATCATAAGCTGCACCAACCAGAAAGCTGATCCTTTGTGGCTCCATCGACCACAATTCTGTCCATTTGAGCTGACGCTGCTCAACAGACTCCCAACAAGTCCACCTGCCTTGTTGGGCTTGGCCTACAGCTTGTGTCTGGCGGCGCTCCTCTTCCATCTTGCGCACCTCATCAACTACCATCTCCCGTCTAACCTTTGGGCTTTCCTTTGAGAACCACCGGTTTGCTTCCCAGCCGATGCCATGACGTGCAGTTGTCACAGCACCCACAATCTCACTTATCTCCAGTCGAGATTTGGCATCTCTGACAGTCTCTGTGACAGACCATTTTTTACCAGTGTCAAGTGTTGGAGCACATTCCCTTATCACCTGGTCTGGTGACTCGTTCAACATCATATCCAGTCTCGCCTATGATGTTTTGTACTCTTCCACAAGCGATTTCATAGGTAGTGAAAGAGTAAACGAACTGGCATACAGTGCATTAGTGTTGAAGCTCCTTGGAACTCCAAGCCACTTACGCATGTGCTTGTTAATCATTTGCTCCATTCTCTCAACTGGTGTTAGCGGAATATCATAAACTGTCAGAGGCCAACAATATCATATCTAAATCTATAACAACATATACAGGAACACAACAAGGCTCTGTACTCAGTCCTCTATTGTTCTCTATATATACTAATCATCTTGTCTCTGAGTGCTGCAGTAACGGCACCACTCTCAAATATGCAGACGACGCCTAATAATTATCTGCAGGCTTATTTCAAAAAGAATAACAGAGTGTCAACATTGTGCAAACAACTAGATCTTCTTTAAATCCATCCAAAACTCAAGTAATGCTTTTGTGTACCAAAAGAGATAAACCAGACAGTACAACTCTGCAATTAGATGGTATAGAAATTGAATTATGTGATAATGATAAGTACCTGGGAGTTTTAATTGATAATAAATAAACAAAATAAATTACGTTTTGAGTCTCATATTGATAATCTTGTTAAGCCTCTCAGAGGATGGTAAGTTAAAACCTTTTGTCAATTTAGTACCAAACTTCTCTCACCAATGATATCTAAAAGTGTTATTATTTCTATTCTCACATACTGTCCGCCTATTTTGTATACATCGACTGAGAAAGTTTTTTGAAGACGCTAACCATCTAAATATTCAAAACATAAGTGACCTTGATAGCATTAAAGATAATCGAACTAAAAACCTGATACTAAACTATGTACAGGATGATGAACATTTTATTAACAACTTTTTACCACAGCTACCATCAGGAAGATATAGGACAATAAAATACAGGTCATCTTGGGGAAAAGCAGTATTTTACGCACCATAAGATAAGATTTAATGGTTACACAACATCAATGATGAGGTAAAACTAGTGTGGCATGAAGGCTGCGTCATTTAAAATGCGTATACTGTTCGGACAAAGCTGTTAACAAAAGCGTACAGTTCGCGATTTGCCACAAATAAAATAGTTCCTATGGCTCACATAACAGTGGTTTAAAATATGATCTGGGTCTCTATAAAAATCTGCTGCAGTTCTAAAAATGCGTTGAGTGACTAGTTCCTTAATATCACAGTTGAATTTAGCACGTGTAAAAGGTTTGAGCAGCATTTTACGTTCACCTTCGGTACATGAATAAAACCATAGCTCAGCATTGTACATAAGAATAGGTAAAATCAGAGACTGGATAAAATGCTGACACTGCTCATAGGACGGATTAAATGATTTAAATTTGAAACGAGAATAAAATCTGCTTTTAAGTTTCTTATAAATAGCATCAGAGTTATTATGCCATTTGAGATCATCGCTAAAAATAGTACCCAGGTATTTAAAATCACATACCTTTTCGATCTCTTGAATACCAATAAAAACAGAAGAAGTCACAGTGTGGGTTCTGCTAAAATAAAGGACCATCTCTTTGGTTTTATCTGTGTTTAAAATGAGATTGCTCTCTATACACCAGGTAGAAAAGTTATTTATAGCATCAAAATAAGACTGATCTGATTCCTTATGGTTTAAAAGGCCTACAACGGCCATGTCATCAGCATATTTTAAAATGTGAACATTTGGATGTTGTGATCTGATAGCGTCAGTATAGATGAAAAATAAAAGAGGGGATAAAACACAGCCTTGTGGACATCCTGTACTGGATTCAAGATTCGATGACTTATGGTCTCCTATACGCACACGTTGGGTACGGTTACTAAGAAAAGATACAATAAGTTTGGTAAAAATGACAGGGACCCCTTGATAAGATAGACGCTCAGCCAATAAATGTGGTAAAATGGTGTTAAAAGCAGAGGAAAAATCGACAAAAAGCACTCTAGCATATGATTTTATCCGTAAACAATATTTTTTAAACTTAATCCACGACAGCTATCAGTTCCCCCCCCCCCCACGTGAACACGATGCAATTATAATTAAATCGGTTGGCTGAATGAAAGGGCAATGAAAGTGACCCACAATTCCGGGATTGCTAGGCCTAATCCTATTGTCTTATTCATAAAATATAAATGCTATAAATGTAATGTTCTATCAATAATTAGTTAAATTTCATCAAGATTATCCATCCAGGCTTGTTTACTGTCCCTGCGTTGATAAATCTAAGATCTGTGGTGTGTAAGAAACCCTACTATGACTAATTAGTTAAATTTTATTATGATTTTCCAGGCATGTTTACTGTCCCTATGTTGATAAATCTAAGATCTGTGGTATGGAACGAACCCTGGCATAAATACACATTTTTATAGACCTAAATTTCCATTGCAATATTTTAATTGCAAACAATAACAAACTCTTCTTATCAAGCATCTTTAGAACCCAAATTTGATACACTGCACTACATGATTTCACTGCACTAAATCCAGAGATGGTCTGATAGTGGAGGACTCAATTCATTTTGTTTTTAACTAAGTTTTCGGCAATTTTTCATCACTACGTCTCCAGCAGCACAACAGTAGACGCACTTGAGCGATTAACGAGCTTAGAAAATCTCTCTCTGAAAATCATCTGCCCGGGCAACAATAGCTATGAAGAGCTGTCTGCTCCTAACATCATCTCGCTCGCCACATTTCTAGATAAATCATGTACTGATTGCACCCAGCACACTGCAACAACAAACTGCTACAGCCAATCCCTTCTACTCTACGCCGATCAGCCAGACAAAAACAACACCAGAGAGACACCAAGTGTAGCTCTGCTCTGAGATCGGGCACAGTACTAATGAAGTATAGCAATGCCGGCTGTATTAATTATAAAGAATAAACCAAACTGATCAGTTTTTATATTTCACTTTTTATACCCAGGATGCCTCCTCTTTTTCTACAAAAACCGCTGTCGCTGCTAATTTTTAGTCTGCTACCAATGGTTAGTAATAATGATAATAATAATAATACAACATGTGAAATCTGGACACAAAGTATTGTAAAATCAGAATTATTCTGGTACTTCTCTGACATTATATATCATTCTGAATTATACGAATAATATTTCACTATGCCTTATGGGTTGCCATTTTGAGGAGATCTCTCCTAGGCATGTCACAAAAGTTCTTATATAGTTTGTTTTAATGAGGCCACCGGCTCGGGATTTTATCTCAAATGGATTGTGTAACAGTAAACTAACCTCCCATCCATTAGTCCGAAGGCGCGGTGCAGAGTCTCAGCTCTGATGGCATTCAGGCCCTCCGATAGAATCAGACTACTTAGCCCTGTGGCTCCACAGACAACTATACTTTCTGCACTGAACTGTAGGCTGTTGATTATAGTTTTTAAAGTCCTCGTCTTGCCGGTACCTGTGAGAATCAAAGGATGGACGTTAAAGGAGTAGGAGATAGCTCAGATGGTTAGAGTGCCTTCCTCTGAGCGCGCAAGGGTTGAAGGTGGTGGGTTCGATCCCTGCCACTGCCTGCTGGGAGTTCATGCCACATGTGTGCTCCGACCTGCCTGCAAATTGAGGGCAACATGGGCACAGTTACTGCAGCCCAGCCCTTAAGTCAACCCCTATTACATCGTCCGGTTTCCGGACTAGACGCATGATAAACACTTACGATATTAACCCTTTCAAAGTCAAACCTACTCATGTAAGAGTGGTTTTCTACTCCAATAAAGCTATAACTTAGTCAAAGGAGGGAATTTCATACCATTATTTAATGGGCCATCCTACCAAATTTCACTGTGCAAAAATAGTTCTCCAACAAAAAATTACATCATCAGCCAGTGTCAGCTTCTCAGTTGTTTACCAGAGTCAAATCTGGCATTCATTTTTATGTTTACACATTCATCTTGTCACGGCAAGTCAATCTGCAAAGCTAAGTTGGCTTGGAATTCCTGACATGCAAACACAACAATTGGGGAGCCTGATAAATGCGATATATCATAAAACTATGGAAGCACGGTTGAAACTACTGCGTTGCCCATACTGCAAATTTGCAGTATGGGCAACGCAGCAAACGGCAAACATTTCTATAACAGTATGATAACGTTGCTATAACATTCAAGATTCCTCGTCAGAGCGTTTTTGTGTGATGTTATAGTTGCGAAAACTGTGGACACGTTTTAACGTTATGGTCATGTTATTTTAAATATTACTGATTAACAGCTTTCAAACGTTGTTACCCGACATCGTGAGAGCATTATTTTATAACGTTACAATAACGCTAGGTGACAGCAGATTTCCATGTTATAAAAATGTTATGAAATAACATTGAAGAATGATGGTGCAGTATCGTCTTCATGAGGAAGCCTATTTATATGGCATGGTAACATTTTGGCAACATTGCCATATTATTACATGCATATTTTTTAATTGTCAAGAATTTAATCAAAATTATAACTTATCAAACTCTGCATCAAAGACAAGTAGTGTGCAACTTTATAAGATCATGAAATCTTGAAAGATAAATTTACAAATCATGTAATAATTCTGCATTTTATTAATATCCACAAAATATAAGAAATCCACAAAAATAAGAACAAAATATGTTGTAATAACTGATGATGCATGGGGCATTCAATTGAAATGATGCAAAAACTTATGAAATAAGGGAAGAAGATAAGAAAGTTTAGTATTGGAAAATGGGAGGAATATAGCATCTATCCATCAGAGTCATCCAATCATCTCGGGATTCCTTTGTGCCATGTTAGACAGAAGCTGTAACAGAAAATAGAAAAAAGGATATGTTAGATATATATTCACAATAAATCACACTTCAAATTCGTAGCTATATCATATTTGATGGATTATAGCGATGGTTTTTATGAATACCGCCATTAATTACCAAACAATTTCAGCAAATATTTCTAAGTGGTTAGGGACAATGTGAGAAAAGGTTTATTATGTGAATACTGAGCTGTCTTCCCTTTGTCAGTGTCACTACAACTCTAAGTTGAATTTAAATCTCAAATGCAAAATATTAAAAAATAATTGGTAATTCAGAAGTCAATCCTTTGAAATTAATTGTGCTTGCCAGAATATTTGCATGCAAAACATGTTTAGGATAATAAAAATTCAATTGAGGGAACTCTTATCATATATCAAGTCCTTCAAAAAGTTACCTTTTATTTTTTGCCACCCTTTTAGTGAGGGGCAGCTCTCAGTACGTCGGCTATTTTCATATCTATTTCCTTCTGGGTATAACACTGCTGTATCAGTGCCCCTACAATACAATAGAATATCAATTTGACAATGAATTTTTGCATCTCCTACACACACACACAGTCTTACTTCCTTCAACTTCCTACAGCCGACCATTGTAAAACTGAAGTCAAGTAGCTTGCTTGAGTTTTTAAAGGGTATTACTAGCATGTCAATCAATCAAGTAGAAGCTACCAGATTTTTAGCTATATCCAGTTACTGACACAGAGGTGCCAATACAATGAAAGTACGCTTAATACGATCATGCACTTTACAATCAAGCAAAACGCCCTCAACTTGCAATAAGGGTCAATCTCTTCACAATTCAAAACAACAGGAAGATAAAAAAAAACTACGCATAAAAAATGGCACGCATATCACATTAATGATTATTGACATCTTAGGCGGCAACTTACCATTTTCTTGGAGTACTGACTGTTTCAATCCTTTACCGCGGTGAAATTAATCCGTTCAGAATTAATAGTGTACTAGTAGTAGTATAGAGACGCTAGGCTAGATAGCATACACATCGAAGGGGTCGGCAACGAACATTTTATTGGTTGTTGTACCCTGTGAATTAAAAACAATTCGTTTATGCATTGGAAAGAACATTCCTTGGAAAATTGTTTAAAATACAAGCAGGATATTTTTAGTAATTATCAAAGTCATTATTCGATAAAATTTAGTAGCCGATAAATTCCGGCCGTTACATAATGAAACACTGTGACATGACCATAATAAGAATGCGATGGGACAATGAACAGATGAACATAATGTGGTTAGGCTGCATGTAAATACACAATAAACTTACAAAATTATCGCCCTCTTACATAATGTTGCGTAAATCTTCCTAGTTAGGATAACTGGTATAGAAGTAATAATCATCTCTACCTAAGGAAGTGAAATAAGTCTATAAGAAGCAGGAAGCACAGGTACTCAGTCCGTAATTGACATCAAATTTGACAACTTGAGATACTGGTAGCATATTACTATATGACATACGAGTTATTTCATAAAAATCAAACATCAAAGCAAGTGTATGGTATAAAATAATGCAAAACTTACAACTTGTGCGGTGACACTGCGTCTGTAATAATGCTGCAGGCTACATCGTAAGGATAAATTGGAGCGCAGCGTAAAACAGAAATATAAGTTGATACAAAATGGAGGCTCGTCAATTAGCTGGTTGGCTGTACGAGTCTTGACAAGAAAGTGATGCATAAAATGATGACAAACAAGTCTATACTTAGAATTAGCGCGGTTAATAGTAATCAAGATTTCCATGTAGTGAAATGTAGGGCTGTGGTTTACAAAAAATGTCAGCATCAACATTTCTAATGAGTAAAACACTGCTAATAGGTAATTGCGACAGCATTGCTCCATCTGAAAATTTATCTGCATGAATCAGATCTATGATACTGATACAAATAGAGATTCGCCTAAGCTGAGATTGATCATGGCGAATTATCTAAGCTTTACTCCTTCTTTGGCTGGAAAACAAGCTTCTGACCCAGCTTATCTTGAGATGTGTGTAGTAATGTTCATTCAAACCTTGCTTCTCAAGAAAACATTATGTAACATTTTCAGTAATTAACAATGAACTGAGCACTGTTACTGTTAGTGAATAATTGTTATTGTTAGGGATTATGTGAATGGCTTTCACCAGTTAGGCACCGGTTGTCATCTATGGGGCATTGGGAACTGGCTCTTTTCAAACCTTTTGTGTCATCTCAAACCTTAGAATAAATGATTTTCAGACCTTTTGGATAACAAAGCATTACAGTCACGCTTTTAATTGAGAGGACAAAACAACATTCTCTTATCATTATGGTAATGAAGATGTGTAAGCATTATGATAAGAGAATACACTGAATGTTGTGACAGTGTTATGAAAAAACACTACTATGATACCTTTTGATTTTAGCGAGATCATTGGTTATAATGTGGTTGTCACAGCGTTATAAAATAATCCTCATAAGATGATCATAAAACAATGTTGTCATGATGGAAGAACTGTGATGCTATAACATTGTTACAATCAAATGTTATTTTATAGCATTATCATAACAACATTTAAGCGTTAATTATGAGCTGTTTTCTTGTCATTACATAATGAAGTTGTCATCACATTAAAAATAACATTTGACAAATACTCAGATCTGAAGATTCTGCTATAACAGAATCTGAACATTGTGATTACCATTCCGTAACCTATTAGACAATAACCAAAGCCTATAATTTTTACACGATGTTAGCCTAACATTAGCAGAATGTAATATTAAATATATTTGTATGCAAAACATTGTCATAATGTTCACCGTTTGCTGGGAAATAACTTAAATGTGTGGCGACTTGATTTTTTTTAGGTCTTTACTTTCAACCTATGAATAATAGGAATACAATTTTGTAGTTACAGCATACAGTGGTGCGCATACTGTAATATATAAATCAGAAAATCCCTCATGGATACGACCCTGGCTGCTAATGATTAGAAATCAGCGGTACTTCAAATAATCGTTAATCACAAGAGTGTAGGGCTTAGCTGATCCTAGCTAATTCTAGCTGATCCCTGTAAAAAGAACCTGGATTATGACGCATATCGTACGATACCACTGCATATCACATAGTACTTCAGCTAGAAACCATGAGTGAAGCTTTGTTTGAGGCCTTCTCTAGCAGGATTGAGGTCTTAACTTTTAACCTATACAACTATATATATAATGGCCGCATATCCTAATATAACACTTGAGATCACCAATGGTAAGCAGTGCACTGGAAGAAAACATACCTGCTGAGCCTGTTAGAAAAAAGCTGTGTCCAGATTTGGCGAGTTGTACTGCCTGGTCTTGCTTCTGATCCATGATGAATTATATCAAGATAAGCACAGCTGTGTGGTACGGGAAATCTCGAAAGGGTGGAACACCTGGCCGTTACCTGGCTAGGGTTTGGTTCTCAGGCTAACGGTATCTAGCTAACCAAACTCACCATGAATGAGCTGAGAGAGGATAACTCCTGGGTAGAGAATTCCTGGATAGCTATCTTCAGCCTAGAGAGGGTCGTACTGGTGGCAAAGCCAACCTAGCAGAGCTGTTTCCTGAGGGTCGTACTGGTGGCAAAGCCAACCTAGCAGAGCTGTTTACTGAGGGTCGTACTGGTGGCAAAGCCAACCTAGCAGAGCTGTTTACTGAGGGTCGTACTGGTGGCAAAGCCAACCTAGCAGAGCTGGTGTCTCGAGTAGCTTACAAGCGGAGCTTGTAGCGGGTGCATTTATATCTGATAGTATACGTTGCGAAGCGGGATGTACCCTGACCTTGCCCTCTGAGCAGATTGAGCGGGACGCACCCGGAACCTGGACTGTGTAGCCTTAGCTATATGAGGTGTATTGACTATGTATTCAGACCGGACACTGAAACGCACTTGCTGGGAGTAATATTGGAAATGCGATAGACTGTCTGCGATAATACTGTAAGACGGTGCAGCCGTCTTAATATTGAGTTCCATGTCGATAATTGCTAAGATTAAATGTGTATAGAATATATATTTATGATGTCCGTGAGATTGCTTCTGCAATAATTATATATATGTTGAAGCCGTCTACATGATATTGATAATATAATATGTTCCAGTTTAAATCAGGGTAGATAACCCTTTTCACATCTGAATGACTCCGTTTGACTTTGAATATTCTATATTTAGAATATTCAAAATTAGTAGGCATGATACATCCATTATATTAGCAGACAGCAAGAGTT
Organism: Membranipora membranacea; assembly: GCA_914767715.1. NCBI lineage: Eukaryota > Metazoa > Bryozoa > Gymnolaemata > Cheilostomatida > Membraniporidae > Membranipora > Membranipora membranacea. Next base: position 4,378,619 of record OU612074.1, read on the forward strand.
GTCCCCTCCATAATGCGTGTTACTGGGCTCGCTACATTATTTATAGCCTCAAAACTACCTCAGTTGCCTCAATATAAAATTATGTGTGAAACACATCATATATTTTATTTTAATGCCCAGCAGATAAGAACTTTGGCTATCATAAACTACCAATTCCATTACTGTGGCTCTGTACATGCTGAAGTGAATTCTGTGAGTCACTGGTCTGGTGGGAATTGATAATAACTAAGGTGAGTAATATTTTCTATGTGTCATGTGTTCAGCAACACATTTGACTGACTGAAGAGAAATGGATAGTCATAGCATTATAATATAAAGATAAGTAGTTATGTATGTAGGCTCAATTCAGTCTGAGTCCAGCTAGTCCATGAAATAATAGCAGTCTTGATATTATGATTGGTTTTTGATTGATCTGGATGGCCAACTTTGCCACAATAATAAATCAGGAGGTTTTCTATCCTCATCACTGTCATGTTGTATGATGGGACTTTGTTTAACCATACTATCATCATTTCTGTTTCTTTTTCCTAGATTCTCAATGATAGGCATTAGATGTTGATATTCAGCTTGAGCCAGCACTAGTTCATCCGTGGATAGCCCAACGGAGAAGTCAACTGACCTGACGGTGAAACCACATTCATCCTCAGGTTCCTCACTCAGAGGTTGCTGCGATGCTGAAGGGAGTCGAGATAAAGCATCAGCATTAGAGTGCAGGCGACCTGGTCTATGAATCACATCAAATTTATATGAGCCCAGGACCTCCAACCATCTGGCTAGAATTCCCTGTGGATTCTTGAGATTGTGTAACCATATCAGAGAGTGATGGTCGACCCGACATACAAACTCTGACCCATACAGGTATGTATGGAAATGTCTTACGGCAGACACTAGTGCTAGCATTTCCTGTTTAGTCACTGGATATTTCTTTTGACTATCTGAGAGTCTTTTACTAAAGAAAGCAATGGGTTTTTCATCCCCATCCTTATCAATCTGAGCCAGTACAGCTCCCATAGCTTCACCACTACAGTCAGTGTCCAAAATGAAAGGTATTGTCCAGTCTGGGAATGACAGAGATGTGAAACTCGCTAAACTGTCCTTTAATGTCTGGAATGCATTTTGGCATTCCTCATTCCACGCAAGTTTCCTTGACTGGTTTTTCTTTTTCAACAGGTCGAACAGAGGGACAGCAATCTCTGCAAACCTCTCCACAAACTTCCTGTAATACCCTGTGACACCAAGGAAACTTCTCAGCTCTTTAATGCAGGTAGGAGTGGACACTTCCTGAATTGCCTTTACTTTGGCTGGGTCGGTATGAATACCATCCTGATTAACGATATGGCCCAAAAACTCAACTTCCTGTTTGAGTAAATGTGTCTTAGACACTTTGATTTAGATTGGCTTTTTGCAGCCGCTCTAACATGGTATCCAACCTGGTCAGATGTGTTTCTTCATCTGAACTGAAGACAATTATGTCGTCGAGATACACTAGTAGTGATTGCCATTGCAATCCTTGTAACACTTTCTCCATCAACCTTTCGAAGGTGGCTGGAGCACCACACAATCCCATACCGAGTACACGCCATGTATAGACTCCGCTTTTGGTGCAAAAAGCTACCATTTCCTTAGCGTCAGGGCTTAAGGAGCACTGCCAATAACCAGATAAAAGGTCAAATGTGCTAAAAAGAGTTGCACCTCTCAGTGCCTCTAGTGAGTCGTCAATACGTGGTAGGGGTTGTGATGGAATATAAGTTGCTTTATTTAGCTTGCGGTAGTCCTGGACAAACCGACTGGTTCCATCTTTCTTAGCTATCAGTAGAACAGGAGCACTATATGGTGACACTGTACGTTCAATGATGCCCTTTTTCAATAGTTCATCTACATGCTTTTCTATTTCTAGGTTAGCATGATATCCTACTCTATATGGAGGAAGCCTGATTGGTTGGGTGCCAGGTTTGAGCGTGATTTCATGAGGAACCAGATCACAATAACCCATGTCATATGCATCCTTGGAAAACACATCCTGATATTTGACGAGGAGTTGTCTCATCTTTGACTTACTGTCAACTGAGATATATTCAGGTAAGGTGTCGAATAGGGGTTTGACATGGTCTGGCAAGACCGATTCTGAGTCAATGGGGACATCACAATTCTGGATGGTTGTGCCATTCCAGTCTAGTACCTCAGGTTCATGTATGTCAATAATGTTTCCATCAGTGAGGAAAGCTATTGGGGTGTCTTGGGCAATGTGGATGGCTTCTGCGGTTATGTTGGCAACTCTGAGTACCAAACACTCTTTCACGTAGCATCTTGATGCAATTAGATTGTACGAATCAACTACTCTGAAGTTTGGCTCTATGAGTCCTCCGCCTTCTATGGTGGTGTGAGCATACATAGGTATAACTCTTTCTGAGTAGGCCTCAATGGTCACTGACCGAGCTGAGTAGCATGCACACGCTAGCCTGTCACCACTACTGTTCACTAGAGGTATAGATTGCTGTAGCATTCTGAGGTTCATTTCATTGAGGTCCAGTACACATCCAAATGCCACCAGAAAATCCATGCCAATGAAACCATTTTCAGTAATGTCAGCCACCTCTATAAGTCCTAGCAAGTTTTCACTGCCCAACTTGACATTCACCTCATGCTTGCCATAACAAGATATAGGACTGCCAGTTGCAGTTTTACCCTTCGGTTTTCCAGGTTCACACTGACCATCTAGGATACCTAGCTTGATAGCATGCACTTTACTCAATATGGAGGTGGTAGCACCCGTGTCAAGCAAAAACACAGTTTTGTACCCATTTACCTCCACCGGTACATAAGGTGAGTATAAATCTGATCGCCGTATTCTTCTTACATCGATTAATTGATCATCAGAAGGATCTGATTGCTGATATGGTAATACTTCTAATAATAAGTTCAGAGTTGTCTCCTCTTTTTCAAGAGGTAAACCTGATGCATGTAAATCAATCTTATCTGGTATAACATAACCTGGAGATGGACCTGTGTTGCTAGACTCCAATTCAAATTCTGCTAGCTTAGATCCCATCTCACTAACCATAGCAATGGCCGGTTCAATGTTTACTTTGTCAGACTGAGCGTACTGCTGAACTACTGGGTTATCCATATCAGGATCCACTAATCGACTACTGGAAGAGTCGTTCATACTGGGTACATGAAATCTGGTGACCTTTGCAGGACCACTATAAGGCAAAGTGAGTACCTGTATTACTCTTTTAACAACATTAGTAGGTTTCACTGAGGTGACCTCAAACATATCAGTTTTTGTCACTTCGTAGCCTTTTTGATACAATAGCTCTGCGGAAGGTAATTCACTCTTATCTGGTATAACATAACCTGGAGATGGACCTGTGTTGCTAGACTCCAATTCTAATTCTGCTAGCTTAGATCCCATCTCACTAACCATAGCAATGGCCGGTTCAATGTTTACCTTTTTAGACTGAGCTCTCTGCTGAGATACTGAAGTACCAAGACTGTGATCAACTAATCGAGTCTTTGAAGTATCATGTATACTAGGAATACAGAACTGTGTAACCTTTGCTGGTTCACTATATGGCAAGGTGAGTACCTGTATAACTCTTCTAACAATGTTAGCAGGTTTCAGTGAGGTGACCTCAAACATATCAGTTTTTGTCACATCATAGCCATGTTGATACAATAATTCCTTTGTTGGCTTTTCAGACAGTTTATGTTTCTGAGTCCCATTCCCTATTACTGCCTGATTGATTGTCCGGGAATGGGCAACCCGTTTCCCTGGTGCTCACACTTGTTATCAAAGTGGGGGCCTCCACAGTGTCGACAAGGCTGACACACATATGGCATATGAGCCGCACCACAGTGTTTACACGGTCGTGTTATTCTTGGTTGAGTACCAGCGGTTGGGATAGTAGGTGATACATTCTTTTGCTCTATTGTAGACAGTGCCACAACTGGCGAGGATCTAGGAGGCTGAGATATTTGACTCTGATTACGCCTGAAGGGCGAGTCATGACCGTACCATACATCATGGATGGCAGCTCTCTGTACGGCCTCCTCAAGAGTTTTCGGGCACTCCCGATTCAGCTCATATTTGATATGGACACTGGGCAAGGAGCGAATGAAATTACTGATGGTAATTTTCTCCCTTGTAAATTTGTCACAGTCATGATAGACAACTTCTACCATCTTCCTTATGTCATTGGCTAGGTCGGAGATAGACTCATGCTGCCCCTTTTTCCGGCTATCTAGCAACACTGTATATTTTTGCACCAATAAATGGTTACCATATCTGTTCTCTAATTTTTCAAATACTGTCCTGGAATCTGAGACCTGCTCATAGAGGATACACTCTTTAGCAGCACCAATTAGGCACTGTTTAAGCCATAGAGTGATGATCTTCTCATCCTCCCAGCCGTTTAGCTCCACACATTCAGCAAACAACAGTTTGAATACGGTGAGATCACCAGAACCATCAAACTTAGGCAAGTCGCCAAGTGGTTTACAAGCTCTGGCTCTTCTTGGCAGGTCAACAACTGGAATTTCACATGGCCGTCTCCTAGGAGCAGGCACAGGACGCTGACTTGCAGAACTAGGTGCAAGAGTCTGATAAACGGTGTCAGGCTCTCTATGTATAGGCGATGACTGATGCTGATGGTCAGCACTAGCTAACCCATATACTATGGATGACAGGTCAGTCATCCGTCTATCCATGTATTCCTGTATTTCTTTTGTATGTGCCTTATTTCTTTCCATGGCCGCCATCATCTCGCCATGATTCCGCTCAATGGAAGCTGATAAATTGGCTGACAGGTCCGTCAAACTGACAGTAGTGGATTGTTCGAATAAGCGACCTGGCTGAGGGCGGGTATCGTTAGCACCTTGCCTCTGCCCAGCAAGCTTATGACTAGGTATCTGAACCTGTTCAGTTCTTTCCAGAGCTGAGGCAAGCCAAGCGGGCTGCGATCTTCTAGTAGTCTGAGTTCTTGGCCGTGCTGACTGGCCTTGAGCAACTGGTCGATCTGTATTTGATGCCATTGTTTGTTTGCTTTTAGATTTTGCTGAGTCCGCACCAACGATAACCTCCGTACCTTTGTAATTAGGCCCACCCGAGGACGCCAAAGGCTGTGGTACGGGAAATCTCGAAAGGGTGGAACACCTGGCCGTTACCTGGCTAGGGTTTGGTTCTCAGGCTAACGGTATCTAGCTAACCAAACTCACCATGAATGAGCTGAGAGAGGATAACTCCTGGGTAGAGAATTCCTGGATAGCTATCTTCAGCCTAGAGAGGGTCGTACTGGTGGCAAAGCCAACCTAGCAGAGCTGTTTCCTGAGGGTCGTACTGGTGGCAAAGCCAACCTAGCAGAGCTGTTTACTGAGGGTCGTACTGGTGGCAAAGCCAACCTAGCAGAGCTGTTTACTGAGGGTCGTACTGGTGGCAAAGCCAACCTAGCAGAGCTGTTTACTGAGGGTCGTACTGGTGGCAAAGCCAACCTAGCAGAGCTGTTTACTGAGGGTCGTACTGGTGGCAAAGCCAACCTAGCAGAGCTGGTGTCTCGAGTAGCTTACAAGCGGAGCTTGTAGCGGGTGCATTTATATCTGATAGTATACGTTGCGAAGCGGGATGTACCCTGACCTTGCCCTCTGAGCAGATTGAGCGGGACGCACCCGGAACCTGGACTGTGTAGCCTTAGCTATATGAGGTGTATTGACTATATATTCAGACCGGACACTGAAACGCACTTGCTGGGAGTAATATTGGAAATGCGATAGACTGTCTGCGATAATACTGTAAGCCGGTGCAGCCGTCTTAATATTGAGTTCCGTGTCGATAATTGCTAAGATTAAATGTGTATAGAATATATATTTATGATGTCCGTGAGATTGCTTCTGCAATAATTATATATATGTTGAAGCCGTCTACATGATATTGATAATATAATATGTTCCAGTTTAAATCAGGGTAGATAACCCTTTTCACATCTGAATGACTCTGTTTGACTTTGAATATTCTATATTTAGAATATTCAAAATTAGTAGGCATGATACATCCATTATATTAGCAGACAGCAAGAGTTGTCCCCTCCATAATGCGTGTTACTGGGCTCGCTACATTATTTATAGCCTCAAAACTACCTCAAGCTGACCAGTCTGAACTGAAGTGAATGGCACAAGCTCCAGCAATATTATGCTGAACATGAATTATATCAAGATAAGCACGTCTGAAAAGTGTGAACTGAAGATTTGAAATGAAAGACATATGAATTATATCAAGATAAGCATGTCTGAACCGAAGATTTGAAGTGAATGGCACAAGCTCCAGCAATATTATGCTGAACATGACTACTAACACTGACACAGAGTACTGGGAATTCCCAAAAGGAAACCGCCATAGTGGTTTAATAGCAGTAAGCCAATGGGAGAGTCGATGAACAAAGACGTCCCTTTTGTTTATTTGAAATATTATTTAGTTTATTGAAATACGATTGAAAACAATGAAATAGACATTTTTTAAATACAGAAACAAAATATAACTTTGATTTTGATAAACAAAAACAGATTCAGTGAAGAAAAATTCATTATAAAAAGTATTTTTTGAAAGCTTCAGTTTGGGTTATCAACATGGCGTCAATGGCAGGATTCTGAGAGAAATTGGGAATCTTTCAGAACATTTTCATCCACAGCACCTGTAAAAGAGCAAGTAGAGGATTGGAAACCATTGTAAAAGACACAGCTTATTAGAGTGAACAGAGTGCAAAAGTTTTAGTGAGTGATTTTGTTTGAAACTCAAGTGTGCTACACCTTGAGAGGGAAAGGGGGTGGTTGATACTGGACATGCTTGTAACTCCAGATGCCTATGAGTATTAGGCTATTAGTTTATTGGCTTTGGCTTTTAAAATCAATAATTGTAGGGAATTCCCTTTCTGGGCGAGTAAAAGCCCCTGATATAGACTCTAATAGTATACTACTGAAGGAGATTAAAGTCTGGTCATATTTGTGTTTTTATAAAGAGTACAAAAGGCATAGAAAGTGTTAAATGTAAAGCGTAAAGCGATAACACAGCCATCTCAAATTCAAAAATTATTAGCATTTCTCATTTTGTTACTCCCTGTTTTTACGTAATCTTGTGTAGGTGTAGAAGTTTGGGGTAGTGTGACTTATACTCTGCAAGAATATATTAGGACTACCAGGTGTCAATTAAACCCATCGTCTTGCCTTCCATCAAAATGATCATAAGATGCCTGACATCTGTACCTGTCAGCTGTGGCTGCTCATATAGAACTATCTTATAGGCGTAATTACCAGACACTGTTGGCAGGGGAGTGGATGCAGGTGTCCACATTCACATAACATCTGGGTGTTAGATATAGCTATAAGAAAAAGGCAAAGCAATTATGCTAGAATGAAGTTTTCAGAGAAACCACATAAGGATTATTTACCCTCAATGAGTAAATTCTGGCTAGCCTAGTTGGAGTCTTTATAAAGTTAAGAGGTTAAATTGAGTGAATTTTAGCCTTAAATTCAGCTATCTCAAGAGTGGCACCCAAATGGCAGGCGAACTTTTCCTTCTGCTGACACTTTACTTCTCTAGGGTAAATATAAGGGTAGAGCTGGAGAAATATTTTCTCTTGACATTGTCACACAACAGCTGGACGCCAAACCGAGGTACTATGAAGAGTAACTCATCATAGATTTGACGAGTGACTTCAACACGATGTCCCCGACAAGACAGTACAAGACAAGACAAAAACTGCTACAGACAGTGGTACTTTTGTATAGTGAGTAAGTGGAGCTCAGCTCCACTTGGTTATAAACACCCTTCGTGAAGTGTAGCTGAGCTCCACTTCAATTTTCTTTATTCCCTTGATAAGCAGGGCTCTCAACCTAGGAGGATTCGAAACCTGAGTTTTGATATTACCATGTCGCATAGTGGTATTTTAAAGGTGTAAAACACCCTGAGCATAAACAGCTGAGGGTACGTGTGAGATGGCACCGAAATATTGAGGGTGAAACACCTGAGATTTGAAGATTCACAGTATGTCAGCTGTCTAGAACACTTATATCATTCACATAAGGCTGTGGATATTTTACATTATGGGGGATTCCCCGTTGCTAACAAACAGTATTCATTACACAGAATGCACAATCTGAAAGCTTTATCATAGCAATCTCAATCACCCTTCATCAACAAGTTATAACTAATAGTTAACTACAATACCTTATTTGCGTTGGATAAGCCAGTCATGAGACACGTTCATAGCAAATTCATACCCCACTCACACTTGAGAACTGTTAGAGACACCAAAAGCTAAGGGAGGACTTCACTTAGGTATGTGTATTAGAAAATACGTTTCAAGATAGTGGTCTGCACTGAATATCCTTTTACAATGGACTGCCTTCTCTGTAGTTTTTACAAGTCCAGTGGAAAGGCCTCTACAACCGGGGCATGCAACTGCTGGACTTGCTCAAACTAAAGAAGGCATGTGCTTTTAACAGCTGCGTTGCAATGATTATGTTTATTAGTAAATGATCATACTTAAACAAGTGTTATCTCTGAAACTAGGGGTTTTAGGAAAACTGATACAACTAAACTCAATACAATCGATAGAACAGGCTCACCTCAAATCACTGTTACAAATGTCTGACTTGCTCAAGCAAGATCTTCTCAGTACCGAGCTATCAGTGGATTGTCCTCTCTACTAGCCGCCAGCCTTTTGGGTGACTCTACAAGTAATATAATTCTCTTATGAGTAATCTAGCTGTCCTCACGAGTATAGGCTACATGTTGCACAGAAAACAGTCATGAGTAGAGTCCCTTTCCCAATCCTGCCTACTTCTTTTTCTTTTGTTTTTTGGTTGTAGCGTCCTTCAAGTTTTTCATTGTTTTGAATGGATCCATAATATGTAATAATATATATGTATATATGTATTTGGTACAAAGGGATAATATGATTCCCCAGTATGAAATATGATAGTAGTCTGCATGCATGTTTGCCGCTACGTGGCTGACTGGTTTTTGGCTGAGTCATGTTGTTTAAACCTTTGTACACAACTACATGTAATAATAGGAGTTGCCTTCCTTTTTATGTGTGGTGGGGCAACTCCAAAGTAATATATGATTGGCTATTAGAATTTGACTAATATTCAATATAGCACTAGTGTGAATTTTCCAATGTAGTTTGCAGTTGCAGGAGTACTCCATTTTGACATATCCCTGCTACTGTATGTAGGCTTCGCGTTTGCAAACTTTGCTATGTTTTATTCATACTGCAGATGATAAGTCACCCCAACTAGCTCAGCCAGAGGCTAGCCAAAATTTACTCATTAAGTTGCACAAACTGATCTTCAAAATCAGGGCATGAAATCTACGCACCAGCTAATGACGTGTACAGTATGCACTACTAAGACGGTAACTACGTCTCCCGTGCCAGTAGATAATTAATTTCATACCCTAATTTTGACGATCAGTTTGTGCAAATTATTTGCTCATTAGATGACAATGCTGAGATTGCAGCCTCATTTTATTAGTTTTGAGCTATACAGAATTCTATAAGCACACATTTGGCTGTGTGGCAGCAGTGGTTTAATCCTTAGTCTGGGGCATACGTTATGAAAACGATGCAAAATAAGAGCTCAGTATTTTTATAGTGGAAGGCTTGAATAAACTTATGAACAAAAGAATGATGTGAAAAATATGCTAAAGAGGTTCTCTCAAATAAATTTATATCTAGCCATTGTGATAGTGAGAGGGCTGTTATGCAATAATGGATCAACTGAAATAGCTTTCTGACACTGTACTACACTGAAAACAAGTGTATCAACGTGACGGCTGCTAGTTCTAAAGTGAGCAGACTAACAGTCTGTCGCTGACATGTTTTAGGATGTTAGGGGAATCATGAGCGTCCAGACTGATCCTAGCAGTGTGTTGGAGGATCATATCTCATGTCCTATCTGTACAGAAGTTGTACCTCTGAGGATACCTCCATGTCAGCATCTCATATGTGACAACTGCATAGGTGAGGTTTTTACTTCATGTTTTTAGCCTTTCAGTGCAGTGACTGCTGCGAGTTTGTATAAGGTTAGGCGTCTATCTGCAGAATCTTTGGTTTCTCAAAGCAGTTCCTTCTCCTCTTTGTATACCTTGTTCGCCACCAATAGCAACTTATAATCTCGTTCACACCAGCAAGTTTGATTACTAAACATCCTTTTACTTAAGGTCAGCTGATAGTGGCTACTTTCACAGTCACTCAAGCCAACAATCAGACACTGGGAATATTTTGTATGTTTGTCCAAATCACTATGTTGTGTCCAAAGACTGAGAAATCAGGGTGCCTTAAATGCGCAGCCGCAATGTTTTGCGCCAAATGACACAGAGCCCAGTAGTCGTTAGACTGCGACGGGATCCAAACCAGTAACCAGGTTGGCGCTCTACTTACTGAGTACCAGCTGACTCCTACATTCATCTAAAACAGCTTTGCTTTTGAAGCACATATTATTGTTATCACATTTTTGTAGGAAGCTGGAGCGCCCAATCAGAATCAAAAGATAAGTTTACCTGTCCGACATGTCACACAGAATGTGATGTTGAACTACCAATATGCAGAATCACGGAGAGTATTAAAGATTCAATTTCAAACAAAACTCCTTTCTGTAAGTAGACCAAGAATACAAATAGTGAGTGGATGACAACAACCTCCTACGGCAAAAATCACATTTTTTCAGGGTGATGCTCGTGATGCACGATGTATGTTAGGATTTAGTATTATGGTGGCTGAGGCTAACCAGGTTGAAATCTCAATGATGCTATAGCTTTGATGACTGAGCTGAGCTGCTGATTGTTGAGGAATATCATAAGTATTGTATTGTCTAAGAAAGTCTAAGTCTTCATTGAGGAGAGGGTTTTCCCCTCCAGAGTACATACACTGGGACCTATCGTACTCAAGCTGCGCCCTCTAACCTTGCCTGCCGGAATTTTTGTCGATGAGGGAGAGGGATCTCTTTTTACTGCATGTGGGGTGTGCAAACACACAGTTGTCCTCCGGTATTTTTAGTCCTGTTCAAGGACCTGGCTAGGATGAATAGCACGCCAGTACCACACCAAGAATGACTGCCCGCGCTGGGGATTGAACCTGGAGCTCACAGATCACAAGTTCGCACCCTTAACCATCAGGCTACTCCTGACTTGGATTGTCTTTTCCTTAGCCAACTTGCCTTTGCGCCTCCAATCCCTACATAGCTTAAATCTATATTACACAAAAACCCTTTCTAGCCTAATGTATACTTTACTTTAACAGCAGTTCAAAAAATAGCCTTACTTATCTTTGCTATTTAATGTCAAGTTCAGAATGAAATTTGCTTCAACTAACGGTTACACAGTAGATATTCGGGTAGGGGCCTCTTTTTATGTGCGCATAAGGAATTACCGCATGTGAAATTCTAATTGTTCTTTATATTTTTCAGGGAAAGATAAAACACTTTGTGAAACGTCTAGCTGTGAGCGAATGGTCGATCTTCGATGCAGTGACTGCAAGAAATTTATTTGCTTTCAGTAAGTTACTATGTGTCAGCTGTTTCATATCATTGCTATAGGCCAGCGGCTTCAATTCATACCCCTCTCCCAATCGTGAACCAAAATTATGGATGAGCAAAACATGCACAACCTATCACATGCTGAATAAATGAATCTTCAGGATTCACCTTCATTAATTTTTTAATGAGAATATTCAGCGTTAAATTGTATTCTTCAGTTATATCCTCAAAGTTTAAGAGCCTTCGGGCAAATGCAGACCATATTAATAAATTATCCTATCCTCATAGATGCAGTAAGCGCGGATTCTGTGGATCTGATGTCAGACATTCCAATTGCCAAGAGGTACATGAACTGGAGGTTGAAGCAAAGCAGAAATATTTGCAATGGAAGCAGTCTTTGGTAAAGCAGGTAGTGTACAACAAAAGGCTCATCCAGCAGTCAAGAACTGTTTGCAGTCACCTCTACTGAGCCTAATACTAAAGACATCACATTCTGTTGATGTTTGGTTGGGCTGATTCGGTCATTTACCAATTGGAGAGACCTTCAGGAGACAAACTTGGTTTTGTTACATCCTGATGTTGAATCAGTACAAGGTTCTGCAAATGTAACATTTTACAAGACACGTCATAACAGCATCAAAAAGCACTTCTGTACTTAACTGTGCGAACCATATTTTCAGATTGAAAAGCTGAAAACTCTGCTAGAAGATGTGGAATGTGTCTGGGATAAACATGAGGATGCTGTGAATTGCATATTGTTGGTGGAACAACTAGGTAAGTTGTTTTCTATTGGTTGAAGAGAAAGAAGGGCAGATTTCAGTATTTCACAACAAGCTGCAGTGTAACAGTAAGATGAAATTTTAACAGAGATTTGACCGCTTCTATTCATTGACATTAATTGATGTTTGCAGCACACCAATCATTATAAAACAGACTTGGGAAAACTTTTCCATTGCTGTAAAATCCAAATGCAAAGATGTCTCGGCTGTAAAGCAGGGTGTACCTTAGCATGAATAGACAATAGAATTGCTTGCCATTAATTAAAATAATGACTGAGACATAAAAGTCCTGTATCACGCAGTGTTTTTTATTTATTACACAGGAGTTTCAATTGTAATCAAGACGCTGCCCATGTCGGCGGCTTCCATTTTCTCTGAAATTCATAAAAAACTGGTAATAAGATTAGTATTGAATAATTTGCTTCTATATCAAAGAAACTGTCTTTTGTTCAAGAAACTGGAACAGATTATGTCAAGGAGCCACCAGCAATGTTAGCCATGAGCAAGATCACAACTCAACCTGACCTTACAAAAGCTTCAAATTTTGAAAAACGCACTGGGGCAAAAAGCGAATCAATCTTTAAAAACATAATAAAGCCTGATAGAGCACCTGAGATAAGCAACAGTCTCACTCGAAGTAAGGTAAGTGGCATATAAGCTACAGAATTTCAACAACTGATTGATAAGAAAGCAAAATATCACATATAAGAAGCAACAATGCAATGGGAGCGAATCCCATTTTTAGATAGGACTGAGTATGCTAAGGTTAGCAAAATTTGATTGTCTTGCAAAACATGAATAAAAGATTCTTATTAATTTATTTATTCAAAATCAACAGTATTCTTCAAATTATCAATCCAATTGATACTAATAATCAATAGTCTATGACTGTACTGAGGAAGCAAGTAACAAGATACTAGTGAAATGACTGACTAGGCCTGAGGATAAGGGTAATAAGTAAAGCAGAAAACCACCTCCACCCGGTACTCACTCGAGGTGGCTAAATCCGACCCCCCAGGACCGGGTTCAAACCTGTTCCGGCCTTAGCATTTTCATCATATAATTGGATGAATGATTTGATAATTTTATCTGTGTTTACAGGATCATCCACTACACCAGAAATCGAGGCTGTCACATCACCCAGGTACTTGATTACTTTAAGTTGTATAAATCTTTATTTTTACCTGGTAACTTGAGCCTGTCAATCTGTTTCAATTCATAATAAATACCAATCGCCGTGTGCCCTCAAACCATGCTCTAGAGTTGCCGGAATTGCTTCGTTTTCAAAACAATTTGCTTATTATTTAAAAGTAAACACATACCTACGAGTCACTAGACTCCGAAAAAAACCATTTCAAAGACACAACGCCTGCGTTGAATCTTTACACTATTACAAGTCATACAATGGCCAACAAAGGAAAAACATGATTTTGATATATCACCTGTCTACATGTATCATTTGATAAATCACCTTCATATAAAAGTCTTTAGTGACTTTATTATGAGTAGTCTGTCTCACAAAGCTATTTGAAAGTTCATAGTTCCAATACAGGGCTGATTGTAAGCAAGGTTGGTTCTTGTCTGTGTTGTGCAGAGAATGAAAGGATACTATGTGCCATGTGTTTTGGATATAAAACTATAACACAGCTATAGTAGCGCCTCCCCATAAATGGTATCATTGATGTTCTCAGTTTAATTTTAATTGAGAGCACACAGCAAGATTTTCAATACCTTATGGAAACAGTTGAAAGTATGAGCTTTACTTGCCATACAAATCTGCTCAATTTTTCTTGGCTGCTAAAGTTGCCCTCTCTTCATAGATCTATGAGGTATGTATATTTATGAAACGCTCTAATTTCAGAGCATGGTCATATGCGTTGGGTGAATCTTTTGAAAAATTAGATCATTAGCCTGCGGTTTTTCATACTTTTTTGTTCGAGAAAATAGCGCAAAACATTTGGTGCTACTTTAGCTTTGAGTAAAAAGTGCTTTGTAAAAGTAAAAATTGTTCCAGATATCGGAGCAGATGATGTTGATTATCCGCCAATGAAAGAAGTCACCAGCAAGATCTCACCTAAACCTGCCTGTGAAGAAGCTGACAATGTTAAAAAGGACATCGGAGAGAAGGAAAAATCAGTCCATGACAAACTAGTATCACCAACTGCAGTGCATGAGGTAAGCATAAGTATTGTACCAAAAGTCATGTCAGATAACAACCTCGATACATCATATATGGATTTGTGACCTGCTTTGGTTGGTTGAGTGGGTTCAGTAGCCCACTTAACATTCATTATCTGTTCTCATGGTGAGACCAAACTTTTCAGCCCTCGGTATCTATACATCACAAATCTTACATACTTAAGCCTCTGTTGTTTTTATGCGATCTTGTTATATCCGCTGGTATATAATAATTGATTCTTACTGAAACAGCTGAGTGTGCTTGTAGTCTGGTTTATCTACCCCTGGTGGAGACTTGGGCTCCAGATCATCTCCTATGTTTGGCATGGCTTGTATCTGATCTTGTATTTTCCTCATGTTAGCCATATTTCTTACAAACTATCTACACCTCACATGCACAATGTTTTATTCCTCGACACATCGAAATTTATTATTACGGAACTGAACCAAAATTTATTTCAAAGTATACTCCATACACCCGAGAGACAATGATAGCAATTATCAAAATTTGCTGTCATCGCTAAAAGGAATTACTCAGCTTGTACCTATTGCCATATCTAGAAGATATTATACTGTTGTTATGAATGGTTTCTATCAGTGCCCTGTCACTACCTCTGCCTCCACACTTCCATCTATCTATCTATCTCTGTGTTGTGTCTTGTACTTCTGTTGTTCATTACAAGCCTCTGCCTATCTGACATGGTACACTGCTCACCATCAAACCAGAGTTGTTATAACTGTTATGTAGATCCGAACTTCAAACATGAAATTACCCGATTACTGTGTCGTAGAACCAATTATAGGTCAGTTCAAAACAGTATTGTTAAACAACTAGGTGGATCAATTTTATTCATGTATCAAATTATTCTCTGATTCTTCAGCTCCGTAATGATGTGCTTCTTTAGAAAATTGGTCCACTCTTAGTGCATTTTATATCTATCGCAGTAGAGGTTTTCCGAAAACGCTCACATCAAGCCAGGCTAATGTTTTGTGACATCAGAGAGCTGTTTGAGTGATCAGCCTATTGTAAAATCAAAACAAACAGAGCTATCTTGTATTCAATTCAGCAGAAGATCAATGGTGCTGATTTTCATTTTCCACTATGAGCCTATGCACCCACATCTCAATTGCAACCTCATGGAAGGGCACTGGCATCCCCATCCCCAAATTTGAGATATGACGATCTAAAAAGTCAGCTTATTTGTGTGATTTCTGCAAATGTAGGTCAACACAGACCGCCAAACTAAGGCTATATTGTGTAGTAAGATATTCAATGAAAGGTCCCCATTGAATACAATACTCAACTGAAATCCACTGGCTAAGTAAACAAACTTTGATTTTATATTACAACAAGCAAGGCGGTGTGTGCGTATGTGTGTGTTTGTGTGTGTGTGTTTGTGTGTGTTCGATTGAGAATAAATGACACATACTATAAACTGAGGTAAGACGCCGGTCCGATAATAAAATAATCCAGCGATAGCTGAGTCATCGGCTTCACGAAGTTAGTGATAATAAGGCGAAGGGAAAGGAGATCAAGAATTTTTAGACATTAGCATTCAAATTAGTTATACCTTTAGACTTTAGATAAAGCTTTAGACATTAACTGTGTTACTGTTCTCATTTTCTTGAAACTCTACTGAGGACCTCCTGTTTGCCATCCATTGTATATTTATAATTGGAAATTTTTAATCGATCAAACTTTATCAGCATAAAAAAATTCTATGTGATGATAAAATTCTAAATAATGTGCTGGGTAGATTGCCATCGAAATAATTTGCCCTAAACTAAGGATCGTAAATTTAATAAGTTGAACAATATTAGACAAATTGATCGTCGCTAATAAACTAACTCTGGCTTTGTGAATTGGGGCTTGTATCATTCTATGGTCATGGATGTTTATACGATGAGCATATCACAGAGTAAGGATATATCCTTACTCTGTGAGCATATTTTGCAGTCATCGATGAGGTAATTTATTATGAGCCGCAATAATGTTTGTTTTGACAGCAATGTGATATTTTATGTGGGGAGAGCCTTGTCAAAGATTATAAAACATTGGCCATGTAGACATAACCGCATCCACTAGGATACTGTGTGTAGTCAACAAAGATGTTGATGCGTGACCTATTTAGCAGTTAGCAGTCAAAGGGATAAGACGTGCTTTTCAAGCTCTCTCTCTTAATCCCCTTTCACAAATTTATTATACAACTAATACCTGTGTGATAATTACAGCTAGCAACTATGGCGCAGTTATTGCAGCCTCTGCTTATACTTCTGCTCATATTCACCCTTATATTAAATCAAAGAGGAGTGAAGAGCCTTGAGCATGCAAACTATGCTACTATTATGGACATTAAAAATTCCCTGCAACGAGATCAAATAAAAGAAATTTGGAACACTGACTATTAAAAACTTGTAAAACAAACTGATTCTGGATTATTAAAAACTAAGAAACGATGAAGGCGATCAGGTGTACGAGTCAACATAAGCAGGAACCAAGGCAGAGTCCCTCTACCATCAATTGTACTTACAAATGCTAACTCTGTATGTAATAAACTTGATGAATTATATGGACTGCTAAACACCAAACGACTTAAAAATCTTTCTCATGTTATATGTATCACCGAATCCTGGCTTACCCCTGACATCTCAAAATCATGGACAGAACTAGATGGATATGAACAGTTTAGAAATGATAGGCTGCCGGAGGACAGCAGTAAAACAATAGGAGGAGGCATTTTCAATCATCTCTATCTCATGCTATACCCCTTCCACTGGAAAATCAAGACTTAAAGATTCAACCGCCTCGACTATAAACACTATAACTTCACATCTAAAAGAAATTGAAACTAAATACCCTAATGCCTGCATACTACTTGTGGGAGACTTTAATCAACTTCCAATCAAACTCAACAACTACTACCAAATAATCAAGAAACCTACTCGAAACAATAAAATACTGGATAAATAATAATAATAATAATACAGTTTATTTATGAAACGCTTAATTAAACTGTTTATACAATAAAACAATGATTTCTAAGCGTTGTACATGATAAAATGTGCGATAAAATATTCGGTGTAGAATAATAAAAATTAAAATAAAAATGTACATAAAATCTGACAATGAGTTAACGGAAAGATAAAATTATAGTAACTTCTAATAAAATAAATGTATGTACACATTATATTTAGTTAAATATGGCCACCTGCCAGGCAAAAACAGGCAACCAGCCAGGCAAAAACAGGCAACCAGCCAGGCGAAAATTAAACATTAAAATGCTTCACTAGAATCAAGAACGGCTACAGTCACTGCCACCAACTTGCTAAACTGGGCCTTTCTGATCACCATGTCATGCATTTAATACCTAGCTACAAGCCTCTGTCTAAAACTAAACCCTCATATATCACATGCCGTCAATATACAGATGAGAACTGCGAAGCTCTACAGGCTAGTTTGGATATCACCCTGTGGGATAATCTTCTGGATGAACCCTGCATCGATAAACAGACAGATGTGATCTCCGATTACATAAACTTCTGTACAGACCTGTGTTTACCGACGAAAACAGTTAAAAAGCATGCAAATCAGTAACCATGGTGGAATTTTCTTCTGGATGAACCCTGCATTGATAAACAGACAGATGTGATCTCCGATTACATAAACTTCTGTACGGACCATGACGAAAACATTTAAAAAGCAAGCAAATCAGAAACCATGGATTACCAAGCACATAGATGGTTTGATTGTTCAGAAACAATAGGCACACCAAAGTGGAAATAGAAAACTGTATCATAAACTTAAAAAATCAGTCACCAAAGAAATCACCAAATCCAAAGTGGAATACTCTAAAAGAATTCAACAACATCTAATCAATGAGCTAGCCAGAGCTTGAAAGATATAAAAAAATTAAATGGACTTCCTACATCAACCTCTACAACTGAACATGAGATAAAATACAAACCAGACGACCTGAACACATTCTTTGCACGCTATGAGAAACCTAAAGTAAATAACCCAGATATCGATGAAACTAAAATGACTGCTCCTCCATTTGAAGTGAATGTAGAAAATGTACTGAAACAACTCAAAACAATCAACACTAGGAAAGGAGCTGGACCCGACGGACTAATCCCTAAGGTCCTTAGGAAATGTGCCTAACAACTAGCCCCTATTATTACTAAACTCTTCAATAACTCTATAGAGCAACATACAACACCTAAGCTATGGAAATCTGCTGTAATAAAGCCACTACCGAAAGTCACCACACCAACACAACTCAAAGACTACCGCCCGATAGCCATAACCAGCTGCCTATGTAAAATGTTAGAGAGTCAACTTAAAATATACATAACTAAACACACAGCCATGGACCGCCATCAGTTTGCCTACCGCCAGGAAAGATCAACACAAGATGCTGTCCTATGCCTTACAACAACTATCACACACTTTATTGACTAAGCAGCCTCTAACTATGCGAGATGCTTATTTTTTGACTTTTCTTCTGCTTTCAACACCATCAGAGTAGAATATCTAATCCCCCTGCTACAACACCTCAACACCAGAGTAATAGGATGGGTAACTAGCTTCTTGAGTAACCGTGTCCAGCAAACAATGGTCAACAATCAACTGTCTGCACCAATATTGACTCATACAGGAACTCCCCATGGCAGTGTACTCTCGCCACTATTATTCTCCATCTATACAAACAGGATTACATCTAAACTGTCGAATATCACAGTACTCAAATACGCGGATGACACTCGTTTAATTGGATTAGTTGGCAATGATTTAGACTTATGTAATTATTTTTCTGAAATTAATAGAATCTCCAAACAATGCACTGATTTAGATTTACTACTTAATGCTTCTTTCTCTACTCAACTTCTCAAACCTAACACTCCTAAACTGAACCTAGATGGCACCAATATATCCTTTTGTGAAAAGGTAAAATACCTTGGTGTAGACATTGATAACAAACTAAGATTCAAAGATTATGTGCATAAAATAACTGGCAAAGCAAGTCAAAGGATGAATGTTGTTAAAAATTTTATGTATCTGAGTTCGAAGCCATTAGCCTCCATGCTGTTCAAAAGTTTTGTAGTTTCACTCTTAATGTATTGTCTACCTGTTTTGCACACTAGCATATATGCTAAGGACAAGAAAGTTCCATACACTGGTAGCAAGCTCTTATTATCACAAAGTATATGCATCTATTTTTCGCAACGTTTAATGTTTGTGATAGCTAATAAATCAATCAATCAATCAATCAATAAAGTTGTTGATGAATTTCTATCAACACAGCGCACTAACAGCTCTGTGACGTCAAATATCACACCCTTTTCAGGGTTAATTTTATGCGAGCGTTTTTAGGAAGGCCTCTACTGCGATAGATATATAATGCACTTAGAGTGGACCAATTTTTTAAAGAAGCATATCATTACTGAGGTGAAGAATCAGAGAATAATGTGATGCATAAGTAATATTGAGCCACCTAGTGGTTTAACTGTATTATATTGCATGGTCATTTCTTTGAATTTCTAACATTGTGTTATGTTTTATTATTCAGTCTCCCCGAAACTCACAGCAGAAAGGAGGCGGCGGCAGAAGTATGAATAAGAACATCAGTATGGGACAACGCCAGGGTGGTGTCAAGGTCATCTCTCATCAGCTGCAGAAAAATGTAAGTCTGGTACTCACTAGCCTCGGCATTATTAGCAGCTCTAAGCGTTGTAGCGCTGAGTTTTTCAATATCTGAATGCTCAACTAATATATAACATGGCAAGTAAGCCCATGTTGCACTTTTGACTCAGGAAGCGAAGTGACTATTTGGAATGACTGAGCAGAATATTTGGATTCTTTGACTACCTCCTCTTTATATTCCTTCAATGTTGTGGCAGTCTTAATGATTAGAAGATCAATCACATTTCATTCATTCACATTCATACATATACAGTATAGGATTAGAAGTATTAGTTGTCTGTGTCCTTGGAACATTATAATAACCATCTGTATTACAGAGGGCAGAGAATGCCTGGAAACCTGGAGACAAGGCTAAAGACGAGAACGCAAGCGAGGATGATAAAACACACAACGATTTGCTCAAAACTTTCAGAGGCATGCTCAACAAAATCACACCACAAAAATTCAAAGTTATTCTGGAAAAGGTGGGGACCAATTGATAGAGTTTTCTCCCTTTGTTTGCCACATGAGTATGCTTGACTTGTAGTCAAATGAGATCAAGTATAATCCAATTTGGAGTTACTCCCCTTCAGGCTGCTGCTAATCAGTAGAGTTGAAGAGGCCCTGATGTGAGGCAAGTTGGATCAAACTTTCTCTTTGGTTGAATAACATTACGTTACATAAGATTCTATCTGTGAATGAGAAACCAAAAACCTATAAAAATGATTTGGCAATGACAGAAATACTCCCTTTTAAATGCTAAATTTGATAAATTATACTGATATTTGCAATCTCTACTGTCTGTAGTTTGAATAGAGATGATCTATTGACTGCTACGGTATTTCACAAATATTTCAATGAGGAAATCGTCGCCAAGTTTTGACAAAACAACATTATTTTTATTTTTAAATGTTTTGACTCGACTCTCGAATCATCAAAAGATTTTACTGGTATAAGAATGGTATCGTCATCAAGCCAAAAGAAATTAACAGTCCCAGCTGATATTGTGATTATGTTGGGTTTGGTCGGTGACAGGGCGTTGTCAACTAAATGAACAAATGCACTTTATGGTATTTTTGCATGTTTGCTTCATGGTGTTTGCCCGCTGTTATTGGTGACAGTCTCAACCTGTATCATAAAGCCTATAAATATTTAACTATGCTTTCATGCATGCATGAAGGCCCCAAAACTTGTCACCAGCTTCAGTATTTCTGCTTTGTTCGTTGTAGATATTGAAATTACCAGTAATATCAGAGCAAGATCTTACAGGAATTATGAACCTTGTGTTTGAGAAGGCCATTGCAGAACCTTTATACAGACCCACGTATGCATCTCTTAGTGAGAATCTAGCTAAGGTAACTGATATAACAGGGCCATACTTTCTCTGTCATTGCATGCCTCTAGGGTGGTGATCTTGTCACTCCTAGAAAGAGGATAAGACATTTTATGTAAACATTGTTCATTTTCACAAAATCCTGACCTGACCTGACCAGCTCAATGCCACCCCAGTGAAAATGCTGTTGGCATTAGAGTTGTATTTCAAGACACTAGGCAGAATAGCTGTTAGCCACCATAATTAGATGCTTTACTTTAAATTCCAATTGAATTAAATTGCAACTACACTGACACACAAGATCTGCCCAAAGTGAGTCAGAGACAGAGTGGTTGTTTTGTTGAGATATGTTTCCAAATTGGTATAGCAGTTGTGAATCAAATACAATTACAACCCAGAAAATATGAATGTGAATGATAGCGAAAAAAGTTTTTGTCGCATATTAATAAAAATAACGATCCAAGTTTCAAGATGGCTCTTTTCTCTGCTGTAGGAGTTCAAGGTACCACTAGCTGATGACCCAAATACATCTGTGAGCTTCCGAAAGCTGCTACTCGTACGATGTCAAAAAGAGTTTGAGAGATCACATGATGATGATGTAGAGATGGTAAGAAAAAAAGCTAACCTGGACAAGGCCACAGGTGATGAGAAGGCTCAACTTCAAGTGGAGTTTGATAAGTTTGAGACCACTGCTCGACGCAGGAAGCTAGGAAATATCAGGTATATTGAACAACTATAATAGAGGAGAGCTTAAGGTGTCATTGAATTGATACGCGTTACTCTTTGTTTGTATTCTGTTAGAAAAAGCTCTCATTTAGGTTTAGTTTAGACTATATACAATTGAGAGGGTTTCTTGCTTTACCAAACGCTGTTGAAAAGTCGGACTTTCCCTAACCTAGAATTAAAAATTAGGTGGTTGAACATATTGTGGTCGAAACACACTTAGGGTTTTAACTTCAGAGGTTTGCACACAACACTAAAAATT
The DNA here is from genome assembly GCA_914767715.1 of Membranipora membranacea. Taxonomy (NCBI): domain Eukaryota; kingdom Metazoa; phylum Bryozoa; class Gymnolaemata; order Cheilostomatida; family Membraniporidae; genus Membranipora; species Membranipora membranacea. The sequence continues at coordinate 4,401,103 of OU612074.1, forward strand.
GAGAAATGTTTATTTATAGATTCATAGGAGAACTGTTCAAGCTCCAAATGTTGGTGCACAAGATTATGCATGACTGTGTGGTGAGCCTTCTGAAGGGAGCTGATGAAGAAAGTCTTGAGTGCGTCTGTTTACTATTCACCACAATAGGAAAGGAGCTAGATACTGATAAGGCAAAGGTACAAATCATTCTTTGACCAAAAAGCCTAAGATTCGCTGCCATAAACAGAACACAAGGCAAATCTGTTATGAGCCCAGGGCTGTATTCATGAGTTTTGAAGTGGTAGAGCCAGGCGGGGTGGGGGCTGGAGGGGCGCTGTAGGGCCTTCCCGCCAAGGGGGTATGGTGGGCCTTCCCCAGGAAAATTTCAAAGATCGAAGGCATTCCCGCCCTTTTTGAGGAAAAAATTGACGGAGAAGTTTGCTGCGGGAATCTTAGTGCAACAGGGACGTACATCATCTTATCCTTCCTGTGATCGATACGTGGAATTGAAATAAGTCAGCAACCATATTATAGAATGCGGAAACAGGACAGACAGTAAAAAATATGAAGAATGTTAACTGCTTACAGTTAAGAAGATGAATAACATTCATTCAAATGTGTGATATTGATAAATTAATGTCTAAATTCTTACTTTTTTGACCACCAAAGAAAAGGCTTGTGGGACGAGATCCCATGAACTTGCTAATATTGAATCACAACCAATCTAGTACGTGTTATGTTCAGTGCCTGTTTGTTCGAGTTCGGCCCAAGGTGTGTTTTAGGGCGGGCCTTGGCGCTGAAGGATAGCTCACATGTTTCAGTTTTAGATGTACTGATGAACTCTAAACCTCATAACAGGCTGAAATTTGCAAATTTTTGATTATAAAACAGCTTTATAGATTTTCACCAGTATTATCCTTCCAACCTTAATCTCACCTTACACAGAAAACACCATACGATAAATATTTTGGAACTTTACCTTTGCAGCCGAGAACAAACCAGTATTTTGCTGAGATGAAGAAGATAGCCGATGGTCAGTCTCATAAGAAGGTCTCATCTAGGATTCGATTCGCTCTACAAGACACTATCGAGCTTAGAGAGGTGGGTTTCCCATTTGCACACAAACAGCCTAGAAAAGTTTGAGAGAATCAGGGGCATGATGATGTTACTGCCATGCCCCTGAAAATCATTTTCACCTCAGCTCTCTGTCATACAAAACCTATCCTGATTATGATATCTTTGCTTTAGAATAACTGGAAGCCTCGCAGAGAAAGCAGTGGACCCAAAACAATAAAGGAGGTTCGAGCAGAGGCTGCACTAGAGGCTCATGAGAGGCAGATGATGGTAAATTCGGCTCAGATACCAAACCGAGGCAGCCAGAGCCGAAACTTTGCACAGCCCAGGTACGATAGATTTCTAAAAATGGTTTGACGTCAAGGAGGGTTAATTAAAGGAGATTGCCGCTCACAACTCCTCTTTCACTAGCTGGAGTTGTTTTGCTAGGTAAAAGACCTTTTACCCGGTACATTACCATGAGGATACATTATAATATCACTCTAACTATACTTGGCTCACATGTCCCAGAACATTATGTCAAAGTTGCGACTTCCCCATTACTTTAATGGCACTTTTAAAAGACATTAATTTCGTAAATTTATTTATGTGAAGCAAACAAACTGCTCACTGCCATCATTGAAGCGAAACATTGGCGTCAGAAGGATTTAACAAGGGGTGCTCCTTTTAGCTGTAGAGTAGTTAGTGGCATGTATAAGCGGGGAGGGTGCGCGACGGAAATTTTTTGAAATTCGAGACCCAAAAAGAGATATTCTGGTACATGCCAGCCAACTTTTATGGATGAGCAACACCAAGCGTGAGGCCAAAAATATTTAACAGCAACAGCCTCTTTCCCGGGCCCAGATTGAAAGTTTTATCGATAAAAGAAAACATTGAGTTCCCTGATAGTAGCCTAGTTAGATAGTTTATTTGTGAACAAATTTAAAAAATGGTTGGATTAAAATCAGACCAAAGAGTACTTAGTGATCACAACCAGTAAATACATATAGCATTCTTCCACCTGCAAGACCATTATTTATTAGGCCTTATTTGATTGATTATTAGTCATTGACGTTGCAGAATGGTACAATCGTAGCCAGCTCCAGTTTTCTGCTGTGTAGCCTGGAAACGGAATCGATTACCTGGCCCACGTCTACCTCATCAGAGCAGTGGATGTTAATTAGGGCCAGAGAATCGAGCCTTTGGGATGTCTGTGTCCGCCTGAGATAGTTATTTAGCCTCCTCAGCGTTCTGACTGACCTTTCACACTCACATGTTGTGACAGGCAGTGTGCCTGCTAACAACAGGAGAGTGTGAATATTGGGGTATAAAGCATAAGGGCACTTAAGCAGCTCTTCGGTAATGGTGTGACAAGGATAAACAACTCCAATTGTTAAAAAAAATTTTAAACCTCCCAAGGGGTGCTCACTTGAGCACCCTGAGCACCCTTTCTGGTCCACCCATGAAGCGAAACAATTTTTTGAATTTTGCTGCCTTCTGGAAAATGTTGATTTCATGAAATTTTTATTTCAATTTCACAAGGCTTATTTTCCAGTATGGCTGAATGATCTATTTACATGGTGGGCCAGCATAATTCCCCATCATTTTTAAAAGCAACCATAAGTGAGCAAGTTTCTAGACCAGATCAATGATTTGGATTGAACTACCAAACCAAAAAGAAATTAAGACATATTAACATTACATTATAGACCACAAAGAGGTGAACAGGATGGCTGGAATCAGGTAGGAGGTAGTATAAAGCCTCAGCGTATAGACCCCAGTAAGCTCAAGCTCAGCAAACCCACATTCGGGGCAAGTGAGACAGTGCAACGCGAACCAAGTGTTGGATTTGGCAGTGGATCCAGCTGGGGTAAGAGATCAGGCTCTGGAAAAAGTACACCACCTCAACAAGAGGAACGTCGTAACAATCCGCTCAGTAGATTCTCAGTAAGTGCGAATTGCTCTCTGCTGTTTTGCAGGAGTTCTTTTATTGCTATCATGCACTGTCAATATTTTATCATTGACGATTTAAGTTCACAGCGGATTTTGATCCTGTGGATCCAAAAAAAGGTCTGCTCCCATTGTGTGTCAGTTTTATACAATAACATGAAACTAAAACCTATCAACGCAGATACACAGGAACCCAATATGTTCACTTAGACTAAGATCTTCTTACAACAGGCACTTAGTATGGGTGGTGATCGAGATGCAAGTAGAGATGAGAGGTCAAGATCGGGCCAGAGGTCACCGACTGGTAGGAATAGTATGGGCCGAGGAAGAGGTGGTCGATTGAATATCCCTCCACGTGGCTCTATGGAGAAAGACATGTAAGTTGTTTGCTTTCACATCGATTCGATCAAAGCTGGGGAAACTAGCTGTAAATTGTCAGGAATTGATCTGAAGTAGATCTGCAGTTGTCTTAACTATTGTCATGACCCGCAGACACATACATGTTCTAAGTCCGGAGGTTCACTGATGTTCACTTAGACTAAGATCTTCTTACGACAGGCACTTAGTATGGGTGGTGATCTATCAGTTTTCGCCATGAAGAAATACCATCTTATCCCTGCTCTATGTTTACTTCAGATCTAGTGCACTAGCAGCTGCACGACAGTTCTCTAGACCAGGTACTGGCGGTCCTGGTTCTCGTGGTGCTTCCAGAGAGAGTAGCGTTGAGGGTCGCGGTATGAGGACACCGACCCCTACCAGACAGGGCGCCTCAGCAGGAGGATCTAGGGCTGCTGCTCCTGCTGTCAAACAGCTAAGTAGAGATGAATGGAGTCAGAAGATGGGTTCTATAATAGATGAGTTCATCCACACCAAAGACCTTAAAGTGAGTCTGCACCGCTTTACCGACCATGGTTTGGCCATTAGTGTTTACACCTCACCTTGTATTCTTATGCAATTATTCTTAAGTGCCTAAAAATGAGTTTCCAATCTTGTCACATGAAGGTTGAGTTAAACAACTGCCAAGTACTCTGCGATAGCATGCAAACATAAAGTTATATCAAGCTTTGATTTTCATCTGAACACAGCCATTTGTAGCCAATTTACTGGCACAGAGCTCGATGATAAAGGTGGATGATAATATTTGTGTTCAAACTTCTGATTGAGGTAGATGTTGCGTATCAGGTAACCCCACAGGCCCGAACTACCACAATAGCAACCTAAATCGCAATTAATTAAATGACTCACTTCTGTTTGTAGGAAGCCATTGAATGTGTTAAGGAGATAGGAACACAGTCTAGTGCTGAATTACTAACAGAAAGTTCGATCAACCATATATTAGAACGATCTTCTCAGGCCCGCAAAGCCTCTGGACAATTACTAGCCGAACTTATCAAAGTAAACTTATTAACATTGGACGATCACATGAAGGGACTAAGCTCTGTCATAGAATTTGCTGATGATCTGGCCATAGATATACCCAATGTGTGGCAATATTTCGGAGAGCTAATATCACCGACGTTTATGCACGCCAAGGTTCCGCTAGCAAAGCTGGTGGATGTCTGTAGCCCTCTACTATCTTTAGGAAAATCTGCTAAACTGGCTGCTGCAATACTAGAGGAAGCTAGTCATAGCATAGTAAGATATCTTGTTATTTGCTTTTAATTTCAACAGCAGTTGTATATTTTTCTTGCATTAGTTCAAAGTTAGATATTTGAGTTTTGCTCCCCTGCTAATCACTTACAGTCGCTGATGGTAAAAGATACCTGATAGCTCGTAATGATTCAGCCTTGGAATGTATCTGATTTGCATAAACATCTTCTCAGATAACCTCGTCAAGCATATCATGACCTACTTTGGTCCACTTGGCTCTGAGGCAAACTTACTAAGGCTTTCCTGATTTTGTAGGGTCATATAGAATTAGGTAAACAATGGAATGACAGCAATCTAAAGTGGTCTTCGTTCCTCTCAGCTGAAGAAGATGAGAAGGAATTCATCAAATCTAATGTAAGTATTATTACATAACACTATTTAATTTTCTCTTGAAATCACCTCAAAGTTCTTGGAAAGAGGTAGTAATGAAGTGGGCTGCAACTTATCATTTTGTTGTTGAAAGATGTAAGAGTATATGTCACTATCTACAAAATGATTGATTAGTATTTATCACCATTGTGATGTGTTCACCACAATGATGCCTTTCCTACTTGTTATCTAAAGAAACTAGAGTACACATTATCAGACACAGTAGCCAAGAGTACATCATCAGCCTCACGCCAAACTTCCTCAGAGGATATCAGTGAAACTCTGAATAAGTTATTACTGATAGACTCAGCTCCCAACGAGACTGTCTTTGACTGGATCGATGGTAACCTGACGGCTGAGAAACAAAAAGAACCCAACTTCATAAGATCTCTAACTCAAACAGTCGCCAAAGCTTGCATCAGTGAGTTTTCAACCATCTTGGCTACTGAAGTAAAAATTCCTGGCATAGATAGTGTGTGAATCATGATTTGCCAATCATTGTTTAGATTTGATTCACTAAACAGCCCCTAACCACCCTGAAAAACAGCTATCAAGAGATTTATTTACTCTTTACTGACCATAATGTTGATGCTATACTTAGTTCCTCCTTGTAGTTCAACTTTTTTCAAGGTCGCATCATTTTATAACGTGTGCGTTTTATTACAGAATCTAGCGAGTTGCAAGAGGAGGCTTTGAAGAATCGTGCTCCCATGTTATTGAAGTATTATGACGGCAAACCCGACACAGAGTTGGCTGCTCTCAATGCACTAGAGGAATTAATGGATGAGCTGCAACACCCTTCCAGTAAGTCGATAAATAAATAAGTCAGCACATTGGAAAATGCAGCAACGTAACCTTGTTTTGTTTTGTCATTTTTATCAGAACTATGCACGGCACAAGAATCACTTGAACTGTCATGGATGTGTTAAGCTGTGATGTATCTGGCATCAACCATGCCTCCATATCTATAGGCTCCTCATCCGCAATTCTAACTGAAGCTACAGAGATGATCTCACTGCCCCCACTGTATTATGTCGTATTATCAATCTATTACATATTTTATCGTTTTATTTTAGAATTGCTCAGCGATATCTGTTATGCTCTCTCTGAAGATGAGTTGATATCAGACGATTCATTCTTTGACTGGGAGAAAAATAGTAAAAATGGAATAGCTATCAAATCTGTATCACAATTCTTCCAATGGTTACGGACTTCTGATTAAACGGCTTAGTTTCTTCAAATTACTGTATGAAATACTGAGTTGGGAGTACAATACGGAATGTTCTTCAGAACACTGACATTTGTATTCCCCAAAGTTTTCCATATGTAGAGGAAAACCCCCAACTCTTACTGAGCAACTTAGAATGGTGCTATAAGCTTACCATTACAACCAATATTATTATCAATATGGTATATGATGATAATCTATGAATTCTGTCAATTTATGAAGTTTTTTTGTCTGAATTTATTCCTTGATGAAGCCTCCTAATCTATATTCAGGCTCATTTCTGCCCTATAATATAGCAAACATGAACTTTTTTCCAGGGGCACCAAACAAAATGTGGGGAAAACTTCCATACAGGGAGGTAATGTCCCACAAAATGAGGTAAGCTCTGACTGAAGGGGTCAAATGCTATAACCTCAGGCCCTCTGCATGGTATTTTGATTTTGGGAGAAAGCATGCACTCAATAGTAATTTATTTTCAGTTAAATATTATTATATAACTGATATGGATAGTATTTCACACGATTTAAACATAGACTGTTGATGTTGTTGCTCCTATAAATAATGATGCAGAGATTAGGTCTATGGCTGAACTGTAATGCACAGTTTGTGTGTGACTGATGTATATTATACTGTATTCAATTATATTATTATAAAATAAAAACAATGATCCCCTGGAGTATCTAGTCCTATAGATGTACGCCAGAATAATTATAGTAATGAAGTAGCTCAGCCAACAGCATGGTAAACTGGTGGAGCAAACATAATCCTGAAGACATACGAGGAACACTGACATTCTTCAGATACCTAACGATTTTGTGTCAATTCTGGTCACAGAGAATGAGACTTCCTGATCAGTGAAATTGTCCCCTCCGCACAATGATTATCAACTGAACTTGATTGACAAAATGAGTCGACAAGATCTGCTACATCAAAGTATGTTCTGGTGATGCTGATGATAATCAACTCTTCAAGATTCAAGCATATTATTGGTTTTGGGATTGCTTTCGTTTTTGGGAAATTGAAAAACAGCCAACTCAGTTTGGTCATCTCAGACATCCGGTTTGGTCAAATGGTTGTCCCAGTTTGTACGACCACCAGGAGACGACCTTTCTATGCACAATCGCAGTTTCTGTGAGATCATACATGTTTTATCCAGTGACGAGGTCAGCTATAATATTGTTCCTATGGTACTGCAAACAGGTAGGGAGTAGTATTTCGCTTAATTAGATAGAGAGAGGTCCCTTAGCAACCAGGTGTTAGATTTTAATCTCATTGCAGTCCACGTGGTTGTTGAGGCCCCTGGTGTGCTCCGACCTGCTTCAAACAAGGAGGAATATGGTGAAGTAATTGCAACCTCAGCATTGTTGAGGGGACCAATTTTATGCACACACTTCCTTATTACAACAGGATTACTCAGTTATTAGTACCTGCATCTTTGGAGTTATCTGCTCAGATAATAAAGTGTGACAACTTCAACTCAACAACTTTATTTTTGTGCTTTTGTCCGTTGGGAATTTTGGATTCTTGTTTTAAACATTCTTGTTTTAAACGTGATATATCGCCTTTCCAGTTTCTCAGAAACTACTTGTCCCGTTTCAAAAACTCCTTCACTGACACGTTGCTTGTAGTCTGACTTGTGTTTAATCTCGCAAATTTTTCCAAACCGCATGTTCCTAACTTGTTGTACAATAACTAAAATACATTGAATACATATAGGCAGCAATGGGCAAAATGATGCAAAAGCGTGATGAAAATCAAAGCAGTATTACATGCAAAGCACATTGCATACAACAATGGATCACCTTTTTTGGGTGATTGTTTAGCAAGGAAAGAGAAATGTTTATGCTCATAACTTCTCTACTAGTGAATTTATCATCAAACGCCACGATCAAATTCTCGGAAATACTCTCTAGTTTAATGGAAGCTAGTGTGTATAACATGTTGTTTAACCTATTTTCAGTTTTTTGGCTGGAAAAAAGTGCATGTTTTGGACCAAAAAGCTGGTTTAGCCACAAAAATCCAAATATCTCAAGATGTAAAGCCATAATCAACAATCGCTTCGATAAAACCTAGACAATCTCCTGTTGTTCATCATGCTGACAACAAATTTGACTGACATCTTTCTGAATTTCTGATTTTTGGCTGGAAAATTTTGACCTAAATTAGTTAAAATTTGGGTTATATCTGTTACAGTTGTGACAACCAGGATCTGTAAGCTGGTAAGATTATTGATTGAAGTGACAGTACAAGACCAAAATGGTATAATGAATTGGAAATTTGAGTTGCTTCATTATTTGGGTTTTATATAATGAGGGGTCAGAAATGGCCCCATTACCATTGCAAAAATCAATTACAAGTCTCGAAGACAGGAGGCCCAAAATCATAAAGTTTCACCAAAATATCACTCCTCCAGTTAGTGCCATGCCTCCTCTACATGGTGAAAGCATAAGCTATTCAAATACCTCAAAAACAAGGCACAGAGAGCACAATTTAAAAAGGGCACTTTTTGCCCCAAAATGAACTTCCAGAGGTCACTGCGACTCAACGTCAAATATTTGGGAGGTTTAAACTGTGAAAAAACTATTAGACATAATCACCAATACAATATTAAAAAGTTTTAAAAGTTCAACACGAAGCCAAAAAATAAAGGGATATGATATTCAATCTTCCCATCACAATAATGTGATATCAGAACCTAGACTAGTGTGGGATGTGCAAAACATCAGTGCATTTGCTGGTATCTATTGCATATGCCACTCACAACAAGGATTTCCTTGCTCACAAGGAGCGTGCAAAAATGCTGATATTAATATTTAATGCCTATGTGTTGCAAAGAAATGATTCTGAGCTGATTAAAATAGACCGCAATGATAAAATACTGTTGTCTTGCAACACAAACAATCTAATAAAAGTATCCCGTTGATAATACAATCAGCTTTTGCTCTGAAAAGGTCAATGCTGGCATCGACCCATGATTTGACTTCATTGATAGTACGATGAGCTCCCCTTCATAGGATAGTACCCAGATGACAGTTTATTTATAATGAGTGTAGACTCTGACAGTGACAAGTTATCCACCGATCCTAGTGCTTTGCTGGTGATGCAACTATTGATGGAGTCCTTTGGGTCTGGTGAGAGAGTGTCAGAGAGGTTCTCAGCTGATTAACTTATTGGTTGATATTTCTCAATCCATTGAACTACGTTAGATGAGATAGTAGGCTGTTTACAATCAATTTGTTTTTATGTATTGTAAATGTGCCGGCTTGATGGGTCTGCGTCATAGACTTAATAAGAAACCTAGACAGGACACCATATACAGCTGAAGTGAGGCACTTATTTGTGGAGCGACGTAACGTCATTGGAAGGTGCAGTAGCATTGATGCTGTCATTGACTTGCAGCTCATATACCTGGTTTTTTTGTTGATAACTCGATCAATTTTTATCGGATTGTGAGTTTGAAAATTGCTTCACTATCAGCAGCATCTTGTTATCCATTTGATGTTAGTTTGCCTTTTAAAAAAAAATCTTCTGACGAAAAGTATCAAACTGTTCACGACAAGCAGCTAAATCTGTTGTAATTCTAAAACTCAAAATTCGATCAAAATTGATTGAGTTATCAACAAAAAACCTGTATATGAGGCCATATAAGCTACAAGTCAATGATAACATCAATGCTACTACACCTTACAATAACGTTACGTTGCCCACAATTAAATGCCTCAGTGACTCAATGATAATGCTCCATATAGTGTCCTGTCTAAGTTGATTATTAAGTCTATTTCCACGTTTTCAGTTTGTTCATTAATTGTATTGGTGATAAGCTGCTCAATGTTTCCCAAATAACTCTCGTTTAGGATAGTGTCAATATATCTATATTGTGTGGAATGGTCAATCATTGATGAGATGAGGAGTTTGAGGAGGTGAGATTTTATTTAATAGAAGGTGTGTATTGTGTGGAGCTATGTTTTGGAAAGATAACTCCAAACTGAGAATGTCATCGCACGTAAACTCTGCGATGCAGAGTTTATCTGTGTATATTGAGAACAGTTTGGGGTTCAGCAGTCCTGTGTGCAACCTGTAGATATAACGATTAAAGCTGCCTTCTTTTAAGATGATATAACTCATTATTGGCTCTGGGTATATATAGCTGATGATGTTTGGTTGTAGGTTGGAGCTTGGTTGGTCTGTAGCCAGTAGTACTTTTGTAAGGGATAATGAAGTGGAGCTCTTACTTATTTATATTTTTTAATTCATCAATCAATCCTGTTTGTAAGGTTTATATTTAACATTTGTTTATTGGATTAAGTATCACCAAAGCATACCAATGCCTGACTCAAAGTCATTACATTCAGTTTCGCTATAAAATAGCTTTCTTGAGGTTACATTTGGTTTCACAATAAAATGAAGCATTAACAATCCATGCTAGGGCAGTCAAACAAAGGACTGGTAATTTTAGAATTCCCACAACTCAATATATATATATATACTTTATTCTGTCTCTGCCGTTATGGCTAAGAAATATTGGTTTTGTAGGGCTAAAAGTTACTAGTGATATAAAAGTCTGTACATTATAAAAATATTATCTTTGGTGGTCACATGATTTATTTGTGGCAACATATAAATGGTAAACTAAATCGGAGTTGTCATATCCTTGTAGAAGGCTAGACAACCCTGAAATTTGGAAATGCTATGGGATACTTGATACTTGTTTGTTTTGGATTGATTTCAGTCTAAAAAATAACTTAAGGAAAGTTTGATTTTCATCAAAACTATCAAGGCACATTATGCCACGCGTAACCAGCTCAATTTACAGGTAGTCAAAAGTATGAGTACTACATGAGTTATTTTTTTAAGACAGAAGAAGAAATAATAACATAGCTAGTCAGAATGTCAATTATTGCTGAAGTCAAATACATGTAATGTCTGTTTATAGTGGCCTTTGCAGTTTGCTGAAATTAACATTTTCGTCCAAGATAGTGAAAGCAAACCACAAGTTTAAAATCTGCAACTTAGTGCCTTAAGTGGTGTGTAAGCTATTCCTCACCTTGTGCCTCCAAACATTTCCTTCAATCCTTTCTGCCATTGTGGGCAAGGTGGCGTCTTTTTCCTAGGCATCGCCTTAATTTTAGTGCTGAAGGATTATTGACAATGTTTGACCACTCTTGGCTTAGTTCTCTTCACGTATCTTCAACAACTTTTTATGACGCCTAAATGTATGATCATTTTCCAATACTGAACTGGTTGGGGTCAATCATCTCTGTAGCACAGCTCATATATGATTATGAAAATGACCACGTGTGAAATTCAAAGTAACCTTAGGCCTGCTCCCAATCCAGAGTCACGCCCCGGGCTGTTTTGTGAAATGGCCTCATAGACCCAGGAGGAAAGGAAGAAATACAGATTAGTTACACTATACATGCCTGCACATGGTTTCTTTGGTATAGACAGACATTGTGAAAAAAGCCACTTCCTTCAAGGAGGAAAGGGAAGAGAGGGGAGAAGGTGTCAATGAAATAAATGCCCTCACAGAAGTAAAGGTATATTTATATTACATGTACATGTATTAATTAATTTCATTGATAGCTCTTCGAGGGCCCTGGGCCTTTTGAGGGATGTTTATGATACATATAGGCTATACATTGCTTGCTATTCAAATAAAATGCTGCTATAGTGGAACTTGATTGATTCTATCAATCGAATACCAATATTCAACTCAAAAAACATAGTGATACATGATAGTGGGCCACAGTTTTTCTGTGTAGTGTCGAGAATTATAGTTTTTCCAAGATAGTGTTATTTTATCTGCTTCAGGTCTTTAGCTGGGGATCTGAATATGTCCCCATGCAGTTATTGTTCATTGCTGGACCATTGTATGTGATCAATCAATATCACAACCTTACTGTGCTCAGAAACCCAGGTTATTTACAGTGAGCCCAGCTTTATCAGTTGAACAAATGGAGTTGAGATACTAGGAGTTGTCTGTCCTATAAACATGGTCACATAACTGTCACTAAACTTCGGGGTATTCAAGACAGGACACAATTGCTGGAACTGGAGCCCTGACAGCCCCAGACAAGGGGTGCTAGCCTTATCCCAGGGCTCTCAACCACTCAGGTTTAGCCCGAGTTACTCAGATTTTTGGGTTCAACTCAGGCTACTCAGAGATTTTAGAATGTAAGCTAAAAACTCAGATTTTGCTCATTGGCAGAGATGAATAACAATATATAAGCAATGCTAAATATTGCCTTACAATAATTTATGCCATATTATTGAATGATCAGGTATTAGATTCTAGTTGTGATAAGCTACGTAAATAAATAATACTGCACTGCCTATACTAATAACGCCTCTCACTGTAATAATACTCTCAGTGCACTGCCTATTCAAGTCATTTATGTGAAATTGATATGGCTAAATTTCAATTTGCATTTGAGAATGCTTTTAAAATTAAGCTTGCAACGAACCTGACATGATTGAATGAATCTAGTCTCTAATTTGAATACAATAATAATAATAATAAGCTTATTTATGAAACGCTAAATAAAATTGTTTAAAAACAATGATTTCTAAGCCATTCCACCATAGGGTGGCAATGGTGGAATGGAATGTGCTGTGGGATGAGAGAACACAACTCCGAGTAGTGAATAGCGGGCTATCTAATTAGCGCCATCGACCCATTCTTTTTTGGGGATGGTGAGATGGCGCAATCGGTTAGCGCGCTTGCTATTCACTGCCAGGCGATTAGTGCCGCAGGAGTTGTGGGTTCGAGCCCCACTGGGGGAGCTTTCATTGTTGATTGTTCCAGCCCCCAGCACCCTCGGGTGTATACCTCTCCTGTGTACTTGTCTACTGACTGACTCATGGAAAAGACATGTGACAGCATGGAAAGACATGCTGACAAGCTGGAAAGACAGCTAAAACCTACTACAAGGGGTCCCAGCAATGGGCCATGTAAGGCCAATAACCCTAACACGTACGCTGTGTTTCATAGGGTGGCAATGGTGGAATGGAATGTGCTGTGGGATGAGAGAACACAACTCCGAGTAGTGAATAGCGGGCTATCTAATTAGCGCCATCGACCCATTCTTTTTTGGGGATGGTGAGATGGCGCAATCGGTTAGCGCGCTTGCTATTCACTGCCAGGCGATTAGTGCCGCAGGAGTTGTGGGTTCGAGCCCCACTGGGGGAGCTTTCATTGTTGATTGTTCCAGCCCCCAGCACCCTCGGGTGTATACCTCTCCTGTGTACTTGTCTACTGACTGACTCATGGAAAAGACATGTGACAGCATGGAAAGACATGCTGACAAGCTGGAAAGACAGCTAAAACCTACTACAAGGGGTCCCAGCAATGGGCCATGTAAGGCCAATAACCCTAACACGTACGCTGTGTTTCATAGGGTGGCAATGGTGGAATGGAATGTGCTGTGGGATGAGAGAACACAACTCCGAGTAGTGAATAGCGGGCTATCTAATTAGCGCCATCGACCCATTCTTTTTTGGGGATGGTGAGATGGCGCAATCGGTTAGCGCGCTTGCTATTCACTGCCAGGCGATTAGTGCCGCAGGAGTTGTGGGTTCGAGCCCCACTGGGGGAGCTTTCATTGTTGATTGTTCCAGCCCCCAGCACCCTCGGGTGTATACCTCTCCTGTGTACTTGTCTACTGACTGACTCATGGAAAAGACATGTGACAGCATGGAAAGACATGCTGACAAGCTGGAAAGACAGCTAAAACCTACTACAAGGGGTCCCAGCAATGGGCCATGTAAGGCCAATAACCCTAACACGTACGCTGTGTTTCATAGGGTGGCAATGGTGGAATGGAATGTGCTGTGGGATGAGAGAACACAACTCCGAGTAGTGAATAGCGGGCTATCTAATTAGCGCCATCGACCCATTCTTTTTTGGGGATGGTGAGATGGCGCAATCGGTTAGCGCGCTTGCTATTCACTGCCAGGCGATTAGTGCCGCAGGAGTTGTGGGTTCGAGCCCCACTGGGGGAGCTTTCATTGTTGATTGTTCCAGCCCCCAGCACCCTCGGGTGTATACCTCTCCTTATAGAATATCAATACACTACACCCCAAGTGAATCAATAATAAAGATAACATCAAACTTTTGCATGAGGATAGTGTGTGGTATTTGTTGTGGGTATTTGATTTCATTTGTGATAAGCTATGCTCTTATTGCACTGCCAATCCCAGTGATTTGCGAAATAGATTATTATGGCTAAATAGAAATTGGAATTTTAGGCATGTTAAAAAACTGATTTTGCAGGTGAACTGGATAAATCAAGGCAATGATTTCAATAGCATAACATTACATTAATTATGCCTTTCTACCCTGGCGCCTTTAAATCAATATTTTTACAAACATCATATTTTAACATCATGGGGATTCATTTTCACCTGTGGCAACTGCCTTGGTTAGTCCATGTTATGTGAATGTGGACACCTGCATCCACTCCCCTGCCAACAGTGTCTGGTAATTACGCCTATACGATAGTTCTATATGAGCAGCCACAGCTGACAGGTACAGATGTCAGGCATTTTATGATCATTTTGATGGAAGGCAAGACGATGGGTTAATTGACACCTGGTAGGCCTAATATATTCATGCAGAGTATAAGTCACACTACCCCAAACTTCTACACCTACACAAGATTACGTAAAAAGAGGGAGTAACAAAATGAGAAATGCTAATAATTTTTGAATTTGAGATGGCTGTGTTATCGCTTTACGCTTTACATTTAACACTTTCTATGCCTTTTGTACTCTTTAAAAAAACACGAATATGACCAGACTTTAATCTCCTTCAGTAGTATACTATAAGAGTCTATATCAGGGGCTTTTACTCGCCCAGAAGGGGAATTCCCTACAATTATTGATTTTAAAAGCCAAAGCCAATAAACTAATAGCCTAATACTGGCATAAACATTCACAGTATGTCAGCTGTCTAGAACACTTATATCATTCACATAAGGCTGTGGATATTTTACATTATAGGGGATTCCCCGCTGCTAACAAACAGTATTCATTACACAGAATGCACAATCTGAAAGCTTTATCATAGCAATCTCAATCACCCTTCATCAACAAGTGATAACTAATAGTTAACTACAATACCTTATTTGCGTTGGATAAGCCAGTCATGAGACACGTTCATAGCAAGTTCATAGCCCACTCACACTTGAGAACTGTTAGAGACACCAAAAGCTAAGGGAGGACTTCACTTCGGTATGTGTATTAGAAAATACATTTCAAGATAGTGGTCTGCACTGAATATCCTCTTACAATGGACTGCCTTCTCTGTAGTTTATACAAGTCCAGTGGAAAGGCCTCTACAACCGGGGCATGCAACTGCTGGACTTGCTCAAACTAAAGAAGGCATGTGCTTTTAACAGCTGCGTTGCAATGATTATGTTTATTAGTAAATGATCATACTTAAATAAAAGATGTACAGAACAAGTGTTATCTCTGAAACTAGGGGTTTTAGGAAAACTGATACAACTAAACTCAATACAATCGATAGAACAGGCTCACCTCAAATCACTGTTACAAATGTCTGACTTGCTCAAGCAAGATCTTCTCAGTACCGAGCTATCAGTGGATTGTCCTCTCTACTAGCCGCCATCCTTTTGGGTGACTCTACAAGTAATATAATTCTCATATGAGTAATCTAGCTGTCCTCACGAGTATAGGCTACATGTTGCACAGAAAACAGTCATGAGTAGAGTCCCTTTCCCAATCTTGCCTACTTCTTTTTCTTTAATTTTTTGGTTGTAGCGTCCTTCAAGTTTTTCATTGTTTTGATTGGATCCATAATATGTAATAATATATATGTATATATGTATTTGGTACAAAGGGATAATATGATTCCTCAGTATGAAATATGATAGTAGTCTGCATGCATGTTTGCCGCTACGTGGCTGACTGGTTTTTGGCTGAGTCATGTTGTTTAAACCTTTGTACGCAACTACATGTAAAAATAGGAGTTGCCTTCCTTTTTATGTGTGGTGGGGAAACTCCAACGTAATATATGATTGCTATTAGAATTTGACTAATATTCAATATAGCACTAGTGTGAATTTCTCAATGTAGTTTGCAGTAGTACTCCATTTTGATATATCACTGCTACTGTTTGTAGGCTTCACGCTTGCAAACTTTGCTATGTTTACATGTTTTATACATACTTCATACATACATACATACGTACATACTACATTAAGTCACCCCAAATAGCTAAGCCAGAGGCTAGCCAAAATTTACTCATTAAGTGTAAATTAACTCTGTGTGGGCACAACTCTGAGCATTTAATTCTGGTATTATTACTCTGTCTAACTAGATCTATGTTTCAATGTTAAAATCATTTTTTGGGCATCACTGCGTTTCAGACCCAAGAATTGTTGGACAATTCTGTACAATTCTAGAATTGTTGGAAACTAACCCATATATCATTACCCAACCAGCAACCATTATTGTGCAATTAACCCTGCCTGCTAAATAAATTACATTCATTCTTGCTATTTTATAGTTATAGTATAAGCCTTTACAGTTCTAGTCAATATTACATAATTGGATTGACATTGTATTCAACTAGTTTGTATTTAGATGACCAGGCAAGATCTCCTGTAATGAATAGATATTGCTGTGCAAGGTAGCATCAAAGTCTATAACGTGGGAGGCCCAGGTTCAAATCCCCGCCGAGACAAATCTTTTCTTTTCGTCATGATGGAAATCGAAAGCATTCCATTTGAATTGTCCGCTTACACTTTTTGTAAGCACAGAAAAGTCTAAGTAATGAGTATGATGACCCGTCAAAATACTTATGTTCAAATCTCTATAATTGTACAGAATTCTCCAGCAATTCTTGGGTATGAAACGCAGTGCATACAGCCGGAAATTCCTTTCTCTAATGTTAAAATAAGTTTGTACAATAATGAGGACGCTTGCATCCACTCCCCTGCATGCCACAAACAAAACATGGTCTGATAATAACGCATATAAGATAGTTCTATATCAGCAGCCGCAGCTGACAGAGAGAGATGGCAGGGATTTTATATAAATTTCATTGACACAGGGTAGTATGGATGGATTTATTACAATCACTGACAACGAAGCAGCGAAATTGGCACTGGTAAAAAAAAATATAGAAAAATCAGGTCTCTGTGGTAAAAGTTAAAATGAATATTGTTTAGTGTGAGAATCAGATGTCATAAAGACCAGTCTCGGCCCCAAACACCTCTGTACTTCATGGTGCGGTAACGAGTAGGCCTAACAGGGCATAATTTGAATTCACACCTACGCATTCTGCTTTTAGATAGAAAAAACCAATAACAAATTGAGCGGTGCTAATAGATATGAAATTGTGCTGCTAATAGCTTTTGAACTTGATATGCCTTTTGCATGCTCATGAAAAACCTGCATAGACACGGCGGCTGTAGGAACGAGGGTTACTAGTAGATAAAGCATTATATGATAACAAAGGACTATAAATGCCGTTTGCTCAATCAATATCTCTAATGTAATAATCTAGTCTTTTATGGTGTCATTGAGAGGGCTGTTTTAAAAGTAGATGAACTGAAACTGCTTGCTGACTGCACTTCAATAAGTGCCACTGTAACATTGTGAATAACACTATTACTAAATTTAGCTGAGTTAGAGGCGATCAAATCTCATGCCCTGTTTTCGTAGTCAGACTCTTGACTGCTGAAACTACCTCGTTCCAAAAATTTAAGCAAGATCATGATTTGTTCGATGATTAAAATGAGGGTAACCATATTATTTGTTTTACCCGAAAAGCATGATGTACCATCGACTTTATCAGTTGTGACAGAGGCAGTTTAATCAAGTATAGTGATTGAATCTGTCTAACTAAGCTGCTTAGTGGTTTCTTGTTCCCCAGTCCGAGTGTAAATTGATAAACCATAAACATGTATCAGCGATCAGGGGTTTGTACAAAATATAGAACCACTCAATACAACACATTTCTTTCACAAAACTTTCAGTATTTCATGCTATCATACTGCGCTGGTAGAGCACTAGATTTTTAAACCTCCTAGGTGCAACTGATGAAGTACGGGGGCAATTTCTAAAGCTACACATATTTTTACCTGGAAGAGATAAAAACTTTTTCAGCGTCAAAATATTGCATAACTACTGCAGAACTAGCTGCCAGACTATTTAGCTTCGGTCCTTCTGTATTTTCCAGGTCTTCAAGTGTTGTAATCTATAACTCAATCAATTTCAGCCTTACGATGGCAATAAAACATCACTATAGGTAATCATTCAACTGTAAACTCAATCCAAACTCAATGATACACTAATCTCTACACTATAACTCAAGTGCTTATGTACCGGCCAAGTCATGGTTATTCTTGTTATTCACTATCGCGCTGTTAAACTGTAACTTCAAATGTAATGAACCCAACATTATAATTGCTGTAAGTACTATAGTTATTGTTTAGCAGGTGCCTTTCAGAAGATAAAGGAATCTTGGACGATCAGAGTAACACAAAAAGGAAGCAGGGTGATCATATCTTATGTCCTGTTAATCTAGAAAATAAGAGAACCGAGAAATATCCAACCACAGTGCCTGAGATTGACATCAGTGTTGTACCAGGAGTCATGTCAGCTTACAACCCTAATATACGGCAGGTAGGAATTTGTGTTGTAATTTAAAGCTTTCTATGCGTATAATAACGTTGGTACAGGTGATGGCCAGCACCATAACTACTTGTGTGTCTGAGGGTCCTAGATTTGACATCTGGGGTTTGTTGTGCCACAATATGCTCAAACCTTCCCAAAAACAGAGAGAAATCAACATAACCAATTATACTGTATTTTTTTATCATTGAAAAGCTAGGATTACCAGCATCACAAAAACTTACTTTTGAATACCTCAGGTGACATGACACAATATCACAGCTGACATGAATATGCAATCATATTTTCATGTGTCTGAAATGTTGGTATCATAATTGTTCAGCCTTGTTACCGCCTTCTTGCGCTAAAATGCATTACTATAATTGCATTTCTTGAGAAACTATGGTAGTCTTTGAAGTCTTTTTACAGATGATAGCATATGATAGTTAACAGCTTTGTTTAGTCCGTTCAGGAGACCAGCGGTGATAAATCCATCTATTCTGTGAGATTCTTGTCAGTTTTGAGTGAAGTAGATGGACTCCATATTAACAACTTTGATGGCATTCCTCATTCTCAGTGTAATTTGTATACACATAATGCATCTTTTGTCATACTTGATTTCACCAGCAACGTGCCATGTCACAGCCTAGAGGAATACCCACCAATCATCAACGGGGACACAATATACACGGTATGAGCGGAACTTCGCCTCAAACACAGCCAATGCACTTTTCCCCTCAACATCCACAGTATATGATAGCTGATATGCCGGGACAAGCTATGGTATGTTTTATTGGAACTTATCATCAATTTCTACGTCAAAGTGTGTGAGTTTAATCGGCTGACAAGCTTTACCAAAATCTGTGTCATGCCGGTTAGAAATGGCTCCGAAACTTCACTTGCGAGAAAGTTTGGATTTAAATTGGGTTGTGCCGTTTGAAAACTTCCAAAAAATTGTTACAAAGGGTGCAGATCCAACCTTCTGGTCTGGTATTTATTTCGATCGGAATTCAGATGTCCTTGTTACATTAAAATATTGTCAAGCTGGTAAGGTGGGCTTTTGGTTTTACGCCGTTAGTCAATACTGATTTTCTCAAGTTCCTAGCAGGGGTCATATCTCAAAATACTATGTAATAATAAGCTTTAAATTCTATGATCAATTAATACTATTCAACTGTAGTTACTCAAGACAGATTAACTGAGGGAATTCCCTCCTAAATACTACAAAGAAATCTCACTGGGAAACCCTATTGTAATTTCCTTGTTATGACTGTACTTGTGTAATGTGTACAAGAATGCGATAAATTATGTATGACCTGTCTATGTTTATTTGTCTACACACTATGCTAATAAACCAAATTGATTTCTCAAGTAAGCTATTATGTCAATAATCAAGTGCTTCGCTCAACAATAGGCAACTCAAAAATAGACTTCGTTCTACCGTTCACAGTTCTGGACAGAAAAGGCTACTTGGTAGAACTAAGACTATCCTCACCCTGACTCGCGGGAAATGTTACTTCAATGATCTTGTATGAAATTATAATCAAAAGTTAACAGTAAAGATTAGCTTTACTATTACCTGACATACAACTGGATAGTTTTCTATGGTAACAAAATTAAATTTCAGCCTTATAAATAACTAATTTCAATTACATCAAATGATGACTTTAATTCAAGCTCTACAACAGTTACTAAGCTATGTTAATTGAAACCAAGCGAAGCAGTCTCAATTGCCAAAACAAACTGCTTTACGCCCCATTTTTGGTATGCCAATATATACCCTGAAGTGCCACCTGCCCGGCTAGTAAATATTAGCCTCTTGCAAATTTTGAATTAATTAAAAACAAAAATCAAATGACACTTTAACTTCATAAAAATTGTACAAATAAACTTCCTAAGTCTCAAAAATAATTACCTTATAAATAATAATACGGTACTTACTATATTCCAGTGAAGTCTGTCTAAGTTAAACTTGTACTCCTCAAGTCTATATTTCTTCTTTGAGAACGCCTCTGTCACTGTGTCGTCAAACTTGTACTCCTTATGTCTCTATTTCTCCTTTGTGAACGCCTCTGTCACTGTGTCTTAAAACTTTTATTCTTTAAGTCTGTATTTCTCCTTTGTGAACGCCTCTGTCACTGTGTCTTCAAACTTGTACTCCTTAAGTCTGTATCTCTTCTTTGTGAACGCCTCTGTCACTGTGTCTTAAAACTTTTATTCTTTAAGTCTGTATTTCTCCTTTGTGAACACCTCTGTCACTGTGTCTTCAAACTTGTACTCCTCAAGTCTGTATTTCTTCTTTGAGAACGCCTCTGTCACTGTGTCTTCAAACTTGTACTCCTTAAGTCTCTATTTCTCCTTTGTGAACGCCTCTGTCACTGTGTCTTCAAACTTGTACTCCTTAAGTCTCTATTTCTCCTTTGTGAACGCCTCTGTCACTGTGTCTTAAAACTTTTATTCTTTAAGTCTGTATATCTCCTTTGTGAACGCCTCTGTCACTGTGTCTTCAAACTTGTACTTCTCAAGACTGTATATCTCCTTTGAGAACGCCTCTGTCACTGTGTCTTCAAACTTGTACTCCTTAAGTCTCTATTTCTCCTTTGTGAACGCCTCTGTCACTGTGTCTTCAAACTTGTACTCCTTAAGTCTCTATTTCTCCTTTGTGAACGCCTCTGTCACTGTGTCTTCAAACTTGTACTCCTTAAGTCTCTATTTCTCCTTTGTGAACGCCTCTGTCACTGTGTCTTCAAACTTGTACTCCTTAAGTCTCTATTTCTCCTTTGTGAACGCCTCTGTCACTGTGTCTTAAAACTTTTATTCTTTAAGTCTGTATTTCTCCTTTGTGAACACCTCTGTCACTGTGTCTTCAAACTTGTACTCCTCAAGTCTGTATTTCTTCTTTGAGAACGCCTCTGTCACTGTGTCTTCAAATTTGTACTCCTCAAGTCTATATTTCTCCTTTGTGAACGCCTCTGTCACTGTGTCTTCAAACTTGTACTCCTCAAGTCTATATTTCTTCTTTGAGAACGCCTCTGTCACTGTGTCTTCAAACTTGTACTCCTTAAGTCTGTATTTCTTCTTTGTGAATGCCTCTGTCACCGTCTTGACTCGTTGGTAAATTCCTACTGAACACTAGCTAGGGTTGCACTTCGTAATAGTGTTGACTGTTTGCTGACCATACATGAGTCATAAACCCAAGATTAATTATAAAACATATGATAAATATTGGTTAGTACATGCATGTCATTGTAACATGTCATTTATGTAATAATAAATAATTATTAAACATGAAAATTATCTTAATTCTATTCTGAAGTTTCCAGTATGTATAGGTTATGTTAATCATTAAATTAATAATAATTCTACTGCCATCAGTTTTTTTATGCTGCTTTCCATGACCAGATAAACAGTTACAACCGAAACCAATAATAAATTAATAACCACAGCCTAAATTTCTACTGCTAATTGTGGTAATGTAAATAATTAGATATAACAATTGTACATGACTAGTGCAGTGGCTAATAAAAAGGGGAGGGGGAGAATGGCATTGAATAAAAGGTCACTGTTGCAATAAACATTATTGAACATCGTTTTTGTTGAGGCCGTTGTGTCTCTAATATTTGCTGCATAAATTTACATACTAACTAATTATCGTAATAATTATATTTTTGTTTCATAAAAATTTGAGGCAGGCAGGGTGGCGTAATTAGATGAGTCATATTATGTATCATGTATCATGAATCATGAATCATGAATCATGTATCATGTATCATGTATCATGTATCATGTATCATGTATCATGTATCATGTATCATGTATCATGTATCATGTATCATGTATCATGTATCATGTATCATGTATCATGTATCATGTATCATGTATCATGTATCATGTATCATGTATCATGTATCATGTATCATGTATCATGTATCATGTATCATGTATCATGTATCATGTATCATGTATCATGTATCATGTATCATGTATCATGTATCATGTATCATCAATCTTATGTATCACGTATCACTTCTCACTTCTCATGTATCACGTATCACGTATCATGTATCACACTTGGGGGCCAACCAAACCCCAGTAGTTGATGGACTGTAGTGGGTTTTCAACCCACGACCTCCAATATCCTTCCATGCTAAAGGAATGGCGCTCTAACCAATTGAGCCACCTCCTAGTGTGATGAATTACACTTTGAAATTAGTTCTGGGTACCAATGACTTTACGACAGGGGAATTTCATATAATAGTATCAACAGTCGATGACTCCGCAATTATACATTCCACCATTACACACATAAAAAAACTACATCGCATGTATGTAGATTTGAAACATGGGTTTAACCTGGAGTTATGCTTTCACAGTTCTATCATGCGAGTGTTAAAGATGGGATTATAATTACAAGGACCTGCAAAGTCAGCAAACCATTGTCATTTATATGTATGTACAGGTAATGTGGAATAGGAATATGGAATATGCTCATGATCTAAAATTGATAGCTAAAGATGATTGCGCAATTTATGAACATGTATAAAAAGGAAGGTGGTATGGTGCTGCACATGTGTGATATACTAAATACAAAGAATGATGAGACTCAGATACTATCATGGTCCATAAATCTCCTATAGCCTATGACTACATGTAATAATTCATATAATGTATGTGAATAATAAAATTCAGACGACGGGACTGTTGCCGCAGCGGACAGGCGTAACATCTTAAATATGGATGGCTATTGCTGCACTTCTAGCTCTATCAACATTAGGGTTGGAACGACATCTTGAGGTTGGAGTTGAATTTCAGATATTTTACGCCGGATTCAACCACAAACCGGATCGGATATGTGTTATGTCTGATCCGAGATGATACGTTTTTAATCAACACTTACTTAGCATCATTTATCCCACAAAAAATGACAAGGAAAGAAGTATGATAGTCATTAATTTGTGGTTCTGATTAGATAATGGAGTTTGGCTAAAAGCACTCAGTGATCAGTAGGCAATCAATACCTATCTTATTTTCATAGCTAGTTATATTGTTGCTGATTAAGTTTGATGGATGTGTTTTTCTGCTGAAATTGAGAGAAGCATCTTTACTCAGATCGTTGTGAATAGGGACATAGTTTTTCTCCAAATATGTTCCCTGTAACAAACTATCTAGTTTAATGTACAAGGTCATCCTCTTCTTCAAAGTAGGAGGACAATTTCTATCCTAATCACAGCAGAGAGTTTGGGACATATGAGCAGGGAGTTTGTTCAAACTCAATGATTACAAACATTGGGGTTTGAGTGATCCTGGCAAATTGAGTCAAGAGATATTTGTACTCATTAAATGATACTTTCAAATATACTGTTTGTGTGATCCTTGCACCGTGGCTGTTTGAGTGATAAGTTGGTCCTTGTAAAGTATTATATCCAAGCAGATACATACGCATTTAAATTAGGGTAATGGTTCAGGGAAAAGATTGTTGACGCTGTTTATCCATGTACTCAATGACCTTAACTGTATATTATGGTGCAAAAGTACAGCTGCTTGGACTTAGCGTTTGTACGCGTCATCCGGATCCGATCTGAGGTTGAATCTAACGACTGATTCGATATCCCATCCGAGGTTGCCTAACCCTGATCCGTTCCACCCCTAATCAACATTACAACGAAGACAAAAACGCATATATCACAACCCTGACAACTGCTGATGGCCAACTGTGTCCCAACTGCGCAAGCGGTTTTGCCACCGTTGGGCGTGTTGACCAGACACACCGCTACATCACATGACTCTGGAATCCAACAGCATGCTATAAAGAGCATCTGTTGCCCAACCAATCCAAGCGCTACAAAACAATCGACTGCCAAACAAAGAATCTTCAGGCAAATCAAGCTAAAACAATAAACCGGCTAAATGTAGACATCGGCCTATGTCCAATTAACCCTTCACCTCAGCGGGCCCGCATTGACCAGCGACTGACTTGCATGGCTGGAACATCTGGCCCAACTAACGCCGAATCCTCAAAGGTGTTTGCCTCACCTTTCCATTTGTCCCAGTATTCATTTCTAAGCAATACACCATAGTCAAGTGATATAAATTTCCTCATGTTCAAGGACTACTCTATGGCAGCTTCAAAAAAATCAATCCTTTGCCGTGCAAAAGATGCCATTACTTAATTTATTTTCCTAAAAGCTGCCAATATTAGTGTTCACTCACAATTGAGTGATGATGATATTTTTTGATGGTGATGGCTAATTGATGGCACTATGGTTGGTTATCCCTAAAATGTATTTTACCTATCAACATTCATCAATTTGCAGTGGTGCCCAATCCATGTTTATTTCCAAGTTAGATGCAGTAATTTACAATGGCAATAGCTTGTTCGAATTTACAGTAGACAATTAATTTTCAGAATGAGTCAGACAGCCAGAATGGTTTCATTTGTGATAATCCCAATAAATCTGAATGATAAACATGACTGAGCTAAAAACAATGCAAACAGATATTACCTTGAGAATTCCATGAAATTAAGAATTAAGCCTCATTTAATTTCGGCAATAGAATGTCAATACACAGTTTTGAGATTAGTGTCTCTCATGGAAGAAATTTTGTTATTACACAATTGGAGCAGGGCTTATGTTTGATTATATCTACATATTGCCATGCCGGAAGCAGATTTTGTGCTTTTCTTAATCAACATGTCTTTACTCCCACAATAAATTTCCGTGTTCTCGCTGAGCGCAATAAACCGAAATGAATTGGGTATACACAAATTGGAATACAAAAATTGGAATACAAAAAATGCTCTGCGAGTCAATAAGGGAATTGGACCAGGGGGTCACATTTCCAGTCATTTTGAAAAAATTTAAAATCAAGCCATTGCAAATGCTTTTTGAATACAGAACTTTAAAACTTTTATTAAAATCATATTCAATTCAAGATATTTTAAATATGAAAACAAACCATGAGTACAACACTAGATCCAACAAACTTAAAATTGTTAAGACAAGCAACAAGCGAGGAGAGAGGTCCTTGTTGAGCAATGGCATAGCCTTGTTCAACAATTACCTTTCGTGAGTTTGGACAGGGCCAGGATGCGATCTCACAGTTGGGCTGGCGGGGCGTCTCTGGTCGTGCAGTTGATAGCGGGTACGGTGGGCATGTTTTGCCTGGGCTTTTCATGATGTTCGTGTGGTGTTCTTGTAATTAGTTGGAGGGTTGGCCGCCACTCTGGTCGCAGACTATCTGGCTGACCAATGCTTTTATTTTATTTATTTGAACATTTAATCGCTTAATTTACAATGTTTCTTTATAGCAAAATACAGAAAAAAAAATGTCCTCAATATCTAGTGAAAATTGCCTCAATCAATATTGAATTAGGCCGGTATTGCTTTGTACAATCTGTCTGACAATTTTTGTGGTTTTCCCTTGTACCAACCATGATACAGCATACCTAGCTTACTTGGTGTTGACAATTACCCACACATTTTTCTAAGGTACCTGTCCATGACTTACAGATCAATGGTGATAATTTCTGGTCCCTGATAAGAGAGCAAACAGTAATACAATATTTTGAGCTTACCGCAGCTACTCTAAAATGAAGTTAAGAGCAGGTGACCTTCAGAAACTTAATTATTTTAATTTCGTAGTGATAATGACCGATAAAATTTTTTTGGCTCTATTCCCTATAGGTAGATGGATATTAGTTCAATCAAGTTCGTTGTAATTTGCCTGCATTTATGAGTTTTTGGTGCCAGTCATTATACGCAAAGGGCAGCTCCAAGTGCATGCACACCAGAGCAAATCCAATATATTTGTTTATAAAAATACAGCACAGTTGTTCAATAAGAAAAAAACGATGTTGATCTCCCACAAGACAAGTCTTATTCCTCATCATTACATAATAGAAATGTATTTCATACCATGATGCATCATTGGTAACTAATACCTGAAGATCATCATTTGAAAATTTATAAGAATGGACTTATTATGATATGTTCTTTTTGTGTTTACAGTATCATCCTCAACAACAGATAGCACAGCTCTCACAGTACCCAGGGCAGCCTGGATATTATATACTTCCTGCTGGCGGCCAACCACAACCCCAAGGTTTGATGTCCTTTAAATTGATTTGTTGTGACTTACTAAGATATTTCCAACCATCGTTTTCCTAAATAATTTGAAGAACAACGATGAGATGTGAATTGAGATCTACTCTCTCAATTCAATACAATTTATCCGATTGAATAAAAGAGAGTAATATTAGTTTGCTCATTGAAAAATCTCTGATTCACTATGGAGTTATATGAGGGCGCACCAAACTGCTGCAAGTGCAGTGTTGTAGCGTTCAATTCGACCACTTTGTTTCAGATGAGCGAATGTTACTATATAACAGTTTTTGTTTTGGCAAACATATCATATCATATCACAGGTCAAGGAGAAAAGGATTGGATAAAATTTATAGATCAATGGAGAAGGGGAGTCTTCATCCTTCAAATTGTATTCTTTCAGGTATGCAGTGTGCAGCTTATGCTGCTGCGGCACAACAACAGTTGCAGCAGCAGCAGCAACCACAAGGAATCCCCATGCAAGCACCGATGCCTCAACAGCAAATGCAACCACGACAACAAGTAGCACTAGTTAACCCTCCGAATAGTGCAGCCTCAGATTCTACTAGTAATACAAGCACGCCACCAAGCACAGATAGACAAATGTCCAATGCACAGGCTCAACCCACTGCCCCCACTGAGGCAGATAAAACTGTAAGATAACCAGTATGTTGTTCCGTTTTTTTCTTAGATTGTATACTTAGAAGTGCCACATCCTTGCATACATAAGACAAACTGAACGAGTAATCCTTCATTGCTGTAATGCCATTGATCGAGGGGAGATCTGATTCTTAGTGTAATTTGTGCTCATTCGCCCCAGAGGTTAAATTAAAAGGCTAACTTATGAAAATTTCATATTCATGTTCATGTTCATATTGATTTTATTTTTTATTTTATCATCATTATTTGGAATTGGTCCTTTTAAAGGTGCCTGCTGCTGAAAAGTATGTATCTGCCACTGATAAAGCTTCCTCCCCAGAACACCACCTAGTGATAAGCCACAGAATAAAAACAAAAAAACCTCTTCTGCAAAAAAAGAGAGATCACCTAAAGCTAAAATTGCACCAAAAACTGCTGTTGTTGAAACTCAAACACCCATCTCAAAAATTGGTAAAACAAACAACCTGGCATGGGAAAAGTCCCCAACGACAAGTAAACCTGATAGAGAGAGTGTAAACCAGGAGCCATCAGCTAAACTAGAGCAAACTAAACCTGTCTCAGATAGTAATCCAACTGCCAAGGAAAGTCACAAGGAGGTAGAGAGAGTCCGCAAGGCTACAACCGAATCAGCAGTAGCTACAAAGGTTCGCTATCTTTAATGCGCAGAGTGTCTTTCCCATTTGCCGATTGGTGGTTTTGTTGGTCCTGATCAAGTGGATAGAAAATTAGGCATTATTACCGTATGGTCGCGTATTGTAGCTGCGTGGCTAATGTCCATGAATGGTTAAAACTTAGTCAAGTATACCGCGGTTATAATAAGGGCATTGTTTCCAAATTCTATAGGCAGGCGGCTAATGAGTGAACATACATACTAACTCTGTTGGGTACCACTCAGTTGTAACAAGCTAGCAGCAACTACATATCTCTTATTTTTATTAACAATATACGACCTCAGAGGAGACATATAAAACTGTTGAGCTCAATGTATTGACGTTCAAGGTCAAGCAGTTGTTGCCTCGTTACACCTACATAAATTTATCATCCAATTAGAAACGATCTGACCAATAGTTAACCAATTCTTCTTCCCAACAATTCGATGCCACTTCTTATTATTAATGGCAGACAGAAATGTATCAAAATGTTTTGTTTTGAAGAAGTTAGTAGGACAGCTGTGTGCTGTGGTCAGGTTCTTTGCAGTGTGGTGGGAGGACATTAGCATGTTACATATAGTGTGCATACTTCTTGATCATTATATTGCCTGGGCGGCTAGATATTGTGGTTCAATGACAGTGGGCTTGCTGGTGTGACATGGCTAAAATCTGTGTTTTGTGTCCCAAATTAATCCAGGCCTGTTCACCAAAAAGCCGCGTGGTTACAATACGCGACCTTACGGTAGTCTATTTGGTGTCTCTAAAAGCTAAACATATACCATACCGAATTCTCATCAATCA
Source organism: Membranipora membranacea (assembly GCA_914767715.1). Classification (NCBI taxonomy): domain Eukaryota; kingdom Metazoa; phylum Bryozoa; class Gymnolaemata; order Cheilostomatida; family Membraniporidae; genus Membranipora; species Membranipora membranacea. The sequence continues at coordinate 4,430,184 of OU612074.1, forward strand.
TGGGACACCACCATTACCCTACAATTATGTGATTAACTTATTCCACTATACCTATGTGGAATTGTAAGTTAATATCAGGCATAATTTGTATTAATATCAATCTTTTCTACCCCTATATTCATTTTATTTCATTCAAATTAACATTTTCGCCAGCAACATGAGAAAGTTATTTACCCCTTTTTGAACCGACCTAGTTCTGAAATATACAAGCAATTTCCCACCACCATTTAACCACCACTCTCTGGCTCACAAATCTAACCGCTGGTACTTTTCCATTTCCGAACTTGTCTACCCAAAAGTCTTGTGAGATTTTCACCCACAAAACTTAATTCATTAATGGGGTGCAGAGTCTAAGTCTGCGGCATCTGTTCTAAAAACGATGCGGAAATAAATGTGGAAAATACAGAGTTGTTTACATCTAAAGAACTCATTTTTTCTTGAACAATGTGACAAGGCTCAGTTATTTAATAACACAGTAGTGTGTTATAACCTGTAAAATTTACTAACTATAACCTGGCCTTTAAGCCTCATATTTTGTAGTTATCTTATCTTACCTCTAGCATTATCTAGTACCACGGCACGCCATATGGCGAGTTATGCTAATTTACTTATCTCGTCAGTTCGCGGGTTTTTCTCGTTCCTATTATTCTAAATAACTGAAGAAACAAATCGTCTTTTCCCAATTACCACCCTCCCACCCTAAAGTACTACCTAATGTTACTATATTTCTCAGTGTGTGAAAGGTGACTTGGGTGCATGTGTGGTTGGTGCTAAATTTTCCGCCTTTTCTAAAGTATCAAGGCCGCTTTTCCTCCTATAAAGTTTTTGCCTGCCCATGCTGTTCTCCAGCAACTTACTGTACTTACTTAAACATTTTATTTCTAAGTTATTGGGGTTAACCAGGAAATGGCGTATTAGTCGCCCCCTTCCTATAGGGGAACCCCCAGCTATCTTGTTAATCATTGAGGTAAATGAAAAACATGTTTAAGAGGTTCTCTAAACTAAATTTATATCTAGCTATTGTGATAGTGAGAGGGCTGTTATACAAATAAATGATCTAAAATTGCTTGCTGACACTGTACCACAATAAAAACAAGTGAATCAATGTGAAGGCTGCTAGAACTTGAGTGAGCAGACTAACAGCCTGTCGCTGACATGTTTTAGGGGGGAATCATGAGCAGTCAGACTGATCCTAGCAGTGTGTTAGAAGATCATATCTCATGTCCTATCTGTGCAGAAGTTGTGCCTCTAAGGATACCTCCATGTCAGCATCTCATATGTGACAACTGTATAGGTGAGATTATTTGTAATTGACTCTTTGCCCTCTCATTGACTGAATTTTCTAAGAAATTTAGACCCTACTTATTGAGATGTTCTCTTGTCCAAATGGATTTTTCTATTTATTCTATTCTCGTGAACAGGTTATTCGCTGAGGAAAACTTCTTTTTCAGCCTGCGTATGTTTTTACCAGTTATCCCTTCTTTGCTAATAGAGTATAGCCATTTTCAGAATTACCACAGATACTCAAGCCAATAATCAAACACCAGCATTGTCAATTGGAATGATAATTTCTCGTTTGATCACTCCTTTTCCATTTTTCTTAATGTATTATTTCAATAGGAAGCTGGAGTGCCCGCTCCAAATCGAGGGATAAATTTAGCTGCCCAACATGTAGGAAGGATTGTGATGTTAACCTGCCTGTGCTCAGAATCTTAGAGAATATCAAAGATTCACTCCTAAGCAAAACTCCTTGTAAGTACATATTTATTCAAATTACGCTGTGACAAACTTTGTGTACAAAATACCCAACATGATATATCTGAGAAGAGCAGAATCACAATGAGTATTTAAGAGTCGATACTAAGCAAAGCTCATCGATGGAACAATCAATACCTAACAAATTATATGCTGAGGGGGTATGAAGGCATTTTATTGTTGCCCTTTATATAAAATTGTAAATGGGTGAATTGTACAGTATACCAGTGTGGAAAGGGACAATCACTAACTTGAGCAAAACTTTATGAGCTGATTATAAATTTTTGTTTTTGTATTTATGCAGGGAAAGATTCAGGAGTATGCGATACTTCTAGTTGTAAGCGCATGGTAGATTTTCGCTGCAGTGATTGCAAGAAATTTATCTGTTTTAAGTAAGTTAAACAATTTTGTCAAATGTTTTGCAACAATTCCATTGAAATTCAAGTCTTCCCCATCCTCATAGAGTAGAAAAATTGTGAAATTCCGGTCTAAATGTTTTGAATTTTTACTTGCTCAATGGATGTGATACTTCTGAAATAATCTGAGCATTTAGAACGTCATTGTTTTCTTAAAGACTTAGTTTGAGGCTGCTCTTTTGTATCACATCTGATTCTCCATATTCTATTCTATCATGTGAGCGATTTTCAGCTTCAGAATCCAAATATTGAGGAAGTTATTGCCTCTCAAACTTCCAGGGTGATTGCCTTCAATCGGCATTGGGAATAAGCGGATGTTTCCCCTGGGGTACGTCACAACCATAGACATGTGCTTTGTCTATGGTCATACTTATTATGAGTTAATACACTAATAATCACACAGATATGATGGGAACCGAACCCGGGTCCACAAACCTATAGGCAACGACGCTACCATCGCGCCACTTTGACCAACTAGGTGAGGCTGTAGACAATATAGCTCAGTGTTAGCGGCGTTGGCTGCAAAGCCATTTGGACCTGGGTTCGAGGCCGTTACAGATCTGAACATTTTGATGATCAACATATTTATTAGTGTATCGTAATAAGTATGATGGTTGTGACGTACCATAGGGATTGCCGGCTGATTCTTACTGCCGATAAATTGCCGTCACCTTGGAGGTTTGAGAGGCCATAGCTTCCTCAATATTTGGATTCTAAAGCTGGAATCCACTCACATGATAGAATAAAATATGGAGAATAAGATGTTATACAAAAGAGCAGCCTCAAACTAAGTCTTTAAGCTAGAGCCACTGAAGTTCTGGCTCTCTAGGCAATGTAAATCATGGATATAAATTTTATTTTTATCTCAGATGCAGTAAGCATGGATTCTGTGAGGCTAGTGTCAGACATTCTGGTTGCAAAGAGGTACATGAACTGGAGGTTGAAGCTGAGCAGAAATTATTTCAATGGAAACAGTCTATAACAAAGCAGGTAGTCAACAACAAAAGTGTTATCTGTGTGCTGTGAAGATGTCAGACTATTTTTTATATGGGCCAAAAAACATCTTATCCTGCTTATACCTGCTTACGAATAGCAAGGTACTGGGAACGAAACGCTTGAAAGCATGAGCAGTGTTGAGGTCATAATTCTTTAGTCACACATTGTCATGACCAGTATTATTACACTGTACTTGGGTTAATGTCGTTATCATGCGATAGCCTACCCTTATTGCCACAATAAACTCAGATGTTCTACGATAAACTTTTTAGTTCTCACTAACAGTACAAATACCAGATATTATGAATAGCTATACTGCCTCATTACTTTAAAAAGATGAGCAGGGTATTTCTTATAGGAACTCAAGGACATTTATGTTCAAATAAAATATTTTAGCAATACAGCTGTGCTCTCGAGCCATAGTGACCAGCATATTTATACAAATCTTCTTTCTCGATTTCTACTCGTCAATTATTTTGAGATAACAAAAAAATTCACCACCCAGTCGATTCCTGAAACAGGCCATATTCCTTTTTTTCAGATTGAAAAGCTGAGAAATCTACTTGAAGATGTGGAATGTGTCTGGGACAAACACGAGGATGCTGTTAATCGCATATTGTTGGTCGAGCAACTAGGTACTGTAGAAAATATTAATTTCTAACCCAATCAGTATACTTGCATTAATCATCTTCTCTTTTCTACCAAGCCCAGTTAAAAAATAACATAGCTGTGGATAGATAGCAGTTTGTCCTTCAAATCCATTGAGTAAACAGAGTCTGTTAAAATTCTGAGATAATCTGGAAGCTAATTTGGAAGAGACTTTTCAAATGTTGTCCATAGAGTGATTATGGAATATTCATGGTTGAAACTAAGGTAAATACATAGATAATGCTTTACACAATGCTATCTATCTGACAATGAACTACTTTATTTTTAAGGAAACCAAACAGATGTTTTTGAAGATGAGCCATATATGGTGGGGATGGGCAAGATCTCAATTCAATCAACTCCTACAGAAGCTTCTTATATCAAACAAGTCACTGGGGTAAAAATAAAATCATGCTTCAACATCATCAAACCCACCAGAGAGCCGGAGATAAACAATGGGATGAATACAAAGAAGGCAGGTGCAACGGTACGCAAAAAACACGTTTAACTGGAGAAAAGTTTCACTTGCGCAGTCAGTAAATTTGACCAAAAAAAGATTTTGGCGGTATGACAAATGCAGAAAGCTATATTTAAAGTAACTCATTTGTTGTTGATAGATGAAGTAGTAGGAAAACCGTCAGCATTGTGACATGTTGAAAATAATAATGCGTTTTACTTTATATTATCTACAGAAACTAGAGTACACATTATCAGACACAGTAGCCCAGAGTACATCATCAGCCTCACATCAAACTTTCTCGGAGGATATCAGTGAAACCCTGAATAAGTTATTACTGATAGACTCAGCTCCCAACGTGACTGTCTTTGACTGGATCGACGGTAACCTGACGGCTGAGAAACGAAAAGAACCCAACTTCATAAGATCTCTAACTCAAACAGTCGCCAAAGCTTGCATCAGTGAGTTTTCAGCCTACTTAGCAACTGAAGCCAAAATTTCCTGGCATATATCGTGTTTGAATTATGATTTGTCAATTATAAATTGTTTAGATTTGATTCACTAAACAGCCGCTAACCACCCTGAGAAACAGCTATCAAGAGATTAATTGACATTTTACTGACCATGACGTTGATTCTTTACTCAATTCCCTCTCTTAGTGTTCTTTTTCCACGGTCACATCATTGTACATTGTGCGCTTTTGTTTGCAGAGTCTAGCGAGTTGCAAGAGGAGACTTTTAGGGATCGCGCTCCCATATTATTGAAGTATTATGACGGTAAACCCGATACAGAGTTGGCTGCTCTCAATGCACTAGAGGAATTAATGGATGAGCTGCAACACCCTTCCAGTAAGTCGATAAATATGTCAAGCGTGATAGAAAAGGCTGCAAATACCCCCATTTGTCTTATTTCTTCAGAGTTGGCAAAGCATGTTATTTTTATCAGAACTATGCAGGACACAAGAATCACTTTAGTTGTCATTGATGTGTTTAGCTGTGATGTATCTGGTATCCAAATAGCATACCTATCGCAATTCTAACTGAAGCTGCAGAGATAGTCTCACCGTCTCACTCTCACTTATCAAACTGTCACATATATTTTTCCGTTTTATTTTAGAATTGCTCAGCGATATCTGTTATGCTCTCTCTGAAGAAGAGTTGATATCAGACGATTCATTCTTCGACTGGGAGCAAAATAGTAAAAATGGAATAGCTATCAAATCTGTATCACAATTCTTCCAATGGTTACGGACTTCTGATTAAACGGCTTAATTTCTTCAAATTACTGCATGAAATACTGAGTTGGGAGTACAAAACGAAATGTTCTTTAAAATACTGACGTTTGTATTCCCTAAGTTTTCCATATGTAGAGGAAAACTCCCAACTCTTACTGAGCAACTTGGAATGGTGCTATAAGCTTACCATTACAACCAATATTATTATCAATATGGTATATATATATATATTCCATGTTTATTCTGGAGAAGAATAAGTCCTTAGGACTTGTACCCAGAAAACAGAAAAATTGATAAAAATATGGTGTAGAATTAAAAAGACATGTAACTAAAAATCAAGAACAATGACAGGTAAAATTACAACGTACACGCAGGCATTAATTAGCAGTAAAACATTACACAAGTTGATACACAATAGCTAGGAAAAGAAAAGTTAGAACAATGTAGCAGTAGGCTAAAATGAAATGATAAGAACTGACTCATTAATTGAGAAGTTTGAGGACGTGGCTCCGAGTGGCATTTTTGAATGTAGCAAGGGATTGACTCAGCTTAACATGATTGGGTAATTCGTTAAACTTCTGAGCACCGATATTAGCTAAAGCAATTCTAAAATTTTCCTTGGATAGTCTAAACCCAGAACTTTTAGCAAGCCGAGTTTCACTAGTTAATTTCTCGGGGAGCAGATTGGTATCAATTATTGGGACTAAACTATTAACAATTTTAGTATATGATGATAATCTATGAATTCTGTCAATTTAGATGTTTTTTGTCCGAATTTATTCCTTGAAGCCTCCTAATCTATATTCAGGCTCATTTCTGCCCTATAATACAGCAAACTTGAACTTTTTTCCAGGGGCACCAAACAAAATATGGGGAAAACTTCTTAACAGGGAAGTAATGTCCCACAAAATGAGGTAAGCTCTGACTGAAGGGGTCAAATACTTTCCCTCGGGCCCTCTGCATGGTATTTTGATTTTTGGAGAAAGCATGCACTCAATAGTAATTTATTTTCAGTTAAAATAATATTATGATATAGCTGATATGGATAGTATTTCACATGATTTAAACATAGACAATTGATGTTGTTGCTTTTATAAATAATGATGCAGAGATTTTGTCTATGACTGAACTGTAATGCACAGTTGATGTGTGACTGATGTCTATTATACTGCATTCAATTATAATATTATTAAATAAAAATAATGATCCCCTGGAGTATCTAGTTCTATCAATGTATGCCAGAATGTATATGGTTATTCAGGAGCTCAGCCGGAGAGATTGTTAAACTGGCGAAGCTATACATAGAAGCCATATGAGGAACTCTGACATTCTTCAAAAAACTAATGATTTTGTGTCAACTCTGGTCACAGAGAATGAGAGTTCCTGATAAATGAAATTGTCCCCTCAGCACAATGATTATCAGCTGAACATGATTGGCAAAATGAGTCAACAAGATCTGACACATGCTACATGATAATCAACTCTTCAAGATTCAATCATATTATTGTTTTTTGGATTGCTTTCGTTTTTGGGAAATCGAAAAACAGTCAACTCAGTTTGGTCGTCTCAGTCATCCGCTTTGGTCAAATGGTTGTCCCAGTTTGTACGACAACCAGTAATCGCAGCCTCAGGATTGTTGAGGGGACCAATTTTAAGCACACACTTCCTTATTACAATAGGGAGTTATTGATTAACTACTCAGTTATTAGTACCAGCATCTTTGGAATTTTCTGCTCAGATAATGAAGTGTGACAACTTCAGCTCCACAACTTTATTTTTGTGCTTTTGTCAGTTTGGAATTTTGGATTCATGTTTTAAACATGCTGTTGATACACTAGTTCAGCACAAAGCGCTTATGACTTGTATATATCACTGCAAATGCCTTGGCTTGATGGGTCCGCGTCTTTTCACTTTCATTTTGTATTGGTGATGAACTTACTGCTCAGTTTTCCTCAAAGACATTCAGACATCACATTCCGTGAAATGCTAAATCATTGTATCATTGATGAGGAGATGTTGTTTGAGAAGGTGAGAGAGTTGGTTTTGCTTGTCGTCGGGATTACTGTTTTAAAGAGATAAGTCCGAATTGAGAATGTTGCCGCATGTATATCCTCTGATGCGGAGTTTATCTGTGTATATTGAAAACAATTTGGGGTCAGCTCGCAGTTCTGTGGGCTTTCTGTCGACATGATGGTTAAAGCTGCCTTCTTTCCCGATGATGTAACTTATTGTTGGCTCTAGGTACATTTAGCTGAAAATGTGTGGGTGTAAGTCGGTCTGTAGCAATTTGTTTATTAGTACTGCCAATGATTTCGTGTTGACATCACTCGTAAAACCTTTGAAGAGAAAATGCCCCTTCAGCTCGATACATATATTCACCCGAGAAGAATAAAGTGTTTGCAGAGAGAAAAGTTTGCGAATTAGAGCACACTTGAGATTGCTAAATTTCATGATAACATTTAATAAACCTCTTTAAATTATGTAGACTCCAACTACAGTGAGCCAAAGTTTAAGTTTTAAGCTAGCTCACATTAAGTCACCCCTACTAGCTCGGCGGAAGACTAGCCAACTTTGAGTTTCTCTCTCTCATTCTTGCAGTACTAACTGAAACTCACTCACCCACACTAGTAGTAGTCCATGGCCAATAATCCCTACTCAATTAAAATTGATAGATAGACTGGACCCACTTATTCATCATCACAATACTTATGCTCTAATTCTAACTGGTTGTCAGTGAGAGTGATACAACTCTCATGAGATTTGGAAATTTACACAATAGCACACTAGGCCTATCACTATGATCACTGAAAAAGGTTCGGTTATTCAAGGACATGTTGCTTTTAAGTAGGTTTTTTAGTGAGATGGGACTGGAAATATCACTATTACAAATCAGTTACATCTATCATTATAAAGCAAGCATGCAACTACTTACTATGACTCCCCAGGCTGTTTCACATTTGCCTTAATTTACCAGGAGGAAAACTGATCTTGATACTGAGGACAATAAAGCTAGCACCTCATCTACAGCCAACCAGGTAGTAATTATTCAGGTAAGAATGGTTGATCGCATCAACTGATAGACACATGTGTTGATTTTTGGCTCGTTAGTTGTCACAGATGCAGCCTTTTGAGACTATGAAACGCTATTTGGGATCGGTCAAGGTTGTATGTAGTTTCGTCCTGTATTATAATAGTCATAATATGATTATTATATAACAGAACGAAACTACATAGTCAAACTCTGTGTGGTGGCTAAGCTATGCTAGTGCACACATGTTTTACATAATGTGTACTGTTGTAAGTGGAACATGAATCAGATGTGATGATAATACCAAATATCTGTGATAACATTATCCATGTCAACTATAATTTACCATAGGATGAACAAGAGACTGGTAGCCAGACTACAAATGATACAGAAACAACTATAGAAACACCAGTAAGACACACAAATATGTTACAACCTATTGTCGAAGATTCATAGGATGTCAATTTTATTCGCTTCAAATTCTTATTCCCTTGTAATAGAAAAAAAATTATGGAATACTGTGGTAACTGTATCTTGCCCAGCATAGTCAAAATGAAGCAATTTTGATATGATATTCACGCTAAAGTTCGGGTTAATTATTTACCAATTACAATATGCATCAGATAGTTTTTTTTTTAATTCACATGGCACTTATACAAGTCAACAATTCTCTTATAAACCTACGCTACGTTTTGCTTATTTACAGGAGACAAACAAAATCTTGTCCATCTACACACCTGATGAGTTCGAAGACAAATGTAGGGAGTATCCATGGCTCACGACAGGCAAAGAGGGCAGGCTGCTTTGTAGCACATGTATAGAGGTGAGCGCCCTCAAGATTGATCAGGCTAAGGGTGTGTACATTCGCAGCCAATGGGTGACAGGTGGTGTATGTGGTAGTGGAGATGATGTATCAAAACAGAAGACATCTATAAGTCGTAAGATTTTTTACCACAGAAAATCTGCGACACACATTAAAGCTGAAGGGATTTTGCATCAGGCAAATAAAGAACAGTTGGAACAGGGTTTCAGGGAACAAAACAAGGGCCAATTTGAGACTACTGAAAGACTGATTCGGTCAGCATATGCTATGGCCAAAAACAATAGACCATATGTTTCCTATCAGGCGTCCTGCGAGTTGCAGCAAGCCAATGGCTTGGATATAGGTACTTGTTTACATTCCAGATATGCTGGAACTGCTATGATAGATAGCATAGCAGAAGATATGATAAAAATTCTTTGTGAGTCAATAATTAAAAACTGCAAGCGCATAAGCATTATGCTGGATAATCCACCACAGTCAGCAGGAAGTCCTGTCGGGTAGTGTATGTAAGATCAGCATGTCCTCAGAAAAACTCTGATGAGAGTCAGTGTTTTGCATTCCCGTTGGGTTTAGTTGAACTGCCATCCCTGAAGTCTCAGAATATCACAAAGTGTACTCTGAAGCTTTTAGCTGAGCATGGCTTCACAGATGAGTATTTAGCCTCAAATCTAGTGGGTGCATGCTCAGATGGTGCTTCTGTGATGCTTGGAAAGTACTCAGGTGTGCTAACCAAGCTGAAAGAGACACATACAAAACATCATATTCTGGCATTGTATGTGTCACAGAGTAGAGCTTGCCATAGGTGATGCGGTTAAATCTGACAAACTCTACTCTGTATTTAGCCAAAGCCCAAAAGCTCAGCGTGAGCTTGAAGACTGCGCTCTTCAAGTTCATTCAGAGTTGCTAAAGATAGGTAGGGTGCTGGATGTATGTTGGGTCGCATCTAGTTTTAGTGGTTTACAAGCTGTCTGGAAAAGCTACTCTGCCCTTCACAAATTTATGACCACCTCTGACACAGCTACTAATTCAAAACATAAATCTATGTGTGAAGGTCTGAAAAATATTCTCGCATCTGATGGGTTTGTACACAACCTAGCTGTTATGTTAGATGCATTAGAGGCCATTTCTGATCTGTCTAAGTCTCTACAGCGTGAGAACTGCTCACTTGGTGAGGCTTATGGTATGGTTACCCGTACAATCAGGGATTTGAGGCTACAAAAATCTGATGCGAAAGGGCATTATTGTTTCCTCTACGAGTAAGCTTCAGCAGGGGGAGAATTCAGAGGTGTGACTTTGGATGGCAATCGCCACAGCATGCTAAATAAATCAGCTTTCCTCCAAGCTCTGATTGACAACTTAAATAGCAGGCTGTACACCCAGGTTGGTTTTTCAAACCACCAGGAAGAAATAGATGTACTGAACCCACAAAAGTGGCCAACGGGTGTTTTGAGCCCATGGGTAAAAGGTGAGACCCAGCTGGGTTCACTTTGTAAGAGACTATCTGTAGACTTTGGGACCGTTAGTGGGCATTTTAGAGATTTTGTTGACAACCCAAACACTCAGCCCGCAAAAATCACTGAGCTAAAAACTATCATAAATACACTGCCAGACAGCAGTGCTGACTGCGAACGAGGGTTCTCGACCATGTATGTCATTTGTTCTGATTTACGAAATAGCCTGACTGTCACACATATAAGCAACTTAATGTTCATTTCTTTGGTGGGGCCACCGGTCAGCAAATTCAAGCCTAAACGCTATGTTGACCGATGGCTCTTATCTCATAGACATGCAGATTACAAAAAGAGAGAGCTTAACGTGAAGATTGTGCACCCCAAGAGCGGTACCAAATGCTCTGGGAATTATTTTGACTTTTGTGTGTCAGAAAGTTGCAACGGATTTGTAACACAACGCTATTAATAGTTTTTTAATAGTTATACCCTTTTAGTTTATTAGTTTTATTTCAATTTTATAGAAAACCTGTCAGCGCTAGCTGGTAAGTCAAAAATTTATATTTATATGTTTTTGTTCTTCTAACAGCTTTCATAATATAACTCTCAACCTAATCATGTCGCTAGTGGGTGGTATGGTGGTTTTGTTCCATGTGCCTGTCTTATGATGTCCTCGCTTCAAGCTAACAATTTAAGAATCTTAACAGCGGCCCTTTGAATGTCGTAAGGACTTGATGCCTCTCAGTGATTACGAGTTTGAGATGTTTGAAAAACCTGCTTTAAACTGTTTACTACTCATAATGGTAAGTTTGACCCCATGATATTGTTACTGGTAATCATTTATGATTGTAAGAGAAATAACACATGTATATCTGATTGCATAATTTCACTGTGAAATGGATAGATTTACTCTATTTTGCTCCCTCATCTCAGAATTTTTCCGAGGCAGGAGGCCGCTCTGCCGCCCCTCCCGCACCCACCCCGGCGTCAGGCAGTTGGCCTGACATTGTTGGGATACTGAGTTGGGGTAAGAAAATTTTCCTCTCAACACCACTGGCTATATCCAATGTCTCGATGTCCTGGGAAATGCAAGGAAAAATTTTCCTCATGCTACAATAGATTTGTACAAGGTTGAGGAAACCTGCATCCACTCCCCTGCCAACAGTGGCTGGTAATTACGCCTATATGATAGTTCTATATGAGCGGCCACAGCTGACAGGTACAGATGTCAGGCATTTTATGATCATTTTGATGGAAGGCAAGACGACAGGTTTAATTGACACCTGGTAGGCCTAATATATTCTTGCAGAGTATAATTCACACTACCCCAAACTTCTACACCTACACAAGATTACGTAAAAAGAGGGAGTAACAAAATGAGAAATGCTAATAATTTTTGAATTTGAGATGGCTGTGTTATCGCTTTACGCTTTACATTTAACACTTTCTATGCCTTTTGTACTCTTTAAAAAAACCACAAATATGACCAGATTTTAATCTCCTTCAGTTGTATACTATAAGAGTCTATATCAGGGGCTTTTAGTCGCCCAGAAGGGGAATTCCCTACAATTATTGATTTTAAAAACCAAAGCCAATCAACCAATAGCCTAATACTGGCATAAACATTCACAGTATGTCAGCTGTCTAGAACACTAATATCATTCACGTAAGGCTGTGGATATTTTAAATTATAGGGGATTCCCCGTTGCTAACAAACAGTATTCATTACACAGAATGCACAATCTGAAAGCTTTATCATAGCAATCTCAATCACCCTTCATCAACAATTTATAACTAATAGTGAACTACACATACCTTATTTGTGTCAGATAAGCCTGTCATGAGACAAGCTCATAGCCCACTCACACTTGAGAACTGTTAGAGACACCAAAAGCTAAGGGAGGACTTCACTTAGGTATGTGTATTAGAAAATACATTTCAAGATAGTGGTCTGCACTGAATATCCTTTTACAATGGACTGCCCTTCTCTGTAGTTTATACAAGTCCAGTGGAAAGGCCTCTACAACCGGGGCATGCAACTGCTGGACTTGCTCAAACTAAAGAAGGCATGTGCTTTTAACAGCTGCGTTGCAATGATTATGTTTATTAGTAAATGATCATACTTAGATAAAAGATGTACAGAACAAGTGTTATATCTGAAACTAGGGGTTCTAGGAAAACCGATACAACTAATCTCAATACAATCGATAGAACAGGCTCACCTCAAATCACTGTTACAAATGTCTGACTTGCTCCAGCAAGATCTTCTCAGTACCGAGCTATCAGTGGATTGTCCTCTCTACTAGCCGCCAGCCTTTTGGGTGACTCTACCAGTAATATAATTCTCATATGAGTAATCTAGCTGTCCTCACGAGTATAGGCTACATGTTGCACAGAAAACAGTCATGAGTAGAGTCCCTTTCCCAATCTTGCCTACTTCTTTTTCTTTTGTTTTTTGGTTGTAGCGTCCTTCAAGTTTTTCATTGTTTTGATTGGATCCATAATATGTAACAATATATATATATATATGTAGTTGGTACAAAGGGATAATATGATTCCTCAGTATGAAATATGATAGTAGTCTGCATGATCTGTTCTGCTGTAGACATTAAGTCACCCCAAATAGCTCAGCCAGAGGTTAGCCAAAATTTACCCATTAAGTGTAAATTAACTCTGTGTGGGCACAACTCTGAACATTTAATTCTGGTTTTATTACCCTGTCTAACTAGATCTATGTTTTAATGTTAAATTCATTTTTTGGGCATACTACCTGAAAATTCCTTTCTCTAATGCTAAAATAGGTTTGTAAAAGAATGAGGACACTTGCATCCACTCCCCTGTCACAAACTTAACATGGTCTGATAATAACGCATATAGGATAGTTCTATGTCAGAAGCTGCAGCTGACGGAGAGAGAAGGCAAGGACTTTATATAAATGCCATTCACACCGGGTAGTATGGATGGATTTATTACCGGTAGTATGGATGGATTTATTACAATCACTGACAAAAAAGCAGTGAAATTGGCAATGGTAAAAGACAAAATATAGAAAAATCAGGTCTCTGTGGTAAAAGTTGAAAATTAATATTGTTTAGTGTGAGAATCAGATGTCATAAAAACTAGTCTAGGCCCCAAGCACTTCTATACTTCATGGTGCGGTAACGAGTAGGCCTAACAGGGCAAAATTTGAATACACTTTACCATACTCCTTCACACCTACGCATTCTGCTTGTAGATAATAAAAAAGACCAATAACAAATTGAGTGGTGCTAATAGAATAGAATTTGTGCTTCTAATAGCTTTTGAACTTGATATGCCTTTTGCATGCTCATAAAAAACCTGCATAGACATGGCGGCTATAGGAACAAGGGTTACTCGTAGATAGAAAGAGCATGATATGATAACAAACGACTTTAAGTGCCTTTTGCTCAATCAATATCTCTATGACTAGTCTTTCATGGTGTTATTGAGAGGGCTGTTTTAACAGTAGATGAACTGAAACTGCTTGCTGACTGCGCTTCAATAAGTACCTCTGACCTCTAAACCTTGAATAAACATAACCACTTTATATATCTGACATCCTTTATCAACAAGTTAAAACTAATAGCTCACTACACATTCATTACTTGTGTGATAAAAGTCAGTCATAAGACATATTCATAGCTCGATCGGTCACACCTGAGAACTGTTAGAGATACCACAAGCTTAGGGAGTACTTCACTAAGGTATATATTAGAAGATACATTTCAAGAAAGTGGTCTGCACTGAATATCGATTGATTGATTGATTTGTATTCTATCACTAACTGTAAAAGTTGCGAGAAAAAGGTTGCTGGTACATGTACTCTGCTAAAAAATAATGAAGTTGCCTTGCATGCAAAAATAGTATTATTAAAAAGTAGTTAAAAACTTGCATTATTAATATGAATGCACGTGTGTCTCAAAAAGCAGTCTTTGCCCCAGGCAGTGCGGTATTTAGGGTGTCTAAGCCGACCTGAGGGCATCGCTCGAGGTAGTTCTGGATAAATTGTTCGTCATCAGTGAATATCTGCATTACACAATTTTTTGAATGAGTGTTAACTAGAGTGTCGAGATCATATTTAAGTTGTAATCCGAGCGAGGAAACATCTTTAAATATTTTGCGCATGTCCTTCTTATCTCGTTGATAAATGGCAGGATAGAGGGCTGCCCTTTTCTGTAATTCATGCGAGTCCAGTTGAAAGGCCTCAACAACCGGCGCAGGCAACTGCTGGACTTGATCAAATTACAGAAGGCCTGTGCTTTTAACAGTTGCGTTGCTACGGTCATGTTTATAAGTAAATGATCAACATCGAAAATGAGATGGACAGAACTAGTGTGAATTGGAAGATGTAGTTTGAAGTAGTACTTTTTTTTTACATGTATGTAGGCTTCACGTTTGCAAACTCTGTTATGTTAACTGTTTTATACATACTGCAGGTGAGGAAACTGCAGTAGACATGGATTTACCTGCTGACTATGAATGTAACTACTGTTTTGATACGATCGAGGCTATGAAGGATCCCCGTAAGCTGCCCTGTGGTCATGTCTTCTGTTATCAATGTCTCAGGGATGACCCATGGGCTGGTTATATAATCGTCTGCCTCACATGTAGGTGAGCAGTGATAGACCATGGTTTTTGTAACGCATCGCATCCTTAGCACTCGCTGGTTAAACAAGGCACAGATAGATGTCATTGTCTTGGACTGAGTAATAATATTGCTGCAGATTTGGTGCTAAGTTTTCCTCAGGCTGAAACCTGTAGAGACCAGTATCCAGAAGGCTTCACCAAGATTTAAACTACATCTTTCTAATCTGACCTGACCCAAACTGACCTACTCTCCACTTGACTAATCCAAGTCAGTTATTTCTTTGGATGAGATTTTTTCATCACTGCAAATCAGAATTTTGAAGGAGAACTTTTTTTTGGATACTTCCCAGTTCATAAAAAGTCCCAAAGCTGGTAGTTGAAAGGTGAGGCGGATAATTGTTGGTGGTTCTCGGGAGATTTTGTTAACATTGCAGGTTATGATATTAATGTAGGAACCGGATGAAGCATGAAATTAATTTTAAATCTTGCTAAGTCTGCTATAACCAAACCGATATTTACATTGTATTCCCTTATTTCAGCTCATCTCATGAGAACCTTGATTTAGGTTCATTACCTTTGTATCAACCCGTGCAGCAAAGAACCGAGGGCAATAGGGCAACAGAGGTTAAAGGTGAATGTCAGGAAGATGAAAAAATAGAAACTCTGCCTTACTCAAAGTCTAGTTTTACAGACAATTATGTCAACTCCTGCAGAAACGGTGACACTATTTCCTGTGTCAAACAACAACAGGTAAGTGGCAGAGCTACAAACATGTTCTATGTAGTCATATAAATGCAGCATTCAGAAAAAACATAATTGATATTATCCATGCTAATGGTTTGTTTTGTTCTATAGATTTCATGTGGGTTGCACAAGAAAGAAGGAGTTGGGATCCTTACGAGAATCAGCAGCAGCAGTTTGGGACAGCGTCAGATTGTTAGAGTTATTCAACATCGAATACAGAAAGCAGAATTAAAAAATGTAAGTCCAACACTCACTGGTTTAGTTTTTATAATGATTATATCAGCATCTAGGAACAACTACTCTGAATATGCCACTGCTGTTCAAAAGGGTGCTGTGACAGTGGCTCAGAAGAATGGGACCTCAGGAACAGCTTGCGCTGGCTACGCTCTGACAAATGAACATATAAGGTGAATGGAGCCTAACTTAAGCTGTTATAAGGTGTTCTGTGTAGGTTAAGTCTTTGGGTATAACTGGCAGTGTCTTTGGAGGATAGCATCTCACTTAAGTATAAGAGAAAAGTAGGACAATCTGGTGATACAATACTAGGAATAACTCCTATACTGTGAATTGTCAACGGAAGCATTTTGATAGAGTCCTTTCTGCACCTTTATAGTTTCAAATGATTGACTGAACTAATTGGTTGGCAAACTACTTGGTGGAAGATAAATTGGGAATCACGCTTTGTATGGTCAAGTTAGAGCTCATATTTTCCCGACGAAGTGACTGAGTTGACTGTTGTTTGACTTTATTTGACAGAGAGCAAAGAACCCATGGAGACTCGGTGGTAATGAGCAGGAAAATGCTACAGAAGCAGATAAAGCCCACAATTGTTTGATCAGAACTATGAGAGGCATGCTCAACAAAATCACACCACAAAAATATGGGGTTATTCTCAAAAAGGTAGGGACGACAGTACAATTGATGGAATTGCCTCCTTCCGGTGACACTTAAGTGCTCTTTTTGCCTTTTTAAAAATAATATCATCGCATAAGAGACAATCATTGAAGATGATACGAGAGAATTAAAATGAGAAAAACCGGCATATCATTCTCAAAGTAGTGAAGCATTTAAAGAGTTGCCTGGTTTTCCTAAACTTGCAGAAGTAAAACAGAAAAGTTTCATACTTTCAATTATGTGTGAACAATCATTGGACCGTATGGTCACAGTCTTTTCAATTTTTGATTTGTAGATATTAAAACTATCAGTAATCTCAGAGAAAGATCTGACAGGAATTATGAACCTTGTGTTTGAGAAGGCCATTTCAGAACCTTTATACAGTACCGTGTATGCATCTGTTAGTGAGAATCTAGCTAAGGTAACTGATATAACAGGGCCATACTTTCTCTGTCATGCATGCCTATAGGGTGGTGATTTTGTCACTCCTAGAAAGAGGATAAAACATTTTATGTAAACATTGTTCATTTTCACCAAATCAATAAAGAAGGTGCCATTGAATTCAAATATTCATTTTCTACCAAGGACTGAATGTTAAACTTACAGTGAATATTATGTAGACCTGACCAGCTCAATGCCATGGCCCCAGTGAATATGCTGTTGGCATTAGAGTTGTATTTCAAGCCACTAGGCAGATTAGCTGTTAGCCACCATAATTAGATGCTTTACTTTAAATTCCAATTGAATTAAATTCCAACTACACTGACACACAAGATCTGCCCAAAGTGAGTCAGAGACAGAGTGGTTGTTTTGTTGAGATATGTTTCCAAATTGGTATAGCAGTTGTGAATCAAATACAATTACAACCCAGAAAATATGAATGTGAATGATAGCGAAAAAAGTTTTTGTCGCATATTAATAAAAATAACGATCCAAGTTTCAAGATGGCTCTTTTCTCTGCTGTAGGAGTTCAAGGTACCACTAGCTGATGACCCAAATACATCTGTGAGCTTCCGAAAGCTGCTACTCGTACGATGTCAAAAAGAGTTTGAGAGATCACATGATGATGATGTAGAGATGGTAAGAAAAAAAGCTAACCTGGACAAGGCCACAGGTGATGAGAAGGCTCAACTTCAAGTGGAGTTTGATAAGTTTGAGACCACTGCTCGACGCAGGAAGCTAGGAAATATCAGGTATATTGAACAACTATAATAGAGGAGAGCTTAAGGTGTCATTGAATTGATACGCGTTACTCTTTGTTTGTATTCTGTTAGAAAAAGCTCTCATTTAGGTTTAGTTTAGACTATATACAATTGAGAGGGTTTCTTGCTTTACCAAACGCTGTTGAAAAGTCGGACTTTCCCTAACCTAGAATTAAAAATTAGGTGGTTGAACATCTTGTGGTCGAAACACACTTAGGGTTTTAACTTCAGAGGTTTGCACACAACACTAAAAATTGAGAAATGTTTATTTATAGATTCATAGGAGAACTGTTCAAGCTCCAAATGTTGGTGCACAAGATTATGCATGACTGTGTGGTGAGCCTTCTGAAGGGAGCTGATGAAGAAAGTCTTGAGTGCGTCTGTTTACTATTCACCACAATAGGAAAGGAGCTAGATACTGATAAGGCAAAGGTACAAATCATTCTTTGACCAAAAAGCCTAAGATTCGCTGCCATAAACAGAACACAAGGCAAATCTGTTATGAGCCCAGGGCTGTATTCATGAGTTTTGAAGTGGTAGAGCCAGGCGGGGTGGGGGCTGGAGGGGCGCTGTAGGGCCTTCCCGCCAAGGGGGTATGGTGGGCCTTCCCCAGGAAAATTTCAAAGATCGAAGGCATTCCCGCCCTTTTTGAGGAAAAAATTGACGGAGAAGTTTGCTGCGGGAATCTTAGTGCAACAGGGACGTACATCATCTTATCCTTCCTGTGATCGATACGTGGAATTGAAATAAGTCAGCAACCATATTATAGAATGCGGAAACAGGACAGACAGTAAAAAATATGAAGAATGTTAACTGCTTACAGTTAAGAAGATGAATAACATTCATTCAAATGTGTGATATTGATAAATTAATGTCTAAATTCTTACTTTTTTGACCACCAAAGAAAAGGCTTGTGGGACGAGATCCCATGAACTTGCTAATATTGAATCACAACCAATCTAGTACGTGTTATGTTCAGTGCCTGTTTGTTCGAGTTCGGCCCAAGGTGTGTTTTAGGGCGGGCCTTGGCGCTGAAGGATAGCTCACATGTTTCAGTTTTAGATGTACTGATGAACTCTAAACCTCATAACAGGCTGAAATTTGCAAATTTTTGATTATAAAACAGCTTTATAGATTTTCACCAGTATTATCCTTCCAACCTTAATCTCACCTTACACAGAAAACACCATACGATAAATATTTTGGAACTTTACCTTTGCAGCCGAGAACAAACCAGTATTTTACTGAGATGAAGAAGATAGCCGATGGTCAGTCTCATAAGAAGGTCTCATCTAGGATTCGGTTCGCTCTGCAAGACACTATTGAGCTTAGAGATGTGAGTCACCCATTTGCACACAAGCAGCCTAGAAATTTTGAGAGAATCAGGGGCATGATGATGTCACTGCCATGCCCCTGACAATCATTTTCACCTCAGCTCTCTGTCATACAAAACCTATCCTGATTATGATATCTTTGCTTTAGAATAACTGGAAGCCTCGCAGAGAAAGCAGTGGACCCAAAACAATAAAGGAGGTTCGAGCAGAGGCTGCACTAGAGGCTCATGAGAGGCAGATGATGGTAAATTCGGCTCAGATACCAAACCGAGGCAGCCAGAGCCGAAACTTTGCACAGCCCAGGTACGATAGATTTCTAAAAATGGTTTGACGTCAAGGAGGGTTAATTAAAGGAGATTGCCGCTCACAACTCCTCTTTCACTAGCTGGAGTTGTTTTGCTAGGTAAAAGACCTTTTACCCGGTACATTACCATGAGGATACATTATAATATCACTCTAACTATACTAGGCTCACAAGTCCCAGAACATTATGTCAAAGTTGCGACTTCCCCATTACTTTAATGGCACTTTTAAAAGACATTAATTTCGTAAATTTATTTATGTGAAGCAAACAAACTGCTCACTGCCATCATTGAAGCGAAACATTGGCGTCAGAAGGATTTAACAAGGGGTGCTCCTTTTAGCTGTAGAGTAGTTAGTGGCATGTATAAGCGGGGAGGGTGCGCGACGGAAATTTTTTGAAATTCGAGACCCAAAAAGAGATATTCTGGTACATACCAGCCAACTTTTATGGATGAGCAACACCAAGCGTGAGACCAAAAATATTTAACAGCAACAGCCTCTTTCCCGGGCCCAGATTGAAAGTTTTATCGATAAAAGAAAACATTGAGTTCCCTGATAGTAGCCTAGTTAGATAGTTTATTTGTGAACAAATTTAAAAAAATGGTTGGATTAAAATCAGACCAAAGAGTACTTAGTGATCACAACCAGTAAATACATATAGCATTCTTCCACCTGCAAGACCATTATTTATTAGGCCTTATTTGATTGATTATTAGTCATTGACATTGCAGAATGGTACAATCGTAGCCAGCTCCAGTTTTCTGCTGTGTAGCCTGGAAACGGAATCGATTACCTGGCCCACGTCTACCTCATCAGAGCAGTGGATGTTAATGAGGGCCAGAGAATCGAGCCTTTGGGATGTCTGTGTTCGCCTGAGATAGTTATTTAGCCTCCTCAGCGTTCTGACTGACCTTTCACACTCACATGTTGTGACAGGCAGTGTGCCTGCTAACAACAGGAGAGTGTGAATATTGGGGTATAAAGCATAAGGGCACTTAAGCAGCTCTTCGGTAATGGTGTGACAAGGATAAACAACTCCAATTGTTAAAAAAATTTTAAACCTCCCAAGGGGTGCTCACTTGAGCACCCTGAGCACCCTTTCTGGTCCACCCATGAAGCGAAACAATTTTTTGAATTTTGCTGCCTTCTGGAAAATGTTGATTTCATGAAATTTTTATTTCAATTTCACAAGGCTTATTTTCCAGTATGGCTGAATGATCTATTTACATGGTGGGCCAGCATAATTCCCCATCATTTTTAAAAGCAACCATAAGTGAGCAAGTTTCTAGACCAGATCAATGATTTGGATTGAACTACCAAACCAAAAAGAAATTAAGACATATTAACATTACATTATAGACCACAAAGAGGTGAACAGGATGGCTGGAATCAGGTAGGAGGTAGTATAAAGCCTCAGCGTATAGACCCCAGTAAGCTCAAGCTCAGCAAACCCACATTCGGGGCAAGTGAGACAGTGCAACGCGAACCAAGTGCTGGATTTGGCAGTGGATCCAGCTGGGGTAAGGGATCAGGCTCTGGAAAAAGTACACCACCTCAACAAGAGGAACGTCGTAATAATCCGCTCAGTAGATTCTCAGTAAGTGCGAATTGCTCTCTGCTGTTTTGCAGGAGTTCTTTTATTGCTATCATGCACTGTCAATATTTTATCATTGACGATTTAAGTTCACAGCGGATTTTGATCCTGTGGATCCAAAAAAAGGTCTGCTCCCATTGTGTGTCAGTTTTATACAATAACATGAAACTAAAACCTATCAACGCAGATACACAGGAACCCAATATGTTCACTTAGACTAAGATCTTCTTACAACAGGCACTTAGTATGGGTGGTGATCGAGATGCAAGTAGAGATGAGAGGTCAAGATCGGGCCAGAGGTCACCGACTGGTAGGAATAGTATGGGCCGAGGAAGAGGTGGTCGATTGAATATCACTCCACGTGGCTCTATGGAGAAAGACATGTAAGTTGTTTGCTTTCACATCGATTCGATCAAAGCTGGGGAAACTAGCTGTAAATTGTCAGGAATTGATCTGAAGTAGATCTGCAGTTGTCTTAACTATTGTCAATACCCGCAGAGGCATACATGTTCTAAGTCCGGAGGTTCACTGATGTTCACTTAGACTAAGATCTTCTAACGACAGGCACTTAGTATGGGTGGTGATCTATCAGTTTTCGCCATGAAGAAATACCATCTTATCCCTGCTCTATGTTTACTTCAGATCTAGTGCACTAGCAGCTGCACGACAGTTCTCTAGACCAGGTACTGGCGGTCCTGGTTCTCGTGGTGTTTCCAGAGAGAGTAGCGTTGAGGGTCGCGGTATGAGGACACCGACCCCTACCAGACAGGGCGCCTCAGCAGGAGGATCTAGGGCTGCTGCTCCTGCTGTCAAACAGCTAAGTAGAGATGAATGGAGTCAGAAGATTGGTTCTATAATAGATGAGTTCATCCACACCAAAGACCTTAAAGTGAGTCTGCACCGCTTTACCGACCATGGTTTGGCCATTAGTGTTTACACCTCACCTTGTATTCTTATGCAATTATTCTTAAGTGCCTAAAAATGAGTTTCCAATCTTGTCACATGAAGGTTGAGTTAAACAACTGCCAAGTACTCTGCGATAGCATGCAAACATAAAGTTATATCAAGCTTTGATTTTCATCTGAACACAGCCATTTGTAGCCAATTTACTGGCACAGAGCTCGATGATAAAGGTGGATGATAATATTTGTGTTCAAACTTCTGATTGAGGTAGATGTTGCGTATCAGGTAACCCCACAGGCCCGAACTACCACAATAGCAACCTAAATCGCAATTAATTAAATGACTCACTTCTGTTTGTAGGAAGCCATTGAATGTGTTAAGGAGATAGGAACACAGTCTAGTGCTGAATTACTAACAGAAAGTTCGATCAACCATATATTAGAACGATCTTCTCAGGCCCGCAAAGCCTCTGGACAATTACTAGCCGAACTTATCAAAGTAAACTTATTAACATTGGACGATCACATGAAGGGACTAAGCTCTGTCATAGAATTTGCTGATGATCTGGCCATAGATATACCCAATGTGTGGCGATATTTCGGAGAGCTAATATCACCGACGTTTATGCACGCCAAGGTTCCGCTAGCAAAGCTGGTGGATGTCTGTAGCCCTCTATTATCTTATGGAAAATCTGCTAAACTGGCTGCTGCGATACTAGAGGAAGCTAGTCATAGCATAGTAAGATATCTTGTTATTTGCTTGTATTTTCAACATCAATTGTTATATATATTTCTCACTTCAGTGAAAAGTTAGATATTTGAGTTTCTTTCCCTGCTTATCACTTACATTCATTGATGGTCAAAGATAACTGATGTAATGACTCAGCCTTGGATTGATTCTGATTTGCGTACACATCTACACAGATCACCTCCTCAAACATATCATGACCTACTTTGGTCCAATTGGCTCTGAGGCAAAGTGCCTGTCAGATGTTATTTTGAGCATATGAAAACCTACCAAGGCTTTCCTAATTTTTTAGGGTCATATAGAATTAGGTAAACAATGGAATGACAGCAATCTAAAGTGGTCTTCGTTCCTCTCAGCTGAAGAAGATGAGAACGAATTCATCAAATCTAATGTATGTATCATTACATCACACTATTTAATTTTCTCAGGAAATCACCTCAAAGTTCTTGGAAAGAGGTAGAAATGAAGTGGGCTGCAACTTCTCATTTTGTTGTTGAAAGATGTAAGAGTGAATGCAACTATCTACAAAATCAGTTATTAGTATTTATCAGCATTCTGATGTGTTCACCATAATGATGCCTTTTCCTACTTGTTATCTACAGAAACTAGAATACACATTATCAGACACAGTCGCCCAGAGTACATCATCAGCCTCATGCCAAACTTCTTCAGAGGATATCAGTGAAACTCTTAATAAGTTATTATTGATAGACTCAGCTCCCAACGAGACTGTCTTTGACTGGATCGACGGTAGCTTGACCGCTGAGAAACGAAAAGAACCTAACTTCATAAGATCTCTAACTCAAACAGTCGCCAAAGCTTGCATCAGTGAGTTTTAACTATCTTGGCTATTGAAGTAAAAATTCCTGGCGTGGATAGTGTGTGAATCATGATTTGTCAATTATTTTTTAGATTTGATTCACTAAACAGCCACTCATTACCCTGAATAACAAATTAACTATCAAGAGATGGTGGCCAGATATTCATTAACTATTTACTTAACATAATTTAATGTTGATGCTATACTCGATTCCCTTTCCTGTTTTTCCAAGGTCATATCATTGTACAATGTGTGCTTTTTTTTACAGAGTCTAGCGAGTTGCAAGAGGAGACTTTAAAGAATCGTGCTCCCATGTTATTGAAGTATTACGACGGTAAACCTGATACAGAGTTGGCTGCTCTCAATGCACTAGAGGAATTAATGGATGAGCTGCAACACCCTTCCAGTAAGTCCATAAATAAGTCAGCGCAATGGATAAAGCTGCAACGTAACCTTGTTTTGTTTTGTCATTTTTATCAGAACTACGCAGGGCACAAGAATCACTTGAACTGTCATGGATGTGTTTAGCTGTGATGTATCTGGCATCAACCCAGCCTCCATATATATAGGCTCCTCTTCCGCAATTCTAACTGAAGCTACAGAGATGATCTCACTGCCCCCACTGTATTATGTCGTATTATCAATCTATTACATATTTTATCGTTTTATTTTAGAATTGCTCAGCGATATCTGTCGTGCTCTCTCTGAAGAAGAGTTGATATCAGACGATTCATTCTTCGACTGGGAGAATAATAGCAAAAATGGAATAGCTATCAAATCTGTATCACAATTCTTCCAATGGTTACGGACTTCTGATTAAACGGCTTAGTTTCTTCAAATTACTGCATGAAATATTGAGTTGGGAGTACAATACGGAATATTCTTCAGAACACTGACGTTTGTATTCCCCAAAGTTTTCCATATGTGGAGGACAACTCCCAACTCTTACTGAGCAACTTGGAATGGTGCTATAAGCTTACCATTACAGCCAATATTATTATCAATATGGTATATAATGATAATCTATGAATTCTGTCAATTTATGAAGTTTTTTGTCTGAATTTATTCCTCGATGAAGCCTCCTAATCTATATTCAGGCTCATTTCTGCCCTATAATACAGCAAACTTGAACTTTTTTCCAGGGGCACCAAACAAAATGTGGGGAAAACTTTCTAACAGGGAGGTAATGTCCCACAAAATGAGGTAAGCTCTGACTGAAGGGGTCAAATGCTATACCTCAGGCCCTCTGCATGGTATTTTGATTTTGGGAGAAAGCATGCACTCAATAGTAATTTATTTTCAGTTAAATATTATTATATAACTGATATGGATAGTATTTCACACAATTCAAACATGGACTATTGATGTTATTGCTCCTATAAATAATGATGCAGAGATTATGTCTATGGCTGAACTGTAATGCAAAGTTGGTGTGTGACTGATGTATATTATACTGTATTCAATTATATTATTATAAAATAAAAATAATGATCCCCTGGAGTATCTAGTTCTATCAATGTACTCCAGAATATATAAAGTTATTCAGGAGCTCAGCCGGAGAGATTGTTAAACTGGCGAAGCTATACGTAGGAGCCATATGAGGAACTCTGACATTCTTCAGAAAGCTAATGATTTTGCGTCAACTCTGGTCACAGAGAATGAGACTTTCTGATCAGTGAAATTGTCCCCTCAGCACAATGATTATCAGATGAACATGATTGGCAAAATGAGTCAACAAGATCTGCCACATGCTACATGATAATTGACTCTTAAAGATTCAAGCATATTATTGGTTTTATGATTGCTTTCGTTCTTGGGAAATTGAAAAAACAGTCAACTCAGCTTGGTCGTCTCAGTCATCCGCTTTGGTCAAATGGTTGTCCCAGTTTGTACGACAACCAGGAGACGACCTTTCTATGCACGATCTCAGTTTCTGTGAGATCATACATATTTTGTTCAGTGATGAGGTCAACTATAATGTTGATCGTATGGTACTGCAAACAGGTAGGGAGTAGAAGATCGCTCAATTAGATAGAGGTCCCTTAGCAACCATGTCCTGGATTTTAATCCCATTGCAGTCCATTGTGGTTGTTGAGGCCCCTGGTGTGCTCCGACCTGCTTCAAACGACAAGCAATATGGTCAAGTAATCGCAGCCTCAGGATTGTTGAGGGGACCAATTTTATGCACACACTTCCTTATTACAACAGGGAGTTGTGGATTAACTACTCAGTTAATAGTGCCAGCATCTTTTGAGTTATCTGCTCAGATAATGAAGTGTGACAACTTCAACTCCACAACTTTATTTTTGTGCTTTTGTCAGTTGGCAAATTAGGATTCATGTTTTAAACATGCTGTTAATATACTAGTTCAACACAAAGCGCTTATGACCCCTCTCCAAAAAAATTAGGGATATGATATTCATTCCTCCCATCACAATAATGTGTAATCCGAACCTAGACCAGTGTGGGACTTGCAAAACATCAGTGTAATTGCTAGTATCTAT
Organism: Membranipora membranacea; assembly: GCA_914767715.1. Lineage (NCBI taxonomy): Eukaryota > Metazoa > Bryozoa > Gymnolaemata > Cheilostomatida > Membraniporidae > Membranipora > Membranipora membranacea. The sequence continues at coordinate 4,456,642 of OU612074.1, forward strand.
TGCATATGCCACTCACAAGGAGCGTGCAAAAGTGCTGATATTAATGGCTACCATGTTGCAAAGAAATGATTCTGAGCTGATTAAAATAGACGGCAATGATAAAATACTATTGTCTTTCAACACAAACATTCTAATAAAAGTACCCTGTTGATAATACGAACAGCTTTTGCTCGTAAAAGGTCGGTGCTGGCAATGACCCATGATTTGACTTCATTGATAGTACCCAGATGGCAGTTTATTTTTAATGAGTGTAGACTCTGACAAGTTGCTACTGATCCTAGTGCTTTACGGGTGATGCAGCTATTGATGGAGTCCTTTGGGTCTGGTGAGAGAGTGTCAGAGAGGTTCTCAGCTGATTTATACCTATTGGTTGATATTTCTCAATCCATTGAATTACGTTACATGAGATAGTAGGCTGTTTACAATCATTTTTTTTTATGTATTGTAAATGTGCCGGCTTGATGGGTCTGCGTCATAGACTTAATAAGAAACCTAGACAGGACACCATATACAGCTGAAGTGAGGCACTTAATTGTCGGGCGACGCAACATCATTGGAAGGTGCAGTAGCATTGATGCTGTCATTGACTTGCAGCTCATATACCAGGTTTTTTGTTGATAACTCGATCAATTTTTATCGGATTGTGAGTTTGAAAATTGTTTCACAATCAGCAGCATGTTGTTATCCACTGATGTTAGTTTGCCTTTTAAAAAAAGTCTTCTGACTAAAATTAGTATCAAACTGTTCACGACAAGCAGCTAAATCTGTTGTAATTCTAAAACTCAAAAACCGATCAAAATTGATCGAGTTATCAACAAAAAACCTGGTATATGTGGCCATATAAGCTACAAGTCAATGATAACATCAATGCTACTACACCTTACAATAACGTTATATTGCCCACAATTAAATGCCTCAGTGACTCAATGATAATGCTCCATATAGTGTCCTGTCTAAGTTGATTATTAAGTCTATTTCCACGTTTTCAGTTTGTTCATTAATTGTATTGGTGATAAGCTGCTCAATGTTTCCCAAATAACTCTCGTTTAGGATAGTGTCAATATATCTATATTGTGTGAAATGCTCAATCATTGATGAGGTGAGGAGTTTGAGAAGGTGAGAGTTTATATAATAGAAGGTGTGTAGTGTGTGGAGCTATGTTTTGGAAAGATAACTCCGAACTGAGACTGTCATTGCATGTAAACTCTGTGATGCAGAGTTTATCTGTGTATATTGAGAACAGTTTGGGGTTCAGAAGTCCTGTGTGCAACCTGTAGATATAACGATTAAAGCTGCCTTCTTTCCTGATGATATAACTCATTATTGGCTCTGGGTATATATAGCTGATGATGTTTGGTTGTAGGTCGCAGCTTGGTTGGTCTGTAGCAGCTTTTTACAAGTACTGTCTTGTCGGGGATATCGTGTTGAAGTCACTCATCAAATCTATGTTGAGTTACTCTTCATAGTACCTTGGTTTGGCGTCCAGCTGTTGTGTGACAATGTCAAGAGAAAATATCCCTCCAGCTCTACCCTTATATTTACCCTAGAGAAGTAAAGTGTCAGCAGAAGGAAAAGTTCGCCTGCCATTTGGGTGCCACTCTTGAGATAGCTGAATTTAAGGCTAAAATACCCTCAATTTAACCTCTTAACTTTATAAAGACTCCAACTAGGCTAGCCAGAATTTACTCATTAACGGTAAATAATCCTTATGTGGTTACTCTGACAACTTCATTCTAGTATAATTACTTTGTCTTTTTCTTATAGCTATATCTAACGCCCCGATGTTATGTGAATGTGGAAACCTGCATCCACTCCCCTGCCAACAGTGTCTGGTAATTACGCCTATAAGATAGTTCTATATGAGCAGCCACAGCTGACAGGTACAGATGTCAGGCATTTTATGATCATTTTGATGGAAGGCAAGACGATGGGTTTAATTGACACCTGGTAGGCCTAATATATTCTTGCAGAGTATAAGTCACACTACCCCAAACTTCTACACCTACACAAGATTACATAAAAAGAGGGAGTAACAAAATGAGAAATGCTAATCATTTTTGAATTTGAGATGGCTTTGTTATCGCTTTACGCTTTACATTTAACAATTTCTATGCCTTTTGTACTCTTTAAAAAACCACAAATATGACCAGATTTTAATCTCCTTCAGTAGTATACTATAAGAGTCTATATCAGGGGCTTTTACTCGCCCAGAAGGGGAATTCCCTACAATTATTGATTTTAAAAGCCAAAGCCAATAAACTATAAACTTATAATAGCCTAATACTGGCATAAACATTCACAGTATGTCAGCTGTCTAGAACACTAATATCATTCACATAAGGCTGTGGATATTTTACATTATAGGGGATTCCCCGTTGCTAACAAACAGTATCCATAACACAGAATGCACAATCTGAAAGCTTTATCATAGCAATCTCAATCACCCTTCATCAACAAGTTATAACTAATAGTTAACTACAATACCTTATTTGCGTTGGATAAGCCAGTCATGAGACATGTTCATAGCAAGTTCATACCCCACTCACACTTGAGAACTGTTAGAGACACCAAAAGCTAAGGGAGGACTTCACTTAGGTATGTGTATTAGAAAATACATTTCAAGATAGTGGTCTGCACTGAATATCCTTTTACAATGGACTGCCTTCTCTGTAGTTTATACAAGTCCAGTGGAAAGGCCTCTACAACCGGGGCATGCAACTGCTGGACTTGCTCAAACTAAAGAAGGCATGTGCTTTTAACAGCTGCGTTGCAATGATTATGTTTATTAGTAAATGATCATACTTATATAAAAGATGTACAGAACAAGTGTTATCTCTGAAACTAGGGGTTTTAGGAAAACTGATACAACTAAACTCAATACAATCGATAGAACAGGCTCACCTCAAATCACTGTTACAAATGTCTGACTTGCTCAAGCAAGATCTTCTCAGTACCGAGCTATCAGTGGATTGTCCTCTCTACTAGCCGCCAGCCTTTTGGGTGACTCTACAAGTAATATAATTCTCATATGAGTAATCTAGCTGTCCTCACGAGTATAGGCTACATGTTGCACAGAAAACAGTCATGAGTAGAGTCCCTTTCCCAATCTTGCCTACTTCTTTTTCTTTTGTTTTTTGGTTGTAGCATCCTTCAAGTTTTTCATTGTTTTGATTGGATCCATAATATGTAATAATATATAAATATGTATATATGTTGTTGGTACAAAGGGATAATATGATTCCTCAGTATGAAATATGATAGTAGTCTGCATGCATGTTTGCCGCTACGTGGCTGACTGGTTTTTGGCTGAGTCATGTTGTTTAAACCTTTGTACACAACTACATGTAAAAATAGGAGTTGCCTTCCTTTTTATGTGTGGTGGGGCAACTCCAAAGTAATATATGATGGCTATTAGAATTTGACTAATATTCAATATAGCACTAGTGTGAATTTCCCAATGTAGTTTGCAGTAGTACTCCATTTTGATATATCCCTGCTACTGTATGTAGGCTTCACGTTTGCAAACTTTGCTATGTTTACATGTTTTATACATACTGCAGAAGAGAGACTGCTGTAGACATTAAGTCACCCCAATAAGCTCAGCCAGAGGCTAGCCAAACTTTACTCATTAAGTGTAAATTAACTCTGTGTGGGCACAACTCTGAACATTTAATTCTGGTATTATTACTCTGTCTAACTAGATCTATGTTTTAATGTTAAAATCATTTTTTGGTCATACGACCCGAATATTCTTTTCTCTAATGCTAAAATAGGCTCGTACAATAATGAGGACGCTTGCATCCACTCCCCTGCATGCCACAAACTAAACATGGTCTGATAACAACGCATTTAAGATAGTTCTATATCAGAAGCCGCAGCTGACAGAGAGAGATGGCAGGGATTTTATATAAATTCCATTGACACGGGGTAGTATGGATGGATTTATTACAATCACTGACAACGAAGCAGTGAAATTGGCACTGGTAAAAGACAAAATATAGAAAAATCAGGTCTCTGTGATAAAAGTTAAAAATGAATATTGTTTAGTGTGAGAATCAGATGTCATAAAAACCAGTCTAGGCCCCAAGCACCTCTGTACTTCATGGTGCGGTAACGAGTAGGCCTAACAGGGCATAATTTGAATACACTTTACCATACCATAATGATAATCTATGAATTCTGTCAATTTATGAAGTTTTTCGTCTGAATTTATTCCTCGATGAAGCCTCCTAATCTATATTCAGGCTCATTTCTGCCCTATAATACAGCAAACTTGAACTTTTTTCCAGGGGCACCAAAAAAAATGTGGGGAAAACTTTCTAACAGGGAGGTAATGTCCCACAAAATGAGGTAAGCTCTGACTGAAGGGGTCAAATGCTATAACCTCAGGCCCTCTGCATGGTATTTTGATTTTGGGAGAAAGCATGCACTCAATAGTAATTTATTTTCAGTTAAATATTATTATATAACTGATATGGGTAGTCTTTCACACAATTCAAACACAGACTATTGATGTTGTTGCTCCTATAAATAATGATGCAGAGATTATGTCTATGGCTGAACTGGAATGCACAGTTGGTGTGTGACTGATGTATATTATACTGTATTCAATTATATTATTATAAAATAAAAACAATGATCCCCTGGAGTATCTAGTCCTATGGATGTACGCCAGAGTAATTATAGTAATGAAGTAGCTCAGCCGACAGCATGGTAAACTGGTGGAGCAAACATAAAGACATACAAGGAACATTGACATTCTTCAGATACCTAACGATTTTGTGTCAACTCTGGTCACAGAGAATGAGACTTCCTGATCAGTGAAATTGTCCCCTCCGCACAATGATTATCAACTGAACTTGATTGACAAAATGAGTCGACAAGATCTGCTACATCAAAGTATGTTCTGGTGATGCTGATGATAATCAACTCTTCAAGATTCAAGTATATTATTGGTTTTGGGATTGCTTTCGTTTTTGGGAAATTGAAAAACAGCCAACTCAGTTTGGTCATCTCAGACATCCGGTTTGGTCAAATGGTTGGCCCAGTTTGTACGACAACCAGGAGACGACCTTTCTATGCACAATCTCAGTTTCTGTGAGATCATACATGTTTTATCCAGTCATGAGGTCAGCTATAATATCGTTCTTATGGTACTGCAAACAGGTAGGGAGTAGTAGATCGCTTAGTTAGATAGAGAGAGGTCCCTTAGCAACCAGGTGCAGGTGTTAGATTTTAATCTCATTGCAGTCCACGTGGTTGTTGAGGCCCCTGGTGTGCTCCGACCTGCTTCAAACCAGGAGAAATATGGTGAAGTAATTGCAGCCTCAGCATTGTTGAGGGGACCAATTTTATGCACACACTTCCTTATTAAAGTTATTAGTACCAGCATCCTTGGAGTTATCTGCTCGGATAATGAAGTGTGACAACTTCAACTCAACAACCTTATTTTTGTACTTTTGTCAGTTGGGAATTTTGGATTCTTGTTTTAAACATGCTGTTAATATACAAGTTCAACACAAAGCGCTTTTGACCCCCCTACAAAAAATTAAGGGACATGGTATTCAATCCTCCAATCAGAATAATGTGTAATCAGAACCTAGACCAGTGTGGGACGTGCAAAACATCAGTGCAATTTGCTAGTATCATATACATTGCCACTCAGAAGAAGCATGCAAAAATGCTGATAATAATGGCTACCTCGTGGCAACGAATTGATTTTTAGCTGATTGAAATAGACGGCAATTAAAAAAAAACTGTTGTCTTTAAAAACAAACATTCTAATAAAGGTATCACGTTGACAATGCAAACAGCTTCATCTCTGAAAAAGTCGATGCTGGCATCGACCCATGATTTGACTTCATTGATAGTGCAATGAACTCCCCTTCGTTGGATAGTGCCCAGATGGCAGTTTATTTGTTATGTAGGTAGACTCTGACAAGTTGACCACCACTGCTAGAGCTTTGATGGTGATGCAGCTATTGACGGTGGGTTCGGTGAGAGAGTGTCAGAGTAGTACTCAACTGTATTAGCTGTAAATGTTAAAAAATCTCATACCGTTTAATGTTGGTATATGACAATAGACTGCATAGTAGGCTGTTTATAATCAATCTTTTACATGTATTGCAAATGCGCTGGCTTGATAGGTCCACTATTTTTAGTTTGGTCATCATATGGAACTTGTGTTGGTGATGAACTAACTGTTCAGTGTTTCCCAAAGAACTTCAGTTCATGGCTGAGGATAATGTCAAGACATCTACATTCTGTGGAATGCTATATCATTGTATCAATGATGAGAAGATCTGTCAGGCTGAGGAGTCTCTGTTTAAGAAAAGGGATAGTTTTGATTTTACTTGCGTTCAATAGAAGGTTGTGCTGTTTAATGTTTCTTTCCGTGTTGATCTATGTTTTGGAAAGTTAACTCCAAATTCAGAATGTCATCGCATGTATATTCTGAGATGTGCAACGGAGTACATCTGTGAAATTGGGGTTCACCACACAGCCCTCCGGGCTACCTGTAGACATGATGATAAGAGCTGCCTGCTTTCCTGATGAAATAACTTATTATTTAATCTAAGTACATTTAGCTGATGATGTTTGGTAGTAGGTTGATCATTTTGTTCATGTGTACTACTGGAGATATCATGTTGTCATCACTCTAGACCTAGAGAAAACGTCCCTCCTGCCTGACCAATATATTGACCCTATAAAAGTAAGGTGTTCGCATGCTTGAGATTTAAGGCTTACATTACATTTATTCAATCTCTTTACTTCATATAATCACCAACCTCAGTTAACCAAAGTTTAATGCTAGCTAAAGTTAAGTCACCCCCACTAGCTGAGCCAGAGGCTAGCTGACATTTACTCATCAAGGGAAAATAAAGCCTGCGTGTGGGTACAACTCTGAAAACCTAATTCTAGTATTATTACCCTGTCTTATTAGATCTAAGTTTTCGTTTTTGTTAAAATCCGTTTTTGGGCAGACGACCTGTGAAGTGAAAGGATAACTCCTATCTCTTGTGCTACATTAGGTTCGTACAAAATGTGTGAACCTGCATACACTCCCTTGCTATACAATGTCACATCATCCAATATACATGGTCTGATAATATGCATTCAAGACAGCTCTAAATCAGCAGCCACAGCTGGCAGAGACAGATGGCAGGGACACCTGGTAGAAGGCCAAATATATTCTTGCAGAGTATAATTCACTCTAACCCAAACTTCTGTACCTACACATTCTGATTTAGGTCTAAAGACAGCATTATGGAAAAAGAGCCGGTAACAAAATGAGCAGTGCTAATAATTTTTGAATTTGAGATGGCTGTGTAATCGCTTTACACTTTACACTTAGGCCACACCAAATTGATGTCTTGATCTAGATTTACCTCCCTCCTCTAAAATATTATCTGGATCATAGAAATAAACTAATATTACCTCCAGCCTCCAGCTGATCATTCTCTAAATTATTGTAAAAATAACACAAAATGTGTGATAAAATGAATTTCCCTCCTGCGTCCTCTCCATAATTGCCAAAAATAAAACAATAAAATGGAATTCCCTCCAGCCTCCTCTAGTATTTTGGCATAAAATGAAAAGTAATATACCTCCTCCCTCCTCCAAAAATCCTTCTTGCTCGTCATCTAGATCAAGACATTAATTTGGTGTGGCCTTAACAATTTCTGCCTTTTGTAATCTTATAAAAAAAACTTGAATAAACATAACCACTAACATTGCCACATTATATTTCACTTCTATAGTTGAATATTATAAGAGTTTATATCAGGGGATTTTTCTCTCTCAGCTGTCTATGACATGGTTAACATCATAAGGCTGTAGATTTTAACATTATAAGGGGATTCCCCATTGATAACAAACAATCTACATTACGCTGAACGCACAATCTGGAAGCTTTATCATTGATATATCTGACATCCTTTATCAACAAGTTAGAAGTAATAGCTCACTACACGTTCATTACTTATGTGATAAAAGTCAGTCATAAGACACGTTCATAGCTCGATCGGTCACACCTGAGAACTGTTAGAGACACCACAAGCTTAGGGAGTACTTCACTAAGGTATATATTAGACGATACATTTCAAGATAGAGGTCTGCACTGAATATCGATTGATTGATTGATTTGTATTCTATCACTAACTGTAAAAATTGCGAGAAAAAGGTTGCTGGTACATGTACTCTGCTAAAAAATAATGAAGTTGCCTTGCATGCAAAAATAGTATTATTAAAAAGTAGTTAAAAAACTTTTATTATTAATATAAATGCAAGTGTGTCTCAAAAAGCAGTCTTTGCCCCAGGCAGTGCGGTATTTAGGGTGTCTAAGCAGACCTGAGGGCATCGTTCGAGGTAGTTCTGGATAAAATGTTCGCCATCAGTGAATATCCGCATTACACAACTTTTTGAATGAGTGTTAACTAGAGTGTCGAGATCATAATTAAGTTGTAATCCGAGCGAGGAAGCATCTTTAAATATTTTGCGCATGGCCTTCTTATCTCGTTGATAAATGGCAGGATAGAGGACTGCCCTTTTCTGTAGTTCATGCAAGTCCAGTTGAAAGGCCTCTACAACCAGCGCAGGCAACTGCTGGACTTGATCAAATTACGGAAGGCCTGTGCTTTTAACAGTTGCGTTGCTATGGTTATGTTTATAAGTAAATGATCAACATCAAAAAAGAGATGGACAGAACTAGTGTGAATTGGAAGATGTAGTTGGAGTAGTACTTTATTTTTACATGTATGTAGGCTTCACGTTTGCAAACTCTGTTATGTTAACTGTTTTATACATACTGCAGGTGAGGAAACTGCAGTAGACATGGATTTACCTGCTGACTATGAATGTAACTACTGTTTTGATACGATCGAGGCTATGAAGGATCCCCGTAAGCTGCCCTGTGGTCATGTCTTCTGTTATCAATGTCTCAAAGATGACCCATGGGCTGGTTATATAATCGTCTGCCTCACATGTAGGTGAGCAGTGATAGACCATGGTTTTTGTAACGCATCGCATCCTTAGCACTCGCTGGTTAAACAAGGCACAGATAGATGTCATTGTCTTGGACTGAGTAATAATATTGCTGCTGATTTGGTGCTAAGTTTTCCTCAGGCTGAAACCTGCAGAGACCAGTATCCAGAAGGCTTCACCAAGATTTAAACTACATCTTTCTAATCTGACCTGACCCAAACTGACCTACTCTCCACTTGACTAATCCAATTCAGTTATTTCTTTGGATGAGATTTTTTCATCACAGCAAATCAGAATTTTGGAGGAGAATTTCTTTTTGGATACTTCCCAGTTCATAAAAAGTCCCAAAGCTGGTAGTTGAAAGGTGAGACGGATAATTGTTGGTGGTTCTTGGGAGATTTTGTTAACATTGCAGGTTAAGATATTAATGTAGGAACCGGATGAAGCATGAAATTAATTTTAAATCTTGCTAAGTCTGTAATAACCGAACCGATATTTACATTGTATTTCCTTATTTCAGCTCATCTCATAAGAACCTTGATTTAGGTTCATTACCTTTGTACCAACCCGTGCAGCAAAGAACCGAGGGCAATAGGGCAACAGAGGTTAAAGGTGAATGTCAGGAAGATGAAAAAATAGAAACTCTGCCTTACTCAAAGTCTAGTTTTACAGACAATTATGGCAACTCCTGCGGGAACGGTGACACTATTTCCTGTGTCAAACAACAACAGGTAAGTGGCAGAGCTACAAACATGTTCTATGTAGTCATATAAATGCAGCATTCAGAAAAACATAATGGATATTATCCATGCTAATGGTTTGTTTTGTTTTATAGATTTCATTTGGGTTGCACAAGAAAGAAGGAGTTGGGATCCTTACAAGAATCAGCAGCAGCAGTTTGGGACAGCACCAGATTGTTAGAGTTATTCAACATCGAATACAAAAAGCAGAATTCAAAAATGTAAGTCCAACACTCACTGGTTTAGTTTTTATAATGGTTATATCAGCATCTAGGAACAACTCCTCTGAATATGCCACTGCTGTTCAACCAATGAACTAAGGGTTTAGTTCATTGGTTCAACAGGGTGCTGTGGCAGTGGCTCAGAAGAATGGGACCTCAGGAACAGCTTGGCGCTGACAAATGAACATATAAGGTGAATGGAGCCTAACTTAAGCTTTTATAAGGTGTTATGTAGGTTAAGTCTTTGGGTATAACTGGCAGTGTCCTTGGAGGAAAGCATCTCACTTAAGTATAAGAGAAAAGTAGGACAATCTGGTGATACAATACTAGGGATAACTCCTGGGGCTCCCCGCGTATTTTACGGAAGATTGAAGATTGAGTGTTTTAAAGCTGAAAGAAAAGATTTAAATGAAAAATCAATAGAAGATTTCCCCATTTCAAGTAGAATGGATGCAGTCTAACAACTTGGAGCTATCTACTCAAGTTGGGTTTGTTGGTTTGAACAGACAACTTCACACAACAACAAACCAATTCCCATCAGTGTTACTGCTTTTTGATCACAGGATCCTGGGTTTGAGCCACACCAGGTGCACTGTTTGCCGAGAAACTCCTTCATTAACTAACTTGCTCGCACAGTTCTGACAGGCATTTAGGTACAGCAGTTTTATGTCGAGTCCAGTTGTTTTGAAGAATTAATTCTGAAGATTTGAGTTTTAAAATTGAACATTGCTCTATTTTCTATGAAGAAATTGAAGACAGCATTGTGTGCAGGGAGCCCCACTCTTATACTGTGAATTTTCAACGGAAGAATTTTGATAGTGTCCTGTCTGCACCTTTATAGTTCTTTTCAAATGATTGACTGAACTAATTGGTTGGCAAACTACTTGTTGGAAGATAAATTGGGAATCATGCTAAACTCAGTCACTTCGTCGGGAAAAAATTAGCTCTAACTTGACCATACATGTTTGGTCAAGTTAGAGCTCACTTTTTCCCGACGAAGTGACTGAGTTTACTGTTGTTTGACTTTATTTGACAGAGAGCAGAGAACCCATGGAGACCCGGAGGTAATGAGCAGGAAAATGATACAGAAGCAGATAAAGCCCACAATTGTTTGATCAGAACTATGAGAGGCATGCTCAACAAAATCACACCACAAAAATTTAGGGTTATTCTCGAAAAGGTAGGGACGACAGTACAATTGATGGAATTGCCTCCTTCCGGTGACACTTAAGTGCTCTTTTTGCCTTTTTAAAAATAATATCATCGCATAAGAGACAATCATTGAAGATTATACGAGAGAATTAAAATGAGAAAAACCGGCAAATCATTCTCAAAGTAGTGCCTGGTTTTCTTAAACTTGCGGAAGTAAAACAGAAAAGTTTCATACTTTCAATTATGTGTGTGAACAATCATTGGGCCAGATGGTCACAGTCTTTTCAATTCTTGATTTGTAGATATTGAATCTACCATTTAGGCCATTGGTCGGTGACAGGGCGTTGTCAACTTAATGAACAAATGCACTTTATGGTATTTTTGCATGTTTGCTTCATGATGTTTGCCCGCTGTTATTGGTGACAGTCTCAATCTGTATCATAAAGCCTATAAATATTTAACTATGCTTTCATGCATGCATGAAGGCCCCAAAACTTGGCACCAACTTCAGTATTTCTGCTTTGTTCGTTGTAGATATTGAAATTACCAGTAATATCAGAGCAAGATCTTACAGGAATTATGAACCTTGTGTTCGAGAAGGCCATTGCAGAACCTGGATTCAGTGTTACATACGCCAGTCTTTGTGAGAATCTAGCTAAGGTTAGTGATATCACAGTGCTATTTAAGTCCGGCCCAAGCCTACTATGTAGAGAGCTTTTCTTGATCTAGCTGGAGAGATTTCAATAAATCATTCCAGTTGGCAGGAAAGAAACCTTTTTGGCTAGAATCCCTCACAACATTCACAATTACAACACAGAAAATGTGAATGTGAATGATGGCGAAAAAAGTTTTTGTCGCATATTAATAAAAAGAACTCTCCAAGTTTCAAGATGGCTCTTTTCTCTGCTGTAGGAGTTCAAGGTACCACTAGCTGATGACCCAAATACATCTGTGAGCTTCCGAAAGCTGCTACTCGTACGATGTCAAAAAGAGTTTGAGAGATCACATGATGATGATGTAGAAATGCTAATGATGAAAGCGAACCTGCACAAGGCCACAGGTGATGAGAAGGCTCAACTTCAATTGGAGTTTGATCAATTTGAGACAGCTGCTCGACGCAGGAAGCTAGGAAATATCAGGTATTTTGAACAACTATAATTGTCATTGAATTGATATGCGTTACTCTTTGTTTGAATTCTGTTAGAAAAAGCTCTCATTTAGGTTTAGATTAAAATATATACAATTGAGAGGGTTTCTCGCTTTACAAATCGCTGTTGAGAAGTCAGACTTTCCGTTACCTAGAATTAAAAATTAGGTGGTTGAACATCTTTTGGTCGAAACACACTTAGGGTTTTAACCTCAGAGGTTTGCACACAACACAAAAAATTGAGAAATGTTTATTTATAGACTCATAGGAGAATTGTTCAAGCTTCAAATGTTGGTGCACAAGATTATGCATGACTGTGTGGTGAGCTTACTGAAGGTATCTGATGAAGAAAGTCTCGAGTGCCTCTGTTTTCTATTCACCACAATAGGAAAGACGCTAGATACTGATAAGGCAAAGGTACAAATCATTCTTTGACCAAAAAGCCTAGATTCGCTGCCATACACAGAACACAAGGCAAATCTGTTACGAGCCCAGGGCTGTATTCATGGGTTTTGAAGTGGTAGAGCCAGGCGGGGTGGGGGCTGGAGGGGCGCTGTAGGGCCTTCCCGCCAGGGGGTATGATGGGCCTTCCTCAGGAAAATTTCGAAGGCATTCCCGCCCTTTTTGAGGAGAAAATTGACAGAGAAGTTTGCTGCGGGAATCTTAGTGTAACAGGGACGTACATCATCTTATCCCTCCTGTGATCGGTACGTGGAATTGAGAAAAGCCAGCAACGGTATTTTGGAATGTGGAAACAGGACAAACAGTAAAAAATATGAAGAATGTTAACTGCTTACAGTTAAGAAGATGAATAACATTCATTCAAATGTGTGATATTGATACATTTATGTCTAAATTCATTTTTTTGACCACCAAAGAAAAGGCTTGTGGGACGAGATCCCATGAAGTTGGCAATATTGAATCGCAACCAATCAAGAACATGTTATATTTAGTGGCTGTCTGTTCAAGTTTGGCCCAAGGTGTGTTTTAGGGCGTGCCTTGGCGCTGAAGGATAGCTCACATGTTTCAGTTTTAGATGTATTGATGAACTCTAAACCTCATAACAAGCTGAAATTTGCAAATTTTTCTTTATAAACAGCTTTATCCGTGCTAACACTTCATAATCCCTACATATAACTCAGGGGCCGCCTGAGCACCTGTTATTGCTAAATGAAATAGAGCCAATGTGTATTTTTACCACTTATGACAATTTTTTTGGTTTTTTTTTGATTGAGCCCTTTACCTGTATGTGCAAAGCCAGTGAGTCAATATGGCGCAATGCTTACTGAGTTTATTGGACATATAAATGAAGTGTCAATGATTACTCACTTATTTTTGAGCAATTTAGGACAGGTTTTTAAATGATAACTGTAGGTAGGGTAACAATGTAAGAAAAGTCATATAGATTTGCACCAGTATTATCCTTCCAACCTAAATCTCACCTTACACAAAATACACCATACAATAAATATTTTGGAACTTCACCTTTGCAGCCGAGAACAAACCAGTATTTTACTGAGATGAAGAAGATAGCCGATGGTCAGTCTCATAAGAAGGTCTCATCTAGGATTCGATTCGCTCTACAAGACACTATCGAGCTTAGAGAGGTGAGTTTCCCATTTGCACACAAACAGCCTAGAAAAGTTTGAGAGAATCAGGGGCATGATGATGTTACTGCCATGCCCCTGACAATCATTTTCACCTCAGCTCTCTGTCATACAAGATCTATCCTGATTATGATATCTTTGCTTTAAAATAACTGGAAGCCTCGCAGAAAAAGCAGTGGACCCAAAACAATAAAGGAGGTTCGAGAGGAGGCTGCACTTAAGGCTCATGAGATGCAGATGATGGTAAATTCGGCTCAGATACCAAACCTGCCATATATAAGAGTGTATATATGTGTAAACCATGTATTACTGTGTTTTAAGTATTATCATATGATAAATATGTAGTTATATTTGAGGTTGAAGCTATATTCTGTGTGATATATGAAAGACCATGCAGTAAGATAACACCACAAGTCACTTCTGTCCGACTAATTACTGATATAACTACCATCGGGCTATATTTACTTTTCCTTTTAGAATGACTGGAAGCCTCGCAGAGAAAGCAGTGGACCCAAAACAATAAAGGAGGCTCGAGCAGAGGCTGCACTAGAGGCTCATGAGAGGCAGATGATGAAAAATTCAGCTCAGATACCAAACAGAGGCAGCCAGAGCCGAAACTTTGCACAGCCCAGGTACGATAGATGTGTAAAATGGTTTGACGTCATCCTATGAGGGTTAATTAAATGAGATTGCCGCTCACAACTCCTCTATCAATAGCTAGAGCTGTTTTGCTAGGTAAAAGACCTTGTACCCGTTACATTACCATGAGGATACATTATAATATCACTCTAACTATACTAGGCTCACAAGTCCCAGAACATTATTTCAAAGTTGCTACTTTCCCATTACTTTAATGGCACTTTTAAAAGACATTAATTTCTTAATGTTATTTATGTGAAACAAACAAACTGCTCATAGGACGTAACCATCACTTTGGCTAAGAGCAGTATTTATAGTCAAACAAGTTCCACAGGGCTTATTTTCCAACATGGCTGAATGATCTAAGCAGGGACATCATACTTCCCCCTCTTTTATGGAAGGCATCCATGAGTTGTCACTGTCTTGGAAGAACGACATATCTTGTCATCTTTTTAATTTGTTTTGGTTGCCATGGTTAACTGAAGGTAAATATCTATACCTGTACAAGGAAATACTGTAAGCGGGTGCTTTTTTACTCCTCATTTTTCAATCAATTTGTCCAAATGTTTCACCACTGGTGTTTTTTACATCAGTACTGTACAGGGGGAAGTTTCACCATTGGAACATTCACATGATGCAATGAATGGTTCAAGCTGTTGCAAGACCCCGCTTCCGGATCATTGTGGTACGGTGCAATTAGATAAAGCGTTTAGTGTTAGAACTTTCCTGATGTTCAGCATATAGAGCTCAACATTGGGCAATTATATTCTAGTCGATTGGTCTAGGCAGGGGCGTATATTCTAAAAAATTTCACTCACTGACTTTTTAGAGATGAGCATAATGATCGGGCACAGCCCGATCCACACGCCGTAGGCGTGGCGGGGAGGATGTGGGAGGGGCGCTTAAGCGCCCTCCCATCACGGAAATTTTTGCATATCGGTAGCAAAATAGTGCAAGCAGAGAGGTATTTCAATAGCTCACTGAGCTGTTGGGTACTTTCAGAAAACAACTCAATAGCAGTAGAAGATTACGGTAAAAATGCTCCAGTTATAAAGCACCCATTTGAAAAAAAACTGACCTCGAAGGGATTCGAACCCACAACAATCTTATTAACAGTGATTATTAGGCGGACGCTCTAAACAGTGAGCTATTCAGCCATTCACGGAAATCCATGGGCCGTGAGTGCTAATATACGCCACTGGGTCTAGGTTACTGTTCAGCCAAAATCAGTGGACAGAAGGATTTTTATCATGGATGCTGAAAATTGAGACATATCAGATTTTTCCCTCGTTTACATGTGTCAGATTGTCTAGATCAGGGCATTAATTTGGAGTGGATAAAAATAAATAAAAACTCCTATTAATAAATATCCGTCTACTTTGCAGACCACAAAGAGGTGAACAGGATGGCTTGAATCAGGTAGGAGGTAGTATAAAGCCTCAGCGTATAGACCCCAGTAAGCTCAAGCTCAGCAAACCTACATTTGGGGCAAGTGACACAGTTCAACTCGGACCAGGTGCTGGATTCGGCAGTGGATCCAGCTGGGGTAAGAGATCAGGCTCTGGAAAAAATACACCACCTCAACAAGAGGAACGTCCTAACACTCCAACCAATAGATTCTCCGTAAGTGTCTACAAAATGAGATAAATAGTTGCTGTTAAGCTTTAACCGTTATTTGTTGTTTTGCAGGAGATCTTTTATTACTATCATAATTATACTTTTTTGTCAATAGCTTATTATTGATGATTTTGGTGCACAGGATTATCATTAGTGGATAGTAATTTACTAGAGTCACCGATTGTGAGCAGTTCACATATTTAGGAGTGAGCACCTCCTCCCTTACCAAATATTCCTGTTTCACAACATTTTTTTTTTATATCAACTTTATTTTTGCTATTCAAGGCCCTTTCAGGCAAATGAGAATATGCGTACAGTATTTGGAATAAGATTTATCGCATCTATTTAGCGCACTCCTGTACAAGGTAGGAGTGGGCAAGCTAGGGTTTTAACCGGAGAGCTCCCCTCCTTTAGCAGCATGTGTAGTGACCAGGATTCGAACCTGCAACTCTCAGATTGCGAAGCACGAATCCTAACCACTACGCCACCCTGCCACCCTGCCACCCTTGTGATGTGTTAACCACAATGATGCCTTTTCCTACTTGTTATCTAAAGAAACTAGAGTACACATTATCAGACACAGTAGCCCAGAGTACATCATCAGCCTCACGCCAAACTTCCTCAGAGGATATCAGTGAAACTCTGAATAAGTTATTACTGATAGACTCAGCTCCCAATGAGACTGTCTTTGAAGTCTTTTTACCAATGATAGCATATGATAGTTAAAAGCTTTGTTTAGTCCGTTTAGGAGACCAGTGATGATAAATCCATCTATTCTATGAGATTCTTGTCAGTTTAGAGTGACGTAGATGGACTCCATATTAACAACTTTGACGGCATTCCTCATTCTCAGTGTAAGTTGTGCACATAATGCATCTTTTGTCATACTTGATTTTACCAGCAGCGTGCCATGTCACAGCCTAGAGGAATACCCACCAATCATCAACGGGGACACAATATACACGGTATGAGCGGAACTTCGCCTCAAACACAACCGACGCACTTCTCCCCTCAACACCCACAGTATATGATAGCTGATATGCCGGGACAAGCTATGGTATGTTTTATTGGAACTTATCATCAATTTCTACGTCAAAGTGTGTGAGTTTAATCGGCTGACAAGCTTTACCAAAATCTGTGTCATGCCGGTTAGAAATGGCTCCGAAACTTCACTTGCGAGAAAGTTTGGATTTAAATTGGGTTGTGCCGTTTGAAAACTTCCAAAAAACTGTTACAAAGGGTGCAGATCCAACCTTCTGGTCTGGTATTTATTTCGATCGGAATTCAGAGGTCCTTGTTACATTAAAATATTGTCAGGCTGGTAAGGTGGGCTTTTGGTTTTACACCGTTAGTCAATACTGATTTTCTCAAGTTCCTAGCAGGGGTAATATCTCAAAATACTATGTAATAATAAGCTTTAAATTCTATGATCAATTAATACTATTCAACTGTAGTTACTCAAGACAGATTAACTGAGGGAATTCCCTCCTAAATACTACAAAGAAATCTCACTGGGAAACCCTATTGTAATTTCCTTGTTATGACTGTACTTGTGTAATGTGTACAAGAATGCGATAAATTATGTATGACCTGTCTATGTTTATTTGTCTACACACTATGCTAATAAACCAAATTGATTTCTCAAGTAAGCTATTATGTCAATAATCAAGTGCTTCGCTCAAAAATAGGCAACTAAAAATAGACTTCGTTCTACCGTTCACAGTTCTGGACAGAAAAGTCTACTTGGTAGAACTAAGACTATCCTCACCCTGACTCGCGGGAAATGTTACTTCAATGATCTTGTATGAAATTATAATCAAAAGTTAACAGTAAAGATTAGCTTTACTATTACCTGACATACAACTGGATAGTTTTCTATTGTAACAAAATTAAATTTCAGCCTTATAAATAACTAATTTCAATTACATCAAAGGATGACTTTATTTCAAGCTCTACAACAGTTACTAAGCTATGTTAATTAAAACTATTTGACCCAAGCGAAGCAGTCTCAATTGCCAAAACAAACTGCTTTACACCCCATTTTTGGTATGCCAATATATACCCTGAAGTGCCACCTGCCCGGCTAGAAAATATTAGCCTCTTGCAAATTTTGAATTAATTAAAAACAAAATCAAATGACACTTTAACTTCATAAAAATTGAGGTACAAATAAACTTCCAAAGTCTCAAAAATAATTACCTTATAAATAATAATACGGTACTTACTATATTCCAGTGAAGTCTGTCTAAGTTAAACTTGTACTCCTTAAGTCTGTATCTCTTCTTTGAGAACGCCTCTGTAACTGTGTCTTCAAACTTGTACTCCTCAAGTCTCTATTTCTCCTTTGTGAACGCCTCTGTCACTGTGTCTTCAAACTTGTACTCCTTAAGTCTGTATCTCTTCTTTGAGAACACCTCTGTCACTGTGTCTTCAAACTTGTACTCCTTAAGTCTCTATTTCTCCTTTGTGAACGCCTCTGTCACTGTGTCTTCAAACTTGTACTCCTTAAGTCTGTATCTCTTCTTTGTGAACGCCTCTGTCACTGTGTCTTCAAACTTGTACTCCTCAAGTCTCTATTTCTCCTTTGTGAACGCCTCTGTCACTGTGTCTTCAAACTTGTACTCCTCAAGACTGTATCTCTTCTTTGTGAACGCCTCTGTCACTGTGTCTTCAAACTTGTACTCCTTAAGTCTGTATCTCTTCTTTGTGAACGCCTCTGTCACTGTGTCTTCAAACTTGTACTCCTCAAGACTGTATCTCTTCTTTGTGAACACCTCTGTCACTGTGTCTTCAAACTTGTACTCCTTAAGTCTGTATCTCTTCTTTGTGAACACCTCTGTCACTGTGTCTTCAAACTTGTACTCCTCAAGACTGTATCTCTTCTTTGTGAACGCCTCTGTCACTGTGTCTTCAAACTTGTACTCCTTAAGTCTGTATCTCTTCTTTGTGAATGCCTCTGTCACTGTGTCTTCAAACTTGTACTCCTCAAGACTGTATCTCTTCTTTGTGAACACCTCTGTCACTGTGTCTTCAAACTTGTACTCCTTAAGTCTTTATTTCTTCTTTGTGAACGCCTCTGTCACTGTGTCTTCAAACTTGTACTCCTCAAGTCTCTATTTCTCCTTTGTGAACGCCTCTGTCACTGTGTCTTCAAACTTGTACTCCTCAAGTCTCTATTTCTCCTTTGTGAACGCCTCTGTCACTGTGTCTTAAAACTTGTACTCCTCAAGTCTCTATTTCTCCTTTGTGAACGCCTCTGTCACTGTGTCTTCAAACTTGTACTCCTCAAGACTGTATCTCTTCTTTGTGAACGCCTCTGTCACTGTGTCTTCAAACTTGTACTCCTTAAGTCTGTATCTCTTCTTTGTGAACGCCTCTGTCACTGTGTCTTCAAACTTGTACTCCTCAAGACTGTATCTCTTATTTGTGAACACCTCTGTCACTGTGTCTTCAAACTTGTACTCCTTAAGTCTGTATCTCTTCTTTGTGAACACCTCTGTCACTGTGTCTTCAAACTTGTACTCCTCAAGACTGTATCTCTTCTTTGTGAACGCCTCTGTCACTGTGTCTTCAAACTTGTACTCCTTAAGTCTGTATCTCTTCTTTGTGAATGCCTCTGTCACTGTGTCTTCAAACTTGTACTCCTCAAGACTGTATCTCTTCTTTGTGAACACCTCTGTCACTGTGTCTTCAAACTTGTACTCCTTTTAGTCTCTATTTCTTCTTTTTGAACACCTCTGTCACTGTGTCTTCAAACTTGTACTCCTTAAGTCTCTATTTCTCCTTTGTGAACGCCTCTGTCACTGTGTCTTCAAACTTGTACTCCTCAAGACTGTATCTCTTCTTTGTGAACGCCTCTGTCACTGTGTCTTCAAACTTGTACTCCTTAAGTCTGTATCTCTTCTTTGTGAACGCCTCTGTCACTGTGTCTTCAAACTTGTACTCCTCAAGTCTCTATTTCTCCTTTGTGAACGCCTCTGTCACTGTGTCTTCAAACTTGTACTCCTCAAGTCTCTATTTCTCCTTTGTGAACGCCTCTGTCACTGTGTCTTCAAACTTGTACTCCTCAAGTCTCTATTTCTCCTTTGTGAACGCCTCTGTCACTGTGTCTTCAAACTTGTACTCCTCAAGACTGTATCTCTTCTTTGTGAACGCCTCTGTCACTGTGTCTTCAAACTTGTACTCCTTAAGTCTGTATCTCTTCTTTGTGAACGCCTCTGTCACTGTGTCTTCAAACTTGTACTCCTCAAGACTGTATCTCTTCTTTGTGAACACCTCTGTCACTGTGTCTTCAAACTTGTACTCCTTAAGTCTGTATCTCTTCTTTGTGAACACCCATGTCACTGTGTCTTCAAACTTGTACTCCTCAAGACTGTATCTCTTCTTTGTGAACGCCTCTGTCACTGTGTCTTCAAACTTGTACTCCTTAAGTCTGTATCTCTTCTTTGTGAATGCCTCTGTCACTGTGTCTTCAAACTTGTACTCCTCAAGACTGTATCTCTTCTTTGTGAACACCTCTGTCACTGTGTCTTCAAACTTGTACTCCTTAAGTCTTTATTTCTTCTTTGTGAACGCCTCTGTCACTGTGTCTTCAAACTTGTACTCCTCAAGTCTCTATTTCTCCTTTGTGAACGCCTCTGTCACTGTGTCTTCAAACTTGTACTCCTCAAGTCTCTATTTCTCCTTTGTGAACGCCTCTGTCACTGTGTCTTCAAACTTGTACTCCTCAAGTCTCTATTTCTCCTTTGTGAACGCCTCTGTCACTGTGTCTTCAAACTTGTACTCCTCAAGACTGTATCTCTTCTTTGTGAACGCCTCTGTCACTGTGTCTTCAAACTTGTACTCCTTAAGTCTGTATCTCTTCTTTGTGAACGCCTCTGTCACTGTGTCTTCAAACTTGTACTCCTCAAGACTGTATCTCTTCTTTGTGAACACCTCTGTCACTGTGTCTTCAAACTTGTACTCCTTAAGTCTGTATCTCTTCTTTGTGAACACCTCTGTCACTGTGTCTTCAAACTTGTACTCCTCAATGTTGTAGGATGGACTCACCAGTGGTTGGTCTTTAGATAGGTGCTCGATGGACATAAGGATGGACAGTCTTCGGTCTACAATAGGACGGATATCTCTAGCTAGGTTATTCTTGCTTCTCCTTCACTCGGTCACCATTCATAGTCTGGTTCTCTCCTTCCGTGCTCCTAGGTCGATCCCCCTCTGTAGATTTGTATATGAGTCTATCTCGACTCTACTGATATTGTTCTCAGACTATTATTTAGTGAGTCCACTTTCACTATCTATAACATCTCCCTCTCAAGATTATAACCATAATCTTATATAACTGATGCACCTGCATCCGATTTCTTTTTTTTTTTTTTTTTGCTGATGATTCACATCAGTCCATATATCCGATATTCGATGTGTCACATCGAACTCAATTCTGCAAATATAACCAAAAAATGTTCTTAAACAATTTGCCAAGAGCCACTTTTATAAGGAAGATAAACATGACAGGTGCTAGACAAGACAAAATAACAAGTGAAGAAAGGTCATATACCAAAATATTAGTGTATGGGATACCTAGATTTTTGCATACGCAAGTCTAGCTATGGTTGCTGACGCTTTCGCAGAAAGCTCCCACTCCTGGATTCTCTGAGTGCCCTCATCAGGATGGAGTCCATCTCTGAGGTACCAGAATCTAAATTTCCACTTCCCATGCATCCTTTTCAAAAGGTGTGTGTGTAAAAATGGAGTAGCATAATCAGAGCGGTCATTCATTAAGGCTATTTGATGATTCAAAATGACAATACTCTCTACGAGATGCGCCGTCATCTCTTCATAGAACTCTTCATACACAGGCTCAGCCACCTTACTGTGGTGATTATACAGTGCAAAGTCCATGGGGAACGTGGAGCATAAAACTACATAAACTCCCCGTTTCTTCAAAGTGCTTATTCTTAGCTCAATGGCCTTGAACTCGTTCTCTGTACGTAAATAAACTTCTCTAGACTTTTTATCTTTAACTGTTAGTTCTACTGGCCCAGTCGATAGAAATATTATAGAGTTAGCATATATAGTTCGGAAGGATTGTGATATAATGGATAGAAGTTGATCCCAATTTGCACCCGGGTAACATTCCGTCCTGTCGAACCCGACAGGTGCCATACCTCTGACCACACTATTACCCATGAGGATAAGTTTTACACAACCATCCTAGAAATAGAATAAAACCACAAAATGGTCAAATACGTGACAACATGGCTAAAAACTATTAACCAAACCCGAAACATGGTACATAGTGCCTCGTGTAATAGTTACAGGTTCATTCTTTTTACCGGTTTCACAGATCTACCCGATCTCGTGGTTCTCCTTGTCTCTGGTGGGTCCTGCGTCCTATCTAGAGACTGCCTGACTTCTATCCTCTTCGTTGAAGGCACTGGTACTGCCTCACAGAACGAGGTTCCTGTACTCCTGTCGGGCTGTGGACACAGAGCTTCCTGTTTAACTGCTGGAGTTGCATATGACAGAACCTGATGGGGTACATCTGGCAACACAGGAGGTAACACTTTCTGGTGGGGTACCTCAGACTCTGTGCTCTCTGGTGATTGCAGTGCTGTATGTGGTATATCTGGCGCGATCTGACGTCTGTTCCGTCTAAGAATTTGACCGTTTTCCTTCTGAAGAGCCACTTCTCTTCCTGAGACGGCTACTACTGTAGACGAACATGGTTTAGCTCCTGGATCATTTAGTGTGACTCTATCTCCAACCTGAACCTCTGACCTGATCTTCACTCTATATCTCCGGTTGTACTGATCCGACTGCTTGTTTCGATACCTGGCTTCAAAATCTTTGAGTCCTTTCAGGTTTACCTGTTTCTCCGCCAGAATACCCATACTGTTTAAACCTCGCCCCATCAGCAGCTGGGCAGGAGAGTACCCATTCTGTAACGGAGCATCTCTGTAACATAGAAGAGCTTGGTCTATTTTCTCATTCTTCTTGATTAGCTTCTTGAAGGTTTGTACCCCTCTCTCTGCTTCACCATTTGATTGAGAATATTTAGGAGAACTGGTACGGTGTAAGATATTCCATTGGTCCATTAATTGCCTAAATTTCTCAGACACAAACTGAGGACCGTTATCACTGATGACGGAATTCGGAATTCCAAACAGCGAGAACACCTTCTTTATTGTGCGGCACACAGTTTCTGCAGTCGTGTCAGAAAGCTTCTCTGCAATCAGATATCGACTGAAATAGTCCATGATAACTAGATAATCATTACCCCTCTCCTCCACTGTACAAAGATCCATTCCGATCTGCCACCACGGGCGTTCAGGAAAAGGCACGGATACCAGAGGCTCTCTTGGTTGAGATCGATATTTCAAACATGTAGCACATGTTTTAACTAGCTCTCTAATTTCTGTAGTTAGACCAGGCCACCATACCAGATCTTTAGCTCTCTCCAAACATTTTGATTCTCCCAGATGTCCCGCGTGTATATCCTTCAGTACCTGTTGCCTTTCTAAGAGCGGAATGAACACCCTGTTGTTATAAAACACTAGATCCCCCGCTTCTGTTAGACATTCCTTGAATGTGTAGATATTCTTAACAAACTGCGGACACTGCTTATACTCAGGCCAACCATACTGTATATACCGCTTAATTTGCTGACAAACCGTATCATTGAGTGTAGAGAACTGGAGTTGTCTTCTGCGAGTCTCCGACATCGGTAGATCTTCTACCATCTCCGATATATCTAGTTCATCCAGTTGAACCGTATCACTCTTTGGACAGGGTGCTCTGCTTAATGCATCGGCAATCAATAACTTCTCCCCTGGAGTATATCTTATGGAATAGCAGAATTTCATCATCCTAAGCCTGAACCTCTGCACCCGCATAGGTAGCTTTGCCAATTCCATTTTAGATAGGATGCTGATAAGAGGTTTGTGGTCTGTCTCTACTTGAAATTTTCTACCTGCTAAATAGTAATAAAACTTTTCCGCAGCCCAACAGATTGCCAGCGCCTCCTTTTCAATTTGAGCATACCTTTGTTCTGTTTCACTGAGAGCTCTCGATGCGTAAGCAATCGGTTTGAGACCCTCTTCTGTTTTCTGAAATAAGGCAGCCCCCAATCCATAGGAGGACGCATCTGTCGATAAAAGAGTGTCTGCTTCAAGGGAGAATGGCGACAGCACCGGTGCAGAAGCTAAATTTTGTTTCATCTTCTCATATTCGAGAGCCATGTCGCCATTCCAAGTCCAGTTGTCTTTATTTTCTTTCTTCAGCAGCTGCCTGAGCTGTACTGAGTCACTTGCTAAACTCGGAGAGAATTTACCTAAATAGTTCACCATCCCAAAAAATCTTTTGAGATCTTTGACCTTTTTCGGGGGAGGAAACTCCTGAATTGCTCTTATCTTTTCTGCATCCGCATGAATGCCTTGAGCATCAATGACATGTCCTAGAAATGTAATTCTGCTCTGAAAAAAACTCGCATTTTTCTTCATTCAGAGTAACCCCGGCCCTACTCAGTCTATTCAGCACCTCTTCTATTTTAGCTTTCTGCGACTCTTCATCTTCTGAATGAATTAGGATGTCATCCATTTGACAAACAATCCCTTCTATGCCCTCCAATATCCTCTGCATTTCACGTGAGAATATTTCAGGAGCTATCGATATTCCGAATGGAAGCCTGCAACACAGGTATCTTCCAAAAGGAGTAATAAATGTACTTAGTGCTTGGGATTCTTTTGACAGCTTCATCTGCCAATAACCACTGTTGGCATCGAGTTTTGAGAAAACTTTAGACCCCCCCAGCTGGGCTAACAACTCATCCGTGGCTGGAAGAGGGTGATACGATCGTTTCACTGCCTCATTTAGTTTAGTGAAATCTACACAGAGTCTGATTTTGTTGTTTTTCTTTGGGACCACAATCGATGGAGCACACCACTCTGTGGGGCCCTCAACTCTCTTTATCACCCCTAGTTTCTCCATTCGTCTCAGTTCTTCGAGCATTGGTTTTCTTCTAGCAGCCGCTACTCTTCTGGGGATAGACTGACAATAAGGAGTTGCACCATCTCTGATTTCAATTTTCACTTCGGTGTCCATGGATCCCAGTCCTGTAAATAACTTCGGAAACTTTGTAGTCCACTCTTGCTTTGACACTATTTCACCCACAAATGTTATGATTTGTAAACCCGACAAAGCTGGTTTGCCTAGTAACGGAGTGACAAGGTCTTCTATCACATACACTGTATCAGTATACACTCTGTCTGAGTATGATAGTTCTACTTGCGCTTTCCCTACCGTACGCAGTTTTGCATTCCCAGCTCCCAATAACTCTTTACCAGCTGGCAAAAGCTGCAGATTCAACAAATCTGCTAAGTGCTTAGGAATGGCCGAAACTGCAGCGCCTGAATCAACCTTCAAGCGAGTTTCTCTCCCATTGATAAAAACATCAATAAACCACGCTTTTGTCGTCTCTGTAATCGTGTCTATGTAATCGGTACTACCATATAGTCAGTGAGATCCAAGGTAAAGGCTGTCCAGAATTTCGTCTTCTCGCTCCTGGACTTCTGCTACTTTCTTATCTGCTTGAAACCTTCTCAGTGATTTACATACTTTTGCCCAATGTCCTATCTTTTTACATTTGTTACATTTACTACTTTCTGCTGGACATTTTCCACCAAAGTGCCGCCATTTTCCACATTTCTGGCATTGACTTTTCAGCTCGAGATCATTTTTCTGCTGCCACTGTCTTCTCTTGTCAGTTGATAGGGTGTCGATGTTATTGGATTCTTCTTTATTTGAGGCTACGTTCTCTCCCATCTTTTCTGCTTGTGATTGGTGTGAGATAAACTGTTTTGCCTTTTGTATGCATAACTCAAGAGTTAGGTTTTCTATGTCAATGAGATATTTCCTTAACTCTGAATCTCTCACTCCTACCACTATTCGATCTCTGACGAGTTCTGGTTTCATAACACCGTACTCACAGTTTTCACTCTGTGTTTGTAAACGGACGACAAATGCGTGTATAGATTCGCTTGAATCTTGTACCATTTGGTTGAACACTAGTCTTTCATAAATCACGTTCTTTACTGGTTCAAAGTACTCGTCAAAAAACTTAATCACATTTGCTAGAGTTTTCTTCTTAGCAGCTACGCTCTGGTCAAATACAAACTGATTATAAACCGGAACAGCATCACTTCCCATGACTACCAACATGTGACAAATCTTTTCATCTTCTGTTGTCATAGCATCAATACCCTTTACAACTTTATAGATGGCAAACTGCTCTTTGAAAATTTTCCATTTTGCAGATAAATTGCTTGCTGTTAAATCAATGGTCTTCACAAACTTTTCTTGTTTACTTTCACTGGTAGCCATTTTAGCTGATAATTCTAATCTACAATTCACTTTTTTACAGTTACACTGTTCTCACTACTTTTGGCTAGGAATGTAACACAATTCCTTTCTGCACTCTGTGAGAGCTTCTGAGATTCAACAAATCTCTCACCACTTTCTTATTCTGAGACTGATGCTTGTTTTGTGACCCGAGCAAATTCAACTAATTTGCTAGAATCTGACCTCTGAAAAATTCCACAAATCTATCTGGTCTGAATCGAGTTCTGGTGGGTGTTATTCTGACACCATGTTGTAGGATGGACTCACCAGTGGTTGGTCTTTAGATAGGTGCTCGATGGACATAAGGATGGACAGTCTTCGGTCTACAATAGGACGGATATCTCTAGCTAGGTTATTCTTGCTTCTCCTTCACTCGGTCACCATTCATAGTCTGGTTCTCTCCTTCCGTGCTCCTAGGTCGATCCCCCTCTGTAGATTTGTATATGAGTCTATCTCGACTCTACTGATATTGTTCTCAGACTATTATTTAGTGAGTCCACTTTCACTATCTATAACACTCAAGACTGTATCTCTTCTTTGTGAACGCCTCTGTCACTGTGTCTTCAAACTTGTACTCCTTAAGTCTGTATCTCTTCTTTGTGAATGCCTCTGTCACTGTGTCTTCAAACTTGTACTCCTCAAGACTGTATCTCTTCTTTGTGAACACCTCTGTCACTGTGTCTTCAAACTTGTACTCCTTTTAGTCTCTATTTCTTCTTTGTGAACACCTCTGTCACTGTGTCTTCAAACTTGTACTCCTTAAGTCTGTATCTCTTCTTTGTAAACACCTCTGTCACTGTGTCTTCAAACTTGTACTCCTTAAGTCTGTATCTCTTCTTTGTGAACGCCTCTGTCACTGTGTCTTCAAACTTGTACTCCTTAAGTCTCTATTTCTTCTTTGTGAACACCTCTGTAACTGTGTCTTCAAACTTGTACTCCTTAAGTCTGTATCTCTTCTTTGTGAACGCCTCTGTCACTGTGTCTTCAAACTTGTACTCCTTAAGTTTGTATCTCTTCTTTGTGAATACCTCTGTCACTGTGTCTTCAAACTTGTACTCCTTAAGTCTGTATTTCTCCTTTGTGAACGCCTCTGTCACTGTGTCTTCAAACTTGTACTCCTTAAGTCTCTATTTCTTCTTTGTGAAAGCCCATGTCACCGTCTTGACTCGTTGGTAAATTCCTACTGAACACTAGCCAGCGAAGATAAAGATACCTATGATACACTTTGACAAACCCTTGCTGTCAAAGTTGTATGTTACTCTCTGGCAAACCCTTGCTGCCAAAGTTTATGATACTACGCCTTATTAAACCCTCGCTACCAAAGTCTAAAAATGATACTCTTTGACAAACCCTTGCTGTCAGAGTTCTATGTTACCAATCTTACTACGGTGGGTCCTGCCTTATATAGGATGTAAGGATTGCTGGGTTGGCATGGTGCAATAATGCTGAGGTAGCGGACCAAAATTGCCATTTGCTGACAAGTAGAACATTTGTTATGGTTGGTACGTTGCAATGATGCTGAGGTGGCGCACCAAAATTACTGACTGCTGACAAGTAGAACATTTGCTAGGGTTGCACTTCGTAATAGTGTTGACTGTTTGCTGACCATACATGAGTCATAAACCCAAGATTAATTATAAAACATATGATAAATATTGGTTAGTACATGGCATTGTAACACGTCATTTATGTAATAATAAATAATTATTAAACATGAAAATTATCTTAATTCTATTCTGAAGTTTCCAGTATGTATAGGTTATGTTAATCATAAAATTAATAATAATTCTACTGCCATCAGTTTTTTTATGCTGCTTTCCATGACCAGATAAATAGTTACAACCGAAACCAATAATAAATTAATAACCACAGCCTAAATTTCTACTGCTAATTGTGGTAAGATATAACAATTGTACATGACTAGTGCAGTGGCTAATAAAAAGGGGGAGGGGGAGAATAGCATTGAATAAAATGTCACTGTTGAGGCAGGCAGGGTGGCGTAGTGGTTAGGATTCGATCTTCTCAATCTGAGAGTTGCAGGTTTGAGTCCCGGTCGCTACCCATTCTGCTGAAGGAGGTGAGCTCTCCGATCAATGGCCCAGCTTGCCCACCCTTACATTGTACAAGGGTGCGCTAATTAGATGAGTCATATTATGTATCATGTATCATGTGTCATGTATCATGTGTCATGTGTCATGTCTCATGTGTCATGTGTCATGTGTCATGTGTCATGTGTCATGTATCACGTATCACGTATCACGTATCATCAATCTTATGTATCACGTCTCACGTCTCATGTATCACGTATCACATATCACACTTGGGGGCCAACCAAACCCCAGTAGTTGATGGACTTTAGTGGGTTTTCAACCCACGACCTCCAATATCCTTCCATGGTAAAGGAATGGCGCTCTAACCAATTGAGCCACCTCCTACTCCCTCGTCATTATCACATGTGATGAATTACACTTTGAAATTAGTTCTGGGTACCATTTACTTTACGACATGGGAATTTCATATAATAGTATCAACAGTCGATGACTCCGCAATTATACATTCCACCATTACACACATAAAAAAACTACATCGCATGTATGTAGATTTGAAACATGGGTTTAACCTGGAGTTATGCTTTCACAGTTCTATCATGCGAGTGTCAAAGATGGGATTATAATTGCAAGGACCTGCAAAGTCAGCAAACCATTGTCATTTATATGTATGTACAGGTAATGTGGAATAGGAATATGGAATATGCTCATGATCTAAAATTGATAGCTAAAGATGATTGCGCAATTTATGAACAGGTATAAAAAGGAAGGTGGTATGGTGCTGCACATGTGTGATATACTAAATACAAAGAATGATGAGACTCAGATACTATCAAGGTCCATAAATCTCCTATAGCCTATGACTACATGTAATAATTCATATAATGTATGTAAATAATAACATTCAGACGACGGGACGTTGCCGCAGCGGACAGGCGTAACATCTTAATTATGGATGGCTATTGCTGCACTTCTAGCTCTATCAACATTAGGGTTGGAACGACCTCTTGAGGTTGGAGTTGAATTTCAGATATTTGACGTCGGATTCAACCACAAACCGGATCGGATATGTGTTATGTCTGATCCGAGATGATACGTTTTTAATCAACACTTACTCAGCATCATTTATCCCACTAAAAATGACAAGGAAGGAAGTATGATAGTCATTAATTTGTGGTTCTGATTAGATAATGGAGTTTGGCTGAAAGCACTCGGTGATCAGTAGGCAATCAATACCTATCTTATTTTCATAGCTAGTTATATTGTTGCCGATTAAGTTTGATGGATGTGTTTTTCTGCTGAAATTGAGAGAAGCATCTTTACTCAGATCGTTGTGAATAGGGACATAATTTTTCTCCAAATATGTTCCCTGTAACAAACTATCTAGTTTAATGTACAAGGTTATCCTCTTCTTCAAAGTAGGAGGACAATTCCTATCCTAATCACAGCAGAGAGTTTGGGACATATGAGCAGGGAGTTTGTTCAAACTCAATGATTACAAACATTGGGGTTTGAGTGATCCTGGCAAATTGAGTCAAGAGATATTTGCACTCATTAAATGATACCTTTCAAATATACTGTTTGTGTGATCATTGCACCGTGGCTGTTTGAGTGATAAGTTGGTCCTTGTAAAGTATTATATCCAAGCAGATACATACGCATTTAAATTGGGGTAATGGTTCAGGGAAAAGATTGTTGACGCTGTTTATCCATGTATTCAATGACCTTAACTGTATATTATGGTGCAAAGGT
This sequence comes from Membranipora membranacea, assembly GCA_914767715.1. NCBI lineage: Eukaryota > Metazoa > Bryozoa > Gymnolaemata > Cheilostomatida > Membraniporidae > Membranipora > Membranipora membranacea. Next base: position 4,486,939 of record OU612074.1, read on the forward strand.
ACAGCTGCTTGGACTTAGCGTTTGTACGCGTTATCCGGATCCGATCCGAGGTTGAATCTAACGACCGATTCGATATCCGATCCGAGGTTGCCTATCCCTGATCCGTTCCACCCCTAATCAACATTACAACGAAGACAAAAACGCATATATCACAACCCTGACAACTACTGATGGCCAACTGTGTCCCAACTGCGCCAGCGGTTTTGCAACCGTTGGGCGTGTTGACCAGACACACCGCTACATCACATGACTCTGGAATCCAACAGCATGCTATAAAGAGCATCTGTTGCCCAACCAATTCAAGCGCTACAAAACAATCGACTGCCAAACAAAGAATCTTCAGGCAAATCAAGCTAAAATAATAAACCAGCTAAATGTAGACATCGGCCTATGTCTAATTAACCCTTCACCTCAGCTGGCCCGCATTGACCGGCGACTGACTTGCATGGCTGGAACATCTGGCCCAACCAACGCGGAATCCTCACAGGTGTTTGCCTCACCTTTTCATTTGTCCCAGTATTCATTTCTAAGCAATACACCATGGTCAAGTGATATAAATTTCCACATGTTCAAGGACTACTCTTTGGCAGCTTAAAAAAAATCAATCCTATATGCCGTGAAAAAGATGGCATTACTTAATTTATTTTCCTAAAAGCTGCCAATATTAATGTTCACTCACAATTGAGTGATGATGATATTTTTTGATGGTGCTGGCTAATTGATGGCACTATGGTTGGTTTTCCCTAAAATGTCTTTTACCTTTCAACATTCATCAATTTGCAGTGGTGCCCAATCCATGTTTATTTCCAAGTTAGATGACGTAATTTACATTGGCAATAGCTTGTTCGAATTTACAGTAGAAAATTAATCCCTTAATTACAAAATTTTCAGAATGAGTCAGACAGCCAGAATGGTTTCATTTGTGATAATCCAAATAAATCTGAATGATAAACATGACTGAGCTAAAAACAATGCAAACAGATATTACCTTGAGAATTCCATGAAATTAAGAATTAAGCCTCATTTAATTTCGGCAATAGAATGTCAATACACAGTGTTGAGATTAGTGTCTCTCATGGAAGAAATTTTGTTATTACACAATTGGAGCAGGGCTTATGTTTGATAATATCTACATATTGCCATGCCGGAAGCAGATTTTGTGCTTTTCTTAATCACCATGTCTTTACTCCCACAATAAATTTCCGTATTCTCGCTGAGCGCAATAAACCGAACTTAAATTGGGTATACACAAATTGGAATACAAAAATTGGAATACAAAAATTGCTCTGCGAGTCATTAAGGGAATTGGACCAGGGGGTCACATTTCCAGTCATTATTAAGACAAGCAACAAGCGAGGAGAGAGGTCCTTGTTGAGCAATGGCATAGCCTTGTTCAACAATTACCTTTCGGGAGTTTGGGCGGGTCCAGGATGCGATCTCACAGTTGGGCTGGCGGGGCGTCTCTGGTCGTGCAGTGGATAGCGGGTACGGTGGGCATGTTTTGCCTGGGCTTTTCATGATGTTTGTGTGGTGTTCTTGTAATTAGTTGAAGGGTTGGCCGCCACTCTAGTCGCAGACTATCTGGCTGACCAATGCTTTTATTTAATTTATTTGAACATTTAATCGCTTAATTTAAAATTTTAATTTTTTATAGCAAAATACAGAAAAAAAAATGTCCTCAATATCTAGTGAAAATTGCCTCAATCAATATTGAATTAGGCCGGTATTGCTTTGTACAATCTGTCTGACAATTTTTGTGGTTTTCCCTTGTACCAACCATGATACAGCATACCTAGCTTACTTGGTGTTGACAATTACCCACACATTTTTCTAAGGTACCTGTCCATGACTTACAGATCAATGGTGATCATTTCTGGTCCCTGATAAGAGAGCAAACAGTAATACAATATTTTGAGCTTACCGCAGCTACTCTAAAATGACCTTCAGAAACTTAATTATTTTAATTTCGTAGTGATAACGACTGGTAAAGAATTTTTTGGCTCTGTTCCCTGTAGGTAGATGGATATTAGTTCAATCAAGTTCGTTGTAATTTGCCTGCATTTATGAGTTTTTGGTGCCAGTCATTATACGCAAAGGGCAGCTCCAAGTGCACGCATACCAGAGCAAATCCAATATATTTGTTTATAAAAATACAGCACAGTTGTTCAATAAGAAAAAAACAATGTTGATCTCCCACAAGACAAGTCTTATTCCTCATAATTACATAATAGAAATATATTTCATACCATGATGCATCCTTGGTAACTAATACCTGAAGATCATCATTTGAAAATTTATAAGGATGGACTTATTATGATATGTTCTTTTTGTGTTTACAGTATCATCCTCAACAACAGATAGCACAGCTCTCACAGTACCCAGGGCAGCCTGGATATTATCTACTTTCTGCTGGTGGCCAACCACAATCCCAAGGTTTGATGTCCTTTAAATTGATTTGTTGTGACTTACTAAGATATTTCCAACCATTGTTTTCCTAAATAAATTGAAGAACAACGATGAGATGTGAATGGAGATCTACTCTCTCAATTCAATACAATTTATCCGATTGAATAAAAGTGAGTAATATTAGTTTGCTCATTGAAAAATCTCCGATTCACTATGGAGTTATATGAGGGCGCACCAAACTGCTGCAAGTGCAGTGTCGTAGTGTTCAATTCGACCACTTTGTTTAAAATGAGCGAATGTTACTATATAACAGTTTTTGTTTTGGCAAACATATCATATCATATCACAGGTCAAGGAGAAAAGGATTGGATAAAATGTATAGATCAATGGAGAAGGGGAGTCTTCATCCATCAAATTGTATTCTTTCAGGTATGCAGTATGCAGCTTATGCTGCTGCTGCACAAAAACAGTTGCAGCAGCAGCAGCAACCACAAGGGATCCCCATGCAAGCACCTCCACAGGGACCTCCCCAACAACAACATGGCGGTCAGCAGCAGGGACGTCCCGCTTCTCAGCCTGGTATGGGAGGTTTGCCTGTACAACAACCTAACAATGCTGCAATGAGCCAGTCTATGTCAGGCAGTTTCCCTCAAAGTCAACAACCCCAACAGCCTCAAATGGTAGCACCGATGCCTCAACAGCAAATCCAACCACGACAACCTAATCCATACACTCCTGCATTTCAACCGCCGGTGAGTAAAATACTATAATGAAGAATGCAAGTTTCTTGTTTGCTTTAAAACATAGCATAATTCTCATCGTCAGAAGTGTTTATGCGCCGCCGACAATACCTCAGGACTTTCCATAAAATGGTTCTTATCCAAGGAAACATTCATGTTAGCAAATGTTTGTATTTTCTAATATTGGTACAAAAAACTTACAGTGTGATATTTTTACTGATATATAATGTATCCTTAGTTAACTAAGCCCATCAGAAGGTTTAATCCACAGTAACTCCATATACTGACCTAATCATCTATGTTGTTTCCACCCATTGGTTATTTTTGACAGGCTGCTTTACAAAAGAGGGAGCGCAAACCACTAGCTATAATTATCCCAGACACACACGAGACTGTGAATAAAGAAGCACTCACTAAACCTCCGACTAGTGCAGCCTCAGATTCTACTAGTAATACAAGCACGCCACCACCTAGCACAGATAGACAAATGTCCAATGAACAGGCTCAACCCGCTGCCCCCACTGAGGCAGACAAAACTGTATGTTGTTCCGTTTTTTTCTTAGATTGTATACTTAGAAGTGCCACATCCTTGCATACATAAGACAAACTGAACGAGTAATGCTTCATCGCTGTGATGCCACGGATCGAGGGAAGATCTGATTCTTAGTGTAAATTGTGCTCATTGGCCCAGAGGTTATATTAAAAGGCTAACTTATGGAAATTTCATATTCATGTTCATATTGATTTTATTTTGTATTTTATCATCATTATTTGGAATTGGTCCTTTTAAAGGTACCTGCTGCTGAAAAGTATGTATCTGCCACCGATAAAGCTTCCTCCCCAAAACCACCACCTAGTGAGAAGCCACAGAAAAAAAACAAAAAAACCTCTGCTACAAATAAAGCGAGATCACCTAAAACTAAAATAGCACCAAAAACTGCTGCTGTTGAAACTCAAAAATCTGTCTCAAAAATTGGTAAAACAAACAACCTGGCATGGGAAAAGTCCCCAACGACAAGTAAACCTGATAGAGAGAGTGTAAAACAGGAGCCATCAGCTAAACTAGAGCAAACTAAACCTGTATCAGAAAGTAATCCAACTGCCAAGGAAAGTCAAAAGGAGGTAGAGAGAGTCGGCAAGGCTACAACCAAATCATCAGTAGCTACAAAGGTTCGCTATCTTTATTGCGCAGATTGTATTTCCCATTTGCCGATTGGTGGTTTTGTTGGTCCAGATCAAGTGGATAGAAAATTAGGCATTATTAGTCTATTTGGTGTCTCTAAAAGCTAAACATAAACCGTACCAAATTCTCATCAATCATTGGGCACCACCATTACCCTACAATTATGTGATTAACTCATTCCACTATACCTATGTGGAATTGTAAGACATAATTTATATTAATATCAATCTTTTCTACCCCTATATTCATTTTATTTCATTCAAATTAACATTTTCGCTAGCAGGATGAGAAAGTTATTTACCCCTTTTTGAACCGACCTAGTTCTGAAATATACAAGCAATTTCCCACCACCATTGAACCACCACTCTCTGGGTCACAAATCTAACCGCTGGTACTTTTCCATTGCCGAACTTGTCTACCCAAAAGTCTTGTGACATTTTCACCCACAAAACCTAATTCATCAATGGGGTGCAGAGTCTAAGTCTGTAGCATCTGTTCTAAAAACGATGCGGAAATAAATGTTGAAAATACAGCGTTTTTTACATCTAAAGAACTCATTTTTTTCTTGAGCAATGTGACAAGGCTCAGTTATTTAATAACACAGTGGTGTGTTATAATTTGTAAAATTTACTAACTATAACCTGGCCCTTAAGCCTCATATTTTGTAGTTATCTTATCTTACCTCTAGCATTATCTAGTACCACGGCACGCCATATGGCGAGTTATGCTAATTTACTTATCTCGTCAGTTCGCGGGTTTTTCTCGTTCCTATTATTCTAAATAACTGAAGAAGCAAATCGTCTTTTCCCAATTACCACCCTCCCACCCTAAAGTACTACCTAATGTTACTATGTTTCTCAGTGTGTGAAAGGTGACTTGGGTGCATGTGTGGTTGGTGCTAAATTTTCCGCCTTTTCTAAAGTATCAAGGCCGCTTTTCCTCCTATAAAGTTTTTGCCTGCCCATGTTGTTCTCCAGCAACTTACTGTACTTACTTAAACATTTTATTTCTAAGTTATTGGGGTTAACCAGGAAATGGCGTATTAGTCGCCCCCTTCCTATAGGGGAACCCCCAGCTATCTTGTTAATCATTGAGGTAAATGAAAAACATGTTTAAGAGGTTCTCTAAACTAAATTTATATCTAGCTATTGTGATAGTGAGAGGGCTGTTATACAAATAAATGATCTAAAATTGCTTGCTGACACTGTACCACTATAAAAACAAGTGTATCAACGTGACGGCTGCTAGTTCTAAAGTGAGCAGACTAACAGTCTGTCGCTGACATGTTTTAGGATGTTAGGGGAATCATGAGCGTCCAGAGTGATCCTAGCAGTGTGTTGGAGGATCATATCTCATGTCCTATCTGTACAGAAGTTGTACCTCTGAGGATACCTCCCTGTCAACATCTCATATGTGACAACTGTATAGGTGAGATTATTTGTAATTGACTCTTTGCCCTCACATTGACTGAATTTTCTAAGAAATTTAGACCCTACTTATTGAGATGTTCTCCTGTCAAAATGGATTTTTCTATTTATTCTATTCTTGTGAACAGGTTATTCGCTGAGGAAAACTTCTTTTTCAGCCTGCGTATGTTTTTACCAGTTATCCCTTCTTTGCTAATAGAGTATAGCCATTTTCAGAATTACCACAGATACTCAAGCCAATCATCAAACACCAGCATTGTCAATTGGAATGATAATTTCTCGTTTGATCACTCCTTTTCCATTTTTCTTAATGTATTATTTCAATAGGAAGCTGGAGTGCCCGCTCCAAATCGAGGGATAAATTTAGCTGCCCAACATGTAGGAAGGATTGTGATGTTAACCTGCCTGTGCTCAGAATCTTAGAGAATATCAAAGATTCACTCCTAAGCAAAACTCCTTGTAAGTACATATTTATTCAAATTACACTGTGACAAACTTTGTGTACAAAATACCCAACATGATATATCTGAGAAGAGCAGAATCACAAGGAGTATTTAAGAGTAGATACTAAGCAAAGCTCATCTATGGAGCTATCAATACCTAACAAATTATATGCTGAGGGGGTATGAAGGCATTTTATTGTTGCCCTTTATATAAAATTGTAAATGGGTGAATTGTACAGTATACCAGTGTGGAAAGGGACAATCACTAACTTGAGCAAAACTTTATGAGCTGATTATAAATTTTTGTTTTTGTATTTATGCAGGGAAAGATTCAGGAGTATGCGATACTTCTAGTTGTAAGCGCATGGTAGATTTTCGCTGCAGTGATTGCAAGAAATTTATCTGTTTTAAGTAAGTTAATCAATTTTGTCAAATGTTTTGCAACATTTCCATTGAAATTCAAGTCTTCCCCATCCTCATAGAGTAGAAAAATTGTGAAAATCCGGTCTAAATGTTTTGAATTTTTACTTGCTCAATGGATGTGATACTTCTGAAATAATCTGAGCATTTAGAACGTCATTGTTTTCTTAAAGACTTAGTTTGAGGCTGCTCTTTTGTATCACATCTGATTCTTCATATTCTATTCTATCATGTGAGCGATTTTCAGCTTTAGAATCCAAATATTGAGGAAGTTATGGCCTCTCAAACTTCCAGGGTGATTGCCTTCAATCGGCATTGGGAATAAGCGGATGTTTCCCCTGGGGTACGTCACAACCATAGACATGTGCTTTGTCTATGGTCATACCTATTATGAGTTAATACACTAATAATGACACAGATATGATGGGAATCGAACCCGGGTCCACAAACCTATAGGCAACGACGCTACCAGCGCGCCACTTTGACCAACTAGGTGAGGCTGTAGACAATATAGCTCAGTGTTAGCGGCGTTGCCTGCAAAGCCATTTGGACCTGGCTTCGAGGCCGTTACAGATCTGAACATTTTGATGATCAACATATTTATTAGTGTATCCTAATAAGTATGATGGTTGTGACGTACCATAGGGATTGCCGGCTGATTCTTACTGCCGATAAATTGCCGTCACCTTGGAGGTTTGAGAGGCCATAGCTTCCTCAATATTTGGATTCTAAAGCTGGAATCCACTCACACGATAGAATAAAATATGGAGAATAAGATGTGATACAAAAGAGCAGCCTCAAACTAAGTCTTTAAGCTAGAGCCCCTGAAGTTCTGGCTCTCTAGGCAATGTAAATCATGGATATAAATTTTACTTTTATCTCAGATGCAGTAAACATGGATTCTGTGAGGCTAGTGTCAGACATTCTGGTTGCAAAGAGGTACATGAACTGGAGGTTGAAGCTGAGCAGAAATTATTTCAATGGAAACAGTCTATAACAAAGCAGGTAGTCAACAACAAAAGTGTCATCTGTGTGCTGTGAAGATGTCAGACTATTTTTTATATGGGCCAAAAAACATCTTATCCTACTTATACCTGCTTACGAATAGCAAGGTACTGGGAACGAAACGCTTGAAAGCATGAACAGTGTTGAGGTCATAATTCTTTAGTCACACATTGTCATGACCAGTATTATTACACTGTACTTGGGTTAATGTCGTTATCATGCGATAGCCTGCCCTCATTGCCACAATAAACTCAGATGTTCTACGATAAACTTTTTAGTTCTCACTAACAGTACAAATACCAGATATTATGAATAGCTATACTGCCTCATTACTTTAAAAAGATGAGCAGGGTATTTCTTATAGGAACTCAAGGACATTTATGTTCAAATAAAATATTTTAGCAATACAGCTGTGCTCTCGAGCCATAGTGACCAGCATATTTATACAAATCTTCTTTCTCGATTTCTACTCGTCAATTATTTTAAGATAACAAAAAAATTCACCACCCAGTCGATTCCTGAAACAGGGCATATTCCTTTTTTTCAGATTGAAAAGCTGAGAAATCTACTTGAAGATGTGGAATGTGTCTGGGACAAACACGAGGATGCTGTTAATCGCATATTGTTGGTCGAGCAACTAGGTACTGTAGAAAATATTAATTTCTAACTCAATCAGTATACTTGCATTAATCATCTTCTCTTTTCTACCAAGCCCAGTTAAAAAATAACATAGCTGTAGATAGATAGCAGTTTGTCCTTCAAATCCATTGAGTAAACAGAGTCTGTTAAAATTCTGAGATAATCTGGAAGCTAATTTGGAAGAGACTTTTCAAATGTTGTCCATAGAGTGATTATGGAATATACATGGTTGAAACTAAGGTAAATACATAGATAATGCTTTACACAATGCTATCTATCTGACAATGAACTACTTTATTTTAAAGGAAACCAAACAGATGCTTTTGAAGATCAGCCATATATGGTGGGGATGGGCAAGATCTCAATTCAATCAACTCTTACAGAAGCTTCTTATATCAAACAAGTCACTGGGGTAAAAATAAAATCATGCTTCAACATCATCAAACCGACCAGAGAGCCGGAGATAAACAATGGGATGAATACAAAGAAGGCAGGTGCAACGGTACGCAATAAACACGTTTAACTGGAGAAAAGTTTCACTTGCGCAGTCAGTAAATTTGACCAAAAAAAGATTTTGGCGGTATGACAAATGCAGAAAGCTATATTTAAAGTAACTCATTTGTTGTTGATAGATGAAGTAGTAGGAAAACCGTCAGCATTGTGACATGTTGAAAATAATAATGCGTTTTACTTTATATTATCTACAGAAACTAGAGTACACATTATCAGACACAGTAGCCCAGAGTACATCATCAGCCTCACATCAAACTTTCTCGGAGGATATCAGTGAAACCCTGAATAAGTTATTACTGATAGACTCAGCTCCCAACGAGACTGTCTTTGACTGGATCGACGGTAACCTGACGGCTGAGAAACGAAAAGAACCCAACTTCATAAGATCTCTAACTCAAACAGTCGCCAAAGCTTGCATCAGTGAGTTTTCAGCCTACTTGGCAACTGAAGCCAAAATTTCCTGGCATATATCGTGTTTGAATTATGATTTGTCAATTATAAATTGTTTAGATTTGATTCACTAAACAGCCGCTAACCACCCTGAGAAACAGCTATCAAGAGATTAATTGACATTTTACTGACCATGACGTTGATTCTTTACTCAATTCCCTCTCTTAGTGTTACTTTTTCCACGGTCACATCATTGTACATTGTGCGCTTTTGTTTGCAGAGTCTAGCGAGTTGCAAGAGGAGACTTTTAGGGATCGTGCTCCCATATTATTGAAGTATTATGACGGTAAACCCGATACAGAGTTGGCTGCTCTCAATGCATTAGAGGAATTAATGGATGAGCTGCAACACCCTTCCAGTAAGTCGATAAATATGTCAAGCGTGATAGAAAAGGCTGCAAATACCCCCATTTGTCTTATTTCTTCAGAGTTGGCAAAGCATGTTATTTTTATCAGAACTATGCAGGACACAAGAATCACTTTAGTTGTCATTGATGTGTTTAGCTGTGATGTATCTGGTATCCAAATAGCATACCTATCGCAATTCTAACTGAAGCTGCAGAGATAGTCTCACCGTCTCACTCTCACTTATCAAACTGTCACATATATTTTTCCTTTTTATTTTAGAATTGCTCAGCGATATCTGTTATGCTCTCTCTGAAGAAGAGTTGATATCAGACTATTCATTCTTCGACTGGGAGCAAAATAGTAAAAATGGAATAGCTATCAAATCTGTATCACAATTCTTCCAATGGTTACGGACTTCTGATTAAACGGCTTAATTTCTTCAAATTACTGCATGAAATACTGAGTTGGGAGTACAAAACGAAATGTTCTTTAAAATACTGACGTTTGTATTCCCTAAGTTTTCCATATGTAGAGGAAAACTCCCAACTATTACTGAGCAACTTGGAATGGTGCTATAAGCTTACCATTACAACCAATATTATTATCAATATGGTATATATATATATATTCCATGTTTATTCTGGAGAAGAATAAGTCCTTAGGACTTGTACCCAGAAAACAGAAAAATTGATAAAAATATGGTGTAGAATTAAAAAGACATGTAACTAAAAATCAAGAACAATGACAGGTAAAATTACAACGTACACGCAGGCATTAATTAGCAGTAAAACATTACACAAGTTGATACAGAATAGCTAGGAAAAGAAAAGTTAGAACAATGTAGCAGTAGGCTAAAATGAAATGATAAGAACTGACTCATTAATTGAGAAGTTTGAGGACGTGGCTCCGAGTGGCATTTTTGAATGTAGCAAGGGATTGACTCAGCTTAACATGATTGGGTAATTCGTTAAACTTCTGAGCACCGATATTAGCTAAAGCAATTCTAAAATTTTCCTTGGATAGTCTAAACCCAGAACTTTTAGCAAGCCGAGTTTCACTAGTTAATTTCTCGGGGAGCAGATTGGTATCAATTATTGGGACTAAACTATTAACAATTTTAGTATATGATGATAATCTATGAATTCTGTCAATTTAGATGTTTTTTGTCCGAATTTATTCCTTGAAGCCTCCTAATCTATATTCAGGCTCATTTCTGCCCTATAATACAGCAAACTTGAACTTTTTTCCAGGGGCACCAAACAAAATATGGGGAAAACTTCTTAACAGGGAAGTAATGTCCCACAAAATGAGGTAAGCTCTGACTGAAGGGGTCAATTACTTTCCCTCGGGCCCTCTGCATGGTATTTTGATTTTTGGAGAAAGCATGCACTCAATAGTAATTTATTTTCAGTTAAAATAATATTATGATATAGCTGATATGGATAGTATTTCACATGATTTAAACATAGACAATTGATGTTGTTGCTTTTATAAATAATGATGCAGAGATTTTGTCTATGACTGAACTGTAATGCACAGTTGATGTGTGACTGATGTCTATTATACTGCATTCAATTATAATATTATTAAATAAAAATAATGATCCCCTGGAGTATCTAGTTCTATCAATGTATGCCAGAATGTATATGGTTATTCAGGAGCTCAGCCGGAGAGATTGTTAAACTGGCGAAGCTATACATAGAAGCCTTATGAGGAACTCTGACATTCTTCAAAAAACTAATGATTTTGTGTCAACTCTGGTCACAGAGAATGAGAGTTCCTGATAAATGAAATTGTCCCCTCAGCACAATGATTATCAGCTGAACATGATTGGCAAAATGAGTCAACAAGATCTGCCACATGCTACATGATAATCAACTCTTCAAGATTCAAGCATATTATTGTTTTTTGGATTGCTTTCGTTTTTGGGAAATCGAAAAACAGTCAACTCAGTTTGGTCGTCTCAGTCATCCGCTTTGGTCAAATGGTTGTCCCAGTTTGTACGACAACCAGTAATCGCAGCCTCAGGATTGTTGAGGGGACCAATTTTAAGCACACACTTCCTTATTACAATTAGTTATTGATTAACTACTCAGTTATTAGTACCAGCATCTTTGGAATTTTCTGCTCAGATAATGAAGTGTGACAACTTCAGCTCCACAACTTTATTTTTGTGCTTTTGTCAGTTTGGAATTTTGGATTCATGTTTTAAACATGCTGTTGATACACTTGTTCAGCACAAAGCGCTTATGACTTGTATATATCACTGCAAATGCCTTGGCTTGATGGGTCCGCGTCTTTTCACTTTCATTTTGTATTGGTGATGAACTTACTGCTCAGTTTTCCTCAAAGACATTCAGACATCACATTCCATGAAATGCTAAATCATTGTATCATTGATGAGGAGATGTTGTTTGAGAAGGTGAGAGAGTTGGTTTTGCTTGTCGTCGGGATTACTGTTTTAAAGAGATAAGTCCGAATTGAGAATGTTGCCGCATGTATATCCTCTGATGCGGAGTTTATCTGTGTATATTGAAAACAATTTGGGGTCAGCTCGCAGTTCTGTGGGCTTTCTGTCGACATGATGGTTAAAGCTGCCTTCTTTCCCGATGATGTAACTTATTGTTGGCTCTAGGTACATTTAGCTGAAAATGTTTGGGTGTAAGTCGGTCTGTAGCAATTTGTTTATTAGTACTGCCAATGATTTCCTGTTGACATCACTCGTAAAACCTTTGAAGAGAAAATGTCCCTTCAGCTCGATACATATATTTACCCGAGAAGAATAAAGTGTTTGCAGAGAGAAAAGTTTGCGAATTAGAGCACACTTGAGATTGCTAAATTTCATGATAACATTTAATAAACCTCTTTAAATTATGTAGACTCCAACTACAGTGAGCCAAAGTTTAAGTTTTAAGCTAGCTCACATTAAGTCACCCCTACTAGCTCGGCGGAAGACTAGCCAACTTTGAGTTTCTCTCTCTCATTCTTGCAGTACTAACTGAAACTCACTCACCCACACTAGTAGTAGTCCATGGCCAATAATCCCTACTCAATTAAAATTGATAGATAGACTGGACCCACTTATTCATCATCACAATACTTATGCTCTAATTCTAACTGGTTGTCAGTGAGAGTGATACAACTCTCATGAGTTTTGGAAATTTACACAATAGCACACTAGGCCTATCACTATGATCACTGAAAAAGGTTTGGTTATTCAAGGACATGTTGCTTTTAAGTAGGTTTTTTAGTGAGATGGGACTGGAAATATCACTATTACAAATCAGTTACATCTATCATTATAAAGCAAGCATGCAACTACTTACTATGACTCCCCAGGCTGTTTCACATTTGCCTTAATTTACCAGGAGGAAAACTGATCTTGATACTGAGGACAATAAAGCTAGCACTTCATCTACAGCCAACCAGGTAGTAATTATTCAGGTAAGAATGGTTGATCGCATCAACTGATAGACACATGTGTTGATTTTTGGCTCGTTAGTTGTCACAGATGCAGCCTTTTGAGACTATGAAACGCTATTTGGGATCGGTCAAGGTTGTATGTAGTTTCGTCCTGTATTATAATAGTCATAATATGATTATTATATAACAGAACGAAACTACATAGTCAAACTCTGTGTGGTGGCTAAGCTATGCTAGTGCACACATGTTTTACATAATGTGTACTGTTGTAAGTGGAACATGAATCAGATGTGATGATAATACCAAATATCTGTGATAACATTATCCATGTCAACTATAATTTACCATAGGATGAACAAGAGACTGGTAGCCAGACTACAAATGATACAGAAACAACTATAGAAACACCAGTAAGACACACAAATATGTTACAACCTATTGTCGAAGATTCATAGGATGTCAATTTTATTCGCTTCAAATTCTTATTCCCTTGTAATAGAAAAAAAATTATGGAATACTGTGGTAACTGTATCTTGCCCAGCATAGTCAAAATGAAGCAATTTTGATATGATATTCACGCTAAAGTTCGGGTTAATTATTTACCAATTACCAAATATGCCTCAGATGGTTTTTTTTTTAATTCACATGGCACTTATACAAGTCAACAATTCTCTTATAAACCTACGCTACGTTTTGCTTATTTACAGGAGACAAACAAAATCTTGTCCATCTACACACCTGATGAGTTCGAAGACAAATGTAGGGAGTATCCATGGCTCACGACAGGCAAAGAGGGCAGGCTGCTTTGTAGCACATGTATAGAGGTGAGCGCCCTCAAGATTGATCAGGCTAAGGTTGTGTACATTCGCAGCCAATGGGTGACAGGTGGTGTATGTGGTAGTGGAGATGATGTATCAAAACAGACGACATCTATACGTCGTAAGATTTTTTACCACAGAAAATCTGCGACACACATTAAAGCTGAAGAGATTTTGCATCAGGCAAATAAAGAACAGTTGGAACAGGGTTTCAGGGAACAAAATAAGGGCCAATTTGAGACTACTGAAAGACTGATTCGGTCAGCATATGCTATGGCCAAAAACAATAGACCATATGTTTCCTATCAGGCGTACTGCGAGTTGCAGCAAGCCAATGGCTTGGATATAGGTACTTGTTTACATTCCAGATATGCTGGAACTGCTATGATAGATAGCATAGCAGAAGATATGATAAAAATTCTTTGTGAGTCAATAATTAAAAACTGCAAGCGCATAAGCATTATGCTGGATGAATCCACCACAGTCAGCAGGAAGTCCTGTCGGGTAGTGTATGTAAGATCAGCATGTCCTCAGAAAAACTCTGATGAGAGTCAGTGTTTTGCATTCCCGTTGGGTTTAGTTGAACTGCCATCCCTGAAGTCTCAGAATATCACAAAGTGTACTCTGAAGCTTTTAGCTGAGCATGGCTTCACAGATGAGTATTTAGCCTCAAATCTAGTGGGTGCATGCTCAGATGGTGCTTCTGTGATGCTTGGAAAGTACTCAGGTGTGCTAACCAAGCTGAAAGAGACACATACAAAACATCATATTCTGGCATTGTATGTGTCACAGAGTAGAGCTTGCCATAGGTGATGCGGTTAAATCTGACAAACTCTACTCTGTATTTAGCCAAAGCCCAAAAGCTCAGCGTGAGCTTGAAGACTGCGCTCTTCAAGTTCATTCAGAGTTGCTAAAGATAGGTAGGGTGCTGGATGTACGTTGGGTCGCATCTAGTTTTAGTGGTTTACAAGCTGTCTGGAAAAGCTACTCTGCCCTTCACAAATTTATGACCACCTCTGACACAGCTACTAATTCAAAACATAAATCTATGTGTGAAGGTCTGAAAAATATTCTTGCATCTGATGGGTTTGTACACAACCTAGCTGTTATGTTAGATGCATTAGAGGCCATTTTTGATCTGTCTAAGTCTCTACAGCGTGAGAACTGCTCACTTGGTGAGGCTTATGGTATGGTTACCCGTACAATCAGGGATTTGAGGCTACAAAAATCTGATGCGAAAGGGCATTATTGTTTCCTCTACGAGGAAGCTTCAGCAGGGGGAGAATTCAGAGGTGTGACTTTGGATGGCAATCGCCACAGCATGCTAAATAAATCAGCTTTCCTCCAAGCTCTGATTGACAACTTAAATAGCAGGCTGTACACCCAGGTTGGTTTTTCAAACCACCAGGAAGAAATAGATGTACTGAACCCACAAAAGTGGCCAACGGGTGTTTTGAGCCCATGGGTAAAAGGTGAGACCCAGCTGGGTTCACTTTGTAAGAGACTATCTGTAGACTTTGGGACCGTTAGTGGGCATTTTAGAGATTTTGTTGACAACCCAAACACTCAGCCCGCAAAAATCACTGAGCTAAAAACTATCATAAATACACTGCCAGTCAGTAGTGCTGACTGCGAACGAGGGTTCTCGACCATGTATGTCATTTGTTCTGATTTACGAAATAGCCTGACTGTCACACATATAAGCAACTTAATGTTCATTTCTTTGGTGGGGCCACCGGTCAGCAAATTCAAGCCTAGACGCTATGTTGACCGATGGCTCTTATCTCATAGACATGCAGATTACAAAAAGAGAGAGCTTAACGTGAAGAAGGATTGTGCACCCCAAGAGCGGTACCAAATGCTCTGGGAATTATTTTGACTTTTGTGTGTCAGAAAGTTGCAACGGATTTGTAACACAACGCTATTAATAGTTTTTTAATAGTTATACCCTTTTAGTTTATTAGTTTTATTTCAATTTTATAGAAAACCTGTCAGCGCTAGCTGGTAAGTCAAAAATTTATATTTATATGTTTTTGTTCTTCTAACAGATTTCATAATATAACTCTCAACCTAATCATGTCGCTAGTGGGTGGTATGGTGGTTTTGTTCCATGTGCCTGTCTTATGATGTCCTCGCTTCAAGCTAACAATTTAAGAATCTTAACAGCGGCCCTTTGAATGTCGTAAGGACTTGATGCCTCTCAGTGATTACGAGTTTGAGATGTTTGAAAAACCTGCTTTAAACTGTTTACTACTCATAATGGTAAGTTTGACCCCATGATATTGTTACTGGTAATCATTTATGATTGTAAGAGAAATAACACATGTATATCTGATTGCATAATTTCACTGTGAAATGGATAGATTTACTCTATTTTGCTCCCTCATCTCAAAATTTTTCCGAGGCAGGAGGCCGCTCTGCCGCCCCTCCCGCACCCACCCAGGCGTCAGGCCGTTGGCCTGACAGTGCTGGGATACTGAGTTGGGGTAAGAAAATTTTCCTCTCAACACCACTGGCTATATCCAATGTCTCGATGTCCTGGGAAATGCAAGTAAAAATTTTCCTCATGCTACAATAGATTTGTACAAGGTTGAGGAAACCTGCATCCACTCCCCTGCCAACAGTGGCTGGTAATTACGCCTATATGATAGTTCTATATGAGCAGCCACAGCTGACAGGTACAGATGTCAGGCATTTTATGATCATTTTGATGGAAGGCAAGACGACAGGTTTAATTGACACCTGGTAGGCCTAGTATATTCTTGCAGAGTATAAGTCACACTACCCCAAACTTCTACACCTACACAAGATTACGTAAAAACAGGGAGTAACAAAATGAGAAATGGTAATAATTTTTGAATTTGAGATGGCTGTGTTATCGCTTTACGCTTGACATTTAACACTTTCTATGCCTTTTGTACTCTTTATAAAAACACAAATATGACCAGACTTTAATCTCCTTCAGTAGTATACTATTAGAGTCTATATCAGGGGCTTTTACTCGCCCAGAAAGGGAATTCCCTACAATTATTGATTTTAAAAGCCAAAGCCAATAAACTAATAGCCTAATACTCATAGGCATCTGGAGTTACAAGCATGTCCAGTATCAACCACCCCCTTTCCCTCTCAAGGTGTAGCACACTTGAGTTTCAAACAAAATCACTCACTAAAACTTTTGCACTCTGTTCACTCTAATAAGCTGTGTCTTTTACAATGGTTTCCAATCCTCTACTTGCTCTTTTACAGGTGCTGTGGATGAAAATGTTCTGAAAGATTCCCAATTTCTCTCAGAATCCTGCCATTGACGCCATGTTGATAACCCAAACTGAAGCTTTCAAAAAATACTTTTTATAATGAATTTTTCTTCACTGAATCTGTTTTTGTTTATCAAAATCAAAGTTATATTTTGTTTCTGTATTTAAAAAATGTCTATTTCATTGTTTTCAATCGTATTTCAATAAACTAAATAATATTTCAAATAAACAAAAGGGACGTCTTCGTTCATCGACTCTCCCATTGGCTTACTGCTATTAAACCACTATGGCGGTTTCCTTTTGGGAATTCCCAGAATAATAACAGTACTGCATTGACTGCATTTTGGCGGACTCATTACCATATTCATTATCACTTGTATTATGAGGGGAAAATGCCGCCTAAGGCAAAATATGATCAGAAACTCTGGCAGGCCCAGTCCAGTGGCGGAAAAACAAGTGCTAGTAAATGGTAAGAGTTTTGGATTATAGAGTTTGCTTAGTTGGCTAATAAATACAGTATGAGTATTTCAATTTACCATTTTAGTTGCTTGTGTGTAAAAATGCTGGTAATTACCAAAGATTCAGAGTGCTTATAACAAAGCAAGTGTGTGTTTCTCACCAACCACTTGTTGAATGTTCATCATTATCATTAATTAACTGTGCCACAAACTCTGGCAGGCCCAGTCCAGTGAGGGGAAAACAAGTGCTAGTAAATGGTAAGAGTTTTGGATTGTAGAGTTTGCTTAGTTGGCTAATATATACAGTGAGAGTATTTCAATTTACCATTTTAGTTGCTTGTGTGTAAAAATGCTGGTAATTACCAAAGATTCTGAGTGCGTATAACAAAGCAAGTGTGTGTTTCTCACCAACCACTTGTTGAATGTTCATCATAACATTAATTAAATTGTGCCACTCAGGTTGAAGCGTCACTATATGACCCAGCAGCCAGTGCAACTCCAAACCTGTTGTTCAACTCAGAGCGTTTACGCTGACTTTGGCACTCTATATAAGAATGGGCCAAATATCTCTCCTAAAGCCTTCAATCAGGTAGTCCTGAAGGTGAGTCCTCAGAGTTAATTTTATAAACTGTATAAAGTTTTTTTTTTAATGAATGCTTAGGTGCCTTGCCTACCTAATCTACCAGTTACTGAGTTTTCATTCTTCTAGTTGGATACAGTTAGAGTGATGGTTGCTGTTTTAAAATGCACTGTTTTATGTGTCATAGCTGTTATGACTTGATCGGCTTAATAAAGTTGAATATATTATACAGAAATGCTGGTACAATTCTCAGCCAAAATATTATGTGTCAGGCAATGTTATGAGCCTACTTGTCTCTAAGGAAGGAAACACCAAAACATGCTATTCTCTGTAGGAATTTCCTGCCGCGTCTATCCAACGGAGGTATATTGCGAAGGCCGGTACCAGGCAAGTGTTTGTGGGACTGATGAAAGTGGGAACCAATAAACAAACCAGTGCAGACCACACATACAACCAGAGCAGGACACAAAGCAATTCCTCCGACCATGGATATGTAAAGGTAAAGTTGTCAATCTAAGTGGGGGGTGCAATGGTGGTCTAAAGTATAAAGTGTAAAGAAATTTCATCAGAGAAAAAAACACACAAAAAAAGGGTGCCAACAAATGGGTTACGTCTCGTCTGTCGTCTACGTTGTAAATGGATTGTAACAGTAATTCACTCTGCCTAACCGGTAAAATTTCAGACAAAAGTAATTCCAATACAAACATACTGATATGTACCATACACCGAAAACTTTTGAATTCCATATAGGGGCAAGCCAGGCATTTTATTTGACCATCCTCATATAAAACTCATCCCATGCTACTCTCTATTCCAGTCTTGTGTTTTGAGAACATTCAAATTGTTCTGACCAGATTTTACTATCATCTTCCATTGATCCAGTGTATTTGTTGAGTAGAGTATGCAAGAGAGTGCTTGGACTGTTTACATACAAGGAGCAATCATTCATAAGAATTATTTTGTTATTGCAAAATTGTAACTTGTAGTCGGCTACCCACTTGCAATGAAGCGACGGCTCACAGTTTTCAGGATATAATTATGTTTTGCACCATTGTTCAGTTACCCACAATTACCTAAAGCTGTCGCTCTGGTCTGAGAACTGCAACTGTTGAATTTACTTTTTTTTATGTAGCGTTGTCTACCACGCAAAGCACTTGGAGAAATAACTAATAGCAGTCAGCCGACGGAAGCAACACCTCCTCCGCCACAGAAAGCTGAAACAACAGCAAATGACAGTGACTGTTCAAACTCTGCTCCCAGCAACGGAGACACCGATCACGGTGAGGGAAGAGGGCATTTATTCATTTGTTAATCATTTGTTAATAGAGCTGAACTGGATTTGAGATAAGGCAGTATGATACAAACATGTGCACTATTGAACGCCAGATCTCCTTTTTAAACTTGAATAGAATAATGCATATTTTGCTGAGATCCATCGATCCTACTTTGAGGCTATTTAATCCATGATCTCGAGTAGTGAAGTAGTGAGACTTTGGGTTTATGTCGAGAAACCATGCTAAGCTTTTCAATTATTCATAATATGTTACCATTTTGACCCTCATCGAACTATGTGTGTGTGAATTGACCAGATTCAGAAAGTGATGACGAAGGTAGAGATGTTGACCAGGGGGATGAGGAGTACGTACCATTCACCTCAGACGACGAATCAGAATCAGAAGAACAACCTGACGTCACCGAAACCACTCCAGCTCCAGTACCAGCCATCTCTTGGGAGGATCTGCTTCCTGCAGAGTTACGGCAGGATGAGGAGTGGAAACATTTCTATTCGCAACAGCTAAAGAATTGTGGGAAATATCATAGATGGAGCATAAGGTAAGACAAGATATACACTGTCTGACAAAAATACTGTTGCCCTCGAGAGGACTGTGATTAATATATGACGCTTGTTGCATCCTATGTATTTAGACAATCCTCTTTTTGATACAGACTTAATATTGCATAGGGTAGTGATAACATCACTTATTTATCATTTTGACTAAGATGACGCCAGAAATTTGGTTTGACTTAGAATGACAACGCTCAATGTGCACATGGTGAGACAATGCATTTTCTTAATGATTTTTTTCAGCGTACTCCAGACATCTCTGGATATGTACACAAGATCTCCACAAGGTTACAGCAACAGGCGGAAGGCTGGTACCTTAAAACTTCCACATCCAAAACACTTGCAGAAGATAAAGAACTATGTTTCACAAACTCCAGGGTTAAACCATGAAAACCTTCACTGGATGCTGCTGGAGGCAGACAGGCGCAGACTATCAGCCAGAGGGCGAACTGGCTTCATCGTGTTCGATGAAGTCCAGATTCAGGTTAGTGGAATGCTTGCACCATTTCCTTCCTTAATACTGCATGATTCTTGCGCCTTGCAAAGCACCGTTCTATATGCGAAAATATCACAATGTAGGACAACTTAACCCTTCTGAAAACTAACAACTATGTCAATTAGTTATAGGGGAGAGTAATTTTTTGATAGCAGAACAAAAAAATTAGGCTTTTCGCACAAGCACCAGAAGTTATCATCTCACAGTAAATGGATGAACAATAAAGGTGATACACCAAGTGACAACAGGGCCGCCATTAGTGGGCCGTGGGGCAAGACTAGACCGTCATGATATCTGATAACTTTCATTTTCTATCACTTTCATCATTAACGACTTCATATTCTCAGGTGTTCCCTTCTGCTATTCCTATATTTTTATGTTGCTTTAGGAGGACCTGCAAGCTGATTCCGCAGCTGCCAACTCCAGACTATATGGGATGACAGAATGTGGGTCTGCTGATGGCATGTATCGATACAGAAGACAGGGTAAGCAAAGCAATTCAGTGACAGCGCTTTGCATTGAAAGACTTGCAGATATTTTTTTTTTCAATTCTGCTTTAGTCTGCATTATTCTGTAATCTCAGCGTGAAGTATGTTGAGTCCCACCTATTAATTTTGTGTCTCATGACCAGTGTTTATGCTATTGCTAAACATGGTCAATAGCATAATAAATCAAAATCATTTCATTCTAGGCGGATTCAAAAACCTAGCCACACATGTGCTGCAATTTGTGTTCCTGGGTTACACCGGTTTTAAGTGGCCTGTCGCCTACTTCTGCACCACTGAAGCTCACGCAGCAGAATTGATGCAGATTGTTTGGGAGGTGGTGGACAAGCTAGACCACTACGATTTTAAGGTGTGTTATTGTTATTTCCTCAATAGAGTTTTCAGTTGTAAGTCTTGCACAAAGGCCAGGAGTGTAGAGACATGGCATTGGCAGCGTTTCCACAGTCTGTTTTTCTATTGACATATTGATGGTATTTAGTTGTACCAGAGACTATAGATATAGAGACCTTCCACTTGCGCATAAAATGCGAATAGCCAATCAGCGTTATTTGACGGTCACTTTAACTTCTGGTTGTAAAGTTAGCGGTGCTGCCTTGGACAGCAATGGGTTTATCAATAAAGTTTCAGGTTTTTCACCTAAGTTATTTGAGGCAAAATAACCACAATCTTGATGACAAAACCAGATCAGACAGCAACAAAGTCACTATCAACTTGTTATTGCATTCTTAGCCAGGGATTTATATAATACAGGCCTGTATTTTTGTGAGAAAGTAAGGGGGCTGTGCAGTATAATCCATCATAGTTGCCCACTGCAATGCACTGATGGCCTGACATAGGTTAGCTGTTGTGATGAGTTTCACGGACAAAGTTCTCATGTGTGAGGACAAGATGAGGCCTTCTTTTTGTTTGGATAGCATCGCTTGTTAATATTTGCGCTAAGATAAATATAAAAAAAATTAATCATGGTGACTAGGACCAACCATACACACGCGTTCAAAAGTGAAGTAAGAATGGCATCGGAGTAAAGTGCATCGTCAGCAGATTCATACTGACAATACAATTCAATACTGACCAAATGTAAAGAAATTACTGCATCAAGAGATAGAAGACCTCCCTCTCTGCCTCAAAGTTAATGTGGGATGGTTGGGGATATGAAAAGCTTTTTTTTTACAAATCGCATTGAAAACTTGTTTGGGCTTCATAGATAGATTCAGAGCAGTTTGAAGCACATTTATCTTCAGGCAACAATCAGCAATATGCTAACTTTAAGCGGGAAAACTTAGATTTTTTGAGGATGATTCTTTTCTCGGACATATGCTATAGAAAATTTCTGGGCTGGCCTGACTGATGAATTCAATTCAGTCACCAGAACTGGAGAATATATCATCAGTGCTTGCTCACATTTAACTATTTTCACATTGAATATTCAATTGTCTTTATATATGGGTTGGGGGCTACATTACCAAAAGGTTTTATGATTCACCAAGTATTTTAATTTTTTTATTCCTATATTTTATATAAAGGTCACTTCTTAGATTTCATTTGTCCCAGTTGATATTATTGAAAGTTTTGTGGGAATGTACTTATAAAATAAACAACTAAAGCATTCACCTTGTCAATTTTTGATGGTAAATTCATAGCACTGGGTACGCTTACCTCCAAGCGATTACCACCAGAAAAGGAGCCTAATTTTCAATGTGTTTGCATCGGTTATATACGTTATCATGGCAAGTGGAAGGTCTCATTATCTATAGTCTCTGGTTGTACTCCTTCAACAATATGCACCGAAAGATGAAAATAATATAATGATGATCATAGTTCTGACATTGTTAGGTGCAAAAAATGATGTAAATAGTTAGCAATACTCTTTCCCTTAGTTCGCATTGCACAGGAGTAGGCATTTCCCAATAATCAATAAATTATATCACTTGTCTCCAATCAGGGAAGTCCCTGCTCCAATTCATTAACGCAGGTTTGATACATGCCCCCCCCCCCCCCGGTGTACAGGTTTATACACCGGGAGCCACTACTACCATTCGCTACGGCTAAGACTATAGTTTATCACACAGGTAGAAGGGATGCTCATGGATGGAGGAGCAAATAATCGAAAATTCCTCAGACTGCATGGTGACAGGGAGCTCAGGTCACAGGAGGCCTATATAATAACAAACCCAAACAGGCCATCACAGGAGGTAGCTGCTGTGATGGATCCATGTGTAAGTGTTTCAAGATGATTGTTACGTTGTTGATGAGATGGCAATGATTTAACTTGATGTTATGAAAGAGAAATTTCCCTGTGATAGTATGTTGATGATATCAGCTTGTTAGTGCATAGAGATTATACAGTGTAGTTGATCATGTTTAATATTGATGGGTATAAAATTTATTGAATATTCAGAATATTATTATATATATAATATTAAGCAAATGTCACTTTACTTTCACTCACTGCCGCTAGCATTTCGGCTACACGGTACAAAAGCATAAACTGTAATGCAGGAGAAGAAACTGGTCTGTACATG
This sequence comes from Membranipora membranacea, assembly GCA_914767715.1. Lineage (NCBI taxonomy): Eukaryota > Metazoa > Bryozoa > Gymnolaemata > Cheilostomatida > Membraniporidae > Membranipora > Membranipora membranacea. Next base: position 4,510,415 of record OU612074.1, read on the forward strand.
ATATTTGATCAGGGCAATGGGGCCTTGAAATAGAAATAGATTTCAGAGTGACCGAAAAATTTTGACACAACCAGGCAATGGGTCTATTGAATATGGTTCGAATGCTACGATTGGTCAAACGTTTAAAAATCAGTAAGCAACCTGTTTGTGATATCTTAATAGTGTTAGTTAGAATGTGGAACCAGTAGAAAACATAATTGATATTATCAATTGTTAAAATTTCAGCATGGGATAAAAAAAATCAGAAATTCTATGCTAAACTCACGTAACACGCCCAATGCAAAGAGGAGACTGAGATGGGGAGCAGACATCTGCGTCTGGGACCACTGGGAAGACGCATATAAATGGGATGACGAATCCAACAGCATGAGATTACACTATAAGCTCACTAATGAGCATATATTCGTTACTGACAGCGGTAAGATGCGTAACCACCTCGCCTTCCAAACTATGGACAAGGATATGCTGCATCTTATGAAGGTATGCCAGTATGTTTTCAGATAATAGTCATAGCTGTTTCTTCAATCTCCTAGAAGCGTCATTTACTTGCTGCAAACAAAACAACAATACAGGTGGTTAAATACGAAAATTTGCCGTCCTTGCCTAAAAGCTGACTTAGCTATGATATTACCACACTTATGCAATTCCCCACTAAAATTACAGAAATACCATTGCCATTATCGAATATGGTAGAACTGTTGTTGAGATGACAGGAATTGAGTGGCATAGTATGAGTTTATCAGATAACATGCGGTGGACTTTCTGTGCAACCAATGCAGTTCTTCATATGGCCCACCAAAATGGCGGCTTATTTATATATGAGGCACTTTGATGCATGAAATGTCAAGGAGTCTTCTACCAATGTCAAACCGAGCACTATTACCCTCTAAACTGTATTATGTTTTAAAGATGTATCAGCAGGAGTCCAAGAGGACAGACCTAAATCTGACCATACAGGGATTACAAAACATGGCCGTGCTGACGGAGAATCTACTATCGACAGTCTCTTATGTCTCGGTAGACGATGCTCGGTTCGCGGAAAACTTGCAGGCTCTGCAATTTTTTACAGATTGGTATAACCATACCAAAGGAGACCCCAAGTATGTCTGATTTCACCGTATTAAAAAAATATAGAATGAGGTTAAAGATCCAAAGACGTTGCTAAACATCGGTATGAAAACATTTTGGGACATACTGATCATAACATTATTTATATCATCCTATCTAATAGAGAGGCGACACAATATCAATAGCATCATAGCTGTACCCCTGTACGATGACAGATGGGCTGAAATTCTCAAGACTCAATTATTCCTGCAGTCACATTAATATAACCAATATCATAACTTTTTTTAGGTCCTTCATTACTCAAGAGGCGTATGATGACATGTGCTCTACAGTACATGGATTTCAGTTTGTGACAAAAAGAATCCTGAAGTCACATCCTGGAGCACGAGTTGAGGCTTCCATTATGAACAGTGATGTTATTGAAAACATGTTTTCCTCACAAAGAGGCCGCTGCAACGGAGCCAACACAAATCCGTCCATCCTTGCATACAGCAAGGCTATTAACACGATCATCATGACAACTGAGCTGCAGCGCTCCTCAAAAAGAAATGCCAGCTCAACCGCCTCAGTAGGGGGGGCACATCCCTACCACATTCTTGCTAAAAAGAGCTTTAGATCAAAAGTGTAACCAAGGTAGGCTGACGCTAAGACTATGTATTTAGCATTATTTATTATTATATTTGTTATTTAGATGTGATTAATATTCACATACCTTTGTACTTTGTTGCACCGAACACACGCCCATTCAATAGCTGCTAGCTCCTGTTGAGTTATGCCCTTCTTCATTGTAGTGCAGACAACATGGTACCAGTCCTGACATTTCTCGCATTCGATCCAGTGAAGTGTATCCGGTAACTTCATCTTTCCTCTTCTCACCTTGCAGTATTGAGCTTTGCAGTCATCGTTCTCAGTTTCACTGGCTTTCCTTCTCTGCAACATCAACAGGATTATAGGGTCAAATTTTGCAGTATTTTTTGGCATCCACCAACACAAGTATATCTTGTTGTCCCGTTGGCTGAATGTTATATACGAAATCTCTCTATATATATATATCTATATCTATTTCTATAGCAGCTTAATAAGGTATCATGTGATTTCTGATTGATTTCTGCGGAATTATATAAACAAGATTTGCTTCTACTGTCTATTTTCTCTGTAAAATCTGCAGGATTGCAAGGTCAAGCATGGCAGTATTTTTTGTCCCCCATCAAAGCAGATATGTCTTGTGGGATGTAATGTTCTATTTCTTTTTATTATAGCAGTGTAAATAGATAGATAATACATTGTGAGAATTATAGGGTCAAATTTTGCAGTATTTTTTGGCACCCACCAACACAAGTATATCTTGTTGTCCGTTGGCTGAATGTTATATACGAAATCTCTATATATATATATATATATATCTATATCTATTTTTATAGCAGCTTAATAAGGTATCATGTGATTTCTGATTGATTTCTGCGGAATTATATAAACAAGATTTGCTTCTACTGTCTATTTTTCTCTGTAAAATCTGCAGGATTGCAAGGTCAAGCATGGCAGTATTTTTTGTCCCCCATCAAAGCAGATATGTCTTGTGGGATGTAATGTTCTATTTCTTTTTATTATAGCAGCGTAAATAGATAGATAATACATTGTGAGAATTATAGGGTCAAATTTTGCAGTATTTTTTGGCACCCACCAACACAAGTATATCTTGTTGTCCGTTGGCTGAATGTTATATACGAAATCTCTATATATATATATATCTATATCTATTTTTATAGCAGCTTAATAAGGTATCATGTGATTTCTGATTGATTTCTGCGGAATTATATAAACAAGATTTGCTTCTACTGTCTATTTTTCTCTGTAAAATCTGCAGGATTGCAAGGTCAAGCATGGCAGTATTTTTTGTCCCCCATCAAAGCAGATATGTCTTGTGGGATGTAATGTTCTATTACTTTTTATTATAGCAGCGTAAATAGATAGATAATACATTGTGAGAATTATAGGGTCAAATTTTGCAGTATTTTTTGGCACCCACCAACACAAGTATATCTTGTTGTCCCGTTTGCTGAATGTTATATACGAAATCTCTCTATATATATATATCTATATCTATTTCTATAGCAGCTTAATAAGGTATCATGTGATTTCTGATTGATTTCTGCGGAATTATATAAACAAGATTTGCTTCTACTGTCTATTTTTCTCTGTAAAATCTGCAGGATTGCAAGGTCAAGCATGGCAGTATTTTTTGTCCCCCATCAAAGCAGATATGTCTTGTGGGATGTAATGTTCTATTACTTTTTATTATAGCAGTGTGAATAGATAGATAATACATTGTGAGAATTATAGGGTCAAATTTTACAGTATTTTTTGGCACCCACCAACACAAGTATATCTTGTTGTCCCGTTGGCTGAATGTTATATACGAAATCTCTATATATATATATATCTATATCTATTTTTATAGCAGCTTAATAAGGTATCATGTGATTTCTGATTGATTTCTGCGGAATTATATAAACAAGATTTGCTTCTACTGTCTATTTTTCTCTGGAAAATCTGCAGGATTGCAAGGTCAAGCATGGCAGTATTTTTTGTCCCCCATCAAAGCAGATATGTCTTGTGGGATGTAATGTTCTATTACTTTTTATTATAGCAGCGTAAATAGATAGATAATACATTGTGAGAATTATAGGGTCAAATTTTACAGTATTTTTTGGCACCCACCAACACAAGTATATCTTGTTGTCCCGTTGGCTGAATGTTATATACGAAATCTCTATATATATATATATATATATATCTATTTTTATAGCAGCTTAATAAGGTATCATGTGATTTCTGATTGATTTCTGCGGAATTATATAAACAAGATTTGCTTCTACTGTCTAATTTCTCTGTAAAATCTGCAGGATTGCAAGGTCAAGCATGGCAGTATTTTTTGTCCCCCATCAAAGCAGATATGTCTTGTGGGATGTAATGTTCTATTACTTTTTATTATAGCAGCGTAAATAGATAATGCATTGTAAGAATTTCTTCCGATGAATCTTTGCGAAGTTAACATCAGCATTTTTTGAATTCCTCTTTTTGTGAACCAAAAATCTGTAATTAAATACAAATTACCTATGTATTTTGAAAAACTTACCTTACGAGTACTTGCAGACCTTTTCTCTGTTGACGTCTGCTCCATAGCGGATATCTTGCTGCGATGAGACTGCTTCCTCTGTTGTTGTAGTGCGTTGAGCATTCTCTTCCGAAATTCATTATTTCCCACTGGCAGGTATCGCTGTAGCAGAAGCCTCCACACTTCTTCCAGGAGAATCGGGTCAGGTTGTCCTGGAAAGAGTGAACCCAGTTTTTCCAGGAGGCATACATCATTGAGCAGATAGTTATAGGTTACTTCGTAAATGACAGGACCCACTGTCATTCCGGTCTCAAGGGTCTCACGCCTGTCTCTAGCTTCATTCAGCTGAAGAAACAGCTCGTATGCTGAGTCTGTAATGTGTGTGCGAGTCCCCTTGATGTCTCCTCTCGCCGTCTCTGACACTGTGTCAGGGTACCTGCCTGACCTCGCCTCACTTTCTGAGGTTTTAAGCACAGTTTCAAATGCATGCTTCACACGCTTGCACAGTTTGTATGTGGCTGTTGTGGTTTTTCCTCTGAGTAATCTGAGGCGACGAGACATCTGTTTAATGCACTTGAACACTGTGCGACCGCGAATCTTACGTATTACACCTCTGGCTGCATCAGAGGTTTGAAGAGATGTTGAGGGTTGCGCAGAAGCAGAAGTTCTGGCGAGACGTGAAGATCTTTCTGCCTGACGGTCAGCCTCAGTGTTCAGATACCTGCTGCACATTGACGAGAACATGACACGCAGGTAATAGTGATACTGATTGGGAATGTTCTCTTCCACCATCTTTGCTGTAAGTTCAGTGGTTTTAAACTTAAATATTGTCTCTGCAAACGAACTGAATATGACACCATTAGCTACATTGTTCTGAACATTCCCAGCTAGAATTTCCAAATGGAAACACTCCAGCTGGTCCTCCATGAACTCGTGAATAAGTTTAAGGTTGATATTGTCCTTCAAGAAGAGGATGTCTGAGTTAATGCTATTCTGTTTATCCGTAACTGGGGACAGATATGCCTGAGAAAGGAGCAGATCAGCTACTGCCATGCTGTTGGGAGAAGCTGACTGGACTGATGGTACTACTGCTGCTTCGGTGGGAGGAACTGTTTCCGAGGCCATCATCAGCTCATCCTCACTCTCCGTCATGCAAAAGTCAAATTCATCTTCCGCTATGGAAAAATCGTGGCATCTACAGCATGTGAGGTCTCGAATAGGGTCCATTGCCGGCTCTTCTAGAGCTTTGAGAACTGCCTTAGAAGGTGGTATCACTAGGCTCTTTCTGAAGTTGATTACCTGAAGATACTGAGGGTTATCGCAACTGGCAGTAACCCAGGATACCACATGTCTTCGGCATGGACCTCAACAGCGGCAGCAGTCATACCTTGTGACTTATGAACGGTGGTGGCATAGCACAGAGTCACCGGGAACTGAGTTCGACTGATCTCCACATCTTGTCTGCTGTCATATCTGTCAAAAGTGCGATGATGCAACATTATCATATAATATTCCACATTTTTCCACAAGCCTCAATCATAGCAGTAGTGTTACATCATTGGTCTATCAATACCATAGAGTTATCACCATAGAGTTATTATATGTATATATATATATATATATATATATATATATATATATATAATAACTCTATGGTTATTATATACTCTATAGTGGACAATGTGTACAAAAATAGCATCAGTTTTTGTCCATGACACAACGCAATCTGGTTGTGTATGGCCAGTGCCTGTATCATATAACTTATAATAGAGAATATATACGTATTGGGCATAGAAATTTTGATTTTTAGAGCGCATATAGCCATTTTTTCGGAAAACTTTTTATATGGCAATATGTGGATCACTTGCAAGTATTTTCACATGCAGCCAGTGGTTTTCTATTTTTTCCAATAAAAATAAGCAAAAATTCTCAACTGCAAACACATCATCACGATGATATAGAAATTACCAGGCTAGCTTATCTTTTTCATTGCCACTCAGTGGCGTATATTAGCAATCACGGACCACGGATATCCGTCAACCAAAATCCTTGGTTACAACGTGCAAGCCAGTCTGAATAGCTCAGTGTGTAGCGGTCTGCCTGGTAAACACTGTTTATTAGGAATGTTGTGGGTTCGAACCCAACAATGGCAGATTTTTTTTCAAATGGGTGCTTTATAACTGGAGCATTTTTACTTTTCCCAAGGGGGGATGTCTTTTAAGTGGGGAATTATGGTACATACAGAGTTTGACTTTTGACCTTGAGCTGGACAAGCCAATCAAAAGCCCGGTGTATTGACACACCCACACCCTGCGCCCGATCATTATGCTCATCGCTAAAAAGTCAGTGAGTGAAATTTTTTAGAATACACTCCCCTGTTGCCACTGCCAGCCACATTAGCTGTGTCCTGTCTCTCCTACTTATATGTTACACACTCAGTGTGCTTATTTTTGATTTTGATTTAATGAAGTAAAAGTAGCCTGTGTAGAAGTGATCATAGGTGTGAAAGTTTGCCGCTTGCCTCATTTGCAGTCACAGTGTACATAATTTCCAGATTCAGATTTGCTCTTCAGATATCATTACTTTATTGAGTGTATTATTTTTAAGTTTTTTTTTTGTCAAAGTAGTTCAATATCTCAGATTGATGCTACAATCACTGCAAGTTAAATGTGATATTGCTACAGGCCTCAATGCTCATCAGTTGACCTTCTGACTGCAAAAGTTTTATTTTCATAGCATCAATCCATTTTAGACGGAGACTCAGAGGTTTAAGAAATTCTAACTCTGGTCGTTTCAAAGGAGTTAACAATTAATTATTTATGAATTAGGCTGTGTTTTTGCTGTTGATACTTGGCTTATTTTAATGAGAGAATAGGAAAAATTTTATACTGACTGGAAGAGAAAATACCTGCAGGTGATTTTAATGGTGTTATATGTGAAATTCTATGAATAAATGGCTATGAATGCTCAATTAAAACATAATTTGTATGTCAAATTCTAATATTTTCTACGATAAAGTCAATGATTCATGCACTATCCATGCACAACCAGATTTTGTTGCCTCATGGAATTGAAAGTGAAAATACCTGCAAGTGATCCACATGATGTCACATGAAAATTTTTTCCGAAGAATGGCTCTAAGTGCTCCAAAAATCTAAATTTCCATACCCTATACATATATTCTTAATGAAAAGTTTTATGATACAGACACTAGCCATGCACAACCAGATTGGGTTGTTCATGGATTTCGCAATAATTAAGTAGTGGTGTTTAAATGTGAAGGAAGCGAAGACATTTTTGTGCTTTTCGACATGCACAGGGACTCGCAGCGGTAAAATCCACAAAAAACACAAATCGCAAGTTGGACAGGATCAAGAAGGGATTGAGGTCCCAACACAACACTACAGTATGTGCAAGCCAACCTTTTTTTCCCCAACAAATAAGCAAATTCATCAAAAAATTGATAATAACCACAAACACATTAGCAATGTTCTGGATTTGACGAGATATTAAAAATTAACAGCGCTCAGCCCTCACCTTGTAAACTTCACACGAGACAGAGTGTGACACCTAGAGCTAGGAGGGAAAGTCACATGAATGGAATCTTCAGTCAGCTTCACCACTGTTCCGCGTAGGCCATTGACCATTTCATCAGATAGGTTCTTCAGCAGCATTATAGGTACTCCAACCTTAAGTCTGAGATTCTAGAAATATTGCAAAGAAATTATCATATCCAAATAATGGTAGTTTAGGCCTGACCCATACTAAGGATCTTCCTTAAGGGATCCTTACTACGGTTTGACAACTATAACATGGCTCAAATCCCTGAGGAGCGGATCTAAAAAACCTATCGCAGTTGATTTAGAACTTCACTGGGCTAGAACTTCAAAGCGCAGAGATAAATGAAGGTATGGGTTAACGGCTATGAACAAATGTGTTATCTGCCCGCTCTGTCTTTTGTGTCAGCCACCATCCAGATTAAGCTTGATTCCTCTTGCCAGTAAAATTCAGACAAAAGCGATCAAGATAAATATAGCCACAATCCGCCATGTCATCCAGGTACGCAACAAGGTAAATTATTTTTATTTATCATGTCAAAATATTTGCATTACCTTATCGGGTAAGAAGTTTCGGTGTTCTGAGGATCTGATCTGGCTGTCGACAGCATCATATCTGAACATCTCTCCAGTTACCTCCTCGAGGCGTTCATCATTGTACATCTCTGCATTTATGCGTTGACCGTACAACACCACCAAACCATCTGTGAAGGAGAGAGAAAATTCACTCAAAAATCAAACATACCTGTACAATAGACTACCTCTCAAAGATTTATGGTCAGAAAATTCAGATGTAAAGTTATGTTTCCTAATCTACACGGTTTGTCCTAGCTAGTTTAACGATATGCTATTCAAGTCCAGAATGTAGTCTTAACAGGTTCTAACATTTCCTGCGTTCATTTATTTGTTTGGTTGAGTTTGGAAGGCAGGTAACATCAGTGTCAGCTATATACATCAAGCAGGAAATAAAATTTGTGTGATTTCATTTCATGTTATCAAGCTGAGGGTGGGGGAATAATTAGCTTAAATTGAAATGTGGTCTAAAATGTGGCGTGCACTGGGTATCGGCCCTGAAGCGCATATCCCTAACCACATGTCTGCAAACCCCTAGCGCACAAAACAGTCCAGATCATAAACTAGAGATAAATAAAGGCGTTGCAAGCAAGTGAGAATGATCTTGTAGCCTGTGCAGGCTCAGTTGGGTGTCTTGTCAGTACCTGGTTTGCTTCCAGAAGGGGTTTTCAAGTCTGTGCTTCTCTGTTTTAAAAAATCTTCTGTTTCAGTTGAAAATGACCTGACAATGCAAAGCGTGTATACAATTTTTCTGCTTTCACGGGGGATCTGTTTTAGCTATCATCACCGAGATCCCACAGACTAACTTACCGTTTCTAGAGTGACAGTGTGAGGCACATATTTCTTGAACATCGAGCTTGTTATAGCTGGCTTGCCAATGTCTCCTGCAACCTCATTCCCAACAGGTGGAAGTTGATGGAAGTCACCACAAAATATGCTCTGGACCTCACCCATAACGTTGTCACTACTCTTGACAAACTGGAGAACTCTGTTGACTATGTTAAGGGTGTGGCTGGAAATCATGCTGATTTCATCGATGATCAACAGTTTGACCTTTGACAGCCTACAAAAAAACAGGAACAGACTTATTGCGGGTGTCTCCGTTGATATCGGGATGATATAAAATAACTTCGTACAAGCAGTAATATACCTACCAGAAAAAAATTACTCAAACAAAAAACATGTGCTCAATAAATCCTGAAACATTTGGTGTCTGAGATGTCCATTGTCTGCGGCTTGCATTAAGGCAAGGATTAGTCGTAATAATATAATTTTATATAGTCAGAGTGGGCCCCCCATGAGTTCATTTATCTCCCACCAATGTTACTGCCGGTCAGTGGGGCCTGCACCTGATCTGCTTCCAACCACAGCCCGCTACATGGGTACCAATATAACACACTGGTACCCATGCTAACTCCCTACCGCACTTTGCTTCTCAGTGGTCTAGACGTCTAGAAGAAGAATTCCCACCTAACACAGCAGCAAGCAATACCTATGGCGAAGAAAGCCGCGTTGAAATTTTATTGAGGGCGTAACATAACCTTTTGCGTCTGGTTACATAGTATTCATCTTCTCCTGCATATAACTTGATCACTTGTTCAGCTGTGAGCCTGAAAAATATTAAGTAGTCAATAATTCTGACGTTTTTGACTGAAACATGAAAAACTGTCACATCCTAGCAATATATGCAACAGTTCATACAATATTTTAGTCGATGGCTAATGAACCTTTGGTACATGTATGTGGCACATAGTATTGGGAATTAAAATTTCTGCTTTACATGCTAGAAAAGATGTAGAGTTGCCATTTCAACTTGCTCGCGACATTGGGCTAGAGCCATTTCCTACCTAACGAAATCTTGCCTTTGCCAAGCCATTCATTTTTGCTAAGTTTAATTTGATTTGTGTCCTTCACTGCAAAGATATTTATAAAAAATGTTTTGCCTTATTAGAGTACAACCTGTTACCAGTTACTCCATCATCGGGTCAATAAGACATCAAGAGTACTATTTATATTTTCAGGGCCTGGATGAAACTTAGGAATTTTTGAATTTTCTACAATGCAATACGCTATGATTGTTGCAATATTATGCAGTAATTCAGGCATCAATTGCACAGGTACCATAACTTCATAAGGTCTTCATTTGCCGCTTTTCAATTTCACTGACTTCCCTATTTGCAGGTACTGTCAGTAATTGAGCTGAATTTTCTGTAGAAGTGTATTTATATATTTATAGCTTTCGATCCATATTCACTATTCTATTTTCCCCATATTCAGCAAATAAATCTTAGTATTATAGTGTCAAGCAACAATATTATCGAGTTTTGATCCATGCATGTAATGAGGGGTCAGAAACGGACATATTTCTAAAGCGAAAATCAATTTCAAGTCCTGAAGACAGGAGGCCTAAAATCATAAAATTTCACTAAAATCTCACTCCTCCAGTTAGTGCCATGCCTCCTCTATATGGTGAAAGCATAAACTAATAAGATACCTCAAAAACAAGGCACAGAGGGCTCAATTTAAAAAGGGCACTTTTTGCCCAAAAAGAACCTTCCAGAGGTCACTGCATCTCGACATAAAATATTTGAGAGTTTTCAACCGTGAAAATAACTATTAGACATGATCACCCATACAATATTAAATAGCCATATATCATGTTAATCCTTAAATTGGATTGAGTTTGTCTGTAATTGTATAACTGTCAACATAATGGCGCAGGTATTGCAGCCTTTTATTTATTCTACTGTTGCTCATAATCACCCTTATTTGCCACCCAAAAGACGTGAAGAGCTTAGAAAACGATGACTACAAATCTATCGTCGATATCAAAAATTCTCTAAATAAGCACTATATTAAAAATATATGGAACTCACAGTATAACCAGCTAATAAAAGAAATAGACCCTGGATTATTACGATCTAGGAAGCGGGCAAAAGAGCCGGAGTTCGTGTCCGTCATTCAACCTGCAACAGTAAAGTCCCCCTACCAGCAATAGTACTCACCAACGCTCAATCTATATATCGTAAACTAGACGAACTGCATGTACTATTGAAAACAAAACGGCTGCACAATCAATTTCAGATCATCTGTATAACTGAATCCTGGTTGAAACCTGAAATCGCTTAAAGTATAACTGAATTGGATGGTTACGATCAATTTCGTAACAACAGGGATGCCGATGCAAGTGGAAAAAGTCAAGGTATCCTTGTATACATAGACCGGAAATTGGCCACAAACAATCAAGTATTATTCAATCATACAGACAAAAACTGTGAAATTCTAACTGGCTACCAAAATTTACATCAATTATCTCTCTATATCATGCAACACTCCATTCACTGGACAATCTCGACTAAAACAAAATGCTACCAACACAGCTAAATTTATCTCTTCTCATGGTCAACAGATGGAAACCAAATATCCTAACACATGCGTTCTAGTCATGGGTGACTTCAATCAACTACCCCTTCGTCTAAGTTGATATTATCAAACTGTAACTAGACCAACCTGTTGATTAAAAACACTTGATAAATGCTACACCAGAATCAAGGATGCATATTGTCACTGCAACCAGCTAGCTCAACTCGGAGACTCAGACCATCATATCATGCTCCTGATACTTTCATATTTATATTAAGAACCACTGTCAAAATCTAAACCAACTTTTATCAGAAGAATATACTCAGACGAAAACTGTGACAATTTAAAAGCATGCTTCGATACTACTGAATGGGACAATTTAATAACTCCTGATGATAATATTGATACTCAAGATGTGATCACGGATTATATTAAATTTTGTACTGATATATGCCTTCTTGTTAAAACTGTTAAAAATTATGCCAACCATAAACCATGGATGACTAGAGAGCTCTTAGATTTAATTGATGCAAAGCAACAAGCCCATTAGGACGGAAAAAAACCTATCACAAATACAAAAAGAAACTATCCAAAGGAAAGAAAAAATCTCGGGCAAAATACTCCCACAAAATCCAAGAACACCCGGCGGATGACCCAGCCAATGCCTGGAATGACAAAAAATCACTGGATTACCACCAAAAACTCTAAACAGCCTACTGACACTAGCTTCAGCCCGGATGACCTAAATTCTTTCTTCGCTAGGTTTGAAAAGCCAGAAACTATCTCTCCTACTCCAGCTGACCCAAACCCAAGTGCACCCACATTGAATGTAAATGATTATGCTGTCGTCAAACAGTTAAATAGTCTGAACTCAGGAAAAGGTGCCGGCCCTGATGGACTTATCCCTAAGGTTATCAAGCTGTGCGCCGATCAACTAGCTAGCTCATTACAAGACCATTAAAAAATTCTCCAGATTCAGAAACAACAACGAAAATATGGAAAACTGCAACCATCAAACCTCTACCTAAAATCACCAAACCTACTCGCATTTTAGACCTATAGCACTCACTAGCTAAAACCATGGAACGCCTACTTAAATATACATAACTGAGAATACACATCTAGATAAGTATTAGTTGGCCTACAGAGCACGCGCTCCACCCAGGATGCTGTACTATGCCTCACAACTACAATCAATAACTTTATTGATCAAAACTCATCATACTACACGCACGCTGCCTCTTCTTAGACTTTTCATCGGCCTTCAACACTATAGATATCAAACATTTACTACCAGACTGCTGAAACATCTCGATCCACACGTAATAAATTGGGTAGCAAGCTTTTTAACCTGTAGAACACAAAGAACAATAGCCAACAATATCATATCTAAATCTATAACAACATATACAGGAACACAACAAGGCTCTGTACTCAGTCCTCTATTGTTCTCTATATATACTAATCATCTTGTCTCTGAGTGCTGCAGTAACGGCACCACTCTCAAATATGCAGACGACGCCTAATAATTATCTGCAGGCTTATTTCAAAAAGAATAACAGAGTGTCAACATTGTGCAAACAACTAGATCTTCTTTAAATCCATCCAAAACTCAAGTAATGCTTTTGTGTACCAAAAGAGATAAACCAGACAGTACAACTCTGCAATTAGATGGTATAGAAATTGAATTATGTGATAATGATAAGTACCTGGGAGTTTTAATTGATAATAAATAAACAAAATAAATTACGTTTTGAGTCTCATATTGATAATCTTGTTAAGCCTCTCAGAGGATGGTAAGTTAAAACCTTTTGTCACTTTAGTACCAAACTTCTCTCACCAATGATATCTAAAAGTGTTATTATTTCTATTCTCACACACTGTCCGCCTATTTTGTATACATCGACTGAGAAAGTTTTTTGAAGACGCTAACCATCTAAATATTCAAAACATAAGTGACCTTGATAGCATTAAAGATAATCGAACTAAAAACCTGATACTAAACTATGTACAGGATGATGAACATTTTATTAACAACTTTTTACCACAGCTACCATCAGGAAGATATAGGACAATAAAATACAGGTCATCTTGGGGAAAAGCAGTATTTTACGCACCATAAGATAAGATTTAATGGTTACACAACATCAATGATGAGGTAAAACTAGTGTGGCATGAAGGCTGCGTCATTTAAAATGCGTATACTGTTCGGACAAAGCTGTTAACAAAAGCGTACAGTTCGCGATTTGCCACAAATAAAATAGTTCCTATGGCTCACATAACAGTGGTTTAAAATATGATCTGGGTCTCTATAAAAATCTGCTGCAGTTCTAAAAATGCGTTGAGTGACTAGTTCCTTAATATCACAGTTGAATTTAGCACGTGTAAAAGGTTTGAGCAGCATTTTACGTTCACCTTCGGTACATGAATAAAACCATAGCTCAGCATTGTACATAAGAATAGGTAAAATCAGAGACTGGATAAAATGCTGACACTGCTCATAGGACGGATTAAATGATTTAAATTTGAAACGAGAATAAAATCTGCTTTTAAGTTTCTTATAAATAGCATCAGAGTTATTATGCCATTTGAGATCATCGCTAAAAATAGTACCCAGGTATTTAAAATCACATACCTTTTCGATCTCTTGAATACCAATAAAAACAGAAAAAGTCACAGTGTGGGTTCTGCTAAAATAAAGGACCATCTCTTTGGTTTTATCTGTGTTTAAAATGAGATTGCTCTCTATACACCAGGTAGAAAAGTTATTTATAGCATCAAAATAAGACTGATCTGATTCCTTATGGTTTAAAAGGCCTACAACGGCCATGTCATCAGCATATTTTAAAATGTGAACATTTGGATGTTGTGATCTGATAGCGTCAGTATAGATGGAAAATAAAAGAGGGGATAAAACACAGCCTTGTGGACACCCTGTACTGGATTCAAGATTCGATGACTTATGGTCTCCTATACGCACACGTTGGGTACGGTTACTAAGAAAAGATACAATAAGTTTGGTAAAAATGACAGGGACCCCTTGATAAGATAGACGCTCAGCCAATAAATGTGGTAAAATGGTGTTAAAAGCAGAGGAAAAATAGACAAAAAGCACTCTAGCATATGATTTTATCCGTAAACAATATTTTTTAAACTTAATCCACGACAGCTATCAGTTCCCCCCCACGTGAACACGATGCAATTATAATTAAATCGGTTGGCTGAATGAAAGGGCAATGAAAGTGACCCACAATTCCGGGATTGCTCGGCCTAATCCTATTGTCTTATTCATAAAATATAAATGCTATAAATGTAATGTTCTATCAATAATTAGTTAAATTTCATCAAGATTATCCATCCAGGCTTGTTTACTGTCCCTGCGTTGATAAATCTAAGATCTGTGGTGTGTAAGAAACCCTACTATGACTAATTAGTTAAATTTTATTATGATTTTCCAGGCATGTTTACTGTCCCTATGTTGATAAATCTAAGATCTGTGGTATGGAACAAACCCTGGCATAAATACACATTTTTATAGACCTAAATTTCCATTGCAATATTTTAATTGCAAACAATAACAAACTCTTCTTATCAAGCATCTTTAGAACCCAAATTTGATACACTGCACTACATGATTTCACTGCACTAAATCCAGAGATGGTCTGATAGTGGAGGACTCAATTCATTTTGTTTTTAACTAAGTTTTCGGCAATTTTTCATCACTACGTCTCCAGCAGCACAACAGTAGACGCACTTGAGCGATTAACGAGCTTAGAAAATCTCCCTCTGAAAATCATCTGCCCGGGCAACAATAGCTATGAAGAGCTGTCTGCTCTTAACATCATCTCGCTCGCCACATTTCTAGATAAATCATGTACTGATTGCACCCAGCACACTGCAACAACAAACTGCTACAGCCAATCCCTTCTACTCTACGCCGATCAGCCAGACAAAAACAACACCAGAGAGACACCAAGTGTAGCTCTGCTCTGAGATCGGGCACAGTACTAATGAAGTATAGCAATGCCGGCTGTATTAATTATAAAGAATAAACCAAACTGATCAGTTGTTATATTTCACTTTTTATACCCAGGATGCCTCCTCTTTTTCTACAAAAACCTATAAGGGTCGCTGCTAATTTTTAGTCTGCTACCAATGGTTAGTAATAATGATAATAATAATAATACAACATGTGAAATCTGGACACAAAGTATTGTAAAATCAGAATTATTCTGGTACTTCTCTGACATTATATATCATTCTGAATTATACGAATAATATTTCACTATGCCTTATAGGTTGCCATTTTGAGGAGATCTCTCCTAGGCATGTCACAAAAGTTCTTATATAGTTTGTTTTAATGAGGCCACGGCTCGGGATTTTATCTCAAATGGATTGTGTAACAGTAAACTAACCTCCCATCCATTAGTCCGAAGGCGCGGTGCAGAGTCTCAGCTCTGATGGCATTCAGGCCCTCCGATAGAATCAGACTACTTAGCCCTGTGGCTCCACAGACAACTATACTTTCGACACTGAACTGTAGGCTGTTGATTATAGTTTTTAAAGTCCTCGTCTTGCCGGTACCTGTGAGAATCAAAGGATGGACGTTAAAGGAGTAGGAGATAGCTCAGATGGTTAGAGTGCCTTCCTCTGAGCGCGCAAGGGTTGAAGGTGGTGGGTTCGATCCCTGCCACCGCCTGCTGGGAGTTCATGCCACATGTGTGCTCCGACCTGCCTGCAAATTGAGGGCAACATGGGCACAGTTACTGCAGCCCAGCCCTTAAGTCAACCCCTATTACATCGTCCGGTTTCCGGACTAGACGCATGATAAACACTTACGATATTAACCCTTTCAAAGTCAAACCTACTCATGTAAGAGTGGTTTTCTACTCCAATAAAGCTATAACTTAGTCAAAGGAGGGAATTTCATACCATTATTTAATGGGCCATCCTACCAAATTTCACTGTGCAAAAATAGTTCTCCAACAAAAAATTACATCATCAGCCAGTGTCAGCTTCTCAGTTGTTTACCAGAGTCAAATCTGGCATTCATTTTTATGTTTACACATTCATCTTGTCACGGCAAGTCAATCTGCAAAGCTAAGTTGGCTTGGAATTCCTGACATGCAAACACAACAATTGGGGAGCCTGATAAATGCGATATATCATAAAACTATGGAAGCACGGTTGAAACTACTGCGTTGCCCATACTGCAAAATAACCTAAATGTGTGGCGACTTGATTTTTTTTAGGTCTTTACTTTCAACCTATGAATAATAGGAATACAATTTTGTAGTTACAGCATACAGTGGTGCGCATACTGTAATATATAAATCAGAAAATCCCTCATGGATACGACCCTGGCTGCTAATGATTAGAAATCAGCGGTACTTCAAATAATCGTTAATCACAAGAGTGTAGGGCTTAGCTGATCCTAGCTAATTCTAGCTGATCCCTGTAAAAAGAACCTGGATTATGACGCATATCGTACGATACCACTGCATATCACATAGTACTTCAGCTAGAAACCATGAGTGAAGCTTTGTTTGAGGCCTTCTCTAGCAGGATTGAGGTCTTAACTTTTAACCTATACAACTATATATATAATGGCCGCATATCCTAATATAACACTTGAGATCACCAATGGTAAGCAGTGCACTGGAAGAAAACATACCTGCTGAGCCTGTTAGAAAAAAGCTGTGTCCAGATTTGGCAAGTTGTACTGCCTGGTCTTGCTTCTGATCCATGATGAATTATATCAAGATAAGCACAGCTGAACAGTCTGAACTGAAGTGAATGGCACAAGCTCCAGCAATATTATGCTGAACATGAATTATATCAAGATAAGCACGTCTGAAAAGTGTTAACTGAAGATTTGAAATGAAAGACATATGAATTATATCAAGATAAGCATGTCTGAACAGTCTGAACCGAAGATTTGAAGTGAATGGCACAAGCTCCAGCAATATTATGCTGAACATAACTACTAACACTGACACAGAGTACTGGGAATTCCCAAAAGGAAACCGCCATAGTGGTTTAATAGCAGTAAGCCAATGGGAGAGTCGATGAACAAAGACGTCCCCTTTGTTTATTTGAAATATTATTTAGTTTATTGAAATACGATTGAAAACAATGAAATAGACATTTTTTAAATACAGAAACAAAATATAACTTTGATTTTGATAAACAAAAACAGATTCAGTGAAGAAAAATTCATTATAAAAAGTATTTTTTGAAAGCTTCAGTTTGGGTTATCAACATGGCGTCAATGGCAGGATTCTGAGAGAAATTGGGAATCTTACAGAACATTTTCATCCACAGCACCTGTAAAAGAGCAAGTAGAGGATTGGAAACCATTGTAAAAGACACAGCTTATTAGAGTGAACAGAGTGCAAAAGTTTTAGTGAGTGATTTTGTTTGAAACTCAAGTGTGCTACACCTTGAGAGGGAAAGGGGGTGGTTGATACTGGACATGCTTGTAACTCCAGATGCCTATGCTAATACTGGCATAAACATTCACAGTATGTCAGCTGTCTAGAACACTTATATCATTCACATAAGGCTGTGGATATTTTACATTATAGGGGATTCCCCGTTGCTAACAAACAGTATTCATTACACAGAATGCACAATCTGAAAGCTTTATCATAGCAATCTCAATCACCCTTCATCAACAAGTTATAACTAATAGTTAACTACAATACCTTATTTGCGTTGGATAAGCCAGTCATGAGACATGTTCATAGCAAGTTCATACCCCACTCACACTTGAGAACTGTTAGAGACACCAAAAGCTAAGGGAGGACTTCACTTAGGTATGTGTATTAGAAAATACATTTCAAGATAGTGGTCTGCACTGAATATCCTTTTACAATGGACTGCCTTCTCTGTAGTTTTTACAAGTCCAGTGGAAAGGCCTCTACAACCGGGGCATGCAACTGCTGGACTTGCTCAAACTAAAGAAGGCATGTGCTTTTAACAGCTGCGTTGCAATGATTATGTTTATTAGTAAATGATCATACTTAAACAAGTGTTATCTCTGAAACTAGGGGTTTTAGGAAAACTGATACAACTAAACTCAATACAATCGATAGAACAGGCTCACCTCAAATCACTGTTACAAATGTCTGACTTGCTCAAGCAAGATCTTCTCAGTACCGAGCTATCAGTGGATTGTCCTCTCTACTAGCCGCCAGCCAGCCTGGGTGACTCTACAAGTAATATAATTCTCATATGAGTAATCTAGCTGTCCTCACGAGTATAGGCTACATGTTGCACAGAAAACAGTCATGAGTAGAGTCCCTTTCCCAATCTTGCCTACTTCTTTTTCTTTTGTTTTTTGGTTGTAGCGTCCTTCAAGTTTTTCATTGTTTTGAATGGATCCATAATATGTAATAATATATATGTATATATGTATTTGGTACAAAGGGATAATATGATTCCTCAGTATGAAATATGATAGTAGTCTGCATGCATGTTTGCCGCTACGTGGCTGACTGGTTTTTGGCTGAGTCATGTTGTTTAAACCTTTGTACACAACTACATGTAATAATAGGAGTTGCCTTCCTTTTTATGTGTGGTGGGGCAACTCCAAAGTAATATATGATTGGCTATTAGAATTTGACTAATATTCAATATAGCACTAGTGTGAATTTTCCAATGTAGTTTGCAGTTGCAGGAGTACTCCATTTTGACATATCCCTGCTACTGTATGTAGGCTTCGCGTTTGCAAACTTTGCTATGTTTTATACATACTGCAGATGATAAGTCACCCCAACTAGCTCAGCCAGAGGCTAGCCAAAATTTACTCATTAAGTTGCACAAACTGATCTTCAAAATCAGGGCATGAAATCTACGCACCAGCTAATGACGTGTACAGTATGCACTACTAAGACGGTAACTACGTCTCCCGTGCCAGTAGATAATTAATTTCATACCCTAATTTTGACGATCAGTTTGTGCAAATTATTTGCTCATTAGATGACAATGCTGAGATTGCAGCCTCATTTTATTAGTTTTGAGCTATACAGAATTCTATAAGCACACATTTGGCTGTGTGGCAGCAGTGGTTTAATCCTTAGTCTGGGGCATACGTTATGAAAACGATGCAAAATAAGAGCTCAGTATTTTTATAGTGGAAGGCTTGAATAAACTTATGAACAAAAGAATGATGTGAAAAATATGCTAAAGAGGTTCTCTCAAATAAATTTATATCTAGCCATTGTGATAGTGAGAGGGCTGTTATGCAATAATGGATCAACTGAAATAGCTTTCTGACACTGTACTACACTGAAAACAAGTGTATCAACGTGACGGCTGCTAGTTCTAAAGTGAGCAGACTAATAGTCTGTCGCTGACATGTTTTAGGATGTTAGGGGAATCATGAGCGTCCAGACTGATCCTAGCAGTGTGTTGGAGGATCATATCTCATGTCCTATCTGTACAGAAGTTGTACCTCTGAGGATACCTCCATGTCAGCATCTCATATGTGACAACTGCATAGGTGAGGTTTTTACTTCATGTTTTTAGCCTTTCAGTGCAGTGACTGCTGCGAGTTTGTATAAGGTTAGGCGTCTATCTGCAGAATCTTTGGTTTCTCAAAGCAGTTCCTTCTCCTCTTTGTATACCTTGTTCGACACCAATAGCAACTTATAATCTCGTTCACACCAGCAAGTTTGATTACTAAACATCCTTTTACTTAAGGTCAGCTGATAGTGGCTACTTTCACAGTCACTCAAGCCAACAATCAGACACTGGGAATATTTTGTATGTTTGTCCAAATCACTATGTTGTGTCCAAAGACTGAGAAATCAGGGTGCCTTAAATGCGCAGCCGCAATGTTTTGCGCCAAATGACACAGAGCCCAGTAGTCGTTAGACTGCGACGGGATCCAAACCAGTAACCAGGTTGGCGCTCTACTTACTGAGTACCAGCTGACTCCTACATTCATCTAAAACAGCTTTGCTTTTGAAGCACATATTATTGTTATCACATTTTTGTAGGAAGCTGGAGCGCCCAATCAGAATCAAAAGATAAGTTTACCTGTCCGACATGTCACACAGAATGTGATGTTGAACTACCAATATGCAGAATCACGGAGAGTATTAAAGATTCAATTTCAAACAAAACTCCTTTCTGTAAGTAGACCAAGAATACAAATAGTGAGTGGATGACAACAACCTCCTACGGCAAAAATCACATTTTTTCAGGGTGATGCTCGTGATGCACGATGTATGTTAGGATTTAGTATTATGGTGGCTGAGGCTAACCAGGTTGAAATCTCAATGATGCTATAGCTTTGATGACTGAGCTGAGCTGCTGATTGTTGAGGAATATCATAAGTATTGTATTGTCTAAGAAAGTCTAAGTCTTCATTGAGGAGAGGGTTTTCCCCTCCAGAGTACATACACTGGGACCTATCGTACTCAAGCTGCGCCCTCTAACCTTGCCTGCCGGAATTTTTGTCGATGAGGGAGAGGGATCTCTTTTTACTGCATGTGGGGTGTGCAAACACACAGTTGTCCTCCGGTATTTTTAGTCCTGTTCAAGGACCTGGCTAGGATGAATAGCACGCCAGTACCACACCAAGAATGACTGCCCGCGCTGGGGATTGAACCTGGAGCTCACAGATCACAAGTTCGCACCCTTAACCATCAGGCTACTCCTGACTTGGATTGTCTTTTCCTTAGCCAACTTGCCTTTGCGCCTCCAATCCCTACATAGCTTAAATCTATATTACACAAAAACCCTTTCTAGCCTAATGTATACTTTACTTTAACAGCAGTTCAAAAAATAGCCTTACTTATCTTTGCTATTTAATGTCAAGTTCAGAATGAAATTTGCTTCAACTAACGGTTACACAGTAGATATTCGGGTAGGGGCCTCTTTTTATGTGCGCATAAGGAATTACCGCATGTGAAATTCTAATTGTTCTTTATATTTTTCAGGGAAAGATAAAACACTTTGTGAAACGTCTAGCTGTGAGCGAATGGTCGATCTTCGATGCAGTGACTGCAAGAAATTTATTTGCTTTCAGTAAGTTACTATGTGTCAGCTGTTTCATATCATTGCTATAGGCCAGCGGCTTCAATTCATACCCCTCTCCCAATCGTGAACCAAAATTATGGATGAGCAAAACATGCACAACCTATCACATGCTGAATAAATGAATCTTCAGGATTCACCTTCATTAATTTTTTAATGAGAATATTCAGCGTTAAATTGTATTCTTCAGTTATATCCTCAAAGTTTAAGAGCCTTTGGGCAAATGCAGACCATAGTAATAAATTATCCTATCCTCATAGATGCAGTAAGCGCGGATTCTGTGGATCTGATGTCAGACATTCCAATTGCCAAGAGGTACATGAACTGGAGGTTGAAGCAAAGCAGAAATATTTGCAATGGAAGCAGTCTTTGGTAAAGCAGGTAGTGTACAACAAAAGGCTCATCCAGCAGTCAAGAACTGTTTGCAGTCACCTCTACTGAGCCTAATACTAAAGACATATCACATTCTGTTGATGTTTGGTTGGGCTGATTCGGTCATTTACCAATTGGAGAGACCTTCACGAGACAAACTTGGTTTTGTTACATCCTGATGTTGAATCAGTACAAGGTTCTGCAAATGCAACATTTTACAAGACACGTCATAACAGCATCAAAAAGCACTTCTGTACTTAACTGTGCGAACCATATTTTCAGATTGAAAAGCTGAAAACTCTGCTAGAAGATGTGGAATGTGTCTGGGATAAACATGAGGATGCTGTGAATTGCATATTGTTGGTGGAACAACTAGGTAAGTTGTTTTCTATTGGTTGAAGAGAAAGAAGGGCAGATTTCAGTATTTCACAACAAGCTGCAGTGTAACAGTAAGATGAAATTTTAACAGAGATTTGACCGCTTCTATTCATTGACATTAATTGATGTTTGCAGCACACCAATCATTATAAAACAGACTTGGGAAAACTTTTCCATTGCTGTAAAATCCAAATGCAAAGATGGCTCGGCTGTAAAGCAGGGTGTACCTTAGCATGAATAGACAATAGACTTGCTTGCCATTAATTAAAATAATGATTGAGACATATAAAAGTCCTGTATCACGCAGTGTTTTTTATTTATTACACAGGAGTTTCAATTGTAATCAAGACGCTGCCCATGTCGGCGGCTTCCATTTTCTCTGAAATTCATAAAAAACTGGTAATAAGATTAGTATTGAATAATTTGCTTCTATATCAAAGAAACTGTCTTTTGTTCAAGAAACTGGAACAGATTATGTCAAGGAGCCACCAGCAATGTTAGCCATGAGCAAGATCACAACTCAACCTGACCTTACAAAAGCTTCAAATTTTGAAAAACGCACTGGGGCAAAAAGCGAATCAATCTTTAAAAACATAATAAAGCCTGATAGAGCACCTGAGATAAGCAACAGTCTCACTCGAAGTAAGGTAAGTGGCATATAAGCTACAGAATTTCAACAACTGATTGATAAGAAAGCAAAATATCACATATAAGAAGCAACAATGCAATGGGAGCGAATCCCATTTTTAGATAGGACTGAGTATGCTAAGGTTAGCAAAATTTGATTGTCTTGCAAAACATGAATAAAAGATTCTTATTAATTTATTTATTCAAAATCAACAGTATTCTTCAAATTATCAATCAAATTGATACTAATAATCAATAGTCTATGACTGTACTGAGGAAGCAAGTAACAAGATACTAGTGAAATGACTGACTAGGCCTGAGGATAAGGGTAATAAGTAAAGCAGAAAACCACCTCCACCCGGTACTCACTCGAGGTGGCTAAATCCGACCCCCCAGGACCGGGTTCAAACCTGTTCCGGCCTTAGCATTTTCATCATATAATTGGATGAATGATTTGATAATTTTATCTGTGTTTACAGGATCATCCACTACACCAGAAATCGAGGCTGTCACATCACCCAGGTACTTGATTACTTTAAGTTGTATAAATCTTTATTTTTACCTGGTAACTTGAGCCTGTCAATCTGTTTCAATTCATAATAAATACCAATCGCCGAGTGCCCTCAAACCATGCTCTAGAGTTGCCGGAATTGCTTTGTTTTCAAAAACAATTTGCTTATTATTTAAAAGTAAACACATACTACGAGTCACTAGACTCCCAAAAAAACCATTTCAAAGACACAACGCCTGCGTTGAATCTTTACACTATTACAAGTCATACAATGGCCAACAAAGGGAAAACA
The DNA here is from genome assembly GCA_914767715.1 of Membranipora membranacea. Taxonomy (NCBI): domain Eukaryota; kingdom Metazoa; phylum Bryozoa; class Gymnolaemata; order Cheilostomatida; family Membraniporidae; genus Membranipora; species Membranipora membranacea. The sequence continues at coordinate 4,534,318 of OU612074.1, forward strand.
TGATTTTGATATATTACCTGTCTACATGCATCATTTGATAAATCACCTTCATATAAAAGTCTTTAGTGACTTTATTATGAGTAGTCTGTCTAACAAAGCTATAGCTAAAGTTCATAGTTCCAATACAGGGCTGATTGTAAGCAAGGTTGGTTCTTGTCTGTGTTGTGCAGAGAATGAAAGGATACTATGTGCCATGTGTTTTGAATATAAAACTATAACACAGCTATAGTAGCGCCTCCCCATAAAAAGTATTATTGATGTTCTTAGTTTAATTTTAATTGAGAGCACACAGCAAGATTTTCAATATCTTATGGGCACAGTTGAAAGTATGAGCTTTACTTACCGTAGAAATCTGCTCAATTTTTCTTGGCTGCTAAAGTTGCCCTCTCTTCATAGATCTATGAGGTATATATATATTTATGAAACGCTCTAATTTCAGAGCATGGTCATATGAAGTTAGGTCAATCTTTTGAAAAAATAGCGCAAAGCCTTTGGTGCTACTTTAGCTTTGAGTAAAAAGTGTTTTTTAAAGTAAAAATTGTTCCAGATACCGGAGCAGATGATGTTGATTATCCGCCAGTTAAAGAAGTCACCAGCAAGATCTCACCTAAACCTGCCTGTGAAGTAGCTGACAATGTTAAAAAGGACATCGGAGAGAAGGAAAAACCAGTCCATGACAAGCTTGTAGAGCCAACTGCAGAAACTAGAGGAATACCCACCAATCATCAACGGGGACACAATATACACGGTATGAGCGGAACTTCGCCTCAAACACAACCGATGCACTTCTCCCCTCAACACCCACAGTACATGATAGCTAATATGCCGGGACAAGCTATGGTATGTATTATTGGAATTTATCATCAATTTCTATGTCAAAGTGTGTGAGTTTAATTGCCTGACAAGCTTAACCAAGATCTGAATTCAGATATTTTGTTATTCAATTTTAATTGTAGAAAAAGCTAGAGTAAGATATATTTTTGCAATTACAGAGGCTCATTTCAAGCATGGTCTATATATAATTTTGAAAAATAGGTTTCATCATAATCATGAACGGGGACACCGTATACAAAGTATGACCGGGTTGGTATCCGGTTAGAACCCCTAATCTGAGATATATCTGTTGTTGTAATACAGTATGTAATTCTTATAAAGCACTGTTAGTCCCTCAATATTCTAAATAATTGTTGTTATTCGAGGAAACACTCCCCCAATTGCTTGCTGTCCTGGTTTTCTCATCTTGGTAACTGTAAATTAGTTTGTTATGCTTTTTACTGATATGTATATGTGTACAACTGCAATTGAGCTGTGGTAAATATATATGCCATATCCAATACCCCATACTGTCTAACCATCTATATTGTTTCCTCCCACTGGTTATTTTTGACAGGCTGCTTTACAAAAGAGGGAGCGCAAACCACTGACTATAATTAACCCAGACACACACGAGACTGTGAATATAGAAGAACTCACTAAACCTCGAAGGGATTCAGATGCTAGCGTGCCTGATTATTATTCATATACAGAAGGTGAGGATGTGTAAGGGAAGCCAATCTCTGATATTTAGTAAACAGTTCTTACCGTGATATTTTAATGATTGAATTTCATTGCTCCACACACCCTGATGCATCCATCACTCAGGCTCTGCCTTATACTATTTCCAAATTTGAAGCTATAATAGTCAAGAGACTGCCAATTTCAATATCATTATGGTGCATAACTGACTGCATAAAGCTGATGTTGCTATTTTCTCTGAAGTTGATTTAAGTTTGTATTCGTCTTGCACTCCTTGTAATCAGTGTATGGATCTGATATTTTCTTGATGTAGATCTAACACGACCTTTGAACCCAGAAGGAAAGAAGGTATACGATCGAGACTTCTTGATGAGCCTTAGGGCAGCTGGTCCATCTAAAGAGAAACCTGTAGGCCTGTCAACACGGAATGATATTCTGCTGGCTAAACCTCTACATTCATCTGAAAACCTTTCTTATAGAGAACAGATTCGACGTGATATGAACCCTAACTTCTCCAAGCCGATGCAGGTCAGTAAAAACCCACTGAAATATCTTCAAATCGGTTTAAATGCTTGTAGGTTGCTCTGCATTTCCATTGTCCGATCATCTGATCAGCCATATGTAGGGACATTAGCACCATACATAACAAGCTTAGCAGTAATTCATTACAAATCTTACATACTAAAACTTCTGTTGTTTTTATGCGATCTTGTTATATCCGCTGGTATATAATAAGTGATTCTCACTGAAACAGCTGGGTGTGTTTGTAGTCTAGTTTATCTAAGCCTGGTGGAGACTTGGGCTCCAGATCATCTCCTATGTTTGGCATGGTTTGTATCTGATCTTGTATTTTCCTCATGTTAGCCATATTTCTTACAAACTATCTACACCTCAATGCACAATGTTTTATTCCTCAACACATTGAAATTTATTATTACGGAACTGAACCAAAATTTATTTCAAAGTATACTCCATACACCCGAGAGACACTGATAGCAATTATCAAAATTTGCTGACATCGCTAAAAGGAATTAATCAGCTTGTACCTATTGCCATATCTAGAAGATATTATACTGTTGTTAGGAATGCTTTCTATCAGTGCCCTGTCACTACCTCTGCCTCCACACTTCCATCTATCTATCTATCTCTGTGTTATGTCTTGTACTTATGTTGTTCATTACAAGCCTCTGCCTATCTGACATGGTACACTGCTCACCATCAAAACAGAGTTGGTATTACTGTTATGTAGATCCGACTTCACACATGAAATTACCCGATTACTGTGTTGTAGAACCAATTACCAATTAACCAAGCTTTACTGAGGACCTGCTGTTTGCCATCCATTGTATATTTATAATTGGAAATTTTTAATCGATCAAACTTTATCAGCAGAAAAAAATTCTATGTGATGATAAAATTCTAAATAATGTGCTGGGTAGATTTCCAGCGAAATATTTTGCCCAAAACTAAGGATCGTAAATTTAATAAGTTGAATAATATTAGACAAATTGATCGTCGCTAATAAACTAACTCTGGCTTTGTGAATTGGGGCTTAGATCATTCTATGGTCATGGATGTTTATACGATGAGCATATCACAGAGTAAGGATACTTACAAATGCTAACTTTGTATGTAATAAACTTGATGAATTATATGGAATGCTAAACACCAAACGACTTAAAAATCTTTCTCATGTTATATGTATCACCGAATCCTGGCTTACCCCTGACATCTCAAAATCACGGACAGAACTAGATGGATATGAACAGTTTAGAAATGATAGGCTGCCGGAGGACAGCAGTAAAACAATAGGAGGCATTTTGATGTACATCGATAAATGCTGGTCAACAAATAATCAGACTATCTACAATCACACGGACAATCACTGCGAGATCATGACAATTAAATCTAGACCACACTGGCTACCCAGAGAATTCTCTTCGATCATCTCTATCTCATGCTATACCCCTTTCACTGGAAAGTCAAGACTTAAAGATTCAACCGCCTCGACTATAAACACTATAACTTCACATCTAAAAGAAATTGAAACTAAATACCCTTATGCCTGCATACTACTTCCAATCAAACTCAACAACTGCTACCAAATAATCAAGAAACCTACTCGAAACAATAAAATACTGGATAAATAATAATAATAATACAGTTTATTTATGAAACGCTTAATAAAATTGTTTATACAATAAAACAATGATTTCTAAGCGTTGTACATAATAAAATGTGAGGTAAAATATTCGGTGTAGAATAATAAAAAATAAAATAAAAGTGTACATCAAATCTGACAAGGAGTTAAGAAGGAAAGATAAAATTATAGTAACTTCTAATAAAATACATGTATGTACACATTATATTTAGTTAAATATGGCCACCTGCCAGGCAAAAACAGGCAACCAGCCAGGCTAAAATTAAACATTAAAATGCTTCACTAGAATCAAGAACGGCTACAGTCACTGCCACCAACTTGCTAAACTGGGCCTTTCTGATCACCATGTCATGCATTTAATACCTAGCTACAAGCCTCTGTCTAAAACTAAACCTTCATATATCACATGCCGTCAATATACAGATGAGAACTGCGAAGCTCTACAGGCTAGTTTGGATGTCACCCTGTGGGATAATCTTCTGGAGGAACCATGCATTGATAAACAGACAGATGTGATATCCGATTACATAAACTTCTGTACGGACCTGTGTATACCGACGAAAACATTAAAAAAGCATGCAAATCAGTAACCATGGTGGGATCTTCTTCTGGATGAACCCTGCATTGATAAACAGACAGATGTGATCTCCGATTACATAAACTTCTGTACGGACCTGTGTATACCGACGAAAACATTAAAAAAGCATGCAAATCAGTAACCATGGTGGGATCTTCTTCTGGATGAACCCTGCATTGATAAACAGACAGATGTGATCTCCGATTACATAAACTTCTGTACGGACCTGTGTATACCGACGAAAACATTTAAAAAGCATGCAAATCAGAAACCATGGATTACCATCACATAGATGGTTTGATTGTTCAGAAACAATAGGTGCACCAGAGTGGAAATAGAAAACTGTATCATAAACTTAAAAAATCAGTCACCAAAGAAATCACCAAATCCAAAGTGGAATACTCTAAAAGAATTCAACAACATCTAATCAATGACCTGGTCAGAGCCTGGAAAGATATAAAAAAAATTAAATGGACTTCCTACGTCAACCTCTACAACTGGACATGAGATAAAATACAAACCAGATGACCTGAACACATTCTTTGCACGCTATGAGAAACCTAAAGTAAATAACCCAGATATCGATGAAACTAAAATGACTGCTCCTCCATTTGAAGTGAATGTAGAAAATGTACTGAAACAACTCAAAACAATCAACACTAGGAAAGGAGCTGGACCCGATGGACAAATCCCTAAGGTCCTTAGGATATGTGCCTAACAACTAGCCCCTATTATTACTAAACTCTTCAATAACTCTATAGAGCAACATACAACACCTAAGCTATGGAAAACTGCTGTAATAAAACCACTACCAAAAGTCACCACACCAACACAACTCAAAGACTACCGCCCGATAGCCATAACCAGCTGCCTATGTAAAATGTTAGAGAGACAACTTAAAATATACATAACTAAACACACAGCCATGGACCGCCATCAGTTTGCCTACCGCCAGAAAAGATCAACACAAGATGCTGTCCTATGCCTTACAACAACTATCACACACATTATTGACAAAGCAGCCTCTAACTATGCGAGATGTTTATTTTTGGACTTTTCTTCTGCTTTCAACACCATCAGAATAGAATATCTAATCCCCCTGCTACAACACCTCGACACCAGAGTAATAGGATGGGTAACTAGCTTCTTGAGTAACCGTGTCCAGCAAACAATGGTCAACAATCAACTGTCTGCACCAATATTGACTCATACGGGAACTCCCCATGGCAGTGTACTCTCGCCACTATTATTCTCCATCTATACAAACAGGATTACATCTAAACTGTCGAATATCATAGTACTCAAATATGCGGATGACACTTGTGTAATTGGATTAGTTGGCAATGATTTAGACTTATGTAATTATTTTTCTGAAATTAATAGAATCTCCAAACAATGCACTGATTTAGATTTACTACTTAATGCTTCTAAGACAAAGGAAATGCTTTTCTCTACTCAACGTCTCAAACCTAAAACTCCTAAACTGAACCTAGATGGCACCAATATATCATTTTGTGAAAAGGTAAAATACCTTGGTGTAGACATTGATAACAAACTAAGATTCGAAGATTATGTGCATAAAATAACTGGCAAAGCAAGTCAAAGGATGTATGTATCGAATACTTCCGTTTTATCCCGTGAATGACGCAGGTGTAAGAGTGCAAAGAATTTTATTTACTCCAATAATCTGGTAATCACATTATGGGGGAATAGAAAATTCGATAGTGAGCAATAGTGAGCAATTATGAATGGTGACTAGTCGGGATTACATCTAGAATATTGATTAGAGCTCTTGGCTAAAAGATGTATCCTTTCCAATGTCTGGGTGACTAGTGACAGTAAATGGTTGAAAAGGTGAAAGCTTTAAATTGGTGAAAAAGCCTTCACCATTGTATTGAAAGCGATGACTCAAAGTTAGAAAGAAAGCTTCTTAGATAAAGCAGTAAAAACATCACGAACACAGTTTTTGAACAATGGTGGGCTTTGCCAATGCTATAACACCGATTACCAGACCCCTAATGCCAAGCGCAACTCCCACGGTCACACCCCCAACAGAAAACGCAGTTTTCTCTCTAGTCAGTGGTAGGTTGCTGTTGATGTGGAAGTAGGAGGACTAGTTTGTGTATGGGTCTGTTGAGAAGCTGACCATTGCCAAGATGCAGCTGCACCTTGCGTACTAGACCAATTTTGCTTGGGTAGACTGCATTTACTAGCGAGAGCTTCCACTCACATCTGGGTTGATGCGATTCAGTGAGCAAAACAACATCTCCAGGCTGAAGGTTTGGCTGAGGGGAACTCCACTTCTGCCTTGATTGAAGATGATGCAGATACTCCTTTCTCCATCGTGACCAGAATTGTTGAGATAGGAACTGCACCCGCCGCCATCTTTTTCTAGAGTACAGGTCAGGCTCATCGAAGTCACCTGGTGGTGATGAGTCAGGTTGTCCTTTCATAGTGAGCAGCATGTTCGGAGTAAGTGGGAGAGGTTCTATTGTGGTTTCTTGATTCAGCTGCTCTACTGTTAGTGGTCTGGAGTTGATGATAGCCGTACATTCATATAGTAGTGTCCGGAGACTAGCTGAGATGAGTCGACATGATGATTGTTCCAGGAGAATGCCTTTCATGACGTTCCTCACTGTTCTTATTAGTCGTTCCCAGCATCCGCCCATATGACTAGCGGAAGGAACGTTGAATTTGAATTGACAGTGCTTAGACTTCAAATAGGTTTGGGTATCGATGTCCATCATATCCTCTAGTGATTTCTTGAATTCGTTTCTTGCTCCTACAAAGTTGGTACCCTGATGGGAAAGAAGTGTCTGTACCGGTCCACGAATAGATGTGAAACATCGGAAACTGTTGATAAAGCTGTCAGTTGTCATATCCTCTAGTAGCTCTAGATGAACGCCTCTGCTTGCTAGGCACGTGAAAATGAGTCCATACCTCTTGCTTTCCTTTCGTCCATCCTTACAGCTGAAGGGGCCAAACACGTCCATTCCGACATGTGTAAAGGGGGGTGAGGGTTCTGTTCTGGTGGTAGGTAGTGTAGCCATCTTCTGATTCATAGGTTTTCCTCGAAGACGGATGCATTTCACACAATCGTGTATCATTCCTTCAATGTTGTGGCAGTCTTATTGATTAGAAGATCAATCACATTTCATTCATTCACATACATACATATACAGTATAGGATTAGAAGTATTAGTTGTCTGTGTCCTTGGAACATTATAATAATCATCTGTATTACAGAGGGCAGAGAATGCCTGGAAACCTGAAGACAAGGCTAAAGACGAGAACGCAAGCGAGGATGATAAAACACACAACGATTTGCTCAAAACTTTCAGAGGCATGCTCAACAAAATCACACCACAAAAATTCAAAGTTATTCTGGAAAAGGTGGGGACCAATTGATAGAGTTTTCTCCCTTGGTTTGCCACATGAGTATTCTTGACTTGTAGTCAAGTGAGATCAAGTATAATCCAATTTGATTATATTTGGAGTTACTCCCCTTCAGGCTGCTGCTAATCAGTAGCGTTGAAGAGGCCCTGATGTTAGGCAAGTTGGATCAAACTTTATCTTTGGTTGAATAACATTACGGTACATAAGATTCTATCTGTGAATGAGAAACCAGAAACCTATAAAAATGATTTGGCAATGACAGAAATACTCCCTTTTAAATGCTAAACTTGATAAATTATACTGATATTTGGCAATCTCTACTGTCTGTAGTTTGAACTGAGATGATCTATTGGCTGCTACGGTATTTCACAAATATTTCAATGAGGAAACCGTCGCCAAGTTTTGACAAAACAACATTATTTTTTATTTTTAAATGTTTTGACTCGACTCTCGCATCATCAAAAGATTTTGCTGAAAAAAGAATGGTATCGTCATCAAGCCAAAAGAAATTAACAGTCCCAGCTGATAATGTGATTATGTTGGGTTTGGTCGGTGACAGGGCATTGTCAACTAAATAAAAAAATTCATTTTATGGTATTTTTGCATGTTTGCTTCATGATGTTTGCCCGCTGTTATTGGTGACAGTCTCAATCTGTATCATAAAGCCTATAAATATTTAACTATGCTTTCATGCATGCATGAAGGCCCCAAAACTTGGCACCAACTTCAGTATTTCTGCTTTGTTCGTTGTAGATATTGAAATTACCAGTAATATCAGAGCAAGATCTTACAGGAATTATGAACCTTGTGTTCGAGAAGGCCATTGCAGAACCTGGATTCAGTGTTACATGCGCCAGTCTTTGTGAGAATCTAGCTAAGGTTAGTGATATCACAGTGCTATTTAAGTCCGGCCCAAGCCTACTATGTAGAGAGCTCTTCTTGATCTAGCTGGAGAGATTTCAATAAATCATTCCAGTTGGCAGGAAAGAAACCTTTTTGGCTAGAATCCCTCACAACATTCACATGCCGTGATCTGATGACAAGTTATACAAAACGTCTTTGAGAACTACAGACTGTTTCGCGAATACCATTTCCATTCTGGGACGAGAGGTTAAAATAAATATTATTGTGCTTTTTGTAAGTGTAATAATAGATTAAATATTATTCTGACTCAAATATAGACAATAATGGGGTAAACCTGATTGTCCAGCAAACAAGGGTTAATGATCCATGATTCTATATTCTTTATAGAGATTCTTTTCACCACAGTATTTGGTCATATATCAAGTTCAAGTGGATTTAAAGTGGTTCACATTTATCCTCAGTCACACTAAGTAGTTAGGAGATCTTTAAATAAATATCTTGAGACTAATAAGGAGACTTGCTACGGGATAAGAAAGTTGAAGAACTTTTCACCAAGACAGTGATGTCTCAAAATATATCTGAGGATTTTGATTGGAATCATTGACTGCTCCTTGTTTTGATTTAGAGTTTTCATAATCAAAACCCATCCCCCTCTATAATATAGTGTTATAACCAGCATTCTGGTGATCAGTAGTGGTGATCCTCTACTTAACTTATAACCTAAAAAACCAACGGCTATGGTCGCAGACAAAACTTTACCAACATTTTTATGGAAAATACTGAATTTCACCTAACAAGTTTTCAGGGTCTTTAGTATAACAACTCCACACCAGGGCAGAAACATGGCCAGAAAAACTAACATGGGAATCAAGGTTTTGGATGAGAGTGCTAGTTCAAGAGTTTTGAATATGTAAATTTAGTATCTGTTGGCAGGTAGTTCCAGACATGGATGAATTTTAATACACTTTTAATTGATGTCAACAGGCCAAATTTTATACTCCGTGCCTTCCCGTACCATGCACGCTGAGTTCTGCCTGCCCAAAAAACAAGATTTATTGCTCTTTCCAAAGCGTTGCAGTATGCTCCAATCACAAACTATGCATAGTCAGAATGTGATGCTCACTCATTTTGCTCTTATAAAGTTTTGATGCATTTTTCAGCGATAAGTCATATATAGAAATACTTCAAGTGTCCATGGTTGGCCCTGTTCACGCTTCAATCATGTTGAGTTCCTTTTCATTTGAGCATAGTGAGCAGATTCTAAGCTGGTCATTACTATAGCTGAAGTAGAGTTTTCGTTACATACCAGTTAACTGGTCTTGACATAGTCTAAATATATGAAGTCTATGGCTCTAGATAATGAAATTGAGCCACGTGCACTCTCTCTAGTTTATTGATTCTTGAAAACTTGGAACATTTTTTGGCACAAAATTAGTCACCAAGGAATTTTACATGAATGATATAATAAAACAATACATTGATCGATATATAACCCTAAGCATAGATTAATAGCCGACAAAAAGTACATATGGTTTTCAAAAATTACACAGCGACATTGAGAAATTCCCAGATTCCTTGTAAAGACCACAGACTTTTGTTCATTTTCTTTTCAGGTGATCAATAACCTTGCTTCAACTTTAATAACCTATCCAATTGTTGTATCCCACAAATATGGCAAGCAAAGCGCAATGACTTGAAGTGAGAAAAAAAGACCTGATAGTTTGTTAAGTGCAGAATAATAAAACGCCATACCAATGTAGTGCTGTTATGTAATCAGTCAGTAAACTATAACAATTATTTGGCGAGGGGGGCTTTTTAAGTGCAGAGTTGGGCACAGTACACCTGACCGGCCTGATGTTAATGCAGTCTATGTGGCTCACGCCGCTAGGTATGTATGTGGCCATCCTGAGACCTAACACAAACTTTACATGGTCACAATTTAAATCCCGAAGACATTTTTGGCTGATGATCCATCTAGATTCATCCTTGGTACCCTTCAGACCAGGGGTGCCCAACCTATGGCTCATGAGCCACCTCGGCTCATTTTGGCTTTTTGGGTGGCTCATTTTAATATTTGCAAATTTCACGCGCTTTTTGGCGCGAATTTCATGCATTCAATTCATGCATATACAATGTACATTAAATGTATGTATAGTGTATACAAGTTCATTGTACTGGGTGCCTGCATTGTATATATGTGTGTAGAGTTGTCTTCTTGCAGACTTGTCAACCTAAATTTTCCAAAATGCTTATAAAAATTTGCAAAATGCTTAAAGTGCTTACAAAACTCCAGGGCGCCTCATATGACCAGAAATTGCCTCAAAAACATTTTCGCGCTACGCGCATAATCTCACACAGTGACTTTGCTTTGGTAATTTTCCCAGCACTTATACATGAATGAATATGATACATATCACTGACTGTTTCCATGTTGTCTACACGTGATGCGATGTGGTCAGCTCATTTGGTGTGATTGATTTTTTAAATGGCTCATGTGAGAGAAAAGGTTGGGCACCCCTGCTTCAGACAGTCAAGCTGTCATGTCAAGTTAAATACCCATGCAACTTAACATGACTGCTTGACTGTGTGAAAGGAACCACGCCAAATGGATGAAATAACAATATATTCCTGGAGGAAGAGAGTTCAATTTGTTGGTTCAATATAAAATTATCCAAATCTTCGTCTTCGTTGGCGTCCTTACTTCATTTATTTCTGTCTTATCTGCTGTAGGAGTTTAATGTACCACTAGCTGATGACCCAAATAGATCTGTGAGCTTCCGAAAGCTGCTACTCGTACGATGTCAAGAAGAGTTTGAGAGATCACATGATGATGATGTGGGGATGGTAAGAAAAAAAGCAAACCTGGACAAGGCCACAGGTGACGAGAAGGCTCAACTTCAAGTGGAGTTTGATAAATTTGAGACCGCTGCTCGACGCAGGAAGCTAGGAAATATAAGGTGAATAGAAGATAGAGTTCGATCAAGCATGATCCAATTTGCCTGCATTTAGGGTTTGAGCCGCTGCGGGCTCACCATTAGAATGGGAATGACCGGTCTGCCGGCAAATTGGATCAAACTTGTTCTAAGATAAAGTAATGTCAGTTCTATATGTATGACTCTGTCATATCCAAAACCTGTCATACAAGATAGTAGCTACCAAAAAATCATTATTATGCCATTACTCAGGGAAGGTTATCTTGCTGTTGTGACTTGCTAAGAATTCCGGATGACCATATCTGGCGTGTTGTGCTTGGTCACTGTGCTCTGTAGTCACGTCTAGGCGCTCCAGCGGTACAATATCATCCCCTTACACTGAATTAGACCCAATACCGACCAGTCCTTACAAGGAATTTGGGATTAATGCAGCACATTGATCGACTTTTCAATACTCTGGAACTGGGCAAACTATACATTGGTAACATATTTAAATAGGCCTTTTATTACCTCCCTGCACCTATGCTCAGCTGCTTCACTCCTAACTTGGGTATGTTAGGTCCATGACAACTACAGGAAATCCTGAAATCCGTATAATGGCCAAATCATGTTGCTAGCTCCTCATAATCCGCAATTGTTATCGAAACAGTGAGCCAGTGAGCCAGTGAGCGCCAAGCATTGTCTGCAGGTGTTCAATCATAGCCAAATGAGGAGATTTCTCAATGGCATTTTATGAAAATTAATGTTTTGTAAGGAAATTGTGTAATGGTATTGGAGGAAAGGTCATTCTGAATATGGAAATGTGCTACGGAGATGTACCTTCATTCCCACCCAAATAAAGAGAGCTTGTAGCAACAAGCCAAAATTTACTCAATTTTGACACATACTGACATTATTATAGCTACTACAACTACACTATACCCTATAATCATATTTACACCTCAATGTAAGTATGCACACCTGTCTGAGTTTATCGCTTGAGTTGGCCCGAAGAGTTAGATATGAATATACTCATGCCGCAAGAGATTGCTCATATACCGGTCCGCTCGGGGTTTCAGATGCTCGTATTTTTGACAGCAGTTGTCTCTCGCTAGAACCTACAAATCAAATTTGTTCCACTGCATCACACAATCATGCACTGGAATTGCTGTCTTGGACCAATACAACAGTACATATTACTAAGCTCAGAGAGTCCCAAAAATGTAATCAGCGACACATGGTTTTGTTTGGGGCTTAGAAAGATTAAGTTGAATGAAAATACTTTAATTTCATCTGCATATTTTGACCATTTCAACCTGACATTAATGAAGATTATGTACAGTGATTTGCTAGTGATATTGGAAGCCAACAATGAGTGAGTCATCTCTGCCACCATTGAATGACCAGGGTGTGATTAATTCCTGGTCACCATTCATAAAAATACAACATTAAAATAAAAAACAAAAAGCATCCATATAAACAAGAGGATATCTGAAGGGATAGGACAAATGAAAAGTGATTCAGTGATTTGAAGACCTGTGTTATTATTTCAATTAAAAATCTTCAATTTTCTGCTTGAGTGAAGGCTAATGATTCAACCACTGTTATAAATCACATCTCATTGTTGTGGATTAACATAGAAGCAAAGGTAACCACTAAGCACTGATTAATTAACAGCATGGAAAACATCCCTACTGCTTGCATTGGGTACTCTCTGCATTTAATCCTCAGATGCCCTGAACTCAACAGTGGTAGCTAAAATACAAAGCCTGAAGGAGGAGGTTTTCAATGACGCTCAGGACTACTCTAAAAGTCACGTACACTAGTATTTTGTCATCATATAATATGATGTTGTGTACGTCAACCTATATCCGTTTTGATTGTTCATTCAAGATATGTTGGCGAACTATAAAAACGACTCTCTCACTGTCACTAAACCTTCGTTAATCTCAATTATCCTTGTGGACGACAGGCGCGTCCGCCATAGGAGTCCAAGCTTGATCAGTGCACATGGTATATCATATTCAAATCTAGGGCTACTTTGTGCGTCATCTTCAAACTTACACATTATTTGCCAATTATACTCATAACTCAAGACCAGCACCACAAAAGTGGAAATCACCATCAGTTTTGAAGCAGGCTCCCAGTGGGTTGGTCCATCAGGTGCCCAAGGGCACTTGGGGATTCGAAGATGAGAATGAGAATCCTATTCTTTGCACTCGCTTCTCTTGTCTGGGGCTTACCGTACGCTGATCATGTAGAGAAGAGCCATACACTATGAGCTCATGTTGCGATTTCGTAAGGATTTCGGGAGTAATCGCCCCAAGGAAACGGCATTAAAGTCAAATTCCGATTGTGACGAATGACTTTTTGGACGCGAATACACATACCGCGAATACACATACCGTATAGAATCGAATAATTCCTAATTGGCTTGCACACAATGACTTCAAAGGGCATTGACGCGGGAGGCCGGGGTTCAAGTCCCAGCCGCGGCAGATTCTTTTCATGTTTTTTCCAACATGGGAATGGTTAGAATTCATAAATCGAAATTGGAGTGAACCACAAATTCGAAGCATGGAACTATAGTGATATACTACCTCTGCCTCCTTTGTTTGTCAACTAATAATACGGGATAGGGAAGCTAATCTAGACAGCAAACCAATCAACTGTGCAGTTACATAGGAACTATGAGGGTAATAATGCTCAAATTTGGTCCTTGTTTGGGTTTCAAAATTTAGGATAATCCTCAATTTTAGTTTACTTTAATATTTGTTTCCGATACTTACCGACCAAAGTGGATATTAAATCTTAAAAGTGACAGAATGATTGTCAAAGTAAGTTGACAACCATCATAGAGAAACATTCCTGAAACCTCAGCAATGATTTTAGGTATAAATTTTCATAAAAAATTGTTATGGCCACTGAACATGACTGTGTTATATGAACCCCAGTAAGCAAAGACTGGGTCGTCAAATAGCTCAATTGTCAATTGATACATTAATATCGATCACAAACTCAGGTTTAAATATACAAAGCATTCTAAATGCTCAGGTTGGTAGAAAACAATAATAAAATACTTGATGTGTGAGCTTTGCTCATTGCCCGTATGTTATCTGAAACCTGTTGGGTGGCAAAAAAAGACACCAACGACAATGTCATCCATTTCAATAAAATTTTGGCACATAGCGTAAGGTACTTTTTATCATTAAAAATGAGTATGATGCCAAAAAAAAAACAAAAACGTGTCCCGGAGACGATAAATAATCCTCTTCTCTAGCGCTTTTCATTAGCGTTATGCCTGAAGAATACGCACATACCAAAGTATTATATAGTCATACCAGTACCCTCGTCAGGGGGGGGGGGGCCGTCTTGCGAGGGGCAAAAGTCTGGGGGGCTTAGGCTAACCAGTACCGTGCTCTGCCTATGCAATATTTTAAAAGTAAATAATTATAGAATCCTCGCTGGTCTAAGTTATTGATATCGTTAGAAATTTTCTCCTTTGATGACCTATGATGAATATAAGTGGTATGGTGTTTTACTGCACTATATAAGTTAAAGTCGATGTTAAAGCATAAATCTTGACTGTGGTCTCTGTGTATTATATTCATATTTGATATTTTTTAGGTTCATAGGAGAATTGTTCAAGCTTCAAATGTTGGTACATAAGGTTATGCACGACTGTGTGGTGAGCTTACTGAAGGTAGCTGATGAAGAAAGTTTAGAGTGTCTGTGTAGACTTCTGACCACAATAGGAAAAGAGCTAGACACAGACAGGGCAAAGGTATGTTAGTCTTTCAAGTGATAGGAATTGTGATGATTTAAGTTTTTGCTTGTGAGACATAAAAAATGTCAATCGAATTTGATGTTGGCACCTCGTAGCCAACTTCCCTCAAACTAATAATTCTGATTAACATCATAAAATATTATTTGATGTTTTACTTAGGTTTTGGGTAGCCCAGATTTGATAAGGCAGTAGTTACATAATCCCCTTAGGCTCTTGACCAGGTTGAATGTGAATTTTCCACAGCTTAATCTGAATATAAATTAAGTTGATTGTAAAACGTGATATGAAATAAGTTTTCTGACAAAATTTTTCCATCTTTTTGAAACATTACAATGTTTTTGAGTTTCTTACAACTAACTGATCATGATCACAAATCATGATAACGAATTCATTCATGGTATCCACTACGGAGGGATTAACCGTTTTCCATAGATTTCTATACCTGCTGTTTTATAAACACACCCTAATTTTTGCTCTGATTTACCCCCTTTGATGAGGAGATCTTACAAGTTTGACTTATCCTCATGGCTCAAAAGATTTTTAAGAGATTTGTTCTGGTTCCGAAATCTAATCATCAATCCATGGGTCAAAAGAATGTCTGTACTTGGATATTTATAGAAATGTTGGTCACAACTCTGCATTAGCCCAGTTCTCCTTTTGTGTCCCTTGGTCTAAACCCAGAATACTGCCACCATAATAATCTTCTCGAGTAATTTGACCCTTCTCTTTTGAAGCCGAGGACGAATCAATATTTTACCGAGATGAAGAAAATAGCCGATGGTCAGTCTCATAAGAAGGTCTCATCTAGGATTCGGTTCGCTCTACAAGACACTATCGAGCTTAGAGAGGTGAGTTTCCCATCCCTCACTCTCAACCAACAAGAGAGAAACAGAATAGGTGACATGATAATTGTCTCCCCCCCCCCCCACCCCAAAATGTTGTTTGGTAACAATCAATCTCAAAACCCTTCGAACCCTTTATTATAACCGATGAATAATGTATACCACTGATTGTAATACACCATTTGAGGTGGAGCAGCTGCTCTAGGCAAAGAAGGTCAGCAACACTGCCTGCGGGTCATACGCATCGCCCTCACTCATAACATGGTATGCCCTCTCTTATACTTTGGTCACTCCTCCCCAGATCATTGACCTTATGGTCTCATCAGATATGTTCTCATCTCACTCCACACTAATCCCCTCACTTCCAACATCCAGACAAAAGATGCATGAGCTTTGATAAGCCCATGTTGCCTTAAATAGCCGCGAAAATAATTAGACACCCAGCATTAGAATATCACCCACTATAGATAATATCGACCTTGTATGATGTACCAGCTATGATAGACCACGCCAAGTATAAACCATAAAATGAATATTGTTTGGCAACATATTCCTTAAAATTGGCCTCATGGTAAAGGAAAACGCTGTTACATGCCTCACATACAAAACCGGTAGCATCCTGGCAACATTGGACACTGGAGGTTGGCACGGTGGTAATATAGGCCAAGGCTTCTTTCTCTTCATGGAAAACAAATGGCACTGACACTATGGAGTAAAGTGCTAGACTCTAAACTCAATAAAATTAACTAAATTAATTATGCATTCAATGCATAAATTAAAAATTTTGTATCAACCAGGTAATATATACGCCCTATAAATCTAATATTCATACATAGTACTGCTCAGTGCAGTGTTTCCTTTGGAAAGGACACCCTGACCGCCAAGCAATGATAAATTAGCATAATTCTAGAGACCATTAATCTTTATTTGTGCTGAATATGTATATGTTTCTTCCGCAAAGATTTCATACATAATCGTAATAAACATGTAATAACAAAAAACTTATAGTGATGGGGAAAAATTTGGTTGAAATATGTATTGAAAAACTGAAGAAAAACGTCAACAACAATTGCTACACAGGATCAGCAGTCAGTTTATGTACAAAAAATGGAATATTTACACTGTAATAGATAAGCTTTTATGATTGAAAATCTAATACTTGATTTCACCATTGGATGGAGTTGAGTGGAATGGTACCAGAGGTCTATTTGGATATCTGGGAGTCATGGATCGAACTAGCTCTGGGTGATGAGGGTAATTCTCAGATACGAAATGAACCATGTTTGGGTCATGAGGGTAATCTGTTGTTTTATCAGGCAAGAAGTTCACAAGATTAGGGTTATGGGGGTAATCAGTAGCCTTGGTGTTATCAGGGAAAAATTGGACCATGTTTGGATTATGAGCATAATTGGTAGGTTCTGGTTTGAATATCACCTGGTCAGAGTGATGTTGGTAGTTGTCCCCATCAGATAGAAAGTTAACTGCTGCTGGGTCATGTTGATAATCAGCTGGCTGAACCCGTGAAAATCTAATGAGACCAAGTTTACTTGCAATGAAAGCACAAAATAAAACAGCAACTACTGTGAATAAGAGTCCGGTGATACAGGCGAGCATGGTCCAGAACTTGGCGGTGCGCTTGTGTTTGACAGCCGAGTCGTAATCACCCCTGTTCTTTTCTGTACGTGCTGAGAGAAAGTGAACTAATCCAATAACAGACAGCGGGCCGAAGCAGATGATGGTTGTGATAATGGACATAACATAGTGACATGTCCATGGCCTAGTGACTATCTCGGGGGCCAGCTCCTGTAAACAAAGATTAATAGAATAAGTCACCTCCAACATTAAGAAGAAGCTCCATTACTCCATACCGAATCATGAAAATGTGTGATTTGTGTAACAAATCCTCCATCACTCATGTCTATCCGGAGTTTGGTTGTTTTAAACATAGCTATAGTTAGGACAGTGAACACTTACACAATCGGGTGTGCTGACGGGGGACATATCGACTGTCGTAGCATCCTTGTCCATGGATATCACAGAAATAGTTGGCTTCTTTAGATCTCTGTCACCACCGATCTGTACAACCTTTTTCTCTCACTGTACTCCTGCTCCTGGTCTCATCTTGTATGCTGGTCTGTAAGATAAATGAATATTTGAGACACGCTAATCATGTGAAGTAATAGTGATACATAAATCTAAATAAGAAAAAAATACACAAGGCTCTAGGCCTCAAGGCAAAGTAATTATTCTGAAATCCTGAGTGAAGCTTGGATAGTGATGTAAATAAGCGCCAAGCGCTGCCTTCTCACGCTGCCGCAAAAATACTTGACCGGGTTGTTCAGCAGCTGTCACCTGAGTGAACAGCTTCACCAAGTGGCTGTCTTTTTTGTCTACACTCAACTAGAACAGCCCTCAAGCCCTCAAGAGATTTCTTCTTGTGACAAAGCATTCACATGAAGCACTTTTGATGTGAGCTAAGAAACTTTGCCTATGATGATTCCAAAGGACTGAAATGATTATCGAACACAAAGCTGAAGATAGAAAAATAATTCTCAACTCTCCCTTGACAAAGCTTCTTTTTCACTATCTTAAGCCCAACTGTTTTATGTGCACATGCGATTAGGCCCTCTAGGGACAGTTGATTGCTAAAAAAATGCACAAAGAAAACAAAGAGCTGTACTTATATAAACTTCTTATGTTTACCTTGTGGTTCTTATATCAGTCTCAACAACTTTGGTTTCCTGACCTTTGTGGTGCCAACAATGAACTAAACCTTTAGTCATAGGCGTATTTAACTATCTCGAACTCTCGAATGTTAGAGGCAAGGATGGTTAGAGTGTTGGGAAAAATGTTCCACCATCGAATCAAGTAATGAGGAATTGTCTTCTTTTTCTGTTTTTATTATTAGTTGTCCTCTCTTTGTCACTGGACATAAAAGTAAAATTTTGATATGAAACCAGTAGACTTTTTGTTGTATATTGACATTCCAAGGTCATCTTAATTAATACTTGGGGATGCAACGAAGTTACAGGAAAATACAGATAGAGCAAATCTTTTCTCCCTAGAAACTTCCTCATGCTACCCTAATGCTACCCAAATCTCTGGAGTATTGCTCTGTATATATTGTTAGCCAGAAAGTCCCTTGACTTTTATCCCTCCAATCCTCTCATCAATATGCATATTTAGCAACAAAGCAAAGCAAGCACACCTGTCTGTTTTTGTTTTTTTTTCATCATCATCATCATGATCATCATTTCATTATTGATGATGATGGTTGGTGGTTGATTGATTGCTTGTTGTTGATTCATTGATTTTATTGTTGTGTTGATTGATTGAGACTGTCAACAGAACCCCACAGAACCACCACTTGGCCATCATAGTCATCAATCATGGTCACAACACAGCCTCAGAGTCAGACCCACTGCAGTCATCATGGGCACCTGCTGGATCAGACATAGTACACAACATATTGCAAAAGTCTACTATCAACCGGTATACGGACACTTCGAAAATGTTCATTTCAAAAATGGTGTTTGTGGTTTGATTTTTGAAATTGCATTTTCGAGTTGTCACGGATTCTTATCAACCACCCAACCAATGGGTTGATAATGGGCTTTTGAAATGTGTACTATGTCTGATCTCCCAGATACCCATGACTGAATTCTGCAAAAGATTTGTGAGTGAACCTGAAGCTTGTTGGCAGCCTTAGGGCCTCAAGTCAAGTCAGACATTCTAAAGCGTAGCTGTGGCCGAGCCAGACCACCACCTCAACTCAAGCCAAAGATCCAATCACATGCTGAAATAGCTGAGGCCAAAACCACCACCACAAGCCTCCGATCCACTCACAAGCTTCACTGAAAAATCCTTGAGTGGATCTGAGGCTTATGTTAATATCCTCTACTCTAACAATTTGTTAGAGACTCTAACAAATTTGTTAGAGTCTCTAACAGATGCTTGTCTCCTGAAAAAAATGTTTCCGCTGCGCGGGGCTTTTTTTGTTAGAGAGTTGACCAGACAGATTAAATACGCCTATGCCTTCAGTTCATTGGTGCCAATTAGATGAGAAGAGCAGACACAAGATAAGGTTAAACAATGTCTCAGTAAAATGTGAAACCTGAATACTTGAGAGGGAGATATTGTTACTTACATGTATAACACAGTATTAGTCAACTCTAGTCAATGATATCGACACCCTTATAATTATTGTAAGATATGCACTGGTGTGGATTTTTGATTTTTGTGAGGGGATTCAGCCTTGGCACAGCCTTATATATTATGCATACAATACTCCTGGTTACCTCGAGAGTATATATAAGTGTTGTTATAGACTGGTATTGGTAGGATTATACATGCATGATTGGATAAATAGCCTGGAGATATATATCATTACGATACAGCTATTCCTAGCTGAATGACGAATCATGAAACTTTTATTGTTGGCTGAACAACAAAAACAGCTGTCAAGAGATAAATCAAAATGGTCAGAAGCCTGTAACTAAGGATTAAGACTGTAATGATATGCTAAAAGATGATATTGTCTCAATATTTTCATTGCCATTCAGCAATATTATCGATTGTACTGAATATAGTGAAATTGGTAACTGACCTTTGGCTTCAATTAACCGAATTTGAGGAATCATATTATGATCTAAACTGTATCATTTTAATGACACAGTTACCTGGTCAATTGAGGAAAATTTTATTCAACAAAATACATCTGTTGTGTTAGAATGGCGTCTGTCTGCGCTGCAGACTTGGGAGAAATCTCTGCAAACAGCCAGAAGGTCTAAAGTTGAACGACTCGATCTATGCAACACCTTCCTATACCTCCCTCACGTGTTATAACTGCGGTAGCAGCTGTTTTGCATCGAACATTGTCAAATATTTGGGTGCCCAGATTATTTATGACAGGACAGGGTGTCACCATTTAGAAGCTGTCGTTATGTTTGCCCATTGCCTTGACACCCTTACTCTGTGACACAGGTATGTAACTGTTTGATAGATGAGGACAATTGTGGTTTTCTGCATTTCTGACAAGTGTCCAGCTGCAACCAAACGGACTGAACACAAATTCACCAACCTTGGATAATGGAAAGACTGCTTGCTTCAATAAATTGGGAATAAACACTATCTGCAGGTGTGCCGCCCCACGCCAATGACCTTGGGCCTTTATGATGAGTTCACTCTAAGTTACGGGGTCAATGCCTTAGATAAGCGGAGCTCCATTGCCCCATTGCTCCATTTGAAATCCGCATGTCTCATTCACCATGTCGCAATTAGCTTCCTTCTGATTAATCAGCCTGGTCTAGGACATGGAGCATCCATTGTTAACCGCCCAAGAACAGACTGGCGTGATAAGATTATTGCTTTTTTGCAAGTGCTGTGGTGCAAGGCCGAAAGCATAAAATGTTTGGGTCCGGTTTTATCTCTAACTTTGAGACTTCGAAAAAGAAAAAAAAACACGTTTCTAAAAAGTAATGGTCCACTACATTTTTGCCAGCAGCTGAAAATTCTTGTGATGTAAATATTGTGACATTTAGCCAAATGAACGGTTGTTTGTCATCATCATCATCATTTGATCATCCAGGAAATAGACTACCACCAATCATGATTAGTACTAGGTTGGTGCTATTAGCTACAACTGAACAATTGATAAATGACCTTAATAACATAGATTAACTGCAGGATTTAAGAGGGACTGCACTGCGAGTGTTTACAGCTTAGTGAGGGAAAGCTGTTTGTTTAGTGGTCCAAGTTCAGCCCCTTTTATAGTAAGCGGCTTATAATTACACGCTACAACACTTCTGGCAGCAGATTATACTAGGGCAATGTTTGCCAGCGAGAGAATAGTCTCATTGGTTAATTAGCAGTATCAAGTGGCACGTTTATGACGGGATTCATTAAAAGGCTTTGTTTATGGAATATCATTGGCTGATAGCTATCCTTATGATTACATCGCAGCTTGTAAACACGCTTTGTGTCTGCAGTGAAAAATGTGGAGATAATGAGCAAAGCTAGAATTTCAAGCTCTATTTTATTTTTACTAGCTCTAGTTTTCTAGCTGGTCTGTGGACCGCTTTATGTCCAATTGTTGATTGACTTGGCAAGCAAATTAGGTTACCGTAATCCCTCACCTATAAGTCACCGGACTTATAAGTGAATCACCCCCCTCAGAAAAAATAAAAATGCTCCAGCTATAAGACACCCCACAGCTATAAGACACCCCACCGCTCTAAGACACTCACTACACTACACTCACTACAAATGAACTAAGTAGTTTTGGGAAAAAAACTGCCCTCAGTGAGTTTTTAACTCACAACTCCATGTTTACAAGGCGAACGCTCTACCACTGAGCTATTCATCTTCAGTGATTGTAAGAGGTTTTGGTCCAAACTAAATATAATAATGCTTCAAATGATAGTCGCGTCTATATACTACTCTCTTATAGCCGCCTTCACTTATACGTCGCGCGATCTATAGGTGAGGGATTACGGTATAAATATTATGAATCATTGCTTTCCCAACTATTGCGTTAACCATTATTCTATGTCTAGGTAAAAGCTCAGAAATTGTGTAAAAATCAGGTTGTCTGCTCTTGTAAAATCAGGGGAAAACTGCCAAAATATGATATGTTCACAGCTATAGGAAGTTGTCCTTTCTTTTAAATTACTTCTCAAAGAACAGACAACTCTGGATTTATTTTGCATTCTGGATCTACTCAGCATTTAAAAAGTAGCATCACAGCATATAATAGTAGGCTGTATGATGCTGATGTTGATATACATAATATTTATATGGAATATTTAATAAATATATGTTATATACCCAATAAACTTGAATCCCCAATGGTAATTAGTGTTCAATATGATATATAAACGATTCGGTGGACTAGGAAACGATTAGAAGCAAATCTTCATTTGCCTTAAGACTCTGACAGAAAAGAGCCAAGTTTACTAGGAAGTAACGCTGATGTGACATCCATGGACTGCCATACTTTTTGAAGGAACAATGGTACATATACTGTCAGAATGATTGACTGCCCATTCATCATCACAATGAATCTATTTGTGTCGCACTCTGACACCTTAGGTATAATCTAATATTTGACACCAACAGTTCCACAATGTCAATACATAGGATTCGCTAGCTTTGCAGAACTATTCATAGCGAAGATTACAGCTGAGGCAATTGCTGCTTTTGAAGATTACAGCTGAGGCAATTGCTGCTTTTGAAGATTAACTGTGGTATTATTGAAAATGATCATGAGACACAGCACAATGTAAACATGGAAATATAAAACTAAAGCTGCATCAGCAGCATCCAGCAAATATGCTACTCATTCTTCACATCTATTACACTTACTGTCATATCACTTACAGTATAAACCATACAGTTTGGGTTGGCTGAATAAAATAACCAGTGTTTTTAGCATAAACAAACAAAATTTTGTTGTCAACTAGATAGCGTCACGCTTTGCCTGTTTCTTGAAATATCACCCAAAGATTTCAATCTCAGCTCCATGTGATTGTTTGGCATGACTAATACTGATGAAGCAGTTTCATAACTAATGATTTCCTCCTCAAGCCAACTTCATTTGATCTAAGCATAAGCCCCTTTTGATTGCAAAATAATCTAAACTGTTGATGGATTTTTCCTTGTGCCTGCCATTAAATAGCACATTCATCATGATTTGTGGTTTCTATTGCCAACATGTCATGTGTTCATTGCACAGGTAATTGACGCTGGATTTTCGATTTTTTTGTTGAGATTTTATTGTAATTTTTTTGTAACAGAAACTTGGTAGAAAAAGTGTAAAAATTATAGGATACAAAAACAAAGAAATATGAAATTTTATTTGAAGTGATAAACTATTGAAGACTCATGACAAAGTATTTCTCTGGCATGAAGGATTTACTTTACAAACCTTACCAGCAGAATTTACTGCAAATCTCAAAGCTAAAATGATAGATCAGTTGTATTGGCAATTATTTTGTCATTTAAATTTATTCCCTTGGCTTAATCCCACAGTAAAGCTATCCCTTGAAACCTGGAACTGAATGCCAGCTATATACATATATATATATATATATCCTGTTCAATATATTTATATAAAAACCACAGCCATGTCCGGCTTCTACAAATCCCCTTTATTTACTCATCCCCTGGAAATATATTTTAGAAGCTGATCCTTAAATTTAAAGCTGTCATAACTTCATCAACATATTTTATTCACTGCATTCTCTTAACCATATAACAACAGCATGATTGGAAAAAAAAAGATTTATAAAACTGACTGGAGACTTAAGTTGTTGAAAATGGGGTTTGCTTAGCAGTACATGAAGTGAATACCAAGAAATTTGTCCTTGTCATCACAAGCAAAGGTTACTGATTAATTTACTCTACCTCAATATCTAGTACTGCAGTGGTGCCTGCATGAACCTCTGGTGTTTTCATTCTCCTAACCACCGGATTTATTGGCCAATGCTCTCAGATCAGTCATTCGTTATTATTTAGTGTTAATCCATGATAGCCTTTACTTAATGAAGATTCTCAAATAACGCACATAAGTTGAATAACGTGGTGAAAACGCATTGTCTAACACAATGTACAACTATTTATTGCAAAGAGAAGGCAAATCGATCAGCTTATTAGTTTTAATAATGCTATAACATTCCTGTTTAGATTAATGACAAGGCCACTTGCCAATAAATCAAAGTTATTTATATTTCTAGACGACTTGTGGAATAAATTGCCCATGTAATGAACAGGCACATTCATGACTGTGACAGCGATATCTGCCGCTGCTTATATGTTATATAGAAGATGACAAAAAATGATAATAAAATTCCTTGGTTAATGATGCTGAGATAGTCACTTCGGCATAATTTATTTTATATACACTAAAATTACTTAATTCACCCTCATTTAGATAAACAGAGGTCAATTAAGTAACTATTGGGAAACTGTAATCCTCTTTATCGCTAATGTGGAACAATGCATTTTTATCTTTATTATCCACCATGAAAGAAATTTTGTAATAAAAAACAAAAAAAAAACAGAAATACAATACCGCAGACAATGCTTAGTTTTTGAAGCAAAAAAGTCCAATTTTCTCTCCCTCTAAACATGGTCTAAAGCCAAGAAATTTGTTTTGTCATATTGAATATCATTAAAATTGAGCACTGCTTTGCTTCATGTTTACTGAGCTTATTAGCAGCTTCTCATCATGCCACACAGACCTAAATCTCACATTGTTATCCTCATCATTTTCGGCCTAGAGATAATCTTGTCACTACATTACAACCTGGTCGTATTTTACAGCCCATAAAACTTTATAATCTGGGGATTAATCCTATTCACTACTTCCTTTTTCTCCGCCAGTATCGTCAATCATCTTCTCCACCAGGTCAAAAACAAAAACAAAATGGCAGGCAGGTAGTGCTAGATTCTCCCATCTCCACCTCAAATGCTCGTAGTTTAATACCCATCCCCCCACTAGTAGTATGCCTACCCCCCCCCCCCCCATTTCAGCCCTAAATTCTTCGGCGCATTATGGAGAACATCTGGCCAGGATGTTATTGCCTGCCATATATATTAGTGTATAAAAATGTAAACCATGTATTACTGTGATTTAAATATTATCATAGAATATATAAGTAGATATTTAAGGTTGAAGCTGTATTCTGTGTGATGTATGGAAAATCATGCAGTAAGATAACACCACAAGTCACTTCTGTCCGACTAACCACTGATATAACTACCATGTGGCTATATTTACTTTTTTTACTGATTATGATATCTTTGCTTTAGAATAACTGGAAGCCTCGCAGAGAAAGCAGTGGACCCAAAACAATAAAGGAGGTTCGAGCAGAGGCTGCACTTGAGGCTCATGAGAGGCAGATGATGGTAAATTCGGCTCAGATACCAAACCGAGGCAGCCAGAGCCGAAACTTTGCACAGCCCAGGTACGATAGATTTGTAAAAATTGTTTGATGTCAAGGAGGGTTAATTAAAGGAGATTGCCGCTCACAACTCCTCTATCACTAGCTGGAGTTGTTTTGCTAGGTAAAAGACCCTTTACCTGGTACATTACCATGAGGATACATTATAATATCACTCTAACTATACTAGGCTCACAAGTCCCAGAACATTATGTCAAAGTTGCTACTTCCCCATTACTTTAATGGCACTTTTAAAAGACATTAATTTCGTAAAGTTATTTATGTGAAACAAACAAACTGCTCATAGGTAACCATCACTTTGGCTAAGAGCAGTATTTATAGTCAAGCAAGTTCCACAGGGCTTATTTTCCAACATGGCTGAATTATCTTAGCAGGGACATCATACTTCCCCCTCTTTTATGGAAGGCATCCATGAGTTGTCACTGTCTTGCAAGAGCGACATATTTTGTCATCTTTTTAATCTGGTTTGGTTGCCATGGTTAATTGAAGGTAAATATCTCTACCTGTACAAGGAAATACAGTAAACGGGTGCTCTGTTACTCCTCATTTTTCAATCACTTTGTCCAAATGTATCATCACTGGTGTTTTTTACATCAGTACTGTACAGGGGGAAGTTTCACCATTGGAACATTCACATGATGCAATGAATGGTTCAAGCTGTTGCAAGACCCCGCTTCCGGATCATTGTGGTACGGTGCAATGAGATAAAGCGTTCAGTGTTAGAACTTTCCTGATGTTCAACATATAGAGCTCAACATTGGGCAATTATAATCTAATCCATTGGTCTAGGTAACTGCTCAGCCAAAATCAGTGGACATAATTATTTTTATCATGGATGCTGAAAATTTAGACATATCAGTTTTTTCCCTCATTTACATGTGTCAGATTGTCTAGATCAGGGCATTAGTTTGGAGTGAAAAAAAAAAGAACTCCTATTAATAACTATCCGTCTACTTTGCAGACCACAAAGAGGTGAACAGGATGGCTGGAATCAGGTAGGAGGTAGTATAAAGCCTCAGCGTATAGACCCCAGTAAGCTCAAGCTCAGCAAACCTACCTTTGGGTTATGATGTAGATAGTAGTTTACTCGAATCACTGATTGTGAGCAGTTCACATATTTAGGAGTGAGCACCTCCTCCCTTACCAAATATTCCTGTTTCACTTGAGAACTTGAGAGCATAGATTGTGCGCTAATTGAACCATATGACACTGCGTGATTTGAATAAACTTAATCTTGTGAATTAAACATCTGCTGAACCAGGAAATAAATGTCAGTTCCAAATATATTATACCAGACTTTCTTCCAATCGTTGGCAGATAAAGTCAAAACCTAAAAAAAGAGTATGCTCCAATTGTGTGCCAGTTTTATAAATTAACATAGAACTATAACCTGTCAACGCAGATCCACAGGAACCCAATATTTCACTTACGCTTTGATCTTCTTACTGACAGGCACTTAGCATGGGTGGTGATCGAGATGCAGGTAGAGATGAGAGATCTAGGTCAGGTCAGAGGTTACCTACTGGTAGGAATAGTATGGGCCTACCTACACTCCGTTATCCAAATGCAAACCCACTAGAATAACTCGTCGTACCTATTCTGAAGAAAACTGTGAAAATCTGCAAGCTGCTCTTGACATCACTATTTGGGACAATTTAATTTCTCACAATGATGACCTTGATAAACAAACGAATATTATCACTGACTATATTAACTTTTGTACCGATCTGTGTATACCAGCGAAGAGCGTCAGAGTTTGCACAAATCGAAAACCATGGATCAATAAACAAATATCGGAGATGATCGATGAGAAACAACAAGCCCACCAAACTGGTAACCGTAAACTCTACAACAAACTCAAACGCGACATCACCAAATCTCAAGCCAAACAAGAATACTCTCGGAAAATACAGCATAACCTAGCGAAAGAACCTGCTAAAGCCTGGACTGACATTAAAAAGATTAGTGGATTACCTACTAATAGCCCAAAACCAACTCAACAAAATCCATTCAACTCAGATGACCTAAACACCTTCTTCACAAGATTTCAGAAGCCTCTCGCTGACCGTCCTGACATCAATAACAACACCACCATAGCACCACCTTTAGAAATAGAAGAGGCTACTGTCTTAAAGCAGTTGAAATCGTTGAACTCGAGGAAAGGTCCAGGCCCTGATGGCCTCATCCCATAAGTACTTAAGCTATGTGCCTATCAACTGGCGCCTGTCATAACGAAACTGTTCAATTTATCTATCACGTCTAAGTCAACCCTTACTTCCTGGAAATCGGCCATTATCAAACCCCTACCCAAAGTTAAGAATCCCAATCAACTTAAACAATACAGACCAATAGCGCTCACCAGTTGCCTGTGCAAAATGATGGAGAGACTTGTTAAACATTACATTATTACTCATACAGCTATGGACCACCTTCAGTTTGCTTATCGTGCAAACCGCTCAACTCAAGATGCTCTTTCATGCCTCACTACTACCATCACAGATTTCATTGACAAGAAAGCTTCAAATTATGCCAGGTGTCTGTGCCTTGACTTTTCTTCTGCATTCAACACAATACATGTTCCTGACTTAATCTCGCAACATTCACATCTCGACTCCAATGTCACTGAATGGACATACAGCTTCCTAACGAATCGCACCCAAAGAACAATAGTAGATGGCAATATCTCAAAACCTATCAAAACCAACACTGGCACTCCCCAGGGTTGCTGTTTATCTCCACTTTTGTTTTCAATATATACCAATATGATAACCTCAGACTTGAGCAATATAACTGTCATTAAATACGCAGACGACACCTGTATAATTGGATGCATATCAAATCAATCAGATCTTAGTGCCTATCTTGATGGGATTAGTAGAATTTCAAAGCAATGTTGTGATTTAAACCTATTGTTAAACGCCTCCAAGACTCAAGAAATGATGTTTTCTACTCAGCTTGTTAGGCCCATTACCCCTACTCTTATCCTTAACGGCACGGAAGTTGATTTTTGTGACAAAGTAAAATACCTTGGTGTTACTGTTGACGATAAACTCCGCTATCATGATCATGTGCAATCCATAGTGACTACTGCATCTCAACGCATGTATATTGTGAAAAATTTTGTATACTATAGCTCAAAGCCCCTTTCTCATATGTTATTCAAGAGTTTTATTGTATCCCTCATCACTTACTGTCTCCCCATAATTTTTAAAAGCATCCATGCAAGCGACAAGAAGTCCTTACGCAAAATATTTAAAGATGCCGCCAAGTTAGGGATTGAGCACCCCGATATAGATGCTCTGGTGGCCAACCAGATCAAGACACTTGGACTACGGTACATACACGATGAAGAGCACTTTATCAATGACTTTCTAACTAAATGCCCCTCAGGTCGCTACCGCACCATTAAATATCGGGGTACATGGGGTAGAGACAGCTTTTTAAGACATCTCATACATACACTTAATAATATACTATTCTAAAAACTTTTTATACAACAGAGATCTGATTTTTTCCATGTTTTTTCTTTCTTGTCAGTATTGACAACGTATTTCGTGACAAATTTTTGTCTATGATAGTAATAAATCCATCCATCCATCCATGAGGTAGAGGTGGTCGAATGAATATCACTCCACGTGGCTCCATGGAGAAAGACAGGTAAGTTGTCTGCTTTTGATTTCTCATCGAGGTGACCAAAGCTTAGGTAACTAGCTTTAAATCGTAATTAATGGATATGGGGTAGAACCTTATTTTGCCAAACCATTATCATGACACACAGACGCACACATGTTCTAAGTTCTGGAGGCTCACTGAGGGCATTCTATCAGTTTTCGCCATCAAGACTTCAGATCTAGTGCACTAGCAGCTGCACGACAGTTCTGTAGACCAGGAACTGGCGGCCCTGGTTCTCGTGGTGCTTCACGAGAGAGTAGCATTGAGGGGCGCGGTATGAGGACACCGACCCCTACCAGACTGGGTGCCTCAGCTGGAGGATCTAGGGCTGCTGCTCCTGCTGTCAAACAGCTAAGTAGAGATGAATGGAGTCAGAAGATGGGTTCTATAATAGATGAGTTCATCCACACCAAAGACCTTAAAGTGAGTCTGCACAAGCTTTACCGACCATGGTTTGGCCATTAATGTTTACACCTCACCTTGCATTCTCATGCAATTATTCTGAAGTGCCTAAAAGTGAGTTTCTTATCTTGTCACATGAAGGTTAACCTAACAAATGCCAAGTACTCTGTGATGGCATGCAAACATAAAGTTATATCAAGCTTTGATTTTCATCTGAACACAGCCATTTGTATTTATCACCATTGTGATGTGTTCACCACAATGATGCCTTTTCCTACTTGTTATCTAAAGAAACTAGAGTACACATTATCAGACACAGTAGCCAAGAGTACATCATCAGCCTCACGCCAAACTTCCTCAGAGGATATCAGTGAAACTCTGAATAAGTTATTACTGATAGACTCAGCCCCCAACGAGACTGTCTTTGACTGGATCGATGGTAACCTGACGGCTGAGAAACGAAAAGAACCCAACTTCATAAGATCTCTAACTCAAACAGTCGCCAAAGCTTGCATCAGTGAGTTTTCAACCATCTTGGCTACTGAAGTAAAAATTCCTGGCATAGATAGTGTGTGAATCATGATTTGCCAATCATTGTTTAGATTTGATTCACTAAACAGCCCCTAACCACCCTGAAAAACAGCTATCAAGAGATTTATTTACTCTTTACTGACCATAATGTTGATGCTATACTTAGTTCCTCCTTGTAGTTCATCTTTTTTCAAGGTCGCATCATTTTATAACATGCGCTTTTTATTACAGAATCTAGCGAGTTGCAAGAGGAGACTTTGAAGAATCGTGCTCCCATGTTATTGAAGTATTACGACGGCAAACCCGACACAGAGTTGGCTGCTCTCAATGCACTAGAGGAATTAATGGATGAGCTGCAACACCCTTCCAGTAAGTCAAGAAATAAATAAGTCAGCACATTGGAAAATGCAGCAACGTAACCTTGTTTTGTTTTGTCATTTTTATCAGAACTATGCAAGGCACAAGAATCACTTGAACTGTCATGGATGTGTTAAGCTGTGATGTATCTGGCATCAACCATGCCTCCATATCTATAGGCTCCTCATCCGCAATTCTAACTGAAGCTACAGAGATGATCTCACTGCCCCCACTGTATTATGTCGTATTATCAATCTATTACATATTTTATCGTTTTATTTTAGAATTGCTCAGCGATATCTGTTATGCTCTCTCTGAAGAAGAGTTGATATCAGACGATTCATTCTTTGACTGGGAGAAAAATAGCAAAAATGGAATAGCTATCAAATCTGTATCACAATTCTTCCAATGGTTACGGACTTCTGATTAAACGGCTTAGTTTCTTCAAATTACTGTATGAAATACTGAGTTGGGAGTACAATACGGAATGTTCTTCAGAACACTGACGTTTGTATTCCCCAAAGTTTTCCATATGTGGAGGACGACTCCCAACTCTTACTGAGCAACTTTGAATGGTGCTATAAGCTTACCATTACAACCAATATTATTATCAATATGGTATATAATGATAATCTATGAATTCTGTCAATTTATGAATTTTTTTGTCTGAATTTATTCCTTGATGAAGCCTCCTAATCTATATTCAGGCTCATTTCTGCCCTATAATACAGCAAACTTGAACTTTTTTCCAGGGGCACCAAACAAAATGTGGAGAAAGCTTCTTAACAGGGAAGTAATGTCCCACAAAATGAGGTAAGCTCTGACTGAAAGGGTCAAATACTTTCCCTCGGGCCCTCTGCACGGTATTTTGATTTTTGGAGAAAGCATGCACTCAATAGTAATTTATTTTCAGTTAAAATAATATTATGATATAGCTGATATGGATAGTATTTCACATGATTCAAACATAGACAATTGATGTTGTTGCTTTTATAAATAATGATGCAGAGATTTTGTTTATGACTGAACTGTAATGCACAGTTGATGTGTGACTGATGTCTATTATACTGCATTCAATTATAATATTATTAAATAACATTAATGATCTCCTGGAGTATCTAGTTCTATCAATGTATGCCAGAATGTATATGGTTATTCAGGAGCTCAGCCGGAGAGATTGTTAAACTGGCGAAGCTATACATAGAAGCCATATGAGGAACTCTGACATTCTTCAAAAAACTAATGATTTTGTGTCAACTCTGGTCACAGAGAATGAGAGTTCCTGATAAATGAAATTGTCCCCTCAGCACAATGATTATCAGCTGAACATGATTGGCAAAATGAGTCAACAAGATCTGCCACATGCTACATGATAATCAACTCTTCAAGATTCAAGCATATTATTGTTTTTTGGATTGCTTTCGTTTTTGGGAAATCGAAAAACAGTCAACTCAGTTTGGTCGTCTCAGTCATCCGCTTTGGTCAAATGGTTGTCCCAGTTTTTACAACAACCAGGAGACGACCTTTCTATGCACATTCTCAGTTTCTGTGAGATCATACATGTTTTATCCAGTCATGAGGTCAACTATAATATTTATCGTATGGTACTGCAAACAGGCAGGGAGTAGAAGATCGCTCAATTAGATAGAGGTCCCTTAGCAACCAGTTCCTGGATTTTAATCTCATTGAAGTCCACTGTGGTTGTTGAGGCCCCTGGTGTGCTCCGACCTGCTTCAAACGACAAGAAATATGGTCAAGTAATCGCAGCCTCAGGATTGTTGAGGGGACCAATTTTAAGCACACACTTCCTTATTACAATAGGGAGTTATTGATTAACTACTCAGTTATTAGTACCAGCATCTTTGGAATTTTCTGCTCAGATAATGAAGTGTGACAACTTCAACTCCACAACTTTATTTTTGTGCTTTTGTCAGTATGGAACTTTGGATTCATGTTTTAAACATGCTGTTAATATACTAGTTCAGCACAAAGCGATTATGACCCCTCTCCAAAAAATTAAGGGATATGATATTCAACCCTCCAATCACAATAATGTGTAATCAGAATCTAGACCAGTGTGGGACATGCAAAACATCAGTGTAATTGCTAGTATCTATTACATATGCCACTCATAAGGAGCATGCAAAAATGCTGATATTAATGGCTACCGTGTTGCAAAGAAATGATTCTGAGCTGATTAAAATAGACGACAATCATAAAATACTATTGTCTTTCAACACAAACATTCTAATAAAAGTACCCCGTTGATAATACGAACAGCTTTTGCTCGTAAAAGGTCGGTGCTGGCATTGACCCATGATTTGACTTCATTTATAGTACCCAGATGGCAGTTTATTTATAATGAGTGTAGACTCTGACAACTTGCTACCGATCCTAGTGCTTTGCTGGTAATGCAACTATTGATGGAGTCCTTTGGGTTTGGTGAGAGAGTGTCAGAGAGGTTCTCAGCTGATTAACCTATTGGTTGATATTTCTCAATCCATCGAATTTCGGTATATGAGATAGACTGAATAGAAGGCTGCTTTTAATCAAGCCTTTTGTATATATCACTGCAAATGCCTTGGCTTGATGGGTCCGCGTTTTTTTACTTTCATTTTGTATTGGTGATGAACTTACTGCTCAGTTTTTCTCAAAGACATTCAGACATCACATTCCATGAAATGCTAAATCATTGTATCATTGATGAGGAGATGTTGTTAGAGAAGGTGAGAGATTTGGTTTTGCTTGTCGTCAGGATTACTGTTTTGAAGAGATAAGTCCGAATTGAGAATGTTGTCGCATGTATATCCTCTGATGCGGAGTTTATCTGTGTATATTGAAAACAATTTGGGGTCAGCACGCAGTTCTGTGGGCTATCTGTCGACATGATGGTTAAAGCTGCCTTCTTTCCCGATGATGAAACTTATTGTTGGCTCTAGGTACATTTAGCTGATAATGTTTGGGTGTAAGTCGGTCTGTAGCAATTTGTTTATTAGTACTGCCAACTATTTCGTGTTGACATCACTCGTAAAACCCTTGAAGAGAAAATGTCCCTTCAGCTCGATCTATATATTTACCCGAGAAGAATAAAGTGTTTGCAGAAAGAAAAGTTTGCGATTTAGAGCACACTTGAGATTGCTAAATTTCATGATAACATTTAATAAACCTCTTTAAATTATGTAGACTCCAACTACAGTCAGCCAAAGTTTAATGCTAGCTAACATTAAGTCACCCCTACTAGTTCAACGGAAGACTAGCCAACTTTTACTCAACTTCCAGAGCATATTCCCTTAACCCCACTCTTCTACACCTACACATTCCGCTTTAGGTCTAAAAGACAAGATTATGTAAAAAGAGTCAGTAATAAAATGAGCGGTGCTAATACTTTTTGAATATGAGATGGCTGTGTCATCGCTTTACACGTTACACTTAACACTTATAAACTTTCCTTGCCTTTTGTACTCTATAAAGAAACCTGAATAAACATGTCCACAAACAGGACTACATTTCATTTCTCTTTTAGTTGAATACTATACGGTTTATATCAGGAGATTTTACTCGCCCAGAAGACGAATTCCCTACAATTATTGATTTTAATAGCCAAAGTCAATAAACTAATAGCCTAACACTGCATACATAGTATGTCAGCTCTCTAGGACACTGATTACAATACATACAGTACAACACGACATGACACAACTCAACACAATACAATGCAATATGTTGCATACCCATTTCTGTTTATCAATACGAAGACAAGCTAGTTTTTTGTTGTTGTTGGAATACCGATGTGAACTGTAGGTTCACGTACTGAAGTATTCTCTCAACTATCTGGCTGTGTGGTTTTGTGCTTCTTGTGTACTCTGACCACTGTCTCCCCAAAACATTCACACATAGTCCAGTTACAATTCATAGTCACTGTTAGTGTTAGTAAGTATAGCCTGAGTAGGCGTATGCTCTACCTGAGTACTAGCTAGCTTGTTTGGACTGGGGGTTACATTGACTGGAATTGGGAAGCACCTGCACATAATTACAACATGGTATAGGAAAAATATATTTTAGCTCTTTTATTTTTAAGAGCGATGAATGTAAAGATAGCTGATAAGATAACAATAACGATTTTATGTTAAGTCTGACTGAAGTTTTATTTCAATTGTTAGATGTAATTTTGTAGATTTTATCAATGAGTTCGTCAGAGTTGTCATAGCATAATAAATTGACATTCACTAATCCTTAAAACTGCTGAATCTGGCATTTTGGAAGCAATGGAGTGGCTTAGTGCTGGCTGCTTGGAGTGAGTGTTGCGGGAGTCTTCGGACAATGGTGGGAGTTCGTTTGATCTTGGTTTCGGTGCCCTCTTGCTATCGTGCGATTGGTCTAGAGAACTGGTCAGCCTGGTGTCCCTATGTTGCCCAACTCTGAACTCGGTGTCTAGGGTCAATTTGGTCCTCTGTCAGTTACCTATCGAGTGCCAGAGGAGAATCATGTAATATATTATTTCTCCCTGCGTACACATTTAAATACTATTATTTACATTTTCTCTGACTGGAATATTTAAGATACAATTTTCCAAGGCATAATCAAGAACGTACTATCATAAGAAAGCACACACTTGGAAGGAGCGAAAGGTACGATATTTTCCTTTTCTTACCATATTTTTACACAAACTCTTGGTAAACACTCCTTTGCATTTCTTTCTATATTTGCATACTTCGCATATACACGTATGCTTGTATTTTATATATTAATTCAAGCTAATTGACTCTAGAGCCTTACCATTGTTTTTTATAACATCTTTTCAGATTTTACGGTGAAATAGTACGACAAGATATTGCGTAGAAATAATAAAAGATTATCTACCAGATTATATCAGTACCATCAGTCATCAGTAAACCTACCACTCTCATTATTCAAGTGCTGTGAACTAGCATAGATTGCTAAAATGAACTTTTTCTTAGCCTTCTGAAAATTAAATAATGCCCTCTCAGTGCCTTAAATGTTTATTAGCATGGAATTATTCAGATAAGTTTCAGCCAGACAGTCACTGAGTGCTACTCTCTCACAGTTGTTCATGTTGTGATATTGGCTATCATTATATATGTATATGTGGTACAGCCTGATCATTCCATCTCTCGGGCCCATGTTAACGAGTCTGTTCGCTGTGCCAACTCTGAGCGAAGCACTGTCCTCTGTATATCAAAACACCTGAAGAGAAAAATAAGTTAAGAATATTTTGTTCACTAAAATACACCTAACAAGCTAAATATGACGATTCTAACAATTGCATTATCCTTTTGGCCAAAGTATTCCCTGATAAGTTCCACATATTCCGGGACATGCCACAAATATGAGGTATTATCAAGAGTTGTCTTTTCATGACATGTGAGAGGACAATTCATCATCAATTTGGTGTTATATATGATAAACTGCTATTCTTATTCCAGGCGAGAGGAGATTGGTTGCTATCATGCCAATAAATGCATCGAAACCATTTGCTACATTTCCACGTTTGCACTGATAGCCCAACAACGAAATAGCTTGTTTATGCTTTTATGCCTATTTCCATCTTTCAAATAAAAGTCCTGGGGACAGGACAGCACTTTTGAAGGCATTGTCATACATTTATGTATCCTACTGCTTGTTATGACAAGTGAATCATTCTCGGTCCTAATTTATAGTCAAACTGGCTACAGAAAAAAAGTACTTAGCATAGTTAAATTTAACAGAAAAGTGAATAATCGGGTGACCAAAATATAGGATACAAGTATGTTTGTCAACAAAAATATATCCTACGAGGTACGCTTGAAGATCAGTTTTAAATAAAACCGAACATGATGGTCACTGAATCACCCATCATCAACTGCACTACTTGTATACCTGCTGTGTCAAAAATCCAAAACTTTCAGCATGTAAAAGTGCTACAATGCAGTGTGGTTTGAACTTGCAACTCCGTGAACAAAAGTCAATAGTGCTAACAGTGCTAACAGCTCAGCCATCCCAGCACATATGGGAAGTTGGCAATAAGTGGTGTCTATAAGCCAACTGTCAGTTACGCTATGCATAACGCGACACTGCGGGTGGGGACATAATGCAAAGTTACTGAAGCGCGATGTCCTATCTATACTGTTTTTATATCTGTGGTAGTGAGGTATTAGTTTTAACTTTTTTGATAAAGAGTGATAGAGATGTCAATGATAAAGCTTACAGGCGTTGCGTCAGCGTAATGTATACTGTTTGTTAACAATGAGGAATCCCTGTGTAATGTTAAAAGTCCCCTGCCTTATGTATTTGGAATCAGTTACCTTGAGAGCCGACAATCTGTGAATGTTTATGCCTGTATTACTATTGACTTGACTATTAATATTGATTATCATAGGGAATTCCCCCCCCCCCCCCCCACTCATAGTATTCAACTAATTGAGTGCAGCTAATAATAACTGAACTTGATAGACTGTGTAATCAATAACTTTACGTTCCATGTGAATAAACATAAGCACAATATGCATCATAATGATAAGAAAGCGATATAATGCCTATAAATAAAGGTGGAGAGAAGGCTTATCTATGATTGAATAAACATAAAGAGCTTGTTCAGATTGCTTAACCAATGAACTTGTTCATTGGCTTAACTAATACTGCTGTAGCATTTTTTAATACAGGTAGTAGTAAGGTGAGGTGTGTTAGAAGATTTGGAGAACCATGAGTGGTCGGAGTTATACAAGCAATAGCTTACTAGAAGATCATATCTCATGTTCTATCTGTACAGAAGTCAGACCTCTGAGAATACCTCCCTGTCAACATCTCATATGTGACAATTGTATAGGTGAGATTTTTTCTTCCTTTGCTGTCACCATTCTCCCTGCTGTCACTGCTGCAAGTTTGGGAAAGATCGAGCGTCGATCAGCAGCATATTTCTTTTCCTCTTTGCATACTCTAGTTCTTTACCGATGGCTAAAAACATCCTGTTACACCAGCAAGTCTGATTACCAAACAATCTTTTATTTCTTTTTGGGTCAGCTGATTGTGGCTCCTTTCACAGTAACCCCAGCCAACAATCAGACAAGTGGCACATTTGTTTGGTCGTCAAAATCACAGCCTTGTGCCTCTGTCCAAAGACCGAAAAATCAAGGTGTATTACAGGACAGCTGTCATACTTGGTGCGAAGTTTATATCAGTTTACAGGCAGGTCAGACCATACCTGGGACACAGAGCCAGTAGTCAGTAGACTGCAGTGGGATCCAAACCAGGGACCTCGGACATTTGAGTGTCATAGGTCAGCACTCTTACCAACTGTAATACGCCCTTCTCCAGCTACCTCCCTCATAATAAGCACCAGCTACCTCCTACTTACAACTGAAGCAGCTGAAAAGACAATCAATCATCTCTAGTACAACCTCCTCATGGCTCTCCTCAGCAGCATGAAGCCACCAATGTGTGTTGATGAGCATCTCAATCAATCTCGTCGATCCCACAGTGCATTTTGCCAGTTTCGGTGTTTTGACATAACCTGTGCAGCCGGGTTTGCTTTCCACCAACTTCGCTATCGTCAATTGACCCGCCCCTTGTGTCATACAGCTCATACACGAGTCAGGGAGTTGACTTGTTTGCGCTACAGCCAGTGGGCTAACTGCGATCTCCTGTCTCGCTCTGCCTGCCTTATGCGTAGGCCAAGCTTTCAATCCTGAGTTTGCAATTCCTCAGATCCAACTCAGACTCACTTTGATTTTTCACCTTGCAGAGATTAAGCTACTCTAATTAGAGTTTTAAACTCATAATCCCGCTCAGCCTTCTACCCCGAGCAGTTTGCTAATCATCACCAAATCCTCTAAATCTAATCCTACAAGGATTATAACAAAGGGAATTTTCGCGAAACCTGTCTGTCATCGGCAAACTATACCATCTTCCCAAGCTCTTCACAGGCTGTTCTGCAAGCGTGGGAATACGCTCTGCTCCTATGAAGTAGGTATTTGGTACAGGTTTGCCTTTGCACAAATACAGGGACCGGGTCTTGCTAGGTTTGAATCGCATAGCACATCTCTCCATCAACTCATGCAGTCTATCAATTGAAGCTACAACCTGGGCCTTGTCTGGTGATGTTATTGTAATATCCCTCATATAGGCCCTCATCGGCGAAATGTCTAGTTATTCGCAACCTGGATTCCATTCAAACCGCTTTGTGAATTATGCATATCTGTATCTCCATCACCTTTACGAATAGCAAAGGTGACATAGCGCATCCCATAGGGATACCTACTGCCAGCTTTTGCCAGGTCTTTTTAAAGTTCTAAGTATTGAGTCGCATTTTGAACTGTTTATAATAGCGCTCGACATTAAGCTTCGCTTGTCGGGCACCCAGAAGTGTGTTAGTACGAGGTAAATTATGCTGTGCGGTACAGAACCATAGCATTGGCCGAATTTAACCAGACCATATCAAGGATTTAGCGTGTTTTGCAGATTTTCTTGACGATCAAATCACGCGCACTTGCTCAAGACTTCCAGGGAATCCTTCTGACCCGATGGATCAATGAATCCATTGTTCATAAGATAATCTGTCAGGCGTGTTGCCATAACGCTGAAGAATATCTTGCCTTCTACATTAAGCAGGGATATTGGTAAAAACTGCCCTAGGCCCTCTGCCTTATCCTCTTTTGGTATATACACACCATTCGCACAACACCACTCATCTGGGATCTTGCCAGACTTCCGGATTTGGTTGAGAACTTTTGTCAACATCTCCAGTATGCCAGGACAATTCTTATAACTGATGTATATAATGCCTGGCGAAATTTTTGCACCTGCCTTGGTAACTACCTGTGCAACTTCTTCCAGCTTGATATGACCCATCTCAAAACTGAAACCTAGAAATGTTGGGCATTTAAGCCCAGCGATATCAGTGTTCACATTGCTCTAGTTACCGTACACGTTACCGATATTATATATTATTTTTATAGGAAGCTGGAGCGCACATTCAATATCAAAAGATCAGTTTACCTGTCCAACATGTCACAGAGACTGTGATGTTAAACTACCTATATGCATTATCACCGAGAGTATCAAAGATTCACTGTCAAACAAAACTCCTTTCTGTAAGTAGATCGTGAATACAAATAAATGGATATATGTCACCCCATGGTAGTGAGACTGCCTGATCTAGATGAAAATCATAATATATAAAATGTATGTCAGGATTAAGTAGTATGGTAGCAGAGACTAACCAGGATGAAAGCTCACTGATGCCAGCTTTGATGAGTGTTTGAGTTAAGGGACAGAGCTGCTGATTTTTGATGAATATCATAGCAATTTCCTAAGCTGATGCAGCTTTCCCTAGCTACATCGTCATACTATTTT
The DNA here is from genome assembly GCA_914767715.1 of Membranipora membranacea. Lineage (NCBI taxonomy): Eukaryota > Metazoa > Bryozoa > Gymnolaemata > Cheilostomatida > Membraniporidae > Membranipora > Membranipora membranacea. Next base: position 4,574,644 of record OU612074.1, read on the forward strand.
AGCCTCCAACCCCTACAGACTTTAAATCTATATTGTATCTAAAACTTAAAATCTATATTGCACACAAAAACTCATAAGCCTGCAGTATGTTTGGCAGTTACAGGGATCGAACAAGAAAGGGCATACTTTTTTTCTTCTATTCACTGTCTTTGTCAGAATGAAACTTGGTACAACTAATGGCTACACAGTAGATATTGGGGCAGGGACCCTCTTCATGGGCACACAAGGAAGTACCGCGTATGAAATATATTTGTTCTTAATATTTGTCAGGGAAAGATAAAACACTTTGTGAAACATCTTGCTGTGAGCGCATGGTCGACCTTCGATGCAGTGACTGCAAGAAATTCATTTGCTTTCAGTAAGTGACTATGTGTCTGTTTCAAACCATTGCTATTGGCCAGCGGCTTCACTTCATAACCCTCTCCCTATTTGTGAACCAAAATTACAGTTGAGCAAAACATGCACCCACCACCTATCACATGCTGAATAAATGAATCTTCAGGATTCACCTTCATTAATTTTTGATGAGAATATTCAGCGTTAAATTGTATTCTTCAGTTATATCCTCAAAGTTTAAGAGCCTTTGGGCAAATGCAGACCATAGTAATAAATTATCCTATCCTCATAGATGCAGTAAGCACGGATTCTGTGGATCTGATGTCAGACATTACGATTGCCAAGAGGTACATGAACTGGAGGTTGAAGCAAAGCAGAAATATTTGCAATGGAGGCAGTCTTTGGTAAAGCAGGTAGTGTACAACAAAAGGCCCATCCAGCAGTCAAGAACTGTTTGCAGTCACCTCTACTGAGCCTAATACCAAAGACATATCACATTCTGTTGATGTTAGGGTGGGCTGATTCGGTCATTTACCAATTGGAGAGACCTTCATGAGACAAACTTGGCACCTTTGTACTAAACTGTGTGAACCTTATTTTCAGATTGAAAAGCTGAAAACTGTGCTAGAAGATGTAGAATGTGTCTGGGATAAACATGAGGATGCTGTGAATCGCATATTGTTGGTGGAACAACTAGGTACTGGTAAGTTGTTTTCTAATGGTGTGTAACAGTAAGATGAAATTTTAACAAAGACTCAGTTCATTAAAAGTATTGGCTGATTTTGGTGATTATCTCCTCCTGACCAAACTTTGAACTTCACTCTAGGGAAGTGTATTTGACATGGGTGAACTAAACCGACATATAATTATGTATTATACCAATATAAACCCAATGAGCCACAATGATATTTAAAAAAAAAATTATTTCTCAAAGAAATCTACAAAAAACAGCTGTTACTATCAAAGTAATGTATCGCACACCTACTTCCAATAGTCCGATTACTTCCAAATTTCTTTTGGTTACTCAGAATAGGGCTGTCCAGATATGTCGATTTTTGCATCATTGTAAGTTGCATGCAAGCAAAATGTAACATGTATATCTGTTTTTTGAAAGTATGCCTGAGGTGTGCTTACGATTGCGCAATACACCAGAGACCTTAGCCTTTGATATACTCTCTTTGTCTAAACAAAGCCTCTTCTATAACAAGCTTTCAATTCAATTGATGTATGAGGCACAATAATCCTAGGTCCCAAACGCAACAAGTACAATTATAATCTGCTACTGGTAGCCTAATACTGTGATTACCAAAGATTATAAATTGTTAATACTACATTTTACAAAATATTCTGATCATGAATTAAATGATTCGAATTCAGTAATTTAGCAGGAAATCTCATCATTCAACTTCAAATGTGGAAATAAGTCTTAGGCACAAATGGTCTTGATTGGTTTCCCATCTTATTTCAATGATTAATATTACAACAAAATTTTTATTCATGTGTAGTTTAGTTGTAATTTCATTTCATGTATATATAGGTTTTTTCACCTTTGTCAAACACTTGATCGTCTAGAAAGTGCTTGAGTTTTATATTATTCAATCGACTTGCTCCACGACCAGTAGAGCCACCTGAGTCAAGCTACTAGAAGTGCATGGCAAGCTAGTGCAACCATAGTCTAAGTGCTCAGACTCCAAGGCGCAGGGAGTTGCTTGCGCAAACTATAATAGTTTGCGCAAGTAACTCCCTGCGCCTTGGAGTCTGGGCACTTAGACTAGTGCAACCATGATGCGAATGGCTATTATTATTATTATAATCTCACATGACACATGCCTCCAAAATATACTGACTCTGTGGGTGTGGAAAGATCTTCTTTGTAATTTTGTGATGGCTTATTTAGTCAACACAAACGGGTATGAATCTTTCAATTTAGAAATTGTGGTTAAAATAGATTATATCTTATTAGCTTCGATTGTTTGATGCAGAAAGCGTGCTATCAAGAATGAGATGGATTTAAGAGTTGGTGACATACGTTAGAGTGTCAGTCGCACAGCGCGCATGCGTTGGAGGTCATGGGTTTTGTTAGCCCCGAGGGCTTGTCAATTGGGATGCATGGGTTTCTCTTTGAATACAGATTATAGCAAGAAGCTGATCTATGAATACTGAATTGCAATCTAACTATTATGATAAATGGAAGGTTACCAAAATATGTGCGTATCTTGGCACTGAGCATAGGGATTCATCAGTTAAAATTGAGATAGGAGCTGGAAAGTGTTTAACACAGAGTAATTCATTATGCTAGCAATATCAATTGTAAGCAGAGGCTGTACACGCAGCATTCTTCTCATAGAGTGTTATCATGTGTTGCTATTCACAATAAAATATCTAATTGTGTGGCTAATTAAAATTGTTTTTAAAAACAGGAGCACACGCTATTGTTTGGGGACAAGATTGAGTCAACATAATCTCATAATTGTGTTGGTTTGTGATGGTTTGTGTTGTCGCAATATCTCTCTGTTTAGTCATACAATCAAAATATTTACTATGTAGTGCTCTCATATTTACAGGTAGGCATACTAGTAGTGATTGCTTATTTATTTATTTATAGAGGCTTACAAAAGGATGGCTAATAATTTAGGTTAGCACAATACAATTTTGAATATTATCATGGGCTAAGGCCCCTGTGACTCCTTGCTCTCTGTATGGCATCACAGCCATTAACACAGTGAGCAATATCCTCATGACAGTAGATACAATAGTAAAAACCTTTCATACTGTGATTTATCTGGATACCCAACTAACTATATTGACTTCAAGCTGTTGATGGCATATGGCCGAGGAGCTATTGGTGACTGCATTTGGAAAACTTCTAACTCAAATTAAGCTGCAAAACAAAATCCCTCCCCTGCCTTCTCTGGTCTTCACCTGATTGATTTGATTGATTTATTACATATCACAGACAATATTACCAGGGCTCTCAACCACTCAGATTTAGCCCGAGTTACTCAGATTTTTGGGTTCAACTCAGGCTTCTCAGGGGATTTTAAAATGTGAGCTAAAACTCAGATTTTGCTCGTTGGCAGAGATGAATAATATATAAACAATGCTAAATGTTGCCGTACAATAATTTATGTCATATTATTAATGAATGATCAGGTATTAGATTCTAGTTGTGATAAGCTATGCTCTCACTGCGCTGCCTATTCAAGTCATTTATGTGAGATTCCAATTTGTATTTGAGAACGCTTTTAAAATTTAGCTTGTAATGAACTTGACATGATTGAATGAACCTAATCTTTAATTTGAATATCAACACATTACACCCAACTTGCCTTTCTGTCAAAGCATCTCGGTTCAGACTGAGATGACATCAAACTTTTGCATGTGAATAATGTGTGGTATTTGTTGTGGGTATTTGATTTCATTTGTGATAAGCTATGCTCTTATTGCTCTCCCAGTGATTTGCAAATAGATTATTATGGCTGAATAGAAATTTGAATTTTAGGAATGTTAAAAAATTCATTTTGCAGGTGAACCGGATAAATCCAGGCAATGATTTTAATAGCATCACATTACATCAATTATATGCCTTTCTACCCTGGCGGCTCGATTCGTCAGCCTTTAAAACAATATTTTTACAAACATATTTTTACATCATGGGGATTCATTTTCACCTGTGGCGATGGCCTTGGTTAGTCCATATGAATTGGTTCATCTGGATAGAATCTAAAATTATTTACGATTTTATGTTTACAAGCAATGCTCTAGGTTTTTATTGATTTACTAGCTATCACAAACATGAAATGTTGCGAGAAAAGGATGCATATACTTTGTCATTAAAAGAGCTTGCTACTAATGTATGGAACTTGCATTTGAGGGCATTGCTCTAGGAAATTTTGTATGATGTGATGCTCATCAGCAGAACAGCACAATAATATCGAGGTCGCCTACGTCAAGCCTCAAATTCTTGGCAACATTATAAACTTTTCTTAGTAATTTCTTGTCTATGGTGCATATGCTCGTGTGCAAAACAGGCAGACAATACATCAAGAGGGAAACTACAAAACTTTTGAACATCATGGAAGCTAATGGCTTTGTACTTAGATGCAACATTTTTTTAACAACATATATTCTTTGACTTGCTTTGCCAGCTATTCTTTGCACATAATCTTCAAATCCCAGGTATTTCACCCGACAATATTTCGGTACCATCTCAGACATACCCTCAGCTGTTTATGCTCACGGCGTTTTACACCTTTAAAGTACCACTATGGGACATGCTAATATCAAAACTCAGGTTTCGAATCCTCCCAGGTTGAGAGCCCTGATATTACATAATCAAATAGTAACTAGAAACCAGAAGTATTTTATATCTGATATCATATGCCTTCATAATAACAATACTACTACTATTAAGGCTTCTTTGAGGGAAGGATTTGGGATTTTAACGTGACATTTATTTTCGCACAAATCAGAAGCACTGCCCAATCTATTCTTAAAAATTTTACTTGAAAGACAGTAATTTATGTTTGAAACAACCCTAATTATCTTCAATAATTTTTAATTGACATTGTTTCCTCAATCAATCCTTGTTTAAAATGTGATAGTGTCAGGCCTTCTTGTGTATTTCTTAGGATTGAAATATTTCATAATTGTTTGATGGGTATCCCTGGCTTAAATTTAATTCATATCACTGGGCAAGGTCGGTTGACACAAGTACCAGTAGATGAATTATGCGTCCTCATTTAATCCTCCCACTCAAAAACTTTGACCCCATCCAGCAAAAATTAGAACCAGTAGTATTGAATTTGGATTGGATTGGAAATAGTAAATCAAATATCTATCGCTATTCTCTTGCTATCTTGCAAGTATAAGGGTTTACGGAGAGTTATTTAACCAGATTGACACAATCTGCTTGGTGCTTGGAGTTTGAAATAAAACCTGTATACAGGGAGAACTTGTATGCTGGTATAATTTCTGATATTTGGAGACATTCAATTTTGATCCTAGATTCTTCCTCTGTAAAGAATTCTCTCATTTAAGTTTGTATGTTTACCTGGATACAAGGACGGGATATGATAAATTAGGCAAAGTGGGATAACTTCTAGTTCATATTAAAGTAGAAGTCAACACTGTCACCACTAAATACGTATCAAAATGCAATTAAATTTCACCAGCAGGCAACATACTCAACAATCGAAACCCTAGGTTTAAGCTTTGGATCTGCATCATAGGTCAGTCAGTAGCCTCTCCACCCAATGACTGCAATAAACTGAATTAAGTTGAGAAGCTATTATAATCTCGTAAAAATACTTAATTGTGTTATTAAAAGCAATAATATTGTTTTTGTAGATGATTTTGTAACTGAGATGACTGTTTGTATTTATTTAGATTGACACAACAAAAGATAACTGCTTCGATTCTAGAAACAAATTATTTTATACATCACTTTTTTCCAATAATATATTTATTTGGAGAGTAAGGGTATTGCTGTTACTAAAACAAAATGGTGGAAGAGCGTTTGTAATTGAAATAATCAATATTTTCAAATTTAATATTTATTTATAACATCCAAATTTAGAATGAGCACATCATTACGCATCAAATATCAAAATATAACTTTTGTGGTTGTCTTTCACTTTAAGTACGACATTGTATGAAAATGAGAAGATAACTCTACAGCAACTTGAAGCCAAAATACTTTTAATGAACTGAGGATTTGACCACTTCTATTCATTGACATTAATTGATGGCTGCAGCACACCAATTATTATAAAACACACTTGGGAAAACTTTTCCATTGTTGTAAAATCCAAATGCAAAGATGGCTCGGCTGTAAAGCAGGGTGTACCTTAGCATGAATAGACAATAGACTTGCTCGCCATTAATTGAAATAATGATTGAGACATATACAAGTCCTGTATCACGCAGTTCTTTTTATTTATTACAAAGGAGTTTCAATTGTAATCAAGATGCTGCCCATGTCGGCGTCTTCCATTTTCTCTGAAATTCATAAAAAACTGGTCAGAAGATTAGTATTGAATAATTTGCTTCTATATCAAAGAAACTGTCTTTTGTTCAAGAAACTGGAACAGATTATGGCAATGATCCATCACCAGCAATGTTAGCCATGAGCAAGATCACAACTCAACCTGACCTTACAAAAGCTTCGAATTTCGAAAAACGCACTGGGGCAAAAAGCGAATCAATCTTGAAAAACATACTAAAGCCTAGTAGTGCACCTGAGATAAGCAACAGTCTCAGTCGAAGTAAGGTAAGTGGCATATAAGCTACAGAATCTCAACAACTGATTGATAAGAAAGCAAACTATCACATATAAGAAGCAACAATGCAATGGGAGCGAATCCCATTTTTAGATAGTATACTGAGTATGCTAAGGTTAACAAAATTTGATTGTCTTGCAAAACATGAATAAAAGTTTCTTATTAATTTATTTATTCAAAATCAACAGTATTCTTCAAATTATCATTCAAATTGATACTAATAATCAATAGTCTATGGGGCTCCCTGCACACAAAGCTGTCTTCAATTGCTTCAGAGAAAATAGAGCAATCTTCATTTTTAAAACTCTCATCTTCAGACTTAATTCTTCAAAACAACTGGACCGTGATGTTATCTACTCATTTCGACTTAGAATGACCATGTGCTTGAGTTTTGGTTTTGTTTTGATAGGCTGATGAGTTTCAGCTTGTTATTGCTTGGAGTTGTCTGTCCAAAACACCTTATCTGAGTGGCTAACTCCAAATTGTTGTACTGAATTGAAGTCTAAAATCTTTTATTAATTTTTCATTTGAACTGACTAAATATTTTCTTCAAATTCAAAACACTCAATCTCCAATCTTCAGTAAAATACGCGGGGAGCCCTGTCTATGACTGTACTGAGGAAACAAGTAACAAGATACTAACGAAATGACTGACTAGGCCTGAGGATACGGGTAATTAGCAAAGCTGAAAACCACCTCCACCCAGTACTCACCCGAGGTGGCTAAATCCGACCCCCCAGGACTGGGTTCAAACCTGTTCTGGCCTTAGCATTTTCATCGTATAATTGGATGAATGATTTGTTAATATTATCTGTGTTTACAGGATCATCCACTACACCAGAAATCGAGGCTGTCACATCACCCAGGTACTTGATTACTTTAAGTTTTATAATCTTAATCTTAATCTTAAATCTTAATTTGTACCTGGTAACTTGAGCCTGTCAATCTGTTTCAATTCATAATAAAGGTCAATCACCGTGTGCCCTAAAATCATGCTCTAGAGTTGCAGGAATTGCCTCGTTTTCAAAAACAATTTCCTTATTATTTAAAAGTAAACACATACCTACGAGTCGCTAGACTCCCAAAAACCATTTCAAAGACACAACGCCTACGTTGAATCTTTACACTATTACAAGTCATACAATGGCCAACAAAGAAAAAACATGATTTTGATATATTACCTGTCTACATGTATCATTTGATAAATCACCTTCATATAAAAGTCTTTAGTGACTTTATTATGAGTAGTCTGTCTCACAAAGCTATAGCTAAAGTTCATAGTTCCAATACAGGGCTGATTGTAAGCAAGGTTGGTTCTTGTCTGTGTTGTGCAGAGAATGAAAGGATACTATGTGCCATGTGTTTTGGATATAAAACTATAACACAGCTATAGTAGCGCCTCCCCATAAAAAGTATTATTGATGTTCTTAGTTTAATTTTAATTGAGAGCACACAGCAAGATTTTCAATATCTTATGGACACAGTTGAAAGTATGAGCTTTACTTACCATAGAAATCTGCTCAATTTTTCTTGGCTGCTAAAGTTGCCCTCTCTTCATAGATCTATGAGGTATATATATATTTATGAAACGCTCTAATTTCAGATCATGGTCATATGAAGTTGGGTCAATCTTTTGAAAAATTTGTTCGAGAAAATAGCGCAAAACCTTTGGTGCTACTTTAGCTTTGAGTAAAAAGTGTTTTTTAAAGTAAAAATTGTTCCAGATACCGGAGCAGATGATGTTGATTATCCGCCAGTTAAAGAAGTCACCAGCAAGATCTCACCTAAACCTGCCTGTGAAGTAGCTGACAATGTTAAAAAGGACATCGGAGAGAAGGAAAAACCAGTCCATGACAAGCTTGTAGAGCCAACTGCAGTGCATGAGGTAAGCATTAGTATTGTACCAAAAGTCATGTCAGATTACAACCTCGATACATCATATATGGATTTGTGTCCTGCTTTGGTTGGTTGAGTGGGTTCAGTAGCCCACTTAGCATTCATTATCTGTTCTCATGGTGAGACCAAACTCTTCAGCCCTGGTCATACTTGATTTTATCAGCAACATGGCATATCACAGCCTAGAGGAATACCCACCAATCATCAACGGGGACACAATATACACGGTATGAGCGGAACTTCGCCTCAAACACAACCGATGCACTTCTCCCCTCAACATCCACAACAGTATATGATAGCTAATATGCCGGGACAAGCTATGGTATGTATTATTGGAATTTATCATCAATTTCTATGTCAAAGTGTGTGAGTTTAATTGCCTGACAAGCTTAACCAAGATCTGAATTCAGATATTTTGTTATTCAATTTTAATTGTAGAACAAGCTAGAGTAAGATATATTTTTTGCAATTACAGAGGCTCATTTCAAGCATGGTCTATATATAATTTTGAAAAATAGGTTTCATCATAATCATGAACGGGGACACCGTATACAAAGTATGACCGGGTTGGTATCCGGTTAGAACCCCTAATCTGAGATATATCTGTTGTTGTAATACAGTATGTAATTCTTATAAAGCACTGTTAGTCCCTCAATATTCTAAATAATTGTTGTTATTCGAGGAAACACTCCCCCAATTGCTTGCTGTCCTGGTTTTCTCATCTTGGTAACTGTAAATTAGTTTGTTATGCTTTTTACTGATATGTATATGTGTACAACTGCAATTGAGCTGTGGTAAATATATATACCACACCCAATACCCCATACTGCCTAACCATCTATATTGTTTCCTCCCACTGGTTATTTTTGACAGGCTGCTTTACAAAAGAGGGAGCGCAAACCACTGACTATAATTAACCCAGACACACACGAGACTGTGAATAAAGAAGAACTCACTAAACCTCGAAGGGATTCAGATGCTAGCGTGCCTGATTATTATTCATATACAGAAGGTGAGGATGTGTAAGGGAAGCCAATCTCTGATATTTAGTAAACAGTTCTTACCGTGACATTTTAATGATTGAATTTCATTGCTCCACACACCCTGATGCATCCATCACTCAGGCTCTGCCTTATACTATTTCCAAATTTGAAGCTATAATAGTCAAGAGACTGCCAATTTCAATATCATTATGGTGCATAACTGACTGCATAAAGCTGATGTTGCTATTTTCTCTGAAGTTGATTTAAGTTTGTATTCGTCTTGCACTCCTTGTAATCAGTGTATGGATCTGATATTTTCTTGATGTAGATCTAACACGACCTTTGAACCCAGAAGGAAAGAAGGTATACGATCGAGACTTCTTGATGAGCCTTAGGGCAGCTGGTCCATCTAAAGAGAAACCTGTAGGCCTGTCAACACTGAATGATATTCTGCTGGCTAAACCTCTACATTCATCTGAAAACCTTTCTTATAGAGAACAGATTCGACGTGATATGAACCCTAACTTCTCCAAGCCGATGCAGGTCAGTAAAAACCCACTGAAATATCTTCAAATCGGTTTAAATGCTTGTAGGTTGCTCTGCATTTCCATTGTCCGATCATCTGATCAGCCATATGTAGGGACATGAGCACCATACATAACAAGCTTAGCAGTAATTCATTACAAATCTTACATACTAAAACTTCTGTTGTTTTTATGCGATCTTGTTATATCCGCTGGTATATAATAAGTGATTCTCACTGAAACAGCTGGGTGTGTTTGTAGTCTAGTTTATCTAAGCCTGGTGGAGACTTGGGCTCCAGATCATCTCCTATGTTTGGCATGGTTTGTATCTGATCTTGTATTTTCCTCATGTTAGCCATATTTCTTACAAACTATCTACACCTCAATGCACAATGTTTTATTCCTCAACACATTGAAATTTATGATTACGGAACTGAACCAAAATTTATTTCAAAGTATACTCCATACACCCGAGAGACACTGATAGCAATTATCAAAATTTGCTGACATCGCTAAAAGGAATTAATCAGCTTGTACCTATTGCCATATCTAGAAGATATTATACTGTTGTTATGAATGCTTTCTATCAGTGCCCTGTCACTACCTCTGCCTCCACACTTCCATCTATCTATCTATCTCTGTGTTATGTCTTGTACTTATGTTGTTCATTACAAGCCTCTGCCTATCTGACATGGTACACTGCTCACCATCAAAACAGAGTTGGTATTACTGTTATGTAGATCCAACTTAACACATGAAATTACCCGATTACTGTGTTGTAGAACCAATTATAGGTCCGTTCAAAACAGTATTGTTAAACAACTAGGTGGATCAATTTTATTCATGTTTCAAATTATTCTCTGATTCTTCAGCTCCGTAATGATGTGCTTCTTTAGAAAATTGGTCCACTCTTAGTGCATTTTATATCTATCGCAGTAGAGGCTTTTCCGAAAACGCTCACATCAAGCCAGGCTAACGTTTTGTGACGTCAGAGAGCTGTTTGAGTGATCAGCCTATTGTAAAATCAAAACAAACAGAGCTATCTTGTATTCAATTCAGCATAAGATCAATGGTGCTGATTTTCATTTTCCACTATGAGCCTATGCACCCACATCTCGATTGCAACCTCATGGAAGGGCACTGGCATCCCCATCCCCAAATTTGAGATATGATGGTCTAAAAAGTCAGCTTATATGTGTGATTTCTGCAAATGTAGGTCAACACAGAGCACCAAACTAAGGCTATATTGGGTAGTAAGGTATTCTATGAAAGGTCCCCATTGACTACAATACTCAACTGAAATCCACTGGCTAAGTAAACAAACTTTGATTTTATATTACAACAAGCACGGCGGTGTGTGCGTATGTGTGTGTTTGCGTGTGTGTGCGTGTGTGTGTGTGTGTTCGATTGAGAATAAATGACACATACTATAAACTGAGGTAAGACGCCGGTCCGATAATAAAATAATCCAGCGATAGCTGAGTCATCGGCTGCACGAAGTTAGTGATAATAAGGCGAAGGGAAAGGAGATCAAGAATTTTTAGACTTTAGCATTCAAATTAGTTATACCTTTAGACTTTAGATAAAGCTTTAGACATTAACTGTGTTACTGTTCTCATATTCTTGAAGCTTTACTGAGGACCTGCTGTTTGCCATCCATTGTATATTTATAATTGGAAATTTTTAATCGATCTAACTTTATCAGCAGAAAAAAATTCTATGTGATGATAAAATTCTAAATAATGTGCTGGGTAGATTTCCATCGAAATATTTTGCCCAAAACTAAGGGTCGTACAATTAATAAGTTGAATAATATTAGACAAATTGATCGTCGCTAATAAACTAACTCTGGCTTTGTGAATTGGGGCTTGTATCATTCTATGGTCATGGATGTTTATACGATGAGCATATCACAGAGTAAGGATATATCCTTACTCTGTGAGCATATTTTGCAGTCATTGATGAGGTAATTTATTATGAGCCGCAATAATGTTTGTTTTGACAGCAATGTGATATTTTATGTGGGGAGAGCCTTGTCAAAGATTATAAAACATTGGCCATGTAGACATAACCGCATCCACTAATATTGACTAGCTCTACCCTTGTTTGTCATCGATGTGAGAAATAATTGGCTGGTGAGACGTTTCTTGCAAAAAACTATAGAAACTTAGAATCTTTATCAGTGATATTCAGGTGCTAACTTTGAATTCTATTAACAAGGACATAACAATTATCAGCTTATTATTTTTAATATAATAACAAAACTTAGTCACGAGCAGATTTATCCAATAAATATTACTTGTATATAAATAAGTAGACTACCACAAAGATGGCAATGGTTCGTTAACTTTGCAGGTCCGTTAAGTCATAATCATACCCTTGGCACTCCTACAATAGAAATGTGAAAGCATGACTCCAAGTTTAACCCATGTTTCAAAACCACAAACATACGACTTAGTTTTTGGTGTGTAAATTTAAATCACATCTTTTAGCTGCGTTCCAGCTGTTTTGAGATGATATAAAATTTGTCCTTGCAATCAACGTAGCGCAAGCATGTGAATTATCGGGAAGGGAAAGCTAGGTTAATGTATGGAGAGCTCACATTCGATCACAGCATGGGTAGGGATCAGGAGACTTTGACAAGCTCGAATCACAACCACTATGCCACACTGCCACCCAAAACACGAGGCCCAATGAAACGGTTTGCATTGTGACACATTTGTATTCAATCCTGATATTTCACTCGAGCACGTGAATTGAATCCCTTAGCCTATTAAAACCACTTTTCTTTTAACTTTAAATATCACTGCCTCATAATCACTATGATCCCATGTGTCGATTTCGGGAGTAATCGCCCCATGGAAATGGCATTAAAGTCAAATTCCGATTGTGACGAATGACTTTTTTTACGCGAATACACATACCGTGTAGAATCAATTAAATTCTAATTGGCAGCGTGGCTGAATGGTTAGCGCGCTGGGCTCAAGCAGGGGAATAATGTTCTCGGTGGGAGGGGGGAAAAGGGGAAAAGAAAAAAAAGAGGAGAAAAGGAGAGGACAAGAAAAGGGAGGAAAAAAAAGGAAAAAAGGAAAAAGAAAGAAAAATAATTGCTAATCTGGTAAACTCCCATCAATTTACACACATTTATCTACCAGAACTCAGAATTCGGTTTTCTTCTAAGCTTCTACGAATTCTATATTGAGTTGTCTTCTCATGTTGTATGGGGAGAGAACTCTTCCATATCTGTTTTGCATATTTTTGAGGATTTTGGTGTAAACCTCTATGGTGTTGCTATGGATAGGTATGATCAGGATCATTAACAGCTTCTCAACGGTCTATTTTATCTTCAAGAGATCAAAGTTTAGTGGAATATGTCATATCATGATCTGAAAGGAGAATTATGGACAGATGACATTTGTTGAAAATACAGCTTAGTCTTTGAAACTAAGAACGAAATGTTCTATGCAACTGCTGGCTTAGTCGGGTGAATCAGCTTACATTAGTTCAGCGTAAATATAAAACTTTATTTGGCAGACTAATCTTGAAATACAGGACTGTGAATAGGTAAGGATGAGATTCAGGCATACATAATTTTTGATATAAAAATAAGTGATGTGATTTATGAATGGCAAGTCAAAAAAAAGAATTATTTTCCCTAGAAGTAAGCGAAACTGAATTTGGATCAGAATATAAGTTGTTGTGATCACGCATCAAGAAATTCTAGAAAGAGCAAATAAAATTGAATAAGAGAGCAATACTGATTGTGATAAAATGAAGCAAACGTATGGAGTTAATCACGCTTCCTAGATTTGACTATAGAAGCCCATACATCATAGCTTCCATCTTCTTTAGGGCAGAATGTCTTGCCTTTTACGATAGCATGTTGGCGATGCCCAGTTGCTTTTGTCTTAGGTAACTGCCATCGCGAGCATAAGAACTGTTTTCTTTGACCTGTTGGCTTACCAGCAGCCTCTGCTCTCTTACGCTTATAGATTTTGGATCTGCTTTGTGGTAGCGAGAGCTTTCCTAGCCCGGCTTTAGCTGGTAAAGTTACCGGTAATGGGTTTTCGGCTCATTAGGCGGCAGTGGTCGCGGCTACTGTTGGTAGAGGGTCGGTCGCTATGATGAGGTGTGGTGCCTTTTCAATACCATGCCCCAGGCTCTGTAACTCAAGTTTCCTAGTTGTCTGGTCATGCCTGCAAATAATTGTAAAGGATCTCTTATAAAAATTATAAATTATGATATACCAAGGGAGGTAAGCTGATTAAACTAGATAAATCACTCTTGCTCATTATTTATGATTTGAAAATTTGAGTGATTATTTACCTGTCCGCCTCTATAGGTTGTAACATTAGTGAGAGGACTCAAGTATCTAGTGCATAATATCCCTATTGAAACAGCATGCTAGTTCTTACCAAGTATTTATGAGAGCAAGATTGGTTGGCGGCAGGCACAGTAATAAGTCAGACAGCAACTGACTGTTAAAGTAGCAACTACGTATAAGCCTGTACTTGTTGTTTACCAGCTGAAAGCGGCTTGAGAATTTCCTCTTGGCTATTTGTAATGGTGCAGGGTGGAGTAACATGAGCTTGGTGAATAAAGCTTCGGTTAGACGGCAGCAGCTAGGGTTCAGGGCCTGAACACCTCCACAGGGAAACATCCTGTAATTAGAATTACAAAAGTCATCAACAGTGTTAGCACCAAATTAAGATGATCTTTCCCTGCTTCTTTGTTATGAGACAATCTGCATCTGCCTAATGAGCAAAGTGACTTTATTTCACTCGACGATCCTGCATCGAACAAAAGATATGTCTTACCTCTTGGTCTGTTCGACAGTACTTGAGGCAGCTGTTGCCCTACCACACTCCCACTAGAATAGAGTCAGTTTTCTTAAGTTGGTGGAATTTGTGTATATCAGATTCGTGTAGTCTGTTGATACACGCCAAAATCATCCTAACTTGTGTATCGGTAAAAGCTGTTCCAGCCACATTGATCAGGCGCTCAGCAACTTAGTCAATAACTTCATATCCTGGCACACCCTGTGCATCCGTTTTATAAAAATAGAAAAATATTATTGTAAGAAATAGATCCGGGTCTGAGCAGGTGGGTGGGGAAGAGCATTTTTAAAGCACATTTTTTTTGTATTTCCGGAAAGCTTTGGTTGTTGAAAAAATGAAAGTTCTAGACATGGATGGAGTGTTTTGAAAACAGAGACATCAAAATAACACATACAGTAGACGACATGTTGTAATTGAGAGGAGTGAGACCGATTTAGTTATCATCATCAGGCGAATGTACTGTACAACTACCCAGCATTTAATAATTCTAGTACAAATTATTTCACAAAGATTGTAGGTTCTATAAATCCATATGTAACACAGTATGTTACTTGCAATTTCTGTTTACAGTATATTAAATAATTATAAATTATGTAGTCACAAATCCAGATGCTTACCTGTGCTCGTCTTGGAATACGAGTTGCAGCGGCTTGAAGGGCTCACAGAGGGTCGCTGTAGAACAAAAAATAACGGTGGTATCAAGCAAATTAATTTCAACTCTATGATGACACAGGAGTTCAAGGGGAAAATGTATACTTCTTAATACTACACTTTTCATAATTCTTACATAGTTCAGTACAAGTCTCTAGTAAGTTGCAATTTTAAATGATTATCACCATGTAGGTGGGTAGGTCATGCAATACATTATAGTAATAAAATGAGAGTATATCACCAACTTACTACTTTGTCGTGGTATCCACATTTGCAGTGGATTGCTTCACCATAGAGACTCCTCTGCAAGGCGGACTTTCCTTGTTTGGGGCATGTGGCAATGGCCATATATTTGGTGTACATTGTTCTATTCTTCCTCAGAGCCATGCCTTGTTTCATAGCTTTTGAATCCTCGGTATACACCTGAAGTCTCCTCTACCAGTCCTCATCGCTGGGGCCTTTTTTGGGCATAATTATCAGCTGTGAACAAAACAAAAATAATGTGAGCCATCCACCTAGGCCTGTGTTAATGTACAGATACTATAAAACTTTGCAATGAAAGTGGACTAGAATTGATTGATGAGTTACTTAGAAATACTGTGACTCGATCGTTGATTCACTGGTTTTCAGGTGGTGTAGTAGTAGAACAATGGACTGAGGGTACAGACTAGGATAAGGTCTGCATGAACTGGAAATTGATCAATTCAGACAACACCTCAAGTTGAACACTTTGACCTTAGGCATACTCTTTTGAATTGATCCCTTGACAACACCCAACTCCTTGCCCACTAACTGATCAACTTGTACTTAGAATTTATTTGACACAACCAAGAATTAATCATCTCAATAACATAACAACATGTTCTTACCCTGTTCCACAGAAAGCCTGCTTTTCATTAGTAGTGAGTGATGGTCCAGGTAGAGGAAGTTTTGTAAATAGTTCACAGAAAGGACACAACAAGATTTAAATAAGGAGCTCCTATCTCCACATTTCAATACCAATGGTAACAAATTTAATAATTTCTGAAGGATATATATCAGTTGACAATAAAAGATTATTTTTTCTCCAGCTTGTATTTTCTCAGCAACACATATAAAAACTGATATAATAAATGTTTTAAAGATTTATCAATAAATAATAAATAAAGAAAATTGTTATTCTTAGAAAAAACAAAAGAGACAAAATGAGACAAATGAGACAATTCGAAATCATGCTTTAGCATAACAACATTAAAACATAGTAGTAGCTCCGTTTGTATCATTGTGTCATTTAGTGTCTCACTGGGTAGTTTTAAGGGCTCACAATGACTGCAAATGGCATTGCTGCGTGAGGCTGGGGTTTAAGTCCCGGCCGCGGCTGATTATTTTCATGTTTTTTCCATCATGGGAATGGTTAGGATTCATCATTCGAAATTGGAGTGAACCACAAATTCGATGCATGGGACCATAATGAATGATTCATTGCATTGTAATAATCAATTGAAATGACACAGAAATTGACAAAAATCGTTTGAAAAATTAGTATGATAATTGTACTGGTATGAAATACCATCTGCTGGATTTACACTGATCATGAGGTTGTCAACAGAGCACGTGAAGTTAAAGTTGTTGGTTTTATATTCTTCAAAGAACTTGTGACCTAAATAAATCACAATACTGATGAAATGGTGTTAACATAGTGCGAGATAAAAAAGACATGTTTAAAAGTTTTGTCAGAGATAATCAAAATTTACAATTCAAATTACAATAATAGGTTGTTCAATTATTTAAGTTGCCCATGCGATGGTGGCAATCGCAGTTCCAGACCAACAATAAAAATTGAGAAAACATTTCACATACACTTACATTTAATGAGCCGATCAGAGGTTAAGATAACTGAAAATCCAAGCATTAAGAGGCTTGGTGAGTGACGAGAAATGAGATGATATCAGCCAACCTGAGAAAAAAAACATTGCTATATATAATACATTATATTGCTGCTAAGAATTTAACTTTCACCAATTGTCATATAAATGATGTAATAATTACCAATGTCTAACAGCTCAATTGTATAGTAACACAAGCAAGACATAATTCGTTGAAATAGGGTTAACATGACAAAAATAATATGTATATGCACTTACATCACTCCATAATATGGTTAATCCTGGAGTAAGGTTTGCACTCAGTAGAAAAGTTGCCACAGAGAATGTTATAGTGGCCTTATTGGCATGGCTGTATCCTCAACACTGACAAAAAAGTTGTGTAGCATTTCAGCTTGTTAAAGCTATCTATACTTAATTATAGGTTATGATAGTAAATCTAAATGTGTGTTAAAGTCTTATTTTACATGGTCATAGTAATTGCATCAATATCCAATAATTATAAAAAAAACCTGGCATTAAACGTCCTAAAACAATAATAACAAAGAGGAGATTTACAAGACAAGGAATGAGTTGAGAGCGTTATGGATGTCAGATTTGGAATCTCCATGCTCCATTACATCCATCCACCTTTTTTCAAGGCCATTTGTATCATATTTTAGAAGTCATTTAAAATAATATATAAAAAGAATTCGGAGGTGGAGATAAATTCGATAATGTTATGTCATCAATAGAGTTTAATGATGAAGTTTGATGATCATGATGTGAGTTAATTTTAGTAATTTTTGGACACAGAGACTTTTATGACATGAGACACTCCAAACACAATTCTCTATAGGTTCTTGTGAGGGTTTAGAAGTAATAAGTCTAGATCAAGAGCTTGGTTAGATACTCACTGCTTTTCAACGCAATTTGTCACGTGACCTGCAGGGGATTTAAAATATAATATTTTGTTTTTACACCCATCAGGTATTGTTGCCTACATCTTAACACTGGATGGCAGCATAATGATTAAAAATGGTGGGTTTATGTTACGAAACATGGAGATTTCAAGATTTGCATCCGTTAGGCTCTAAACTTATTACTTGTCTGTCAATCTTCAAGGCAACAAACACAAAATATCATCCACTGATCATGAAATAAGTTCACTCCTTATACCTGATATCCTTAGCCTAACCTTTCCTATGTTATTAAACCTTCACCATATCAATCACTATTTTTGAAATATCCTGCTTTCAGCCAAGAACGAATCAGTATTTTTCTGAGATGAAGAAGATTGCTGATGGTCAGTCTTATAAGAAAGTCTCACCAAGGATTCGATTCGCTCTACTAGACACTATTGAACTTAGAGTTGTGAGGTTCCCTTCAATCGACAAACATCCTACAATAGATCAACAAAATTTGGGATATGATGTTGGTACTGATGTGGGTTTAGTTCATTGATTATACAACCGACTCTGCAAGCAGTTATAAACAGTCTCCAAAGCCTTTTCAATCACTTTGATAACTTCCTCAAGGTAAAACACTTCTCTTACTTATCTATGCAATAATCCTCATCAAACTATGATGTAAATATACTTTAGAATAACTGGAAACCCCGTCGAAAATTCAGTGGTCCAAGAACAATAAAGGAGATTCGCGCAGAGGCTGCTCTTGAGGCTCATGAGAGGCAAATGATGGTAAACTCGGCTCAGATACCAAACCGAGGCAGCCAGAGCCGAAACTTTGCACAACCCAGGTATGATACGCTGATAAACATGAATGTCGCAAAGCGCTTGTAAGATTACGGTATTGGAAATCACTGTGAACTACAATTTTGGGTTAGTGTCCTCTGATTAGACATGATTGGCATTACAGTCTCACCACATATATTTGTGAATGACTGACGGTAATGGTATGCATTCATGTAGCTAACAATTTTGCAGCTTTCATGTAATAAATTAATTGATGTCCCTGTAACAACACGGAAAAAATTCCAGCCAGCTTCTTGACAAAAAATTTGCAAGTGCTCGGCTGTAGTATTACTGAACTTGTGGACCAACCAATTATGAGAAATGTATTCCAGATAATTTTTTACAACTAACTTATATTTATATAAATGTATTCATCAGTGATGGGTGACCCAGATTGTTAGCAAAGCATAGAAAAAGTGTCAGAGATGGCTGAAAGCCTTCAATGTGGTGCAAGCGATAGGTGATCTCAGCAAAACAATTATGAGAACATTTTTGCATGAGATACATGGATGTGAGAGTGGGTCAACGAGGAGGTGTCTGTACTTTAAAGACTATGTAAGGACCACAGCAATATATAGTCTGGCAGCTAGTTCTGTAGTAATTATGCAATATTTTATCATTTAGAAAATTCAGAGCACTTCTGGGTAAAAATTATGTGTAGTGTTAGGAATTGTCCTCCCTTCTCATCTAAGAGCTATGAGGTATTTATGCGCCCTAGTGCCGTGCCAACCTAATAAGCTAATACTTCTATCTACTTGAGACAACTGTAAAATTTATTAAATGAAGTTATCTACTGTTATAAAATGTCTCCTGACAATGGAACTATATTTATTTTGAACTTATGTGGGAAAAAATGGCAATTAAATGTATTTTGAAGTGTAAGCTTATTATATTGGCACAGCACTAGGGCGCATAAATACCTCATAGCTCTTAGATGAGAAGAGAGGACAATTCCTAACACTACACATAATTTTTACACACAAGTGCTCTGGAATTTCTAAATGTGAAAATATTGCATAATTACTGCAGAACTATAGGTGCCAGACTATTTATTTCTGTGGTCCTTCCAAAGTCTTTAATGATCAGCATCTCTCAATCTCTCAAGATAATTTTTTTATCGTGAATCAGGAATGGAATGGTCAGCATTCCGCACAAAACGTCAGTGATTTCCAGGCTTTCACAATAATCACAATTTGAATTTACTCGAATCCATTATAGACCACAGAGAGGTGAACAGGATGGCTGGAATCAAGTAGGAGGTATTATAAAGCCTCAGCGTATAGACCCAAGTAAGCTCAAGCTCGGCAAACCCACTTTTGGGGCAAATGACACAACGCAACTCGGCTGGGGTAAGGAACCAAGCTCTAGGAAAACTGCACCACCCAAACAAGAGGACCTTCCTAACACTACAACCAATAGATTATCTGTGAGTGGCTACACAATAAAATTAATACTCACAGTGAAGATATGATTGGCTTTCTGTTACTTGGCAGGAAGTCTTCAAATATTACCATGTGCAATAAATAACTTATTGATAAGTTTTGTTCACATCAGACTAAGCCTTTTCTCTACTCATTGACAGGCGTTGCATGCATGCGTAGGTAGAGATGCGAGATCAAGGTCAGGTCAGAGGTTACCTTCTGGTAGGAATAGTATGGGCCGAGGTAGAGGTGGTCCAATGAATATCACCTCTCCTGGCTCTATGGAGAAAGAAAGGTAAGTTGTCTACTTTTATTTCTCATCAATTCGATGAAACTAGTGTAACTAGTTGTAAATAGTAATGAATAAATATGGGGT
The DNA here is from genome assembly GCA_914767715.1 of Membranipora membranacea. Taxonomy (NCBI): domain Eukaryota; kingdom Metazoa; phylum Bryozoa; class Gymnolaemata; order Cheilostomatida; family Membraniporidae; genus Membranipora; species Membranipora membranacea. The sequence goes on from OU612074.1 coordinate 4,595,545, forward strand.
AGATCCGCAATTGGCCCAACTATTATCATGACACAGAGGCACACACGCACATATGTTCTTAGTCCGGAGGCTCACTGAGGGCATTCTATTCATTGTTGCCGTTGAGTAATACAACCTTGTTCCTGCTCTGTGTTTACTTCAAATCTAGTTCACTAGCAGCTGCACGACAGTTCTCTAGACCAGGTACAGGTGGCCCTTGTCCTTGTGGTGCTTCCAGAGAGAGTAGCGTTGAGGCGCGAGGTATGCGGTCACCAACCCCTACCAGACAGGGTGCCTCAGCTGGAGGCTCTAGGGCTGATGCTGCTGCTTCTGCTGTCAAACAGCTAAGTAGAGATGAATGGAGTCAGAAGATGGGTTCTATAATAGATGAGTTCATCCACACCAAAAACCTTAACGTGAGTCTGCACAGCTTTACTGATCGTGGTTTGGCCATTAATATTTACACCTGATTTTGTATTCTGATGCAACTGTTTTGAAGTGCCTAAAAGCTAGCTTTCAATCTTGTCACGTGAAGGTTAAAGTCAAAGAGCTGCCAAGTACTCTATGATGGTATACACAATAATAATAGAGTGATCAAACACTCATTTTCATCTGAACACAGCCATTTGTAGCCAAATTACAGACACAGAACTACTAAAAACTGTGGGTGGTAGATGTCCGGGGCTAGAGTCATGTTCAAACTTATGATTGAGGTAGCTTTTGTGTATCAGTCAAGACCATAGCCACAGCCAACTACCATGATATGCATAAATTACAAATCATTGATTGACTCACTTAATCGAGACATCGTATTTCTGTTTGTAGGAAGCCATTGAATGTGTTAAGGAGATAGGAACACAGTCTCGTGCTGAATTACTAACAGAAAGTTCGATCAACCATATATTAGAACGATCTTCTCATGCCCGCAAAGCCTCTGGACAATTACTAGCCGAACTTATCAAAGTAAACTTATTAACATTGGACGATCACATGAAGGGACTAAGCTCTGTCATAGAATTTGCTGATGATCTGGCCATAGATATACCCAATGTGTGGCGATATTTCGGAGAGCTAATATCACCGACGTTTATGCACGCCAAGGTTCCGCTAGCAAAGCTGGTGGATGTCTGTAGCCCTCTATTATCTTTAGGAAAATCTGCTAAACTGGCTGCTGCAATACTAGAGGAAGCTAGTCATAGCATAGTAAGATATCTTGTTATTTGCTTGTATTTTCAACATCAATTGTTATATATTTTTCTCACTTCAGTGAAAAGTTAGATATTTGAGTTTCTTTCCCTGCTTATCACTTACAGTCATTGATGGTCAAAGATAACTGATGTAATGACTCAGCCTTGGATTGATTCTGATTTGCGTACACATCTACACAGATCACCTCCTCAAACATATCATGACCTACTTTGGTCCAATTGGCTCTGAGGCAAAGTGCCTGTCAGATGTTATTTTGAGCATATGAAAACCTACCAAGGCTTTCCTAATTTTTTAGGGTCATATAGAATTAGGTAAACAATGGAATGACAGCAATCTAAAGTGGTCTTCGTTCCTCTCAGCTGAAGAAGATGAGAACGAATTCATCAAATCTAATGTATGTATCATTACATCACACTATTTAATTTTCTCAGGAAATCACCTCCAAGTTCTTGGAAAGAGGTAGAAATGAAGTGGGCAGCAACTTCTCATTTTGTTGTTGAAAGATGTAAGAGTGAATGCAACTATCTACAAAATCAGTTATTAGTATTTATCAGCATTCTGATGTGTTCACCATAATGATGCCTTTTCCTACTTGTTATCTACAGAAACTAGAATACACATTATCAGACACAGTCGCCCAGAGTACATCATCAGCCTCATGCCAAACTTCTTCAGAGGATATCAGTGAAACTCTTAATAAGTTATTATTGATAGACTCAGCTCCCAACGAGACTGTCTTTGACTGGATCGACGGTAGCTTGACCGCTGAGAAACAAAAAGAACCTAACTTCATAAGATCTCTAACTCAAACAGTCGCCAAAGCTTGCATCAGTGAGTTTTAACTATCTTGGCTATTGAAGTAAAAATTCCTGGCGTGGATAGTGTGTGAATCATGATTTGTCAATTATTTTTTAGATTTGATTCACTAAACAGCCACTCATTACCCTGAATAACAAATTAACTATCAAGAGATGGTGGCCAGATATTCATTAACTATTTACTTAACATAATTTAATGTTGATGCTATACTCGATTCCCTTTCCTGTTTTTCCAAGGTCATATCATTGTACAATGTGTGCTTTTTTTTACAGAGTCTAGCGAGTTGCAAGAGGAGACTTTAAAGAATCGTGCTCCCATGTTATTGAAGTATTACGACGGTAAACCTGATACAGAGTTGGCTGCTCTCAATGCACTAGAGGAATTAATGGATGAGCTGCAACACCCTTCCAGTAAGTCCATAAATAAGTCAGCGCAATGGAAAAAGCTGCAACGTAACCTTGTTTTGTCTTGTCATTTTTATCAGGACTATGCAGGGCACAAGAATCACTTGAACTGTCATGGATGTGTTAAGCTGTGATGTATCTGGCATCAACCCAGCCTCCATATATATAGGCTCCTCATCCGCATTTCTAACTGAAGCTACGAAGATAGTCTCACTGTCCCCCCTGTATTATGTCGTATTATCAATCTATTACATATTTTATCGTTTTATTTTAGAATTGCTCAGCGATATCTGTTATGCTCTCTCTGAAGAAGAGTTGGTATCAGACGATTCATTCTTCGACTGGGAGAAAAATAGTAAAGATGGAGTAGCTATCAAATCTGTATCACAATTCTTCCAATGGTTACAGACTTCTGATTAAACGGCTTAGTTTCTTCAAATTACTGTATGAAATACTGAGTTGGGAGTACAATACAAAATGTTCTTTTGGATACTGACATTTGTATTCCCCAAAGTTTTCCATATGTGGAGGACAACTCCTAACTCTTACTGAGCAACTTGGAATGATGCTATAAGCTTACCATTACAACCAATATTATTATCAATATGGTATATGATGATAATCTATGGATTCTGTCAATTTATGAAGTTTTTTGTCTGAATTTATTCCTCGATGAAGCCTCCTAATCTATATTCAGGCTCATTTCTGCCCTATAATACAGCAAACTTGAACTTTTTTCCAGGGGCACCAAACAAAATGTGGGGAAAACTTCTTAACAGGGAAGTAATGTCCCACAAAATGAGGTAAGCTCTGACTGAAGGGGTCAAATACTTTCCCTCGGGCCCTCTGCATGGTATTTTGATTTTTGGAGAAAGCATGCACTCAATAGTAATTTATTTTCAGTTAAAATAATATTATGATATAGCTGATATGGATAGTATTTCACATGATTCAAACATAGACAATTGATGTTGTTGCTTTTATAAATAATGATGCAGAGATTTTGTCTATGACTGAACTGTAATGCACAGTTGATGTATGACTGATGTCTATTATACTGCATTCAATTATAATATTATTAAATAAAAATAATGATCCCCTGGAGTATCTAGTTCTATCAATGTATGCCAGAATGTATATGGTTATTCAGGAGCTCAGCCGGAGAGATTGTTAAACTGGCGAAGCTATACATAGAAGCCATATGAGGAACTCTGACATTCTTCAAAAAACTAATGATTTTGTGTCAACTCTGGTCACAGAGAATGAGAGTTCCTGATAAATGAAATTGTCCCCTCAGCCCAATGATTATCAGCTGAACATGATTGGCAAAATGAGTCAACAAGATCTGCCACATGCTACATGATAATCAACTCTTCAAGATTCAAGCATATTATTGTTTTTTGGATTGCTTTCGTTTTTGGGAAATCGAAAAACAGTCAACTCAGTTTGGTCGTCTCAGTCATCCGCTTTGGTCAAATGGTTGTCCCAGTTTGTACGACAACCAGGCGACGACCTTTCTATGCACATCCTCAGTTTCTGTGAGATCATACATGTTTTATCCAGTCATGAGGTCAACTATAATATTTATCGTATGGTACTGCAAACAGGCAGGGAGTAGAAGATCGCTCAATTAGATAGAGGTCCCTTAGCAACCAGTTCCTGGATTTTAATCTCATTGCAGTCCACTGTGGTTGTTGAGGCCCCTGGCGTGCTCCGACCTGCTTCAAACGACAAGCAATATGGTCAAGCAATATGGTAATCGCAGCCTCAGGATTGTTGAGGGGACCAATTTTAAGCACACACTTCCTTATTACAATAGGGAGTTATTGATTAACTACTCAGTTATTAGTACCAGCATCTTTGGAATTTTCTGCTCAGATAATGAAGTGTGACAACTTCAACTCCACAACTTTATTTTTGTGCTTTTGTCAGTTTGGAATTTTGGATTCATGTTTTAAACATGCTGTTAATATACTAGTTCAGCACAAAGCGATTATGACCCCTCTCCAAAAAATTAAGGGAGATGATATTCAACCCTCCAATCACAATAATGTGTAATCAGAATCTAGACCAGTGTGGGACATGCAAAACATCAGTGTAATTGCTAGTATCTATTACATATGCCACTCATAAGGAGCATGCAAAAATGCTGATATTGATGGCTACCGTGTTGCAAAGAAATGATTCTGAGCTGACTAAAATAGACGGCAATGATAAAATACTATTGTCTTTCAACACAAACATTCTAATAAAAGTACCCCGTTGATAATACGAACAGCTTTTGCTCGTAAAAGGTCGGTGCTGGCATTGACCCATGATTTGACTTCATTGATAGTACCCAGAGGGCAGTTTATTTATAATGAGTGTAGACAAGTTGCTACCGATCCTAGTGCTTTGCTGGTGATGCAACTATTGATGGAGTCCTTTGGGTTTGGTGAGAGACTGTCAGAGAGGTTCTCAGCTGATTAACCTATTGGTTGATATTTCTCAATCCATCGAATTTCGGTATATGAGATAGACTGAATAGAAGGCTGCTTTTAATCAAGCCTTTTGTATATATCACTGCAAATGCCTTGGCTTGATGGGTCCGCGTTTTTTCACTTTTATTTTGTATTGGTGATGAACTTACTGCTCAGTTTTTCTCAAAGACATTCAGACATCACATTCCATGAAATGCTAAATCATTGTATCATTGATGAGGAGATGTTGTTTGAGAAGGTGAGAGATTTGGTTTTGCTTGTCGTCAGGATTACTGTTTTGAAGAGATAAGTCCGAATTGAGAATATTGTCGCATGTATATCCTCTGATGCGGAGTTTATCTGTGTATATTGAAAACAATTTGGGGTCAGCACACTGTGGGCTATCTGTCGACATGATGGTTAAAGCTGCCTTCCCGATGATGTAACTTATTGTTGGCTCTAGATACATTTAGCTGATAATGTTTGGGTGTAAGTCGGTCTGTAGCAATTTGTTTATTAGTACTGCCAATGATTTCGTGTTGACATCACTCGTAAAACCTTTGAAGAGAAAATGTCCCTTCAGCTCGATCCATATATTTACCCGAGAAGATTAAAGTGTTTGCAGAAAGAAAAGTTTGCGATTTAGAGCACACTTGAGATGGCTAAATTTCATGATAACATTTAATAAACCTCTTTAAATTATGTAGACTCCAACTACAGTGAGCCAAAGTTTAATGCTAGCTAACATTAAGTCACCCCTACAAGCTCAGCGGAAGGCTAGCCAACTTTTACTCAACTTCCAGAGCATATTCCCTTAACCCCACTCTTCTACACCTACACATTCCGCTTTAGGTCTAAAAGACAAGATTATGTAAAAAGAGTCAGTAATAAAATGAGCGGTGCTAATAATTTTTGAATATGAGATGGCTGTGTCATCGCTTCACACGTTACACTTAACACTTATAAACTTTCCTTGCCTTTTGTACTCTATAAAAAAACCTGAATAAACATGTCCACAAACAGGACTACATTTCATTTCTCTTTTAGTTGAATACTATACGCGTTTATATCAGGAGATTTTACTCGCCCAGAAGATGAATTCCCTACAATTATTGATTTTAATAGCCAAAGTCAATAAACTAATAGCCTAACACTGCATACATAGTATGTCAGCTCTCTAGGACACTGATTACAATACATACAGTACAACACGACACGACACGACACAACACAACTCAACACAATACAATGCAATATGTTGCAAACCCATTTCTGTTTATCAATACGAAGACAAGCTAGTTTTTTGTTGTTGTTGGAATACCGATGTGAACTGTAGGTTCACGTACTGAAGTATCCTCTCAACTATCTGGCTCTGTGGTTTTGTGCTTCTTGTGTACTCTGACCACTGTCTCCCCAAAACATTCACACATAGTCCAGTTACAACTCATAGTCACTGTTAGTGTTAGTAAGTATAGCCTGAGTAGGCGTATGCTCTACCTGAGTACTAGCTAGCTTGTTTGGACTGGGGGTTACATTGACTGGAATTGGGAAGCACCTGCACATAATTACAACATGGTATAGGAAAAATATATTTTAGCTCTTTTATTTTTAAGAGCGATGAATGTAAAGATAGCTGATAAGATAACAATAACGATTTTATGTTAAGTCTGACTGAAGTTTTATTTCAATTGTTAGATGTAATTTGGTAGATTTTATCTATCAATGAGTTCGTCAGAGTTGTCATAGCATAATAAATTGACATTCACTAATCCTTAAAACTGCTGAATCTGGCATTTTGGAAGCAATGGAGTGGCTTAGTGCTGGCTGCTTGGAGTGAGTGTTGCGGGAGTCTTCGGACAATGGTGGGAGTTCGTTTGATCTTGGTTTCGGTGCCCTCTTGCTATCGTGCGATTGGTCTAGAGAACTGGTCAGCCTGGTGTCCCTATTGTTATGTTGCCCAACTCTGAACTCGGTGTCTAGGGTCAATTTGGTCCTCTGTCAGTTACCTATCGAGTGCCAGAGGAGAATCATGTAATATATTATTTCTCCCTGCGTACACATTTAAATACTATTATTTACATTTTCTCTGACTGGAATATTTAAGATACAATTTTCCAAGGCATAATCAAGAACGTACTATCATAAGAAAGCACACACTTGGAAGGAGCGAAAGGTACGATATTTTCCTTTTATTACCATATTTTTACACAAACTCTTGGTAAACACTCCTTTGCATTTCTTTCTATATTTGCATACTTCGCATATACACGTATGCTTGTATTTTATATATTAATTCAAGCTAATTGACTCTAGAGCCTTACCATTGTTTTTTATAACATCTTTTCAGATTTTACGGTGAAATAGTACGACAAGATATTGCGTAGAAATAATAAAAGATTATCTACCAGATTATATCAGTACCATCAGTCATCAGTAAACCTACCACTCTCATTATTCAAGTGCTGTGAACTAGCATAGATTGCTAAAATGAACTTTTTCTTAGCCTTCTGAAAATTGAATAATGCTCTCTCAGTGCCTTAAATGTTTATTAGCATGGAATTATTCAGATAAGTTTCAGCCAGACAGTCACTGAGTGCTACTCTCTCACAGTTGTTCATGTTGTGATATTGGCTATCATTATATATGTATATGTGGTACAGCCTGATCATTCCATCTCTCGGGCCCATGTTAACGAGTCTGTTCGCTGTGCCAATAATCGCTTCCAACTCTGAGCGAAGCACTGTCCTCTGTACATCAAAACACCTGAAGAGAAAAATAAGTTAAGAATGTTTTGTTCACCACAATACACCTAACAAGCTAAATGTGACGATTCTTACAATTGCATTATCCTTTTGGCCAAAGTATTCTCTGATAAGGTCCCCATATTCCGGGACATGCCACAAATAGGAGGTATTATCAAGAGTTGTCTTTTCATGACATGTGAGAGGACAATTCATCATCAATTTTGTGTTATATATGATATACTGCTATTCTTATTCCAGGTGAGAGGAGATTGGTTGCTATCATGCCAATAAATGCATCGAAACCATTTGCTACATTTCCACGTGTGCACTGATAGCCCAACAACGAAATAGCTTGTTTATGCTTTTATGCCTATTTCCATCTTTCAAATGAAAATCCTGGGGACAGGACAGCACTTTTGAAGGCATCGTCATACATTTATGTATCCTACTGCTTGTTATGACACGTGAATCATTCTCGGTCCTATTTTATAGTCAAACTGGCTACAGAAAAAAAGTACTTAGCATAATTGAATTTAACAGAAATGATAATCGGGTGACCAAAATATAAGATACAAGTATGTTTGTCAACAAAAATATATCCTACGAGGTACGCTTGAAGATCAGTTTTAAATAAAACCGAACATGAAGGTCACTGAATCACCCATCATCAACTGCACAACTTGTATACCTGCTGTATCAAACATCCAAAACTTTCAGCATGTAAAAGTGCTACAATGCAGTGTGGTTTGAACTTGCAACTCCGTGAACAAAAGTCAATAGTGCTAACAGTGCTAACAGCTCAGCCATCCCAGCACATATGGGAAGTTGGCAATAAGTGGTGTCTATAAGCCAACTGTCAGTTACGCTATGCATAATGCGACACTACGGGTGGCACAATGACAATGCGGTTGGGGACATAATACAAAGTTACTGAAGCGCAATGTCCTATCTATACTGTTTTTATACCTGTGGTAGTGAGGTATTAGTTTTAACTTTTTTGATAAAGAGTGATAGAGATGTCAATGATAAAGCTTACAGGCGTTGCGTTCAGCGTAATGTATACTGTTTGTTGACAATGAGGAAGCCCTGTGTAATGTTAAAAGTCCCCTGCCTTATGTAATTGGAATCAGTGTCCTTGAGAGCCGACAATCTGTGAAAGATGCCTGTATTACTATTGACTTGACTATTAATATTGATTATCATAGGGAATTCCCCCCCCCCCACCCACTCATAGTATTCAACTAATTGAGTGCAGCTAATCATAACTGAACTTGATACGACTGAGTAATCAATAACTTTACATTCCATGTGAATACACATAAGCACAATGGGCATCATAATGATAAGAAAGCGATATAATGCCTATAAATAAAGGTGGTGAGAAGGCTTATCTATGATTGAATAAACATAAAGAGCTTGTTCAGGTTGCTTAACCTTGGCTTAACTAATACTGCTGTAACATTTTTAATACAGGTAGTAGTAAGGTGAGGTGTGTTAGAAGATTTGGAGAATCATGAGTGGTCGGAGTTATACAAGCAATAGCTTACTAGAAGATCATATCTCATGTTCTATCTGTACAGAAGTCAGACCTCTGAGAATACCTCCCTGTCAACATCTCATATGTGACAATTGTATAGGTGAGATTTTTTCTCCCTTTGCTGTCACCATTCTCCCTGCTGTCACTGCTGCAAGTTTGGAAAAGATTGAGCGTCGATCAGCAGCATATTTCTTTTCCTCTTTGCATACTCTAGTTCTTTACCGATGGCTAAAAACATCCTGTTACACCAGCAAGTCTGATTACCAAACAATCTTTTATTTCTTTTTGGGTCAGCTGATTGTGGCTCCTTTCACAGTAACTCCAGCCAACAATGAAACAAGTGGCACATTTGTTTGGTTGTCAAAATCACAGCCTTGTGCCTCTGTCCAAAGACTGAAAAATCAAGGTGTATTAAAGGACAGCAGTCATACTTGGTGCGAAGTTTATATCAGTTTACAGGCAGGTCAGACCACACCTGGGACAAGGAGCCAGTAGTCAGTAGACTGCAGTGGGATCCAAACCAGGGACCTCGGACACTTGAGTGTCATAGGTCAGCGTTCTTACCAACTGTAATACACCCTTCTCCAGCTACCTCCTACTTACAACTAAAGCAGCTGAAAAGACAATCATTAATAGATACAACATACAGTGGTGCGCGTACCACTGCACAACACAAAGGTCTTCAGCTAGAGACCATGATTCAAGCGCTGTTTCGAGACCTTCTCTAGTACAACCTCCTCATGGCTCTCCTCAGCAGCAGGAAGCCACCCATGTGTGTTGACGAGCATCTCAATCAATCTCATCGATCCCTCAGTGCATTTTGCCATTTTCGGTGTTTTGACATAACCTGTGCAGCGGGGTTTGCTTTCCACCAACTTATCGGCGCACAGTCGCTATCGTCAAGTGACCCGCCCCTTGTGTCATACAGCTCATACACGAGTCAGAGAGTTGACGCTACAGCCAGTGGGCTAACTGCGATCTCCTGTCTCGCTATGCTCTGCTCAGATCCAACTCAGACTCACTTTGATTTTTCACATTGCAGAGATTCATCATCTGGAACGGTTTCGTCTGGTAGACTTCCGTCTTTCAGCCAACATACATTGAGCCAATAAGAGATCTCGACTTGTTCCTGTCCTGTGTAACCTCAGTCAGTACCCTCCTGTCAACATTAATTTTGCATAGATCATTTATTATGTTTTTACCCCATGTACTGTGACGTTCTCCTCTGGACATTTTTAAGGGTCGTTCATACTCATCTAGGGCTTGGCGGATGGGGGTATCTTCTGGCAGTCTCATGACATGTCCCAGTAGTCGCAGACGTCTCTGAGCTATTTGTTTCACTCCACGGCTTTGCTCCAGTTATCTCATACACCCTCGCAGAAGTCATCTTCTCAGGCAATCTCACATTCAGCGTGTTTCTCATGGCTCTCCGATGGTAGCTATCTATTGAATCAGCCATTCCTTTGGTCATCGTCCATGTTTCACTGCTATAGAGAAATACGCTGGATATATATGCATTGAAAGCTCTGGTTTTGATGTCTGTGTTTAGTCTTCTATCAGTTGATATGTGGTGTATTTTCTTCTGCGTGTTGTTGGCTAGAATCTTCCTTCTGATAATGTCTTCACTCGTACCAAGCATCGTACCTAGATATTTGCACTTCCTCCATGCTTCTTCCCCATCTTTACTGACATTGTATTCTTCTGTTTTTCCTTCATTTATTAAACGGTTTTTTCACGTTGCTGATCCTGTGTTCACAGTTTGTCCCAACCCAGCATATATCATCTGCATACCGTAGTGGTATGATCGATCCTGTTCTTATTTGTTTACTGTAACAATGAGCTCTCATGAGGGGTGCTAGTTCTTTGTGATTTTTCTGTTCGTCGTCATCATTCCTTTCCTGGTTCATGGCTTTAGCTAAGTAGAGAGTAAAAAATATTGGGGATAGGCAGTCACCTTTGGGTACTCCTATGTTGGTTTTGAACTCATTTCCGATTTGGTTGTCTATTTTGACAGAGATTAAGCTACTCTAATTAGGGTTTTAAAGTCATAATCCCGCTCAGCCTTCTACCCCGAGCAGTTTGCTAACCTTCACGCAATCCTCTAAATCTAATCCCTATAAGGATTATAACAAAGGGAATTTTCGCGAAACCTGTCTGTCATCAGCAAACTATACCATCTTCCTAAGGTCTTCACAGGCTGTTCTGTAAGCGTGGGAATACACTCTGCTCCTTTGAAGTAAGTATTTGGTACAGGTTTACCTTTGCACAAAGACAGGGACCGGCTCTTGGTAGGTTTGACTCGCATAGCATATCTCTCCATCAACTCATGCAGTCTATCAATTGAAGCTACAACCTGGGCCTTGTCTGCTGGTGATGTTATTGTAATATCCCTCATATAGGCCCTCATCTGCGAAATTTCTAGTTATTCACAACCGGGATTCCATTCAAACCGCTTTGTGAATTATGTATATATGTATCTCCATCACCATTACGAATAGCAAAGGTGATATAGCGCATCCCATAGGGATGCCTACTGCCAGCTTTTGCCAGGTCTTTTTAAAGTTCTTAGTATTGAGTCGCATTTTTTATAATAGCGCTCGACATTAAGCTTCGCTTGTCGGGCACCCAGAAGTGTGTTAGTACGAGGTAAATTATGCTGTGCGGTACAGAACCATAGGTATTGGCTGAATTTAACCAGACCATATCAAGGATTCAGCTTGCAGATTTTCTTGCTGATCAATTCACGCTCATTTGCTCAAGACTTCCAGGGAATCCTTCTGAACCGATGGATCAATGAATCCATTGTTCATAAGATAATCTTCTTCCAATTTTTGCTTGGTTGTTTAGAATAGGGCCGTCCAGAATTGCCTTTGCCGATTTTTGCATCATTGTAAATTGTATACAAGCCAAATGTAACATGTATATCTATTTTTTTAAAGGATGCCTGATGTATGCTTACAATTGCGCAATACGCCATAGACCTTAGCCTTTGATATACTCTCTTTGTCTAAACAAAGCCCTTTCTATAACAAGCTTTCAATTCAATCAATGGATGAGGCACAATAGACCAATGTCCAAAATGCAACAAGTACAATCGTAATCCACTACAGTTTGCCTAATACTGTTATTACCAAAGATTGTAAATTGTTAATACTACATTTTACAAAATATTCTGATTATGAAATAAATCATCGATGGTGCTGATTCGACTTGAGTAATTTAGCAGAAAATCTCATCATTCAACATCAAATGTGGAAATAAGTCTTAGGCACAATTGGTCTTGATTGGTTTCCCATCTTATTTCAACGTTTAATATCTCAACAAGATCTTTTATTTATGTGTAGTTTAGTTGTAATTTCCATGTATAGACAGGTTAGCTAACCTTTTTCAAACATCTGATTGTCGGGGAAAGTGCATGAGTTTTATACTATTCAATCGACTCGCCCCACGACCAATAGAGCCTCCTGAGCCAAGCTACTATAAGTGCATAGAAAGCTAGTGTAACTGTGAATGGTTATTAATATTATTATAATTAAATATGATACATCCCTCCACAATATACTGACTCTGTGGGTTTGAAAAGATCGCCCTTGTACTTTTGGGATGGCTTATTTAGTCAACACAAACGGGAATTCATCTTTAAATTTAGAAATTGTGGCTAAAACAGATTATATTTTATTTGCTTCGATTATTTAATGCAGAAAGCGTGCTCAGAAGAATGAAATGGATTTAAGAGTTGGTGGCATACATTTAGTGTGTCAGTTGCTCAGCACGCATGCATTGGGTTCTGTTAGTCACCAGGGCTTGTCAATAGGCAGGCATGAGTAACTCTTTGATTACAGATTTTTGCAAGAATCCGATCTATGAATACTGAATTGCAATCCACCTATCATAATAAAGGGAAGGTTACCAAAATATGTGCAAATCTCGGTACTGAGCATAGGGATTCATAGGTTAAAATTGAGATAGGCGCTGGACAACGTTTAACACAGCGTAATTTATTATGCTAGCAATTTTAATTGTAAGCAGAGGCTGTACACACAGCATTATACTCATATAATGTTATCATGGTTGCTTTTCATAATAATGTCTAATCGTGTGCCTAATTAAAATTTTTTTTAAAAACAGGCGCTTGAGCTATTGTTTGATGACAAGATTAAGTGAACATAATCTCATAATGGTGTTGGTTTGCGTTGTCGCAATGTCTCTCTGTTTAGTCCTACAATCAAATGATTTACTATGTAGTGCTCTCATATTTACAGGTAGGCATTCTAGAAGTGATTGCTGGCATAAGGCTCACAAACAATGGCTAATAATTTAGGCTAGCACAATTTAATTTTGAATATTATCATGGGCTTTGGCCCCTGTAACTCCTTGCACTCTGTATGGCATCACAGCCCTCAACACAGTGAACAATAATATCCTCATGTCAAGTAGATACCATAGTAAATACCTTTCATACTGTGATTTATCTGGATACCCAACTATATAAAACCATATTGACTTCAAGCTGTTGATGGCATATGGCCAAGGAGCTATTAGTGACTGCATTTGAGAATTTTCTAGCTCAAATTAAGCTGCAAAATAAAATCCCTCATGCCTTCTCTGGTTTTTACCCGATCATAATCGAATAGTAACTAGAAACTAGAAGTATTTTATATCTGATATAACATGCTTCTATAATATAAATACTACTACCATTAGGGCTTCTTTGAGGGAAGGATTTGGGATTTGAACGTGACACTTGTTTTTGCTCAAATCAGCAGCACTGCCCAATCTTCTATGAAACATTTTGCTTGAAAGACAGTAATTTATTTTTGAAACAACCCTGATAAACTTCAATAATTTTTTATTGACATTGTTTCCTCGATTAATCTTTTTATTTGAAATGTGATGGTGTCAGGCCATCTTGTGTATTTCTTGGGAGTATAACATTTTATTATTGTTTGATGGGTATCCCTGGCTCAAACTTTGTTCATATCACTGGATAAGGTGGGTTGATTCAAGTACCAGTAGATGAATTATGCGACCTCATTTAATTCACTTGCTCAAAAAGTATTGCCAAGTCCAGCTAAAAATAAAAAAAACAGTAGTATTGAATTTGGATTGGAAATATTAAATCAAATATCTATCGCTACCTGCTGTTTAAGTAAGAAACAGAAGATTGGGCTGCCCCTAAAGAGGGACGCAAGGTGCCCTAAATCCTCATACTGAGAATGTGATACATCCTAGAAAACTAGAATTCATCCTAAAGGTGAGTCCATAGAAGACCTCCTAATCGTGAGTGTGCAGCAAGCTGCCAGAAACTGAAACAGGCACTAATCGGCCATTGGCACTGACACTTTGATCTTGCAAGTATAAGGGTTTATGGAGAGTTATTCAACGAGATTGACACAATTGATTGTTCTGCTTGGTGCTTTGAGTTTGAAAAAATATCTGTATACAGGAAAAACTGATATTTGGAGACATTCAATTTTTGATCCTAGATTCTTCTGTAAAGAATTCTCTATGTCGAGCCAGATACAAGGATGGGATATGAAAAATTAGGCAAAGTGGGATAACTTCTAGTTCATAATAAGAACGAAATTGTATGAAAATGAGAAGATAACTCTACAGCAACTTGAAGCCAAAATACTTTTAATGAACTGAGTAGGAAATTTCCTAAGCTGATGCAGCTTTCCCTAGCTACATCGTCACACTCTTTTAGCCTCCAACCCCTAAAGACTTAAAATCTATATTGCACACAAAAAACTCATAAGCCTATAGTATGTTTGGCTGTTACAGGGATCGAACAAAAAACAGCATACTTTTTTTCTTCTATTCACTGTCCTTGTCAGAATAAAAATTGGTACAACTAATGGCTACACAGTAGACATTGGGGCGGGGAACCTCTTCATGGGCACACAAATAATTACCGTGTATGAAATATATTTGTTCTTAATATTTGTCAGGGAAAGATAAAACACTTTGTGAAACATCTAGCTGTGAGCACATGGTCGACCTTCGATGCAGTGACTGCAAGAAATTCATTTGCTAGAAGACGTAGAATGTGTCTGGTATAAAAATGAGGATGCTGTGAATCGAATACTGTTGGTCAAGCAACTAGGTACTGTAAATTTTTTTAAAATGATCGAGAGGAATGAGAGACAATTTTCAGTGTTTCTGTGTAACAGTAAGACGAAATCCTGACATAGATTTGAGCACTTTAACTTATTTTTTGCACCAATTATTATATAAAATACTATTGTTGCAAAATCAAATCCAAAGTTGGCTAGGCTGTAGAGGGGAGGGGATACTTGGAGTGTCTAAGCAAATATAGACAATGGACTTGCTTGTCATTAATTGTAATAATGAATTAGACATATTCAAGTAATGTATCATGCAGTGTTTTTTATTTGTTACAACTGTAATCAAGATGCTGCCCGTGTCTGCCGCTTCTATTTTCTCTGAAATTCATTAAAACCTAAAGTTAAGATAAAAATTAAAAAATTTGCTTCTATATGAAAGAAACTATCTTTTGTTCAAGAAACTGGAGCTGATGATGTCAAGGATCCAACGGTGATGTTAGCCATGAGCAAGATCACAGCTCAACCTGACCTTACAAAAGCTTCAAATTTTGAAAAATGCACTGGGAAAAAAACTGAATCAATCTTTAAAAACATAATAAAGCCTAGTAGAGCACCTGAGATAAGCAACAGTCTTACCCTAATTAAGGTAAGTGGCACACAATCTACAGAATTTCAACCACTGATTGGTCAGAAAGCGAACTGTTACAACTGATAAGGGCAGAGCACACTATAATTATTGATATCTTAGCCCGTAATAACTCTGATAATGCACTGATGAGCAGACTAAAAAAATATACAGCCGTAATATGTTTTGTAAACTGTAAATTGTAAATAAGGAACTAACTGTAACAAATCGATTGCTCTATTATGAAAGTTAATTAGGTCGAATAAAGCATGTGTTTTCAAATTGACCAATGAGGGTCGGGCGCAAGTGGTCCGGAGCTAATCAGGTCATTGACCCAAGGCGAAGAGCTAATAAAACTGTGACACTGAAGGAATACACAATAGCGTGCTCTGGCCTTTAGAAGCAAAGAATCCAATTTTGCAATTTGAAATTTGTTATTGATTTAATCCAGTATTAATATAATTCTTCAAATTGAGTTAAAAATTGATTATTAATAATTGATATAGTACGATGGCTATGCCAGTACTCAGCTAGTTAGTAGTACCAAGATACTAGTGAAATGACTTACTAAGCCTGAGCAATGACGTAATTAGCAAATGTAAAACCGTCCTCGACTCGGTACTGACTCGACATGGCTAAACCTGCCAGGACCCATTCCAGCCTTAGCATTGCCATCATTTCATTGGATGAAAAATTTGTCAATTTATTATCTGTGTTTACAGCATCATGCACCAAATCAGAAATCTAAACTGTCCCGGCATCCAGGTACTTGATTACTACAATTATTATAAAACTCAATCTCCACTCACGATATGTATCTATTATTAATTCATGTTATTGTGTGCCATGTAGTCTCACTTTAAAGTCACCAGAATTGCTTTGTATGCAATGGTCGACAAAAATGAGAATTTTATTCAGAGCCACGTCTACATGTATCATTTTAGAAACGACCTTCATTAAAAAGTCTGGTGAATTTATTACAACGTTTGACAGCAGTCTGCCTAACGTAGTTATTGGATAGATCATAGTTTGAATACAGGTCTGATTTTAAGCAAGGTGGATATTTGTTGGTGTTGCGCAGAGAACGAGGGAAACTATGTGGCTTATGATTTGGATATAATAGTTACAAAGTTCTTTTAAAGCTATATTAGCACCTCCCCACATCCGATCACCTATGGACACAGTTGAAACTAGGACCTTTACTGGGGAGAAAAATCTTCTCAATTTTCCTAGACTGCTAATGCTGCCTTCTCTTTATAGCTCTTTGAGAAATGTATATTTTATAAAATTTGAGTGCATGGTCACATGAAATTGGGCAGATTATTTGAGAAATTTGATAATTGGCATGTGGTTTGTCATACTTTTTTTCCAAGCAAATATCATGAACCCATTGGTGCTACTTCAGCTTTGAGTAAAAAAAATGGTTTCAAAGTAATCATTCATTGTTCCAGAAACCAGAGCAGATGATGTGGTTCACCCACCAGGCAAAGAAGCGATCAGCAAGATTTCCCCTAAACCTGAATGTGAAGAAGCTGGCAATGTTAAAACAGACACACGAGAGATGGGCAAAACAGTCGTTGACAAACTCATAAAGCCAACTGCAGTGCATGAGGTAAGCATCAGCATTTTACCAAGACCCTACCCTATTCAGCTTACAACCTTTATACATCGTACAATGGGTTTTTGACCTGTGACCTCCACTGATACCCATATTTGATTTCCTGGGGTCGGTTGAGTGGACAACGTGGAGACAGTATGCAGGTTATGAGCGAGACTTTATGTAAAACTAAATCAACAAACTTCTTCTCTCAGCATCCACCGTATATTATATCTGAAATGCAAGGACAAGGACGGTATATAACTATTGCAACAAGCTTTACAAACCAACAATTAAAAACATGCATTTTCAGCAACTAAATAGCCACCTGGCGGCTTTCGAAACAAAGGCAGCAAACAATGTGGCTGAAGAGCAGATGGCTAAATCAAAAGTGAGCGCTAAGGAAAATGGAAGAAGGAAGAAGAAGGCATTGCCAGCGAGGCACCTCCTGGAAAAATCAACAGCGGCTAGTCAGGTAGTATGACATTTTTTTATTTATGATTGGCTCAGCAATCCAGGAATGAATATATTATGTGAAATCAGTGGAATATCACACCACCTGTATGAGTTGAAGAAAATTCAGCAGTCTACTGACAACTGAGCTCTGTCTATGTGCTCTTGCCTGCGCTCAAACTGAGAACAAAAACTGAGAGCATTGGAACATCAAAATATGACAGTCTTTTCAACTAACTGTATGAAACCAGGATAATAATTATATGGCAGTAAGGCTGTGATATCATAAGTTTGCTGCAGGCATTACAGATGCGCAGCAAAATTATATGAAAAAGATTCTATTTATGTATATTGTACTATGTGATAAAGATGTAATAACCTATCCCATTTTTTCTGTCGTCCAAAGTTTCAACCACAACAACAGATAGCAAAGCTCTCACAGTACCCAGGGCAGCCTGGATATTATCTACTTCCTGCTGGCGACCAACCACAACAACAAGGTATGCTACCATAATATCTATATTTATTGAAACATTAGATGGCATTACTCAAGTTTCAAGTTTCTGGTTGCTTGATGCATGATGGTGGAAATAGTCTAGTGTTTTCCGATAGAAACTTGCATTGATGACCCCTGATATGTCCATTAGACATGACTGGTATCGCTTGTGATCAGATAAGGTACATCACAAATTGGTATGTCACTATATCTGCTCAATAGTGATTAGCATCCCTTTTATGACAGCATTAATGGATTCTGAGGTAACAACAAACGACCCTAGGAAGTGAGAAAAATGATTCAAATAACCTGAAAAATACTCAACATCCCCCAAGAAACAATAGAGTGAAGGCTGATTATTATCTCTAGGTATCGACTCAAATTTAGTTGCTTGAGTTTTTTTTATTTCAGAACCATCGTTTTATTGGTATTAATTTTAAATATGTGTGGATCTGTGTACCTAAATCAAGGATAAAGAAAATCAGTGCCTAGTGACGTTGGCTATAGTTATTTGCTCAGATTGTAGGCAAAAACATGTGAAAGACATCTATTCTGTGTCAAAGGAATTGCATGATGCCAGCCTGTTTTAAGGGCAGTCAAAGGGGAAAATCATGGTAATTGGCTATTGTACCAAATATACCAGCGTAATTCATTCATAATCCCAATCAATCTCACAATGGGCCCCTCTGGGCACCTGGTAATTAAAAACAAGAGGTTTTTCAAAATTGACATGCTGAAAATTGGTAGGTTCAAGCCCCCTAGCCCTTCCGGCGAATGCACTACTGAATCTACCCGACATACCAGCAATACCAGCTTGTGGCAAGAAAATCAAAAGTATCATAGAGAAAAAAGAGTAGAGGAAACTAATGGATACTAAGTTGTTGCAGCTCTAATGCTGCCATCCTGAGTGAAATGCTGCCGCTCTAGATTATCGTCAATTTGACAAGTTTGGTTAAGGAAACTTTATACCACCTAGTCCTCAGTCCTCTGTCAATAAAGTTCCAACTCAGTGAGCATGGTATACGATAGGCCAATTTAAAAATACCATACAAGGCTAAGACCAAAGCTAGCAAAACCTTGCAGAATCATAATCAAATTTAATTGACCAGTAATTGTGTGTATTAATGATGTCACTTGTTAATTTTCGGATGTTATTAAAATTACAATTGACAAAAATTCACTGTGCTGCTGCATGAATTTTTCTCCATTACTTTTGCTTAGTAATAGTTCAGTTAAGCAACATTTTTTGTGCATTGAAATTCTATTTCAAAATCACTATGTTTCCATATGCCGGTGTGGCATGGATTTGAAGGCCAAATTGGATACATGCAATTAGCATTTACACTTAGTTCCCCCAGTTAATATCTGAGCTAACAATGATAACCTGAGTATCAACATAATATGACAGAACCAATATAAGGCAGTCAAAAACCGAGATTCTTACGAGAGCACCGCATTAGAAAAAGACTGAGCAGAATGCAGTGGCCTGTTGTAATATTTATCAAATGTTCTGCGCGAAGACCATCCCGCAGCCTTCAATATAAAGTTAATGTCAGTCCTGGCTACTGCCTTTGAGGTGGCGGCAGAGCGTACACTATGCGCCTTAAAACAGTTAAGAGCACATGAGTCATGTAATACTACACAAATTCATCTACTGAGGGTCTGAGCCGACACCAGATTATAAGGTTTCTGTACGCTAATAAAGAGCTCACTACATTTCCTGATATCAGATGTTCTACGTATATAAGCCTCCAAGCATTTTATCGGACATATACTGTCATTTTCGACAAATCTACAAAGTTCTATACTTGGGTGAAAACCAGGTCTGGAGGTCTTTAATAAAGTGTCTATAGTCAGCACAACTCTATCGGTTTTATGACAAACATTGTCTACGGTCAAAGCAGCTAGAGTCTGAACCCTTTGGCCCGAAGTTAGAGCTAACAAGGTAGCACATTTCAGTGTCAACTGTTTGATTAATGCTGTGTCATTGTCAATTTTCTCTAAGCTGGCCAATACAGCACCACATCCCAAGTTGATAGGTATCTAGGCAACGTAGGTCTAAGCTTAAAGACCCCTTTCATGAATCCAGTATCCAGCGCGTGCTTGCCAAAGTCTTTCACCCCATCGCCCTCAGCAATGTTAGCATACTGTGAAATGGCTGATCTGGCAGTGTTGATGTTTGAGTAGCTCTTACCTCCTTTGTACAGTGATGTAAGATACTCCACGCCTAGAGCGACAGGTATGTTGAAACCATCGACATGACCTTGAGCGTTGCAGTAATCCTGGAACAGTCGAAATGCTGACATATACTGTGATATTGTACCTTTAGCCAGACCTTCAGTGAATATTATTGGAGCATCGTCTGATAGTTGGTGTTTGAAACGTCTTAGCGTTTTCCCCCAAACCTAAAACAAGTAAGGTGTAATTTGTTCCAGATTGGATGTTCTTTAGAGGGATCATGGCACAGTTTCACTGTGCCTTGTGTAACTGGCAAAGAGCCAAAGGTTCACATATTATGGAATCAAGAACAACTGGAAACCAGTTCTGCATAGTAAACAACCTCTGCAATTACCTGCCAAAGAAGTGGATTTTCCAATTTGAAACCTCTGTTTACTTTTAAAAGATTTTTTTATACTGAAAAAAACGAGCACCCTTCAGGACATTTATTCTAGAAAAATTATTTCCCTAGCAAACGGAGAGCATCATATCAATTGTTAATACTCCACTAGGAGTCAGCAAGATATAATGACTAATAGAGTGCGCTTCTGTGTTTTTTCTCTAACAATTAGTATATTTGTTACACATAGAGAGTTGATGATATGTGAGGAATATGTTGCACGCTGACTTTTACTGTAAGGCGTTTAAATGATTTTCATAGATTCATAGGAGAATTGTTCAAGCTTGAGATGTTGGTGCATAAGATCATGCATGACTGCGTGGTAAGCTTACTGAAGGTAGCTGATGAAGAAAGTTTGGAGTGCTTGTGTACACTTTTGAATACAATAGGAAAAGAGCTAGACACTGACAAAGCTAAGGTATGAAAGTCTCTGATTTCAACTCTTACAATTGAAGTGACACGCTAATACAAGAAAACGCATGTTATATTATTTTCCATAGTTTCACCATATGTCAGAAAGACATATTCAGGGATATTATTTGCTTTGCTCGGACGCCAATCTGGCTTTCTGCTCTCACCTAAGTACATAATTGTTTAGAAGCTGTGGTGAATTTCATGAAGATATTTTTAGTTTTCAAATCATTTGAATCAGTACTACCAGAATCTAGACAACGCTAACGTTTAAAAAGTGATGGCCGATGTTATACTTGACTGAAGAACGAAGCTTCATAGTGATGTTGTGCGTCAGCACCTGTTTGCCTGGCTCGTTTTTAATTGGTTGGCAATAACAGGAAATTGTTAGAAATCTGGTTGTATTGTGTTTAAGCAATGCACCGTAACTTACTTGAAACCGCAAGTTACACTTGGATGTTCTCTTAATACTTGCAAGCATTTGGTTATGAGAAAAAATAAGGGTATCTTCAAGTAAACACAAACGAACAGTTGGCTATGTATCGTGTAGGTCAACAAATGACTTTTTTAACAACTACTGTTATCTGTAAACTGTTGGAAAATCGAAATAACTAAATTGATAGGTAATAGATGACACTGTATTGGTTATTGCATCAACGACACAGGCTTCTCACAATTTCTGAATGGCTAACAACATCATCACACAAAACAATCGTGCAAGACTGGTCAGGTTCAAACATGGCTTGTATTGATTTCCATAGCTCATGAAGATTTATGCACCAAGAAGCACAAGCATTTTCCTCCCACCTTTAGTCTAACCTTAACACAACAATACCACCATATCAATCAAGGTTTCGGATCATCTGCCTTACAGCCAAGGACAAACCAGTATTTTACTGAGATGAAGAAGATGATGGTCAGTGTCATAAGAAGGTCTCATCCAGGATCCAAAGTCTTTTACAAGAGATGATCGAGCTGAGAGAGGTGAGTCACCCTTTTGCAAGCAAGCAACTTACAATAGCATAAAGGTCAAACTTTCCCCTCATTCAACACTGATCATGATATGATATATTCGCTTTAGAATGAGTGGAAGCCCCAATGCATCCAGGCAAGCAGTGACCCGCTGACAATAAAGGAGGTTCCAGCAGAGGCTCATAAGAGGTATATAATAGTAGATTCAACTCAAATCCCAAAACCCAGGTATGCAATACATACGCAATACATTCATATTATATAGAAGTTCCTGTTATATGGTTGAATTTTCGAACAATATCACAGCTTCATATCCCTTACCAAATCTAGAAGAATGGATCGTGAAAAGCAGGAGCCTAGGGGAGAGGTGTATGACAATGTGGGACGGGATTGCAAACAAATTTTGTAGATATCGCAGAATTGAGAGTAGTGTCTCTCTATAGTATTTGATGATTTGACACCACCTGTAGGTGAGTGTCAAGAGAGCCAACTTGCAAGACTACGGATAAGTGGTTATATCTATATATATATATTATATATATGTATAAATTATAAGCTGATAAAGTTATGAATGATACATAAGACCATGCATAAAACAAATGACTGAATAATTCTACTACAGGCTGGCAGAATAACAAATAATGTGAGCACAGGAACGATCCTCAATAATACTGTGTGATAAAGACTTGGGAGTAATAGGTGGTCAAGGCTGTGAGGAAGAATTCCTTAAACTACTGCTGCCACTCATGCAAATTTGTACTCATTGAATTCTGCATAGCTCCAAGATAATTAATTGAGACTTAAATCTCATAATTGTCACCTAATGGGCAAATAATTTGCACAAACTGATCTTCAAAATCAGAGCATGAAATCTATGCACCAGCTAATGACGTGTACAGTATGCACTAGTAAGTCGGTAACTACGTCACCGGTGCCGGTAGATAATTAATTTCATACCCTAATTTTGACGATCAGTTTGCGCAAGTTATTTGCTCATTAGGTGACAATGCTGAGATTGCAGCCTCATTTTATTAGTTTTGAGCTACACAGAATTCTACAAGCACACATTTGGCTGTGTGGCAGCAGTGGTTTAAGTAATTAGCAATTCATGATAAGAATGTATTGCTATAATGAGCGAAAGAGAAGAAGCTCTTTCAGAACATTACCAGCATCTAGAATGTCACAAAATTGTTAACTTTTATTTTCATATATACCAGATTCCATTACAGGCCACAGAGAGGTGAACAGGATGGCTGGAATTAGGTAGGAGGTAGTAAAATGCCTCTTCGTATAGACCCAAGTAATCTCAAGCCCAGAAATCCCACAATTAGGGTAAGTGACATGGTACAACTCGGACAGAGTGCTGGTTTCGGCAGTGGATCCAGCTTTGATAAGGGATCATGCTCTTAAGTAAAACGCTACCCTACACCAACTCAATACACAGAAGTCCTAACACTCTGAGCAACAGATTGTCAGTAAAGAAATGTGACCAAAGATTTCCTGCTTTCAGTCACATGCTTCATACTATTGATGACATTATTTATATGAAATCCGTCATATAGGTAATTTCTGAACAATATGCAGCAGAAGCAAGGTCTAAGGTAGTCAATCAAAAATCACTTCCTTCATCGGGCAAGCTACATGTCTATCCATCCTTATCCACTGTCAAAATAGATACCTCAGGTCCGGTCGGTCTTTTCTTGTTACTGAGCTTTTTTGATGTATCATAGCTTGGGAAGAGAAGTGCCTCATTTCAAAATGATTCATAAATGTACTAACACTGTTTTATTTCTATATCACTAAGTATCAAATATTCATCACAACCAGATATATGTTTTTGTTTCCAAGAAGTTGACTACGAAACCCTATTTTTCCTTCCCTCTAACATTGTCCTTGATGAAACGCGTAGTCTTATGTGCACATTGCCCTCAATATTCTTGATCAGTCGAAGAAGTAGGTAAATAAAACATACAAAAATAAATTCTTTTGCATCCTATCTGTATAGTTTATCTGTAAAATTCATCTAGATCTTTGATGTTATCTTGCAGCTGGCCTCAAGAAAGTCAATGTGTCTGCACTATAGGCTTTATCGGAATCAAATGGAGCCCACACATTGGACAACCATTGTGTACACTGCTGATTCATAAACCACAGGTTGCAATGAGCAAAGCTATTTAATTGTTGCAGTCATTTCTGACAAGTGACTCAAAGATATAACAATTTAAAGATACATGTCTGTCACACTTATCATGATGATGTTGCATATTATGCATTGTTAAACATAATGAATAATATGGTTACTTCGTCTGCACTACAGCCAGCAGATGATGACTCTTCAAACAATCTCAGTTTCAGTGACATCTGAATTGTCTACGGCAGTGGCGTATATTAGCACTCACGGCCCACGGATTTCCGTGAGTGACTGAATAGCTCAGTGTGTAGAGCGTCTGCTTTATAATCACTGTATATCAGATTGTTGTGGGTTCGAATCCCATTTAGGGCAGTTTTTTTTCAAAATTTTTCCTGTAATCTTCTACTGCTATTGAGTTGTTTTCTGAAAGTACCCAACAGCTCAGTGAGCTATTGAAATACCTCAGTGAGCTATTGAAATACCTCTCTGCTTGCACTATTTTGCTACCGATATGCAAAAATTTCCGCCCCTCCCACACCCTCCCCGCCACGCCTACGCCGTGTGGATCGGGCAGCGCCCGATCATTATGCTCATCTCTAAAAAGTCAGTGAGTGAAAATTTTTAGAATATACGCCCCTGGTCTATGGTTAGTGAGGGCAGTCATTCATAATTATTCATTTTGCGCTGCAACCACCATTGGTGTTGCAACAGGGTGTGTAGTAAATTATATCAACATTGTTCCAGTCCACCATTGGAGTTATCAGTTTCGTTAATGAACTGTGACAACTTGATGGCAACTTACAAACTTGCAAACCCATGAAAAGCACAAATATTTTGATCACAATAAATATTGGTGGAAAAAATTTCCAATATTAGTGAAATTTATCCTATATCATAAATCTTTGGTCCACTTGGAGCCTCGAATGTAATTATAAAATAAACAGCAAGAAACAATCAAAACAAACCAATCACAGCCACATGGATAAGTTTTCACATATTCACACTCAGAAATGTCTGAAACATAAAAAAACCTGCTGCGTGGTTTTAAAACAGTCCTACCAGGGCAGGCATCTATGAAAAGCTTCCGATTTCATATAGATGATTTAGCTATGAACTCATACTTAAAATGTCATAGGTTTGAATAAATTTTGTTCCAGGTTTATTTAGTTTTCATTTATTAATTTTAAAAATTTCTGTAGCTCTGATAGTACGGATGAGAAGATATGACCTCAGTATCTTAATTATCCTTTCCTTAACAAAAAGTGGCAACTCTGAGTCCTGTATAGTGACAGCCAGCATCTTATACTGACACTCAGAAAATTTCAGCAGATTCCCATATGCAGGCAAAACTGTGATGATCATTATAATTTATATATAATAATTATTCTCGAAGCATCATCTATACATAAACTCACACACAGACAAAAATTAGAATCAGCTCATAATCAAAATTCATTTTGGCAAATAGAGGTTCCATTGATTCCAAGGTATTAACCCAATTTCACCCTTAGAATAATCAAATAAGTCTTTTAGCCTTTATTTACAGTCTTTTTAGGACCTGAGTTTATCAGTAGTAACCTATCCAGAATTTCACCGATATCCTCTTAGGAAGTTTTGGATGAGGCTGACGATGTAAACAGGGCTTCTATGTCTGATTTTGTGTACGCTCGTGCATGTAGATAATATGTATTATTCCTACGAGTCCATAACTTTGGTTTGCTGAGCCTGAGCTTTGTCGTGTCTATACGCTGAGGCTTTATACTACCTCCTACCTGACTCCGGCCTACTTGTTCACCTATCTGTGACCTGTAATGGACTCTAGTAAGTTCAAATTGTGACTATTAGAATAGCTTAGAAATTGATGATGTTCTTTTCAGGATACTGCCTACTCATTGATGGAAATTTATACTGATTCATAAATACAAAAATATACTATGAATCAGTTAGAGAGAATGAGAGATGTTGAACACTACTGTACATACACCTCTTCATTTACCCGCTATCACTATCATGTATCTCATGCAAGCTGTTCAGACAATTTTTCCACTGATCTATAAAGTTATACCAATTCCGTCAGCCATTTACAAATGTATTTGATGAGACAATAATTCCAATGCTGTCTACTCAGAGAACACTAATCCTAATGTGTTGTTCACAGTGATTTTCAATACTGTGATCCTTCAAGCACATTATTATGTTTATCAAAATAACATACATTGGCTGTGCAAAGTGTCGGCTCTGGCTGCCTCGGTTTGGTATCTGAGCCTTGATTACTTTCATCTGCCTCTCATGAGCCTCAAGTGCAGCCTCTGCGCGAATCTCCTTTATTGTTTTTGGACCACTGAATTCTCGACGGGGCTTCCAGTTATTCTAAAGTATATTTACATCATAGTTTGATGAGGATCATTGCATAGATAAGTAAGAGAAGTGTTTTACCTAAAGGAATTTTTTAAATATCTGTAAATGCTTTGGAGACTGTTTATTACTGCAGGCAGAGAGGGTAGTATAATCAATGAGCTATACCAACATTTTAATTTCATCCTCGATTCTGCTTATCTATTGAAGGTTGCTTTTCGTTGAAAAAGAATCTCACCTCTCTAAGCTCAATAATGTCTTGTAAAGCAAATCGCATCCTTGTTGAGGCTTTCTTAGGAGACAGACCATCGGCTATCTTCTTCATCTCAGTAAAATATTGGTTTGTTCTCGGCTGGAAGCAGGATATATTAAGATAGTGATTGCAATGGTGACAGTTTTATGATATAGGAAAGGGGAGGCTAATGATGTCAGGTGCTTTGACAGAATTATTTTAATGATCGGCGGAAGGTAATCCTTGTCTGTTGCCTTTAAGATTGAGAGACAAGAAATGAGCTTAGAGCATAATGGACGTCTGATTTGAAATACCTGTTTGGTGTAAAAACAATATGTAAGGGAATATCCCCTAAGCTCTGCCATCGATAGGGGAATTCCCTGCAGGTCCCATGACAAATTGTGTTGAAGAGCATTGCGTATTTTTATATTCTAGTATCTAATCAAGCTCTTGACCTAGACTTTTAACTTCTAAACCCTCACAAGAGCCCATGGAGAAATATGATTGGATTACAAAAGCTCCTGTTTCCAATAGTTGCCATAATTAACTCTTAGAGACTTTGTTTGAGGCTGCTCTTTTGTATCACATCTTATTCTCCATATTTTATTCTATCATGTGAGCGATTTTCAGCTTTATAATCCAAATATTGAGGAAGTTATGGCCTCTCAAACTTCCAAGGTGACGGCAATTTATCGGCAGTAAGAATCAGCCGGCAATCCCTAGGGTACGTCACAACCATCATACTTATTACGATACACTAATAAATATGTTGATGATCAAAATGTTCAAATCTGTAACGGTCTCGAACCCAGGTCCAAATGGCTTTGCAGGCGACGCCGCTAATACTGAGCTATATTGTCTACTTACTAACCTAAATGGCTAGTTGGCTAGTTGCCTATAGGTATGGGGACCCGGGTTCGATTCCCACCCAGGTCTGAATTTTGATCATCATCTTATCTGTGTGATTATTAGTGTACTAACTAATAACTCATAATGTCTATATCACATGTCTAGGTTGTGACATACCCCAGGGGAAACATCCGCTTATTCCCAATGCCAATTGAAGGCAATCACCCTGGAAGTTTGAGAGGCCATAACTTCCTCAATATTTGGATTCTAAAGCTGAAAATCGCTCACATGATAGAATAAAACATGGAGAATAAGATGTGATACAAAAGATATGGATACACAAGGTTCACAATCCCTGTAAGATCTTTCTCTGATATTACTGGTAGTTTCAATGTCTACAAATCAAGAATTGAAAAACCATGACCATGTGGCCCAATAACTGGTCAAACGCATAATTATATGTTAAATGTTGCCCGTTTTACTCCTTGATCTTTGAGAAAACCAGGCATCTCTAAAAATGCTGCCCTATATTGAGAATGATTTCGGTGTGATTCATTTTCAGTCTGTCATTGTATTCTCTGATTATATATCTGCAACGATACTGCTCTTTCAAAACAAGGTTACAAGAGCATTTACATGTCAAAAGAGGGATGCATTTCCGTCAATTGAACATTAGTCCCTACCTTTTTGAGAATAACTCCAACTTTTTGTGGTGTGACTTTGTTGAGCATGCCTCTCATAGTTTTGAGCAAACAGTTGTGGGCTCTATCTGCTTCTGTTTCATTTTCCTGCTCATTACCTCCAAGTCTCCATGGGTTCTCTACTCTCTACCAAATAAGTTCAAACAAAAGTCACTTATTTTCATCTTATTTGTTAACGTTAAAGGCCCTTAAAATGCATCTCCTACTCTATCTTCAACCAATAAGTTTGGAGAACGGTAAATGTGTTCACTCAGTTCGAACTTTTGTATAATATATAGGGGTGAAGAAGGGACTGAGTGCGGTTTCAGGCCATATCTGCATCAAAATTCGTTTGTTGGATTTTGTTTTTGCACAACCTGGGGGAATATATGTAAACCACAAGCAATTTGCAGTATCAGCTTTTCTTTTGGTGTTGTATCATAAAATTCTCATTGTCATTTTCTGTATTACTCAAATGTGTTGCGAAGGGTACTGTCGGCTCCACCCATAGACCTAACCGGCAGGACACTATGTTCATCTTAAGTGAAGTTATATTTATAAGCTGCTGAAGCTGTTGTCTCCCTAGAGTACCTTAGATCCATCAGCATTTGTTCATCTACCAAAACATACCATGTTCAAGAGCAGCAGCATATTCAACAAGGGTGTTTCTAGATGCTGATAAAATATTTATGAAAGCTATATCTGTCAGTGTTGTACTTACGTTTTTGAATTCAGCTTTCTGTAATCGATGTTGAACTACTCTAACAGTCTGATGCTGTCTCATACTGCTGCTGCTGGTTCTTGTTGGATTCCCATCTCCCTCTTTCTGGTGCAACCCGCTTGAAATCTATTGAGCAAAGAAATCATTTGCATGGATAATTAGCCAAACAATCACTTGTTTTTCCTAAACATTGTATTTATATGACTAAAAGAATTATAAAAAAAAAGATTATGACGACATAAAGCATGTTTGAAGCTATGCCACTTACCTGTTGCTGTTTAATACAGGAAACAGTGTCACAGTTTCCGCATGAGCACTCAGAGCTGTCAAAAAATTTACACTTTGAGCAAGGCAGATGCTCCAACTTATCGTCTCCATCATGTTCACCTTTCACCTCTGCTGCAGAAACGCCCTCAGCTGCTTGCTGCATGCAGTGGCGTATATTAGCACTCACGGCCGAATAGCTCAGTGTGTAGAGCGTCTGCCTAATGATCACTATAAATAAAATTGTTGTGGGTTCGAATCCCATCGAGGCCAGCTTTTTTTCAAATGGGTGCTTTATAACTGGAGCATTTTTACTGTAATCTTCTACTACTATTGAGTTGTTTTCTGAAAGTACCCAACAGCTCAGTGAGCTATTGAAATACCTCTCTGCTTGCACTATTTTGCTACCGATATGCAAAAATTTCCGTGGTGGGAGGGCGCTTTTTAGAATATACGCCCCTGGCTGCATGGGCTGATACCCAGGTAAGGAGCCTAAATCAAGGTTCTCATCAGATGTGCTGCAATAAGGAAGTGCTATGTAAGGCTTGATAGGACAAAAGGGCACTTAGCAAGACTTTAAATCAGTTTCATGTTTCACCTGATTCCTACTTTGAATCGTAATCTGCCTTGTTAACGAAAATCTCCTTATAACCACCAATAATCTTCTGTTTCATTTTTGAACTATCAACTTTGAGACTTTAATTTGGCTGGAAAGTTTCTGGAAAAATCCTCAAAATTCTGATTGCATGTGCTGACAAAACTTCATCTGAAGAAATAACTGGCGTGGATAAGCCAAGTAGAGGGTAGTTCAGTTCATGACAGGTGAGGTTAGAGAGATGTAGATTTGAATGAGTTTGAATGTTCATTACAGCAAAAGCCCAGTTCGATATGGGCAGTAGCCTGTTTTACGAAATATTCAAAGTAGTGGGTTTGTTGGTGCAGCCCGTAATGGGTGCTAAGACATATTTTCAATACTTAGTCCAATCCAACACTCCACACACACACACAGTTGAGAGACATGTGGCAGGTGCTGTACGGGATATGGCATACAGCACTCATGCTGCCCTACAGCATAAACAACTGCTTCGAAGGTCTTGTGTGCTGTCCCATACATCACTTGCCGCATGTTAAACAATACCAGTCGCCAGCAACGGTTGTGAGAGCCCATTCAGAACAGGATCAATTTTTGTTGGTGCAGCCTTCCGGTTACTTGGCCCTGGGTGATTCAATCTGAGGCAAACTTAGCGCCAAATATACAGCATTAGCACTAGCACTAGTATTAGTATTAGTCCAAGACAAAGACATCTACCTGTGCCTTGTTTAACCAGCAAGTAATAACAATGCGTAACAATAATCAGATTCTAGCACAACATACTGCTAACCTGCATGTGAGACAGACGATTATAAAACCTGCCCAGGGGTCATCCCTGAGACATCGATAACAGAAGACATGACCACAAGGCAGCTTACGGGGATCCATCATAGCCTCAATAGTGTCAAAACAGTAGCCACATTGATAGTCAGCAGGTAAATTCATGCCTACAGCAAGTTCCTCACCTGCAGTATGTTTGTAATATGTCAAAATCTATTGCAATCATGAAGCATTCATAAGTTAGCAGGGAAGATTAGAATAGTGTAATTCTGCAAACTGTGATGTGAAATTCCGCTAGTCATGTCCATCATCATAACAGAATCATAGCAATGCAACTGTGAAAGGCACATGCCTTCTGTAGTTTGAGCAAGCCCAGCGGTTGTGTGCCCCAGTTGTAGAGGCCTTTTAACCAAACTTGCATACACTACTGAAAAGGGCAGTCTATAATTATAGGAGGGTACTCTGCACTCTACTTTGAAACAAATATCTTCTTATTTACATACCTTGGAGAAGTTCTCTCTTAGTTTTTGGTTTCTCTAACAGTTCTCAAGTGTGACTGAGCTATGAACTTGCTATGAAAGTGTCTTAGGACAAAGAATGTGTAGTTAACTATTAGTTCAAACTTTTTTGATAAAGGGTGACCGAGGTGTCAATGATAAAGCTTTCAGACGTTGCGTTGCGTTCAGCCTAATGTATACTGTTTGTTATCAATGGGGAATCCCCCGTATAATGTTAAAAGTCAACAGTCTGTATCTGTTATCAGTGAGTCACTAGATAGCCAACATATTTATGCTGGTAATATTAGGTCATCAGTTTATTGAATCTGGCTATTTAATGGATTCAATAATTGAAGGGAATTCCCCCTCTGAGGGAAAAAGGTCCCAATGTGTACTTTTTATAGTATGCAACCAAGGAGTTGTAGACCTACAACTCCTTGATGCAACTACAAGAGAAGAAAATGTGGTAATGTGTACATCCTGTGCCAAGGACCTTCACCTTGGCAACACAGTGAATTCAGTGCACTGCGCTGTCATAGCAATGATTAACATAAATAATATTTTCTTTCAATTATTTCCAGTCTTGCTTCAGCTAGGCACACCAACTTTTGACCAAATCTTTCCAGCCACTTACTCTTGAAGGCGATTTTTTAGCATTATTGAAAAAAAAATAGATAACATCTCTTAAAACAAATTTTTGATTTGTCCTGAAATCTTATTCAGCTCATACTGTGCAAGTCACTTAAAGTTCATTGAACAATGCTGATATACTACTATTGGACGTTTACTTCAATATCAAAGAAATTGGGAATACATCTCAATTCGATTTCGTTTCAAAATGTAATGCCACAGGGAAAAAAAATCTATTGCAATACTCAGCCCTAATCTGGGGTAAAAATCGCATTCAATTCACTGTGTAAATATGAATTTTTTGAAATACAGCGTCAAATTAAGAGCTGCTCAGCATAATTGAACCTGATATGATTTACTTACACTCCATTTGCCCCGGATGGTCATTTGAAAATATCTGAATAACATATGCTCAAAAGGTATGAAAGGAAAATAGTAGGCCTATAAGCATCATAAGATAACATAGCATTATGAATGCTTATGGACTTGCTAAATCAATACCAGTATAAAGTTTCACACAGTGTTGGTCCGAGCCGAGAGGGAATGTTGTGAGAAGATAACCACAAAAATTGCTTGTTTGGTTTTAATTCAATTCCACTTCTGTTATATCCTGAATACTGAATTCGGGAAACTAGTAAATATCCTGTCTTGAAAAGCTTTGCTGTTTGGAAGGGGAGAGGGGTACATCA
The DNA here is from genome assembly GCA_914767715.1 of Membranipora membranacea. Taxonomy (NCBI): domain Eukaryota; kingdom Metazoa; phylum Bryozoa; class Gymnolaemata; order Cheilostomatida; family Membraniporidae; genus Membranipora; species Membranipora membranacea. The sequence goes on from OU612074.1 coordinate 4,628,355, forward strand.
GTACAAAACTCTATTAAAGATTTGGATTGTTTGGATTGAAAAATTGATATCCAGCTATTCAAACCTCACCACAGCAATTTATCTTGCAGACATACTTACCTATATGATTTTTTTTGCCGAAATTTCCATCTACTGATCAAAGACAGACAGATCAGACAGACACTGATAAAACATGACTCGAGACGATCCAGCGTTCTGCTACTCGGATTGTGCTGCCATTATCTGACAACTACGAGCAGAGGCTGGACCATCTAGCAATGCCACCCACTTGCAGTGAACATTTCACTAGAATAGCTGACAACGATAATCACCCCTTGAACTCTCGTATTGAAATAAACACAAACAGAACATCTGCTCGTAGAGCAAAAATAGATAAATATAGGCCATCCAAGTGCAGAACAACCAAAAGACAAAATACCTATTTTGAATTTTATAGGCGATTTTTTAACTAATGCAGCTCAGACTCCTTTTATTTTTATTTTTCCATGTATGTGCTGTACATTCAATGCTATCAACCTATCACAGGATGGATATTAGAATTTAGGCAATAAACATACTTCAAACTTCAAGGAGTTTAGTTTTCGCGGCATTTAGGATTCTATTTGCGCCGTTGTTGCCTAGGTTGCGAAATTTAGTGTATCTTAAATTAAACTCACTCACCATAGTTGATAAACAATGTACAATCATACAGGAATACACCTTGCCGAGGCATGCAAGCTAGCGTGGTGTAGAGGTCTAAGTGTCTGCCTTGCAATCAGTTGGAGATTTATGCTCTAAATTTATGCTTAATCCCAGCTTGGACAATTTTATTTAATTTCCACTAGTAAGCCTACTAGCGAAATTTAGTAATAGAGAAATTTAGTACCAGGTCCAGATAGCGAAATTAAACTCTAGCTTAATTGAACACCTATAGGGCATACTTTTTATTGTCAGCAACATTTCATTATTACTAATGTGTTTCATGATGTGACATAAATAAACAATCACTTCATTTATATTTGGTGGTCCTGAAAAAGGTCATTGGGTTTAGGGCTAGTCGTTTTGGTTGTCGCACATGTATACCGGACATATGGAGGAGTAGGGCATGCATGACAAAACTTTTTTCTCGAGATTGGCCACTTTTTTTGGGAGTATACCAATAAGCCGCAACAATTTTTATTTGACCTTATTTTTGACCTGTCTTTTCCATGTACATTACAGGTAATGGGGAATACCCATCTGCTGCAAAAAAGCAACTACCAGAAATTTCCTGAATTTCAGATGCGACCATAATGAATATACTGTACACCAAAATTTTGAACGAAGCATGAAACTGCCTTTCAACTTTTCTCTGTGATGAGGGTGCAACCGGCCAAACAAAATGACCTTTTCGGCAACACTCACAATCGACCGAAGGTTGGCCCTGGCCCGGATTGTCACACACTTTCACACCACAGTCGACATGATTTCCCTTCGGATGTTCACTTTACCACAGACATCCTCCGTCTCATTGATTTATCTTCATCTGCCCGTAGGCCTCTAATGTAACACATACCATTAAAAATTTGTAACGCAAATTTTTCCGTAACAAGTCTTATCTAGAGGAAGGTAATGCAGCAGTAACTCTCTAATTCACTTTCATTTCTGCAAGATTATTTTTATTATCATTGTATCAAAGATTAATACAATTATACCTCTACGGTAGTTAGATTTAGTTTACACTATTTATTGTACAGGATCGTAGTTCTAGGTGAGCCAGAAAGGCACTGCCACCCCTAGAAAGCTAAATACAGCGGCCTAAAAACACTCTAAACCGATAATCCATGTCAGAATCAGCTCCTCTTGGATTTCCAGTTGCTTATTACATGGCATAAATTTCTCGTGGATGATGTTACTGGTGATGCATTGGACTCGCCTCGGACCTTTGCCTCCCCTACCATTTTTTCTAATCTACAACCCTGGTATACAGTGGAATAGCAGGATACAAATAATTCTTGTTTGTACGCAAAGTCAAATGTTTTCATCAGCTGATGTGAAGTGTCGCTTCCTTTCAACATCACATAAACATTGCAGTCGGCTGCATAGCTGTAAGGGCACAGGTGTTGCTTGATTTCTTGCTTAACACACCTGAGCACTTGAGAAAACACTTGAAACATGCAAGCTCAAATTCTGCAAAACTCAAATGCAGTGTAGACTGGGCTAAAAGAGGCGTAACTAGGCGTGACATTGGACTCATTATCCGATGGTTTAGCTTGTCAATAGCAAATAGTAATTATTATTAATCCCCTTTAATCCATTTTAAAGAATGAGAAGTCATTGCTTAGGTTTAAAACAGAGGGAATTATTGTCTATCATAGGCAGATACGTATGCCATTGAATTTTACCTGTTTGTAAAATTTCAAGGTAGCAAAATTTATAAATTTCCCGAAGTGAAGCAAAGCCTCAGGCACCACCAATAAATAGAAATGTAGTGTTCGCTCTGTCTATCTCTAATCTGCAAAGATATATATATCTGAATAGAATGTGAAACTTTACATGACAGGACATGTTCCAGGTTTCCACATATAACGCGATTCCTGATAATCTTCCTTACCTGTGTCATATACTCTTTATTTGAGTCTATGGTTATAAATAAATCGAAAAATTGCATTGCAAATTTCTTATTGCAATACTGTGCCCTCAACACTAGAATGCCTAAATGATACAACCACCAATTTTGTTCCAAAATTTACTGATATCACTGCTGCTATGCACCACTTAATCTAACTGAAATGAGTGTTTGGTGTTCGAGAAACCAAATGAGATGATGACCTGGTAAAATGAGCTTTGATCATGATCTCACAAATATCGAAAAAAAGGAATAAACGATTGGATAGAAAAAAAACAATTAAAGGTCCAAGACTAATCAGTCAACAACAAAAGCATTGAGATGGCTCACTGCAGTACCAAACCTAATTTGAGTGTTTTTGACGGTATATGTGTAATTCATTGGTTGTGTGTAGTGATATTGCTTCACTTGTTACTTAAAATAGCCTAGCATGCATCATACATGACAAGTTGGTTGGGCTCGATATTTGGTGGTGCATCACATTGTGTGCTGGGTTTGTCTGTGGGAACCTGAAATCTTCCTGCGGCCGTCACAGGGCAGCATGCATGTCCAGTAAGCTCTTGAAATCTTGATTTTTTTGTAGCTTCTGTATGAGGAACTTGAATTTGCCCAATTCTTCCAAGTGTTACACTAAGTTTTATTATGTAAAAGTGTTTAAACTAGATGCATATGGTCCTAAACGGTTGAAAACTAGACCTCATAACAGCAGACTAAGCAAATAAAATTTCACTAGGCTAGGTGCTACAGTGGAATGGTGATAGGGTCATCTGGCCTCATAGGGTAATCAGCCTAAATATCTGGTGTTACCCTACAAAAAAGGGCTGCTTGTTATGTATAGCCTGCATGCATGTCTAAAATAGCTGACCATACATTTCTTGTGTAGGAGTTGTCTTAACAACATCAATGTGGAGGCAACTTGTAATTATTATAATTTGCTATTGTTCACCCAGGGAGGGTTTATCCCACCCTCCCTGGTTCACCTAACAGTTTTTGTTAATCACAATACAACATCATTCAGGTAATACCACACCACTAGGGATAAGGCGGTTAAGCTCCCATACTGTCTTTGAGTTCTTTACCGGATTAACTCATAAAATGAATCCCATTGCAATTACATAACTCGATTATCAATGTCTCATTCTGTTTCAAAGTGCCTAAACATATACAGCTACCCACAAATCGATTCCCACTGATGGTGATCGAGATACAGGTAGCAATGAGAGGCCAAGGTCAGCTCAGAGATTGACAAATGGTAGGAATAGATTTGGGCGAGAAAGAGGTGGTCGAATGAATATCACTCCTTGTGGCTTTTTTTGTCGGCCATCAATGCAATAATAGATAGCCTATACCCTATCCGGGTACCTAGCAGTGTCAATCCACTTTAGATCACAGCTCAGAAACTCAGGCAGAGATTTTGCACCTACACATGTGCAATAAAAGTTTGAATGTCAAGCAACAAGTAGTCAGGAATAAGTAGGTTACTAACCCTTACTTTTTTTACTTTTATCATTCACTCACTCTGTACAAAGTCCTGAGCGCCACCGAGAATAATTTCTCTGAATGGCTTGTAGGCTCAAAAAACTAAATACTTTGCACTCCAATTTTACTTCAAATCAAGTGCTCAAGTGGCAAAGGCTCATCTCAGACTTTATAGTATCTTTCCACCGCTGCCGGGGTCTTCCAATCCTCCTTTTGCCACCGACCTGTATATTTGTGACAGCCGGCTAGGTGAGAAAGTTTAAAAGGCTACATTCCAATCCCTCCACTGACCCGATGAAATATGGCGGCTATGCCCGGATCTCTGATCCACCACATGTTACTTATTGTATCATCCGCTGATTGGCTGTCTTAGGTAGAGATTAATTTCTGGGAAAACTATTTGTCCCTAACTTTTTTGCTCGGTTATTTCATTGTTATGACTTGGAAAAAAACAAACCTATGCATCAGTGACATCCAAGAGAGCAGCATAGGATTTTTTGTTTCATTAGCAGCCATCCAGCCTGACTGTCTTAACAGGATACTAAATATATCTGGTGATTAATACACAGGCACTTAATGAAGCTGATCACTGTGTACAAGGTAGTGGTAGGCAAGCTAGGGTAATGAATTAACAGCACAGATAGTGCTTTGGATTCAAACAATAAAGTTTCAGAGTGACAAGCATAAATCCCAGTCACTACACCACTTTGCAAGGTTGTAATTCTGCCACCTGTTAGTTAGTTTCACTGCGTTACATCAGCTGTTTTACGTGAGTTTGAGAGGCCTCGAACTACGTCTAAGGTGGCTCTGGTACAGGGTGACCATTCGCTGGTTCTGGGTTGTGTCATTTCCTGTTGTATTCTCTGCACCAAATCGTCCTGATTGTTAATCTATGTAGTTGATAATTGATGTGTTACATGGCACAAGCAATATGTTATCAGAATCTCGTTGAACCAAACAAATAGTAGTTATATTATATCGTATTTGGTAAATATTAATGTGAGCTCATCTCAATTTCGGTATGGAGAAAATCTAAAATCTAAATTCAGCAGGTTCTCCAGATATAGGGATATTGATTGGAGAATGAGACGAGTTTCCCAATTTTTCCTGTTTGTTAGAAACTAACGTACAAAACCATGGATGTTGTTGGCAATTGCCACAGGTCATTGATCATTTTCAATGCGGATGATTAGTTCATTGCCTCTAAAAAAAAACTTCCTTCTTTGGTGCAAATGAACTGGGAATTATAACACTAGAGACAGGTTTTATGTGCTTGAGTGATCACGCATCACTTGATGATAACACAACACACCGTCTAGGGTCGATCAGTCGGATAAGAAAAACAAACTGTGCCACACATCTTATTATTTACAACTCTACACAAGAATGGCTGCAGCGGGAGTTAGAGTGAGCTGGTTAGAAAACCATCTGGCATGCTCTATATGTATGGATGTGGTGCCTCTCAGAATACCACCCTGTCAGCATCTGATATGTAACAGCTGTATCGGTAAGTGGACAGATACTGTCTTCATTAATATACATATACTGTAGGTGTACCAGAGACTATGGATTATATGTAGGCTCTGGGTATACTTGATCCTATGAATAGGTGCCACATTTAGTATACACCTGCTAGCCTACAATATGCTACCATAGGATTAATATAGTGAACCTAAATACAAGCAGGACGGAAACCTGACTTTGTTGTGTGCATTACGCTACCTTAGCTGATGACCAGTCCGATGCCGATGGCACTGTTGAATGATAGGATACAGTTCCATCATTACCTTTGATTTCATGTGTCTGCATATCAACAGTAAATCAATCACCATTGTATCACCATCAGCAGTTGTAAGTTCATGTTCAGTTTTGCATATTTACTACTTTATAGTATTTGCAATGGCTAGAACTGTTAATTTATTGACTGATGCTATATGATGATGTAACACTTATTTTGTAGCAAAATTGAAGACACAACATTCGAGCAAGGATAAGTTTGCATGCCCGACTTGTGCAGCAGACTGTGATGTGGATCTACCGCTATGTCGGCTGACAGAAGGAATTAAAGATTCTCTCACAACAACAGGTGGAAAATCTCCATGTAAGTCTTTAATTAGAGACTAGATTAAGTTTGGTCCCGCTGATAGTGGGATTAATATTTCAAAAGATAGTCATATTAAAGGTACCTGGATACACAGCCTCCAAACTCTCCCTCAATCACTATGGTCCCATGATTCGAATGAGTTGTCCACTCCCATTTCGAATGAAGAATGCATGATGAACAAAAAACCAAAAATATCTGCTGCGACCAGAAATTGAACCTTGGCCCCCAGACCTAGAAGTATGTGTCTCTACGCAAGCTATCCATTCATCTACACAGCCTTATGTCACTGTGGATCTTACTGGTTGCATATTTTTGCTACATGAGTTAAACTAAATGCTTATCCCATGTATGATTGGCCCTACTTAAAAGTGATGACACGTTGACATATAGAAACATAGTGATTCTTTGGCTCATATTTCTTTTGCTCAAAATAAGAAACGACTAACAAATCTCAAAAGTCCCTCTCCCCACCACAGTAGGACCAATAGCTGATTATTTTCTGTAGGAGTCTTTCATAGCACTCATTAACTCTGATTATTGGAAAGTCTTTTGGCCCACGTTAATGATGGAGCATTCAATCTAGCTAAATTGTACTGGTATAGGATTTCACACATTGCTGTCTGATACTTCGATGTAATCTAATACCGCACCCTGGTGATGACTATGCACATCTGTATCACATTATCTCAGTCAATTAGCCTTCTGCAGTCACTGGCGCATCCAACCAAGTCAAGGATTCTAAATCAAAATATCAATCACTTCAGTGCTCCAAGTAGAATAAGGACATTATTATCCTGAATATTTTTCTATGTTGCAGGGAAGGATTCAAAGCTTTGTGATACAGCGCTATGCACGCGGCCGGTTGATATGAGATGCTCTACTTGTAAGGTGTTTATCTGTTTTCGGTAAGTCGGTGATAATACCTTCGCCTCAAGTAGTATTAAATATTTCACAATATCCTCTACAGGGAAAAAAAAAAGATTGATTCCGATATAACTTTACTAGATGTTATCAAGGAGTAAGTATGTATCCTTACTCTGTGATGTTTTAAACCCCAAACAATGCAGTTGTGGTCAAATTTCCTTATTATGTTTTTAGCTAGATGTACCTATAAATCTTGTATTGGTTGATAACTCAAATTCTTCCACAACTAAAGCAATTAATATTTGGATGCCAAAGGTTACTGAAGTATATGTGTTTGCTATGAGACCTGTTGGATAAAACTTCAATACCATCAAAGATAGTGTAACTACTTATTGTCTCTCATACCAATACTAAATTTGCAACGGTTCACTTCCTCCGAGTGAAGACACTCATGAAGGATAATATTTGTGGTCTATGATAGCATGTGTACCTGCTCATCTCATTTAATGGGATCGATGAATCAGGACTTGGCAGATACAAAAACAATTAACTTGCAAACATCAAGTTAAAAGGAGTAGGTTGTTAGATCATCATTGCTTACATCGATGATACACAGACACACTACAGAGTAAGGGGCTGTTGGTTGGTGGGGGGTGAGAGTTAAGGGTGCTCAATCTATAAAGTGAGGTTTTTCTTTAGTCTCAACCAGGGACTATGGATTATTTATCTTGATACGCTTTGTCGAGCAGTGAACTCATATTTCATAGACTAGCACCCAAAGTATGGATTTATCTCCGATTTACAAACTCCGTGTTGGAACTGAAGACCTATCCAACTTTCGACGGGTTTCACATCAGAATCAACGAGCTTGCCTGATTGAATCACCATTATTATAGTTGTATAGCTCAAATTTTATATGATTTACGCAGATGCTGTAGAGATGGGACATGTCGCGACGTCGGCAAGCACGCTGATTGTGTAGATGTTAGAGAGCTGGAGTCGGAAGCAACTCAAAAATTAGAAAGGTGGACAACTTCACAACAAAATCAGGTGTGTATAACCTAAAAGTTGTCTGCTATAACTAGACTTTATTTGAAGACTTTACCCTGTAGACTTTAATACCCTGGCAAATCTAATTTGTAAAATAAAAACACGACATAGGCCTACGGAAAAAGGAGGAAGCTACCAATTGAACAGTGAAGTGAGTGAAACATGTATTGAACATGTTAACTGACTCAGACTTCCTAACATGTGGATATTGAGAAAACTTAAAACTCAACCAAGGGGCTTACAGACAAGCTGTATAGAAGGCACTAGTGCTGACACTTTTCAGGTGAATGTTGAGGTTGGCAGAGCAACCTCGCGTTATAAGTCTTCAAATTTCTTGTTCACTTCTTACTAGAAGTTATACAGCGAGGTTGAGGTAGTCCTAAAACGGCTATTAGTCCTAAAAGGGCTATTAGTCCTTAAAGGGCTATTAGTCCTAAAAGGGCTATTAGGTTCGCATACGATTGATACTCGTAAAATGTGTAAATATTCTCTAATATGATGTGTATTATAGATCTCAGAGTTACGTGAGGAGATAACTCAGAGAGAATTACTCCTCACTGATGTACAGAATACCTGGGGATCTCATAATGATGTGGTCAACAGAATACTACTGGCTGAACAGCTAGGTAACTGTAATGTATAAAGTAGGGGTGTGATTCTAGACGATTGAATATAACTAATTTTCTTCACCTTTTTGAGGTTTCTATTAGACACATTCATGCACTAGTTACTAGGATGGAACCTCCCTTTTTTGCGGCTGATTCTAAGCATTTACCATACAGTTATAACTCTACTAAACCCACCTAAAAGTGCTGATGGTTGGAGAAATCAACCAAGGTTTGTCCCCACAGTGGCTGGCAATTGTCAGTTACCCAATTGGTCGAGTAGTCTCACCACCCCTAAAGCACCCAAAAATAATTTATTCAACGAGTCAAATCTCTTATGTGAATGCCTATTAGAAAACAACCATGCATTTATTTCTAAAGAGTAAGATCACATGTTACCAAATGATTATTTAACAGGAAGTTTCTGTCATATAAAGAGTAATCTACCACTGAACAGCCTGCAGAACAGTAAGATACCCTCAAGACCAGATCTGTTGGATATTGGGAAAGTCAAACTCAGAAGCGAAGGGCCAAATGACAGTAACTTTGACATAATAAAGCCAACAGTGCAGCCAGAAATAAACTCCCCGATCAACTTCACCACATCTGAGAGAAGGAAAGCTTTTGGTTTGAGAACACCTGGAGGTATGCTTACACTTCTAGAATGGAGATTTAGGTTCTTCTCCTGCATTCAGGAGATGTTTGTATAATTCTCAGCTCCTGATCTTTTCCCTTGAGAATAAGCTTACTTTAGTGTTGAATTTATACATTGTAAGCATGAGATATTGGATTGAAAATTTATAAATGAAAAGACAGTTAATCTGGGTATATATGGAGCAATTAAAATATGTAATTTTAGTTGTCTTCTCATTGTTTGTGAGGGGATAACCCCATGATTTTATCAAATATATCAGATTCGGTGAGTGCTCCTTCCATGCTAATGCCACTGCATTTATTAATCTTAGCATCCTTGTACACTAATCATATCACATTGTAACACAATTGAGGTCACTTCCACGACAGTTCATCATATGGTTGCGGATGGACGCTTCAACCATAACAAGCATCAGTATAATCGCAATTTTCAACTTTTTATTTCAAAAAAACTGACTTCTGTGTTTTATTTTATCTTTACAGTATCTTCCAGACCAGACCATATTTGGTATGCTCACTCGTCCTCCACCACCTCAGAGTCTGGTGCATGTGGACTGGATTCGGAGAAGACAAATTGAGAGTGGAGACCTCGGCGGATAGTAAGATCTGAGCCATTCACAAGATGACAGGCTTTTACTTTAAATGATGTTCGTTTGGATTGTGGGTGGTCTGTAAGGAAAGTAATAGCGATAAATTGTCTACAGGTTGAAAAAAATGTTCTTCATATATGTACAGTTTTGGATAATTAAACGGGGAAGGACTAATATTATCTTAATCAATGATGCAAAATACACATATATATTACATACACAATATAATCATAATACACGGATAAAACATACATAATACAGATATAAAACACACAGATAGTATGCAGCTCATAGAATATTTATTTTGTTTGTATGGCACATTTCTCTCGATAGGATAGATAAGGGTATTGAGACTCATATATGTGTATGAACATTGAATGTTTAATGTTTTAATGAATTTGATTTTATACCTATGTTGCGTTGCTTCTTTGAAGCTGGTTACTAGTATCTAAGTTCATGTTGATGGAGTTGACTTTGTCTGGGATCTCTCACTATAATATATCATGGCCAATAGGATAAATTATGATCGTGATAAATTGTTTGAATATAGAATGTTACAATAAAATATCATTTGACTTTGTGTAGATAAAATTAGAAGCACAGAAACTACAATATATAAATGTATAAAATAATAAAAGTCTGACTATATCTATCAGAAGATAAAACAGACAGTCTCCACATATTGACCTATAAAAGGCCTGTTCTTGATCAAAGCGCTCCCCTGCATCAAAGCTTGTTAATACAGGCTACTGCTCTACATACTGTGCTCCTGTACACGCTTGTATCTGCAAGCTATGTCAAGACCAACTGAACTTGCAAGCTAATACAGCAGCTTCAGATAATATTATAAGCAGGCGTCTAAACACTGTGGTTACTTGGTCCTGATTTCTGATATCCTAATGAAGATTAGGATGTAATTCCAACATGCTCATATGATGAAATGCTAACCCTTTATGAAATTCCTATAAATCTAGGGAGCACATGTTAACACCAACACATCCTGACGCAGGTATATGTTGAACCTATAGACTTGATCATTATCATTATTAAGTCTGCCGTTGAACCTGAAAAATAATACGTACATGTTTTGGTTTCCCACAACTTTTTGGCATGTTATGTCAACAATCCGACATCATAGTTTCTATGTCAACGCCTGTGACATTATGGGAACGTTTACATCATTGTGTATTTACACAATTATTGATTGACTTGAAGGAGTAGACTATAATGGAATATGTTGGCAAATGGTTGAAATAGCTAGATTTAAGGCAAGCATGATTTTGTGCTGACTTAACTGCACTCTGGCTATCATTTACTCATCTAAGATATGATCTTATTTTTTAGTGCTCAACAATAAGTAGTGGTTTCCCAGCAGCGTGATTTTTTTATTAATAGATTTGATAGCTAATATTTAAACATAATCCAAACGAACACATAACAACACGACATGAATTAGTTATGAAGTTATAAAAAATAAAACAATTAGTAATAATAATAAACTAATTGGTGATCCGATAACAATAAGAAACAAAAGCAAAAATAAGGACATGGCAAGAATAATATTGGCGATAGTATTACAATAAGAAAAAGGAAAGAAATGGAGCAAAGAAAACCCTCTAACATAACAGTCTTGCATATAAAACTGGAGTTGTCCGCTCCAGTGTTCATTAGTTGAACGAGAAACAAATTTCACTAGCATTTTTATGTGAGCCAACAATAAAACAGTATCTGAAGATCATAATCAATCCTTTTCATGAGGGCAAAACTACCTCCTGATCAGTGTGAAAAAATTATGGAGCGATCCGCTAGTCCAAATCATCTGACTCTGCAGCTGTTTGCCTCACAGGTGGAGAGAACCATTCTAAAATGACGGTTGCAATGACATCTATATGACTTTCATTTATAAATTCTAAATGAGAACCGAATTCATCTCCAGCTTTCAGCTTCCCGATCCAATTCATGATGTCATTCAAGGGCTTCAGAACCGGACTTTGCTGTCCATAGCGCTTCATGAATAAGTCACGGGCTTCGATGACCAGACCATCTGACACAACTTCCTCACCTCTAAGAGACATGTTTAAAGCCTTAGCAACAAATATAACAGCAGCCTGTGAAAGGACAGCATCTTTACCAAACCTCTTACATAAGAGAGACTCTGCTTTCTCAATGTAAGCTTCAGCCACACTGTGTTTGCCGATTGATGAATACCAAACTCCCACTGACAACATTGTGAACCAAGTCGTAACAGACAAAGACCCAAAACTATCAAGTCTCTTCACAGGTTCCACCTTCATGTAATCTACCACATGCAACTTTGGTGGTAGTCTGAGCCCCCCAGTCTCTTTCCCAACGCCTGAAAGCCCCCCAGCTGGGGATGGAGATACTACACTTTCTTTCGGTGCAGGGTTGCCTGTCGATGCCTGATGAAGACTCCTGGAAGAAGACACACCAATCAATCTGTCTACAGCGTCACCATTCCACATGACACAGATGCTGATAGCTTCGACCTTCTCGTTGTAAGATTCATATGCCTGGGCTTGTTTTATCCCACAGTTTTCCAAACATACTTGAAGCTCATCTACCAATCCCCTGCATGGACTGAACATGACATTCAAGCAGTTCTCTAACAAACGGAGAACTTTGATGAGGTATGGAATTATTGGAGCTGTTTCTGAGTTGGCTTTGATGTGCATTTCCAGCTGCTGCTGAAATGGTTGCAATCCGATTCCTATGAGTTTGAAGAATAGATGGTCACTTCTAGTCAAGAACTTAGCCAAAATGCTGTCAGGAGAGCTCTGCTCAATCCCAGAAGAGCCAGCTACCCCATCCTGCTGGTCCCCTAACATACTACGAATTTTCAAACCTTTTATGCCTTCTAGAAATGTCTTCTTATTTGGGTTCGGCTTGGCATCAAAATACTTTCGTGCTTGTTCACTGTGGCCGAGTCTATGCATGATATCGCCGAATATTGCACACATGTCAGAGGTCAACTCAGTCCTGACACGCTCGGGGCCAACGAAAATGTTGTTCTCAAATTTAGAAATCAAAAACTCCAATGCCTTTCGATACCATCCACAGTAATATATTGCTTGGAGGCTAGTCCACCAATCTGATTCTGTCCTTTCCATCATGAGAGCCGAATCAAGGTCAGCGGGTTTGCCCTCGATAGCTCCTTTCAATGGAATCATGAAACCACACATGGCAAATAACAAACTTCCAGGCATAGGCCATCTAGACATTTCACCTTTCTCTTCAGAGAGTTGTCCAACACATGAACTCGTTTCAAGTAATGATACCCGATCATCATGTGAATCATGAAACAGGTATGCAGAGAGACGTACATAACAAGCACAGGCCAGCTGAAACCTAATCGATTCTCTTACATGCTCAGATAGATGTTTTTTCTTATGCAACAGATCGATAGTCTCCCAAACTGAGTCACCCACACAATCATAAACTATAGACAGATCATACACCAAAAGAGAGGGGAAGCGATACAAATCTTTCTTCACGTCAACTGTAAATCCTTTGTCGTACAACTTGTTATCAGGCTTGAAATTGAACTTCCCCATGTCATTCTTCAACATTTTCATGTTCACTGCCTTTCGCTTCTCATTTGGCTCGATGGCTGCTATCAGGCGTTTCAGATGTGCCAAGATATCAGGCCCATTCTGGTATTGAGGATGTTGGTAAGTATAGAATGACTTCATGTAGGCAAGCATGGCTGTAAGATCCCCAAACAAAGCCTCCTCTTCAACAGGTTCAAGTAGCGTGGTCTTGTATCTTTCAGCAAGTGCCTCTGGAGTGGTGATGAACTGATTTTCTTTTAGAGGATCGCCATTTCCTGTGGGAATATTTCCCGAGGGATTTCCATCAACCCTTGTTTTGGGAATTCCATTTCCAGTTGGGATATTTCCAGCTTGAGGGGCCAACCCATCAATTTTCAGACCGTTCATTGCTTTGTCATCAAACCACTTCTCACGCTGAAGCTCGTCTACAGCCATGTAAGACAGTTTTGTCTCTCTCAAATTCCCAATGATAAAATAACTGATGATAGCTAGCTTTTCGAAATACCTTACTGTGTGAGGGGTTTTAGAGCCAGATGCCAACAAAAACATGTATTCTAGATCAGAGTATGGGGTTGCCTCCCCTCTAGCCAACGAGCCGATAGCTACAGCAGCAAATGAACATGGAGGCTTTTGCTTCATTATCGAAACACAATGCTTCATGACTTGTTCAACAACATCGATCATACCATTAGTGCAATCTACAGAGCATTTCATCATACATCTACTGAAATCGTTCACAAGATCTCTATGCTGAGGAGTTTGGTCAGATGCGGTGAATCTTTCTCCATACCCAGTGGCCTTTTCCAACTGACCTCTTGTCTCATTTCTAACTGTCTGAAGTTTGTGGGAAAGTGTCTCAACAAGCTGTCTCTCATCACTTTGTGTTTCTTTGACAGCCTCTCCACAGTAAGCTTGCTGCACCTTGTACACTTCGTCATACCAATTCTGAGCTTTTGGATCTCGTACTCCTACTGAGTTGAAAAGACTATGTGCCTGAAAAAGAAAAGTTTGTGTTTGTATCAATATAAAGTATAGTTTTATCCTTGACAGTCTTCACTGCAGTAATGTTGCAGCATAATCAATTAAATTAGCTGTTGACAGACAAGCAATCAAAGCTTGTGTGATGCATATCGACACGGAGTTCTATTAATCTGTGTACCCGCAACCGAGATTTATAGCGGTTGGTTGTTTGCCAATATTGTGACTCATATAAACTTGTGACACTTAGCCTGCCTTGACTAGCCTTGTTCATTCAATTGATTCCATTGACTACTTAATATAAATTCCACAGCAGGGTGTTATACAATTTTTAAATTGATCTTTTTGATCTGTCTCTCATGACAATTTAGGTATTACAATTGCAATTTAGTTTAAAATTACCCTTAGGCAATCTGTCCAGCGGCCATCTTTCTGGTATCTGTCGAAGTAATCCTCAGCCAGGGCTGCCAGATGGGGTATCTGCACTTCGAGATTATACTTCCCAGACTTCTTGTAATCTGCCTTGAACTGGTCCAAATCAAAGCCTGAAGGTGTTGACATCTTGCCTGTTTAAACAGATAGAAGGCTTTCTAAACCCCCTCACTACCATACATCTATCAAACATATACCATACATCTATAAATCCTTTTACCAGACATATTTCATACATCTACCATACATCAATCATACATCTACCATACATCTACTATACACTCTAACTTCCATACTCTATCATACGAGCAACAAATGGTTATAATATCCTGTAGAATCCAGTAATTGACGGAACCTCAGACTATAAACTGCCAAGAGGATACTCAAAAAAATATGTCTGAATCCAGCATTTTTTGTTGTCCTTGCTTATGTGGTGTACCCTTTCTGGGGATATTCATGTATATTCAGGTTATAGAAGGCAGTAAGTAAAGAGAGTAAAGCGTGATAGAAGTATAGTGTTACAAAGGGTTGTTGAACAATTTCTTTTAGGAGGGTTTAAGGTGGTCTCACCTGCGATTTCTGTTGACAAGATTTCTTTTTTTGCGCATACAAGACTGGCTCTAGTGTA